>OX451739.1:852366921-853774780 GCA_948472305.1 Vicia faba
ATGGATAGTAGACTTGTCATTATGGAATGTAGTTCGTTGTTGATATTTTGTAACTCCAATGGATGGTAGCCTTGTCATTATGGAAGGTAGTTCGTTGTTGAGATTTTGTTAGTCTAATGGATGGTATTCGTGTCATTATGCAAGGTAGTTCATTGTTGAGATTTTGTTACTCCATTGGATTGTAGTCTTGTCATTATGGAAGGTAGTTCATTGTTGAGATTTTGTTACACTAATGGATGGTATCCTTTCCATTACGGAAGGTAGTTCGTTGTTGAGATTTTGTTTTCCAATGGATGGTAGCATTGTCATTCTGGAAGGTAGTTCGTTGTTGAGATTTTATTACTCCAATGGATGGTAGCCTGGTCATTATGGAAGGTAGTTTGTTGTTGAGATTTTGTTACTCCAATGGATGGTAGCGTTGTCATTATGGAAGGTAGTTTGTTGTTGAGATTTTGTTACTCTAATGGATGGTACCCTTGTCATTAAGGATGGTAGTTCGTTGATGGGATTTTGTTACTCCATTGGATGGTAGCTTTGTCATTATAGAAAGTAGTTCGTTGTTGAGATTTTATTACTCTAATGGATGGTAGCCTTATCATTATTGAAGGTAGTTCATTGTTGACATTTTGTTACTCCAATGGATGGTAGACTTGTCACTATGGAAGGTAGTTCATTGTTGAGATTTTGTTACTCCAATGGATGGTAGCGTTGTCATTACGGATGGTAGTTTGTTGTTGAGATTTTGTTAATCCATTGGATGGTAGCCTTGTCATTACCGAAAGTAGTTTATTGTTGAGATTTTGTTACTCTAATGGATGGTAGCCTTGTCATTATGGAAGGTAGTTCATAGTTGACATTTTGTTACTCCAATGGATGGTAGCCTTTTCATTATGGAAGGTAGTTCATTGTTGAGATTTTGTTACTCCAATGGATGGTAGACTTGTCATTATGGAAGGTAGTTCATTGTTGAGATTTTGTTACTCCAATGGATGGTAGACTTGTCACTATGGAAGGTAGTTCATTGTTGAGATTTTGTTACTCCAATGGATGGTAACCTTGTCATTATGGATGGTAGTTTGTTGTTGAGATTTTTTTAATCCATTGGATGGTAGCCTTGTCATTACCAAAAGTAGTTTGTTGTTGAGATTTTGTTACTCTAATGGATGGTAGCCTTGTTATTGTGGAAGGTAATTCATAGTTGACATTTTGTTACTCCAATGGATGGTAGCCTTTTCATTAGGGAAGGTAGTTCATTGTTGAGATTTTGTTACTCCAATGGATGGTAGACTTTTCATTATTGAAGGTAGTTCGTTGTTGAGATTTTGTTACCCCAATGGATGGTAGACTTGTCATTATGGAAGGTAGTTTGTTATTGAGATTTTGTTACTCCAATGGATGGTAGCCTTGTCATTATGGATGGTAGTTCGTTGTTAAAATTTTGTTACTCCATTGGATGGTAGCCTTGTCATTACCAAAAGTAGTTTGTTGTTTAGATTTTGTTACTCTAATGGATGGTAGCCTTGTCATTACGGAAGGAAGTTCATTGTTGACATTTTGTTACTCCAATGGATGGTAGCCTTTTCATTATTGAAGGTAGTTCGTTGTTGAGATTTTGTTACTCTAATGGATGGTAGCCTTGTCATTATGGATGGTAGTTCGTTGATGGGATTTTGTTACTCCATTGGATGGTAGCTTTGTCATTACAAAAAGTAGTTCGTTGTTGAGATTTTGTTACTCTAATGGATAGTAGCCTTGTCATTGTTGAAGGTAGTTCGTTGTTGAGATTTTGTTACTCCAATGGATGGTAGCCTTGTAATTATTGAAGGTAGTTCGTTGTTAAAATTTTGTTACTCTAATGGATGGTATCCTTGTCATTATGGAAGATAGTTCATTGTTGAGATTTTATTTCTCCAATGGATGGTAGCCTTGTCATTATGGAAGGTAGCTCGTTGTTGATATTTTGTTACTCTAGTGGATGGTAGCCTTTTCATTATGGAAGGTAGTTTGTTGTTGTGATTTTGTTACTTCAATGGATGGTAGCCTTGTCATTATGGAAGGTAATTTGTTGTTTAGATTTTGTTACACCAATGGATTGTAGCCTTGTCATTATGGAAGGTAGTTCATTGTTGAGATTTTGTTACTCCAATAGATGGTAACCTTGTCATTATGTAAGGTAGTTCTTTGTTGAGATTTTGTTCCTCCAATGGATGGTAGCCTTTTCATTATTAAAGGTAGTTCGTTGTTGAGAATTTTTTACTCAAATGGATGGTAGCCATGTCATTATGGAATGTAGTTCGTTGTTGATATTTTGTAACTCCAATGGATGGTAGCCTTGTCATTATGGAAGGTAGTTCGTTGTTGAGATTTTGTTAGTCCAATTGATGGTATTCGTGTCATTATGCAAGGTAGTTCATTGTTGAGATTTTGTTACTCCATTGGATGGTAGCCTTGTCATTATGGAAGGTAGTTCATTGTTGAGATTTTGTTACACTAATGGATGGTATCCTTTCCATTATGGAAGGTAGTTCGTTGTTGAGATTTTGTTTCACCAATGGATGGTATCCTTTCCATTACGGAAGGTAGTTCATTGTTGAGATTTTGTTTTCCAATGGATGGTAGCATTGTCATTCTGGAAGGTAGTTCGTTGTTGAGATTTTATTACTCCAATGGATGGTAGCCTGGTCATTATGGAAGGTAGTTTGTTGTTGAGATTTTGTTACTCCAATGGATGGTAGCGTTGTCATTATGGATGGTAGTTCGTTGTTGAGATTTTGTTTCACCAATGGATGGTATCCTTTCCATTACGGAAGGTAGTTCATTGTTGAGATTTTGTTTTCCAATGGATGGTAGCATTGTCATTCTGGAAGGTAGTTCGTTGTTGAGATTTTATTACTCCAATGGATGGTAGCCTGGTCATTATGGATGGTAGTTCGTTGTTGAGATTTTGTTACTCTAATGGATGGTACCCTTGTCATTAAAGATGGTAGTTCGTTGATGGGATTTTGTAACTCCATTGGATGGTAGCTTTGCCATTATAGAAAGTAGTTCGTTGTTGAGATTTTATTACTCTAATGGATGGTAGCCTTATCTTTATTGAAGGTAGTTCATTGTTGACATTTTGTTACTCCAATGGATGGTAGCCTTGTCATTATGGAAGGTAGTTCATTGTTGAGATTTTGTTACTCCAATGGATGGTAGCCTTTTCATTATGGAAGGTAGTTCATTGTTGAGATTTTGTTACTCCAATGGATGGTAGACTTGTCATTATGGAAGGTAGTTCATTGTTGAGATTTTGTTACTCCAATGGATGGTAGACTTGTCACTATGGAAGGTAGTTCATTGTTGAGATTTTGTTACTCCAATGGATGGTAACCTTGTCATTATGGATGGTAGTTTGTTGTTGAGATTTTTTTAATCCATTGGATGGTAGCCTTGTCATTACCAAAAGTAGTTTGTTGTTGAGATTTTGTTACTCTAATGGATGGTAGCCTTGTTATTGTGGAAGGTAATTCATAGTTGACATTTTGTTACTCCAATGGATGGTAGCCTTTTCATTAGGGAAGGTAGTTCATTGTTGAGATTTTGTTACTCCAATGGATGGTAGACTTTTCATTATTGAAGGTAGTTCGTTGTTGAGATTTTGTTACCCCAATGGATGGTAGACTTGTCATTATGGAAGGTAGTTTGTTATTGAGATTTTGTTACTCCAATGGATGGTAGCCTTGTCATTATGGATGGTAGTTCGTTGTTAAAATTTTGTTACTCCATTGGATGGTAGCCTTGTCATTACCAAAAGTAGTTTGTTGTTTAGATTTTGTTACTCTAATGGATGGTAGCCTTGTCATTACGGAAGGAAGTTCATTGTTGACATTTTGTTACTCCAATGGATGGTAGCCTTTTCATTATTGAAGGTAGTTCGTTGTTGAGATTTTGTTACTCTAATGGATGGTAGCCTTGTCATTATGGATGGTAGTTCGTTGATGGGATTTTGTTACTCCATTGGATGGTAGCTTTGTCATTACAGAAAGTAGTTCGTTGTTGAGATTTTGTTACTCTAATGGATAGTAGCCTTGTCATTGTTGAAGGTAGTTCGTTGTTGAGATTTTGTTACTCCAATGGATGGTAGCCTTGTAATTATTGAAGGTAGTTCGTTGTTAAAATTTTGTTACTCTAATGGATGGTATCCTTGTCATTATGGAAGATAGTTCATTGTTGAGATTTTATTTCTCCAATGGATGGTAGCCTTGTCATTATGGAAGGTAGCTCGTTGTTGATATTTTGTTACTCTAGTGGATGGTAGCCTTTTCATTATGGAAGGTAGTTTGTTGTTGTGATTTTGTTACTTCAATGGATGGTAGCCTTGTCATTATGGAAGGTAATTTGTTGTTTAGATTTTGTTACACCAATGGATTGTAGCCTTGTCATTATGGAAGGTAGTTCATTGTTGAGATTTTGTTACTCCAATAGATGGTAGCCTTGTCATTATGTAAGGTAGTTCTTTGTTGAGATTTTGTTACTCCAATGGATGGTAGCCTTTTCATTATTAAAGGTAGTTCGTTGTTGAGAATTTTTTACTCAAATGGATGGTAGCCATGTCATTATGGAATGTAGTTCGTTGTTGATATTTTGTAACTCCAATGGATGGTAGCCTTGTCATTATGGAAGGTAGTTCGTTGTTGAGATTTTGTTAGTCCAATTGATGGTATTCGTGTCATTATGCAAGGTAGTTCATTGTTGAGATTTTGTTACTCCATTGGATGGTAGCCTTGTCATTATGGAAGGTAGTTCATTGTTGAGATTTTGTTACACTAATGGATGGTATCCTTTCCATTATGGAAGGTAGTTCGTTGTTGAGATTTTGTTTCACCAATGGATGGTATCCTTTCCATTACGGAAGGTAGTTCATTGTTGAGATTTTGTTTTCCAATGGATGGTAGCATTGTCATTGTGGAAGGTAGTTCGTTGTTGAGATTTTATTACTCCAATGGATGGTAGCCTGGTCATTATGGAAGGTAGTTTGTTGTTGAGATTTTGTTACTCCAATGGATGGTAGCGTTGTCATTATGGATGGTAGTTCGTTGTTGAGATTTTGTTTCACCAATGGATGGTATCCTTTCCATTACGGAAGGTAGTTCATTGTTGAGATTTTGTTTTCCAATGGATGGTAGCATTGTCATTCTGGAAGGTAGTTCGTTGTTGAGATTTTATTACTCCAATGGATGGTAGCCTGGTCATTATGGATGGTAGTTCGTTGTTGAGATTTTGTTACTCTAATGGATGGTACCCTTGTCATTAAAGATGGTAGTTCGTTGATGGGATTTTGTAACTCCATTGGATGGTAGCTTTGCCATTATAGAAAGTAGTTCGTTGTTGAGATTTTATTACTCTAATGGATGGTAGCCTTATCTTTATTGAAGGTAGTTCATTGTTGACATTTTGTTACTCCAATGGATGGTAGCCTTGTCATTATGGAAGGTAGTTCATTGTTGAGATTTTGTTACTCCAATGGATGGTAGACTTGTCACTATGGAAGGTAGTTCGTTGTTGAGATTTTGTTACTCCAATGGATGGTAGCCTTGTCATTATGGATGGTAGTTTGTTGTTGAGATTTTGTTAATCCATTGGATGGTATCCTTGTCATTACCGAAAGTAGTTTGTTGTTGAGATTTTGTTAATCCATTGGATGGTAGCCTTGTCATTATGGAAGGTAGTTCATAGTTGACATTTCGTTACTCCAATGGATGGTAGCCTTTTCATTATGGAAGGTAGTTCATTGTTGAGATTTTGTTACTCCAATGGATGGTAGACTTGTCATTATGAAAGGTAGTTCGTTGTTGAGATTTTGTTACTCCAATGGATGGTAGACTTGTAACTATGGAAGGTAGTTCATTGTAGAGATTTTGTTACTCCAATGGATGGTAGCCTTGTCATTATGGGTGGTAGTTCATTGTTGAGATTTTGTTACACCAATGGACGGTAGGCTTGTCATTATGGAAGGTGGTTCGTTGTTGAGATTTTGTTAATCCAATGTATGGTATTCGTGTCATTATGGAAGGTAGTTCGTTGTTGAGATTTTTTTACTCCATTGGATGGTAGCCTTGTCATTATGGAAGGTAGTTCATTGTTGTCATTTTGTTACTCCAATGGATGGTAGCCTTTTCATTATGGAAGGTAGTTCGTTGTTGAGATTTTGTTACTCAAATGGATGGTATCCTTGCCATTACGGAAGGTAGTTCGTTGTTGATATTTTTGCTCTCTAATGGATGGTAGCCTTGTCATTATGGAAGGTAGTTTGTTGTTGAGATTTTATTACTCCAATGGATGGTAGCCTTTCCATTATGGAAGGTAGTTCGTTGTTGAGATTTTGTTACTCCAATGGATGGTATCCTTGTAATTATGGAAGCTTGTTTGTTGTTGAGATTTTGTTACTCCAATGGATGGTAGCCTTTTCATTATGGAAGATAGTTTGTTGTTGACCTTTTGTTACTCGAATGAATGGTAGCCTTTTTATTATGGAAGGTAGTTCGTTGTTGAGATTTTGTTACACCAATGGATGGTAGCCTTGTCATAATGGAAGATAGTTTGTTGCTGAGATTTTCTTACTCCAATGGATGGTACGCTTGTGATTATGGAAGGTAGTTCGTTGTTTAGATTTTATTACTCCAATGGATGGTAGCCTTGTCATTATGGATTGTAGTTCGTTGTTAAAATTTTGTTACTCCATTGGATGCTAGCCTTGTCATTACCAAAAGTAGTTTGTTGTTTAGATTTTGTTACTCTAATGGATGGTAGCCTTGTCATTACGGAAGGAAGTTCATTGTTGACATTTTGTTACTCCAATGGATGGTAGCCTTTTCATTATTGAAGGTAGTTCGTTGTTAAGATTTTGTTTCCCCAATGGATGGTAGCCTTGTCATTATGGATGGTAGTTTGTTGTTGAGATTTTGTTACTCCATTGTATGGTACCCTTGTCATTACCGAAAGTAGTTCGTTGTTGAGATTTTGTTACTCTAATGGATGGTAGCCTTGTCATTACGGAAGGTAGTTCGTTTTTGAGATTTTGTTACTTCAATGGATGGTATCCTTGTCATTATGGAAGGTAGTTTGTTGTTAAGATTTTGTTACTCTAATGGATAGTATCCTTGTCATTATGGAAGGTAGTTCATTGTTGAGATTTTATTTCTCCAATGGATGGTAGCCTTGTCATTATGGAAGGTAGTTCGTTGTTGATATTTTGTTACTCTAGTGGATGGTAGCCTTTTCATTATGGAAGGTAGTTTGTTGTTGTGATTTTGTTACTTCAATGGATGGAAGCCTTGTCATTATGGAAGGTAGTTCGTTCTTTAGATTTTGTTACACCAATGGATGGTAGCCTTGTCATTATGGAAGGTAGTTCATTGTTGAGATTTTGTTACTCCAATAGATGGTAGCCTTGTCATTATGTAAGGTAGTTCTTTGTTGAGATTTTGTTACTCCAATGGATGGTAGCCTTGTCATTATTAAAGGTAGTTCATTGTTGAGATTTTGTTACTCAAATGGATAGTAGACTTGTCATTATGGAATGTAGTTCGTTATTGATATTTTGTTACTCCAATGGATGGTAGCCTTGTCATTATGGAAGGTAGTTCGTTGTGGAGATTTTGTTAGTCCAATGGATGGTATTCGTGTCATTATGCAAGGTAGTTCATTATTGGGATTTTGTTACTCCATTGGATGGTAGCCTTGTCATTATGGAAGGCAGTTCATTGTTGAGATTTTGTTACTCTAATGGATGGTATCCTTTCCATTATGGAAGGTAGTTCGTTGTTGAGATTTTGTTTCTCCAATGTATGGTATCCTTTCCATTACGGAAGGTAGTTCATTGTTGAGATTTTGTTTTCCAATGGATGGTAGCATTGTCATTCTGGAAGGTAGTTCGTTGTTGAGATTTTATTACTCCAATGGATGGTAGCCTGGTCATTATGGAAGGTAGTTTGTTGTTGAGATTTTGTTACTCCAATGGATGGTAGCGTTGTCATTATGGAAGGTAGTTCGTTGTTGAGATTTTGTTACTCTAATGGATGGTACCCTTGTCATTATGGATGGTAGTTCGTTGATGGGATTTTGTTACTCCATTGGATGGTAGCTTTGTCATTACAGAAAGTAGTTCGTTGTTGAGATTTTGTTACTCTAATGGATGGTAGCCTTATCATTATGGAAGGTAGTTCATTGTTGACATTTTGTTACTCCAATGGATGGTAGCCTTGTCATTATGGAAGGTAGTTCGTTGTTGAGATTTTATTACTCCAATGGATGGTAGACTTGTCACTATGGAAGGTAGTTCATTATTGAGATTTTGTTACTCCAATGGATGGTAGCCTTGTCATTATGGATGGTAGTTTGTTGTTGAGATTTTGTTAATCCATTGGATGGTAGCCTTGTCATTACCGAAAGTAGTTTGTTGTTGAGATTTTGTTACTCGAATGGATGGTAGCCTTGTCATTACGGAAGGTAGTTCATAGTTGACATTTTGTTACTCCAAAGGATGGTAGCCTTTTCATTATGGAAGGTAGTTCATTGTTGAGATTTTGTTACTACAATGGATTGTAGACTTGTCATTATGGAAGGTAGTTTGTTGTTGAGATTTTGTTACTCCAATGGATGGTAGCCTTGTCATTATGGATGGTAGTTTATTGTTGAGATTTTGTTACTCCATTGGATGGTACCCTTGTCATTACCGAAAGTAGTTCATTGTTCAGATTTTCTTACTCCAATGGATGGTAGCCTTTTCATTATGGAAGGTATTTCGTTGTTGACATTTTTTTACTCCAATGGATGATAGCCTTGACATTATGGAAGGTAATTCATTGTTGAGATTTTGTTACTCCAATGGATGATAGACTTGTCATTATGGAAGGTAGTTTGTTGTTAAGATTTTGTTACTCCAATGGATGGTAGCCTTGTCATTATGGATGGTAGTTCGTTGTTGAGATTTTGTTACTCCATTGGATGGTAGCCTTGTCATTACCTAAAGTAGTTTGTTGTTGAGATTTTGTTACTCTAATGGATTGTAGTCTTGTCATTTTGGAAGGTAGTTCATTGTTGACATTTTGTTACTCCAATGGATGGTAGCCTTTTCATTATTGAAGGTAGTTCGTTGTTAAGATTTTGTTACTCCAATGGATGGTAGCCTTGTCATTATGGATGGTAGTTTGTTGTTGAGATTTTGTTACTCCATTGTATGGTACCCTTTCAATTACCGAAAGTAGTTCATTGTTCAGATTTTCTTACTCCAATGGATGGTAGCCTTGTCATTACGGAAGGTAGTTCGTTGTTGAGATTTTGTTACTTCAATGGATGGTATCCTTGTCATTATGGAAGGTAGTTTGTTGTTAAGATTTTGTTAATCTAATGGATGGTATCCTTGTCATTATGGAAGGTAGTTCATTGTTGAGATTTTATTTCTCCAATGGATGGTAGCCTTGTCATTATGGAAGGTAGTTCGTTGTTGATATTTTGTTACTCTAGTGGATGGTAGCCTTTTCATTATGGAAGGTAGTTTGTTGTTGTGATTTTGTTACTTCAATGGATGGTAGCCTTGTCATTATGGAAGGTAGTTCGTTGTTTAGATTTTGTTACACTAATGGATGGTAGCCTTGTCATTATGGAAGGTAGTTCATTATTGAGATTTTGTTACTCCAATAGATGGTAGCCTTGTCATTATGTATGGTAGTTCTTTTTTGAGATTTTATTACTCCAATGGATGGTAGCCTTGTCATTATAAAAGGTAGTTCGTTGTTGAGATTTTGTTACTCAAATGGATAGTAGACTTGTCATTATGGAATGTAGTTCGTTGTTGATATTTTGTTACTCCAATGGATGGTAGCCTTGTCATTATGGAAGGTAGTTCGTTGTTGAGATTTTGTTAGTCCAATGGATGGTATTCGTGTCATTATGCAAGGTAGTTCATTGTTGAGATTTTGTTACTCCATTGGATGGTAGCCTTGTCATTATGGAAGGTAGTTCATTGTTGAGATTTTGTTACTCTAATGGATGGTATCCTTTCCATTATGGAAGGTAGTTCGTTGTTGAGATTTTGTTTCTCCAATGGATGGTATCCTTTCCATTACGAAAGGTAGTTCATTGTTGAGATTTTGTTTTCCAATGGATGGTAGCATTGTCATTCTAGAAGGTAGTTCGTTGTTGAGATTTTATTACTCCAATGGATGGTAGCCTGGTCATTATGGAAGGTAGTTTGTTGTTGAGATTTTGTTACTCCAATGGATGGTAGCCTTGTCATTATGGAAGGTAGTTCGTTGTTGAGATTTTGTTACTCTAATGGATGGTACCCTTGTCATTATGGATGGTAGTTCGTTGATGGGATTTTGTTACTCCATTGGATGGTAGCTTTATCATTACAGAAAGTAGTTTGTTGTTGAGATTTTGTTACTCTAATGGATGGTAGCCTTATAATTATGGAAGGTAGTTCATTGTTGACATTTTGTTACTCCAATGGATGGTAGCCTTGTCATTATGGAAGGTAGTTCGTTGTTGAGATTTTATTACTCCAATGGATGGTAGACTTGTCACTATGGAAGGTAGTTCATTGTTGAGATTTTGTTACTCCAATGGATGGTAGCCTTGTCATTATGGAAGGTAGTTCATTGTTGAGATTTTGTTACTCCAATGGATGGTAGACTTGTCACTATGGAAGGTAGTTCGTTGTTGAGATTTTGTTACTCCAATAGATGGTAGCCTTGTCATTATGGATGGTAGTTTGTTGTTGAGATTTTGTTAATCCATTGGATGGTATCCTTGTCATTACCGAAAGTAGTTTGTTGTTGAGATTTTGTTAATCCATTGGATGGTAGCCTTGTCATTATGGAAGGTAGTTCATAGTTGACATTTCGTTACTCCAATGGATGGTAGCCTTTTCATTATGGAAGGTAGTTCATTGTTGAGATTTTGTTACTCCAATGGATGGTAGACTTGTCATTATGGAAGGTAGTTCGTTGTTGAGATTTTGTTACTCCAATGGATGGTAGACTTGTAACTATGGAAGGTAGTTCATTGTTGAGATTTTGTTACTCCAATGGATGGTAGCCTTGTCATTATGGATGGTAGTTCATTGTTGAGATTTTGTTACACCAATAGATGGTAGGCTTGTCATTATGGAAGGTGGTTCGTTGTTGAGATTTTGTTAATCCAATGGATGGTATTCGTGTCATTATGGAAGGTAGTTCGTTGTTAAGATTTTTTTACTCCATTGGATGGTAGCCTTGTCATTATGGAAGGTAGTTCATTGTTGTCATTTTGTTACTCCAATGGATGGTAGCCTTTTCATTATGGAAGGTAGTTCGTTGTTGAGATTTTGTTACTCAAATGGATGGTATCCTTGCCATTACGGAAGGTAGTTCGTTGTTGATATTTTTGCTCTCTAATGGATGGTAGCCTTGTCATTATGGAAGGTAGTTTGTTGTTGAGATTTTATTACTCCAATGGATGGTAGCCTTGCCATTATGGAAGGTAGTTCGTTGTTGAGATTTTGTTACTCCAATGGATGGTATCCTTGTAATTATGGAAGCTTGTTTGTTGTTGGGATTTTGTTACTCCAATGGATGGTAGCCTTTTCATTATGGAAGATAGTTTGTTGTTGACCTTTTGTTACTCAAATGAATGGTAGCCTTTTTATTATGGAAGGTAGTTCGTTGTTGAGATTTTGTTACACCAATGGATGGTAGCCTTGTCATAATGGAAGATAGTTTGTTGCTGAGATTTTCTTACTCCAATGGATGGTACGCTTGTGATTATGGAAGGTAGTTCGTTGTTTAGATTTTATTAATCCAATGGATGGTAGCCTTGTCATTATGGATTGTAGTTCGTTGTTAAAATTTTGTTACTCCATTGGATGGTAGCCTTGTCATTACCAAAAGTAGTTTGTTGTTTAGATTTTGTTACTCTAATGGATGGTAGCCTTGTCATTACGGAAGGAAGTTCATTGTTGACATTTTGTTACTCCAATGGATGGTAGCCTTTTCATTATTGAAGGTAGTTCGTTGTTAAGATTTTGTTTCTCCAATGGATGGTAGCCTTGTCATTATGGATGGTAGTTTGTTGTTGAGATTTTGTTACTCCATTGTATGGTACCCTTGTCATTACCGAAAGTAGTTCGTTGTTGAGATTTTGTTACTCTAATGGATGGTAGCCTTGTCATTACGGAAGGTAGTTCGTTTTTGAGATTTTGTTACTTCAATGGATGGTATCCTTGTCATTATTGAAGGTAGTTTGTTGTTAAGATTTTGTTACTTTAATGGATAGTATCCTTGTCATTATGGAAGGTAGTTCATTGTTCAGATTTTATTTCTCCAATGGATGGTAGCCTTGTCATTATGGAAGGTAGTTCGTTGTTGATATTTTGTTACTCTAGTGGATGGTAGCCTTTTCATTATGGAAGGTAGTTTGTTGTTGTGATTTTGTTACTTCAATGGATGGAAGCCTTGTCATTATGGAAGATAGTTCGTTCTTTAGATTTTGTTACACCAATGGATGGTAGCCTTGTCATTATGGAAGGTAGTTCATTGTTGAGATTTTGTTACTCCAATAGATGGTAGCCTTGTCATTATGTAAGGTAGTTCTTTGTTGAGATTTTGTTACTCCAATGGATGGTAGCCTTGTCATTATTAAAGGTAGTTCATTGTTGAGATTTTGTTACTCAAATGGATAGTAGACTTGTCATTATGGAATGTAGTTCGTTGTTGATATTTTGTTACTCCAATGGATGGTAGCCTTGTCATTATGGAAGGTAGTTTGTTGTGGAGATTTTGTTAGTCCAATGGATGGTATTCGTGTCATTATGCAAGGTAGTTCATTATTGGGATTTTGTTACTCCATTGGATGGTAGCCTTGTCATTATGGAAGGCAGTTCATTGTTGAGATTTTGTTACTCTAATGGATGGTATCCTTTCCATTATGGAAGGTAGTTCGTTGTTGAGATTTTGTTTCTCCAATGTATGGTATCCTTTCCATTACGGAAGGTAGTTCATTGTTGAGATTTTGTTTTCCAATGGATGGTAGCATTGTCATTCTGGAAGGTAGTTCGTTGTTGAGATTTTATTACTCCAATGGATGGTAGCCTGGTCATTATGGAAGGTAGTTTGTTGTTGAGATTTTGTTACTCCAATGGATGGTAGCGTTGTCATTATGGAAGGTAGTTCGTTGTTAAGATTTTTTTACTCCATTGGATGGTAGCCTTGTCATTATGGAAGGTAGTTCATTGTTGTCATTTTGTTACTCCAATGGATGGTAGCCTTTTCATTATGGAAGGTAGTTCGTTGTTGAGATTTTGTTACTCAAATGGATGGTATCCTTGCCATTACGGAAGGTAGTTCGTTGTTGATATTTTTGCTCTCTAATGGATGGTAGCCTTGTCATTATGGAAGGTAGTTTGTTGTTGAGATTTTATTACTCCAATGGATGGTAGCCTTGCCATTATGGAAGGTAGTTCGTTGTTGAGATTTTGTTACTCCAATGGATGGTATCCTTGTAATTATGGAAGCTTGTTTGTTGTTGGGATTTTGTTACTCCAATGGATGGTAGCCTTTTCATTATGGAAGATAGTTTGTTGTTGACCTTTTGTTACTCAAATGAATGGTAGCCTTTTTATTATGGAAGGTAGTTCGTTGTTGAGATTTTGTTACACCAATGGATGGTAGCCTTGTCATAATGGAAGATAGTTTGTTGCTGAGATTTTCTTACTCCAATGGATGGTACGCTTGTGATTATGGAAGGTAGTTCGTTGTTTAGATTTTATTACTCCAATGGATGGTAGCCTTGTCATTATGGATTGTAGTTCGTTGTTAAAATTTTGTTACTCCATTGGATGGTAGCCTTGTCATTACCAAAAGTAGTTTGTTGTTTAGATTTTGTTACTCTAATGGATGGTAGCCTTGTCATTACGGAAGGAAGTTCATTGTTGACATTTTGTTACTCCAATGGATGGTAGCCTTTTCATTATTGAAGGTAGTTCGTTGTTAAGATTTTGTTTCTCCAATGGATGGTAGCCTTGTCATTATGGATGGTAGTTTGTTGTTGAGATTTTGTTACTCCATTGTATGGTACCCTTGTCATTACCGAAAGTAGTTCGTTGTTGAGATTTTGTTACTCTAATGGATGGTAGCCTTGTCATTACGGAAGGTAGTTCGTTTTTGAGATTTTGTTACTTCAATGGATGGTATCCTTGTCATTATGGAAGGTAGTTTGTTGTTAAGATTTTGTTACTTTAATGGATAGTATCCTTGTCATTATGGAAGGTAGTTCATTGTTCAGATTTTATTTCTCCAATGGATGGTAGCCTTGTCATTATGGAAGGTAGTTCGTTGTTGATATTTTGTTACTCTAGTGGATGGTAGCCTTTTCATTATGGAAGGTAGTTTGTTGTTGTGATTTTGTTACTTCAATGGATGGAAGCCTTGTCATTATGGAAGATAGTTCGTTCTTTAGATTTTGTTACACCAATGGATGGTAGCCTTGTCATTATGGAAGGTAGTTCATTGTTGAGATTTTGTTACTCCAATAGATGGTAGCCTTGTCATTATGTAAGGTAGTTCTTTGTTGAGATTTTGTTACTCCAATGGATGGTAGCCTTGTCATTATTAAAGGTAGTTCATTGTTGAGATTTTGTTACTCAAATGGATAGTAGACTTGTCATTATGGAATGTAGTTCGTTGTTGATATTTTGTTACTCCAATGGATGGTAGCCTTGTCATTATGGAAGGTAGTTTGTTGTGGAGATTTTGTTAGTCCAATGGATGGTATTCGTGTCATTATGCAAGGTAGTTCATTATTGGGATTTTGTTACTCCATTGGATGGTAGCCTTGTCATTATGGAAGGCAGTTCATTGTTGAGATTTTGTTACTCTAATGGATGGTATCCTTTCTATTATGGAAGGTAGTTCGTTGTTGAGATTTTGTTTCTCCAATGTATGGTATCCTTTCCATTACGGAAGGTAGTTCATTGTTGAGATTTTGTTTTCCAATGGATGGTAGCATTGTCATTCTGGAAGGTAGTTCGTTGTTGAGATTTTATTACTCCAATGGATGGTAGCCTGGTCATTATGGAAGGTAGTTTGTTGTTGAGATTTTGTTACTCCAATGGATGGTAGCGTTGTCATTATGGAAGGTAGTTCGTTGTTGAGATTTTGTTACTCTAATGGATGGTACCCTTGTCATTATGGATGGTAGTTCGTTGATGGGATTTTGTTACTCCATTGGATGGTAGCTTTGTCATTACAGAAAGTAGTTCGTTGTTGAGATTTTGTTACTCTAATGGATGGTAGCCTTATCATTATGGAAGGTAGTTCATTGTTGACATTTTGTTACTCCAATGGATGGTAGCCTTGTGATTATGGAAGGTAGTTCGTTGTTGAGATTTTATTACTCCAATGGATGGTAGACTTGTCACTATGGTAGGTAGTTCATTGTTGAGATTTTGTTACTCCAATGGATGGTAGCCTTGTCATTATGGATGGTAGTTTGTTGTTGAGATTTTGTTACTCCATTGGATGGTAACCTTGTCATTACCGAAAGTAGTTTGTTGTTGAGATTTTGTTACTCGAATGGATGGTAGCCTTGTCATTACGGAAGGTAGTTCATAGTTGACATTTTGTTACTCCAAAGGATGGTAGCCTTTTCATTATGGAAGGTAGTTCATTGTTGAGATTTTGTTACTACAATGGATTATAGACTTGTCATTATGGAAGGTAGTTTGTTGTTGAGATTTTATTACTCCAATGGATGGTAGCCTTGTCATTATGGATGGTAGTTTATTGTTGAGATTTTGTTACTCCATTGGATGGTACCCTTGTCATTACCGAAAGTAGTTCATTGTTCAGATTTTCTTACTCCAATGGATGGTAGCCTTTTCATTATGGAAGGTAGTTCGTTGTTACCATTTTTTTACTCCAATGGATGATAGCCTTGACATTATGGAAGGTAATTCATTGTTGTGATTTTGTTACTCCAATGGATGATAGACTTGTCATTATGGAAGGTAGTTTGTTGTTAAGATTTTGTTACTCCAATGGATGGTAGCCTTGTCATTATGGATGGTAGTTCGTTGTTGAGATTTTGTTACTCCATTGGACGGTAGCCTTGTCATTACCTAAAGTAGTTTGTTGTTGAGATTTTGTTACTCTAATGGATTGTAGTCTTGTCATTTTGGAAGGTAGTTCATTGTTGAAATTTTGTTACTCCAATGGATGGTAGCCTTTTCATTATTGAAGGTAGTTCGTTGTTAAGATTTTGTTACTCCAATGGATGGTAGCCTTGTCATTATGGATGGTAGTTTGTTGTTGAGATTTTGTTACTCCATTGTATGGTACCCTTTCAATTACCGAAAGTAGTTCATTGTTCAGATTTTCTTACTCCAATGGATGGTAGCCTTGTCATTACGGAAGGTAGTTCGTTGTTGAGATTTTGTTACTTCAATGGATGGTATCCTTGTCATTATGGAAGGTAGTTTGTTGTTAAGATTTTGTTAATCTAATGGATGGTATCCTTGTCATTATGGAAGGTAGTTCATTGTTGAGATTTTATTTCTCCAATGGATGGTAGCCTTGTCATTATGGAAGGTAGTTCGTTGTTGATATTTTGTTACTCTAGTGGATGGTAGCCTTTTCATTATGGAAGGTAGTTTGTTGTTGTGATTTTGTTACTTCAATGGATGGTAGCCTTTTCATTATGGAAGGTAGTTCGTTGTTTAGATTTTGTTACACTAATGGATGGTAGCCTTGTCATTATGGAAGGTAGTTCATTATTGAGATTTTGTTACTCCAATAGATGGTAGCCTTGTCATTATGTAAGGTAGTTCTTTGTTGAGATTTTATTACTCCAATGGATGGTAGCCTTGTCATTATAAAAGGTAGTTCGTTGTTGAGATTTTGTTACTCAAATGGATAGTAGACTTGTCATTATGGAATGTAGTTCGTTGTTGATATTTTGTTACTCCAATGGATGGTAGCCTTGTCATTATGGAAGGTAGTTCGTTGTTAAAATTTTGTTAGTCCAATGGATGGTATTCGTGTCATTATGCAAGGTAGTTCATTGTTGAGATTTTGTTACTCCATTGGATGGTAGCCTTGTCATTATGGAAGGTAGTTCATTGTTGAGATTTTGTTACTCTAATGGATGGTATCCTTTCCATTATGGAAGGTAGTTCGTTGTTGAGATTTTGTTTCTCCAATGGATGGTATCCTTTCCATTACGAAAGGTAGTTCATTGTTGAGATTTTGTTTTCCAATGGATGGTAGCATTGTCATTCTAGAAGGTAGTTCGTTGTTGAGATTTTATTACTCCAATGGATGGTAGCCTGGTCATTATGGAAGGTAGTTTGTTGTTGAGATTTTGTTACTCCAATGGATGGTAGCCTTGTCATTATGGAAGGTAGTTCGTTGTTGAGATTTTGTTACTCTAATGGATGGTACCCTTGTCATTATGGATGGTAGTTCGTTGATGGGATTTTGTTACTCCATTGGATGGTAGCTTTATCATTACAGAAAGTAGTTTGTTGTTGAGATTTTGTTACTCTAATGGATGGTAGCCTTATAATTATGGAAGGTAGTTCATTGTTGACATTTTGTTACTCCAATGGATGGTAGCCTTGTCATTATGGAAGGTAGTTCGTTGTTGAGATTTTATTACTCCAATGGATGGTAGACTTGTCACTATGGAAGGTAGTTCATTGTTGAGATTTTGTTACTCCAATGGATGGTAGCCTTGTCATTATGGAAGGTAGTTCATTGTTGAGATTTTGTTACTCCAATGGATGGTAGACTTGTCACTATGGAAGGTAGTTCGTTGTTGAGATTTTGTTACTCCAATAGATGGTAGCCTTGTCATTATGGATGGTAGTTTGTTGTTGAGATTTTGTTAATCCATTGGATGGTATCCTTGTCATTACCGAAAGTAGTTTGTTGTTGAGATTTTGTTAATCCATTGGATGGTAGCCTTGTCATTATGGAAGGTAGTTCATAGTTGACATTTCGTTACTCCAATGGATGGTAGCCTTTTCATTATGGAAGGTAGTTCATTGTTGAGATTTTGTTACTCCAATGGATGGTAGACTTGTCATTATGGAAGGTAGTTCGTTGTTGAGATTTTGTTACTCCAATGGATGGTAGACTTGTAACTATGAAAGGTAGTTCATTGTTGAGATTTTGTTACTCCAATGGATGGTAGCCTTGTCATTATGGATGGTAGTTCATTGTTGAGATTTTGTTACACCAATGGATGGTAGGCTTGTCATTATGGAAGGTGGTTCGTTGTTGAGATTTTGTTAATCCAATGGATGGTATTCGTGTCATTATGGAAGGTAGTTCGTTGTTAAGATTTTTTTACTCCATTGGATGGTAGCCTTGTCATTATGGAAGGTAGTTCATTGTTGTCATTTTGTTACTCCAATGGATGGTAGCCTTTTCATTATGGAAGGTAGTTCGTTGTTGAGATTTTGTTACTCAAATGGATGGTATCCTTGCCATTACGGAAGGTAGTTCGTTGTTGATATTTTTGCTCTCTAATGGATGGTAGCCTTGTCATTATGGAAGGTAGTTTGTTGTTGAGATTTTATTACTCCAATGGATGGTAGCCTTGCCATTATGGAAGGTAGTTCGTTGTTGAGATTTTGTTACTCCAATGGATGGTATCCTTGTAATTATGGAAGCTTGTTTGTTGTTGAGATTTTGTTACTCCAATGGATGGTAGCCTTTTCATTATGGAAGATAGTTTGTTGTTGACCTTTTGTTACTCAAATGAATGGTAGCCTTTTTATTATGGAAGGTAGTTCGTTGTTGAGATTTTGTTACACCAATGGATGGTAGCCTTGTCATAATGGAAGATAGTTTGTTGCTGAGATTTTCTTACTCCAATGGATGGTACGCTTGTGATTATGGAAGGTAGTTCGTTGTTTAGATTTTATTACTCCAATGGATGGTAGCCTTGTCATTATGGATTGTAGTTCGTTGTTAAAATTTTGTTACTCCATTGGATGGTAGCCTTGTCATTACCAAAAGTAGTTTGTTGTTTAGATTTTGTTACTCTAATGGATGGTAGCCTTGTCATTACGGAAGGAAGTTCATTGTTGACATTTTGTTACTCCAATGGATGGTAGCCTTTTCATTATTGAAGGTAGTTCGTTGTTAAGATTTTGTTTCTCCAATGGATGGTAGCCTTGTCATTATGGATGGTAGTTTGTTGTTGAGATTTTGTTACTCCATTGTATGGTACCCTTGTCATTACCGAAAGTAGTTCGTTGTTGAGATTTTGTTACTCTAATGGATGGTAGCCTTGTCATTACGGAAGGTAGTTCGTTTTTGAGATTTTGTTACTTCAATGGATGGTATCCTTGTCATTATGGAAGGTAGTTTGTTGTTAAGATTTTGTTACTCTAATGGATAGTATCCTTGTCATTATGGAAGGTAGTTCATTGTTCAGATTTTATTTCTCCAATGGATGGTAGCCTTGTCATTATGGAAGGTAGTTCGTTGTTGATATTTTGTTACTCTAGTGGATGGTAGCCTTTTCATTATGGAAGGTAGTTTGTTGTTGTGATTTTGTTACTTCAATGGATGGAAGCCTTGTCATTATGGAAGATAGTTCGTTCTTTAGATTTTGTTACACCAATGGATGGTAGCCTTGTCATTATGGAAGGTAGTTCATTGTTGAGATTTTGTTACTCCAATAGATGGTAGCCTTGTCATTATGTAAGGTAGTTCTTTGTTGAGATTTTGTTACTCCAATGGATGGTAGCCTTGTCATTATTAAAGGTAGTTCATTGTTGAGATTTTGTTACTCAAATGGATAGTAGACTTGTCATTATGGAATGTAGTTCGTTGTTGATATTTTGTTACTCCAATGGATGGTAGCCTTGTCATTATGGAAGGTAGTTTGTTGTGGAGATTTTGTTAGTCCAATGGATGGTATTCGTGTCATTATGCAAGGTAGTTCATTATTGGGATTTTGTTACTCCATTGGATGGTAGCCTTGTCATTATGGAAGGCAGTTCATTGTTGAGATTTTGTTACTCTAATGGATGGTATCCTTTCCATTATGGAAGGTAGTTCGTTGTTGAGATTTTGTTTCTCCAATGTATGGTATCCTTTCCATTACGGAAGGTAGTTCATTGTTGAGATTTTGTTTTCCAATGGATGGTAGCATTGTCATTCTGGAAGGTAGTTCGTTGTTAAGATTTTATTACTCCAATGGATGGTAGCCTGGTCATTATGGAAGGTAGTTTGTTGTTGAGATTTTGTTACTCCAATGGATGGTAGCGTTGTCATTATGGAAGGTAGTTCGTTGTTGAGATTTTGTTACTCTAATGGATGGTACCCTTGTCATTATGGATGGTAGTTCGTTGATGGGATTTTGTTACTCCATTGGATGGTAGCTTTGTCATTACAGAAAGTAGTTCGTTGTTGAGATTTTGTTACTCTAATGGATGGTAGCCTTATCATTATGGAAGGTAGTTCATTGTTGACATTTTGTTACTCCAATGGATGGTAGCCTTGTGATTATGGAAGGTAGTTCGTTGTTGAGATTTTATTACTCCAATTGATGGTAGACTTGTCACTATGGAAGGTAGTTCATTGTTGAGATTTTGTTACTCCAATGGATGGTAGCCTTGTCATTATGGATGGTAGTTTGTTGTTGAGATTTTGTTACTCCATTGGATGGTAGCCTTGTCATTATCGAAAGTAGTTTGTTGTTGAGATTTTGTTACTCGAATGGATGGTAGCCTTGTCATTACGGAAGGTAGTTCATAGTTGACATTTTGTTACTCCAAAGGATGGTAGCCTTTTCATTATGGAAGGTAGTTCATTGTTGAGATTTTGTTACTACAATGGATTATAGACTTGTCATTATGGAAGGTAGTTTGTTGTTGAGATTTTGTTACTCCAATGGATGGTAGCCTTGTCATTATGGATGGTAGTTTATTGTTGAGATTTTGTTACTCCATTGGATGGTACCCTTGTCATTACCGAAAGTAGTTCATTGTTCAGATTTTCTTACTCCAATGGATGGTAGCCTTTTCATTATGGAAGGTAGTTCGTTGTTACCATTTTTTTACTCCAATGGATGATAGCCTTGACATTATGGAAGGTAATTCATTGTTGTGATTTTGTTACTCCAATGGATGATAGACTTGTCATTATGGAAGGTAGTTTGTTGTTAAGATTTTGTTACTCCAATGGATGGTAGCCTTGTCATTATGGATGGTAGTTCGTTGTTGAGATTTTGTTACTCCATTGGATGGTAGCCTTGTCATTACCTAAAGTAGTTTGTTGTTGAGATTTTGTTACTCTAATGGATTGTAGTCTTGTCATTTTGGAAGGTAGTTCATTGTTGAAATTTTGTTACTCCAATGGATGGTAGCCTTTTCATTATTGAAGGTAGTTCGTGGTTAAGATTTTGTTACTCCAATGGATGGTAGCCTTGTCATTATGGATGGTAGTTTGTTGTTGAGATTTTGTTACTCCATTGTATGGTACCCTTTCAATTACCGAAAGTAGTTCATTGTTCAGATTTTCTTACTCCAATGGATGGTAGCCTTGTCATTACGGAAGGTAGTTCGTTGTTGAGATTTTGTTACTCAAATGGATGGTATCCTTGCCATTACGGAAGGTAGTTCGTTGTTGATATTTTTGCTCTCTAATGGATGGTAGCCTTGTCATTATGGAAGGTAGTTTGTTGTTGAGATTTTATTACTCCAATGGATGGTAGCCTTGCCATTATGGAAGGTAGTTCGTTGTTGAGATTTTGTTACTCCAATGGATGGTATCCTTGTAATTATGGAAGCTTGTTTGTTGTTGAGATTTTGTTACTCCAATGGATGGTAGCCTTTTCATTATGGAAGATAGTTTGTTGTTGACCTTTTGTTACTCAAATGAATGGTAGCCTTTTTATTATGGAAGGTAGTTCGTTGTTGAGATTTTGTTACACCAATGGATGGTAGCCTTGTCATAATGGAAGATAGTTTGTTGCTGAGATTTTCTTACTCCAATGGATGGTACGCTTGTGATTATGGAAGGTAGTTCGTTGTTTAGATTTTATTACTCCAATGGATGGTAGCCTTGTCATTATGGATTGTAGTTCGTTGTTAAAATTTTGTTACTCCATTGGATGGTAGCCTTGTCATTACCAAAAGTAGTTTGTTGTTTAGATTTTGTTACTCTAATGGATGGTAGCCTTGTCATTACGGAAGGAAGTTCATTGTTGACATTTTGTTACTCCAATGGATGGTAGCCTTTTCATTATTGAAGGTAGTTCGTTGTTAAGATTTTGTTTCTCCAATGGATGGTAGCCTTGTCATTATGGATGGTAGTTTGTTGTTGAGATTTTGTTACTCCATTGTATGGTACCCTTGTCATTACCGAAAGTAGTTCGTTGTTGAGATTTTGTTACTCTAATGGATGGTAGCCTTGTCATTACGGAAGGTAGTTCGTTTTTGAGATTTTGTTACTTCAATGGATGGTATCCTTGTCATTATGGAAGGTAGTTTGTTGTTAAGATTTTGTTACTCTAATGGATAGTATCCTTGTCATTATGGAAGGTAGTTCATTGTTCAGATTTTATTTCTCCAATGGATGGTAGCCTTGTCATTATGGAAGGTAGTTCGTTGTTGATATTTTGTTACTCTAGTGGATGGTAGCCTTTTCATTATGGAAGGTAGTTTGTTGTTGTGATTTTGTTACTTCAATGGATGGAAGCCTTGTCATTATGGAAGATAGTTCGTTCTTTAGATTTTGTTACACCAATGGATGGTAGCCTTGTCATTATGGAAGGTAGTTCATTGTTGAGATTTTGTTACTCCAATAGATGGTAGCCTTGTCATTATGTAAGGTAGTTCTTTGTTGAGATTTTGTTACTCCAATGGATGGTAGCCTTGTCATTATTAAAGGTAGTTCATTGTTGAGATTTTGTTACTCAAATGGATAGTAGACTTGTCATTATGGAATGTAGTTCGTTGTTGATATTTTGTTACTCCAATGGATGGTAGCCTTGTCATTATGGAAGGTAGTTCGTTGTGGAGATTTTGTTAGTCCAATGGATGGTATTCGTGTCATTATGCAAGGTAGTTCATTATTGGGATTTTGTTACTCCATTGGATGGTAGCCTTGTCATTATGGAAGGCAGTTCATTGTTGAGATTTTGTTACTCTAATGGATGGTATCCTTTCCATTATGGAAGGTAGTTCGTTGTTGAGATTTTGTTTCTCCAATGTATGGTATCCTTTCCATTACGGAAGGTAGTTCATTGTTGAGATTTTGTTTTCCAATGGATGGTAGCATTGTCATTCTGGAAGGTAGTTCGTTGTTGAGATTTTATTACTCCAATGGATGGTAGCCTGGTCATTATGGAAGGTAGTTTGTTGTTGAGATTTTGTTACTCCAATGGATGGTAGCGTTGTCATTATGGAAGGTAGTTCGTTGTTGAGATTTTGTTACTCTAATGGATGGTACCCTTGTCATTATGGATGGTAGTTCGTTGATGGGATTTTGTTACTCCATTGGATGGTAGCTTTGTCATTACAGAAAGTAGTTCGTTGTTGAGATTTTGTTACTCTAATGGATGGTAGCCTTATCATTATGGAAGGTAGTTCATTGTTGACATTTTGTTACTCCAATGGATGGTAGCCTTGTGATTATGGAAGGTAGTTCGTTGTTGAGATTTTATTACTCCAATTGATGGTAGACTTGTCACTATGGAAGGTAGTTCATTGTTGAGATTTTGTTACTCCAATGGATGGTAGCCTTGTCATTATGGATGGTAGTTTGTTGTTGAGATTTTGTTACTCCATTGGATGGTAGCCTTGTCATTATCGAAAGTAGTTTGTTGTTGAGATTTTGTTACTCGAATGGATGGTAGCCTTGTCATTACGGAAGGTAGTTCATAGTTGACATTTTGTTACTCCAAAGGATGGTAGCCTTTTCATTATGGAAGGTAGTTCATTGTTGAGATTTTGTTACTACAATGGATTATAGACTTGTCATTATGGAAGGTAGTTTGTTGTTGAGATTTTGTTACTCCAATGGATGGTAGCCTTGTCATTATGGATGGTAGTTTATTGTTGAGATTTTGTTACTCCATTGGATGGTACCCTTGTCATTACCGAAAGTAGTTCATTGTTCAGATTTTCTTACTCCAATGGATGGTAGCCTTTTCATTATGGAAGGTAGTTCGTTGTTACCATTTTTTTACTCCAATGGATGATAGCCTTGACATTATGGAAGGTAATTCATTGTTGTGATTTTGTTACTCCAATGGATGATAGACTTGTCATTATGGAAGGTAGTTTGTTGTTAAGATTTTGTTACTCCAATGGATGGTAGCCTTGTCATTATGGATGGTAGTTCGTTGTTGAGATTTTGTTACTCCATTGGATGGTAGCCTTGTCATTACCTAAAGTAGTTTGTTGTTGAGATTTTGTTACTCTAATGGATTGTAGTCTTGTCATTTTGGAAGGTAGTTCATTGTTGAAATTTTGTTACTCCAATGGATGGTAGCCTTTTCATTATTGAAGGTAGTTCGTTGTTAAGATTTTGTTACTCCAATGGATGGTAGCCTTGTCATTATGGATGGTAGTTTGTTGTTGAGATTTTGTTACTCCATTGTATGGTACCCTTTCAATTACCGAAAGTAGTTCATTGTTCAGATTTTCTTACTCCAATGGATGGTAGCCTTGTCATTACGGAAGGTAGTTCGTTGTTGAGATTTTGTTACTCAAATGGATGGTATCCTTGCCATTACGGAAGGTAGTTCGTTGTTGATATTTTTGCTCTCTAATGGATGGTAGCCTTGTCATTATGGAAGGTAGTTTGTTGTTGAGATTTTATTACTCCAATGGATGGTAGCCTTGCCATTATGGAAGGTAGTTCGTTGTTGAGATTTTGTTACTCCAATGGATGGTATCCTTGTAATTATGGAAGCTTGTTTGTTGTTGAGATTTTGTTACTCCAATGGATGGTAGCCTTTTCATTATGGAAGATAGTTTGTTGTTGACCTTTTGTTACTCAAATGAATGGTAGCCTTTTTATTATGGAAGGTAGTTCGTTGTTGAGATTTTGTTACACCAATGGATGGTAGCCTTGTCATAATGGAAGATAGTTTGTTGCTGAGATTTTCTTACTCCAATGGATGGTACGCTTGTGATTATGGAAGGTAGTTCGTTGTTTAGATTTTATTACTCCAATGGATGGTAGCCTTGTCATTATGGAAGGTAGTTCATTGTTGAGATTTTGTTACTCCAATAGATGGTAGCCTTGTCATTATGTAAGGTAGTTCTTTGTTGAGATTTTGTTACTCCAATGGATGGTAGCCTTGTCATTATTAAAGGTAGTTCATTGTTGAGATTTTGTTACTCAAATGGATAGTAGACTTGTCATTATGGAATGTAGTTCGTTGTTGATATTTTGTTACTCCAATGGATGGTAGCCTTGTCATTATGGAAGGTAGTTCGTTGTGGAGATTTTGTTAGTCCAATGGATGGTATTCGTGTCATTATGCAAGGTAGTTCATTATTGGGATTTTGTTACTCCATTGGATGGTAGCCTTGTCATTATGGAAGGCAGTTCATTGTTGAGATTTTGTTACTCTAATGGATGGTATCCTTTCCATTATGGAAGGTAGTTCGTTGTTGAGATTTTGTTTCTCCAATGTATGGTATCCTTTCCATTACGGAAGGTAGTTCATTGTTGAGATTTTGTTTTCCAATGGATGGTAGCATTGTCATTCTGGAAGGTAGTTCGTTGTTGAGATTTTATTACTCCAATGGATGGTAGCCTGGTCATTATGGAAGGTAGTTTGTTGTTGAGATTTTGTTACTCCAATGGATGGTAGCGTTGTCATTATGGAAGGTAGTTCGTTGTTGAGATTTTGTTACTCTAATGGATGGTACCCTTGTCATTATGGATGGTAGTTCGTTGATGGGATTTTGTTACTCCATTGGATGGTAGCTTTGTCATTACAGAAAGTAGTTCGTTGTTGAGATTTTGTTACTCTAATGGATGGTAGCCTTATCATTATGGAAGGTAGTTCATTGTTGACATTTTGTTACTCCAATGGATGGTAGCCTTGTGATTATGGAAGGTAGTTCGTTGTTGAGATTTTATTACTCCAATTGATGGTAGACTTGTCACTATGGAAGGTAGTTCATTGTTGAGATTTTGTTACTCCAATGGATGGTAGCCTTGTCATTATGGATGGTAGTTTGTTGTTGAGATTTTGTTACTCCATTGGATGGTAGCCTTGTCATTATCGAAAGTAGTTTGTTGTTGAGATTTTGTTACTCGAATGGATGGTAGCCTTGTCATTACGGAAGGTAGTTCATAGTTGACATTTTGTTACTCCAAAGGATGGTAGCCTTTTCATTATGGAAGGTAGTTCATTGTTGAGATTTTGTTACTACAATGGATTATAGACTTGTCATTATGGAAGGTAGTTTGTTGTTGAGATTTTGTTACTCCAATGGATGGTAGCCTTGTCATTATGGATGGTAGTTTATTGTTGAGATTTTGTTACTCCATTGGATGGTACCCTTGTCATTACCGAAAGTAGTTCATTGTTCAGATTTTCTTACTCCAATGGATGGTAGCCTTTTCATTATGGAAGGTAGTTCGTTGTTACCATTTTTTTACTCCAATGGATGATAGCCTTGACATTATGGAAGGTAATTCATTGTTGTGATTTTGTTACTCCAATGGATGATAGACTTGTCATTATGGAAGGTAGTTTGTTGTTAAGATTTTGTTACTCCAATGGATGGTAGCCTTGTCATTATGGATGGTAGTTCGTTGTTGAGATTTTGTTACTCCATTGGATGGTAGCCTTGTCATTACCTAAAGTAGTTTGTTGTTGAGATTTTGTTACTCTAATGGATTGTAGTCTTGTCATTTTGGAAGGTAGTTCATTGTTGAAATTTTGTTACTCCAATGGATGGTAGCCTTTTCATTATTGAAGGTAGTTCGTTGTTAAGATTTTGTTACTCCAATGGATGGTAGCCTTGTCATTATGGATGGTAGTTTGTTGTTGAGATTTTGTTACTCCATTGTATGGTACCCTTTCAATTACCGAAAGTAGTTCATTGTTCAGATTTTCTTACTCCAATGGATGGTAGCCTTGTCATTACGGAAGGTAGTTCGTTGTTGAGATTTTGTTACTCAAATGGATGGTATCCTTGCCATTACGGAAGGTAGTTCGTTGTTGATATTTTTGCTCTCTAATGGATGGTAGCCTTGTCATTATGGAAGGTAGTTTGTTGTTGAGATTTTATTACTCCAATGGATGGTAGCCTTGCCATTATGGAAGGTAGTTCGTTGTTGAGATTTTGTTACTCCAATGGATGGTATCCTTGTAATTATGGAAGCTTGTTTGTTGTTGAGATTTTGTTACTCCAATGGATGGTAGCCTTTTCATTATGGAAGATAGTTTGTTGTTGACCTTTTGTTACTCAAATGAATGGTAGCCTTTTTATTATGGAAGGTAGTTCGTTGTTGAGATTTTGTTACACCAATGGATGGTAGCCTTGTCATAATGGAAGATAGTTTGTTGCTGAGATTTTCTTACTCCAATGGATGGTACGCTTGTGATTATGGAAGGTAGTTCGTTGTTTAGATTTTATTACTCCAATGGATGGTAGCCTTGTCATTATGGATTGTAGTTCGTTGTTAAAATTTTGTTACTCCATTGGATGGTAGCCTTGTCATTACCAAAAGTAGTTTGTTGTTTAGATTTTGTTACTCTAATGGATGGTAGCCTTGTCATTACGGAAGGAAGTTCATTGTTGACATTTTGTTACTCCAATGGATGGTAGCCTTTTCATTATTGAAGGTAGTTCGTTGTTAAGATTTTGTTTCTCCAATGGATGGTAGCCTTGTCATTATGGATGGTAGTTTGTTGTTGAGATTTTGTTACTCCATTGTATGGTACCCTTGTCATTACCGAAAGTAGTTCGTTGTTGAGATTTTGTTACTCTAATGGATGGTAGCCTTGTCATTACGGAAGGTAGTTCGTTTTTGAGATTTTGTTACTTCAATGGATGGTATCCTTGTCATTATGGAAGGTAGTTTGTTGTTAAGATTTTGTTACTCTAATGGATAGTATCCTTGTCATTATGGAAGGTAGTTCATTGTTCAGATTTTATTTCTCCAATGGATGGTAGCCTTGTCATTATGGAAGGTAGTTCGTTGTTGATATTTTGTTACTCTAGTGGATGGTAGCCTTTTCATTATGGAAGGTAGTTTGTTGTTGTGATTTTGTTACTTCAATGGATGGAAGCCTTGTCATTATGGAAGATAGTTCGTTCTTTAGATTTTGTTACACCAATGGATGGTAGCCTTGTCATTATGGAAGGTAGTTCATTGTTGAGATTTTGTTACTCCAATAGATGGTAGCCTTGTCATTATGTAAGGTAGTTCTTTGTTGAGATTTTGTTACTCCAATGGATGGTAGCCTTGTCATTATTAAAGGTAGTTCATTGTTGAGATTTTGTTACTCAAATGGATAGTAGACTTGTCATTATGGAATGTAGTTCGTTGTTGATATTTTGTTACTCCAATGGATGGTAGCCTTGTCATTATGGAAGGTAGTTCGTTGTGGAGATTTTGTTAGTCCAATGGATGGTATTCGTGTCATTATGCAAGGTAGTTCATTATTGAGATTTTGTTACTCCAATGGATGGTAGCCTTGTCATTATGGATGGTAGTTTGTTGTTGAGATTTTGTTACTCCATTGGATGGTAGCCTTGTCATTATCGAAAGTAGTTTGTTGTTGAGATTTTGTTACTCGAATGGATGGTAGCCTTGTCATTACGGAAGGTAGTTCATAGTTGACATTTTGTTACTCCAAAGGATGGTAGCCTTTTCATTATGGAAGGTAGTTCATTGTTGAGATTTTGTTACTACAATGGATTATAGACTTGTCATTATGGAAGGTAGTTTGTTGTTGAGATTTTGTTACTCCAATGGATGGTAGCCTTGTCATTATGGATGGTAGTTTATTGTTGAGATTTTGTTACTCCATTGGATGGTACCCTTGTCATTACCGAAAGTAGTTCATTGTTCAGATTTTCTTACTCCAATGGATGGTAGCCTTTTCATTATGGAAGGTAGTTCGTTGTTACCATTTTTTTACTCCAATGGATGATAGCCTTGACATTATGGAAGGTAATTCATTGTTGTGATTTTGTTACTCCAATGGATGATAGACTTGTCATTATGGAAGGTAGTTTGTTGTTAAGATTTTGTTACTCCAATGGATGGTAGCCTTGTCATTATGGATGGTAGTTCGTTGTTAAAATTTTGTTACTCCATTGGATGGTAGCCTTGTCATTACCTAAAGTAGTTTGTTGTTGAGATTTTGTTACTCTAATGGATTGTAGTCTTGTCATTTTGGAAGGTAGTTCATTGTTGAAATTTTGTTACTCCAATGGATGGTAGCCTTTTCATTATTGAAGGTAGTTCGTTGTTAAGATTTTGTTACTCCAATGGATGGTAGCCTTGTCATTATGGATGGTAGTTTGTTGTTGAGATTTTGTTACTCCATTGTATGGTACCCTTTCAATTACCGAAAGTAGTTCATTGTTCAGATTTTCTTACTCCAATGGATGGTAGCCTTGTCATTACGGAAGGTAGTTCGTTGTTGAGATTTTGTTACTTCAATGGATGGTATCCTTGTCATTATGGAAGGTAGTTTGTTGTTAAGATTTTGTTAATCTAATGGATGGTATCCTTGTCATTATGGAAGGTAGTTCATTGTTGAGATTTTATTTCTCCAATGGATGGTAGCCTTGTCATTATGGAAGGTAGTTCGTTGTTGATATTTTGTTACACTAGTGGATGGTAGCCTTTTCATTATGGAAGGTAGTTTGTTGTTGTGATTTTGTTACTTCAATGGATGGTAGCCTTGTCATTATGGAAGGTAGTTCGTTGTTTAGATTTTGTTACACTAATGGATGGTAGCCTTGTCATTATGGAAGGTAGTTCATTATTGAGATTTTGTTACTCCAATAGATGGTAGCCTTGTCATTATGTAAGGTAGTTCTTTGTTGAGATTTTATTACTCCAATGGATGGTAGCCTTGTCATTATAAAAGGTAGTTCGTTGTTGAGATTTTGTTACTCAAATGGATAGTAGACTTGTCATTATGGAATGTAGTTCGTTGTTGATATTTTGTTACTCCAATGGATGGTAGCCTTGTCATTATGGAAGGTAGTTCGTTGTTGAGATTTTGTTAGTCCAATGGATGGTATTCGTGTCATTATGCAAGGTAGTTCATTGTTGAGATTTTGTTACTCCATTGGATGGTAGCCTTGTCATTATGGAAGGTAGTTCATTGTTGAGATTTTGTTACTCTAATGGATGGTATCCTTTCCATTATGGAAGGTAGTTCGTTGTTGAGATTTTGTTTCTCCAATGGATGGTATCCTTTCCATTACGAAAGGTAGTTCATTGTTGAGATTTTGTTTTCCAATGGATGGTAGCATTGTCATTCTAGAAGGTAGTTCGTTGTTGAGATTTTATTACTCCAATGGATGGTAGCCTGGTCATTATGGAAGGTAGTTTGTTGTTGAGATTTTGTTACTCCAATGGATGGTAGCCTTGTCATTATGGAAGGTAGTTCGTTGTTGACATTTTCTTACTCTAATGGATGGTACCCTTGTCATTATGGATGGTAGTTCGTTGATGGGATTTTGTTACTCCATTGGATGGTAGCTTTATCATTACAGAAAGTAGTTTGTTGTTGAGATTTTGTTACTCTAATGGATGGTAGCCTTATAATTATGGAAGGTAGTTCATTGTTGAGATTTTGTTACTCCAATGGATGGTAGCCTTGTCATTATGGATGGTAGTTTGTTGTTGAGATTTTGTTACTCCATTGGATGGTACCCTTGTCATTACCGAAAGTAGTTCATTGTTCAGATTTTCTTACTCCAATGGATGGTAGCCTTGTCATTATGGAAGGTAGTTTGTTGCTCAGATTTTGTTACTCCAATGGATGGTAGCGTTGTCATTATGGAAGGTAGTTTGTCGTTGAGATTTTGTTACTCTAATGGATGGTAGCCTTGTCATTATGGAAGGTAGTTCGTTGTTGACATTTTTTTACTCCAATGGATGATAGCCTTGACATTATGGAAGGTAATTTGTTGTTGAGATTTTCTTACTCCAATGGATGATAGACTTGTCATTATGGAAGGTAGTTTGTTGTTTAGATTTTGTTACTCCAATGGATGGTAGCCTTGTCATTATGGATGGTAGTTTGTTTTTGAGATTTTGTTACTCCATTGGATGGTAGCCTTGTCATTACCTAAAGTAGTTTGTTGTTGAGATTTTATTACTCTAATGGATGGTAGTCTTGTCATTTTGGAAGGTAGTTCATTGTTGACATTTTGTTACTCCAATAGATGGTAGCCTTTTCATTATGGAAGGTAGTTCTTTGTTGATATTTTGTTACTCCAATGGATGGTAGCCTTGTCATTATTGAAGGTAGTTCATTGTTGAGATTTTGTTACTCCAATGGATGGTAGCCTTGTCATTATGGAAGGTAGTTCATTAATGAGATTTTATTACTCCAATGGATTATAGCCTTGTCATTATGGAAGGTAGTTCGTTGTTGAGATTTTGTTACACCAATGGATGGTAGGCTTGCCATTATGGAAGGTGGTTCGTTGTTGAGATTTTGTTAATCCAATGGATGGTATTCGTGTCATTATGGAAAGTAGTTCGTTGTTGAGATTTTGTTACTCCATTGGATGTTAGCCTTGTCATTATGGATGGTAGTTTGTTGTTGAGATTTTGTTACTCCATTGGATGGTAGCCTTGTCATTACCGAAAGTAGTTTGTTGTTGAGATTTTGTTACTCTAATGGATGGTAGCCTTGTCATTATGGAAGGTAGTTTGTTGCTGAGATTTTGTTACTCCAATGGATGGTATCCTTGTCATTAGGGAAGGTAGTTCGTCGTTGAGATTTTGTTACTCTAATGGATGGTAGCCTTGTCATTATGGAAGGTAGTTCGTTGTTGACATTTTTTTACTCCAATGGATGATAGCCTTGTCATTATGGAAGGTAATTCGTTGTTGAGATTTTGTTACTCCAATGGATGATAGACTTGTCATTATGGAAGGTAGTTTGTTGTTAAGATTTTGTTACTCCAATGGATGGTAGCCTTGTCATTATGGATGGTAGTTCGTTGTTGAGATTTTGTTACTCCATTGGATGGTAGCCTTGTAATTACCGAAAGTAGTTTGTTGTTTAGATTATGTTACTCTAATGGATGGTAGCCTTGTCATTATGGAAGGTAGTTCGTTGTTGAGATTTTGTTACTCCAATGGATGGTAGACTTGTCACTATGGAAGGTAGTTCATTGTTGAGATTTTGTTACTCCAATGGATGGTAGCCTTGTCATTATGGATGGTAGTTTGTTGTTGAGATTTTGTTACTCCATTGGATGGTAGCCTTGTCATTACCGAAAGTAGTTTGTTGTTGAGATTTTGTTACTCTAATGGATGGTAGCCTTGTCATTATGGAAGGTAGTTCATAGTTGACATTTTGTTACTCCAATGGATGGTAGCCTTTCCATTATGGAAGGTAGTTCATTGTTGAGATTTTGTTACTCCAATGGATGGTAGACTTGTCATTATGGAAGGTAGTTTGTTGTTGAGATTTTGTTACTCCAATGGATGGTAGCCTTGTCATTATGGATGGTAGTTTGTTGTTGAGATTTCGTTACTCCATTGGATGGTACCCTTGTCATTACCGAAAGTAGTTTATTGTTCAGATTTTCTTACTCTAATGGATGGTTGCCTTGTCATTATGGAAGGTAGTTTGTTGTTGAGATTTTGTTACTCCAATGGATGGTAGCCTTGTCATTTTGGAAGGTAGTTCGTCGTTGAGATTTTGTTACTCTAATGGATGGTAGCCTTGTCATTATGGAAGGTAGTTCGTTGTTGACATTTTTTTTACTTCAATGGAAGATAGCCTTGTCATTATGGAAGGTAATTCGGTGTTGAGATTTTGTTACTCCAATGGATGATAGACTTGTCATTATGGAAGGTAGTTTGTTGTTGAGATTTTTTTACTCCAATGGATGGTAGCCTTGTCATTATGGATGGTAGTTCGTCGTTGAGATTTTGTTACTCCATTGGATGGTAGCCTTGTCATTACCGAAAGTAGTTTGTTGTTGAGATTTTGTTACTCTAATGGATGGTAGCCTTGTCATTTTGGAAGTAAGTTCATTGTTAACATTTTGTTACTCCAATGGATGGTAGCCTTTTCATTATGGAAGGTAGTTCTTTGTTAAGATTTTGTTACTCCAATTGATGGTAGCCTTGTCATTATTGAAGGTAGTTTTTTGTTGAGATTTTGTTACTCCAATGGATGGTAGCCTTGTCATTATGGAAGGTAGTTCATTGATGAGATTTTATTACTCCAATGGATGATAGCCTTGTCATTATGGAAGGTAGTTTGTTGTTGAGATTTGGTTACACCAATGGATGGTAGGCTTGTCATTGTGGAAGGTGGTTCGTTGTTGGGATTTTGTTAATCCAATGGATGGTATTCGTGTCATTATGGAAGGTAGTTCGTTGTTGAGATTTTGTTACTCCAATGGATGGTAGCCTTGTCATTACCGAAAGTAGTTTGTTGTTGAGATTATGTTACTCTAATGGATGGTAGCCTTGTCATTATGGAAGGTAGTTCATAGTTGACATTTTGTTACTCCAATGGATGGTAGCCTTTTCATTATGGAAGGTAGTTCATTGTTGAGATTTTGTTACTCCAATGGATGGTAGACTTGTCATTATGGAAGGTAGTTTGTTGTTGAGATTTTGTTACTCTAATGGATGGTAGCCTTGTCATTATGGATGGTAGTTTATCGTTGAGATTTTCGTTACTCCATTGGATGGTAGCCTTGTCATTATGGAAGGTAGTTTGTTGCTGAGATTTTGTTACTCCAATGGATGGTAGCCTTGTCATTTTGGAAGGTAGTTCGTTGTTGAGATTTTGTTACTCTAATGGATGGTAGCCTTGTCATTATGGAAGGTAGTTCGTTGTTGACATTTTTTTACTCCAATGGAAGATAGCCTTGTCATTATGGAAGGTAATTCGTTGTTGAGATTTTGTTACTCCAATGGATGATAGACTTGTCATTATGGAAGGTAGTTTGTTGTTGAGATTTTGTTACTCCAATGGATGGTAGCCTTGTCATTATGGATGGTAGTTCGTCGTTGAGATTTTGATACTCCATTCGATGGTAGCATTGTCATTACCGAAAGTAGTTTGTTGTTGAGATTTTGTTAATCTAATGGATGGTAGCCTTGTCATTTTGGAAGTTAGTTCATTGTTAACATTTTGTTACTCCAATGGATGGTAGCCTTTTCATTATGGAAGGTAGTTCTTTGTTGAGATTTTGTTACTCCAATTGATGGTAGCCTTGTCATTATTGAAGGTAGTTCTTTGTTTAGATTTTGTTACTCCAATGGATGGTAGCCTTGTCATTATGGAAGGTAGTTCATTGATGAGATTTTATTACTCCAATGGATGATAGCCTTGTCATTATGGAAGGTAGTTCGTTGTTGAGATTTTGTTACACCAATGGATGGTAGGCTTGTCATTATGGAAGGTGGTTCGTTGTTGGGATTTTGTTAATCCAATGGATGCTATTCGTGTCATTATGGAAGGTAGTTCGTTGTTGATATTTTGTTACTCCAATGGATGGTAGCCTTGTCATTACCGAAAGTAGTTTGTTGTTGAGATTATGTTACTCTAATGGATGGTAGCCTTGTCATTATGGAAGGTAGTTCATAGTTGACATTTTGTTACTCCAATGGATGGTAGCCTTTTCATTATGGAAGGTAGTTCATTGTTGAGATTTTGTTACTCCAATGGATGGTAGACTTGTCATTATGGAATGTAGTTTGTTGTTGAGATTTTGTTACTCCAATGGATGGTAGCCTTGTCATTATGGATGGTAGTTTGTTGTTGAGATTTCGTTACTCCATTGGATGGTACCCTTGTCATTACCGAAAGTCGTTCATTGTTCAGATTTTTTTACTCCAAGGGATGGTAGCCTTGTCATTATGGAAGATAGTTTGTTGTTGAGATTTTGTTACTCAAATGGATGGTAGCCTTTTTATTATGGAAGGTAGTTCGTTGTTGAGATTTTGTTACACCAATGGATGGTAGCCTTGTCATAATGGAATGTAGTTTGTTGCTCAGATTTTGTTACTCCAATGGATGGTAGCCTTGTGATTATGGAAGGTAGTTCGTTGTTTAGATTTTGTTACTCCAATGGATGGTAGCATTGTCAATATGGATGGTAGTTTTTTGTTGAGATTTTGTTACTCCAATGGTTGGTAGACTTTTCATTATGGAAGGTAGTTCGCTGTTGAGATTTTGTTACTCCAATGGATGGTAGCCTTGTCATTATGGATGGTAGTTCGTTGTTGAGATTTTTTTACTACATTGGATGGTACCCTTGTCATCACCGAAAGTAGTTCGTTGTTGAAATTTTGTTACTCCAATGGATGGTAGACTTGTCATTATGGAAGGTAGTTCGTTGTTGAGATTTCGTTACTGCAATGGATGGTATCCTTGTCATTATGGAAGGTAGTTCGTTGTTGAGATTTTTTTATTCCAATGGATGGTAGCCTTGTCATTATGGAAGGTAGTTCATTGTTGACATTTTGTTACTCCAATGGATGGTAGCCTTGTCATTATGGAAGGTAGTTTGTTGTTGAGATTTTGTTACTCCAATAGATGGTAGACTTGTCACTATGGAAGGTAGTTCATTGTTGAGATTTTGTTACTCCAATGGATGGTAGCCTTGTCATTATGGATGGTAGGTTGTTGTTTAGATTTTGTTACTCCATTGGATGGTAGCCTTGTCATTACCGAAAGTAGTTTGTTGTTGAGATTTTGTTACTCTAATGGATGGTAGCCTTGTCATTATGGAAGGTAGTTCATAGTTGAAATTTTGTTACTCCAATGGATGGTAGCCTTTTCATTATGGAAGGTAGTTCGTTGTTGAGATTTTGTTACTCAAATGGATGGTATCCTTGCAATTACGGAAAGTAGTTCGTTGTTGAGATTTTGTTACTCCAATGGATGGTAGCCTTGTCATTATGGAAGGTAGTTCGTTGTTGAGATTTTATTACTCCAATGGATGGTAGCCTTGCCATTATGGAAGGTAGTTCATTGTTGAGATTTTGTTACTCCAATGGATGGTACCCTAGTAATTATGGAAGGTTGGTTGTTGTTGAGATTTTGTTACTCCAATGGATGGTAGCATTGTCATTATGGAAGGTAGTTTTTTGTTGAGATTTTGTTACTCCAATGGATGGTTGACATGTCATTACCGAAAGTAGTTCATTGTTCAGATTTTCTTACTGCAATGGATGGTAGCCTTGTCATTATGGAAGGTAGTTCGTTGTTGATATTTTGTTACTCCAATGGATGATAGCCTTTTCATTATGGAAGGAAGTTTGTTGTTGTGATTTTGTTACTTCAATTGATGGTAGCCTTGTCATTATGGAAGGTAGTTCGTTGTTGAGATTTTGTTACACCAATGGATGGTAGCCTTGTCAATATGGAAGGTAGTTCATTGTTGAGATTTTGTTACTCCAATAGATGGTAGCCTTGTCATTATGTAAGGTAGTTCTTTGTTGAGATTTTGTTACTCCAATGGATGGTAGCGTTGTCATTATTAAAGATAGTTCGTTGTTGAGATTTTGTTACTCCAATGGATAGTAGACTTGTCATTATGGAATGTAGTTCGTTGTTGAGATTTTGTTACTCCAATGGATGGTAACCTTGTCATTATGGAAGGTAGTTCGTTGTTGAGATTTTGTTAGTCCAATGGATGGTATTCGTGTCATTATGCAAGGTAGTTCATTGTTGAGATTTTGTTACTCCATTGGATGGTAGCCTTGTCATTACGGAAGGTAGTTAATTGTTGAGATTTTGTTACTCTAATGGATGGTATCCTTTCCATTATGGAAGGTAGTTCATTGTTGAGATTTTGTTTCTTCAATGGATGGTATCCTTTCCATTACAGAAGGTAGTTCATTGTTGAGATTTTGTTTTCCAATAGATGGTAGCATTGTCAATCTGGAAGGTAGTTCGTTGTTGAGATTTTATTACTCCAATGGATGGTAGCCTGTTCATTATGCAAGGTAGTTCATTGTTGAGATTTTGTTACTCCATTGGATGGTAGCCTTGTCATTATGGAAGGTAGTTCGTTGTTTAGATTTTGTTACTCTAATGGATGGTAGCCTTGTCATTACGGATGGTGGTTCGTTGATGAGATTTTGTTACTCCATTGGATGGTAGCTTTATCATTACAAAAAGTAGTTCGTTGTTGAGATTTTGTTACTCTAATGGATGGTAGCCTTGTCATTATTAAAGATAGTTCGTTGTTGAGATTTTGTTACTCCAATAGATGGTAGACTTGTCACTATGCAAGGTAGTTCATTATTGAGATTTTGTTACTCCAATGGATGGTAGCCTTGTCATTATGGATGGTAGTTTGTTGTTGAGATTATGTTACTCCAATGGATGGTAGACTTGTCATTATGGAAGGTAGTTCGTTGTTGAGATTTTGTTACTCCAATGGATGGTAGCCTTGTCATTATGGATGGTAGTTCGTTGTTGATATTTTGTTACTCCATTGGATGTTACCCTTGTCATTACCGAAAGTAGTTCATCGTTCAGATTTTCTTACTCCAATGGATGGTAGCCTTGTCATTATTGAAGGTAGTTCGTTGTTGAGATTTTGTTACTCCAATGGATGGTAGCCTTGTCATTATGGAAGGTTGTTCATTGATGAGATTTTATTACTCCAATGGATGGTAGCCTTTTCATTATGGAAGGTAGTCCATTGTTGAGAATTTGTTACTCCAATGGATGGTAGACTTGTCATTATGGAAGGTAGTGCGTTGTTGAGATTTTGTTACTCCAATAGATGGTAGCCTTGTCATTATGGATGGTAGTTTGTTGTTGAGATTTTGTTACTCCATTGGATGGTACCCTTGTCATTACCGAAAGTAGTTCATTGTTCAGATTTTCTTACTCTAATGGATGGTAGCCTTGTCATTATGGAAGGTTGATTGTTGCTGAGATTTTGTTACTCCAATGGATGGTAGCCTTGTCATTATGGAAGGTAGTTCGTCGTTGAGATTTTGTTACTCCATTGGATGGTAGCCTTGTCATTACTGAAAGTAGTTTGTTGTTTAGATTTTGTTACTCTAATGGATGGTAGCCTTGTCATTACGGAAGGAAGTTCATTGTTGACATTTTGTTACTCCATTGTATGGTACCCTTGTCATTACCGAAAGTAGTTCATTGTTCAGATTTTCTTACTCCATTGGATGGTAGCCTTGTCATTATGGAAGGTAGTTCGTTGTTGATATTTTGTTACTCCAATGGATGGTAGCCTTTTCATTCTGGAAGGAAGTTTGTTGTTGTGATTTTGTTACTTCAATGGATGGTAGCCTTGTCAATACGGAAGGTAGTTCGTTGTTGAGATTTTGTTACTTCAATGGATGGTATCCTTGTCATTATGGAAGGTAGTTTGTTGTTAAGATTTTGTTACTCCAATAGATGGTAGCCTTGTCATTATGTAAGTTAGTTCTTTGTTGAGATTTTTTTACTCCAATGGATGGTAGCCTTGTCATTATTAAAGGTAGTTCATTGTTGAGATTTTGTTACTCCAATGGATAGTAGACTTGTCATTATGGAATGTAGTTTGTTGTTGAGATTTTGTTACTCCAATGGATGGTAACCTTGTCATTATGGAAGGTAGTTCCTTGTTGAGATTTTGTTAGTCCAATGGATGGTATTCGTGTCATTATGCAAGGTAGTTCATTGTTGAGATTTTGTTACTCCATTGGATGGTAGACTTGTCATTATGGAAGGTAGTTCATTGTTGACATTTTGTTACTCTAATGGATGCTATCCTTTCCATTATGGAAGGTAGTTCGATGTTGAGATTTTGTTTCTCCAATGGATGGTATACTTTCCATTACAGAAGGTAGTTCATTATTGAGATTTTGTTTTCCAATAGATGGTAGCATTGTCATTCTGGAAGGTATTTCCTTGTTGAGATTTTATTACTCTAATGGATGGTAGCCTGTTCATTATGGAAGGTAGTTTGTTGATGAGATTTTGTTACTCCAATGGATGGTAGCCTTGTCATTATGGAAGGTAGTTCGTTGTTGAGATTTTGTTAGTCCAATGGATGGTATTCGTGTCATTATGCAATTTAGTTTATTGGTGAGATTTTATTACTCCAATGGATGATAGCCTGGTCACTATGGAAGGTAGTTCATTGTTGAGATTTTGTTACTCCATTGGATGGTAGCTTTGTCATTACAAAAAGTAGTTCGTTGTTGAGATTTTGTTACTCTAATGGATGGTAGCCTTGTCATTATGGAAGGTAGTTCATTGTTGACATTTTGTTACTCCAATGGATGGTAGCCTTGTCATTATGGAAGGTAGTTCGTTGTTGAGATTTTGTTACTCTAATGGATGGTAGCCTTGTCATTATGGAAGGTAGTTCATTGTTCACATTTTGTTACTCAAATGGATTGTAGCCTTGTCATTATGGATGGTAGTTTGTTGCTGAGATTTTGTTACTCCATTGGATGTTAGCCTTGTCATTACCGAAAGTAGTTTGTTGTTGAGATTTTGTTACTCTAATGGATGGTAGCCTTGTCATTATAGAAGGTAGTTCATAGTTGACATTTTGTTACTCCAATGGATGGTAGCCTTTTCATTATGGAAGGTAGTTCATTGTTGAGAATTTGTTACTCCAATGGATGGTAGACTTGTCATTATGGAAGGTAGTGCGTTGTTGAGATTTTGTTACTTCAATAGATGGTAGCCTTGTCATTATGGATGGTAGTTTGTTGTTGAGATTTTGTAACTCCATTGGATGGTACCCTTGTCATTACCGCAAGCAGTTCATTGTTCAGATTTTCTTACTCCAATGGATGTAGCCTGGTCATTATGGAAGGTAGTTCATAGTTGACAATTTGTTACTCCAATGGATGGTAGCCTTTTCATTATGGAAGGTAGTTCATTGTTGAGATTATGTTACTCCAATGGATGGTAGACTTGTCATTATGGAAGGTAGTTCATTGTTGAGATTTTGTTACTCCAATGGATGGTAGACTTGTCACTATGGAAGGTAGTTCGTTGTTGAGATTTTGTTACTCCAATGGATCGTAGCCTTGTCATTATGGATGGTAGTTTGTTGTTGAGATTTTGTTACTCCATTGGATGTTAGCCTTGTCATTACCGAAAGTAGTTTGTTGTTGAGATTTTGTTACTCTAATGGATGGTAGCCTTGTCATTATAGAAGGTAGTTCATAGTTGACATTTTGTTACTCCAATGGATGGTATCCTTTTCATTATGGAAGGTAGTTCATTGTTGAGAATTTGTTACTCCAATGGATGGTAGACTTGTCATTATGGAAGGTAGTGTGTTGTTTAGATTTTGTTTCTCTAATAGATGGTAGCCTTGTCATTATGGATGGTAGTTCGTTGTTGAGATTTTGTAACTCCATTGGATGGTACCCTTGTCATTACCGCAAGCAGTTCATTATTCAGATTTTCTTACTCCAATGGATGGTAGCCTGGTCATTATGGAAGGTAGTTCATAGTTGACAATTTGTTACTCCAATGGATGGTAGCCTTTTCATTATGGATGGTAGTTCATTGTTGAGATTATGTTACTCCAATGGATGGTAGACTTGTCATTATGGGAGGTAGTTCGTTGTTGAGATTTTGTTACTCCAATGGATGGTAGCCTTGTCGTTATGGATGGTAGTTCGTTGTTGAGATTTTGTTACTCCATTGGATGGTACCCTTGTCATTACCGAAAGTAGTTCATTGTTCAGATTTTGTTACTCCAATGGATGGTAGCCTTGTCATTATGGAAGGTAGTTTTTTGCTGAGATTTTGTTACTCCAATGGATGGTAGCCTAGTCATTATGGAAGGTAGTTCGTCGTTGAGATTTTTTTACTTTAATGGATGGTAGCCTTGTCATTATGGAAGGTAGTTCGTTGTTGACATTTTTTTACTCCAATGGATGATAGCCTTGTCATTATGGAAGGTAGTTTGTTGTTGAGATTTTGTTACACCAATGTATGGTAGGCTTGTCATTATGTAAGGTGGTTCGTTGTTGAGATTTTGTTAATCCAATGGATGGTATTCGTGTCATTATGGAAGGTAGTTCGTTGTTGAGATTTTGTTACTCCATTGGATGGTAGCTTTGTCATTATGGAAGGTAGTTCATTGTTGACATTTTGTTACTCCAATGGATGGTAGCCTTTTCATTATGGAAGGTAGTTCGTTGTTAAGATATTGATACTCAAATGGATGGTATCCTTGCCATTACGGAAGGTAGTTTGTTGTTGAGATTTTGTTACTCCAATGGATGGTAGCCTTGTCATTATGGATGGTAGTTCGTTGTTGAGATTTTGTTACTCCATTGGATGGTAGCCTTGTCATTACCGAAAGTAGTTTGTTGTTGAGATTTTTTTATTCTAATGAATGTTAGCCTTGTCATTTTGGAAGGTAGTTCGTTGTTGACATTTTGTTACTCCAATGGATGGTGGCCTTTTCATTATGGAAGGTAGTTCTTTGTTGATATTTTGTTACTCCAATGGATGGTAGCCTTGTCATTATGGAAGGTAGTTTGTTGTTTAGATTTTGTTACTCCCATTGATGGTAGACTTGTCATTATGGATGGTAGTTCGTTGTTAAAATTTTGTTACTCCATTGGATGGTAGCCTTGTCATTACCGAAAGTAGTTTGTTTTTTAGATTTTGTTAATCTAATGGATGGTAGCCTTGTCATTACGGAAGGAAGTTCATTGTTGATATTTTGTTACTCCAATAGATGGTAGCCTTTTCATTATTGAAGGTAGTTCGTTGTTAAGATTTTGTTACTCCAATGGATGGTAGCCTTGTCATTATGGAAGGTAATTCGTTGTTGAGATTTTGTTACTCCAATGGATGGTAGACTTGTCACTATGCAAGGTAGTTCATTGTTGAGATTTTGTTACTCCAATGGATGGTAGCCTTGCATTATGGATGGTAGTTTGTTGTTGAGATTTTGTTACTACATTGGATGTTAGCCTTGTCATTACCAAAAGTAGTTTGTTGTTGAGATTTTGTTACTCTAATGGATGGTAGCCTTGTCATTATAGAAGGTAGTTCATAGTTGACATTTTGTTACTCCAATTGATGGTAGCCTTTTCATTATGGAAGGTAGTTCATTGTTGAGAATTTGTTACTCCAATGGATGGTAGACTTGTCATTATGGAAGGTAGTGCATTGTTGAGATTTTGTTACTCCAATAGATGGTAGCCTTGTCATTATGGATGGTAGTTCGTTGTTGAGATTTTGTTACTCCAATGGATGGTAACCTTGTCGTTATGGATGGTATTTTGTTGTTGAGATTTTGTTACTCCATTGGATTGTACCCTTGGCATTACCGAAAGTAGTTCATTATTCAGATTTTCTTACTCCAATGGATGGTAGCCTTGTCATTATGGAAGGTAGTTTTTTGCTGAGATTTTGTTACTCCAATGGATGGTAGCCTTGTCATTATGGAAGGTAGTTCGTCGTTGAGATTTTTTTACTCTAATGGATGGTAGCCTTGTCATTATGGAAGGTAGTTCGTTGTTGACATTTTTTTACTCCAATGGATGATAGCCTTGTCATTATGGAAGGTAGTTCGTTGTTGAGATTTTGTTACACCAATGTATGGTAGGCTTGTCATTATGTAAGGTGGTTCGTTGTTGAGATTTTGTTAATCCAATGGATGGTGTTCGTGTCATTATGGAAGGTAGTTCGTTGTTGAGATTTTGTTACTCCATTGGATGGTAGCTTTGTCATTATGGAAGGTAGTTCATTGTTGACATTTTGTTACTCCAATGGATGGTAGCCTTTTCATTATGGAAGGTAGTTCGTTGTTCAGATTTTGTTACTCAAATGGATGGTATCCTTGCCATTACGGAAGGTAGTTTGTTATTGAGATTTTGTTACTCCAATGGATGGTAGCCTTGTCATTATGGATGGTAGTTCATTGTTGAGATTTTGTTACTCCATTGGATGGTAGCCTTGTCATTACCGAAAGTAGTTTGTTGTTGAGTTTTTTTTATTCTAATGAATGTTAGCCTTGTCATTTTGGAAGGTAGTTCATTGTTGACATTTTGTTACTCCAATGGATGGTGGCCTTTTCATTATGGAAGGTAGTTCGTTGTTGATATTTTGTTACTCCAATGGATGGTAGCCTTGTCATTATGGAAGGTAGTTTGTTGTTTAGATTTTGTTACTCCCATTGATGGTAGCCTTGTCATTATGGATGGTAGTTCGTTGTTAAAATTTTGTTACTCCATTGGATGGTAGCCTTGTCATTACCGAAAGTAGTTTGTTTTTTAGATTTTGTTAATCTAATGGATGGTAGCCTTGTCATTACGGAAGGAAGTTCATTGTTGATATTTTGTTACTCCAATGGATGGTAGCCTTTTCATTATTGAAGGTAGTTCGTTGTTAAGATTTTGTTACTCCAATGGATGGTAGCCTTGTCATTATGGAAGGTAATTCGTTGTTGAGATTTTGGTACTCCAATGGATGGTAGACTTGTCACTATGCAAGGTAGTTCATTGTTGAGATTTTGTTACTCCAATGGATGGTAGCCTTGTCATTATGGATGGTAGTTTGTTGTTGAGATTTTGTTACTACATTGGATGTTAGCCTTGTCATTACCGAAAGTAGTTTGTTGTTTAGATTTTGTTACTCTAATGGATGGTAGCCTTGTCATTATCGAAGGTAGTTCATAGTTGACATTTTGTTACTCCAATGGATGGTAGACTTGTCATTATGGAAGGTAGTTCGTTGTTGACATTTTTTTACTCCAATGGATGATAGCCTTGTCATTATGGAAGGTAGTTCGTTGTTGAGATTTTGTTACACCAATGTATGGTAGGCTTGTCATTATGTAAGGTGGTTCGTTGTTGAGATTTTGTTAATCCAATGGATGGTATTCGTGTCATTATGCAAGGTAGTTCGTTGTTGAGATTTTGTTACTCCATTGGATGGTAGCTTTGTCATTATGGAAGGTAGTTCATTGTTGACATTTTGTTACTCCAATAGATGGTAGCCTTTTCATTATGGAAGGTAGTTCGTTGTTCAGATTTTGTTACTCAAATGGATGGTATCCTTGCCATTACGGAAGGTAGTTTGTTGTTGAGATTTTGTTACTCCAATGGATGGTAGCCTTGTCATTATGGATGGTAGTTCATTGTTGAGATTTTGTTACTCCATTGGATGGTAGCCTTGTCATTACCGAAAGTAGTTTGTTGTTGAGTTTTTTTTATTCTAATAAATGTTAGCCTTGTCATTTTGGAAGGTAGTTCATTGTTGACATTTTGTTACTCCAATGGATGGTGGCCTTTTCATTATGGAAGGTAGTTCTTTGTTGATATTTTGTTACTCCAATGGATGGTAGCCTTGTCATTATGGAAGGTAGTTTGTTGTTTAGATTTTGTTACTCCCATTGATGGTAGCCTTGTCATTATGGATGGTAGTTCGTTGTTAAAATTTTGTTACTCCATTGTATGGTAGCCTTGTCATTACCGAAAGTAGTTTGTTTTTTAGATTTTGTTACTCTAATGGATGGTAGCCTTGTCATTACAGAAGGAAGTTCATTGTTGACATTTTGTTACTCCAATGGATGGTAGCCTTTTCATTATTGAAGGTAGTTCATTGTTAAGATTTTGTTACTCCCATGGATGGTAGCCTTGTCATTATGGAAGGTAATTCGTTGTTGAGATTTTGTTACTCCAATGGATGGTAGACTTGTCACTATGGAAGGTAGTTTGTTGTTGAGATTTTGTTACTCTAATGGATGGTAGCCTTGTCATTACCGAAAGTAGTTTGTTGTTGAGATTTTGTTACTCTAATGGATGGTAGCCTTGTCATTATCGAAGGTAGTTCATAGTTGACATTTTGTTACTCCAATGGATGGTAGCCTTTTCATTATGGAAGGTAGTTCATTGTTGAGAATTAGTTACTCCAATGGATGGTAGACTTGTCATTATGGAAGGTAGTGCGTTGTTGAGATTTTGTTACTCCAATAAATGGTAGCCTTGTCATTATGGATGGTAGTTTGTTGTTGAGATTTTGTTACTCCATTGGATGGTACCCTTGTCATTACCGAAAGTAGTTCATTATTCAGATTTTCTTACTCCAATGGATGGTAGCCTTGTCATTATGGAAGGTAGTTCATAGTTGACATTTTGTTACTCCAATGGATGGTAGCCTTTTCATTATGGAAGGTAGTTCATTGTTGAGATTATTTTACTCCAATGGATGGTAGAATTTTCATATGGAAGGTAGTTCGTTGTTGAGATTTTGTTACTCCAATGGATGGTGGCCTTGTCGTTATGGATGGTAGTTCGTTGTTGAGATTTTGTTACTCCATTGGATGGTACCCTTGTCATTACCGAAAGTAGTTCATTGTTCAGATTTTGTTACTCCAATGGATGGTAGCCTTGTCATTATGGAAGGTAGTTCGTCGTTGAGATTTTTTTACTCTAATGGATGGTAGCCTTGTCATTATGGAAGGTAGTTCGTTGTTGACATTTTTTTACTCCAATGGATGATAGCCTTGTCATTATGGAAGGTAGTTCGTTGTTGAGATTTTGTTACACCAATGTATGGTAGGCTTGTCATTATGGAAGGTTGTTCGTTGTTGAGATTTTTTTAATCCAATGGATGGTATTCGTGTTATTATGGAAGGTAGTTCGTTGTTGAGTTTTTGTTACTCCATTGGATGGTAGCTTTGTCATTATGGAAGGTAGTTCATTGTTGACATTTTGTTACTCCAATGGATGGTAGCCTTTTCATTATGGAAGGTAGTTCGTTGTTGAGATTTTGTTACTTAAATGGATGGTATCCTTGCCATTACGGAAGGTAGTTTGTTGTTGAGATTTTGTTACTCCAATGGATGGTAGCCTTGTCATTATGGATGGTAGTTTGTTTTTGAGATTTTGTTACTCCATTCGATGGCAGCCTTGTCATTACCGAAAGTAGTTTGTTGTTGAGATTTTTTTATTCTAATGGATGGTAGACTTGTCATTTTTGAAGGTAGTCCATTGTTGACATTTTGTTACTCCAATGGATGGTAGCCTTTTCATTATGGAAGGTAGTTCTTTGTTGAGATTTTGTTACTCCAATGGATGGTAGCCTTGTCATTATGGAAGGTAGTTTGTTGTTGAGATTTTGTTACTCCAATTGATGGTAGCCTTGTCATTATGGATGGTAGTTCGTTGTTAAAATTTTGTTACTCCATTGGATGGTAGCCTTGTCATTACCGAAAGTAGTTTGGTGTTTAGATTTTGTTACTCTAATGGATGGTAGCCTTGTCATTACGGAAGGAAGTTCATTGTTGACATTTTGTTACTCCAATGGATGGTATCCTTTTCATTATTGAAGGTAGTTCATTGTTAAGATTTTGTTACTCCAATGGATGGTAGCCTTGTCATTATGGATGGTAGTTTGTTGTTGAGATTTTGTTACTCCATTGTATGGTACCTTTGTCATTACCGAAAGTAGTTCATTGTTCAGATTTTCTTACTCCAATGGATGGTAGCCTTGTCATTACGGAAGGTAATTCGTTGTTGAGATTGTGTTACTTCAATGGATGGTATCCTTGTCATTATGGAAGGTAGTTTGTTGTTAAGATTTGGTTACTCTAATGGATGGTATCCTTGTCATTATGGAAGGTAGTTCATTGTTGAGATTTTATTTCTCCAATGGATGGTAGCCTTGTCATTATGGAAGGTAATTCGTTGTTTATATTTTGTTACTCCAATGGATGGTAGCCTTTTCATTATGTAAGGAAGTTTGTTGTTGTGATTTTGTTACTTCAATGGATGGTAGCCTTGTCATTATGGAAGGTAGTTCGTTGTTGAGATTTTGATACACCAATGGATGGTAGCCTTGTCATTATGGAAGGTAGTTCATTGTTGAGATTTTGTTACTCCAATAGATGATAACCTTGTCATTATGTAAGGTAGTTCTTTGTTGAGATTTTGTTACTCCAATGGATGGTAGCCTTGTCATTATTAAAGGTAGTTCGTTGTTGATATTTTGTTACTCCAATGGATAATAGACTTGTCATTATGGAATGTAGTTCGTTGTTGAGATTTTGTTACTCCAATGGATGGTAGCCTTGTCATTATGGAAGGTAGTTCGTTGTTAGGATTTTGTTAGTCCAATGGATGGTATTCGTTTTATTATGCAAGGTAGTTTATTGTTGAGATTTTATTACTCCAATGGATGGTAGCCTGGTCATTATGGAAGGTAGTTTGTTGTTGAAATTTTGTTACTCTAATGGATGGTAGCCTTCTTATTATGGAAGGTAGTTCGTTGTTGAGATTTGTTACTCTAATGGATGGTAGCCTTGTCATTATGGACGGTAGTTCGTTGATGAGATTTTGTTACTCCATTGGATGGTAGCTTTGTCATTACAGAAAGTAGTTCGTTGTTGAGATTTTGTTACTCTAATGGATGGTAGCCTTGTCATTATGGAAGGTAGTTCATTGTTGACATTTTGTTACTCCAATGGATGGTAGCCTTTTCATTATTGAAGGTAGTTCGTTGTTAAGATTTTGTTACTCCAATGGATGGTAGCCTTGTCATTATGGAAGGTAGTTCGTTGTTGAGATTTTGTTACTCCAATGGATGGTAGACTTGTCACTATGCAAGGTAGTTAATTGTTGAGATTTTGTTACTCCAATGGATGGTAGCCTTGTCATTATGGATGGTAGTTTGTTGTTGATATTTTGTTACTACATTGGATGTTAGCCTTGTCATTACCGAAAGTAGTTTGTTGTTTAGATTTTGTTACTCTAATGGATGGTAGCCTTGTCATTATAGAAGGTAGTTCATAGTTGACATTTTGTTACTCCAATGGATGGTAGCCTTTTCATTATGGAAGGTAGTTCATTGTTGAGAATTTGTTACTCCAATGGATGGTAGACTTGTCATTATGGAAGGTAGTGCGTTGTTGAGATTTTGTTACTCCATTGGATGGTACCCTTGTCATTACCGAAAGTAGTTCATTGTTCAGATTTTCTTACTCCAATGGATGGTAGCCTTGTCATTATGGAAGGTAGTTCATAGTTGACATTTTGTTACTCCAGTGGATGGTAGCCTTTTCATTATGGAAGGTAGTTCATTGTTGAGATTATTTTACTCCAATGGATGGTAGACTTGTCATTATGGAAGGTAGTTCGTTGTTGAGATTTTGTTACTCCAATGGATGGTAGCCTTGTCGTTATGGATGGTAGTTCATTGTTGAGATTTTGTTACTCCATTGGATGGTACCCTTGTCATTACCGAAAGTAGTTCATTGTTCAGATTTTCTTACTCCAATGGATGGTAGCCTTGTCATTATGGAAGGTAGTTTTTTGCTGAGATTTTGTTACTCCAATGGATGGTAGCCTTGTCATTATGGAAGGTAGTTCGTCATTGAGATTTTTTTACTCTAATGGATGGTAGCCTTGTCATTATGGAAGGTAGTTCGTTGTTGACATTTTTTTACTCCAATGGATGATAGCCTTGTCATTATGGAAGGTAGTTCGTTGTTGAGATTTTGTTACACCATTGGATGGCAGCCTTGTCATTACCGAAAGTAGTTTGTTGTTGAGATTTTTTTATTCTAATGGATGGTAGCCTTGTCATTTTGGAAGGTAGTCCATTGTTGACATTTTTTTACTCCAATGGATGGTAGCCTTTTCATTATGGAAGGTAGTTCTTTGTTGAGATTTTGTTACTCCAATGGATGGTAGCCTTGTCATTATGGAAGGTAGTTTGTTGTTGAGATTTTGTTACTCCAATTGATGGTAGCCTTGTCATAATGGATGGTAGTTCGTTGTTAAAATTTTGTTACTCCATTGGATGGTAGCCTTGTCATTACCGAAAGTAGTTTGTTGTTTAGATTTTGTTTCTCTAATGAATGGTAGCCTTGTCATTATGGAAGGAAGTTCATTGTTGACATTTTGTTACTCCAATGGATGGTAGCCTTTTCATTATTGAAGGTAGTTCGTTGTTAAGATTTTGTTACTCCAATGGATGGTAGCCTTGTCATTATGGATGGTAGTTTGTTGTTGAGATTTTGTTACTCCATTGTATGGTACCTTTGTCATTACCGAAAGTAGTTCATTGTTCAGATTTTCTTACTCCAATGGATGGTAGCCTTGTCATTACGGAAGGTAGTTCGTTGTTGTCATTGTGTTACTTCAATGGATGGTATCCTTGTCATTATGGAAGGTAGTTTGTTGTTAAGATTTGGTTACTCTATTGTATGGTATCCTTGTCATTATGGAAGGTAATTCATTGTTGAGATTTTATTTCTCCAATGGATGGTAGCCTTGTCATTATGGAAGGTAATTCGTTGTTTATATTTTGTTACTCCAATGGATGGTAGCCTTTTCATTATGTAAGGAAGTTTGTTGTTATGATTTTGTTACTTCAATGGATGGTAGCCTTGTAATTATCAAAGGTAGTTCGTTTTTGAGATTTTGATACACCAATGGATGGTAGCCTTGTCATTATGGAAGGTAGTTCATTGTTGACATTTTGTTACTCCAATGGATGGTAGCCTTTTCATTATTGAAGGTAGTTCGTTGTTAAGATTTTGTTACTCCAATGGATGGTAGCCTTGTCATTATGGAAGGTAGTTCGTTGTTGAGATTTTGTTACTCCAATGGATGGTAGACTTGTCACTATGCAAGGTAGTTAATTGTTGAGATTTTGTTACTCCAATGGATGGTAGCCTTGTCATTATGGATGGTAGTTTGTTGTTGATATTTTGTTACTACATTGGATGTTAGCCTTGTCATTACCGAAAGTAGTTTGTTGTTTAGATTTTGTTACTCTAATGGATGGTAGCCTTGTCATTATAGAAGGTAGTTCATAGTTGACATTTTGTTACTCCAATGGATGGTAGCCTTTTCATTATGGAAGGTAGTTCATTGTTGAGAATTTGTTACTCCAATGGATGGTAGACTTGTCATTATGGAAGGTAGTGCGTTGTTGAGATTTTGTTACTCCATTGGATGGTACCCTTGTCATTACCGAAAGTAGTTCATTGTTCAGATTTTCTTACTCCAATGGATGGTAGCCTTGTCATTATGGAAGGTAGTTCATAGTTGACATTTTGTTACTCCAGTGGATGGTAGCCTTTTCATTATGGAAGGTAGTTCATTGTTGAGATTATTTTACTCCAATGGATGGTAGACTTGTCATTATGGAAGGTAGTTCGTTGTTGAGATTTTGTTACTCCAATGGATGGTAGCCTTGTCGTTATGGATGGTAGTTCATTGTTGAGATTTTGTTACTCCATTGGATGGTACCCTTGTCATTACCGAAAGTAGTTCATTGTTCAGATTTTCTTACTCCAATGGATGGTAGCCTTGTCATTATGGAAGGTAGTTTTTTGCTGAGATTTTGTTACTCCAATGGATGGTAGCCTTGTCATTATGGAAGGTAGTTCGTCATTGAGATTTTTTTACTCTAATGGATGGTAGCCTTGTCATTATGGAAGGTAGTTCGTTGTTGACATTTTTTTACTCCAATGGATGATAGCCTTGTCATTATGGAAGGTAGTTCGTTGTTGAGATTTTGTTACACCATTGGATGGCAGCCTTGTCATTACCGAAAGTAGTTTGTTGTTGAGATTTTTTTATTCTAATGGATGGTAGCCTTGTCATTTTGGAAGGTAGTCCATTGTTGACATTTTTTTACTCCAATGGATGGTAGCCTTTTCATTATGGAAGGTAGTTCTTTGTTGAGATTTTGTTACTCCAATGGATGGTAGCCTTGTCATTATGGAAGGTAGTTTGTTGTTGAGATTTTGTTACTCCAATTGATGGTAGCCTTGTCATAATGGATGGTAGTTCGTTGTTAAAATTTTGTTACTCCATTGGATGGTAGCCTTGTCATTACCGAAAGTAGTTTGTTGTTTAGATTTTGTTTCTCTAATGAATGGTAGCCTTGTCATTATGGAAGGAAGTTCATTGTTGACATTTTGTTACTCCAATGGATGGTAGCCTTTTCATTATTGAAGGTAGTTCGTTGTTAAGATTTTGTTACTCCAATGGATGGTAGCCTTGTCATTATGGATGGTAGTTTGTTGTTGAGATTTTGTTACTCCATTGTATGGTACCTTTGTCATTACCGAAAGTAGTTCATTGTTCAGATTTTCTTACTCCAATGGATGGTAGCCTTGTCATTACGGAAGGTAGTTCGTTGTTGTCATTGTGTTACTTCAATGGATGGTATCCTTGTCATTATGGAAGGTAGTTTGTTGTTAAGATTTGGTTACTCTATTGTATGGTATCCTTGTCATTATGGAAGGTAATTCATTGTTGAGATTTTATTTCTCCAATGGATGGTAGCCTTGTCATTATGGAAGGTAATTCGTTGTTTATATTTTGTTACTCCAATGGATGGTAGCCTTTTCATTATGTAAGGAAGTTTGTTGTTATGATTTTGTTACTTCAATGGATGGTAGCCTTGTAATTATCAAAGGTAGTTCGTTTTTGAGATTTTGATACACCAATGGATGGTAGCCTTGTCATTATGGAAGGTAGTTCATTGTTGAGATTTTGTTACTCCAATAGATGATAACCTTGTCATTATGTAAGGTAGTTCTTTGTTGAGATTTTGTTACTCCAATGAATGGTAGCCTTGTCATTATTAAAGGTAGTTCGTTGTTGATATTTTGTTACTCCAATGGATAATAGACTTGTCATTATTGAATGTGGTTCATTGTTGAGATTTTGTTACTCCAATGGATGGTAGCCTTGTCATTATGGAAGGTAGTTCATTGTTGAGATTTTGTTAGTCCAATGGATGGTATTCGTTTTATTATGCAAGGTAGTTTATTGTTGAGATTTTATTACTCCAATGGATGGTAGCCTGGTCATTATGGAAGGTAGTTTGTTGTTGAGATATTGTTACTCCAATGGATGGTAGCCTTGTCATTATGGAAGGTAGTTCGTTGTTGAGATTTGTCACTCTAATGGATGGTAGCCTTGTCATTATGGATGGTAGTTCGTTGATGAGATTTTGTTACTCCATAGGATGGTAGCTTTGTCATTACAGAAAGTAGTTCGTTGTTGAGATTTTGTTACTCTAATGGATGGTAGCCTTGTCATTATGGAAGGTAGTTCATTGTTGACATTTTGTTACTCCAATGGATGGTAGCCTTTTCATTATTGAAGGTAGTTCGTTGTTTAGATTTTGTTACTCCAATGGATGGTAGCCTTGTCATTATTGAAGGTAGTTCGTTGTTGAGATTTTGTTACTCCAATGGATGGTAGACTTGTCACTATGCAAGGTAGTTCATTGTTGAGATTTTGTTACTCCAATGGATGGTAGCCTTGTCATTATGGATGGTAGTTTGTTGTTGAGATTTTGTTACTACATTGGATGTTAGCCTTGTCATTACAGAAAGTAGTTTGTTGTTGAGATTTTGTTACTCTAATGGATGGTAGCCTTGTCATTATAGAAGGTAGTTCATAGTTAACATTTTGTTACTCCAATGGATGGTAGCCTTTTCATTATGGAAGGTAGTTCATTGTTGAGAATTTGTTACTCCAATGGATGGTAGACTTTACATTATGGAAGGTAGTGCGTTGTTGAGATTTTGTTACTCCAATAGATGGTAGCCTTGTCATTATGGATGGTAGTTCGTTGTTAAGATTTTGTTACCTCATTGGATGGTACCCTTGTCATTACCGAAAGTAGTTCATTGTTCAGATTTTCTTACTTCAATGGATGGTAGCCTTGTCATTATGGAAGGTAGTTCATAGTTGACATTTTGTTACTCCAGTGGATGGTAGCCTTTTCATTATGGAAGGTAGTTCATTGTTGAGATTATTTTACTCCAATGGATGGTAGACTTGTCATTATGGAAGGTAGTTTGTTGTTGAGATTTTGTTACTCCAATGGATGGTAGCCTTGTCGTTATGGAAGGTAGTTCATAGTTGACATTTTGTTACTCCAATGGATGGTAGCCTTGTCATTATGGAAGGTAGTTTTTTGCTGGGATTTTGTTACTCCAATGGATGATAGCCTTGTCATTATGGAAGGTAGTTCGTTGTTGAGATTTTGTTACACCAATGGATGGTAGGCTTGTCATTATGGAAGGTGGTTCGTTGTTGGGATTTTGTTAATCCAATGGATGCTATTCGTGTCATTATGGAAGGTAGTTCGTTGTTGATATTTTGTTACTCCAATGGATGGTAGCCTTGTCATTACCGAAAGTAGTTTGTTGTTGAGATTATGTTACTCTAATGGATGGTAGCCTTGTCATTATGGAAGGTAGTTCATAGTTGACATTTTGTTACTCCAATGGATGGTAGCCTTTTCATTATGGAAGGTAGTTCATTGTTGAGATTTTGTTACTCCAATGGATGGTAGACTTGTCATTATGGAATGTAGTTTGTTGTTGAGATTTTGTTACTCCAATGGATGGTAGCCTTGTCATTATGGATGGTAGTTTGTTGTTGAGATTTCGTTACTCCATTGGATGGTACCCTTGTCATTACCGAAAGTCGTTCATTGTTCAGATTTTTTTACTCCAAGGGATGGTAGCCTTGTCATTATGGAAGATAGTTTGTTGTTGAGATTTTGTTACTCAAATGGATGGTAGCCTTTTTATTATGGAAGGTAGTTCGTTGTTGAGATTTTGTTACACCAATGGATGGTAGCCTTGTCATAATGGAATGTAGTTTGTTGCTCAGATTTTGTTACTCCAATGGATGGTAGCCTTGTGATTATGGAAGGTAGTTCGTTGTTTAGATTTTGTTACTCCAATGGATGGTAGCATTGTCAATATGGATGGTAGTTTTTTGTTGAGATTTTGTTACTCCAATGGTTGGTAGACTTTTCATTATGGAAGGTAGTTCGCTGTTGAGATTTTGTTACTCCAATGGATGGTAGCCTTGTCATTATGGATGGTAGTTCGTTGTTGAGATTTTTTTACTACATTGGATGGTACCCTTGTCATCACCGAAAGTAGTTCGTTGTTGAAATTTTGTTACTCCAATGGATGGTAGACTTGTCATTATGGAAGGTAGTTCGTTGTTGAGATTTCGTTACTGCAATGGATGGTATCCTTGTCATTATGGAAGGTAGTTCGTTGTTGAGATTTTTTTATTCCAATGGATGGTAGCCTTGTCATTATGGAAGGTAGTTCATTGTTGACATTTTGTTACTCCAATGGATGGTAGCCTTGTCATTATGGAAGGTAGTTTGTTGTTGAGATTTTGTTACTCCAATAGATGGTAGACTTGTCACTATGGAAGGTAGTTCATTGTTGAGATTTTGTTACTCCAATGGATGGTAGCCTTGTCATTATGGATGGTAGGTTGTTGTTTAGATTTTGTTACTCCATTGGATGGTAGCCTTGTCATTACCGAAAGTAGTTTGTTGTTGAGATTTTGTTACTCTAATGGATGGTAGCCTTGTCATTATGGAAGGTAGTTCATAGTTGAAATTTTGTTACTCCAATGGATGGTAGCCTTTTCATTATGGAAGGTAGTTCGTTGTTGAGATTTTGTTACTCAAATGGATGGTATCCTTGCAATTACGGAAGGTAGTTCGTTGTTGAGATTTTGTTACTCCAATGGATGGTAGCCTTGTCATTATGGAAGGTAGTTCGTTGTTGAGATTTTATTACTCCAATGGATGGTAGCCTTGCCATTATGGAAGGTAGTTCATTGTTGAGATTTTGTTACTCCAATGGATGGTACCCTAGTAATTATGGAAGGTTGGTTGTTGTTGAGATTTTGTTACTCCAATGGATGGTAGCATTGTCATTATGGAAGGTAGTTTTTTGTTGAGATTTTGTTACTCCAATGGATGGTTGACATGTCATTACCGAAAGTAGTTCATTGTTCAGATTTTCTTACTGCAATGGATGGTAGCCTTGTCATTATGGAAGGTAGTTCGTTGTTGATATTTTGTTACTCCAATGGATGATAGCCTTTTCATTATGGAAGGAAGTTTGTTGTTGTGATTTTGTTACTTCAATTGATGGTAGCCTTGTCATTATGGAAGGTAGTTCGTTGTTGAGATTTTGTTACACCAATGGATGGTAGCCTTGTCAATATGGAAGGTAGTTCATTGTTGAGATTTTGTTACTCCAATAGATGGTAGCCTTGTCTTTATGTAAGGTAGTTCTTTGTTGAGATTTTGTTACTCCAATGGATGGTAGCATTGTCATTATTAAAGATAGTTCGTTGTTGAGATTTTGTTTCTCCAATGGATGGTAGCCTTGTCATTATGGATGGTAGTTTGTTGTTGATATTTTGTTACTACATTGGATGTTAGCCTTGTCATTACCGAAAGTAGTTTGTTGTTTAGATTTTGTTACTCTAATGGATGGTAGCCTTGTCATTATAGAAGGTAGTTCATAGTTGACATTTTGTTACTCCAATGGATGGTAGCCTTTTCATTATGGAAGGTAGTTCATTGTTGAGAATTTGTTACTCCAATGGATGGTAGACTTGTCATTATGGAAGGTAGTGCGTTGTTGAGATTTTGTTACTCCATTGGATGGTACCCTTGTCATTACCGAAAGTAGTTCATTGTTCAGATTTTCTTACTCCAATGGATGGTAGCCTTGTCATTATGGAAGGTAGTTCATAGTTGACATTTTGTTACTCCAGTGGATGGTAGCCTTTTCATTATGGAAGGTAGTTCATTGTTGAGATTATTTTACTCCAATGGATGGTAGACTTGTCATTATGGAAGGTAGTTCGTTGTTGAGATTTTGTTACTCCAATGGATGGTAGCCTTGTCGTTATGGATGGTAGTTCATTGTTGAGATTTTGTTACTCCTTTGGATGGTACCCTTGTCATTACCGAAAGTAGTTCATTGTTCAGATTTTCTTACTCCAATGGATGGTAGCCTTGTCATTATGGAAGGTAGTTTTTTGCTGAGATTTTGTTACTCCAATGGATGGTAGCCTTGTCATTATGGAAGGTAGTTCGTCATTGAGATTTTTTTACTCTAATGGATGGTAGCCTTGTCATTATGGAAGGTAGTTCGTTGTTGACATTTTTTTACTCCAATGGATGATAGCCTTGTCATTATGGAAGGTAGTTCGTTGTTGAGATTTTGTTACACCATTGGATGGCAGCCTTGTCATTACCGAAAGTAGTTTGTTGTTGAGATTTTTTTATTCTAATGGATGGTAGCCTTGTCATTTTGGAAGGTAGTCCATTGTTGACATTTTTTTACTCCAATGGATGGTAGCCTTTTCATTATGGAAGGTAGTTCTTTGTTGAGATTTTGTTACTCCAATGGATGGTAGCCTTGTCATTATGGAAGGTAGTTTGTTGTTGAGATTTTGTTACTCCAATTGACGGTAGCCTTGTCATAATGGATGGTAGTTCGTTGTTAAAATTTTGTTACTCCATTGGATGGTAGCCTTGTCATTACCGAAAGTAGTTTGTTGTTTAGATTTTGTTTCTCTAATGAATGGTAGCCTTGTCATTATGGAAGGAAGTTCATTGTTGACATTTTGTTACTCCAATGGATGGTAGCCTTTTCATTATTGAAGGTAGTTCGTTGTTAAGATTTTGTTACTCCAATGGATGGTAGCCTTGTCATTATGGATGGTAGTTTGTTGTTGAGATTTTGTTACTCCATTGTATGGTACCTTTGTCATTACCGAAAGTAGTTCATTGTTCAGATTTTCTTACTCCAATGGATGGTAGCCTTGTCATTACGGAAGGTAGTTCGTTGTTGTCATTGTGTTACTTCAATGGATGGTATCCTAGTCATTATGGAAGGTAGTTTGTTGTTAAGATTTGGTTACTCTATTGTATGGTATCCTTGTCATTATGGAAGGTAATTCATTGTTGAGATTTTATTTCTCCAATGGATGGTAGCCTTGTCATTATGGAAGGTAATTCGTTGTTTATATTTTGTTACTCCAATGGATGGTAGCCTTTTCATTATGTAAGGAAGTTTGTTGTTATGATTTTGTTACTTCAATGGATGGTAGCCTTGTAATTATCAAAGGTAGTTCGTTTTTGAGATTTTGATACACCAATGGATGGTAGCCTTGTCATTATGGAAGGTAGTTCATTGTTGAGATTTTGTTACTCCAATAGATGATAACCTTGTCATTATGTAAGGTAGTTCTTTGATGAGATTTTGTTACTCCAATGAATGGTAGCCTTGTCATTATTAAAGGTAGTTCGTTGTTGATATTTTGTTACTCCAATGGATAATAGACTTGTCATTATTGAATGTGGTTCATTGTTGAGATTTTGTTACTCCAATGGATGGTAGCCTTGTCATTATGGAAGGTAGTTCATTGTTGAGATTTTGTTAGTCCAATGGATGGTATTCGTTTTATTATGCAAGGTAGTTTATTGTTGAGATTTTATTACTCCAATGGATGGTAGCCTGGTCATTATGGAAGGTAGTTTGTTGTTGAGATATTGTTACTCCAATGGATGGTAGCCTTGTCATTATGGAAGGTAGTTCGTTGTTGAGATTTGTCACTCTAATGGATGGTAGCCTTGTCATTATGGATGGTAGTTCGTTGATGAGATTTTGTTACTCCATAGGATGGTAGCTTTGTCATTACAGAAAGTAGTTCGTTGTTGAGATTTTGTTACTCTAATGGATGGTAGCCTTGTCATTATGGAAGGTAGTTCATTGTTGACATTTTGTTACTCCAATGGATGGTAGCCTTTTCATTATTGAAGGTAGTTCGTTGTTTAGATTTTGTTACTCCAATGGATGGTAGCCTTGTCATTATTGAAGGTAGTTCGTTGTTGAGATTTTGTTACTCCAATGGATGGTAGACTTGTCACTATGCAAGGTAGTTCATTGTTGAGATTTTGTTACTCCAATGGATGGTAGCCTTGTCATTATGGATGGTAGTTTGTTGTTGAGATTTTGTTACTACATTGGATGTTAGCCTTGTCATTACCGAAAGTAGTTTGTTGTTGAGATTTTGTTACTCTAATGGATGGTAGCCTTGTCATTATAGAAGGTAGTTCATAGTTAACATTTTGTTACTCCAATGGATGGTAGCCTTTTCATTATGGAAGGTAGTTCATTGTTGAGAATTTGTTACTCCAATGGATGGTAGACTTTACATTATGGAAGGTAGTGCGTTGTTGAGATTTTGTTACTCCAATAGATGGTAGCCTTGTCATTATGGATGGTAGTTCGTTGTTAAGATTTTGTTACCTCATTGGATGGTACCCTTGTCATTACCGAAAGTAGTTCATTGTTCAGATTTTCTTACTTCAATGGATGGTAGCCTTGTCATTATGGAAGGTAGTTCATAGTTGACATTTTGTTACTCCAGTGGATGGTAGCCTTTTCATTATGGAAGGTAGTTCATTGTTGAGATTATTTTACTCCAATGGATGGTAGACTTGTCATTATGGAAGGTAGTTTGTTGTTGAGATTTTGTTACTCCAATGGATGGTAGCCTTGTCGTTATGGAAGGTAGTTCATAGTTGACATTTTGTTACTCCAATGGATGGTAGCCTTGTCATTATGGAAGGTAGTTTTTTGCTGGGATTTTGTTACTCCAATGGATGATAGCCTTGTCATTATGGAAGGTAGTTCGTTGTTGAGATTTTGTTACACCAATGGATGGTAGGCTTGTCATTATGGAAGGTGGTTCGTTGTTGGGATTTTGTTAATCCAATGGATGCTATTCGTGTCATTATGGAAGGTAGTTCGTTGTTGATATTTTGTTACTCCAATGGATGGTAGCCTTGTCATTACCGAAAGTAGTTTGTTGTTGAGATTATGTTACTCTAATGGATGGTAGCCTTGTCATTATGGAAGGTAGTTCATAGTTGACATTTTGTTACTCCAATGGATGGTAGCCTTTTCATTATGGAAGGTAGTTCATTGTTGAGATTTTGTTACTCCAATGGATGGTAGACTTGTCATTATGGAATGTAGTTTGTTGTTGAGATTTTGTTACTCCAATGGATGGTAGCCTTGTCATTATGGATGGTAGTTTGTTGTTGAGATTTCGTTACTCCATTGGATGGTACCCTTGTCATTACCGAAAGTCGTTCATTGTTCAGATTTTTTTACTCCAAGGGATGGTAGCCTTGTCATTATGGAAGATAGTTTGTTGTTGAGATTTTGTTACTCAAATGGATGGTAGCCTTTTTATTATGGAAGGTAGTTCGTTGTTGAGATTTTGTTACACCAATGGATGGTAGCCTTGTCATAATGGAATGTAGTTTGTTGCTCAGATTTTGTTACTCCAATGGATGGTAGCCTTGTGATTATGGAAGGTAGTTCGTTGTTTAGATTTTGTTACTCCAATGGATGGTAGCATTGTCAATATGGATGGTAGTTTTTTGTTGAGATTTTGTTACTCCAATGGTTGGTAGACTTTTCATTATGGAAGGTAGTTCGCTGTTGAGATTTTGTTACTCCAATGGATGGTAGCCTTGTCATTATGGATGGTAGTTCGTTGTTGAGATTTTTTTACTACATTGGATGGTACCCTTGTCATCACCGAAAGTAGTTCGTTGTTGAAATTTTGTTACTCCAATGGATGGTAGACTTGTCATTATGGAAGGTAGTTCGTTGTTGAGATTTCGTTACTGCAATGGATGGTATCCTTGTCATTATGGAAGGTAGTTCGTTGTTGAGATTTTTTTATTCCAATGGATGGTAGCCTTGTCATTATGGAAGGTAGTTCATTGTTGACATTTTGTTACTCCAATGGATGGTAGCCTTGTCATTATGGAAGGTAGTTTGTTGTTGAGATTTTGTTACTCCAATAGATGGTAGACTTGTCACTATGGAAGGTAGTTCATTGTTGAGATTTTGTTACTCCAATGGATGGTAGCCTTGTCATTATGGATGGTAGGTTGTTGTTTAGATTTTGTTACTCCATTGGATGGTAGCCTTGTCATTACCGAAAGTAGTTTGTTGTTGAGATTTTGTTACTCTAATGGATGGTAGCCTTGTCATTATGGAAGGTAGTTCATAGTTGAAATTTTGTTACTCCAATGGATGGTAGCCTTTTCATTATGGAAGGTAGTTCGTTGTTGAGATTTTGTTACTCAAATGGATGGTATCCTTGCAATTACGGAAGGTAGTTCGTTGTTGAGATTTTGTTACTCCAATGGATGGTAGCCTTGTCATTATGGAAGGTAGTTCGTTGTTGAGATTTTATTACTCCAATGGATGGTAGCCTTGCCATTATGGAAGGTAGTTCATTGTTGAGATTTTGTTACTCCAATGGATGGTACCCTAGTAATTATGGAAGGTTGGTTGTTGTTGAGATTTTGTTACTCCAATGGATGGTAGCATTGTCATTATGGAAGGTAGTTTTTTGTTGAGATTTTGTTACTCCAATGGATGGTTGACATGTCATTACCGAAAGTAGTTCATTGTTCAGATTTTCTTACTGCAATGGATGGTAGCCTTGTCATTATGGAAGGTAGTTCGTTGTTGATATTTTGTTACTCCAATGGATGATAGCCTTTTCATTATGGAAGGAAGTTTGTTGTTGTGATTTTGTTACTTCAATTGATGGTAGCCTTGTCATTATGGAAGGTAGTTCGTTGTTGAGATTTTGTTACACCAATGGATGGTAGCCTTGTCAATATGGAAGGTAGTTCATTGTTGAGATTTTGTTACTCCAATAGATGGTAGCCTTGTCATTATGTAAGGTAGTTCTTTGTTGAGATTTTGTTACTCCAATGGATGGTAGCGTTGTCATTATTAAAGATAGTTCGTTGTTGAGATTTTGTTACTCCAATGGATAGTAGACTTGTCATTATGGAATGTAGTTCGTTGTTGAGATTTTGTTACTCCAATGGATGGTAACCTTGTCATTATGGAAGGTAGTTCGTTGTTGAGATTTTGTTAGTCCAATGGATGGTATTCGTGTCATTATGCAAGGTAGTTCATTGTTGAGATTTTGTTACTCCATTGGATGGTAGCCTTGTCATTACGGAAGGTAGTTAATTGTTGAGATTTTGTTACTCTAATGGATGGTATCCTTTCCATTATGGAAGGTAGTTCATTGTTGAGATTTTGTTTCTCCAATGGATGGTATCCTTTCCATTACAGAAGGTAGTTCATTGTTGAGATTTTGTTTTCCAATAGATGGTAGCATTGTCAATCTGGAAGGTAGTTCGTTGTTGAGATTTTATTACTCCAATGGATGGTAGCCTGTTCATTATGCAAGGTAGTTCATTGTTGAGATTTTGTTACTCCATTGGATGGTAGCCTTGTCATTATGGAAGGTAGTTCGTTGTTTAGATTTTGTTACTCTAATGGATGGTAGCCTTGTCATTACGGATGGTGGTTCGTTGATGAGATTTTGTTACTCCATTGGATGGTAGCTTTATCATTACAAAAAGTAGTTCGTTGTTGAGATTTTGTTACTCTAATGGATGGTAGCCTTGTCATTATTAAAGATAGTTCGTTGTTGAGATTTTGTTACTCCAATAGATGGTAGACTTGTCACTATGCAAGGTAGTTCATTATTGAGATTTTGTTACTCCAATGGATGGTAGCCTTGTCATTATGGATGGTAGTTTGTTGTTGAGATTATGTTACTCCAATGGATGGTAGACTTGTCATTATGGAAGGTAGTTCGTTGTTGAGATTTTGTTACTCCAATGGATGGTAGCCTTGTCATTATGGATGGTAGTTCGTTGTTGATATTTTGTTACTCCATTGGATGTTACCCTTGTCATTACCGAAAGTAGTTCATCGTTCAGATTTTCTTACTCCAATGGATGGTAGCCTTGTCATTATTGAAGGTAGTTCGTTGTTGAGATTTTGTTACTCCAATGGATGGTAGCCTTGTCATTATGGAAGGTTGTTCATTGATGAGATTTTATTACTCCAATGAATGGTAGCCTTTTCATTATGGAAGGTAGTCCATTGTTGAGAATTTGTTACTCCAATGGATGGTAGACTTGTCATTATGGAAGGTAGTGCGTTGTTGAGATTTTGTTACTCCAATAGATGGTAGCCTTGTCATTATGGATGGTAGTTTGTTGTTGAGATTTTGTTACTCCATTGGATGGTACCCTTGTCATTACCGAAAGTAGTTCATTGTTCAGATTTTCTTACTCTAATGGATGGTAGCCTTGTCATTATGGAAGGTTGACTGTTGCTGAGATTTTGTTACTCCAATGGATGGTAGCCTTGTCATTATGGAAGGTAGTTCGTCGTTGAGATTTTCTTACTCTAATGGATGGTAGCCTTGTCATTATGGAAGGTAGTTCGTTGTTGACATTTTTTTACTCCAATGGAAGATAGCCTTGTCATTATGGAAGGTAATTCGTTGTTGAGATTTTGTTACTCCAATGGATGATAGACTTGTCATTATGAAAGGTAGTTTGTTGTTGAGATTTTGTTACTCCAATGGATGGTAGCCTTGTCATTATGGAAGGTAGTTCGTTGTTGAGATTTTGTTACTCCATTGGATGGTAGCCTTGTCATTACTGAAAGTAGTTTGTTGTTTAGATTTTGTTACTCTAATGGATGGTAGCCTTGTCATTACGGAAGGAAGTTCATTGTTGACATTTTGTTACTCCATTGTATGGTACCCTTGTCATTACCGAAAGTAGTTCATTGTTCAGATTTTCTTACTCCATTGGATGGTAGCCTTGTCATTATGGAAGGTAGTTCGTTGTTGATATTTTGTTACTCCAATGGATGGTAGCCTTTTCATTCTGGAAGGATGTTTGTTGTTGTGATTTTGTTACTTCAATGGATGGTAGCCTTGTCAATACGGAAGGTAGTTCGTTGTTGAGATTTTGTTACTTCAATGGATGGTATCCTTGTCATTATGGAAGGTAGTTTGTTGTTAAGATTTTTTTACTCCAATAGATGGTAGCCTTGTCATTATGTAAGTTAGTTCTTTGTTGAGATTTTTTTACTCCAATGGATGGTAGCCTTGTCATTATTAAAGGTAGTTCGTTGTTGAGATTTTGTTACTCCAATGGATAGTAGACTTGTCATTATGGAATGTAGTTTGTTGTTGAGATTTTGTTACTCCAATGGATGGTAGCCTTGTCATTATGGAAGGTAGTTCGTTGTTGATATTTTGTTACTCCAATGGATGATAGCCTTTTCATTATGGAAGGAAGTTTGTTGTTGTGATTTTGTTACTTCAATTGATGGTAGCCTTGTCATTATGGAAGGTAGTTCGTTGTTGAGATTTTGTTACACCAATGGATGGTAGCCTTGTCAATATGGAAGGTAGTTCATTGTTGAGATTTTGTTACTCCAATAGATGGTAGCCTTGTCATTATGTAAGGTAGTTCTTTGTTGAGATTTTGTTACTCCAATGGATGGTAGCGTTGTCATTATTAAAGATAGTTCGTTGTTGAGATTTTGTTACTCCAATGGATAGTAGACTTGTCATTATGGAATGTAGTTCGTTGTTGAGATTTTGTTACTCTAATGGATGGTATCCTTGTCATTATGGAAGGTAGTTCGTTGTTGAGATTTTGTTAGTCCAATGGATGGTATTCGTGTCATTATGCAAGGTAGTTCATTGTTGAGATTTTGTTACTCCATTGGATGGTAGCCTTGTCATTACGGAAGGTAGTTAATTGTTGAGATTTTGTTACTCTAATGGATGGTATCCTTTCCATTATGGAAGGTAGTTCATTGTTGAGATTTTGTTTCTCCAATGGATGGTATCCTTTCCATTACAGAAGGTAGTTCATTGTTGAGATTTTGTTTTCCAATAGATGGTAGCATTGTCAATCTGGAAGGTAGTTCGTTGTTGAGATTTTATTACTCCAATGGATGGTAGCCTGTTCATTATGCAAGGTAGTTCATTGTTGAGATTTTGTTACTCCATTGGATGGTAGCCTTGTCATTATGGAAGGTAGTTCGTTGTTTAGATTTTGTTACTCTAATGGATGGTAGCCTTGTCATTACGGATGGTGGTTCGTTGATGAGATTTTGTTACTCCATTGGATGGTAGCTTTATCATTACAAAAAGTAGTTTGTTGTTGAGATATTTTTACTCTAATGGATGGTAGCCTTGTCATTATTAAAGATAGTTCGTTGTTGAGATTTTGTTACTCCAATAGATGGTAGACTTGTCACTATGCAAGGTAGTTCATTATTGAGATTTTGTTACTCCAATGGATGGTAGCCTTGTCATTATGGATGGTAGTTTGTTGTTGAGATTATGTTACTCCAATGGATGGTAGACTTGTCATTATGGAAGGTAGTTCGTTGTTGAGATTTTGTTACTCCAATGGATGGTAGCCTTGTCATTATGGATGGTAGTTCGTTGTTGATATTTTGTTACTCCATTGGATGTTACCCTTGTCATTACCGAAAGTAGTTCATCGTTCAGATTTTCTTACTCCAATGGATGGTAGCCTTGTCATTATTGAAGGTAGTTCGTTGTTGAGATTTTGTTACTCCAATGGATGGTAGCCTTGTCATTATGGAAGGTTGTTCATTGATGAGATTTTATTACTCCAATGGATGGTAGCCTTTTCATTATGGAAGGTAGTCCATTGTTGAGAATTTGTTACTCCAATGGATGGTAGACTTGTCATTATGGAAGGTAGTGCGTTGTTGAGATTTTGTTACTCCAATAGATGGTAGCCTTGTCATTATGGATGGTAGTTTGTTGTTGAGATTTTGTTACTCCATTGGATGGTACCCTTGTCATTACCGAAAGTAGTTCATTGTTCAGATTTTCTTACTCTAATGGATGGTAGCCTTGTCATTATGGAAGGTTGATTGTTGCTGAGATTTTGTTACTCCAATGGATGGTAGCCTTGTCATTATGGAAGGTAGTTCGTCGTTGAGATTTTGTTACTCTAATGGATGGTAGCCTTGTCATTATGGAAGGTAGTTCGTTGTTGACATTTTTTTACTCCAATGGAAGATAGCCTTGTCATTATGGAAGGTAATTCGTTGTTGAGATTTTGTTACTCCAATGGATGATAGACTTGTCATTATGAAAGGTAGTTTGTTGTTGAGATTTTGTTACTCCAATGGATGGTAGCCTTGTCATTATGGAAGGTAGTTCGTTGTTGAGATTTTGTTACTCCATTGGATGGTAGCCTTGTCATTACTAAAAGTAGTTTGTTGTTTAGATTTTGTTACTCTAATGGATGGTAGCCTTGTCATTACAGAAGGAAGTTCATTGTTGACATTTTGTTACTCCATTGTATGGTACCCTTGTCATTACCGAAAGTAGTTCATTGTTCAGATTTTCTTACTCCATTGGATGGTAGCCTTGTCATTATGGAAGGTAGTTCGTTGTTGATATTTTGTTACTCCAATGGATGGTAGCCTTTTCATTCTGGAAGGAAGTTTGTTGTTGTGATTTTGTTACTTCAATGGATGGTAGCCTTGTCAATACGGAAGGTAGTTCGTTGTTGAGATTTTGTTACTTCAATGGATGGTATCCTTGTCATTATGGAAGGTAGTTTGTTGTTAAGATTTTGTTACTCCAATAGATGGTAGCCTTGTCATTATGTAAGTTAGTTCTTTGTTGAGATTTTTTTACTCCAATGGATGGTAGCCTTGTCATTATTAAAGGTAGTTCGTTGTTGAGATTTTGTTACTCCAATGGATAGTAGACTTGTCATTATGGAATGTAGTTTGTTGTTGAGATTTTGTTACTCCAATGGATGGTAACCTTGTCATTATGGAAGGTAGTTCCCTGTTGAGATTTTGTTAGTCCAATGGATGGTATTCGTGTCATTATGCAAGGTAGTTCATCGTTGAGATTTTGTTACTCCATTGGATGGTAGACTTGTCATTATGGAAGGTAGTTCATTGTTGAGATTTTGTTACTCTAATGGATGCTATCCTTTCCATTATGGAAGGTAGTTCGATGTTGAGATTTTGTTTCTCCAATGGATGGTATACTTTCCATTACAGAAGGTAGTTCATTATTGAGATTTTGTTTTCCAATAGATGGTAGCATTGTCATTCTGGAAGGTATTTCGTTGTTGAGATTTTATTACTCTAATGGATGGTAGCCTGTTCATTATGGAAGGTAGTTTGTTGATGAGATTTTGTTACTCCAATGGATGGTAGCCTTGTCATTATGGAAGGTAGTTCGTTGTTGAGATTTTGTTAGTCCAATGGATGGTATTCGTGTCATTATGCAATTTAGTTTATTGGTGAGATTTTATTACTCCAATGGATGATAGCCTGGTCACTATGGAAGGTAGTTCATTGTTGAGATTTTGTTACTCCATTGGATGGTAGCTTTGTCATTACAAAAAGTAGTTCGTTGTTGAGATTTTGTTACTCTAATGGATGGTAGCCTTGTCATTATGGAAGGTAGTTCATTGTTGACATTTTGTTACTCCAATGGATGGTAGCCTTGTCATTATGGATGGTAGTTTGTTGCTGAGATTTTGTTACTCCATTGGATGTTAGCCTTGTCATTACCGAAAGTAGTTTGTTGTTGAGATTTTGGTACTCTAATGGATGGTAGCCTTGTCATTATAGAAGGTAGTTCATAGTTGACATTTTGTTACTCCAATGGATGGTAGCCTTTTCATTATGGAAGGTAGTTCATTGTTGAGAATTTGTTACTCCAATGGATGGTAGACTTGTCATTATGGAAGGTAGTGCGTTGTTGAGATTTTGTTACTTCAATAGATGGTAGCCTTGTCATTATGGATGGTAGTTTGTTGTTGAGATTTTGTAACTCCATTGGATGGTACCCTTGTCATTACCGCAAGCAGTTCATTGTTCAGATTTTCTTACTCCAATGGATGTAGCCTGGTCATTATGGAAGGTAGTTCATAGTTGACAATTTGTTACTCCAATGGATGGTAGCCTTTTCATTATGGAAGGTAGTTCATTGTTGAGATTATGTTACTCCAATGGATGGTAGACTTGTCATTATGGAAGGTAGTTCATTGTTGAGATTTTGTTACTCCAATGGATGGTAGACTTGTCACTATGGAAGGTAGTTCGTTGTTGAGATTTTGTTACTCCAATGGATCGTAGCCTTGTCATTATGGATGGTAGTTTGTTGTTGAGATTTTGTTACTCCATTGGATGTTAGCCTTGTCATTACCGAAAGTAGTTTATTGTTGAGATTTTGTTACTCTAATGGATGGTAGCCTTGTCATTATAGAAGGTAGTTCATAGTTGACATTTTGTTACTCCAATGGATGGTATCCTTTTCATTATGGAAGGTAGTTCATTGTTGAGAATTTGTTACTCCAATGGATGGTAGACTTGTCATTATGGAAGGTAGTGCGTTGTTTAGATTTTGTTACTCTAATAGATGGTAGCCTTGTCATTATGGATGGTAGTTCGTTGTTGAGATTTTGTAACTCCATTGGATGGTACCCTTGTCATTACCGCAAGCAGTTCATTATTCAGATTTTCTTACTCCAATGGATGGTAGCCTGGTCATTATGGAAGGTAGTTCATAGTTGACAATTTGTTACTCCAATGGATGGTAGCCTTTTCATTATGGAAGGTAGTTCATTGTTGAGATTATGTTACTCCAATGGATGGTAGACTTGTCATTATGGGAGGTAGTTCGTTGTTGAGATTTTGTTACTCCAATGGATGGTAGCCTTGTCGTTATGGATGGTAGTTCGTTGTTGAGATTTTGTTACTCCATTGGATGGTACCCTTGTCATTACCGAAAGTAGTTCATTGTTCAGATTTTGTTACTCCAATGGATGGTAGCCTTGTCATTATGGAAGGTAGTTTTTTGCTGGGATTTTGTTACTCCAATGGATGGTAGCCTAGTCATTATGGAAGGTAGTTCGTCGTTGAGATTTTTTTACTTTAATGGATGGTAGCCTTGTCATTATGGAAGGTAGTTCGTTGTTGACATTTTTTTACTCCAATGGATGATAGCCTTGTCATTATGGAAGGTAGTTTGTTGTTGAGATTTTGTTACACCAATGTATGGTAGGCTTGTCATTATGTAAGGTGGTTCGTTGTTGAGATTTTGTTAATCCAATGGATGGTATTCGTGTCATTATGGAAGGTAGTTCGTTGTTGAGATTTTGTTACTCCATTGGATGGTAGCTTTGTCATTATGGAAGGTAGTTCATTGTTGACATTTTGTTACTCCAATGGATGGTAGCCTTTTCATTATGGAAGGTAGTTCGTTGTTAAGATATTGATACTCAAATGGATGGTATCCTTGCCATTACGGAAGGTAGTTTGTTGTTGAGATTTTGTTACTCCAATGGATGGTAGCCTTGTCATTATGGATGGTAGTTCGTTGTTGAGATTTTGTTACTCCATTGGATGGTAGCCTTGTCATTACCGAAAGTAGTTTGTTGTTGAGATTTTTTTATTCTAATGAATGTTAGCCTTGTCATTTTGGAAGGTAGTTCGTTGTTGACATTTTGTTACTCCAATGGATGGTGGCCTTTTCATTATGGAAGGTAGTTCTTTGTTGATATTTTGTTACTCCAATGGATGGTAGCCTTGTCATTATGGAAGGTAGTTTGTTGTTTAGATTTTGTTACTCCCATTGATGGTAGACTTGTCATTATGGATGGTAGTTCGTTGTTAAAATTTTGTTACTCCATTGGATGGTAGCCTTGTCATTACCGAAAGTAGTTTGTTTTTTAGATTTTGTTAATCTAATGGATGGTAGCCTTGTCATTACGGAAGGAAGTTCATTGTTGATATTTTGTTACTCCAATGGATGGTAGCCTTTTCATTATTGAAGGTAGTTCGTTGTTAAGATTTTGTTACTCCAATGGATGGTAGCCTTGTCATTATGGAAGGTAATTCGTTGTTGAGATTTTGTTACTCCAATGGATGGTAGACTTGTCACTATGCAAGGTAGTTCATTGTTGAGATTTTGTTACTCCAATGGATGGTAGCCTTGCATTATGGATGGTAGTTTGTTGTTGAGATTTTGTTACTACATTGGATGTTAGCCTTGTCATTACCAAAAGTAGTTTGTTGTTGAGATTTTGTTACTCTAATGGATGGTAGCCTTGTCATTATAGAAGGTAGTTCATAGTTGACATTTTGTTACTCCAATTGATGGTAGCCTTTTCATTATGGAAGGTAGTTCATTGTTGAGAATTTGTTACTCCAATGGATGGTAGACTTGTCATTATGGAAGGTAGTGCATTGTTGAGATTTTGTTACTCCAATAGATGGTAGCCTTGTCATTATGGATGGTAGTTCGTTGTTGAGATTTTGTTACTCCAATGGATGGTAACCTTGTCGTTATGGATGGTATTTTGTTGTTGAGATTTTGTTACTCCATTGGATTGTACCCTTGGCATTACCGAAAGTAGTTCATTATTCAGATTTTCTTACTCCAATGGATGGTAGCCTTGTCATTATGGAAGGTAGTTTTTTGCTGAGATTTTGTTACTCCAATGGATGGTAGCCTTGTCATTATGGAAGGTAGTTCGTCGTTGAGATTTTTTTACTCTAATGGATGGTAGCCTTGTCATTATGGAAGGTAGTTCGTTGTTGACATTTTTTTACTCCAATGGATGATAGCCTTGTCATTATGGAAGGTAGTTCGTTGTTGAGATTTTGTTACACCAATGTATGGTAGGCTTGTCATTATGTAAGGTGGTTCGTTGTTGAGATTTTGTTAATCCAATGGATGGTATTCGTGTCATTATGGAAGGTAGTTCGTTGTTGAGATTTTGTTACTCCATTGGATGGTAGCTTTGTCATTATGGAAGGTAGTTCATTGTTGACATTTTGTTACTCCAATGGATGGTAGCCTTTTCATTATGGAAGGTAGTTCGTTGTTCAGATTTTGTTACTCAAATGGATGGTATCCTTGCCATTACGGAAGGTAGTTTGTTATTGAGATTTTGTTACTCCAATGGATGGTAGCCTTGTCATTATGGATGGTAGTTCATTGTTGAGATTTTGTTACTCCATTGGATGGTAGCCTTGTCATTACCGAAAGTAGTTTGTTGTTGAGTTTTTTTTATTCTAATGAATGTTAGCCTTGTCATTTTGGAAGGTAGTTCATTGTTGACATTTTGTTACTCCAATGGATGGTGGCCTTTTCATTATGGAAGGTAGTTCTTTGTTGATATTTTGTTACTCCAATGGATGGTAGCCTTGTCATTATGGAAGGTAGTTTGTTGTTTAGATTTTGTTACTCCCATTGATGGTAGCCTTGTCATTATGGATGGTAGTTCGTTGTTAAAATTTTGTTACTCCATTGGATGGTAGCCTTGTCATTACCGAAAGTAGTTTGTTTTTTAGATTTTGTTAATCTAATGGATGGTAGCCTTGTCATTACGGAAGGAAGTTCATTGTTGATATTTTGTTACTCCAATGGATGGTAGCCTTTTCATTATTGAAGGTAGTTCGTTGTTAAGATTTTGTTACTCCAATGGATGGTAGCCTTGTCATTATGGAAGGTAATTCGTTGTTGAGATTTTGGTACTCCAATGGATGGTAGACTTGTCACTATGCAAGGTAGTTCATTGTTGAGATTTTGTTACTCCAATGGATGGTAGCCTTGTCATTATGGATGGTAGTTTGTTGTTGAGATTTTGTTACTACATTGGATGTTAGCCTTGTCATTACCGAAAGTAGTTTGTTGTTTAGATTTTGTTACTCTAATGGATGGTAGCCTTGTCATTATCGAAGGTAGTTCATAGTTGACATTTTGTTACTCCAATGGATGGTAGACTTGTCATTATGGAAGGTAGTTCGTTGTTGACATTTTTTTACTCCAATGGATGATAGCCTTGTCATTATGGAAGGTAGTTCGTTGTTGAGATTTTGTTACACCAATGTATGGTAGGCTTGTCATTATGTAAGGTGGTTCGTTGTTGAGATTTTGTTAATCCAATGGATGGTATTCGTGTCATTATGCAAGGTAGTTCGTTGTTGAGATTTTGTTACTCCATTGGATGGTAGCTTTGTCATTATGGAAGGTAGTTCATTGTTGACATTTTGTTACTCCAATAGATGGTAGCCTTTTCATTATGGAAGGTAGTTCGTTGTTCAGATTTTGTTACTCAAATGGATGGTATCCTTGCCATTACGGAAGGTAGTTTGTTGTTGAGATTTTGTTACTCCAATGGATGGTAGCCTTGTCATTATGGATGGTAGTTCATTGTTGAGATTTTGTTACTCCATTGGATGGTAGCCTTGTCATTACCGAAAGTAGTTTGTTGTTGAGTTTTTTTTATTCTAATAAATGTTAGCCTTGTCATTTTGGAAGGTAGTTCATTGTTGACATTTTGTTACTCCAATGGATGGTGGCCTTTTCATTATGGAAGGTAGTTCTTTGTTGATATTTTGTTACTCCAATGGATGGTAGCCTTGTCATTATGGAAGGTAGTTTGTTGTTTAGATTTTGTTACTCCCATTGATGGTAGCCTTGTCATTATGGATGGTAGTTCGTTGTTAAAATTTTGTTACTCCATTGTATGGTAGCCTTGTCATTACCGAAAGTAGTTTGTTTTTTAGATTTTGTTACTCTAATGGATGGTAGCCTTGTCATTACAGAAGGAAGTTCATTGTTGACATTTTGTTACTCCAATGGATGGTAGCCTTTTCATTATTGAAGGTAGTTCATTGTTAAGATTTTGTTACTCCCATGGATGGTAGCCTTGTCATTATGGAAGGTAATTCGTTGTTGAGATTTTGTTACTCCAATGGATGGTAGACTTGTCACTATGGAAGGTAGTTTGTTTTTGAGATTTTGTTACTCTAATGGATGGTAGCCTTGTCATTACCGAAAGTAGTTTGTTGTTGAGATTTTGTTACTCTAATGGATGGTAGCCTTGTCATTATCGAAGGTAGTTCATAGTTGACATTTTGTTACTCCAATGGATGGTAGCCTTTTCATTATGGAAGGTAGTTCATTGTTGAGAATTAGTTACTCCAATGGATGGTAGACTTGTCATTATGGAAGGTAGTGCGTTGTTGAGATTTTGTTACTCCAATAGATGGTAGCCTTGTCATTATGGATGGTAGTTTGTTGTTGAGATTTTGTTACTCCATTGAATGGTACCCTTGTCATTACCGAAAGTAGTTCATTATTCAGATTTTCTTACTCCAATGGATGGTAGCCTTGTCATTATGGAAGGTAGTTCATAGTTGACATTTTGTTACTCCAATGGATGGTAGCCTTTTCATTATGGAAGGTAGTTCATTGTTGAGATTATTTTACTCCAATGGATGGTAGAATTTTCATATGGAAGGTAGTTCGTTGTTGAGATTTTGTTACTCCAATGGATGGTGGCCTTGTCGTTATGGATGGTAGTTCGTTGTTGAGATTTTGTTACTCCATTGGATGGTACCCTTGTCATTACCGAAAGTAGTTCATTGTTCAGATTTTCTTACTCCAATGGATGGTAGCCTTGTCATTATGGAAGGTAGTTTTTTGCTGAGATTTTGTTACTCCAATGGATGGTAGCCTTGTCATTATGGAAGGTAGTTCGTCGTTGAGATTTTTTTACTCTAATGGATGGTAGCCTTGTCATTATGGAAGGTAGTTCGTTGTTGACATTTTTTTACTCCAATGGATGATAGCCTTGTCATTATGGAAGGTAGTTCGTTGTTGAGATTTTGTTACACCAATGTATGGTAGGCTTGTCATTATGGAAGGTTGTTCGTTGTTGAGATTTTTTTAATCCAATGGATGGTATTCGTGTTATTATGGAAGGTAGTTCGTTGTTGAGTTTTTGTTACTCCATTGGATGGTAGCTTTGTCATTATGGAAGGTAGTTCATTGTTGACATTTTGTTACTCCAATGGATGGTAGCCTTTTCATTATGGAAGGTAGTTCGTTGTTGAGATTTTGTTACTTAAATGGATGGTATCCTTGCCATTACGGAAGGTAGTTTGTTGTTGAGATTTTGTTACTCCAATGGATGGTAGCCTTGTCATTATGGATGGTAGTTTGTTTTTGAGATTTTGTTACTCCATTCGATGGCAGCCTTGTCATTACCGAAAGTAGTTTGTTGTTGAGATTTTTTTATTCTAATGGATGGTAGACTTGTCATTTTGGAAGGTAGTCCATTGTTGACATTTTGTTACTCCAATGGATGGTAGCCTTTTCATTATGGAAGGTAGTTCTTTGTTGAGATTTTGTTACTCCAATGGATGGTAGCCTTGTCATTATGGAAGGTAGTTTGTTGTTGAGATTTTGTTACTCCAATTGATGGTAGCCTTGTCATTATGGATGGTAGTTCGTTGTTAAAATTTTGTTACTCCATTGGATGGTAGCCTTGTCATTACCGAAAGTAGTTTGGTGTTTAGATTTTGTTACTCTAATGGATGGTAGCCTTGTCATTACGGAAGGAAGTTCATTGTTGACATTTTGTTACTCCAATGGATGGTATCCTTTTCATTATTGAAGGTAGTTCATTGTTAAGATTTTGTTACTCCAATGGATGGTAGCCTTGTCATTATGGATGGTAGTTTGTTGTTGAGATTTTGTTACTCCATTGTATGGTACCTTTGTCATTACCGAAAGTAGTTCATTGTTCAGATTTTCTTACTCCAATGGATGGTAGCCTTGTCATTACGGAAGGTAATTCGTTGTTGAGATTGTGTTACTTCAATGGATGGTATCCTTGTCATTATGGAAGGTAGTTTGTTGTTAAGATTTGGTTACTCTAATGGATGGTATCCTTGTCATTATGGAAGGTAGTTCATTGTTGAGATTTTATTTCTCCAATGGATGGTAGCCTTGTCATTATGGAAGGTAATTCGTTGTTTATATTTTGTTACTCCAATGGATGGTAGCCTTTTCATTATGTAAGGAAGTTTGTTGTTGTGATTTTGTTACTTCAATGGATGGTAGCCTTGTCATTATGGAAGGTAGTTCGTTGTTGAGATTTTTATACACCAATGGATGGTAGCCTTGTCATTATGGAAGGTAGTTCATTGTTGAGATTTTGTTACTCCAATAGATGATAACCTTGTCATTATGTAAGGTAGTTCTTTGTTGAGATTTTGTTACTCCAATGGATGGTAGCCTTGTCATTATTAAAGGTAGTTCGTTGTTGATATTTTGTTACTCCAATGGATAATAGACTTGTCATTATGGAATGTAGTTCGTTGTTGAGATTTTGTTACTCCAATGGATGGTAACCTTGTCATTATGGAAGGTAGTTCGTTGTTAAGATTTTGTTAGTCCAATGGATGGTATTCGTTTTATTATGCAAGGTAGTTTATTGTTGAGATTTTATTACTCCAATGGATGGTAGCCTGGTCATTATGGAAGGTAGTTTGTTGTTGAAATTTTGTTACTCTAATGGATGGTAGCCTTCTTATTATGGAAGGTAGTTCGTTGTTGAGATTTGTTACTCTAATGGATGGTAGCCTTGTCATTATGGACGGTAGTTCGTTGATGAGATTTTGTTACTCCATTGGATGGTAGCTTTGTCATTACAGAAAGTAGTTCGTTGTTGAGATTTTGTTACTCTAATGGATGGTAGCCTTGTCATTATGGAAGGTAGTTCATTGTTGACATTTTGTTACTCCAATGGATGGTAGCCTTTTCATTATTGAAGGTAGTTCGTTGTTAAGATTTTGTTACTCCAATGGATGGTAGCCTTGTCATTATGGAAGGTAGTTCGTTGTTGAGATTTTGTTACTCCAATGGATGGTAGACTTGTCACTATGCAAGGTAGTTAATTGTTGAGATTTTGTTACTCCAATGGATGGTAGCCTTGTCATTATGGATGGTAGTTTGTTGTTGATATTTTGTTACTACATTGGATGTTAGCCTTGTCATTACCGAAAGTAGTTTGTTGTTTAGATTTTGTTACTCTAATGGATGGTAGCCTTGTCATTATAGAAGGTAGTTCATAGTTGACATTTTGTTACTCCAATGGATGGTAGCCTTTTCATTATGGAAGGTAGTTCATTGTTGAGAATTTGTTACTCCAATGGATGGTAGACTTGTCATTATGGAAGGTAGTGCGTTGTTGAGATTTTGTTACTCCATTGGATGGTACCCTTGTCATTACCGAAAGTAGTTCATTGTTCAGATTTTCTTACTCCAATGGATGGTAGCCTTGTCATTATGGAAGGTAGTTCATAGTTGACATTTTGTTACTCCAGTGGATGGTAGCCTTTTCATTATGGAAGGTAGTTCATTGTTGAGATTATTTTACTCCAATGGATGGTAGACTTGTCATTATGGAAGGTAGTTCGTTGTTGAGATTTTGTTACTCCAATGGATGGTAGCCTTGTCGTTATGGATGGTAGTTCATTGTTGAGATTTTGTTACTCCATTGGATGGTACCCTTGTCATTACCGAAAGTAGTTCATTGTTCAGATTTTCTTACTCCAATGGATGGTAGCCTTGTCATTATGGAAGGTAGTTTTTTGCTGAGATTTTGTTACTCCAATGGATGGTAGCCTTGTCATTATGGAAGGTAGTTCGTCATTGAGATTTTTTTACTCTAATGGATGGTAGCCTTGTCATTATGGAAGGTAGTTCGTTGTTGACATTTTTTTACTCCAATGGATGATAGCCTTGTCATTATGGAAGGTAGTTCGTTGTTGAGATTTTGTTACACCATTGGATGGCAGCCTTGTCATTACCGAAAGTAGTTTGTTGTTGAGATTTTTTTATTCTAATGGATGGTAGCCTTGTCATTTTGGAAGGTAGTCCATTGTTGACATTTTTTTACTCCAATGGATGGTAGCCTTTTCATTATGGAAGGTAGTTCTTTGTTGAGATTTTGTTACTCCAATGGATGGTAGCCTTGTCATTATGGAAGGTAGTTTGTTGTTGAGATTTTGTTACTCCAATTGATGGTAGCCTTGTCATAATGGATGGTAGTTCGTTGTTAAAATTTTGTTACTCCATTGGATGGTAGCCTTGTCATTACCGAAAGTAGTTTGTTGTTTAGATTTTGTTTCTCTAATGAATGGTAGCCTTGTCATTTTGGAAGGTAGTCCATTGTTGACATTTTTTTACTCCAATGGATGGTAGCCTTTTCATTATGGAAGGTAGTTCTTTGTTTAGATTTTGTTACTCCATTGTATGGTACCTTTGTCATTACCGAAAGTAGTTCATTGTTCAGATTTTCTTACTCCAATGGATGGTAGCCTTGTCATTACAGAAGGTAGTTCGTTGTTGACATTGTGTTACTTCAATGGATGGTATCCTTGTCATTATGGAAGGTAGTTTGTTGTTAAGATTTGGTTACTCTATTGTATGGTATCCTTGTCATTATGGAAGGTAATTCATTGTTGAGATTTTATTTCTCCAATGGATGGTAGCCTTGTCATTATGGAAGGTAATTCGTTGTTTATATTTTGTTACTCCAATGGATGGTAGCCTTTTCATTATGTAAGGAAGTTTGTTGTTATGATTTTGTTACTTCAATGGATGGTAGCCTTGTAATTATCAAAGGTAGTTCGTTTTTGAGATTTTGATACACCAATGGATGGTAGCCTTGTCATTATGGAAGGTAGTTCATTGTTGAGATTTTGTTACTCCAATAGATGATAACCTTGTCATTATGTAAGGTAGTTCTTTGTTGAGATTTTGTTACTCCAATGAATGGTAGCCTTGTCATTATTAAAGGTAGTTCGTTGTTGATATTTTGTTACTCCAATGGATAATAGACTTGTCATTATTGAATGTGGTTCATTGTTGAGATTTTGTTACTCCAATGGATGGTAGCCTTGTCATTATGGAAGGTAGTTCGTTGTTGAGATTTTGTTAGTCCAATGGATGGTATTCGTTTTATTATGCAAGGTAGTTTATTGTTGAGATTTTATTACTCCAATGGATGGTAGCCTGGTCATTATGGAAGGTAGTTTGTTGTTGAGATATTGTTACTCCAATGGATGGTAGCCTTGTCATTATGGAAGGTAGTTCGTTGTTGAGATTTGTCACTCTAATGGATGGTAGCCTTGTCATTATGGATGGTAGTTCGTTGATGAGATTTTGTTACTCCATAGGATGGTAGCTTTGTCATTACAGAAAGTAGTTCGTTGTTGAGATTTTGTTACTCTAATGGATGGTAGCCTTGTCATTATGGAAGGTAGTTCATTGTTGACATTTTGTTACTCCAATGGATGGTAGCCTTTTCATTATTGAAGGTAGTTCGTTGTTTAGATTTTGTTACTCCAATGGATGGTAGCCTTGTCATTATTGAAGGTAGTTCGTTGTTGAGATTTTGTTACTCCAATGGATGGTAGACTTGTCACTATGCAAGGTAGTTCATTGTTGAGATTTTGTTACTCCAATGGATGGTAGCCTTGTCATTATGGATGGTAGTTTGTTGTTGAGATTTTGTTACTACATTGGATGTTAGCCTTGTCATTACCGAAAGTAGTTTGTTGTTGAGATTTTGTTACTCTAATGGATGGTAGCCTTGTCATTATAGAAGGTAGTTCATAGTTAACATTTTGTTACTCCAATGGATGGTAGCCTTTTCATTATGGAAGGTAGTTCATTGTTGAGAATTTGTTACTCCAATGGATGGTAGACTTTACATTATGGAAGGTAGTGCGTTGTTGAGATTTTGTTACTCCAATAGATGGTAGCCTTGTCATTATGGATGGTAGTTCGTTGTTAAGATTTTGTTACCTCATTGGATGGTACCCTTGTCATTACCGAAAGTAGTTCATTGTTCAGATTTTCTTACTTCAATGGATGGTAGCCTTGTCATTATGGAAGGTAGTTCATAGTTGACATTTTGTTACTCCAGTGGATGGTAGCCTTTTCATTATGGAAGGTAGTTCATTGTTGAGATTATTTTACTCCAATGGATGGTAGACTTGTCATTATGGAAGGTAGTTTGTTGTTGAGATTTTGTTACTCCAATGGATGGTAGCCTTGTCGTTATGGAAGGTAGTTCATAGTTGACATTTTGTTACTCCAATGGATGGTAGCCTTGTCATTATGGAAGGTAGTTTTTTGCTGGGATTTTGTTACTCCAATGGATGGTAGCCTTGTCATTATGGAAGGTAGTTCGTCGTTGAGATTTTTTTACTCTAATGGATGGTAGCCTTGTCATTATGGAAGGTACTTCGTTGTTGACATTTTTTTACTCCAATGGATGATAGCCTTGTCATTATGGAAGGTAGTTCGTTGTTGAGATTTTGTTACACCAACGTATGTTAGGCTTGTCATTATGGAAGGTGGTTCGTTGTTGAGATTTTGTTAATCCAATGGATGGTATTCGTGTTATTATGGAAGGTAGTTCGTTGTTGAGATTTTGTTACTCCATTGGATGGTAGCTTTGTCATTATGGAAGGTAGTTCATTGTTGACATTTTGTTACTCCAATGGATGGTAGCCTTTTCATTATGGAAGGTAGTTCGTTGTTGAGATTTTGTTACTCAAATGGATGGTATCCTTGCCATTACGGAAGGTAGTTTGTTGTTGAGATTTTGTTACTCCAATGGATGGTAGCCTTGACATTATGGATGGTAGTTCGTTGTTGAGATTTTGTTACTCCATTGGATGGAAGCCTTGTCATTACCGAAAGTAGTTTGTTGTTGAGATTTTTTTATTCTAATGGATGGTAGCCTTGTCATTTTGGAAGGTAGTCCATTGTTGACATTTTGTTACTCCAATGGATGGTAGCCTTTTCATTATGGAAGGTAGTTCTTTGTTGAGATTTTGTTACTCCAATGGATGGTAGCCTTGTCATTATGGAAGGTAGTTTGTTGTTGAGATTTTGTTACTCCAATTGATGGTAGCCTTGTCATTATGGATGGTAGTTCGTTGTTAAAATTTTGTTACTCCATTGTATGGTAGCCTTGTCATTATCGAAAGTAGTTTGTTGTTTAGATTTTGTTACTCTAATGGATGGTAGCCTTGTCATTACGGAAGGAAGTTCATTGTTGACATTTTGTTACTCCAATGGATGGTAGCCTTTTCATTATTGAAGGTAGTTCGTTGTTAAGATTTTGTTACTCCAATGGATGGTAGCCTTGTCATTATGGATGGTAGTTTGTTGTTGAGATTTTGTTACTCCATTGTATGGTACCTTTGTCATTACCGAAAGTAGTTCATTGTTCAGATTTTCTTACTCCAATGGATGGTAGCCTTGTCATTATGGAAGGTAGTTCGTTGTTGAGATTGTGTTACTTCAATGGATGGTATCCTTGTCATTATGGAAGGTAGTTCATTGTTGAGATTTTATTTCTCCAATGGATGGTAGCCTTATCATTATGGAAGGTAATTCGTTGTTTATATTTTGTTACTCCAATGGATGGTAGCCTTTTCATTATGTAAGGAAGTTTGTTGTTGTGATTTTGTTACTTCAATGGATGGTAGCCTTGTCATTATGGAAGGTAGTTCGTTGTTGAGATTTTGATACACCAATGGATGGTAGCCTTGTCATTATGGAAGGTAGTTCATTGTTGAGATTTTGTTACTCCAATAGATGATAACCTTGTCATTATGTAAGGTAGTTCTTTGTTGAGATTTTGTTACTCCAATGGATGGTAGCCTTGTCATTATTAAAGGTAGTTCGTTATTGATATTTTGTTACTCCAATGGATAATAGACTTGTCATTATGGAATGTATTTCGTTGTTGAGGTTTTGTTACTCCAATGGATGGTAGCCTTGTCATTATGGAAGGTAGTTCGTTGTTGAGATTTTTTTAGTCCAATGGATGGTATTCGTGTCATTATGCAAGGTAGTTCCTTGTCATTACCGAAAGTAGTTCATTGTTCAGATTTTCTTACTCCAATGGATGGTAGCCTTGTCATTATGGAAGGTAGTATTTTGCTGAGATTTTGTTACTCCAATGGATGGTAGCCTTGTCATTATGGAAGGCAGTTCGTCGTTGAGATTTTTTTACTCTAATTGATGGTAGCCTTGTCATTATGAAAGGTAGTTCGTTGTTGACATTTTTTTACTCCAATGGATGATAGCCTTGTCATTATGGAAGGTAGTTCGTTGTTGAGATTTTGTTACACCAATGTATGGTAGGCTTGTCATTATGGAAGGTGGTTCGTTGTTGAGATTTTTTTAATCCAATGGATGGTATTCGTGTTATTATGGAAGGTAGTTCGTTGTTGAGATTTTGTTACTCCATTGGATGGTAGCTTTGTCATTATGGAAGGTAGTTCATTGTTGACATTTTGTTACTCCAATGGATGGTAGCCTTTTCATTTTGGAAGGTAGTTCGTTGTTGAGATTTTGTTACTCCATTGTATGGTACCTTTGTCATTACCGAAAGTAGTTCATTGTTCAGATTTTCTTACTCCAATGGATGGTAGCCTTGTCATTACAGAAGGTAGTTCGTTGTTGACATTGTGTTACTTCAATGGATGGTATCCTTGTCATTATGGAAGGTAGTTTGTTGTTAAGATTTGGTTACTCTATTGTATGGTATCCTTGTCATTATGGAAGGTAATTCATTGTTGAGATTTTATTTCTCCAATGGATGGTAGCCTTGTCATTATGGAAGGTAATTCGTTGTTTATATTTTGTTACTCCAATGGATGGTAGCCTTTTCATTATGTAAGGAAGTTTGTTGTTATGATTTTGTTACTTCAATGGATGGTAGCCTTGTAATTATCAAAGGTAGTTCGTTTTTGAGATTTTGATACACCAATGGATGGTAGCCTTGTCATTATGGAAGGTAGTTCATTGTTGAGATTTTGTTACTCCAATAGATGATAACCTTGTCATTATGTAAGGTAGTTCTTTGTTGAGATTTTGTTACTCCAATGAATGGTAGCCTTGTCATTATTAAAGGTAGTTCGTTGTTGATATTTTGTTACTCCAATGGATAATAGACTTGTCATTATTGAATGTGGTTCATTGTTGAGATTTTGTTACTCCAATGGATGGTAGCCTTGTCATTATGGAAGGTAGTTCGTTGTTGAGATTTTGTTAGTCCAATGGATGGTATTCGTTTTATTATGCAAGGTAGTTTATTGTTGAGATTTTATTACTCCAATGGATGGTAGCCTGGTCATTATGGAAGGTAGTTTGTTGTTGAGATATTGTTACTCCAATGGATGGTAGCCTTGTCATTATGGAAGGTAGTTCGTTGTTGAGATTTGTCACTCTAATGGATGGTAGCCTTGTCATTATGGATGGTAGTTCGTTGATGAGATTTTGTTACTCCATAGGATGGTAGCTTTGTCATTACAGAAAGTAGTTCGTTGTTGAGATTTTGTTACTCTAATGGATGGTAGCCTTGTCATTATGGAAGGTAGTTCATTGTTGACATTTTGTTACTCCAATGGATGGTAGCCTTTTCATTATTGAAGGTAGTTCGTTGTTTAGATTTTGTTACTCCAATGGATGGTAGCCTTGTCATTATTGAAGGTAGTTCGTTGTTGAGATTTTGTTACTCCAATGGATGGTAGACTTGTCACTATGCAAGGTAGTTCATTGTTGAGATTTTGTTACTCCAATGGATGGTAGCCTTGTCATTATGGATGGTAGTTTGTTGTTGAGATTTTGTTACTACATTGGATGTTAGCCTTGTCATTACCGAAAGTAGTTTGTTGTTGAGATTTTGTTACTCTAATGGATGGTAGCCTTGTCATTATAGAAGGTAGTTCATAGTTAACATTTTGTTACTCCAATGGATGGTAGCCTTTTCATTATGGAAGGTAGTTCATTGTTGAGAATTTGTTACTCCAATGGATGGTAGACTTTACATTATGGAAGGTAGTGCGTTGTTGAGATTTTGTTACTCCAATAGATGGTAGCCTTGTCATTATGGATGGTAGTTCGTTGTTAAGATTTTGTTACCTCATTGGATGGTACCCTTGTCATTACCGAAAGTAGTTCATTGTTCAGATTTTCTTACTTCAATGGATGGTAGCCTTGTCATTATGGAAGGTAGTTCATAGTTGACATTTTGTTACTCCAGTGGATGGTAGCCTTTTCATTATGGAAGGTAGTTCATTGTTGAGATTATTTTACTCCAATGGATGGTAGACTTGTCATTATGGAAGGTAGTTTGTTGTTGAGATTTTGTTACTCCAATGGATGGTAGCCTTGTCGTTATGGAAGGTAGTTCATAGTTGACATTTTGTTACTCCAATGGATGGTAGCCTTGTCATTATGGAAGGTAGTTTTTTGCTGGGATTTTGTTACTCCAATGGATGGTAGCCTTGTCATTATGGAAGGTAGTTCGTCGTTGAGATTTTTTTACTCTAATGGATGGTAGCCTTGTCATTATGGAAGGTACTTCGTTGTTGACATTTTTTTACTCCAATGGATGATAGCCTTGTCATTATGGAAGGTAGTTCGTTGTTGAGATTTTGTTACACCAACGTATGTTAGGCTTGTCATTATGGAAGGTGGTTCGTTGTTGAGATTTTGTTAATCCAATGGATGGTATTCGTGTTATTATGGAAGGTAGTTCGTTGTTGAGATTTTGTTACTCCATTGGATGGTAGCTTTGTCATTATGGAAGGTAGTTCATTGTTGACATTTTGTTACTCCAATGGATGGTAGCCTTTTCATTATGGAAGGTAGTTCGTTGTTGAGATTTTGTTACTCAAATGGATGGTATCCTTGCCATTACGGAAGGTAGTTTGTTGTTGAGATTTTGTTACTCCAATGGATGGTAGCCTTGACATTATGGATGGTAGTTCGTTGTTGAGATTTTGTTACTCCATTGGATGGAAGCCTTGTCATTACCGAAAGTAGTTTGTTGTTGAGATTTTTTTATTCTAATGGATGGTAGCCTTGTCATTTTGGAAGGTAGTCCATTGTTGACATTTTGTTACTCCAATGGATGGTAGCCTTTTCATTATGGAAGGTAGTTCTTTGTTGAGATTTTGTTACTCCAATGGATGGTAGCCTTGTCATTATGGAAGGTAGTTTGTTGTTGAGATTTTGTTACTCCAATTGATGGTAGCCTTGTCATTATGGATGGTAGTTCGTTGTTAAAATTTTGTTACTCCATTGTATGGTAGCCTTGTCATTATCGAAAGTAGTTTGTTGTTTAGATTTTGTTACTCTAATGGATGGTAGCCTTGTCATTACGGAAGGAAGTTCATTGTTGACATTTTGTTACTCCAATGGATGGTAGCCTTTTCATTATTGAAGGTAGTTCGTTGTTAAGATTTTGTTACTCCAATGGATGGTAGCCTTGTCATTATGGATGGTAGTTTGTTGTTGAGATTTTGTTACTCCATTGTATGGTACCTTTGTCATTACCGAAAGTAGTTCATTGTTCAGATTTTCTTACTCCAATGGATGGTAGCCTTGTCATTATGGAAGGTAGTTCGTTGTTGAGATTGTGTTACTTCAATGGATGGTATCCTTGTCATTATGGAAGGTAGTTCATTGTTGAGATTTTATTTCTCCAATGGATGGTAGCCTTATCATTATGGAAGGTAATTCGTTGTTTATATTTTGTTACTCCAATGGATGGTAGCCTTTTCATTATGTAAGGAAGTTTGTTGTTGTGATTTTGTTACTTCAATGGATGGTAGCCTTGTCATTATGGAAGGTAGTTCGTTGTTGAGATTTTGATACACCAATGGATGGTAGCCTTGTCATTATGGAAGGTAGTTCATTGTTGAGATTTTGTTACTCCAATAGATGATAACCTTGTCATTATGTAAGGTAGTTCTTTGTTGAGATTTTGTTACTCCAATGGATGGTAGCCTTGTCATTATTAAAGGTAGTTCGTTATTGATATTTTGTTACTCCAATGGATAATAGACTTGTCATTATGGAATGTATTTCGTTGTTGAGGTTTTGTTACTCCAATGGATGGTAGCCTTGTCATTATGGAAGGTAGTTCGTTGTTGAGATTTTTTTAGTCCAATGGATGGTATTCGTGTCATTATGCAAGGTAGTTCCTTGTCATTACCGAAAGTAGTTCATTGTTCAGATTTTCTTACTCCAATGGATGGTAGCCTTGTCATTATGGAAGGTAGTATTTTGCTGAGATTTTGTTACTCCAATGGATGGTAGCCTTGTCATTATGGAAGGCAGTTCGTCGTTGAGATTTTTTTACTCTAATTGATGGTAGCCTTGTCATTATGAAAGGTAGTTCGTTGTTGACATTTTTTTACTCCAATGGATGATAGCCTTGTCATTATGGAAGGTAGTTCGTTGTTGAGATTTTGTTACACCAATGTATGGTAGGCTTGTCATTATGGAAGGTGGTTCGTTGTTGAGATTTTTTTAATCCAATGGATGGTATTCGTGTTATTATGGAAGGTAGTTCGTTGTTGAGATTTTGTTACTCCATTGGATGGTAGCTTTGTCATTATGGAAGGTAGTTCATTGTTGACATTTTGTTACTCCAATGGATGGTAGCCTTTTCATTTTGGAAGGTAGTTCGTTGTTGAGATTTTGTTACTCAAATGGATGGTATCCTTGCCATTACGGAAGGTAGTTTGTTGTTGAGATTTTGTTACTCCAATGGATGGTAGCCTTGTCATTATTGATGGTAGTTCGTTGTTGAGATTTTGTTACTCCATTGGATGGCAGCCTTGTCATTACCGAAAGTAGTTTGTTGTTGAGATTTTTTTATTCTAATGGATGGTAGCCTTGTCATTTTGGAAGGTAGTCCATTGTTGACATTTTGTTACTCCAATGGATGGTAGCCTTTTCATTATGGAAGGTAGTTCTTTGTTGAGATTTTGTTACTCCAATGGATGGTAGCCTTGTCATTATGGAAGGTAGTTTGTTGTTGAGATTTTGTTACTCCAATTGATGGTAGCCTTGTCATTATGGATGGTAGTTCGTTGTTAAAATTTTGTTACTCCATTGGATGGTAGCCTTGTCATTAGCGAAAGTAGTTTGTTGTTTAGATTTTGTTACTCTAATGGATGGTAGCCTTGTCATTACGGAAGGAAGTTCATTGTTGACATTTTGTTACTCCAATGGATGGTAGCCTTTTCATTATTGAAGGTAGTTCGTTGTTAAGATTTTGTTACTCCAATGGATGGTAGCCTTGTCATTATGGATGGTAGTTTGTTGTTGAGATTTTGTTAGTCCATTGTATGGTACCTTTGTCATTACCGAAAGTAGTTCATTGTTCATATTTTCTTACTCCAATGGATGGTAGCCTTGTCATTACGGAAGGTAGTTCGTTGTTGAGATTGTGTTACTTCAATGGATGGTATCCTTGTCATTATGGAAGGTAGTTTGTTGTTAAGATTTGGTTACTTTAATGGATGGTATCCTTCTCATTATGGAAGGTAGTTCATTGTTGAGATTTTATTTCTCCAATGGATGGTAGCCTTGTCTTTATGGAAGGTAATTCGTTGTTTATATTTTGTTACTCCAATGGATGGTAGCCTTTTCATTATGTAAGGAAGTTTGTTGTTGTGATTTTGTTACTTCAATGGATGGTAGCCTTGTCATTATGGAAGGTAGTTCGTTGTTGAGATTTTGATACACCAATGGATGGTAGCCTTGTCATTATGGAAGGTAGTTCATTGTTGAGATTTTGTTACTCCAATAGATGATAACCTTGTCATTATGTAAGGTAGTTCTTTGTTGAGATTTTGTTACTCCAATGGATGGTAGCCTTGTCATTATTAAAGGTAGTTCGTTGTTGATGTTTTGTTACTCCAATGGATAATAGACTTGTCATTATGGAATGTAGTTCGTTGTTGAGATTTTGTTACTCCAATGGATGGTAGCCTTATCATTATGGAAGGTAGTTCGTTGTTGAGATTTTGTTAGTCCAATGGATGGTATTCATGTCATTATGCAAGGTAGTTTATTGTTGAGATTTTATTACTCCAATGGATGGTAGCCTGGTCATTATGGAAGGTAGTTTGTTGTTGAGATTTTGGTACTCCAATGGATGGTAGCCTTGTCATTATGGAAGGTAGTTCGTTGTTGAGATTTGTTACTCTAATGGATGGTAGCCTTGTCATTATGGATGGTAGTTCGTTGATGAGATTTTGTTACTCCATTGGATGGTAGCTTTGTCATTACAGAAAGTAGTTCGTTGTTGAGATTTTGTTACTCTAATGGATGGTAGCCTTGTCATTATGGAAGGTAGTTCATTGTCGAATTTTGTTACTCCAATGGATGGTAGCCTTTTCATTATTGAAGGTAGTTCGTTGTTAAGATTTTGTTACTCCAATGGATGGTAGCCTTGTCATTATGGAAGGTAGTTCGTTGTTGAGATTTTGTTACTCCAATGGATGGTAGACTTGTCACTATGCAAGGTAGTTCATTGTTGAGATTTTGTTACTCCAATGGATGGTAGCCTTGTCATTATGGATGGTAGTTTGTTGTTTAGATTTTGTTACTACATTGGATGTTAGCCTTGTCATTACCGAAAGTAGTTTGTTGTTGAGATTTTGTTATTCTAATGGATGGTAGCCTTGTCATTATAGAAGGTAGTTCATAGTTGACATTTTGTTACTCCAATGGATGGTAGCCTTTTCATTATGGAAGGTAGTTCATTGTTGAGAATTTGTTACTCCAATGGATGGTAGACTTGTCATTATGGAAGGTTGTGCGTTGTTGAGATTTTGTTACTCCAATAGATGGTAGCCTTGTCATTATGGATGGTAGTTTGTTGTTAAGATTTTGTTACTCCATTGGATGGTACCCTTGTCATTACCGAAAGTAGTTCATTGTTCAGATTTTCTTACTCCAATGGATGGTAGCCTTGTCATTATGGAAGGTAGTTTTTTGCTGAGATTTTGTTACTCCAATGGAGGGTAGCCTTGTCATTATGGAAGGTAGTTCGTCGTTGAGATTTTTTTACTCTAATGGATGGTAGCCTTGTCATTATGGAAGGTAGTTCGTTGTTGACATTTTTTTAATCCAATGGATGATAGCCTTGTCATTATGGAAGGTAGTTCGTTGTTGAGATTTTGTTACACCAATGTATGGTAGGCTTGTCATTATGGAAGGTGGTTCGTTGTTGAGATTTTGATAATCCAATGGATGGTATTCGTGTTCTTATGGAAGGTAGTTCGTTGTTGAGATTTTGTTACTCAATTGGATGGTAGCTTTGTCATTATGGAAGGTAGTTCATTGTTGACATTTTGTTACTCCAATGGATGGTAGCCTTTTCATTATGGAAGGTAGTTCGTTGTTGAGATTTTGTTACTCAAATGGATGGTATCCTTGCCATTACGGAAGGTAGTTTGTTGTTAAGATTTTGTTACTCCAATGGATGGTAGCCTTGTCATTATGGATGGTAGTTCGTTGTTGAGATTTTGTTACTCCATTGTATGGTACCCTTGTAATTACCTAAAGTAGTTCATTGTTCAATTTTTCTTACTTCAATGGATGGTAGCCTTGTCATTACGGAAGTTAGTTCGTTGTTGAGATTTTGTTACTTCAATGGATGGTATCCTTGTCATTATGGAAGGTAGTTTGTTGTTGATATTTTATTTCTCCAATGGATGGTAGCCTTGTCATTATGGAAGATAGTTCGTTGTTGATATTTTGTTACTCCAATGGATGGTAGCCTTTTCATTATGTAAGGAAGTTTGTTGTTGTGATTTTGTTACTTCAATGGATGTTAGCCTTGTCATTATGGAAGGTAGTTCATTGTTGAGATTTTGATACACCAATGGATGGTAGCCTTGTCATTATGGAAGGTAGTTCATTGTTTAGATTTTGTTACTTCAATAGATGATAACCTTGTCATTATGTAAGGTAGTTCTTTGTTGATATTCTGTTACTCCAATGGATGGTAGCCTTGTCATTATTAAAGGTAGTTCGTTGTTGATATTTTGTTACTCCAATGGATAGTAGACTTGTCATTATGGAATGTAGTTCGTTGTTGAGATTTTGTTACTCCAATGGATGGTAGCCTTGTCATTATGGAAGGTAGTTCGTTGTTGAGATTTTGTTAGTCCAATGGATGGTATTCATGTCATTATGCAAGGTAGTTCCTTGTCATTACCGAAAGTAGTTCATTGTTCAGATTTTCTTACTCCAATGGATGGTAGCCTTGTCATTATGGAAGGTAGTTTTTTGCTGAGATTTTGTTACTCTAATGGATGGTAGCCTTGTCATTGTGGAAGGTAGTTCATCGTTGAGATTTTTTTACTCTAATGGATGGTAGCCTTGTCATTATGGAAGGTAGTTCGTTGTTGACATTTTTTTACTCCAATGGATGATAGCCTTGTCATTATGGAAGGTAGTTCGTTGTTGAGATTTTGTTACACCAATGTATGGTAGGCTTGTCATTATGGAAGGTGGTTCGTTGTTGAGATCTTTTTAATCCAATGGATGGTATTCGTGTTATTATGGAAGGTAGTTCGTTGTTGAGATTTTGTTACTCCATTGGATGGTAGCTTTGTCATTATGGAAGGTAGTTCATTGTTGACATTTTGTTACTCCAATGGATGGTAGCCTTTTCATTATGGAAGGTAGTTCATTTTTGAGATTTTGTTACTCAAATGGATGGTATCCTTGCCATTACGGAAGGTAGTTTGTTGTTGAGATTTTGTTACTCCAATGGATGGTAGCCTAGTCATTATGGATGGTAGTTCGTTGTTGAGATTTTGTTACTCCATTGGATGGCAGCCTTGTCATTACCGAAAGTAGTTTTTTGTTGAGATTTTTTTATTCTAATGGATGGTAGCCTTGTCATTTTGGAAGGTAGTCCATTGTTGACATTTTGTTACTCCAATGGATGGTAGCCTTGTCATTATGGAAGGTAGTTTTTTGCTGAGATTTTGTTACTCCAATGGATGGTAGCCTTGTCATTATGGAAGGTAGTTCGTCGTTGAGATTTTTTTACTCTAATGGATGGTAGCCTTGTCATTATGGAAGGTAGTTCGTTGTTGACATTTTTTTACTCCAATGGATGATAGCCTTGTCATTATGGAATGTAGTTCGTTGTTGAGATTTTGTTACACCAATGTATGGTAGGCTTGTCATTATGGAAGGTGGTTCATTGTTGAGATTTTGTTAATCCAATGGATGCTATTCGTGTTCTTATGGAAGGTAGTTCGTTGTTGAGATTTTGTTACTCCATTGGATGGTAGCTTTGTCATTATGGAAGGTAGTTCATTGATGACATTTTGTTACTCCAATGGATGGTAGCCTTTTCATTATGGAAGGTAGTTCGTTGTTGAGATTTTGTTACTCAAATGGATGGTATCCTTGCCATTACGGAAGGTAGTTTGTTGTTAAGATTTTGTTACTCCAATGGATGGTAGCCTTGTCATTATGGATGGTAGTTCGTTGTTGAGATTTTGTTACTCCATTGTATGGTACCCTTGTCATTACCTAAAGTAGTTCATTGTTCAGATTTTCTTACTTCAATGGATGGTAGCCTCGTCATTACGGAAGTTAGTTCGTTGTTGAGATTTTGTTACTTCAATGGATGGTATCCTTGTCATTATGGAAGGTAGTTTGTTGTTGATATTTTATTTCTCCAATGAATGGTAGCCTTGTCATTATGGAAGGTAGTTCGTTGTTGATATTTTGTTACTCCAATGGATGGTAGCCTTTTCGTTATGTAAGGAAGTTTGTTGTTGTGATTTTGTTACTTCAATGGATGTTAGCCTTGTCATTATGGAAGGTAGTTCATTGTTGAGATTTTGATACACCAATGGATGGTAGCCTTGTCATTATGGAAGGTAGTTCATTGTTTAGATTTTGTTACTCCAACAGATGATAACCTTGTCATTATGTAAGGTAGTTCTTTGTTGAGATTTTGTTACTCCAATGGATGGTAGCTTTGTCATTATTAAAGGTAGTTCGTTGTTGATATTTTGTTACTCCAATGGATAGTAGACTTGTCATTATGGAATGTAGTTCGTTGTTGAGATTTTGTTACTCCAATGGATGGTAGCCTTGTCATTATGGAAGGTAGTTTGTTGTTGAGATTTTGTTAGTCCAATGGATGGTATTCGTGTCATTATGCAAGGTAGTTCCTTGTCATTACCGAAAGTAGTTCATTGTTCAGATTTTCTTACTCCAATGGATGGTAGCCTTGTCATTATGGAAGGTAGTTTTTTGCTGAGATTTTGTTACTCCAATGGATGGTAGCCTTGTCATTATGGAAGGTAGTTCATCGTTGAGATTTTTTTACTCTAAAGGATGGTAGCCTTGTCATTATGGAAGGTAGTTCGTTGTTGACATTTTTTTACTCCAATGGATGATAGCCTTGTCATTATGGAAGGTAGTTTGTTGTTGAGATTTTGTTACACCAATGTATGGTAGGCTTGTCATTATGGAAGGTGGTTCGTTGTTGAGATTTTGTTACTCCATTGGATGGTAGCTTTGTCATTATGGAAGGTAGTTCATTGTTGACATTTTGTTACTCCAATGGATGGTAGCCTTTTCATTATGGAAGGTAGTTCGTTTTTGCGATTTTGTTACTCAAATGGATGGTATCCTTGCCATTACGGAAGGTAGTTTGTTGTTGAGATTTTGTTACTCCAATGGATGGTAGCCTTGTCATTGTGGATGGTAGTTCGTTGTTGAGATTTTGTTACTCCATTGGATGGCAGCCTTGTCATTACCGAAAGTAGTTTTTTGTTGAGATTTTTTTATTCTAATGGATGGTAGCCTTGTCATTTTGGAAGGTAGTCCATTGTTGACATTTTGTTACTCCAATGGATGGTAGCCTTGTCATTATGGAAGGTAGTTTTTTGCTGAGATTTTGTTACTCCAATGGATGGTAGCCTTGTCATTATGGAAGGTAGTTCGTCGTTGAGATTTTTTTACTCTAATGGATGGTAGCCTTGTCATTATGGAAGGTAGTTCGTTGTTGACATTTTTTTACTCCAATGGATGATAGCCTTGTCATTATGGAAGGTAGTTCGTTGTTGAGATTTTGTTACACCAATGTATGGTAGGCTTGTCATTATGGAAGGTGGTTCATTGTTGAGATTTTTTAATCCAATGGATGGTATTCGTGTTATTATGGAAGGTAGTTCGTTGTTGAGATTTTGTTAATCCATTGGATGGTAGCTTTGTCATTATGGAAGGTAGTTCATTGTTGACATTTTGTTACTCCAATGGATGGTAGCCTTTTCATTATGGAAGGTAGTTCGTTGTTGAGATTTTTTTATTCAAATGGATGGTATCCTTGCCATTACGGAAGGTAGTTTGTTGTTGAGATTTTGTTACTCCAATGGATGGTAGCCTTGTCATTATGGATGGTAGTTCGTTGTTGAGATTTTGTTACTCCATTGGATGGCAGCCTTGTCATTACCGAAAGTAGTTTATTGTTGAGATTTTTTTATTCTAATGGATGGTAGCCTTGTCATTTTGGAAGGTAGTCCATTGTTGACATTTTGTTACTCCAATGGATGGTAGCCTTTTCATTATGGAAGGTAGTTCTTTGTTGAGATTTTGTTACTCCAATGGATGGTAGCCATGTCATTATGGAAGGTAGTTTGTTGTTGAGATTCTGTTACTCCAATTGATGGCAGCCTTGTCATTATGGATGGTAGTTCGTTGTTAAAATTTTGTTACTCCATTGGATGGTAGCCTTGTCATTACCGAAAGTAGTTTGTTGTTTAGATTTTGTTACTCTAATGGATGGTATCCTTGTCATTATGGAAGGAAGTTCATTGTTGACATTTTGTTACTCCAATGGATGGTAGCCTTTTCATTATTGAAGGTAGTTCATTGTTAAGATTTTGTTACTCCAATGGATGGTAGCCTTGTCATTATGGATGGTAGTTCGTTGATTAGATTTTGTTACTCCATTGTATGGTACCCTTGTCATTACCGAAAGTAGTTCATTGTTCAGATTTTCTTACTCCAATGGATGGTAGCCTTGTCATTACGGAAGGTAGTTCGTTGTTGAGATTTTATTACATCAATGGATGGTATCCTTGTCATTATGGAAGGTAGTTTGTTGTTAAGATTTGGTTACTCTAATGGATGGTATCCTTGTCATTATGAAAGGTAGTTCATTGTTGAGATTTTATTTCACCAAAGGATGGTAGCCTTTTCATTATGGAAGGTAGTTCGTTGTTGATATTTTGTTACTCCAATGGATGGTAGCCTTTTCATTATGTAAGGAAGTTTGTTGTTGATATTTTCTTACTCCAATGGATGGTAGCCTTGCCATTATTAAAGGTAGTTCGTTGTTGATATTTTGTTACTCCAATGGATAGTAGACTTGTCATTATGGAATGTAGTTCGTTGTTGAGATTTTGTTACTCCAATGGATAATAGCCTTGTCATTATGGAAGGTAGTTTGTTGTTGAGATTTTTTTAGTCCAATGGATGTTATTCGTGTCATTATGCAAGGTAGTTTATTGTTGATATTTTATTACTCCAATGGATGGTAGCCTTGTCATTATGGAAGGTAGTTCGTTGTTGAGATTTGTTTCTCTAATGGATGGTAGCCTTGTCATTATGGATGGTAGTTCGTTGATGAGATTTTGTTACTCCATTGGATGGTAGCTTTGTCATTAAAGAAAGTAGTTCGTTGTTGAGATTTTGTTACTCTAATGGATGGTAGCCTTGTCATTATGGAAGGTAGTTCATTGTTGACATTTTGTTACTCCAATGGATGGTAGCCTTGTCATTATGGAAGGTAGTTTGTTGTTGAGATTTTGTTACTCCAATGGATGGTAGACTTGTCATTATGGAAGGTAGTTCATTGTTGAGATTTTGTTACTCCAATGGATGGTAGCCTTGTCATTATGGATGGTAGTTTGTTGTTGAGATTTTGTTACTCCATTGGATTGTAGCCTTCTCATTACCGAAAGTAGTTTGTTGTTGAGATTTTGTTACTCCAATGGATGGTAGACTTGTCATTATGGAAGGTAGTGCGTTGTTGAGATTTTGTTACTCCAATAGATGGTAGCCTTGTCATTATGGATGGTAGTTTGTTGTTGAGATTTTGTTATTCCATTGGATGGTACCCTTGTCATTACCGAAAGTAGTTCATTGTTCAGATTTTCTTAATCCAATGGATGGTAACCTTTTCATTATGGAAGGTAGTTCGTTGTTGAGATTTTGTTACTCCAATGGATGGTAGACTTGTCATTATGGAAGGTAGTTCGTTGTTGAGATTTTGTTACACTAATGGATGGTAGACTCGTCATTGTGGAAGGTAGTTTGTTGTTGAGATTTGGTTACTCTAATGGATAGTAGCCTTGTCATTATGTAAGGTAGTTCGTTGTTGATGTTTTGTTATTCCAATGGATGGTAGCCTTGTCATTATGGAAGGTAGTTCGTTGTTGAGATTTTGTTACTCCAATGGATGGTAGCCTTGTCATTATTGAAGGTAGTTCGTTGTTGAGATTTTGTTACTCCAATGGATGGTAGCCTTGTCATTATGGAAGGTAGTTCATTGATGATATTTTATTACTCCAATGGATGATAGCCTTGTCATTATGGAAGGTAGTTCGTTGTTGAGATTTTGTTACACCAATGTATGGTAGGCTTGTCATTATGGAAGGTGGTTCATTGTTGAGATTTTGTTAATCCAATGGATGGTATTCGTGTCATTATGGAAGGTAGTTCGTTGTTGAGATTTTGTTACTCCAATGGATGGTAGCCTTGTCATTATGGAAGGTTGTTCATTGATGAGATTTTATTAATCCAATGGATGATAGCCTTGTCATTATGGAAGGTAGTTCGTTGTTGAAATTTTGTTACACCAATGGATGGTAGGCTTGTCATTATGGAAGGTGGTTCATTGTTGAGATTTTGTTAATCCAATGGATGGTATTCGTGCCATTATGGAAGGTAGTTCGTTGTTGAGATTTTGTTACTCCATTGGATGGTAGCCTTGTCATTATGGAAGGTAGTTCATTGTTGACATTTTGTTACTCCAATGGATGGTAGCCTTTTCATTATGGAAGGTAGTTCGTTGTTGAGATTTTGTTACTCAAATGGATGGTATCCTTGTCATTATGGAAGGTAGTTTGTTGTTGAGATTTTGTTAGTCCAATGGATGGTATTCGTGTCATTATGAAAGGTAGTTCCTTGTCATTACCGAAAGTAGTTCATTGTTCAGATTTTCTTACTCCAATGGATGGTAGCCTTGTCATTATGGAAGGTAGTTTTTTGCTGAGATTTTGTTACTCCAATGGATGGTAGCCTTGTCATTATGGAAGGTAGTTCATCGTTGAGATTTTTTTACTCTAAAGGATGGTAGCCTTGTCATTATGGAAGGTAGTTCGTTGTTGACATTTTTTTACTCCAATGGATGATAGCCTTGTCATTATGGAAGGTGGTTCGTTGTTGAGATCTTTTTAATCCAATGGATGGTATTCGTGTTATTATGGAAGGTAGTTCGTTGTTGAGATTTTGTTACTCCATTGGATGGTAGCTTTGTCATTATGGAAGGTAGTTCATTGTTGACATTTTGTTACTCCAATGGATGGTAGCCTTTTCATTATGGAAGGTAGTTCGTTTTTGAGATTTTGTTACTCAAATGGATGGTATCCTTGCCATTACGGAAGGTAGTTTGTTGTTGAGATTTTGTTACTCCAATGGATGGTAGCCTTGTCATTATGGATGGTAGTTCGTTGTTGAGATTTTGTTACTCCATTGGATGGCAGCCTTGTCATTACCGAAAGTAGTTTTTTGTTGAGATTTTTTTATTCTAATGGATGGTAGCCTTGTCATTTTGGAAGGTAGTCCATTGTTGACATTTTGTTACTCCAATGGATGGTAGCCTTGTCACTATGGAAGGTAGTTTTTTGCTGAGATTTTGTTACTCCAATGGATGGTAGCCTTGTCATTATGGAAGGTAGTTCGTCGTTGAGATTTTTTTACTCTAATGGATGGTAGCCTTGTCATTATGGAAGGTAGTTCGTTGTTGACATTTTTTTACTCCAATGGATGATAGCCTTGTCATTATGGAAGGTAGTTCGTTGTTGAGATTTTGTTACACCAATGTATGGTAGGCTTGTCATTATGGAAGGTGGTTCATTGTTGAGATTTTTTTAATCCAATGGATGGTATTCGTGTTATTATGGAAGGTAGTTCGTTGTTGAGATTTTGTTACTCCATTGGATGGTAGCTTTGTCATTATGGAAGGTAGTTCATTGTTGACATTTTGTTACTCCAATGGATGGTAGCCTTTTCATTATGGAAGGTAGTTCGTTGTTGAGATTTTTTTATTCAAATGGATGGTATCCTTGCCATTACGGAAGGTAGTTTGTTGTTGAGATTTTGTTACTCCAATGGATGGTAGCCTTGTCATTATGGATGGTAGTTCGTTGTTGAGATTTTGTTACTCAATTGGATGGCAGCCTTTGCATTACCGAAAGTAGATTATTGTTGAGATTTTTTTATTCTAATGGATGGTAGCCTTGTCATTTTGGAAGGTAGTCCATTGTTGACATTTTGTTACTCCAATGGATGGTAGCCTTTTCATTATGGAAGGTAGTTCTTTGTTGAGATTTTGTTACTCCAATGGATGGTAGCCATGTCATTATGGAAGGTAGTTTGTTGTTGAGATTTTGTTACTCCAATTGATGGCAGCCTTGTCATTATGGATGGTAGTTCGTTGTTAAAATTTTGTTACTCCATTGGATGGTAGCCTTGTCATTACCGAAAGTAGTTTGTTGTTTAGATTTTGTTACTCTAATGGATGGTAGCCTTGTCATTATGGAAGGAAGTTCATTGTTGACATTTTGTTACTCCAATGGATGGTAGCCTTTTCATTATTGAAGGTAGTTCGTTGTTAAGATTTTGTTACTCCAATGGATGGTAGCCTTGTCATTATGGATGGTAGTTCGTTGATTAGATTTTGTTACTCCATTGTATGGTACCCTTGTCATTACCGAAAGTAGTTCATTGTTCAGATTTTCTTACTCTAATGGATGGTAGCCTTGTCATTACGGAAGGTAGTTCGTTGTTGAGATTTTGTTACATCAATGGATGGTATCCTTGTCATTATGGAAGGTAGTTTGTTGTTAAGATTTGGTTACTCTAATGGATGGTATCCTTGTCATTATGAAAGGTAGTTCATTGTTGAGATTTTATTTCACCAATGGATGGTAGCCTTTTCATTATGGAAGGTAGTTCGTTGTTGATATTTTGTTACTCCAATGGATGGTAGCCTTTTCATTATGTAAGGAAGTTTGTTGTTGATATTTTCTTACTCCAATGGATGGTAGCCTTGTCATTATTAAAGGTAGTTCGTTGTTGATATTTTATTACTCCAATGGATAGTAGACTTGTCATTATGGAATGTAGTTCGTTGTTGAGATTTTGTTACTCCAATGGATAATAGCCTTGTCATTATGGAAGGTAGTTTGTTGTTGAGATTTTGTTAGTCCAATGGATGTTATTCGTGTCATTATGCAAGGTAGTTTATTGTTGAGATTTTATTACTCTAATGGATGGTAGCCTTGTCATTATGGAAGGTAGTTCGTTGTTGAGATTTGTTTCTCTAATGGATGGTAGCCTTGTCATTATGGATGGTAGTTCGTTGATGAGATTTTGTTACTCCATTGGATGGTAGCTTTGTCATTAAAGAAAGTAGTTCGTTGTTGAGATTTTGTTACTCTAATGGATGGTAGCCTTGTCATTATGGAAGGTAGTTCATTGTTGACATTTTGTTACTCCAATGGATGGTAGCCTTGTCATTATGGAAGGTAGTTCGTTGTTGAGATTTTGTTACTCCAATGGATGGTAGACTTGTCACTATGGAAGGTAGTTCATTGTTGAGATTTTGTTACTCCAATGGATGGTAGCCTTGTCATTATGGATGGTAGTTTGTTGTTGAGATTTTGTTACTCCATTGGATTGTAGCCTTCTAATTACCGAAAGTAGTTTGTTGTTGAGATTTTGTTACTCCAATGGATGGTAGACTTGTCATTATGGAAGGTAGTGCATTGTTGAGATTTTGTTACTCCAATAGATGGTAGCCTTGTCATTATGGATGGTAGTTTGTTGTTGAGATTTTGTTATTCCATTGGATGGTACCCTTGTCATTACCGAAAGTAGTTCATTGTTCAGATTTTCTTACTCCAATGGATGGTAACCTTTTCATTATGGAAGGTAGTTCGTTGTTGAGATTTTGTTACTCCAATGGATGGTAGACTTGTCATTATGGAAGGTAGTTCGTTGTTGAAATTTTGTTACACTAATGGATGGTAGACTCGTCATTGTGGAAGGTAGTTTGTTGTTGAGATTTGGTTACTCTAATGGATAGTAGCCTTGTCATTATGTAAGGTAGTTCGTTGTTGATGTTTTGTTATTCCAATGGATGGTAGCCTTGTCATTATGGAAGGTAGTTCGTTGTTGAGATTTTGTTACTCCAATGGATGGTAGCCTTGTCATTATTGAAGGTAGTTCGTTGTTGAGATTTTGTTACTCCAATGGATGGTAGCCTTGTCATTATGGAAGGTAGTTCATTGATGATATTTTATTACTCCAATAGATGATAGCCTTGTCATTATGGAAGGTAGTTCGTTGTTGAGATTTTGTTACACCAATGTATGGTAGGCTTGTCATTATGGAAGGTGGTTCATTGTTGAGATTTTGTTAATCCAATGGATGGTATTCGTGTCATTATGGAAGGTAGTTCGTTGTTGAGATTTTGTTACTCCAATGGATGGTAGCCTTGTCATTATGGATGGTTGTTCATTGATGAGATTTTATTAATCCAATGGATGATAGCCTTGTCATTATGGAAGGTAGTTCGTTGTTGAAATTTTGTTACACCAATGGATGGTAGGCTTGTCATTATGGAAGGTGGTTCATTGTTGAGATTTTGTTAATCCAATGGATGGTATTCGTGCCATTATGGAAGGTAGTTCGTTGTTGAGATTTTGTTACTCCATTGGATGGTAGCCTTGTCATTATGGAAGGTAGTTCATTGTTGACATTTTGTTACTCCAATGGATGGTAGCCTTTTCATTATGGAAGGTAGTTCGTTGTTGAGATTTTGTTACTCAAATGGATGGTATCCTTGCCATTACGGAAGGTAGTTCGTTGTTGAGATTTTATTTCTCCAATGGATGGTAGCCTTCTCATTATGGAAGGTAGTTTCTTGTTGAGATTTTATTACTCCAATGGATTGTAGCCTTGCCATTATGGAAGGTAGTTCATTGTTGAGATTTGGTTACTCCAATGGATGGTACCCTTGTAATTAAGGACGGATGATTGTTGGTGAGATTTTGTTACTCCAATGGATGGTATCCTTTTCATTATGGAAGATAGTTTGTTGTTGAGATTTTGTTACTCAAATGGATGGTAGCCTTTTTATTATGGAAGGTAGTTTGTTGTTGAGATTTTATTACACCAATGGATGGTAGCTTTGTCATTATGGAAGGTAGTTCGTTGTTGAGATTTTGTTACTCCAATGGATGGTAGACTTGTCACTATGGAAGGTAGTTCATTGTTGAGATTTTGTTACTCCAATGGATGGTAGCCTTGTCATTATGGATGGTAGTTTGTTGTTGAGATTTTGTTATTCCATTGAATGGTAGCCTTCTCATTACCGAAAGTAGTTTGTTTTTGAGATTTTGTTACTCTAATGGATGGTAGCCTTGTCATTATGGAAGGTAGTTCATAGTTGACATTTTGTTACTCCAATGGATGGTTGCCTTTTCATTATGGAAGGTAGTTCATTGTTGAGATTTTGTTACTCCAACGGATGGTAGACTTGTCATTTTGGAAGGTAGTGCGTTGTTGAGATTTTGTTACTCCAATAGATGGTAGCCTTGTCATTATGGATGGTAGTTTGTTGTTGAGATTTTGTTACTCCATTGTAGGGTACCCTTGTCATTACCGAAAGTAGTTCATTGTTTAGATTTTCTTACTCCAATTGATGGTAACCTTTTCATTATGGAAGGTAGTTCGTTGTTGAGATTTTGTTACTCCAATGGATGGTAGACTGGTCATTATGGAAGGTAGTTCGTTGTTGAGATTTTGTTACACTAATGGATGGTAGACTCGTCATTGTGGAAGGTAGTTCGTTGTTGAGATTTTGTTACTCTAATGGATAGTAGCCTTGTCATTATGTAAGGTAGTTCGTTGTTGATGTTTTGTTACTCCGGTGGATGGTAGCCTTGTCATTACCGAAAGTAGTTTGTTATTGAGATTTTGTTACTCCAATGGATGGTAGACTTGTCATTATGGAAGGTAGTGTGGTGTTGAGAAATTGTTACTCCAATAGATGGTAGCCTTGTCATTATGGATGGTAGTTTGTTGTTGAGATTTTGTTATTCCATTGGATGGTACCCTTGTCATTACCGAAAGTAGTTCATTGTTCAGATTTTCTTACTCCAATGGATGGTAACCTTTTCATTATGGAAGGTAGTTCGTTGTTGAGATTTTGATACTCCAATGGATGGTTGACTTGTCATTATGGAAGGTAGTTCGTTGTTGAGATTTTGTTACACTAATGGATGGTAGACTCGTCATTGTGGAAGGAAGTTTGTTGTTGAGATTTGGTTACTCTAATGGATAGTAGCCTTGTCATTATGTAAGGTAGTTCGTTGTTGATGTTTTGTTATTCCAATGGATGGTAGCCTTGTCATTATGGAAGGTAGTTCGTTGTTGAGATTTTGTTACTCCAATGGATGGTAGCCTTGTCATTATTGAAGGTAGTTCGTTGTTGAGATTTTGTTACTCCAATGGATGGTAGCCTTGTCATTATGGAAGGTAGTTCATTGATGATATTTTATTACTCCAATAGATGATAGCCTTGTCATTATGGAAGGTAGTTCGTTGTTGAGATTTTGTTACACCAATGTATGGTAGGCTTGTCATTATGGAAGGTGGTTCATTGTTGAGATTTTGTTAATCCAATGGATGGTATTCGTGTCATTATGGAAGGTAGTTCGTTGTTGAGATTTTGTTACTCCAATGGATGGTAGCCTTGTCATTATGGATGGTTGTTCATTGATGAGATTTTATTAATCCAATGGATGATAGCCTTGTCATTATGGAAGGTAGTTCGTTGTTGAAATTTTGTTACACCAATAGATGGTAGGCTTGTCATTATGGAAGGTGGTTCATTGTTGAGATTTTGTTAATCCAATGGATGGTATTCGTGCCATTATGGAAGGTAGTTCGTTGTTGAGATTTTGTTACTCCATTGGATGGTAGCCTTGTCATTATGGAAGGTAGTTCATTGTTGACATTTTGTTACTCCAATGGATGGTAGCCTTTTCATTATGGAAGGTAGTTCATTGTTGAGATTTTGTTACTCAAATGGATGGTATCCTTGCCATTACGGAAGGTAGTTCGTTGTTGAGATTTTATTTCTCCAATGGATGGTAGCCTTCTCATTATGGAAGGTAGTTTCTTGTTGAGATTTTATTACTCCAATGGATTGTAGCCTTGCCATTATGGAAGGTAGTTCATTGTTGAGATTTGGTTACTCCAATGGATGGTACCCTTGTAATTAAGGAAGGATGATTGTTGGTGAGATTTTGTTACTCCAATGGATGGTATCCTTTTCATTATGGAAGATAGTTTGTTGTTGAGATTTTGTTACTCAAATGGATGGTAGCCTTTTTATTATGGAAGGTAGTTTGTTGTTGAGATTTTATTACACCAATGGATGGTAGCTTTGTCATTATGGAAGGTAGTTCGTTGTTGAGATTTTGTTACTCCAATGGATGGTAGACTTGTCACTATGGAAGGTAGTTAATTGTTGAGATTTTGTTACTCCAATGGATGGTAGCCTTGTCATTATGGATGGTAGTTTGTTGTTGAGATTTTGTTATTCCATTGGATGGTAGCCTTCTCATTACCGAAAGTAGTTTGTTTTTGAGATTTTGTTACTCTAATGGATGGTAGCCTTGTCATTATGGAAGGTAGTTCATAGTTGACATTTTGTTACTCCAATGGATGGTTGCCTTTTCATTATGGAAGGTAGTTCATTGTTGAGATTTTGTTACTCCAACGGATGGTAGACTTCTCATTTTGGAAGGTAGTGCGTTGTTGAGATTTTGTTACTCCAATAGATGGTAGCCTTGTCATTATGGATGGTAGTTTGTTGTTGAGATTTTGTTACTCCATTGTAGGGTACCCTTGTCATTACCGAAAGTAGTTCATTGTTTAGATTTTCTTACTCCAATGGATGGTAACCTTTTCATTATGGAAGGTAGTTCGTTGTTGAGATTTTGTTACTCCAATGGATGGTAGACTGGTCATTATGGAAGGTAGTTCGTTGTTGAGATTTTGTTACACTAATGGATGGTAGACTCGTCATTGTGGAAGGTAGTTCGTTGTTGAGATTTTGTTACTCTAATGGATAGTAGCCTTGTCATTATGTAAGGTAGTTCGTTGTTGATGTTTTGTTACTCCGGTGGATGGTAGCCTTGTAATTACCGAAAGTAGTTTGTTATTGAGATTTTGTTACTCCAATGGATGGTAGACTTGTCATTATGGAAGGTAGTGTGGTGTTGAGATTTTGTTACTCCAATAGATGGTAGCCTTGTCATTATGGATGGTAGTTTGTTGTTGAGATTTTGTTATTCCATTGGATGGTACCCTTGTCATTACCGAAAGTAGTTCATTGTTCAGATTTTCTTACTCCAATGGATGGTAACCTTTTCATTATGGAAGGTAGTTCGTTGTTGAGATTTTGATACTCCAATGGATGGTAGACTTGTCATTATGGAAGGTAGTTCGTTGTTGAGATTTTGTTACACTAATGGATGGTAGACTCGTCATTGTGGAAGGAAGTTTGTTGTTGAGATTTGGTTACTCTAATGGATAGTAGCCTTGTCATTATGTAAGGTAGTTCGTTGTTGATGTTTTGTTATTCCAATGGATGGTAGCCTTGTCATTATGGAAGGTAGTTCGTTGTTGAGATTTTGTTACTCCAATGGATGGTAGCCTTGTCATTATTGAAGGTAGTTCGTTGTTGAGATTTTGTTACTCCAATGGATGGTAGCCTTGTCATTATGGAAGGTAGTTCATTGATGAGATTTTATTACTCCAATGGATGATAGCCTTGTCATTATGGAAGATAGTTCGTTGTTGAGATTTTGTTACACCAATGTATGGTAGGCTTGTCATTATGGAAGGTGGTTCGTTGTTGAGATTTTTTTAATCCAATGGATGGTATTCGTGTCATTATGGAAGGTAGTTCGTTGTTGAGATTTTGTTACTCCAATGGATGGTAGCCTTGTCATTATGGAAGGTTGTTCATTGATGAGATTTTATTAATCCAATCGATGATAGCCTTGTCATTATGGAAGGTAGTTCATTGTTGAGATTTTGTTACACCAATGGATGGTAGGCTTGTCATTATGGAAGGTGGTTCATTGTTGAGATTTTGTTAATCCAATGGATGTTATTCGTGCCATTATGGAAGGTAGTTTGTTGTTGAGATTTTGTTACTCCATTGGATGGTAGCCTTGTCATTATGGAAGGTAGTTCATTGTTGACATTTTGTTACTCCAATGGATGGTAGCCTTTTCATTATGGAAGGTAGTTCGTTGTTGAGATTTTGTTACTCAAATGGATGGTATCCTTGCCATTACGGAAGGTAGTTCGTTGTTGAGATTTTATTTCTCCAATGGATGGTAGCCTTCTCATTATGGAAGGTAGTTTCTTGTTGAGATTTTATTACTCCAATGGATGGTAGCCTTGCCATTATGGAAGGTAGTTCATTGTTGAGATTTGGTTACTCCAATGGATGGTACCCTTGTAATTACGGAAGGATGATTGTTGGTGAGATTTTGTTACTCCATTGTATGGTACCCTTGTCATTACCGAAAGTAGTTCATTGTTCAGATTTTCTTACTCCAATGGATGGTAGCCTTGTCATTACGGAAGGTAGTTCGTTGTTGAGATTTTATTACATCAATGGATGGTATCCTTGTCATTATGGAAGGTAGTTTGTTGTTAAGATTTGGTTACTCTAATGGATGGTATCCTTGTCATTATGAAAGGTAGTTCATTGTTGAGATTTTATTTCACCAATGGATGGTAGCCTTTTCATTATGGAAGGTAGTTCGTTGTTGATATTTTGTTACTCCAATGGATGGTAGCCTTTTCATTATGTAAGGAAGTTTGTTGTTGATATTTTCTTACTCCAATGGATGGTAGCCTTGTCATTATTAAAGGTAGTTCGTTGTTGATATTTTGTTACTCCAATGGATAGTAGACTTGTCATTATGGAATGTAGTTCGTTGTTGAGATTTTGTTACTCCAATGGATAATAGCCTTGTCATTATGGAAGGTAGTTTGTTGTTGAGATTTTGTTAGTCCAATGGATGTTATTCGTGTCATTATGCAAGGTAGTTTATTGTTGAGATTTTATTACTCCAATGGATGGTAGCCTTGTCATTATGGAAGGTAGTTCGTTGTTGAGATTTGTTTCTCTAATGGATGGTAGCCTTGTCATTATGGATGGTAGTTCGTTGATGAGATTTTGTTACTCCATTGGATGGTAGCTTTGTCATTAAAGAAAGTAGTTCGTTGTTGAGATTTTGTTACTCTAATGGATGGTAGCCTTGTCATTATGGAAGGTAGTTCATTGTTGACATTTTGTTACTCCAATGGATGGTAGCCTTGTCATTATGGAAGGTAGTTCGTTGTTGAGATTTTGTTACTCCAATGGATGGTAGACTTGTCACTATGGAAGGTAGTTCATTGTTGAGATTTTGTTACTCCAATGGATGGTAGCCTTGTCATTATGGATGGTAGTTTGTTGTTGAGATTTTGTTACTCCATTGGATTGTAGCCTTTTCATTACCGAAAGTAGTTTGTTGTTGAGATTTTGTTACTCCAATGGATGGTAGACTTGTCATTATGGAAGGTAGTGCGTTGTTGAGATTTTGTTACTCCAATAGATGGTAGCCTTGTCATTGTGGATGGTAGTTTGTTGTTGATATTTTGTTATTCCATTGGATGGTACCCTTGTCATTACCGAAAGTAGTTCATTGTTCAGATTTTCTTACTCCAATGGATGGTAACCTTTTCATTATGGAAGGTAGTTCGTTGTTGAGATTTTGTTACTCCAATGGATGGTAGACTTGTCATTATGGAAGGTAGTTCGTTGTTGAGATTTTGTTACACTAATGGATGGTAGACTCGTCATTGTGGAAGGTAGTTTGTTGTTGAGATTTGGTTACTCTAATGGATAGTAGCCTGGTCATTATGTAAGGTAGTTCGTTGTTGATGTTTTGTTATTCCAATGGATGGTAGCCTTGTCATTATGGAAGGTAGTTCGTTGTTGAGATTTTGTTACTCCAATGGATGGTAGCCTTGTCATTATTGAAGGTAGTTCGTTGTTGAGATTTTGTTACTCCAATGGATGGTAGCCTTGTCATTATGGAAGGTAGTTCATTGATGATATTTTATTACTCCAATGGATGATAGCCTTGTCATTATGGAAGGTAGTTCGTTGTTGAGATTTTGTTACACCAATGTATGGTAGGCTTGTCATTATGGAAGGTGGTTCATTGTTGAGATTTTGTTAATCCAATGGATGGTATTCGTGTCATTATGGAAGGTAGTTCGTTGTTGAGATTTTGTTACTCCAATGGATGGTAGCCTTGTCATTATGGAAGGTTGTTCATTGATGAGATTTTATTAATCCAATGGATGATAGCCTTGTCATTATGGAAGGTAGTTCGTTGTTGAAATTTTGTTACACCAATGGATGGTAGGCTTGTCATTATGGAAGGTGGTTCATTGTTGAGATTTTGTTAATCCAATGGATGGTATTCGTGCCATTATGGAAGGTAGTTCGTTGTTGAGATTTTGTTACTCCATTGGATGGTAGCCTTGTCATTATGGAAGGTAGTTCATTGTTGACATTTTGTTACTCCAATGGATGGTAGCCTTTTCATTATGGAAGGTAGTTCGTTGTTGAGATTTTGTTACTCAAATGGATGGTATCCTTGCCATTACGGAAGGTAGTTCGTTGTTGAGATTTTATTTCTCCAATGGATGGTAGCCTTCTCATTATGGAAGGTAGTTTCTTGTTGAGATTTTATTACTCCAATGGATTGTAGCCTTGCCATTATGGAAGGTAGTTCATTGTTGAGATTTGGTTACTCCAATGGATGGTACCCTTGTAATTAAGGAAGGATGATTGTTGGTGAGATTTTGTTACTCCAATGGATGGTATCCTTTTCATTATGGAAGATAGTTTGTTGTTGAGATTTTGTTACTCAAATGGATGGTAGCCTTTTTATTATGGAAGGTAGTTTGTTGTTGAGATTTTATTACACCAATGGATGGTAGCTTTGTCATTATGGAAGGTAGTTCGTTGTTGAGATTTTGTTACTCCAATGGATGGTAGACTTGTCACTATGGAAGGTAGTTCATTGTTGAGATTTTGTTACTCCAATGGATGGTAGCCTTGTCATTATGGATGGTAGTTTGTTGTTGAGATTTTGTTATTCCATTGGATGGTAGCCTTCTCATTACCAAAAGTAGTTTGTTTTTGAGATTTTGTTACTCTAATGGATGGTAGCCTTGTCATTATGGAAGGTAGTTCATAGTTGACATTTTGTTACTCCAATGGATGGTTGCCTTTTCATTATGGAAGGTAGTTCATTGGTGAGATTTTGTTACTCCAACGGATGGTAGACTTGTCATTTTGGAAGGTAGTGCGTTGTTGAGATTTTGTTACTCCAATAGATGGTAGCCTTGTCATTATGGATGGTAGTTTGTTGTTGAGATTTTGTTACTCCATTGTAGGGTACCCTTGTCATTACCGAAAGTAGTTCATTGTTTAGATTTTCTTACTCCAATGGATGGTAACCTTTTCATTATTGAAGGTAGTTCGTTGTTGAGATTTTGTTACTCCAATGGATGGTAGACTGGTCATTATGGAAGGTAGTTCGTTGTTGAGATTTTGTTACACTAATGGATGGTAGACTCGTCATTGTGGAAGTAGTTCGTTGTTGAGATTTTGTTACTCTAATGGATAGTAGCCTTGTCATTATGTAAGGTAGTTCGTTGTTGATGTTTTGTTACTCCGGTGGATGGTAGCCTTGTCATTACCGAAAGTAGTTTGTTATTGAGATTTTGTTACTCCAATGGATGGTAGACTTGTCATTATGGAAGGTAGTGTGTTGTTGAGATTTTGTTACTCCAATAGATGGTAGCCTTGTCATTATGGATGGTAGTTTGTTGTTGAGATTTTGTTATTCCATTGGATGGTACCCTTGTCATTACCGAAAGTAGTTCATTGTTCAGATTTTCTTACTCCAATGGATGGTAACCTTTTCATTATGGAAGGTAGTTCGTTGTTGAGATTTTGATACTCCAATGGATGGTAGACTTGTCATTATGGAAGGTAGTTCGTTGTTGAGATTTTGTTACACTAATGGATGGTAGACTCGTCATTGTGGAAGGTAGTTTGTTGTTGAGATTTGGTTACTCTAATGGATAGTAGCCTTGTCATTATGTAAGGTAGTTCGTTGTTGATGTTTTGTTATTCCAATGGATGGTAGCCTTGTCATTATGGAAGGTAGTTCGTTGTTGAGATTTTGTTACTCCAATGGATGGTAGCCTTGTCATTATTGAAGGTAGTTCGTTGTTGAGATTTTGTTACTCCAATGGATGGTAGCCTTGTCATTATGGAAGGTAGTTCATTGATGAGATTTTATTACTCCAATGGATGATAGCCTTGTCATTATGGAAGATAGTTCGTTGTTGAGATTTTGTTACACCAATGTATGGTAGGCTTGTCATTATGGAAGGTGGTTCGTTGTTGAGATTTTTTTAACCCAATGGATGGTATTCGTGTCATTATGGAAGGTAGTTCGTTGTTGAGATTTTGTTACTCCAATGGATGGTAGCCTTGTCATTATGGAAGGTTGTTCATTGATGAGATTTTATTAATCCAATGGATGATAGCCTTGTCATTATGGAAGGTAGTTCATTGTTGAGATTTTGTTACACCAATGGATGGTAGGCTTCTCATTATGGAAGGTGGTTCATTGTTGAGATTTTGTTAATCCAATGGATGTTATTCGTGCCATTATGGAAGGTAGTTTGTTGTAGAGATTTTGTTACTCCATTGGATGGTAGCCTTGTCATTATGGAAGGTAGTTCATTGTTGACATTTTGTTACTCCAATGGATGGTAGCCTTTTCATTATGGAAGGTAGTTCGTTGTTGAGATTTTGTTACTCAAATGGATGGTATCCTTGCCATTACGGAAGGTAGTTCGTTGTTGAGATTTTATTTCTCCAATGGATGGTAGCCTTCTCATTATGGAAGGTAGTTTCTTGTTGAGATTTTATTACTCCAATGGATGGTAGCCTTGCCATTATGGAAGGTAGTTCATTGTTGAGATTTGGTTACTCCAATGGATGGTACCCTTGTAATTACGGAAGGATGATTGTTGGTGAGATTTTGTTACACCAATGGATGGTATCCTTTTCATTATGGAAGATAGTTTGTTGTTGAGATTTTGTTACTCAAATGGATGGTAGCCTTTTTATTATGTTGAGATTTTATTACACCAATGGATGGTAGCTTTGTCATTATGGAAGGTAGTTCGTTGTTGAGATTTTGTTACTCCAATGGATGGTAGACTTGTCACTATGGAAGGTAGTTCATTGTTGAGATTTTGTTACTCCAATGGATGGTAGCCTTGTCATTATGGATGGTAATTTGTTGTTGAGATTTTGTTACTCCATTGGATGGTAGCCTTCTCATTACCGAAAGTAGTTTGTTTTTGAGATTTTGTTACTCTAATGGATGGTAGCCTTGTCATTATGGAAGGTAGTTCATAGTTGACATTTTGTTACTCCAATGGATGGTTGCCTTTTCATTATGGAAGGTAGTTCATTGTTGAGATTTTGTTACTCCAACGGATGGTAGACTTGTCATTTTGGAAGGTAGTGCGTTGTTGAGATTTTGTTACTCCAATAGATGGTAGCCTTGTCATTCTGGATGGTAGTTTGTTGTTGAGATTTTGTTACTCCATTGTATGGTACCCTTGTCATTACCGAAAGTAGTTCATTGTTTAGATTTTCTTACTCCAATGGATGGTAACCTTTTCATTATGGAAGGTAGTTCGTTGTTGAGATTTTGTTACTCCAATGGATGGTAGACTTGTTATTATGGAAGGTAGTTCGTTGTTGAGATTTTGTTACACTAATGGATGGTAGACTCGTCATTGTGGAAGGTAGTTCGTTGTTGAGATTTTGTTACTCTAATGGATAGTAGCCTTTTCATTATGTAAGGTAGTTCGTTGTTGATGTTTTGTTAATCCAGTGGATGGTAGCCTTGTCATTATGGAAGTTAGTTAGTTGTTGAGATTTTGTTACTCCAATGGATGGTACCCTTGTCATTACCGAAAGTAGTTCATTGTTCAGATTTTCTTACTCCAATTGATGGTAGCCTTGTCATTACGGAAGGTAGTTCGTTGTTGAGATTTTGTTACTTCAATGGATGGTATCCTTGTCATTATGGAAGGTAGTTTGTTGTTAAGATTTTGTTACTCTAATGGATGGTATCCATGTCATTATGGAAGGTAGTTCATTGTTGAGATTTTATTTCTCCAATGGATGGTAGCCTTGTCATTATGGAAGGTAGTTCGTTGTTGATATTTTGTTACTCCAATGGATGGTAGCCTTTTCATTATGGAAGGAAGTTTGTTGTTGTGATTTTGTTACTTCAATGGATGGTAGCCTTGTCATTATGGAAGGTAGTTCATTGTTGAGATTTTGTTACACCAATGGATGGTAGCCTTGTCATTATGGAAGGTAGTTCATTGTTGAGATTTTGTTACTCCAATAGATGATAAACTTGTCATTATGTAAGGTAGTTCTTTGTTGAGATTTTGTTACTCTAATGGATGGTAGCCTTGTCATTATTAAAGGTAGTTCGTTGTTGAGATTTTGTTACTCCAATGGATAGTAGACTTGTCATTATGGAATGTAGTTCGTTGTTGAGATTTTGTTACTCCAATGGATGGTAGCCTTGTCATTATGGAAGGTAGTTCGTTGTTAAGAATTTGTTAGTCCAATGGATGGTATTCGTGTCATTATGCAAGGTAGTTTATGGTTGAGATTTTATTACTCCAATGGATGGTAGCCTGGTCATTATGGAAGGTAGTTTGTTGTTGAGATTTTGTTACTCCAATGGATGGTAGCCTTGTCATTATGGAAGGTAGTTCGTTGTTGAGATTTTTTACTCTAATGGATTGTAGCCTTGTCATTATGGATGGTAGTTCGTTGATGAGATTTTGTTACTCCATTGGATGGTAGCTTTGTCATTACAGAAAGTAGTTCGTTGTTGAGATTTTGTTACTCTAATGGATGGTAGCCTTGTCATTATGGAAGGTAGTTCATCGTTGACATTTTGTTACTCCAGTGGATGGTAGCCTTGTCATTATGGAAGGTAGTTCGTTGTTGAGATTTTGTTACTCCAATGGATGGTAGACTTTTCACTATGGAAGGTAGTTCATTGTTGAGATTTTGTTACTCCAATGGATGGTAGCCTTGTCATTATGGATGGTAGTTTGTTGTTGAGATTTTGTTACTCCATTGGATGGTAGCTTTGTCATTATGGAAGGTAGTTAATTGTTGACATTTTGTTACTCCAATGGATGGTAGCCTTTTCATTATGGAAGGTAGTTTGTTATTAAGAATTTGTTACTCAAATGGATGGTATCCTTGCCATTAGGGAAGGTAGTTTGTTGTTGAGATTTTGTTACTCCAATGGATGGTAGCCTTGTCATTATGGATGGTAGTTCATTGTTGAGATTTTGTTACTCCATTGGATGGCAGCCTTGTCATTACCGAAAGTAGTTTGTTGTTGAGATTTTTTTATTCTAATGGATGTTAGCCTTGTCATTTTGGAAGGTAGTCCATTGTTGACATTTTGTTACTCCAATGGATGGTAGCCTTTTCATTATGGAAGGTAGTTCTTTGTTGAGATTTTGTTACTCCAATGGATGGTAGCCTTGTCATTATGGAAGGTAGTTTGTTGTTGAGATTTTGTTACTCCAATTGATGGTAGCCTTGTCATTATGGCTAGTAGTTCGTTGTTAAAATTTTGTTACTCCATTGGATGGTAGCCTTGTCATTACCGAAAGTAGTTTGTTGTTTAGATTTTGTTACTCTAATGGATGGTAGCCTTGTCATTATGGAAGGAAGTTCATTGTTGACATTTTGTTACTACAATGGATGGTAGCCTTTTCATTATTGAAGGTAGTTCGTTGTTAAGATTTTGTTACTCCAATAGATGGTAGCCTTGTCATTATGGATGGTAGTTTGTTGTTGAGATTTTGTTACTCCATTGGATGGTACCCTTGTCATTACCGAAAGTAGTTCATTGTTCAGATTTTCTTACTCCAATGGATGGTAACCTTTTCATTATGGAAGGTAGTTCGTTGTTGAGATTTTGTTACTCCAATGGATGGTAGACTTGTCATTATGGAAGGTAGTTCGTTGTTGAGATTTTGTTACACTAATGGATGGTAGACTCGTCATTGTGGAAGGTTGTTCGTTGTTGAGATTTGGTTACTCTAATGGATAGTAGCCTTGTCATTATGTAAGGTAGTTCGTTGTTGATGTTTTGTTACTCCAATGGATGGTAGCCTTGTCATTATGGAAGGTAGTTCGTTGTGTAGATTTTGTTACTCCAATGGATGGTAGTCTTGTCATTATTAAAGGTAGTTCGTTGTTGAGATTTTGTTACTCCAATGGATGGTAGCCTTGTCATTATGGAAGGTAGTTCGTTGTTGAGATTTTGTTACACCAATGTATGGTAGGCTTGTCATTATGGAAGGTGGTTCGTTGTTGAGATTTTGTTAATCCAATGGATGGTATTCGTGTCATTATGGAAGGTAGTTCGTTGTTGAGATTTTGTTACTCCAATGGATGGTAGCCTTGTCATTATGGAAGGTTGTTCATTGATGAGATTTTATTAATCCAATGGATGATAGCCTTGTCATTATGGATGGTAGTTCGTTGTTGAGATTTTGTTACACCAATGGATGGTAGGCTTCTCATTATGGAAGGTGGTTCGTTGTTGAGATTTTGTTAATCCAATGGATGGTATTCGTGCCATTATGGAAGGTAGTTCGTTATTGAGATTTTGTTACTCCATTGGATGGTAGCCTTGTCATTATGGAAGGTAGTTCATTGTTGACATTTTGTTACTCCAATGGATGGTAGCCTTTTCATTATGGAAGGTAGTTCGTTGTTGAGATTTTGTTACTCAAATGGATGGTATCCTTGCCATTACGGAAGGTAGTTCGTTGTTGAGATTTTGTTTCTCCAATGGATGGTAGCCTTCTCATTATGGAAGGTAGTTTCTTGTTGAGATTTTATTACTCCAATGGATGGTAGCCTTTCCATTATGGAAGGTAGTTTGTTGTTGAGATTTGGTTACTCCAATGGATGGTACCCTTGTAATTATGGAAGGTTGATTATTGTTGAGATTTTGTTACTCCAATGGATGGTATCCTTGCCATTACGGAAGGTAGTTTGTTGTTGAGATTTTGTTACTCCAATGGATGGTAGCCTTGTCATTATGGATGGAAGTTCGTTGTTGAGATTTTGTTACTCCATTGGATGGCAGCCTTGTCATTACCGAAAGTAGTTTGTTGTTGAGATTTTTTTATTCTAATGGATGGTAGCCTTGTCATTTTGGAAGGTAGTCCATTGTTGACATTTTGTTACTCCAATGGATGGTAGCCTTTTCATTATGGAAGGTAGTTCTTTGTTGAGATTTTGTTACTCCAATGGATGGTAGCCTTGTCATTATGGAAGGTAGTTTGTTGTTGAGATTTTGTTACTCCAATTGATGGTAGCCTTGTCATTATGGCTGGTAGTTCGTTGTTAAAATTTTGTTACTCCATTGGATGGTAGCCTTGCCATTATGGAAGGTAGTTCGTTGTTGAGATTTGGTTACTCCAATGGATGGTACCCTTGTAATTATGGAAGGTTGATTGTTGGTGAGATTTTGTTACTCCAATGGATGGTATCCTTTTCATTATGGAAGATAGTTTGTTGTTGAGATTTTGTTACTCAAATGGATGGTAGCCTTTTTATTATGGAAGGTAGTTCGTTGTTGAGATTTTATTACACCAATGGATGGTAGCTTTGTTATTATGGGAGGTAGTTCGTTGTTGAGATTTTGTTACTCCAATGGATGGTAGACTTGTCACTATGGAAGGTAGTTCATTGTTGAGATTTTGTTACTCCAATGGATGGTAGCCTTGTCATTATGGATGGTAGTTTGTTGTTGAGATTTTGTTACTCCATTGGATGGTAGCCTTCTCATTACCGAAAGTAGTTTGTTTTTGAGATTTTGTTACTCTAATGGATGGTAGCCTTGTCATTATGGAAGGTAGTTCATAGTTGACATTTTGTTACTCCAATGGATGGTAGCCTTGTCATTATGGAAGGTAGTTCATTGATGAGATTTTATTACTCCAATGGATGATAGCCTTGTCATTATGGAAGGTAGTTCGTTGTTTAGATTTTATTACACCAATGTATGGTAGGCTTATCATTAAGGAAGGTGGTTCGTTGTTGAGATTTTGTTAATCTAATGGATGGTATTCGTGTCATTATGGAAGGTAGTTCGTTGTTGAGATTTTGTTACTCCAATGGATGGTAGCCTTGTCATTATGGAAGGTTGTTCATTGATGAGATTTTATTAATCCAATGAATGATAGCCTTGTCATTATGGAAGGTAGTTCGTTGTTGAGATTTTGTTACACCAATGGATGGTAGGCTTGTCATTATGGAAGGTGGTTCATTGTTGAGATTTTGTTAATCCAATGGATGGTATTCGTGCCATTATGGAAGGTAGTTCGTTGTTGAGATTTTGTCACTCCATTGGATGGTAGCCTTGTCATTATGGAAGGTAGTTCATTGTTGACATTTTGTTACTCCAATGGATGGTAGCCTTTTCATTATGGAAGGTAGTTCGTTGTTGAGATTTTGTTACTCAAATGGATGGTATCCTTGCCATTACGGAAGGTAGTTCATTGTTGAGATTTTATTTCTCCAATGGATGGTAGCCTTCTCATTATGGAAGGAGGTTTCTTGTTGAGATTTTATTACTCCAATGGATGGTAGCCTTGCCATTATGGAAGGTAGTTCGTTGTTGAGATTTGGTTACTCCAATGGATGGTACCCTTGTAATTATGGAAGGTTGATTGTTGGTGAGATTTTGTTACTCCAATGGATGGTATCCTTTTCATTATGGAAGATAGTTTGTTGTTGAGATTTTGTTACTCAAATGGATGGTAGCCTTTTTATTATGGAAGGTAGTTCGTTGTTGAGATTTTATTACACCAATGGATGGTAGCTTTGTTATTATGGGAGGTAGTTCGTTGTTGAGATTTTGTTACTCCAATGGATGGTAGACTTGTCACTATGGAAGGTAGTTCATTGTTGAGATTTTGTTACTCCAATGGATGGTAGCCTTGTCATTATGGATGGTAGTTTGTTGTTGAGATTTTGTTACTCCATTGTGAAATTCCGGGAATGTCACAGACTCAGAATGTCTAATGGAATGTTAAGACCTCTGATCTGACATTAAGCGCTGTACAAGTAGAATAGGCTGTACTTTTGATATCTGTTCTACAACAGTCACTGGATTAACTTACCAGAGCCAGCAACACGCTGGTTCTGATTTGCTGAAGTTCAGAACAGTTAAGGTTAATCTTATACATTGATGTTACGAGGAATGCTGTGACATCAGAGTAAGTAACCAATACAGAAAGTAAATAACACACAGAATTGTTCACCCAGTTCGGTTCAACCAACCTACATCTGGGGGCTTCCAAGCCAGGGATAAAGTTCACTATTAGTAGTATCAATTCAAAGACCCTACAGCCAACATACCCGTTGACAGCCTTCTCACTTAATCACTACCCAATGACACTTTTACCTAAGATCCAATCCTAGATATGAGACCCCTCTCACTCCCCCTCAATCACCACAGTGATAACTTTCTACAGTACACATACTGTTCAGAAGATACACTTCCATTACACATCTTGATCATGCTTAAAAGCTTCAATCAAGTACAATGCATTCATCCTTTAACCTACAGGTTTCAAGGAGTATGGTGACCATCCCACAGCCCGGGTGGTTCACAACAAAACTGGCCCTAAAGTGTTACATCTTGTCAATACTCGACGCTAGCTTAAATTAGGTTACAATGCTTCTATTTACAACCCTCTTTACCCAGCTGGATTTGGGCCTTCACATAACAGCAATGCAGCTTTAACGACCTGCATAAATTAAGCAGAAAACTTCTGCTACAAGTTAGGTCTTCAATCGAGCTTTTCTCCTTATCCTTAGCTTCTGATTGAATCACGTATGCCTTCAATTTTCGCTACTTGTTATGCATTCTATTTGGCAGAATATTCTGCATAACTTTAGGAACAGAACTGCATCAGTCTTGACAGTTCAGTAGCTTGATGTCTGGTATGATGTTATGACATCACTTGAGACATGTTGTTCCAGATGTTGATCAACATGTTTAGGCATTTACAATAGAATTTTCAGGCTGTTCCTATTGTACATTATATTACATTTTTGTTGTTGTTATTTGTTTTACAAGAGATGAGCCAATCCCAAACGAAGGCACTTACAATCTCCCCCTTTGGCTAATTTTGGCTAAAACAAATACAACAATAATACTCACCATTCAGGACCTCTTGAGGCACAGGAGGAAGAGGATGCCCTTATTCCCTTTTAGACCACGAACCATTTCTTGTCACTGATGGTGGAAAAAGAGGACCGTGGGAGATAAACTATCCTTTCAGAGGCATCAGAGAACCTTTAAGGAGTGACCAGAATATCTCCCTTGTAACTCAGAACACAGGTCACAACTGTGTTCATAACTCAGATCACAAGTCACAAAGAAATTCACGCCTTTTGAATTTCTGCTGAGTTTGTGACAAGGCTTTGTGATCAAAATTTTGAGTAGCTGCTGCAATGAGGACAGTTTCTAACAGTACTCCTTTCTCCCCCTTTTTGGCCAAAAATTGCCAATGAAAGCCCTCACAAAACCAGATCCAAGAACAGTTTTCCCAAATCCGTATAAACCCCATGATGGTTGTGAGAGAAAAGAATGTGTGACAGGAGGTTATATAAGGCGATACCAGGTTCAAGAAGATGGTAGAATCTTGGTCAAGGATACCTGTTAAAGCATGTGCATATTTCAGACTGACTGTGCATGTATTTTAGACGTATTTGTTTGCTTCCACAAAAAGAACCAGTCCTAATACATGCATAAGTTTAGGTCAGAGCAATTCCTGAATAAAATCAACCTTTGACCCATTTTCGGGACTGAAGATTTATTCCTTCTAGGAAACAGAATACCAATGACGTGGCGAAGTTATTTTCCTGTATTCTTCTTGATTTCCACAAGGTTGCAATGTCGTTGATAATGTCATGACATTTACTTAGACATTACCTTGCATTCTTCAACAACAGCAGCCTTCTCTTTACTTCTCATGCTTTGTGTTGCTGAGATCCAATACACCAGAAGACTCCAACATACTTCACAGGACATCACACAAATTTAGATGCCACTTCTATTTCTTGTAGTAAAAGAACCCCTTGAACATATGCTGAATATATCTGATTTACTTCTTCTGATCTTCTATTCACTAGTAGTTGTTGGAGCTAGTGAAGTCTGATTTGCTAGACCAATTTGCTATTGATAAGATCTGAATCTTCCAAATTGCTCCAAAAGTATCAAAACTACCACTTATGATACTTTTAAGAATCTCTGAGATTTTCTTCCTAACAAGAGCAATTCTTCAATCTCCTGTTGTTGAGACATTATCCATGACTTTATCAGAACACATAAACATCAGCATACCACTGCCCTCTTCTGACTTCTGATCTTCAGATTAAGCCCAACATTACAGAGTCTCCCTTCAATGTATATTGTAATTGGAAAAGTGCAACACTTAGTGACTTCCCTTGTTAAGGCCAATCAAAACAGTGGCGTGGAAACCAGTAGCACTAGCTCTGAGGTGGTAACTTCAAGCACCCTGAACTAGTCTTAGAATAGTAAGGACATATCTGATTCATGCCCTTGTGCTTCCACACTTATCATGACTCTCATGTAACCATAGTCTGAAACCAACCTCCAACCTTCTTAGTGTGCTTACAAGCTTTACTAAGATTTAGACTTTCTAGAAGGATTATCCTTTGATCATGTCATCCTTCTGTATAATATATTTACTAGTAGTTGCTAATACTAGTAAATTTTTCAGACCACAACAGTAGTTATGCGTTGTTAAGCATACTTCTTTTAAACACAAGTAGAATCTACTTATTCCAAACCAACAATAAAACTGCCACACTAGAAGATTAAGATTCACAGTTCCAAGTCTCTGCCACGGACTTCTAACAATAAATGATGTTACAGTATGAACCTATCTGCTTGGATTCTGAAGTTAACATCCAGGGGATTGATGCCCTTTTATATTCCCCATAAGAAAAGTATGATTACTCACCAGAATATTCTTAGGGAGAAATAAACTCTCTACCAAGTTCTGTGAATTAGGTTCAGAATACAGCCTTGCAAACAATTAGTCTCCCATTGAAGTGCATATATATATCTTTATGCAGGATCCTAATGAATACTTAGTCTCCCGTCAAAGTATTCATTATTAGTTAGATCATGTCATCTTCTCAAGGTAGGATCATTATTCTAACAATCTTCTGTTCCATGCATGAAGAACCACAACAACTACGTGACCATGCAGCAACTAGCATGGATAAACTTCACCTTGTCTGCTGACCCTTGAACAGTACAAAGGAGTTAATTGTACCATACTCCTGTAGACAAACCAAGTTGTTCACATAGATGAACTTCAAGCAAGAAGAGGATCTTCTCAGGAACCCATGATCTTTTGAAGATAACTCATCCTTGCTACATACAACTAACAAGTTCATCCTAGGTGATGAGGATGACTTGTCATAGTGCAGATATCCACCATTTGACTTTGGTCCAGGATGTCAAGACATTTTGTAAGATATGTCTTCCAAGATCCTCAGGTTAAGGACTCCCCCTGAAACTCAGCTCAGATCATTGTAGAGAATAAAGTGAATTCTCCTTCACATGCTGCAGGTTATGTGATTGGTAGTCATAACCTGTTCTATTCCTATCTTCCTTGGAAATCACTAAGATCATGAGAAATAAACTCAAGCATCTTATAGAGCAAGGTAGGATGAACTTCCTTTCACATCAGTTTGATCATACTACTCCCTCTGAACAAACTGTTATCCAACTTCGCTCTTTGTAGACCTCTTTACTTTAGACACATAGTAAATATTCTTTATTTGGAATTTGCCACAGGTTCCAAATTAAGAGTCTTTGGTTTGCTTGCTGTACAAGTTTCAGGTTGCCACATTCTGTAACTTGTACACGAAGAAACTTCATTATCAATCTGGGACTTATCCATCTTTGTGCATCTTTTATCATCACAAGCTTTAGATTTAACACATAAAGATTCTGCTTCCATCATTTATTCAATTGGAATTATCTAATCACACTAGACTGATTACTTCTTCATGCTTGCTAAGCATATTTACTTGGCTGAAGACATCATCCACAGCTTTAAAGTCCTTTTAAGTGCATTTAGCTCAGCACATATACTCCCTTAAACTCACAACTGGAGTAGATGACCTGTTGATCGTGTCCTGATTAATTATTTCAAAACAGATGTCTCCTCTTCCAGATCAGGAGTAGGTTCCAAACATATGTACTCACATTACATATGTTTAGCACCCAGAACATCTGTTCTTCAACTGGCAGTTGCATGATGTTCTAACATTCTTAAGAACATTAGTTGCATCTTCTTGGAACACATCATCCTTGATAATCTTCAAGGTCTTCAAGTGGCTTGCAGACGCATGTGAGAATCATTGATCAATCAATTAACAAAAATAATAGCTCTAGAGTTCTTCTTTCACTTTTAGGGGTTGTATCAGAAGGTATGCAGCGGAATAGCAGTATTTCGCCAGAACTTACACAGTGCTTACTCCATATAGTAAGCATGACACATAAGGATAAATCAATCCCACAAGTTGTTTGCTTCTTCACCGAACAACTTTCTAAACCCAACTCTACAGCCCTGTTAAAAGAAGGCTTTGTAACCATATGTGATGCCTTATCAATATCTTCACTCCCGCATGAAGTCTTTGAATTTGTTCAAACACTTTTATCTTCCTTCAACATAGATGATCTAGTTTCTCCCAAATTGGTCCATCCTCCACTCCTAGGGACCAAACAATATGAACACTACTGGTTCAAACAATATTCTACCTCGTACACAACCGGAAAGTATCCCCCATGGATCTCATCCAGAGACAGACAGGATGCCTGCTCTGATACCAATTGAAATTCCGGGAATGTCACAGACTCAGAATGTCTAATGGAATGTTAAGACCTCTGATCTGACATTAAGCGCTGTACAAGTAGAATAGGCTGTACTTTTGATATCTGTTCTACAACAGTCACTGGATTAACTTACCAGAGCCAGCAACACGCTGGTTCTGATTTGCTGAAGTTCAGAACAGTTAAGGTTAATCTTATACATTGATGTTACGAGGAATGCTGTGACATCAGAGTAAGTAACCAATACAGAAAGTAAATAACACACAGAATTGTTCACCCAGTTCGGTTCAACCAACCTACATCTGGGGGCTTCCAAGCCAGGGATAAAGTTCACTATTAGTAGTATCAATTCAAAGACCCTACAGCCAACATACCCGTTGACAGCCTTCTCACTTAATCACTACCCAATGACACTTTTACCTAAGATCCAATCCTAGATATGAGACCCCTCTCACTCCCCCTCAATCACCACAGTGATAACTTTCTACAGTACACATACTGTTCAGAAGATACACTTCCATTACACATCTTGATCATGCTTAAAAGCTTCAATCAAGTACAATGCATTCATCCTTTAACCTATAGGTTTCAAGGAGTATGGTGACCATCCCACAGCCCGGGTGGTTCACAAAAAAACTGGCCCTAAAGTGTTACATCTTGTCAATACTCGACGCTAGCTTAAATTAGGTTACAATGCTTCTATTTATAACCCTCTTTACCCAGCTGGATTTGGGCCTTCACATAACAGCAATGCAGCTTTAACGACCTGCATAAATTAAGCAGAAAACTTCTGCTACAAGTTAGGTCTTCAATCGAGCTTTTCTCCTTATCCTTAGCTTTTGATTGAATCACGTATGCCTTCAATTTTCGCTACTTGTTATGCATTCTATTTGGCAGAATATTCTGCATAACTTTAGGAACAGAACTGCATCAGTCTTGACAGTTCAGTAGGTTGATGTCTGGTATGATGTTATGACATCACTTGAGACATGTTGTTCCAGATGTTGATCAACATGTTTAGGCATTTACAATAGAATTTTCAGGCTGTTTCTATTGTACATTATATTACATTTTTGTTGTTGTTATTTGTTTTACAAGAGATGAGCCAATCCCAAACGAAGGCACTTACACATTGGATGGTAGCCTTCTCATTACCGAAAGTAGTTTGTTTTTGAGATTTTGTTACTCTAATTGATGGTAGCCTTGTCATTATTGAAGGTAGTTCATAGTTGACATTTTGTTACTCCAATGGATGGTAGCCTTGTCATTATGGAAGGTAGTTCATTGATGAGATTTTATTACTCCAATGGATGATAGCCTTGTCATTATAGAAGGTAGTTCGTTGTTGAGATTTTATTACACCAATGTATGGTAGGCTTATCATTAAGGAAGGTGGTTCGTTGTTGAGATTTTGTTAATCTAATGGATGGTATTCGTGTCATTATGGAAGGTAGTTCGTTGTTGAGATTTTGTTACTCCAATGGATGGTAGCCTTGTCATTATGGAAGGTTGTTCATTGATGAGATTTTATTAATCCAATGAATGATAGCCTTGTCATTATGGAAGGTAGTTCGTTGTTGAGATTTTGTTACACCAATGGATGGTAGGCTTGTCATTATGGAAGGTGGTTCATTGTTGAGATTTTGTTAATCCAATGGATGGTATTCGTGCCATTATGGAAGGTAGTTCGTTGTTGAGATTTTGTTACTCCATTGGATGGTAGCCTTGTCATTATGGAAGGTAGTTCATTGTTGACATTTTGTTACTCCAATGGATGGTAGCCTTTTCATTATGGAAGGTAGTTCGTTGTTGAGATTTTGTTACTCAAATGGATGGTATCCTTGCCATTACGGAAGGTAGTTCATTGTTGAGATTTTATTTCTCCAATGGATGGTAGCCTTCTCATTATGGAAGGAGGTTTCTTGTTGAGATTTTATTACTCCAATGGATGGTAGCCTTGCCATTATAGAAGGTAGTTCGTTGTTGAGATTTGGTTACTCCAATGGATGGTACCCTTGTAATTAAGGAAGGTTGATTGTTGGTGAGATTTTGTTACTCCAATGGATGGTATCCTTTTCATTATGGAAGATAGTTTGTTGTTGAGATTTTGTTACTCAAATGGATGGTAGCCTTTTTATTATGGAAGGTAGTTCGTTGTTGAGATTTTATTACACCAATGGATGGTATTTTTGTTATTATGGAAGGTAGTTCGTTGTTGAGATTTTGTTACTCCAATGGATGGTAGACTTGTCACTATGGAAGGTAGTTCATTGTTGAAATTTTGTTACTCCAATGGATGGTAGCCTTGTCATTATGGATGGTAGTTTGTTGTTGAGATTTTGTTACTGCATTGGATGGTAGCCTTCTCATTACCGAAAGTAGTTTGTTTTTGAGATTTTGTTACTCTAATGGATGGTAGCCTTGTCATTATGGAAGGTAGTTCATAGTTGACATTTTGTTACTCCAATGGATGGTTTCCTTTTCATTATGGAAGGTAGTTCATTGTTGAGATTTTGTTACTCCAACGGATGGTAGACTTGTCATTTTGGAAGGTAGTGCATTGTTGAGATTTTGTTACTCCAATAGATGTTAGCCTTGTCATTATGGATGGTAGTTTGTTGTTGAGATTTTGTTACTCCAATGGATGGTAGACTTGTCATTATGGAAGGTAGTTCGTTGTTGAGATTTTGTTACACTAATGGATGGTAGACTCGTCATTGTGGAAGGTAGTTCGTTGTTGAGATTTTGTTACTCTAATGGATAGTAGCCTTGTCATTATGTAAGGTAGTTCGTTGTTGATGTTTTGTTACTCCAATGGATGGTAGCCTTGTCATTATGGAAGTTAGTTCGTTGTTGAGATTTTGTTACTCCAGTGGATGGTACCCTTGTCATTACCGAAAGTAGTTCATTGTTCATATTTTCTTACTCCAATTGATGGTAGCCTTGTCATTACGGAAGGTAGTTCGTTGTTGAGATTTTGTTACTTCAATGGATGGTATCCTTGTCATTATGGAAGGTAGTTTGTTGTTAAGATTTTGTTACTCTAATGGATGGTAACCTTGTCATTATGGAAGGTAGTTCATTGTTGAGATTTTATTTCTCCAATGGATGGTAGCCTTGTCATTATGGAAGGTAGTTCGTTGTTGATATTTCGTTACTCCAATGGATGGTAGCCTTTTCATTATGGAAGGAAGTTTGTTGTTGTGATTTTGTTACTTCAATGGATGGTAGCCTTGTCATTATGGAAGGTAGTTCGTTGTTGAGATTTTGTTACACCAATGGATGGTAGCCTTGTCATTATGGAAGGTAGTTCATTGTTGAGATTTTGTTACTCCAATAGATGATAAACTTGTCATTAAGTAAGGTAGTTCTTTGTTGAGATTTTGTTACTCTAATGGATGGTAGCCTTGTCATTATTAAAGGTAGTTTGTTGTTGAGATTTTGTTACTCCAATGGATAGTAGACTTGTCATTATGGAATGTAGTTCGTTGTTGAGATTTTGTTACTCCAATGGATGGTAGCCTTGTCATTATTGAAGGTAGTTCGTTATTAAGATTTTGTTAGTCCAATGGATGGTATTCGTGTCATTATGCAAGGTAGTTTATTGTTGAGATTTTATTACTCCAATGGATGGTAGCCTGGTCATTATGGAAGGTAGTTTGTTGTTGAGATTTTGTTACTCCAATGGATCGTAGCCTTGTCATTATGGAAGGTAGTTCATTGTTGAGATTTTTTACTCTAATGGATTGTAGCCTTGTCATTATGGATGGTAGTTCGTTGATGAGATTTTGTTACTCCATTGGATGGTAGCTTTGTCATTACAGAAAGTAGTTCGTTGTTGAGATTTTGTTACTCTAATGGATGGTAGCCTTGTCATTATGGAAGGTAGTTCATTGTTGACATTTTGTTACTCCAGTGGATGGTAGCCTTGTCATTATGGAAGGTAGTTCGTTGTTGAGATTTTGTTACTCCAATGGATGGTAGACTTGTCACTATGGAAGGTAGTTCATTGTTGAGATTTTGTTACTCCAATGCATGGTAGCCTTGTCATTATGGATGGTAGTTTGTTGTTGAGATTTTGTTACTCCATTGGATGGTAGCCTTGTCATTACCGAAAGTAGTTTGTTGTTGAGATTTTGTTACTCTAATGGATGGTAGCCTTGTCATTTTGGAAGGTAGTTCATAGTTGACATTTTGTTATCCAATGGATGGTAGCCTTTTCATTATGGAAGGTAGTTCACTGTTGAGATTTTGTTACTCCAATGGATGGTAGACTTGTCATTATGGAAGGTAGTGCATTGTTGAGATTTTGTTACTCCAATAGATGGTAGCCTTGTCATTATGGATGCTAGTTTGTTGTTGAGATTTTGTTACTCTAATGGATAGTAGCCTTGTCATTATGTAAGGTAGTTCGTTGTTGATGTTTTGTTACTCCAATGGATGGTAGCCTTGTCATTATGGAAGTTAGTTCGTTGTTGAGATTTTGTTACTCCAGTGGATGGTACCCTTGTCATTACCGAAAGTAGTTCATTGTTCATATTTTCTTACTCCAATTGATGGTAGCCTTGTCATTACGGAAGGTAGTTTGTTGTTGAGATTTTGTTACTTCAATGGATGGTATCCTTGTCATTATGGAAGGTAGTTTGTTGTTAAGATTTTGTTACTCTAATGGATGGTAACCTTGTCATTATGGAAGGTAGTTCATTGTTGAGATTTTATTTCTCCAATGGATGGTAGCCTTGTCATTATGGAAGGTAGTTCGTTGTTGATATTTTGTTACTCCAATGGATGGTAGCCTTTTCATTATGGCAGGAAGTTTGTTGTTGTGATTTTGTTACTTCAATGGATGGTAGCCTTGTCATTATGGAAGGTAGTTCGTTGTTGAGATTTTGTTACACCAATGGATGGTAGCCTTGTCATTATGGAAGGTAGTTCATTGTTGAGATTTTGTTACTCCAATAGATGATAAACTTGTCATTAAGTAAGGTAGTTCTTTGTTGAGATTTTGTTACTCTAATGGATGGTAGCCTTGTCATTATTAAAGGTAGTTCGTTGTTGAGATTTTGTTACTCCAATGGATAGTAGACTTGTCATTATGGAATGTAGTTCGTTGTTGAGATTTTGTTACTCCAATGGATGGTAGCCTTGTCATTATTGAAGGTAGTTCGTTATTAAGATTTTGTTAGTCCAATGGATGGTATTCGTGTCATTATGCAAGGTAGTTTATTGTTGAGATTTTATTACTCCAATGGATGGTAGCCTGGTCATTATGGAAGATAGTTTGTTGTTGAGATTTTGTTACTCCAATGGATCGTAGCCTTGTCATTATGGAAGGTAGTTCATTGTTGAGATTTTTTACTCTAATGGATTGTAGCCTTGTCATTATGGATGGTAGTTCATTGATGAGATTTTGTTACTCCATTGGATGGTAGCTTTGTCATTACAGAAAGTAGTTCGTTGTTGAGATTTTGTTACTCTAATGGATGGTAGCCTTGTCATTATGGAAGGTAGTTCATTGTTGACATTTTGTTACTCCAGTGGATGGTAGTCTTGTCATTATGGAAGGTAGTTCGTTGTTGAGATTTTGTTACTCCAATGGATGGTAGACTTGTCACTATGGAAGGTAGTTCATTGTTGAGATTTTGTTACTCCAATGCATGGTAGCCTTGTCATTATGGATGGTAGTTTGTTGTTGAGATTTTGTTACTCCATTGGATGGTAGCCTTGTCATTACCGAAAGTAGTTTGTTGTTGAGATTTTGTTACTCTAATGGATGGTAGCCTTGTCATTATGGAAGGTAGTTCATAGTTGACATTTTGTTATCCAATGGATGGTAGCCTTTTCATTATGGAAGGTAGTTCACTGTTGAGATTTTGTTACTCCAATGGATGGTAGACTTGTCATTATGGAAGGTAGTGCATTGTTGAGATTTTGTTACTCCAATAGATGGTAGCCTTGTCAATATGGATGGTAGTTTGTTGTTGAGATTTTGTTACTCTAATGGATAGTAGCCTTGTCATTACCGAAAGTAGTTCATTGTTCAGATTTTCTTACTCCAATGGATGGTAACCTTTTCATTATGGAAGGTAGTTCGTTGTTGTGATTTTGTTACTCCAATGGATGGTAGACTTGTCATTATGGAAGGTAGTTCGTTGTTGAGATTTTGTTACACTAATGGATGGTAGACTCGTCATTGTGGAAGGTAGTTCGTTGTTGAGATTTGGTTACTCTAATGGATAGTAGCCTTGTCATTATGTAAGGTAGTTCGTTGTTGATGTTTTGTTACTCCAATGGATGGTAGCCTTGTCAATATGGAAGGTAGTTTGTTGTTGAGATTTTGTTACTCCAATGGATGGTAGTCTTGTCATTATTAAAGGTAGTTCGTTGTTGAGATTTTGTTACTCCAATGGATGGTAGCCTTGTCATTCTGGAAGGTAGTTCATTGATGAGATTTTATTACTCCAATGGATGATAGCCTTGTCATTATGGAAGGTAGTTCGTTGTTGAGATTTTGTTACACCAATGTATGGTAGGCTTGTCATTATGGAAGGTGGTTCGTTGTTGAGATTTTGTTAATCCAATGGATGGTATTCGTGTCATTATGGAAGGTAGTTCGTTGTTGAGATTTTGTTACTCCAATGGATGGTAGCCTTGTCATTATGGAAGGTTGTTCATTGATGAGATTTTATTAATCCAATGGATGATAGCCTTGTCATTATTGAAGGTAGTTCGTTGTTGAGATTTTGTTAAACCAATGGATGGTAGGCTTGTCATTATGGAAGGTGGTTCGTTGTTGAGATTTTGTTAATCCAATGGATGGTATTCATGCCATTATGGAAGGTAGTTCGTTGTTGAGATTTTGTTACTTCATTGGATGGTAGCCTTGTCATTATGGAAGGTAGTTCATTGTTGACATTTTGTTACTCCAATGGATGGTAGCCTTTTCATTATGGTAGGTTGTTCGTTGTTGAGATTTTGTTACTCAAATGGATGGTATCCTTGCCATTACGGAAGGTAGTTCGTTGTTGAGATTTTGTTTCTCCAATGGATGGTAGCCTTCTCATTATGGAAGGTAGTTTCTTGTTGAGATTTTATTACTCCAATAGATGGCAGCCTTTCCATTATGGAAGGTAGTTCGGTGTTGAGATTTGGTTACTCCAATGGGTGGTACCCTTGTAATTATGGAAGGTTGATTATTGTTGAGATTTTGTTACTCAAATGGATGGTAGCCTTTTTATTAAGGAAGGTAGTTCGTTGTTGAGATTTTATTACACCAATGGATGGTAGCTTTGTCATTATGGAAGGTAGTTCGTTGTTGAGATTTTGTTACTCCAATGGATGGTAGACTTGTCATTATGGAAGGTAGTTCGTTGTTGAGATTTTGTTACACTAATGGATGGTAGACTCGTCATTGTGGAAGGTAGTTCGTTGTTGAGATTTTGTTACTCTAATGAATAGTAGCCTTGTCATTATGTAAGGTAGTTCGTTGTTGATGTTTTGTTACTCCAATGGATGGTAGCCTTGTCATTATGGAAGTTAGTTCGTTGTTGAGATTTTGTTACTCCAATGGATGGTACCCTTGTCATTACCGAAAGTAGTTCATTGTTCATATTTTCTTACTCCAATTGATGGTAGCCTTGTCATTATGGAAGGTAGTTCGTTGTTGAGATTTTGTTACTTCAATGGATGGTATCCTTGTCATTATGGAAGGTAGTTTGTTGTTAAGATTTTGTTACTCTAATGGATGGTAACCTTGTCATTATGGAAGGTAGTTCATTGTTGAGATTTTATTTCTCCAATGGATGGTAGCCTTGTCATTATGGAAGGTAGTTCGTTGTTGATATTTTGTTACTCCAATGGATGGTAGCCTTTTCATTATGGAAGGAAGTTTGTTGTTGTGATTTTGTTACTTCAATGGATGGTAGCCTTGTCATTATGGAAGGTAGTTTGTTGTTGAGATTTTGTTACACCAATGGATGGTAGCCTTGTCATTATGGAAGGTAGTTCATTGTTGAGATTTTGTTAAGCCAATAAATGATAAACTTGTCATTAAGTAAGGTAGTTCTTTGTTGAGATTTTGTTACTCTAATGGATGGACGCCTTGTCATTATTAAAGGTAGTTCGTTGTTGATATTTTGTTACTCCAATGGATAGTAGACTTGTCATTATGGAATGTAGTTCGTTGTTAAGATTTTGTTAGTCCAATGGATGGTATTCGTGTCATTATGCAAGGTAGTTTATTGTTGAGAATTTATTACTCCAATGGATGGTAGCCTGGTCATAATGGAAGGTAGTTTGTTGTTGAGATTTTGTTACTCCAATGGATGGTAGCCTTGTCATTATGGAAGGTAGTTCGTTGTTGAGATTTTTTACTCTAATGGATTGTAGCCTTGTCATTATGGATGGTAGTTCGTTGATGAGATTTTGTTACTCCAATTGATGGTAGCTTTGTCATTACAGAAAGTAGTTCGTTGTTGAGATTTTGTTACTCTAATGGATGGTAGCCTTGTCATTATGGAAGGTAGTTCATTGTTGACATTTTGTTACTCCAGTGGATGGTAGCCTTGTCATTATGGAAGGTAGTTCGTTGTTGAGATTTTGTTACTCCAATGGATGGTAGACTTGTCACTATGGAAGGTAGTTCATTGTTGAGATTTTGTTACTCCAATGGATGGTAGCCTTGTCATTATGGATGGTAGTTTGTTGTTGAGATTTTGTTACTCCATTGGATGGTAGCCTTGTCATTACCGAAAGTAGTTTGTTGTTGAGATTTTGTTACTCTAATGGATGGTAGCCTTGTCATTATGGAAGGTAGTTCATAGTTGACATTTTGTTACTCCAATGGATGGTGGCCTTTTCATTATGGAAGGTAGTTCATTGTTGAGATTTTGTTACTCCAATGGATGGTAGACTTGTCATTATGGAAGGTAGTGCATTGTTGAGATTTTGTTACTCCAATAGATGGTAGCCTTGTCATTATGGATGGTAGTTTGTTGTTGAGATTTTGTTACTCCATTGGATGGTACCCTTGTCATTACCGAAAGTAGTTCATTATTCAGATTTTCTTACTCCAATGGATGGTAACCTTTTCATTATGGAAGGTAGTTCGTTGTTGAGATTTTGTTACTCCAATGGATGGTAGACTTGTCATTATGGAAGGTAGTTCGTTGTTGAGATTTTGTTACACTAATGGATGGTAGACTCGTCATTGTGGAAGGTAGTTCGTTGTTGAGATTTGGTTACTCTAATGGATAGTAGCCTTGTCATTATGTAAGGTCGTTCGTTGTTGATGTTTTGTTACTCCAATGGATGGTAGCCTTGTCATTATGGAAGGTAGTTCGTTGTTGAGATTTTGTTACTCAAATGGATGGTATCCTTGCCATTACGGAAGGTAGTTCGTTGTTGAGATTTTGTTTCTCCAATGGATGGTAGCCTTCTCATTATGGAAGGTAGTTTCTTGTTGAGATTTTATTACTCCAATGGATGGCAGCCTTTCCATTATGGAAGGTAGTTCGTTGTTGAGATTTGGTTACTCCAATGGATGGTACCCTTGTAATTATGGAAGGTTGATTATTGTTTAGATTTTGTTACTCCAATGGATGGTAGCCTTTTCATTATGTAAGATAGTTTGTTGTTTAGATTTTGTTACTCAAATGGATGGTAGCCTTTTTATTATGGAAGGTAGTTCGTTGTTGAGATTTTATTACACCAATGGATGGTAGCTTTGTCATTATGGAAGGTAGTTCGTTGTTGAGATTTTTTACTCTAATGGATTGTAGCCTTGTCATTATGGATGGTAGTTCGTTGATGAGATTTTGTTACTCCATTGGATGGTAGCTTTGTCATTACAGAAAGTAGTTCGTTGTTGAGATTTTGTTACTCTAATGGATGGTAGCCTTGTCATTATGGAAGGTAGTTCATTGTTGACATTTTGTTACTCCAGTGGATGGTAGCCTTGTCATTATGGAAGGTAGTTCGTTGTTGAGATTTTGTTACTCCAATGGATGGTAGACTTGTCACTATGGAAGGTAGTTCATTGTTGAGATTTTGTTACTCCAATGGATGGTAGCCTTGTCATTATGGATGGTAGTTTGTTGTTGAGATTTTGTTACTCCATTGGATGGTAGCCTTGTCATTACCGAAAGTAGTTTGTTGTTGAGATTTTGTTACTCTAATGGATGGTAGCCTTGTCATTATGGAAGGTAGTTCATAGTTGACATTTTGTTACTCCAATGGATGGTAGCCTTTTCATTATGGAAGGTAGTTCATTGTTGAGATTTTGTTACTCCAATGGATGGTAGACTTGTCATTATGGAAGGTAGTGCATTGTTGAGATTTTGTTACTCCAATAGATGGTAGCCTTGTCATTATGGATGGTAGTTTGTTGTTGAGATTTTGTTACTCCATTGGATGGTACCCTTGTCATTACCGAAAGTAGTTCATTATTCAGATTTTCTTACTCCAATGGATGGTAACCTTTTCATTATGGAAGGTAGTTCGTTGTTGAGATTTTGTTACTCCAATGGATGGTAGACTTGTCATTATGGAAGGTAGTTCGTTGTTGAGATTTTGTTACACTAATGGATGGTAGACTCGTCATTGTGGAAGGTAGTTCGTTGTTGAGATTTGGTTACTCTAATGGATAGTAGCCTTGTCATTATGTAAGGTCGTTCGTTGTTGATGTTTTGTTACTCCAATGGATGGTAGCCTTGTCATTATGGAAGGTAGTTCGTTGTTGAGATTTTGTTACTCAAATGGATGGTATCCTTGCCATTACGGAAGGTAGTTCGTTGTTGAGATTTTGTTTCTCCAATGGATGGTAGCCTTCTCATTATGGAAGGTAGTTTCTTGTTGAGATTTTATTACTCCAATGGATGGCAGCCTTTCCATTATGGAAGGTAGTTCGTTGTTGAGATTTGGTTACTCCAATGGATGGTACCCTTGTAATTATGGAAGGTTGATTATTGTTTAGATTTTGTTACTCCAATGGATGGTAGCCTTTTCATTATGTAAGATAGTTTGTTGTTTAGATTTTGTTACTCAAATGGATGGTAGCCTTTTTATTATGGAAGGTAGTTCGTTGTTGAGATTTTATTACACCAATGGATGGTAGCTTTGTCATTATGGAAGGTAGTTCGTTGTTGTGATTTTGTTACTCCAATGGATGGTAGACTTGTCACTATGGAAGGTAGTTCATTGTTGAGATTTTGTTACTCCAATGGATGGTAGCCTTGTCATTATGGATGGTAGTTTGTTTTTGAGATTTTGTTACTCCATTGGATGGTAGCCTTGTCATTACCGAAAGTAGTTTGTTGTTGAGATTTTGTTACTCTAATGGATGGTAGCCTTGTCATTATGGAAGGTAGTTCATAGTTGACATTTTGTTACTCCAATGGATGGTAGCCTTTTCATTATGGAAGGTAGTTCATTGTTGAGATTTTGTTACTCCAATGGATGGTAGACTTGTCATTATGGAAGGTAGTGCATTGTTGAGATTTTGTTACTCCAATAGATGGTAGCCTTGTCATTATGGATGGTAGTTTGTTGTTGAGATTTTGTTACTCCATTGGATGGTACCCTTGTCATTACCGAAAGTAGTTCATTATTCAGATTTTCTTACTCCAATGGATGGTAACCTTTTCATTATGGAAGGTAGTTCGTTGTTGAGATTTTGTTACTCCAATGGATGGTAGACTTGTCATTATGGAAGGTAGTTCGTTGTTGAGATTTTGTTACACTAATGGATGGTAGACTCGTCATTGTGGAAGGTAGTTCGTTGTTGAGATTTGGTTACTCTAATGGATAGTAGCCTTGTCATTATGTAAGGTCGTTCGTTGTTGATGTTTTGTTACTCCAATGGATGGTAGCCTTGTCATTATGGAAGGTAGTTCGTTGTTGAGATTTTGTTACTCAAATGGATGGTATCCTTGCCATTACGGAAGGTAGTTCGTTGTTGAGATTTTGTTTCTCCAATGGATGGTAGCCTTCTCATTATGGAAGGTAGTTTCTTGTTGAGATTTTATTACTCCAATGGATGGCAGCCTTTCCATTATGGAAGGTAGTTCGTTGTTGAGATTTGGTTACTCCAATGGATGGTACCCTTGTAATTATGGAAGGTTGATTATTGTTTAGATTTTGTTACTCCAATGGATGGTAGCCTTTTCATTATGTAAGATAGTTTGTTGTTTAGATTATGTTACTCAAATGGATGGTAGCCTTTTTATTATGGAAGGTAGTTCGTTGTTGAGATTTTATTACACCAATGGATGGTAGCTTTGTCATTATGGAAGGTAGTTCGTTGTTGTGATTTTGTTACTCCAATGGATGGTAGACTTGTCACTATGGAAGGTAGTTCATTGTTGAGATTTTGTTACTCCAATGGATGGTAGCCTTGTCATTATGGATGGTAGTTTGTTTTTGAGATTTTGTTACTCCATTGGATGGTAGCCTTGTCATTACCGAAAGTAGTTTGTTGTTGAGATTTTGTTACTCTAATGGATGGTAGCCTTGTCATTATGGAAGGTAGTTCATAGTTGACATTTTGTTACTCCAATGGATGGTAGCCTTTTCATTATGGAAGGTAGTTCATTGTTGAGATTTTGTTACTCCAATGGATGGTAGACTTGTAATTATGGAAGGTAGTGCATTGTTGAGATTTTGTTACTCCAATAGATGGTAGCCTTGTCATTATGGATGGTAGTTTGTTGTTGAGATTTTGTTACTCCATTGGATGGTACCCTTGTCATTACCGAAAGTAGTTCATTATTCAGATTTTCTTACTCCAATGGATGGTAACCTTTTCATTATGGAAGGTAGTTCGTTGTTGAGATTTTGTTACTCCAATGGATGGTAGACTTGTCATTATGGAAGGTAGTTCATTGTTGAGATTTTGTTACACTAATGGATGGTAGACTCGTCATTGTGGAAGGTAGTTCGTTGTTGAGATTTGGTTACTCTAATGGATAGTAGCCTTGTCATTATGTAAGGTCGTTTGTTGTTGATGTTTTGTTACTCCAATGGATGGTAGCCTTGTCATTATGGAAGGTAGTTCGTTGTTGTGATTTTGTTACTCAAATGGATGGTATCCTTGCCATTACGGAAGGTAGTTCGTTGTTGAGATTTTGTTTCTCCAATGGATGGTAGCCTTCTCATTATGGAATGTAGTTTCTTGTTGAGATTTTATTACTCCAATGGATGGTAGCCTTTCCATTATGGAAGGTAGTTCGTTGTTGAGATTTGGTTACTCCAATGGATGGTACCCTTGTAATTATGGAAGGTTGATTATTGTTTAGATTTTGTTACTCCAATGGATTGTAGCCTTTTCATTATGTAAGATAGTTTGTTGTTTAGATTTTGTTACTCAAATGGATGGTAGCCTTTTTATTATGGAAGGTAGTTCGTTGTTGAGATTTTATTACACCAATGGATGGTAGCTTTGTCATTATGGAAGGTAGTTCGTTGTTGTGATTTTGTTACTCCAATGGATGGTAGACTTGTCACTATGGAAGGTAGTTCATTGTTGAGATTTTGTTACTCCAATGGATGGTAGCCTTGTCATTATGGATGGTAGTTTGTTTTTGAGATTTTGTTACTCCATTGGATGGTAGCCTTGTTATTACCGAAAGTAGTTTGTTGTTGAGATTTTGTTACTCTAATGGATGGTAGCCTTGTCATTATGGAAGGTAGTTCATAGTTGACATTTTGTTACTCCAATGGATGGTAGCCTTTTCATTATGGAAGGTAGTTCATTGTTGAGATTTTGTTACTCCAATGGATGGTAGACTTGTCATTATGGAAGGTAGTGCGTTGTTGAGATTTTGTTACTCCAATAGATGGTAGCCTTGTCATTATGGATGGTAGTTTGTTGTTGAGATTTTGTTACTCCATTGGATGGTACCCTTGTCATTACCGAAAGTAGTTCATTATTCAGATTTTCTTACTCCAATGGATGGTAACCTTTTCATTATGGAAGGTAGTTCGTTGTTGAGATTTTGTTACTCCAATGGATGGTAGACTAGTCATTATGGAAGGTAGTTCGTTGTTGAGATTTTGTTACACTAATGGATGGTAGACTCGTCATTGTGGAAGGTAGTTCGTTGTTGAGATTTGGTTACTCTAATGGATAGTAGCCTTGTCATTATGGAAGGTAGTTTATTGATGAGATTTTATTACTCCAATGGATGATAGCCTTGTCATTATGGAAGGTAGTTCGTTGTTGAGATTTTGTTACACCAATGTATGGTAGGCTTGTCATTATGGAAGGTGGTTCGTTGTTGAGATTTTGTTAATCCAATGGATGGTATTCGTGTCATTATGGAAGGTAGTTCGTTGTTGAGATTTTGTTTCTCTAATGGATGGTAGCCTTGTCATTATGGAAGGTTGTTCATTGATGAGATTTTATTAATCCAATGGATGATAGCCTTGTCATTATGGAAGGTAGTTCGTTGTTGAGATTTTGTTACACCAATGGATGGTAGGCTTGTCATTATGGAAGGTGGTTCGTTGTTGAGATTTTGTTAATCCAATGGATGGTATTCGTGCCATTATGGAAGGTAGTTCGTTGTTGAGATTTTGTTACTCCATTGGATGGTAGCCTTGTCATTATGGAAGGTAGTTCGTTGTTGAGATTTTGTTACTCCAATGGATGGTAGTCTTGTCATTATTAAAGGTAGTTCGTTGTTGAGATTTTGTTACTCCAATGGATGGTAGCCTTGTCATTATGGAAGGTAGTTCATTGATGAGATTTTATTACTCCAATGGATGATAGCCTTGTCATTATGGAAGGTAGTTCGTTGTTGAGATTTTGTTACACCAATGTATGGTAGGCTTGTCATTATGGAAGGTGGTTCGTTGTTGAGATTTTGTTAATCCAATGGATGGTATTCGTGTCATTATGGAAGGTAGTTTGTTGTTGAGATTTTGTTACTCTAATGGATGGTAGCCTTGTCATTATGGAAGGTTGTTCATTGATGAGATTTTATTAATCCAATGGATGATAGCCTTGTCATTATGGAAGATAGTTCGTTGTTGAGATTTTGTTACACCAATGGATGGTAGGCTTGTCATTATGGAAGGTGGTTCGTTGTTGAGATTTTGTTAATCCAATGGATGGTATTCGTGCCATTATGGAAGGTAGTTCGTTGTTGAGATTTTGTTACTACATTGGATGGTAGCCTTGTCATTATGGAAGGTAGGTCATTGTTGACATTTTGTTACTCCAATGGATGGTAGCCTTTTCATTATGGAAGGTAGTTCGTTGTTGAGATTTTGTTACTCAAATGGATGGTATCCTTGCCATTACGGAAGGTAGTTCGTTGTTGAGATTTTGTTTCTCCAATGGATGGTAGCCTTCTCATTATGGAAGGTAGTTTCTTGTTGAGATTTTATTACTCCAATGGATGGTAGCCTTTCCATTATGGAAGGTAGTTCGTTGTTGAGATTTGGTTACTCCAATGGATGGTACCCTTGTAATTACGGAAGGTTGATTATTGTTTAGATTTTGTTACTCCAATGGATGGTAGCCTTTTCATTATGGAAGATAGTTTGTTGTTGAGATTTTGTTACTCAAATGGATGGTAGCCTTTTTATTATGGAAGGTAGTTCGTTGTTGAGATTTTATTACACCAATGGATGGTAGCTTTGTCATTATGGAAGGTAGTTCGTTGTTGAGATTTTGTTACTCCAATGGATGGTAGACTTGTCACTATGGAAGGTAGTTCATTGTTGAGATTTTGTTACTCCAATGGATGGTAGCCTTGTCATTATGGATGGTAGTTTGTTGTTGAGATTTTGTTACTCCATTGGATGGTAGCCTTCTCATTATCGAAAGTAGTTTGTTTTTGAGATTTTGTTACTCTAATGGATGGTAGCTTTGTCATTATGGAAGGTAGTTCATAGTTGACATTTTGTTACTCCAATGGATGGTTGCCTTGTCATTATGGAAGGTAGTGCGTTGTTGAGATTTTGTTACTCCAATAGATGGTAGCCTTGTCATTATGGATGGTAGTTTGTTGTTGAGATTTTGTTACTCCATTGGATGGTACCCTTGTCATTACCGAAAGTAGTTCATTGTTCAGATTTTCTTACTCCAATGGATGGTAACCTTTTCATTATGGAAGGTAGTTCGTTGTTGAGATTTTGTTACTCCAATGGATGGTAGACTTGTCATTATGAAAGGTAGTTCGTTGTTGAGATTTTGTTACACTAATGGATGGTAGACTCGTCATTATGGAAGGTAGTTCGTTGTTGAGATTTTGTTACTCTACTGGATAATAGCCTTGTCATTATGTAAGGTAGTTCGTTGTTGATGTTTTGTTACTCCAATGGATGGTAGCCTTGTCATTATGGAAGTTAGTTCGTTGTTGAGATTTTGTTACTCCAATGGATGGTACACTTGTCATTACCGAAAGTAGTTCATTGTTCAGATTTTCTTACTCCAATTGATGGTAGCCTTGTCATTACAGAAGGTAGTTCGTTGTTGAGATTTTGTTACTCCAATGGATGGTACACTTGTCATTACCGAAAGTAGTTCATTGTTCAGATTTTCTTACTCCAATTGATGGTAGCCTTGTCATTACAGAAGGTAGTTCGTTGTTGAGATTTTGTTACTCCAATGGATAGTAGACTTGTCATTATGGAATGTAGTTCGTTGTTGAGATTTTGTTATTCCAATGGATGGTAGCCTTGTCATTATGGAAGGTAGTTCGTTGTTAAGATTTTGTTAGTCCAATGGATGGTATTCGTGTCATTATGCAAGGTAGTTTATTGTTGAGATTTTATTACTCCCATGGATGGTAGCCTGGTCATTATGGAAGGTAGTTTGTTGTTGAGATTTTGTTACTCCAATGGATGGTAGCCTTGTCATTATGGAAGGTAGTTCGTTGTTAAGATTTTTTACTCTAATGGATTGTAGCCTTGTTATTATGGATGGTAGTTCGTTGATGAGATTTTCTTACTCCATTGGATGGTAGCTTTGTCATTACAGAAAGTAGTTCGTTGTTGAGATTTTGTTACTCTAATGGATGGTAGCCTTGTCATTATGGAAGGTAGTTCATTGTTGACATTTTGTAACTCCAATGGATGGTAGCCTTTATCATTATGAAAGGTAGTTCGTTGTTGAGATTTTTTTACTCCAATGGATGGTAGACTTGTCACTATGGAAGGTAGTTCATTGTTGAGATTTTGTTACTCCAATGGATGGTAGCCTTGTCATTATGGATGGTAGTTTGTTGTTGAGATTTTGTTACTCCATTGGATGGTAGCCTTGTCATTACCGAAAGTAGTTTGTTGTTGAGATTTTGTTACTCTAATGGATGGTAACCTTGTCATTATGGAAGGTAGTTCATAGTTGACATTTTGTTACTCCAATGGATGGTAGCCTTTTCATTATGGAAGGTAGTTCATTGTTGAGATTTTGTTACTCCAATGGATGGTAGACTTGTCATTATGGAAGGTAGTGCGTTGTTGATATTTTGTTACTTCAATATATGGTAGCCTTGTCATTATGGATGGTAGTTTGTTGTTGATATTTTTTTACTCCATTGGATGGTACCCTTGTCATTACCGAAAGTAGTTCATTATTCAGATTTTCTTACTCCAATGGATGGTAACCTTTTCATTATGGAAGGTAGTTCGTTGTTGAGATTTTGTTACTCCAATGGATGGTAGACTTGTCATTATGGAAGGTAGTTCGTTGTTGAGATTTTGTTACACTAATGGATGGTAGACTCGTCATTGTGGAAGTTAGTTCGTTGTTGAGATTTTGTTACTCTAATGGATAGTAGCCTTGTCATTATGTAAGGTAGTTCGTTGTTGATGTTTTGTTACTCCAATGGATGGTAGCCTTGTCATTATGGAAGGTAGTTCGTTGTTGAGATTTTGTTACTCCAATGGATGGTAGTCTTGTCATTATTAAAGGTAGTTCGTTGTTGAGATTTTGTTACTCCAATGGATGGTAGCCTTGTCATTATGGAAGGTAGTTCATTGATGAGATTTTATTAATCCAATGGATGATAGCCTTGTCATTATGGAAGGTAGTTCGTTGTTGAGATTTTGTTACACCAATGTATGGTAGGCTTGTCATTATGGAAGGTGGTTCGTTGTTGAGATTTTGTTAATCCAATGGATGGTATTCGTGTCATTATGGAAGGTAGTTCATTGTTGAGATTTTGTTACTCCAATGGATGGTAGCCTTGTCATTATGGAAGGTTGTTCATTGATGAGATTTTATTAATCCAATGGATGATAGCCTTGTCATTATGGAAGGTAGTTCGTTGTTGAGATTTTGTTACACCAATGGATGGTAGGCTTGTCATTATGGAAGGTGGTTCATTGTTGAGATTTTGTTAATCCAATGGATGGTATTCGTGCCATTATGGAAGGTAGTTCGTTGTTGAGATTTTGTTACTCCATTGGATGGTAGCCTTGTCATTATGGAAGGTAGTTCATTGTTGACATTTTGTTGCTCCAATGGATGGTAGCCTTTTCATTATGGAAGGAAGTTCGTTGTTGAGATTTTGTTACTCAAATGGATGGTATCCTTGCCATTACGGAAGGTAGTTCATTGTTGAGATTTTGTTTCTCTAATGGATGGTAGCCTTCTCATTATGGAAGGTAGTTTCTTGTTGAGATTTTATTACTGCAATGGATGGTAGCCTTTCCATTATGGAAGGTTGTTCGTTTTTGAGATTTGGTTACTCCAATGGATGGTACCCTTGTAATTATGGAAGGTTGATTATTGTTGAGATTTTGTTACTCCAATGGATGGTAGCCTTTTCATTATGGAAGATAGTTTGTTGTTGAGATTTTGTTACTCAAATGGTTGGTAGACTTTTAAATATGGAAGGTAGTTCGTTGTTGAGATTTTATTACACCAATGGATGGTAGCTTTGTCATTATGGAAGGTAGTTCGTTGTTGAGATTTTGTTACTCCAATGGATGGTAGACTTGTCACTATGGAAGGTAGTTCATTGTTGAGATTTTGTTACTCCAATGGATGGTATCCTTGTCATTATGGATGGTAGTTTGTTGTTGAGATTTTGTTACTCCATTGGATGGTAGCCTTCTCATTACCGAAAGTAGTTTGTTTTTGAGATTTTGTTACTCTAATGGTTGGTAGCCTTGTCATTATGGAAGGTAGTTCATAGTTGACATTTTGTTACTCCAATGGATGGTTGCCTTTTCATTATGAAAGGTAGTTCATTGTTGATATTTTGTTACTCCAATGGATGGTAGACTTGTCATTATGGATGGTAGTGCATTGTTGAGATTTTGTTACTCCAATAGATGGTAGCCTTGTCATTATGGATGGTAGTTTGTTGTTTAGATTTTGTTACTCCATTGGATGGTATCCTTGTCATTACCGAAAGTAGTTCATTGTTCAGATTTTCTTACTCCAATGGATGGTAACCTTTTCATTATGGAAGGTAGTTCGTTGTTGAGATTTTGTTACTCCAATGGATGGTAGACTTGTCATTATGGAAGGTACTTCGTTGTTGAGATTTTGTTACACTAATGGATGGTAGACTCGTCATTGTGGAAGGTAGTTCGTTGTTGAGATTTTGTTACTCTAATGGATAGTAGCCTTGTCATTATGTAAGGTAGTTTGTTGTTGATTTTTTGTTACTCCAATGGATGGTAGCCTTGTCATTATGGAAGTTAGTTCGTAGTTGAGATTTTGTTACTCCAATGGATGGTACCCTTGTCATTACCGAAAGTAGTTCATTGTTCAGATTTTCTTACTCCAATTGATGGTAGCCTTGTCATTACGGAAGGTAGTTCGTTGTGAAGATTTTGTTACTTCAATGGATGGTATCCCTGTCATTATGGAAGGTAGTTTGTTGTTAAGATTTTGTTACTCTAATGGATGGTATCCTTGTCATTATGGAAGGTAGTTCATTGTTGAGATTTTATTTCTCCACTGGATGGTAGCCTTGTCATTATGGAAGGTAGTTCGTTGTTGATATTTTGTTACTCCAATGGATGGTAGCCTTTTCATTATGGAAGGAAGTTTGTTGTTGTGATTTTCTTACTCCAATGGATGGTAGCCTTGTCATTATGGAAGGTGGTTCATTGTTGAGATTTTGTTAATCCAATGGATGGTATTCGTGCCATTATGGAAGGTAGTTCGTTGTTGAGATTTTGTTACTCCATTGGATGGTAGCCTTGTCATTATGGAAGGTAGTTCATTGTTGACATTTTGTTGCTCCAATGGATGGTAGCCTTTTCATTATGGAAGGAAGTTCGTTGTTGAGATTTTGTTACTCAAATGGATGGTATCCTTGCCATTACGGAAGGTAGTTCATTGTTGAGATTTTGTTTCTCTAATGGATGGTAGCCTTCTCATTATGGAAGGTAGTTTCTTGTTGAGATTTTATTACTGCAATGGATGGTAGCCTTTCCATTATGGAAGGTTGTTCGTTTTTGAGATTTGGTTACTCCAATGGATGGTACCCTTGTAATTATGGAAGGTTGATTATTGTTGAGATTTTGTTACTCCAATGGATGGTAGCCTTTTCATTATGGAAGATAGTTTGTTGTTGAGATTTTGTTACTCAAATGGTTGGTAGACTTTTAAATATGGAAGGTAGTTCGTTGTTGAGATTTTATTACACCAATGGATGGTAGCTTTGTCATTATGGAAGGTAGTTCGTTGTTGAGATTTTGTTACTCCAATGGATGGTAGACTTGTCACTATGGAAGGTAGTTCATTGTTGAGATTTTGTTACTCCAATGGATGGTATCCTTGTCATTATGGATGGTAGTTTGTTGTTGAGATTTTGTTACTCCATTGGATGGTAGCCTTCTCATTACCGAAAGTAGTTTGTTTTTGAGATTTTGTTACTCTAATGGTTGGTAGCCTTGTCATTATGGAAGGTAGTTCATAGTTGACATTTTGTTACTCCAATGGATGGTTGCCTTTTCATTATGAAAGGTAGTTCATTGTTGATATTTTGTTACTCCAATGGATGGTAGACTTGTCATTATGGATGGTAGTGCATTGTTGAGATTTTGTTACTCCAATAGATGGTAGCCTTGTCATTATGGATGGTAGTTTGTTGTTTAGATTTTGTTACTCCATTGGATGGTATCCTTGTCATTACCGAAAGTAGTTCATTGTTCAGATTTTCTTACTCCAATGGATGGTAACCTTTTCATTATGGAAGGTAGTTCGTTGTTGAGATTTTGTTACTCCAATGGATGGTAGACTTGTCATTATGGAAGGTACTTCGTTGTTGAGATTTTGTTACACTAATGGATGGTAGACTCGTCATTGTGGAAGGTAGTTCGTTGTTGAGATTTTGTTACTCTAATGGATAGTAGCCTTGTCATTATGTAAGGTAGTTTGTTGTTGATTTTTTGTTACTCCAATGGATGGTAGCCTTGTCATTATGGAAGTTAGTTCGTAGTTGAGATTTTGTTACTCCAATGGATGGTACCCTTGTCATTACCGAAAGTAGTTCATTGTTCAGATTTTCTTACTCCAATTGATGGTAGCCTTGTCATTACGGAAGGTAGTTCGTTGTGAAGATTTTGTTACTTCAATGGATGGTATCCCTGTCATTATGGAAGGTAGTTTGTTGTTAAGATTTTGTTACTCTAATGGATGGTATCCTTGTCATTATGGAAGGTAGTTCATTGTTGAGATTTTATTTCTCCACTGGATGGTAGCCTTGTCATTATGGAAGGTAGTTCGTTGTTGATATTTTGTTACTCCAATGGATGGTAGCCTTTTCATTATGGAAGGAAGTTTGTTGTTGTGATTTTCTTACTCCAATGGATGGTAGCCTTGTCATTATGGAAGGTAGTTCGTTGTTGAGATTTTGTTACACCAATGGATGGTAGCCTTGTCATTATGGAAGGTAGTTCATTGTTGAGATTTTGTTACTCCAATAGATGATAAACTTGTCATTATCTAAGGTAGTTCTTTGTTGAGATTTTGTTACTCTAATGGATGGTAGCCTTGTCATTATTAAAGGTAGTTCGTTGTTGAGATTTTGTTACTCCAATGGATAGTAGACTTGTCATTATGGAATGTAGTTCGTTGTTGAGATTTTGTTAATCCAATGGATGGTAGCCTTGTCATTATGGAAGGTAGTTCATTGTTGAGATTTTGTTAGTCCAATGTATGGTATTCGTGTCATTATGCAAGGTAGTTTATTGTTGAGATTTTATTACTCCCATGGATGGTAGCCTGGACATTATGGAAGGTAGTTTGTTGTTGAGATTTTGTTACTCCAATGGATGGTAGCCTTGTCATTATGGAAGGTAGTTCGTTGTTAAGATTTTTTACTCTAATGGATTGTAGCCTTGTTATTATGGATGGTAGTTCGTTGATGAGATTTTGTTACTCCATTGGATGGTAGCTTTGTCATTACAGAAAGTAGTTCGTTGTTGAGATTTTGTTACTCTAATGGATGGTAGCCTTGTCATTATGGAAGGTAGTTCATTGTTGACATTTTGTAACTCCAATGGATGGTAGCCTTTGTCATTATGAAAGGTAGTTCGTTGTTGAGATTTTGTTACTCCAATGGATGGTAGACTTGTCACTATGGAAGGTAGTTCATTGTTGAGATTTTGTTACTCCAATGGATGGTAGCCTTGTCATTATGGATGGTAGTTTGTTGTTGAGATTTTGTTACTCCATTGGATGGTAGCCTTGTCATTACCGAAAGTAGTTTGTTGTTGAGATTTTTTTACTCTAATGGATGGTAGCCTTGTCATTATGGAAGGTAGTTCATAGTTGACATTTTGTTACTCCAATGGATGGTAGCCTTTTCATTATGGAAGGTAGTTCATTGTTGAGATTTTGTTACTCCAATGGATGGTAGACTTGTCATTATGGAAGGTAGTGCGTTGTTGAGATTTTGTTACTCCAATAGATGGTAGCCTTGTCATTATGGATGGTAGTTTGTTGTTGAGATTTTGTTACTCCATTGGATGGTACCCTTGTCATTACCGAAAGTAGTTCATTGTTCAGATTTTCTTACTCCAATGGATGGTAACCTTTTCATTATGGAAGGTAGTTCGTTGTTGAGATTTGGTTACTCTAATGGATAGTAGCCTTGTCATTATGTAAGGTCGTTTGTTGTTGATGTTTTGTTACTCCAATGGATGGTAGCCTTGTCATTATGGAAGGTAGTTCGTTGTTGTGAGTTTGTTACTCAAATGGATGGTATCCTTGCCATTACGGAAGGTAGTTCGTTGTTGAGATTTTGTTTCTCCAATGGATGGTAGCCTTCTCATTATGGAATGTAGTTTCTTGTTGAGATTTTATTACTCCAATGGATGGTAGCCTTTCCATTATGGAAGGTAGTTCGTTGTTGAGATTTGGTTACTCCAATGGATGGTACCCTTGTAATTATGGAAGGTTGATTATTGTTTAGATTTTGTTACTCCAATGGATTGTAGCCTTTTCATTATGTAAGATAGTTTGTTGTTTAGATTTTGTTACTCAAATGGATGGTAGCCTTTTTATTATGGAAGGTAGTTCGTTGTTGAGATTTTATTACACCAATGGATGGTAGCTTTGTCATTATGGAAGGTAGTTCGTTGTTGTGATTTTGTTACTCCAATGGATGGTAGACTTGTCACTATGGAAGGTAGTTCATTGTTGAGATTTTGTTACTCCAATGGATGGTAGCCTTGTCATTATGGATGGTAGTTTGTTTTTGAGATTTTGTTACTCCATTGGATGGTAGCCTTGTTATTACCGAAAGTAGTTTGTTGTTGAGATTTTGTTACTCTAATGGATGGTAGCCTTGTCATTATGGAAGGTAGTTCATAGTTGACATTTTGTTACTCCAATGGATGGTAGCCTTTTCATTATGGAAGGTAGTTCATTGTTGAGATTTTGTTACTCCAATGGATGGTAGACTTGTCATTATGGAAGGTAGTGCGTTGTTGAGATTTTGTTACTCCAATAGATGGTAGCCTTGTCATTATGGATGGTAGTTTGTTGTTGAGATTTTGTTACTCCATTGGATGGTACCCTTGTCATTACCGAAAGTAGTTCATTATTCAGATTTTCTTACTCCAATGGATGGTAACCTTTTCATTATGGAAGGTAGTTCGTTGTTGAGATTTTGTTACTCCAATGGATGGTAGACTAGTCATTATGGAAGGTAGTTCGTTGTTGAGATTTTGTTACACTAATGGATGGTAGACTCGTCATTGTGGAAGGTAGTTCGTTGTTGAGATTTGGTTACTCTAATGGATAGTAGCCTTGTCATTATGGAAGGTAGTTCATTGATGAGATTTTATTACTCCAATGGATGATAGCCTTGTCATTATGGAAGGTAGTTCGTTGTTGAGATTTTGTTACACCAATGTATGGTAGGCTTGTCATTATGGAAGGTGGTTCGTTGTTGAGATTTTGTTAATCCAATGGATGGTATTCGTGTCATTATGGAAGGTAGTTCGTTGTTGAGATTTTGTTTCTCTAATGGATGGTAGCCTTGTCATTATGGAAGGTTGTTCATTGATGAGATTTTATTAATCCAATGGATGATAGCCTTGTCATTATGGAAGGTAGTTCGTTGTTGAGATTTTGTTACACCAATGGATGGTAGGCTTGTCATTATGGAAGGTGGTTCGTTGTTGAGATTTTGTTAATCCAATGGATGGTATTCGTGCCATTATGGAAGGTAGTTCGTTGTTGAGATTTTGTTACTCCATTGGATGGTAGCCTTGTCATTATGGAAGGTAGTTCGTTGTTGAGATTTTGTTACTCCAATGGATGGTAGTCTTGTCATTATTAAAGGTAGTTCGTTGTTGAGATTTTGTTACTCCAATGGATGGTAGCCTTGTCATTATGGAAGGTAGTTCATTGATGAGATTTTATTACTCCAATGGATGATAGCCTTGTCATTATGGAAGGTAGTTCGTTGTTGAGATTTTGTTACACCAATGTATGGTAGGCTTGTCATTATGGAAGGTGGTTCGTTGTTGAGATTTTGTTAATCCAATGGATGGTATTCGTGTCATTATGGAAGGTAGTTTGTTGTTGAGATTTTGTTACTCTAATGGATGGTAGCCTTGTCATTATGGAAGGTTGTTCATTGATGAGATTTTATTACTCCAATGGATGATAGCCTTGTCATTATGGAAGGTAGTTCGTTGTTGAGATTTTGTTACACCAATGGATGGTAGGCTTGTCATTATGGAAGGTGGTTCGTTGTTGAGATTTTGTTAATCCAATGGATGGTATTCGTGCCATTATGGAAGGTAGTTCGTTGTTGAGATTTTGTTACTACATTGGATGGTAGCCTTGTCATTATGGAAGGTAGGTCATTGTTGACATTTTGTTACTCCAATGGATGGTAGCCTTTTCATTATGGAAGGTAGTTCGTTGTTGAGATTTTGTTACTCAAATGGATGGTATCCTTGCCATTACGGAAGGTAGTTCGTTGTTGAGATTTTGTTTCTCCAATGGATGGTAGCCTTCTCATTATGGAAGGTAGTTTCTTGTTGAGATTTTATTACTCCAATGGATGGTAGCCTTTCCATTATGGAAGGTAGTTCGTTGTTGAGATTTGGTTACTCCAATGGATGGTACCCTTGTAATTACGGAAGGTTGATTATTGTTTAGATTTTGTTACTCCAATGGATGGTAGCCTTTTCATTATGGAAGATAGTTTGTTGTTGAGATTTTGTTACTCAAATGGATGGTAGCCTTTTTATTATGGAAGGTAGTTCGTTGTTGAGATTTTATTACACCAATGGATGGTAGCTTTGTCATTATGGAAGGTAGTTCGTTGTTGAGATTTTGTTACTCCAATGGATGGTAGACTTGTCACTATGGAAGGTAGTTCATTGTTGAGATTTTGTTACTCCAATGGATGGTAGCCTTGTCATTATGGATGGTAGTTTGTTGTTGAGATTTTGTTACTCCATTGGATGGTAGCCTTCTCATTATCGAAAGTAGTTTGTTTTTGAGATTTTGTTACTCTAATGGATGGTAGCTTTGTCATTATGGAAGGTAGTTCATAGTTGACATTTTGTTACTCCAATGGATGGTTGCCTTGTCATTATGGAAGGTAGTGCGTTGTTGAGATTTTGTTACTCCAATAGATGGTAGCCTTGTCATTATGGATGGTAGTTTGTTGTTGAGATTTTGTTACTCCATTGGATGGTACCCTTGTCATTACCGAAAGTAGTTCATTGTTCAGATTTTCTTACTCCAATGGATGGTAACCTTTTCATTATGGAAGGTAGTTCGTTGTTGAGATTTTGTTACTCCAATGGATGGTAGACTTGTCATTATGAAAGGTAGTTCGTTGTTGAGATTTTGTTACACTAATGGATGGTAGACTCGTCATTATGGAAGGTAGTTCGTTGTTGAGATTTTGTTACTCTACTGGATAATAGCCTTGTCATTATGTAAGGTAGTTCGTTGTTGATGTTTTGTTACTCCAATGGATGGTAGCCTTGTCATTATGGAAGTTAGTTCGTTGTTGAGATTTTGTTACTCCAATGGATGGTACACTTGTCATTACCGAAAGTAGTTCATTGTTCAGATTTTCTTACTCCAATTGATGGTAGCCTTGTCATTACAGAAGGTAGTTCGTTGTTGAGATTTTGTTACTCCAATGGATGGTACACTTGTCATTACCGAAAGTAGTTCATTGTTCAGATTTTCTTACTCCAATTGATGGTAGCCTTGTCATTACAGAAGGTAGTTCGTTGTTGAGATTTTGTTACTCCAATGGATAGTAGACTTGTCATTATGGAATGTAGTTCGTTGTTGAGATTTTGTTATTCCAATGGATGGTAGCCTTGTCATTATGGAAGGTAGTTCGTTGTTAAGATTTTGTTAGTCCAATGGATGGTATTCGTGTCATTATGCAAGGTAGTTTATTGTTGAGATTTTATTACTCCCATGGATGGTAGCCTGGTCATTATGGAAGGTAGTTTGTTGTTGAGATTTTGTTACTCCAATGGATGGTAGCCTTGTCATTATGGAAGGTAGTTCGTTGTTAAGATTTTTTACTCTAATGGATTGTAGCCTTGTTATTATGGATGGTAGTTCGTTGATGAGATTTTCTTACTCCATTGGATGGTAGCTTTGTCATTACAGAAAGTAGTTCGTTGTTGAGATTTTGTTACTCTAATGGATGGTAGCCTTGTCATTATGGAAGGTAGTTCATTGTTGACATTTTGTAACTCCAATGGATGGTAGCCTTTATCATTATGAAAGGTAGTTCGTTGTTGAGATTTTTTTACTCCAATGGATGGTAGACTTGTCACTATGGAAGGTAGTTCATTGTTGAGATTTTGTTACTCCAATGGATGGTAGCCTTGTCATTATGGATGGTAGTTTGTTGTTGAGATTTTGTTACTCCATTGGATGGTAGCCTTGTCATTACCGAAAGTAGTTTGTTGTTGAGATTTTGTTACTCTAATGGATGGTAACCTTGTCATTATGGAAGGTAGTTCATAGTTGACATTTTGTTACTCCAATGGATGGTAGCCTTTTCATTATGAAAGGTAGTTCATTGTTGAGATTTTGTTACTCCAATGGATGGTAGACTTGTCATTATGGAAGGTAGTGCGTTGTTGATATTTTGTTACTTCAATATATGGTAGCCTTGTCATTATGGATGGTAGTTTGTTGTTGATATTTTTTTACTCCATTGGATGGTACCCTTGTCATTACCGAAAGTAGTTCATTATTCAGATTTTCTTACTCCAATGGATGGTAACCTTTTCATTATGGAAGGTAGTTCGTTGTTGAGATTTTGTTACTCCAATGGATGGTAGACTTGTCATTATGGAAGGTAGTTCATTGTTGAGATTTTGTTACACTGATGGATGGTAGACTCGTCATTGTGGAAGTTAGTTCGTTGTTGAGATTTGGTTACTCTAATGGATAGTAGCCTTGTCATTATGTAAGGTAGTTCGTTGTTGATGTTTTGTTACTCCAATGGATGGTAGCCTTGTCATTATGGAAGGTAGTTCGTTGTTGAGATTTTGTTACTCCAATGGATGGTAGTCTTGTCATTATTAAAGGTAGTTCGTTGTTGAGATTTTGTTACTCCAATGGATGGTAGCCTTGTCATTATGGAAGGTAGTTCATTGATGAGATTTTATTAATCCAATGGATGATAGCCTTGTCATTATGGAAGGTAGTTCGTTGTTGAGATTTTGTTACACCAATGTATGGTAGGCTTGTCATTATGGAAGGTGGTTCGTTGTTGAGATTTTGTTAATCCAATGGATGGTATTCGTGTCATTATGAAAGGTAGTTCATTGTTGAGATTTTGTTACTCCAATGGATGGTAGCCTTGTCATTATGGAAGGTTGTTCATTGATGAGATTTTATTAATCCAATGGATGATAGCCTTGTCATTATGGAAGGTAGTTCGTTGTTGAGATTTTGTTACACCAATGGATGGTAGGCTTGTCATTATGGAAGGTGGTTCATTGTTGAGATTTTGTTAATCCAATGGATGGTATTCGTGCCATTATGGAAGGTAGTTCGTTGTTGAGATTTTGTTACTCCATTGGATGGTAGCCTTGTCATTATGGAAGGTAGTTCATTGTTGACATTTTGTTGCTCCAATGGATGGTAGCCTTTTCATTATGGAAGGAAGTTCGTTGTTGAGATTTTGTTACTCAAATGGATGGTATCCTTGCCATTACGGAAGGTAGTTCATTGTTGAGATTTTGTTTCTCTAATGGATGGTAGCCTTCTCATTATGGAAGGTAGTTTCTTGTTGAGATTTTATTACTGCAATGGATGGTAGCCTTTCCATTATGGAAGGTTGTTCGTTTTTGAGATTTGGTTACTCCAATGGATGGTACCCTTGTAATTATGGAAGGTTGATTATTGTTGAGATTTTGTTACTCCAATGGATGGTAGCCTTTTCATTATGGAAGATAGTTTGTTGTTGAGATTTTGTTACTCAAATGGTTGGTAGACTTTTAAATATGGAAGGTAGTTCGTTGTTGAGATTTTATTACACCAATGGATGGTAGCTTTGTCATTATGGAAGGTAGTTCGTTGTTGAGATTTTGTTACTCCAATGGATGGTAGACTTGTCACTATGGAAGGTAGTTCATTGTTGAGATTTTGTTACTCCAATGGATTGTATCCTTGTCATTATGGATGGTAGTTTGTTGTTGAGATTTTGTTACTCCATTGGATGGTAGCCTTCTCATTACCGAAAGTAGTTTGTTTTTGAGATTTTGTTACTCTAATGGTTGGTAGCCTTGTCATTATGGAAGGTAGTTCATAGTTGACATTTTGTTACTCCAATGGATGGTTGCCTTTTCATTATGAAAGGTAGTTCATTGGTGATATTTTGTTACTCCAATGGATGGTAGACTTGTCATTATGGATGGTAGTGCATTGTTGAGATTTTGTTACTCCAATAGATGGTAGCCTTGTCATTATGGATGGTAGTTTGTTGTTTAGATTTTGTTACTCCATTGGATGGTATCCTTGTCATTACCGAAAGTAGTTCATTGTTCAGATTTTCTTACTCCAATGGATGGTAACCTTTTCATTATGGAAGGTAGTTCGTTGTTGAGATTTTGTTACTCCAATGGATGGTAGACTTGTCATTATGGAAGGTACTTCGTTGTTGAGATTTTGTTACACTAATGGATGGTAGACTCGTCATTGTGGAAGGTAGTTCGTTGTTGAGATTTTGTTACTCTAATGGATAGTAGCCTTGTCATTATGTAAGGTAGTTTGTTGTTGATTTTTTGTTACTCCAATGGATGGTAGCCTTGTCATTATGGAAGTTAGTTCGTAGTTGAGATTTTGTTACTCCAATGGATGGTACCCTTGTCATTACCGAAAGTAGTTCATTGTTCAGATTTTCTTACTCCAATTGATGGTAGCCTTGTCATTACGGAAGGTAGTTCGTTGTGAAGATTTTGTTACTTCAATGGATGGTATCCCTGTCATTATGGAAGGTAGTTTGTTGTTAAGATTTTGTTACTCTAATGGATGGTATCCTTGTCATTATGGAAGGTAGTTCATTGTTGAGATTTTATTTCTCCACTGGATGGTAGCCTTGTCATTATGGAAGGTAGTTCGTTGTTGATATTTTGTTACTCCAATGGATGGTAGCCTTTTCATTATGGAAGGAAGTTTGTTGTTGTGATTTTCTTACTCCAATGGATGGTAGCCTTGTCATTATGGAAGGTAGTTCGTTGTTGAGATTTTGTTACACCAATGGATGGTAGCCTTGTCATTATGGAAGGTAGTTCATTGTTGAGATTTTGTTACTCCAATAGATGATAAACATGTCATTATCTAAGGTAGTTCTTTGTTGAGATTTTGTTACTCTAATGGATGGTAGCCTTGTCATTATTAAAGGTAGTTCGTTGTTGAGATTTTGTTACTCCAATGGATAGTAGACTTGTCATTATGGAATGTAGTTCGTTGTTGAGATTTTGTTAATCCAATGGATGGTAGCCTTGTCATTATGGAAGGTAGTTCATTGTTGAGATTTTGTTAGTCCAATGTATGGTATTCGTGTCATTATGCAAGGTAGTTTATTGTTGAGATTTTATTACTCCCATGGATGGTAGCCTGGACATTATGGAAGGTAGTTTGTTGTTGAGATTTTGTTACTCCAATGGATGGTAGCCTTGTCATTATGGAAGGTAGTTCGTTGTTAAGATTTTTTACTCTAATGGATTGTAGCCTTGTTATTATGGATGGTAGTTCGTTGATGAGATTTTGTTACTCCATTGGATGGTAGCTTTGTCATTACAGAAAGTAGTTCGTTGTTGAGATTTTGTTACTCTAATGGATGGTAGCCTTGTCATTATGGAAGGTAGTTCATTGTTGACATTTTGTAACTCCAATGGATGGTAGCCTTTGTCATTATGAAAGGTAGTTCGTTGTTGAGATTTTGTTACTCCAATGGATGGTAGACTTGTCACTATGGAAGGTAGTTCATTGTTGAGATTTTGTTACTCCAATGGATGGTAGCCTTGTCATTATGGATGGTAGTTTGTTGTTGAGATTTTGTTACTCCATTGGATGGTAGCCTTGTCATTACCGAAAGTAGTTTGTTGTTGAGATTTTTTTACTCTAATGGATGGTAGCCTTGTCATTATGGAAGGTAGTTCATAGTTGACATTTTGTTACTCCAATGGATGGTAGCCTTTTCATTATGGAAGGTAGTTCATTGTTGAGATTTTGTTACTCCAATGGATGGTAGACTTGTCATTATGGAAGGTAGTGCGTTGTTGAGATTTTGTTACTCCAATAGATGGTAGCCTTGTCATTATGGATGGTAGTTTGTTGTTGAGATTTTGTTACTCCATTGGATGGTACCCTTGTCATTACCGAAAGTAGTTCATTGTTCAGATTTTCTTACTCCAATGGATGGTAACCTTTTCATTATGGAAGGTAGTTCGTTGTTGAGATTTTGTTACTCCAATGGATGGTAGACTTGTCATTATGGAAGGTAGTTCATTGTTGAGATTTTGTTACACTAATGGATGGTAGACTCGTCATTATGGAAGGTAGTTCGTTGTTGAGATTTGGTTACTCTAATGGATAGTAGCCTTGTCATTATGTAAGGTAGTTCGTTGTTGATGTTTTGTTACTCCAATGTATGGTAGCTTTGTCATTATGGAAGGTAGTTCGTTGTTGAGATTTTGTTACTCCAATGGATGGTAGTCTTGTCATTATTAAAGGTAGTTCGTTGTTGAGATTTTGTTATTCCAATGGATGGTAGCCTTGTCATTATGGAAGGTAGTTCATTGATGAGATTTTATTACTCCAATGGATGATTGCCTTGTCATTATGGAAGGTAGTTCGTTGTTGAGATTTTGTTACACCAATGTATGGTAGGCTCGTCATTATGGAAGGTGGTTCGTTGTTGAGATTTTGTTAATCCAATGGATGGTATTCGTGTCATTATGGAAGGTAGTTCGTTGATGAGATTTTATTAATCCAATGGATGATAGCCTTGTCATTATGGAAGGTAGTTCATTGTTGAGATTTTGTTACACCAATGGATGGTAGGCTTGTCATTATGGAAGGTGGTTCGTTGTTGAGATTTTGTTACTCAAATGGATGGTATCCTTGCCATTACGGAAGGTAGTTCGTTGTTGTGATTTTGTTTCTCCAATGGATGGTAGCCTTCTCATTATGGAAGGTAGTTTCTTGTTGAGATTTTATTACTCCAATGGATGGTAGCCTTTTCATTATGGAAGGTAGTTCGTTGTTGAGATTTGGTTACTCCAATGGATGGTACCCTTGTAATTATGGAAGGTTGACTATTGTTGAGATTTTGTTACTCCAATGGATGGTAGCCTTTTCATTATGGAAGATAGTTTGTTGTTGAGATTTTGTTACTCAAATGGATGGTAGCCTTTTTATTATGGAAGGTAGTTCATTGTTGAGATTTTATTACACCAATGGATGGTAGCTTTGTCATTATGGAAGGTAGTTCGTTGTTGAGATTTTGTTACTCCAATGGATGGTAGACTTGTCACTATGGAAGGTAGTTCATTGTTGAGATTTTGTTACTCCAATGGATGGTAGCCTTGTCATTATGGATGGTAGTTTGTTGTTGATATTTTGTTACTCCATTGGATGGTAGCCTTCCCATTACCGAAAGTAGTTTGTTTTTGAGATTTTGTTACTCTAATGGATGGTAGCCTTGTCATTATGGAAGGTAGTTCATAGTTGACATTTTGTTACTCCAATGGATGGTTGCCTTTTCATTATGGAAGGTAGTTCATTGTTGAGATTTTGTTACTCCAATGGATGGTAGACTTGTCATTATGGAAGGTAGTGCGTTGTTGAGATTTTGTTACTCCAATAGATGGTAGCCTTGTCATTATGGATGGTAGTTTGTTGTTGAGATTTTGTTACTCCATTGGATGGTACCCTTGTCATTATCGAAAGTAGTTCATTATTCAGATTTTCTTACTCCAATGGATGGTAACCTTTTCATTATGGAAGGTAGTTTGTTGTTGAGATTTTGTTACTCCAATGGATGGTAGACTTGTCATTATGGAAGGTAGTTCGTTGTTGAGATTTTGTTACACTAATGGATGGTAGACTCGTCATTGTGGAAGGTAGTTCGTTGTTGAGATTTTGTTACTCTAATGGATAGTAGCCTTGTCATTATGTAAGGTAGTTTGTTGTTGATGTTTTGTTACTCCAATGGATGGTAGTCTTGTCATTATGGAAGTTAGTTCGTTGTTGAGATTTTGTTACTCCAATGGATGGTACCCTTGTCATTATCGAAAGTAGTTCATTGTTCAGATTTTCTTACTCCAATTGATGGTAGCCTTGTCATTACGGAAGGTAGTTCGTTGTTGAGATTTTGTTACTTCAATGGATGGTATCCCTGTCATTATGGAAGGTAGTTTGTTGTTGAGATTTTTTTAATCTAATGGATGGTATCCTTGTCATTATGGAAGGTAGTTCATTGTTGAGATTTTATTTCTCCAATGGATGGTAGCCTTGTCATTATGGAAGGTAGTTCGTTGTTGATATTTTGTTACTCCAATGGATGGTAGCCTTTTCATTATGGAAGGAAGTTTGTTGTTGTTATTTTGTTACTTCAATGGATGGTAGCCTTGTCATTATGGAAGGTAGTTCGTTGTTGAGATTTTGTTACATCAATGGATGGTAGCCTTGTCATTATGGAAGGTAGTTCATTGTTGAGATTTTGTTACTCCAATAGATGATAAACTTGTCATTATGTAAGGTAGTTCTTTGTTGAGATTTTGTTACTCTAATGGATGGTAGCCTTGTCATTATTAAAGGTAGTTCGTTGTTGAGATTTTGTTACTCCAACGGATAGTAGACTTGTCATTATGGAATGTAGTTCGTTGTTGAGATTTTGTTAATCCAATGGATGGTAGCCTTGTCATTATGGAAGGTAGTTCGTTGTTGAGATTTTGTTAGTCCAATGGATGGTATTCTTATCATTATGCAAGGTAGTTTATTGTTTAGATTTTATTACTCCCATGGATGGTAGCCTGGTCATTATGGAATGTAGTTCTTTGTTGAGATTTTGTTAATCCAATGGATGGTAGCCTTGTCATTATGGAAGGTAGTTCGTTGTTGAGATTTTGTTAGTCCAATGGATGGTATTCTTGTCATTATGCAAGGTAGTTTATTGTTGAGATTTTATTACTCCCATGGATGGTAGCCTGGTCATTATGGAAGGTAGTTTGTTGTTGAGATTTTGTTACTCCAATGGATGGTAGCCTTGTCATTATGGAAGGTAGTTCGTTGTTAAGATTTTTTACTCTAATGGATTGTAGCCTTGTTATTATGGATGGTAGTTCGTTGATGAGATTTTGTTACTCCATTGGATGGTAGCTTTGTCATTACAGGAAGTAGTTAGTTGTTGTGATTTTGTTACTCTAATGGATGGTAGCCTTGTCATTATGGAAGGTAGTTCATTGTTGACATTTTGTAACTCCAATGGATGGTAGCCTTTGTCATTATAAAAGGTAGTTCGTTGTTGAGATTTTGTTACTCCAATGGATGGTAGACTTGTCACTATGGAAGGTAGTTCATTGTTGAGATTTTGTTACTCCAATGGATGGTAGCCTTGTCATTATGGATGGTAGTTTGTAGTTGAGATTTTGTTACTACATTGGATGGTAGCCTTGTCATTACCGAAAGTAGTTTGTTGTTGATATTTTTTTACTCTAATGGATGGTAGCCTTGTCATTATGGAAGTTAGTTCATAGTTGACATTTTGTTACTCAAATGGATGGTAGCCTTTTCATTATGGAAGGTAGTTCATTGTTGAGATTTTTTTACTCCAATGGATGGTAGACTTGTCATTATGGAAGGTAGTGCGTTGTTGAGATTTTGTTACTCCAATAGATGGTAGCCTTGTCATTATGGATGGTAGTTTGTTGTTGAGATTTTGTTACTCCATTGGATGGTACCCTTGTCATTACCGAAAGTAGTTCATTATTCAGATTTTCTTACTCCAATGGATGGTAACCTTTTCATTATGGAAGGTAGTTTGTTGTTGAGATTTTGTTACTCCAATGGATGGTAGACTTGTCATTATGGAAGGTAGTTCGTTGTTGAGATTTTGTTACACTAATGGATGGTAGACTCGTCATTGTGGAAGGTAGTTCGTTGTTGAGATTTTGTTACTCTAATGGATAGTAGCCTTGTCATTATGTAAGGTAGTTTGTTGTTGATGTTTTGTTACTCCAATGGATGGTAGTCTTGTCATTATGGAAGTTAGTTCGTTGTTGAGATTTTGTTACTCCAATGGATGGTACCCTTGTCATTACCGAAAGTAGTTCATTGTTCAGATTTTCTTACTCCAATTGATGGTAGCCTTGTCATTACGGAAGGTAGTTCGTTGTTGAGATTTTGTTACTTCAATGGATGGTATCCCTGTCATTATGGAAGGTAGTTTGTTGTTAAGATTTTGTTACTCTAATGGATGGTATCCTTGTCATTATGGAAGGTAGTTCATTGTTGTGATTTTATTTCTCCAATGGATGGTAGCCTTATCATTATGGAAGGTAGTTCGTTGTTGATATTTTGTTACTCCAATGGATGGTAGCCTTTTCATTATGCAAGGAAGTTTGTTGTTGTTATTTTGTTACTTCAATGGATGGTAGCCTTGTCATTATGGAAGGTAGTTCGTTGTTGAAATTTTGTTACACCAATGGATGGTAGCCTTGTCATTATGGAAGGTAGTTCATTGTTGAGATTTTGTTACTCCAATAGATGATAAACTTGTCATTATGTAAGGTAGTTCTTTGTTGAGATTTTGTTACTCTAATGGATGGTAGCCTTGTCATTATTAAAGGTAGTTCGTTGTTGTGATTTTGTTACTCCAACGGATAGTAGACTTGTCATTATGGAATGTAGTTCGTTGTTGAGATTTTGTTAATCCAATGGATGGTAGCCTTGTCATTATGGAAGGTAGTTCGTTGTTGAGATTTTGTTAGTCCAATGGATGGTATTCTTGTCATTATGCAAGGTAGTTTATTGTTGAGATTTTATTACTCCCATGGATGGTAGCCTGGTCATTATGGAAGGTAGTTTGTTGTTGAGATTTTGTTACTCCAATGGATGGTAGCCTTGTCATTATGGAAGGTAGTTCGTTGTTAAGATTTTTTACTCTAATGGATTGTAGCCTTGTTATTATGGATGGTAGTTCGTTGATGAGATTTTGTTACTCCATTGGATGGTAGCTTTGTCATTACAGGAAGTAGTTAGTTGTTGTGATTTTGTTACTCTAATGGATGGTAGCCTTGTCATTATGGAAGGTAGTTCATTGTTGACATTTTGTAACTCCAATGGATGGTAGCCTTTGTCATTATAAAAGGTAGTTCGTTGTTGAGATTTTGTTACTCCAATGGATGGTAGACTTGTCACTATGGAAGGTAGTTCATTGTTGAGATTTTGTTACTCCAATGGATGGTAGCCTTGTCATTATGGATGGTAGTTTGTAGTTGAGATTTTGTTACTACATTGGATGGTAGCCTTGTCATTACCGAAAGTAGTTTGTTGTTGATATTTTTTTACTCTAATGGATGGTAGCCTTGTCATTATGGAAGTTAGTTCATAGTTGACATTTTGTTACTCAAATGGATGGTAGCCTTTTCATTATGGAAGGTAGTTCATTGTTGAGATTTTTTTACTCCAATGGATGGTAGACTTGTCATTATGGAAGGTAGTGCGTTGTTGAGATTTTGTTACTCCAATAGATGGTAGCCTTGTCATTATGGATGGTAGTTTGTTGTTGAGATTTTGTTACTCCATTGGATGGTACCCTTGTCATTACCGAAAGTAGTTCATTATTCAGATTTTCTTACTCCAATGGATGGTAACCTTTTCATTATGGAAGGTAGTTTGTTGTTGAGATTTTGTTACTCCAATGGATGGTAGACTTGTCATTATGGAAGGTAGTTCGTTGTTGAGATTTTGTTACACTAATGGATGGTAGACTCGTCATTGTGGAAGGTAGTTCGTTGTTGAGATTTTGTTACTCTAATGGATAGTAGCCTTGTCATTATGTAAGGTAGTTTGTTGTTGATGTTTTGTTACTCCAATGGATGGTAGTCTTGTCATTATGGAAGTTAGTTCGTTGTTGAGATTTTGTTACTCCAATGGATGGTACCCTTGTCATTACCGAAAGTAGTTCATTGTTCAGATTTTCTTACTCCAAATGATGGTAGCCTTGTCATTACGGAAGGTAGTTCGTTGTTGAGATTTTGTTACTTCAATGGATGGTATCCCTGTCATTATGGAAGGTAGTTTGTTGTTAAGATTTTGTTACTCTAATGGATGGTATCCTTGTCATTATGGAAGGTAGTTCATTGTTGTGATTTTATTTCTCCAATGGATGGTAGCCTTGTCATTATGGAAGGTAGTTCGTTGTTGATATTTTGTTACTCCAATGGATGGTAGCCTTTTCATTATGCAAGGAAGTTTGTTGTTGTTATTTTGTTACTTCAATGGATGGTAGCCTTGTCATTATGGAAGGTAGTTCGTTGTTGAGATTTTGTTACACCAATGGATGGTAGCCTTGTCATTATGGAAGGTAGTTCATTGTTGAGATTTTGTTACTCCAATAGATGATAAACTTGTCATTATGTAAGGTAGTTCTTTGTTGAGATTTTGTTACTCTAATGGATGGTAGCCTTGTCATTATTAAAGGTAGTTCGTTGTTGAGATTTTGTTACTCCAACGGATAGTAGACTTGTCATTATGGAATGTAGTTCGTTGTTGAGATTTTGTTAATCCAATGGATGGTAGCCTTGTCATTATGGAAGGTAGTTCGTTGTTGAGATTTTGTTAGTCCAATGGATGGTATTCTTGTACATATGCAAGGTAGTTTATTGTTGAGATTTTATTACTCCCATGGATGGTAGCCTGGTCAATATGGAAGGTAGTTTGTTGTTGAGATTTTGTTACTCCAATGGATGGTAGCCTTGTCATTATGGAAGGTAGTTCGTTGTTAAGATTTTTTACTCTAATGGATTGTAGCCTTGTTATTATGGATGGTAGTTCGTTGATGAGATTTTGTTACTCCATTGGATGGTAGCTTTGTCATTACAGGAAGTAGTTCGTTGTTGTGATTTTGTTACTCTAATGGATGGTAGCCTTGTCATTATGGAAGGTAGTTCATAGTTGACATTTTGTAACTCCAATGGATGGTAGCCTTTGTCATTATAAAAGGTAGTTCGTTGTTGAGATTTTGTTACTCCAATGGATGGTAGACTTGTCACTATGGAAGGTAGTTCATTGTTGAGATTTTGTTACTCCAATGGATGGTAGCCTTGTCATTATGGATGGTAGTTTGTAGTTGAGATTTTGTTACTACATTGGATGGTAGCCTTGTCATTACCAAAAGTAGTTTGTTGTTGATATTTTTTTACTCTAATGGATGGTAGCCTTGTCATTATGGAAGGTAGTTCATAGTTGACATTTTGTTACTCAAATGGATGGTAGCCTTTTCATTATGGAAGGTAGTTCATTGTTGAGATTTTTTACTCCAATGGATGGTAGACTTGTCATTATGGAAGGTAGTGCGTTGTTGAGATTTTGTTACTCCAATAGATGGTAGCCTTGTCATTATGGATGGTAGTTTGTTGTTGAGATTTTGTTACTCCATTGGATGGTACCCTTGTCATTACCGAAAGTAGTTCATTATTTAGATTTTCTTACTCCAATGGATGGTAACCTTTTCATTATGGAAGGTAGTTTGTTGTTGAGATTTTGTTACTCCAATGGATGGTAGACTTGTCATTATGGAAGGTAGTTCGTTGTTGAGATTTTGTTACACTAATGGATGGTAGACTCGTCATTGTGGAAGGTAGTTCGTTGTTGAGATTTTGTTACTCTAATGGATAGTAGCCTTGTCATTATGTAAGGTAGTTTGTTGTTGATGTTTTGTTACTCCAATGGATGGTAGTCTTGTCATTATGGAAGTTAGTTCGTTGTTGAGATTTTGTTACTCCAATGGATGGTACCCTTGTCATTACCGAAAGTAGTTCATTGTTCAGATTTTCTTACTCCAATTGATGGTAGCCTTGTCATTACGGAAGGTAGTTCGTTGTTGAGATTTTGTTACTTCAATGGATGGTATCCCTGTCATTATGGAAGGTAGTTTGTTGTTAAGATTTTGTTACTCTAATGGATGGTATCCTTGTCATTATGGAAGGTAGTTCATTGTTGTGATTTTATTTCTCCAATGGATGGTAGCCTTGTCATTATGGAAGGTAGTTCGTTGTTGATATTTTGTTACTCCAATGGATGGTAGCCTTTTCATTATGGAAGGAAGTTTGTTGTTGTTATTTTGTTACTTCAATGGATGGTAGCCTTGTCATTATGGAAGGTAGTTCGTTTTTGAGATTTTGGTACACCAATGGATGGTAGCCTTGTCATTATGGAAGGTAGTTCATTGTTGAGATTTTGTTACTCCAATAGATGATAAACTTGTCATTATGTAAGGTAGTTCTTTGTTGAGATTTTGTTACTCTAATGGATGGTAGCCTTGTCATTATTAAAGGTAGTTCGTTGTTGAGATTTTGTTACTCCAACGGATAGTAGACTTGTCATTATGGAATGTAGTTCGTTGTTGAGATTTTGTTAATCCAATGGATGGTAGCCTTGTCATTATGGAAGGTAGTTCGTTGTTGAGATTTTGTTAGTCCAATGGATGGTATTCTTGTCATTATGCAAGGTAGTTTATTGTTTATATTTTATTACTCCCATGGATGGTAGCCTGGTCATTATGGAAGGTAGTTTGTTGTTGAGATTTTGTTACTCCAATGGATGGTAGCCTTGTCATTATGGAAGGTAGTTCGTTGTTAAGATTTTTTACTCTAATGGATTGTAGCCTTGTTATTATGGATGGTAGTTCGTTGATGAGATTTTGTTACTCCATTGGATGGTAGCTTTGTCATTACAGGAAGTAGTTCGTTGTTGTGATTTTGTTACTCTAATGGATGGTAGCCTTGTCATTATGGAAGGTAGTTCATTGTTGACATTTTGTAACTCCAATGGATGGTAGCCTTTGTCATTATGAAAGGTAGTTCGTTGTTGAGATTTTGTTACTCCAATGGATGGTAGACTTGTCACTATGGAAGGTAGTTCATTGTTGAGATTTTGTTACTCCAATGGATGGTAGCCTTGTCATTATGGATGGTAGTTTGTAGTTGAGATTTTGTTACTACATTGGATGGTAGCCTTGTCATTACCGAAAGTAGTTTGTTGTTGATATTTTTTTACTCTAATGGATGGTAGCCTTGTCATTATGGAAGGTAGTTCATAGTTGACATTTTGTTACTCCAATGGATGGTAGCCTTTTCATTATGGAAGGTAGTTCATTGTTGAGATTTTGTTACTCCAATGGATGGTAGACTTGTCATTATGGAAGGTAGTGCGTTGTTGAGATTTTGTTACTCCAATAGATGGTAGCCTTGTCATTATGGATGGTAGTTTGTTGTTGAGATTTTGTTACTCCATTGGATGGTACCCTTGTCATTACCGAAAGTAGTTCATTGTTCAGATTTTCTTACTCCAATGGATGGTAACCTTTTCATTATGGAAGGTAGTTCGTTGTTGAGATTTTGTTACTCCAATGGATGGTAGACTTGTCATTATGGAAGGTAGTTCGTTGTTGAGATTTTGTTACACTAATGGATGGTAGACTCGTCATTATGGAAGGTAGTTCGTTGTTGAGATTTGGTTACTCTTATGGATAGTAGCCTTGTCATTATGTAAGGTAGTTCGTTGTTGATGCTTTGTTACTCCAATTGATGGTAGCCTTGTCATTACGGAAGGTAGTTCGTTGTTGAGATTTTGTTACTTCAATGGATGGTATCCCTGTCATTATGGAAGGTAGTTTGTTGTTAAGATTTTGTTACTCTAATGGATGGTATCCTTGTCATTATGGAAGGTAGTTCATTGTTGAGATTTTATTTCTCCAATGGATGGTAGCCTTGTCATTATGGAAGGTAGTTCGTTGTTGATATTTGGTTACTCCAATGGATGGTAGCCTTTTCATTATGGAAGGAAGTTTGTTGTTGTTATTTTGTTACTTCAATGGATGGTAGCCTTGTCATTATGGAAGGTAGTTCGTTGTTGAGATTTTGTTACTCCAACGGATAGTAGACTTGTCATTATGGAATGTAGTTCGTTGTTGAGATTTTGTTAATCCAATGGATGGTAGCCTTGTCATTATGGAAGGTAGTTCGTTGTTGAGATTTTGTTAGTCCAATGGATGGTATTCTTGTCATTATGCAAGGTAGTTTATTGTTGAGATTTTATTACTCCCATGGATGGTAGCCTGGTCAATATGGAAGGTAGTTTGTTGTTGAGATTTTGTTACTCCAATGGATGGTAGCCTTGTCATTATGGAAGGTAGTTCGTTGTTAAGATTTTTTACTCTAATGGATTGTAGCCTTGTTATTATGGATGGTAGTTCGTTGATGAGATTTTGTTACTCCATTGGATGGTAGCTTTGTCATTACAGGAAGTAGTTCGTTGTTGTGATTTTGTTACTCTAATGGATGGTAGCCTTGTCATTATGGAAGGTAGTTCATTGTTGACATTTTGTAACTCCAATGGATGGTAGCCTTTGTCATTATAAAAGGTAGTTCGTTGTTGAGATTTTGTTACTCCAATGGATGGTAGACTTGTCACTATGGAAGGTAGTTCATTGTTGAGATTTTGTTACTCCAATGGATGGTAGCCTTGTCATTATGGATGGTAGTTTGTAGTTGAGATTTTGTTACTACATTGGATGGTAGCCTTGTCATTACCGAAAGTAGTTTGTTGTTGATATTTTTTTACTCTAATGGATGGTAGCCTTGTCATTATGGAAGGTAGTTCATAGTTGACATTTTGTTACTCAAATGGATGGTAGCCTTTTCATTATGGAAGGTAGTTCATTGTTGAGATTTTTTTACTCCAATGGATGGTAGACTTGTCATTATGGAAGGTAGTGCGTTGTTGAGATTTTGTTACTCCAATAGATGGTAGCCTTGTCATTATGGATGGTAGTTTGTTGTTGAGATTTTGTTACTCCATTGGATGGTACCCTTGTCATTACCGAAAGTAGTTCATTATTTAGATTTTCTTACTCCAATGGATGGTAACCTTTTCATTATGGAAGGTAGTTTGTTGTTGAGATTTTGTTACTCCAATGGATGGTAGACTTGTCATTATGGAAGGTAGTTCGTTGTTGAGATTTTGTTACACTAATGGATGGTAGACTCGTCATTGTGGAAGGTAGTTCGTTGTTGAGATTTTGTTACTCTAATGGATAGTAGCCTTGTCATTATGTAAGGTAGTTTGTTGTTGATGTTTTGTTACTCCAATGGATGGTAGTCTTGTCATTATGGAAGTTAGTTCGTTGTTGAGATTTTGTTACTCCAATGGATGGTACCCTTGTCATTACCGAAAGTAGTTCATTGTTCAGATTTTCTTACTCCAATTGATGGTAGCCTTGTCATTACGGAAGGTAGTTCGTTGTTGAGATTTTGTTACTTCAATGGATGGTATCCCTGTCATTATGGAAGGTAGTTTGTTGTTAAGATTTTGTTACTCTAATGGATGGTATCCTTGTCATTATGGAAGGTAGTTCATTGTTGTGATTTTATTTCTCCAATGGATGGTAGCCTTGTCATTATGGAAGGTAGTTCGTTGTTGATATTTTGTTACTCCAATGGATGGTAGCCTTTTCATTATGGAAGGAAGTTTGTTGTTGTTATTTTGTTACTTCAATGGATGGTAGCCTTGTCATTATGGAAGGTAGTTCGTTTTTGAGATTTTGGTACACCAATGGATGGTAGCCTTGTCATTATGGAAGGTAGTTCATTGTTGAGATTTTGTTACTCCAATAGATGATAAACTTGTCATTATGTAAGGTAGTTCTTTGTTGAGATTTTGTTACTCTAATGGATGGTAGCCTTGTCATTATTAAAGGTAGTTCGTTGTTGAGATTTTGTTACTCCAACGGATAGTAGACTTGTCATTATGGAATGTAGTTCGTTGTTGAGATTTTGTTAATCCAATGGATGGTAGCCTTGTCATTATGGAAGGTAGTTCGTTGTTGAGATTTTGTTAGTCCAATGGATGGTATTCTTGTCATTATGCAAGGTAGTTTATTGTTTATATTTTATTACTCCCATGGATGGTAGCCTGGTCATTATGGAAGGTAGTTTGTTGTTGAGATTTTGTTACTCCAATGGATGGTAGCCTTGTCATTATGGAAGGTAGTTCGTTGTTAAGATTTTTTACTCTAATGGATTGTAGCCTTGTTATTATGGATGGTAGTTCGTTGATGAGATTTTGTTACTCCATTGGATGGTAGCTTTGTCATTACAGGAAGTAGTTCGTTGTTGTGATTTTGTTACTCTAATGGATGGTAGCCTTGTCATTATGGAAGGTAGTTCATTGTTGACATTTTGTAACTCCAATGGATAGTAGCCTTTGTCATTATGAAAGGTAGTTCGTTGTTGAGATTTTGTTACTCCAATGGATGGTAGACTTGTCACTATGGAAGGTAGTTCATTGTTGAGATTTTGTTACTCCAATGGATGGTAGCCTTGTCATTATGGATGGTAGTTTGTAGTTGAGATTTTGTTACTACATTGGATGGTAGCCTTGTCATTACCGAAAGTAGTTTGTTGTTGATATTTTTTTACTCTAATGGATGGTAGCCTTGTCATTATGGAAGGTAGTTCATAGTTGACATTTTGTTACTCCAATGGATGGTAGCCTTTTCATTATGGAAGGTAGTTCATTGTTGAGATTTTGTTACTCCAATGGATGGTAGACTTGTCATTATGGAAGGTAGTGCGTTGTTGAGATTTTGTTACTCCAATAGATGGTAGCCTTGTCATTATGGATGGTAGTTTGTTGTTGAGATTTTGTTACTCCATTGGATGGTACCCTTGTCATTACCGAAAGTAGTTCATTGTTCAGATTTTCTTACTCCAATGGATGGTAACCTTTTCATTATGGAAGGTAGTTCGTTGTTGAGATTTTGTTACTCCAATGGATGGTAGACTTGTCATTATGGAAGGTAGTTCGTTGTTGAGATTTTGTTACACTAATGGATGGTAGACTCGTCATTATGGAAGGTAGTTCGTTGTTGAGATTTGGTTACTCTTATGGATAGTAGCCTTGTCATTATGTAAGGTAGTTCGTTGTTGATGCTTTGTTACTCCAATTGATGGTAGCCTTGTCATTATGGAAGGTAGTTTGTTGTTGAGATTTTGTTACTCCAATGGATGGTACCCTTGTCATTACCGAAAATAGTTCATTGTTCAGATTTTCTTACTCCAATTGATGGTAGCCTTGTCATTACGGAAGGTAGTTCGTTGTTGAGATTTTGTTACTTCAATGGATGGTATCCCTGTCATTATGGAAGGTAGTTTGTTGTTAAGATTTTGTTACTCTAATGGATGGTATCCTTGTCATTATGGAAGGTAGTTCATTGTTGAGATTTTATTTCTCCAATGGATGGTAGCCTTGTCATTATGGAAGGTAGTTCGTTGTTGATATTTGGTTACTCCAATGGATGGTAGCCTTTTCATTATGGAAGGAAGTTTGTTGTTGTTATTTTGTTACTTCAATGGATGGTAGCCTTGTCATTATGGAAGGTAGTTCGTTGTTCAGATTTTGTTACACCAATCGATGGTAGCCTTGTCATTATGGAAGGTAGTTCATTGTTGAGATTTTGTTACTCCAATAGATGATAAACTTGTCATTATGTAAGGTAGTTCATTGTTGAGATTTTGTTACTCTAATGGATGGTAGCCTTGTCATTATTAAAGGTAGTTCGTTGTTGAGATTTTGTTACTCCAACGGATAGTAGACTTGTCATTATGGAATGTAGTTCGTTGTTGAGATTTTGTTAATCCAATGGATGGTAGCCTTGTCATTATGGAAGGTAGTTCGTTGTTGAGATTTGGTTAGTCCAATGGATGGTATTCTTGTCATTATGCAAGGTAGTTTATTGTTGAGATTTTATTACTCCCATGGATGGTAGCCTGGTCATTATGGAAGGTAGTTTGTTGTTGAGATTTTGTTACTCCAATGGATGGTAGCCTTGTCATTATGGAAGGTAGTTCGTTGTTAAGATTTTTTACTCTAATGGATTGTAGCCTTGTTATTATGGATGGTAGTTCGTTGATGAGATTTTGTTACTCCATTGGATGGTAGCTTTGTCAATACATAAAGTAGTTCGTTGTTGTGATTTTGTTACTCTAATGGATGGTAGCCTTGTCATTATGGAAGGTAGTTCATTGTTGACATTTTGTAACTCCAATGGATGGTAGCCTTTGTCATTATGAAAGGTAGTTCGTTGTTGAGATTTTGTTACTCCAATGGATGGTAGACTTGTGACTATGGAAGGTAGTTCATTGTTGAGATTTTGTTACTCCAATGGATGGTAGCCTTGTCATTATGGATGGTAATTTGTAGTTGAGATTTTGTTACTCCATTGGATGTTAGCCTTGTCATTACCGAAAGTAGTTTGTTGTTGAGATTTTTTTACTCTAATGGATGGTAGCCTTGTCATTATGGAAGGTAGTTCATAGTTGACATTTTGTTACTCAAATGGATGGTAGCCTTTTCATTATGGAAGGTAGTTCATTGTTGAGATTGTTTTACTCCAATGGATGGTAGACTTGTAATTATGGAAGGTAGTGCGTTGTTGAGATTTTGTTACTCCAATAGATGGTAGCCTTGTCATTATGGATGGTATTTTGTTGTTGAGATTTTGTTACTCCATTGGATGGTACCCTTGTCATTACCGAAATTAGTTCATTGTCAGATTTTCTTACTCCAATGGATGGTAACCTTTTCATTATGGAAGGTAGTTCGTTGTTGAGATTTTGTTACTCCAATGGATGTTAGACTTGTCATTATGGAAGGTAGTTCGTTGTTGAGATTTTGTTACATTAATGGATGGTAGACTCGTCATTGTGGAAGGTAGTTCGTTGTTGAGATTTGGTTACTCTAATGGATAGTAGCCTTGTCATTATGTAAGGTAGTTCGTTGTTGATGCTTTGTTACTCCAATTGATGGTAGCCTTGTCATTATGGAAGGTAGTTCGTTGTTGAGATTTTGTTACTCCAATGGATGGTACCCTTGTCATTACCGAAAGTAGTTCATTGTTCAGATTTTCCTACTCCAATTGATGGTAGCCTTGTCATTACGGAAGGTAGTTCGTTGTTGAGATTTTGTTACTTCAATGGATGGTATCCCTGTCATTATGGAAGGTAGTTTGTTGTTAAGATTTTGTTACTCTAATGGATGGTATCCTTGTCATTATGGAAGGTAGTTCATTGTTGTGATTTTATTTCTCCAATGGATGGTAGCCTTGTCATTATGGAAGGTAGTTCGTTGTTGATATTTTGTTACTCCAATGGATGGTAGCCTTTTCATTATGGAAGGAAGTTTGTTGTTGTTATTTTGTTACTTCAATGGATGGTAGCCTTGTCATTATGGAAGGTAGTTCGTTTTTGAGATTTTGGTACACCAATGGATGGTAGCCTTGTCATTATGGAAGGTAGTTCATTGTTGAGATTTTGTTACTCCAATAGATGATAAACTTGTCATTATGTAAGGTAGTTCTTTGTTGAGATTTTGTTACTCTAATGGATGGTAGCCTTGTCATTATTAAAGGTAGTTCGTTGTTGAGATTTTGTTACTCCAACGGATAGTAGACTTGTCATTATGGAATGTAGTTCGTTGTTGAGATTTTGTTAATCCAATGGATGGTAGCCTTGTCATTATGGAAGGTAGTTCGTTGTTGAGATTTTGTTAGTCCAATGGATGGTATTCTTGTCATTATGCAAGGTAGTTTATTGTTTATATTTTATTACTCCCATGGATGGTAGCCTGGTCATTATGGAAGGTAGTTTGTTGTTGAGATTTTGTTACTCCAATGGATGGTAGCCTTGTCATTATGGAAGGTAGTTCGTTGTTAAGATTTTTTACTCTAATGGATTGTAGCCTTGTTATTATGGATGGTAGTTCGTTGATGAGATTTTGTTACTCCATTGGATGGTAGCTTTGTCATTACAGGAAGTAGTTCGTTGTTGTGATTTTGTTACTCTAATGGATGGTAGCCTTGTCATTATGGAAGGTAGTTCATTGTTGACATTTTGTAACTCCAATGGATAGTAGCCTTTGTCATTATGAAAGGTAGTTCGTTGTTGAGATTTTGTTACTCCAATGGATGGTAGACTTGTCACTATGGAAGGTAGTTCATTGTTGAGATTTTGTTACTCCAATGGATGGTAGCCTTGTCATTATGGATGGTAGTTTGTAGTTGAGATTTTGTTACTACATTGGATGGTAGCCTTGTCATTACCGAAAGTAGTTTGTTGTTGATATTTTTTTACTCTAATGGATGGTAGCCTTGTCATTATGGAAGGTAGTTCATAGTTGACATTTTGTTACTCCAATGGATGGTAGCCTTTTCATTATGGAAGGTAGTTCATTGTTGAGATTTTGTTACTCCAATGGATGGTAGACTTGTCATTATGGAAGGTAGTGCGTTGTTGAGATTTTGTTACTCCAATAGATGGTAGCCTTGTCATTATGGATGGTAGTTTGTTGTTGAGATTTTGTTACTCCATTGGATGGTACCCTTGTCATTACCGAAAGTAGTTCATTGTTCAGATTTTCTTACTCCAATGGATGGTAACCTTTTCATTATGGAAGGTAGTTCGTTGTTGAGATTTTGTTACTCCAATGGATGGTAGACTTGTCATTATGGAAGGTAGTTCGTTGTTGAGATTTTGTTACACTAATGGATGGTAGACTCGTCATTATGGAAGGTAGTTCGTTGTTGAGATTTGGTTACTCTTATGGATAGTAGCCTTGTCATTATGTAAGGTAGTTCGTTGTTGATGCTTTGTTACTCCAATTGATGGTAGCCTTGTCATTATGGAAGGTAGTTTGTTGTTGAGATTTTGTTACTCCAATGGATGGTACCCTTGTCATTACCGAAAATAGTTCATTGTTCAGATTTTCTTACTCCAATTGATGGTAGCCTTGTCATTACGGAAGGTAGTTCGTTGTTGAGATTTTGTTACTTCAATGGATGGTATCCCTGTCATTATGGAAGGTAGTTTGTTGTTAAGATTTTGTTACTCTAATGGATGGTATCCTTGTCATTATGGAAGGTAGTTCATTGTTGAGATTTTATTTCTCCAATGGATGGTAGCCTTGTCATTATGGAAGGTAGTTCGTTGTTGATATTTGGTTACTCCAATGGATGGTAGCCTTTTCATTATGGAAGGAAGTTTGTTGTTGTTATTTTGTTACTTCAATGGATGGTAGCCTTGTCATTATGGAAGGTAGTTCGTTGTTCAGATTTTGTTACACCAATCGATGGTAGCCTTGTCATTATGGAAGGTAGTTCATTGTTGAGATTTTGTTACTCCAATAGATGATAAACTTGTCATTATGTAAGGTAGTTCATTGTTGAGATTTTGTTACTCTAATGGATGGTAGCCTTGTCATTATTAAAGGTAGTTCGTTGTTGAGATTTTGTTACTCCAACGGATAGTAGACTTGTCATTATGGAATGTAGTTCGTTGTTGAGATTTTGTTAATCCAATGGATGGTAGCCTTGTCATTATGGAAGGTAGTTCGTTGTTGAGATTTGGTTAGTCCAATGGATGGTATTCTTGTCATTATGCAAGGTAGTTTATTGTTGAGATTTTATTACTCCCATGGATGGTAGCCTGGTCATTATGGAAGGTAGTTTGTTGTTGAGATTTTGTTACTCCAATGGATGGTAGCCTTGTCATTATGGAAGGTAGTTCGTTGTTAAGATTTTTTACTCTAATGGATTGTAGCCTTGTTATTATGGATGGTAGTTCGTTGATGAGATTTTGTTACTCCATTGGATGGTAGCTTTGTCAATACATAAAGTAGTTCGTTGTTGTGATTTTGTTACTCTAATGGATGGTAGCCTTGTCATTATGGAAGGTAGTTCATTGTTGACATTTTGTAACTCCAATGGATGGTAGCCTTTGTCATTATGAAAGGTAGTTCGTTGTTGAGATTTTGTTACTCCAATGGATGGTAGACTTGTGACTATGGAAGGTAGTTCATTGTTGAGATTTTGTTACTCCAATGGATGGTAGCCTTGTCATTATGGATGGTAATTTGTAGTTGAGATTTTGTTACTCCATTGGATGTTAGCCTTGTCATTACCGAAAGTAGTTTGTTGTTGAGATTTTTTTACTCTAATGGATGGTAGCCTTGTCATTATGGAAGGTAGTTCATAGTTGACATTTTGTTACTCAAATGGATGGTAGCCTTTTCATTATGGAAGGTAGTTCATTGTTGAGATTGTTTTACTCCAATGGATGGTAGACTTGTAATTATGGAAGGTAGTGCGTTGTTGAGATTTTGTTACTCCAATAGATGGTAGCCTTGTCATTATGGATGGTATTTTGTTGTTGAGATTTTGTTACTCCATTGGATGGTACCCTTGTCATTACCGAAATTAGTTCATTGTCAGATTTTCTTACTCCAATGGATGGTAACCTTTTCATTATGGAAGGTAGTTCGTTGTTGAGATTTTGTTACTCCAATGGATGTTAGACTTGTCATTATGGAAGGTAGTTCGTTGTTGAGATTTTGTTACATTAATGGATGGTAGACTCGTCATTGTGGAAGGTAGTTCGTTGTTGAGATTTGGTTACTCTAATGGATAGTAGCCTTGTCATTATGTAAGGTAGTTCGTTGTTGATGCTTTGTTACTCCAATTGATGGTAGCCTTGTCATTATGGAAGGTAGTTCGTTGTTGAGATTTTGTTACTCCAATGGATGGTACCCTTGTCATTACCGAAAGTAGTTCATTGTTCAGATTTTCCTACTCCAATTGATGGTAGCCTTGTCATTACGGAAGGTAGTTCGTTGTTGAGATTTTGTTACTTCAATGGATGGTATCCCTGTCATTATGGAAGGTAGTTTGTTGTTAAGATTTTGTTACTCTAATGGATGGTATCCTTGTCATTATGGAAGGTAGTTCATTGTTGAGATTTTATTTCTCCAATGGATGGTAGCCTTGTCATTATGGAAGGTAGTTCGTTGTTGATATTTGGTTACTCCAATGGATGGTAGCCTTTTCATTATGGAAGGAAGTTTGTTGTTGTTATTTTGTTACTTCAATGGATGGTAGCCTTGTCATTATGGAAGGTAGTTCGTTGTTGAGATTTTGTTACACCAATGGATGGTAGCCTTGTCATTATGGAAGGTAGTTCATTGTTGAGATTTTGTTACTCCAATAGATGATAAACTTGTCATTATGTAAGGTAGTTCATTGTTGAGATTTTGTTACTCTAATGGATGGTAGCCTTGTCATTATTAAAGGTAGTTCGTTGTTGAGATTTTGTTACTCCAACGGATAGTAGACTTGTCATTATGGAATGTAGTTCGTTGTTGAGATTTTGTTAATCCAATGGATGGTAGCCTTGTCATTATGGAAGGTAGTTCGTTGTTGAGATTTGGTTAGTCCAATGGATGGTATTCTTGTCATTATGCAAGGTAGTTTATTGTTGAGATTTTATTACTCCCATGGATGGTAGCCTGGTCATTATGGAAGGTAGTTTGTTGTTGAGATTTTGTTACTCCAATGGATGGTAGCCTTGTCATTATGGAAGGTAGTTCGTTGTTAAGATTTTTTACTCTAATGGATTGTAGCCTTGTTATTATGGATGGTAGTTCGTTGATGAGATTTTGTTACTCCATTGGATGCTAGCTTTGTCAATACATAAAGTAGTTCGTTGTTGTGATTTTGTTACTCTAATGGATGGTAGCCTTGTCATTATGGAAGGTAGTTCATTGTTGACATTTTGTAACTCCAATGGATGGTAGCCTTTGTCATTATGAAAGGTAGTTCGTTGTTGAGATTTTGTTACTCCAATGGATGGTAGACTTGTGACTATGGAAGGTAGTTCATTGTTGAGATTTTGTTACTCCAATGGATGGTAGCCTTGTCATTATGGATGGTAATTTGTAGTTGAGATTTTGTTACTCCATTGGATGTTAGCCTTGTCATTACCGAAAGTAGTTTGTTGTTGAGATTTTTTTACTCTAATGGATGGTAGACTTGTCATTATGGAAGGTAGTTCATAGTTGACATTTTGTTACTCAAATGGATGGTAGCCTTTTCATTATGGAAGGTAGTTCATTGTTGAGATTGTTTTACTCCAATGGATGGTAGACTTGTAATTATGGAAGGTAGTGCGTTGTTGAGATTTTGTTACTCCAATAGATGGTAGCCTTGTCATTATGGATGGTAGTTTGTTGTTGAGATTTTGTTACTCCATTGGATGGTACCCTTGTCATTACCGAAATTAGTTCATTGTCAGATTTTCTTACTCCAATGGATGGTAACCTTTTCATTATGGAAGGTAGTTCGTTGTTGAGATTTTGTTACTCCAATGGATGGTAGACTTGTCATTATGGAAGGTAGTTCGTTGTTGAGATTTTGTTACATTAATGGATGGTAGACTCGTCATTGTGGAAGGTAGTTCGTTGTTGAGATTTGGTTACTCTAATGGATAGTAGCCTTGTCATTATGTAAGGTAGTTCGTTGTTGATGCTTTGTTACTCCAATTGATGGTAGCCTTGTCATTATGGAAGGTAGTTCGTTGTTGAGATTTTGTTACTCCAATGGATGGTACCCTTGTCATTACCGAAAGTAGTTCATTGTTCAGATTTTCCTACTCCAATTGATGGTAGCCTTGTCATTACGGAAGGTAGTTCGTTGTTGAGATTTTGTTACTTCAATGGATGGTATCCCTGTCATTATGGAAGGTAGTTTGTTGTTAAGATTTTGTTACTCTAATGGATGGTATCCTTGTCATTATGGAAGGTAGTTCATTGTTGAGATTTTGTTACTCTAATGGATGGTAGCCTTGTCATTATTAAAGGTAGTTCGTTATTGAGATTTTGTTACACTAATGGATGGTAGACTCGTCATTGTGGAAGGTAGTTCGTTGTTGAGATTTTGTTACTCCAATAGATGATAAACTTGTCATTATGTAAGGTAGTTCGTTGTTGATGCTTTGTTACTCCAATTGATGGTAGCCTTGTCATTATGGAAGGTAGTTCGTTGTTGAGATTTTGTTACTCCAACGGATAGTAGACTTGTCATTATGGAATGTAGTTCGTTGTTGAGATTTTGTTAATCCAATGGATGGTAGCCTTGTCATTATGGAAGGTAGTTCGTTGTTGAGATTTTGTTAGTCCAATGGATGGTATTCTTGTCATTATGCAAGGTAGTTTATTGTTGAGATTTTATTACTCCCATTGATGGTAGCCTGATCATTATGGAAGGTAGTTTGTTGTTGAGATTTTGTTACTCCAATGGATGGTAGCCTTGTCATTATGGAAGGTAGTTCGTTGTTAAGATTTTTTACTCTAATGGATTGTAGCCTTGTTATTATGGATGGTAGTTCGTTGATGAGATTTTGTTACTCCATTGGATGGTAGCTTTGTCATTACAGAAAGTAGTTCGTTGTTGTGATTTTGTTACTCTAATGGATGGTAGCCTTGTCATTATGGATGGTAGTTCATTGTTGACATTTTGTAACTCCAATGGATGGTAGCCTTTGTCATTATGAAAGGTAGTTCGTTGTTGAGATTTTGTTACTCCAATGGATGGTAGACTTGTCACTATGGAAGGTAGTTCATTGTTGAGATTTTGTTACTCCAATGGATGGTAGCCTTGTCATTATGGATGGTAGTTTGTAGTTGAGATTTTGTTACTCCATTGGATGGTAGCCTTGTCATTACCGAAAGTAGTTTGTTGTTGAGATTTTTTTACTCTAATGGATGGTAGCCTTGTCATTATGGAAGGTAGTTCATAGTTGACATTTTGTTACTCAAATGGATGGTAGCCTTTTCATTATGGAAGGTAGTTCATTGTTGAGATTTTTTTACTCCAATGTATGGTAGACTTGTCATTATGGAAGGTAGTGCGTTGTTGAGATTTTGTTACTCCAATAGATGGTAGCCTTGTCATTATGTATGGTAGTTTGTTGTTGAGATTTTGTTACTCCATTGGATGGTACCCTTGTCATTACCGAAATTAGTTCATTGTCAGATTTTCTTACTCCAATGGATGGTAACCTTTTCATTATGGAAGGTAGTTCGTTGTTGAGATTTTGTTACTCCAATGGATGGTAGACTTGTCATTATGGAAGGTAGTTCGTTGTTGAGATTTTGTTACATTAATGGATGGTAGACTCGTCATTGTGGAAGGTAGTTCGTTGTTGAGATTTGGTTACTCTAATGGATAGTAGCCTTGTCATTATGTAAGGTAGTTCGTTGTTGATGCTTTGTTACTCCAATTGATGGTAGCCTTGTCATTATGGAAGGTAGTTCGTTGTTGAGATTTTGTTACTCCAATGGATGGTACCCTTGTCATTACCGAAAGTAGTTCATTGTTCAGATTTTCTTACTCCAATTGATGGTAGCCTTGTCATTACGGAAGGTAGTTCGTTGTTGAGATTTTGTTACTTCAATGGATGGTATCCCTGTCATATGGAAGGTAGTTTGTTGTTAAGATTTTGTTACTCTAATGGATGGTATCCTTGTCATTATGGAAGGTAGTTCATTGTTGAGATTTTATTTCTCCAATGGATGGTAGCCTTGTCATTATGGAAGGTAGTTCGTTGTTGATATTATGTTACTCCAATGGATGGTAGCCTTTTCATTATGGAAGGAAGTTTGTTGTTGTTATTTTGTTACTTCAATGGATGGTAGCCTTGTCATTATGGAAGGTAGTTTGTTGTTGAGATTTTGTTACACCAATAGATGGTAGCCTTGTCATTATGGAAGGTAGTTCATTGTTGAGATTTTGTTACTCTAATGGATAGTAGCCTTGTCATTATGTAAGGTAGTTTGTTGTTGATGTTTTGTTACTCCAATGGATGGTAGTCTTGTCATTATGGAAGTTAGTTCGTTGTTGAGATTTTGTTACTCCAATGGATGGTACCCTTGTCATTACCGAAAGTAGTTCATTGTTCAGATTTTCTTACTCCAATTGATGGTAGCCTTGTCATTACGGAAGGTAGTTCGTTGTTGAGATTTTGTTACTTCAATGGATGGTATCCCTGTCATTATGGAAGGTAGTTTGTTGTTAAGATTTTGTTACTTTAATGGATGGTATCCTTGTCATTATGGAAGGTAGTTCATTGTTGAGATTTTATTTCTCCAATGGATGGTAGCCTTGTCATTATGAAAGGTAGTTCGTTGTTGATATTTTGTTACTCCAATGGATGGTAGCCTTTTCATTATGGAAGGAAGTTTGTTGTTATTATTTTGTTACTTCAATGGATGGTAGCCTTGTCATTATGGAAGGTAGTTCGTTGTTGAGATTTTGTTACACCAATGGTTGGTAGCCTTGTCATTATGGAAGGTAGTTCATTGTTGAGATTTTGTTACTCCAATAGATGATAAACTTGTCATTATGTAAGGTAGTTCTTTGTTGAGATTTTGTTACTCTAATGGATGGTAGCCTTGTCATTATTAAAGGTAGTTCGTTGTTGAGATTTTGTTACTCCAACGGATAGTAGACTTGTCATTATGGAATGTAGTTCGTTGTTGAGATTTTGTTAATCCAATGGATGGTAGCCTTGTCATTATGGAAGGTAGTTCGTTGTTGAGATTTTGTTAGTCCAATGGATGGTATTCTTGTCATTATGCAAGGTAGTTTATTGTTGAGATTTTATTACTCCCATGGATGGTAGCCTGGTCATTATGGAAGGTAGTTTGTTGTTGAGATTTTGTTACTCCAATGGATGGTAGCCTTGTCATTATGGAAGGTAGTTCGTTGTTAAGATTTTTTACTCTAATGGATTGTAGCCTTGTTATTATGGATGGTAGTTCGTTGATGAGATTTTGTTACTCCATTGGATGGTAGCTTTGTCATTACAGGAAGTAGTTCATTGTGGTGATTTTGTTACTCTAATGGATGGTAGCCTTGTCATTATGGAAGGTAGTTCATTGTTGACATTTTGTAACTCCAATGGATGGTAGCCTTTGTCATTATGAAAGGTAGTTCGTTGTTGAGATTTTGTTACTCCAATGGATGGTAGACTTGTCACTATGGAAGGTAGTTCATTGTTGAGATTTTGTTACTCCAATGGATGGTAGCCTTGTCATTATGGATGGTAGTTTGTAGTTGAGATTTTGTTACTCCATTGGATGGTAGCCTTGTCATTACCGAAAGTAGTTTGTTGTTGATATTTTTTTACTCTAATGGATGGTAGCCTTGTCATTATGGAAGGTAGTTCATAGTTGACATTTTGTTACTCAAATGGATGGTAGCCTTTTCATTATGGAAGGTAGTTTGTTGTTGAGATTTTGTTACTCCATTGGATGGTACCCTTGTCATTACCGAAATTAGTTCTTTGTCAGATTTTCTTACTCCAATGGATGGTAACCTTGTCATTATGGAAGGTAGTTCATTGTTGAGATTTTATTTCTCCAATGGATGGTAGCCTTGTCATTATGGAAGGTAGTTCGTTGTTGATATTTTGTTACTCCAATGGATGGTAGCCTTTTCATTATGGAAGGAAGTTTGTTGTTGTTATTTTGTTACTTCAATGGATGGTAGCCTTGTCATTATGGAAGGTAGTTCGTTGTTGAGATTTTGTTACACCAATAGATGGTAGCCTTGTCATTATGGAAGGTAGTTCATTGTTGAGATTTTGTTACTCTAATGGATAGTAGCCTTGTCATTATGTAAGGTAGTTTGTTGTTGATGTTTTGTTACTCCAATGGATGGTAGTCTTGTCATTATGGAAGTTAGTTCGTTGTTGAGATTTTGTTACTCCAATGGATGGTACCCTTGTCATTACCGAAAGTAGTTCATTGTTCAGATTTTCTTACTCCAATTGATGGTAGCCTTGTCATTACGGAAGGTAGTTCGTTGTTGAGATTTTGTTACTTCAATGGATGGTATCCCTGTCATTATGGAAGGTAGTTTGTTGTTAAGATTTTGTTACTTTAATGGATGGTATCCTTGTCATTATGGAAGGTAGTTCATTGTTGAGATTTTATTTCTCCAATGGATGGTAGCCTTGTCATTATGAAAGGTAGTTCGTTGTTGATATTTTGTTACTCCAATGGATGGTAGCCTTTTCATTATGGAAGGAAGTTTGTTGTTGTTATTTTGTTACTCCATTGGATGGTAGCTTTGTCATTACAGAAAGTAGTTCGTTGTTGTGATTTTGTTACTCTAATGGATGGTAGCCTTGTCATTATGGAAGGTAGTTCATTGTTGACATTTTGTAACTCCAATGGATGGTAGCCTTTGTCATTATGAAAGGTAGTTCGTTGTTGAGATTTTGTTACTCCAATGGATGGTAGACTTGACACTATGGAAGGTAGTTCATTGTTGAGATTTTGTTACTCCAATGGATGGTAGCCTTGTCATTATGGATGGTAGTTTGTAGTTGAGATTTTGTTACTCCATTGGATGGTAGCCTTGTCATTACCGAAAGTAGTTTGATGTTGAGATTTTTTTACTCTAATGGATGGTAGCCTTGTCATTATGGAAGGTAGTTCATAGTTGACATTTTGTTACTCAAATGGATGGTAGCCTTTTCATTATGGAAGGTAGTTCATTGTTGAGATTTTTTTACTCCAATGGATTGTAGACCTGTCATTATGGAAGGTAGTGCATTGTTGAGATTTTGTTACTCCAATAGATGGTAGCCTTGTCATTATGGATGGTAGTTTGTTGTTGAGATTTTGTTACTCCATTGGATGGTACCCTTGTCATTACCGAAATTAGTTCATTGTCAGATTTTCTTACTCCAATGGATGGTAACCTTTTCATTATGGAAGGCAGTTCGTTGTTGAGATTTTGTTACTCCAATGGATGGTAGACTTGTCATTATGAAAGGTAGTTCGTTGTTGAGATTTTGTTACATTAATGGATGGTAGACTCGTCATTGTGGAAGGTAGTTCGTTGTTGAGATTTGGTTACTCTAATGGATAGTAGCCTTGTCATTATGTAAGGTAGTTCGTTGTTGATGCTTTGTTACTCCAATTGATGGTAGCCTTGTCATTATGGAAGGTAGTTCGTTGTTGAGATTTTGTTACTCCAATGGATGGTACCCTTGTCATTACCGAAAGTAGTTCATTGTTCAGATTTTCTTACTCCAATTGATGGTAGCCTTGTCATTACGGAAGGTAGTTCGTTGTTGAGATTTTGTTACTTCAATGGATGGTATCCCTGTCATTATGGAAGGTAGTTTGTTGTTAAGATTTTGTTACTCTAATGGATGGTATCCTTGTCATTATGGAAGGTAGTTCATTGTTGAGATTTTATTTCTCCAATGGATGGTAGCCTTGTCATTATGGAAGGTAGTTCGTTGTTGATATTTTGTTACTCCAATGGATGGTAGCCTTTTCATTATGGAAGGAAGTTTGTTGTTGTTATTTTGTTACTTCAATGGATGGTAGCCTTGTCATTATGGAAGGTAGTTCGTTGTTGAGATTTTGTTACACCAATGGATGGTAGCCTTGTCATTATGGAAGGTAGTTCATTGTTGAGATTTTGTTACTCCAATAGATGATAAACTTGTCATTATGTAAGGTAGTTCTTTGTTGAGATTTTGTTACTCTAATGGATGGTAGCCTTGTCATTATTAAAGGTAGTTCGTTGTTGAGATTTTGTTACTCCAACGGATAGTAGACTTGTCATTATGGAATGTAGTTCGTTGTTGAGATTTTGTTAATCCAATGGATGGTAGCCTTGTCATTATGGAAGGTAGTTCGTTGTTGAGATTTTGTTAGTCCAATGGATGGTATTCTTGTCATTATGCAAGGTAGTTTATTGTTGAGATTTTATTACTCCCATGGATGGTAGCCTGGTCATTATGGAAGGTAGTTTGTTGTGGAGATTTTGTTACTCCAATGGATGGTAGCCTTGTCATTATTGAAGGTAGTTCGTTGTTGAGATTTTGTTACTCCAATGGATGGTAGCCTTGTCATTATGGAAGGTAGTTCATTGATGAGATTTTATTACTCCAATGGATGATAGCCTTGTCATTATGGAAGGTAGTTCGTTGTTGAGATTTTGTTACACCAATGTATGGTAGGCTTGTCATTATGGAAGGTGGTTCGTTGTTGAGATTTTGTTAATCCAATGGATGGTATTCATGTCATTATGGAAGGTAGTTCGTTGTTGAGATTTTGTTACTCCAATGGATGGTATCCTTGTCATTATGGAAGGTTGTTCATTGATGATAATTTATTACTCCAATGGATGATAGACTTGTCATTATGGAAGGTAGTTCGTTGTTGAGATTTTGTTACACCAATGGATGGTAGGCTTGTCATTATGGAAGGTGGTTCGTTGTTGAGATTTTGTTAATCCAATGGATGGTATTCGTGCCATTATGGAAGGTAGTTCGTTGTTGAGATTTTGTTACTCCATTGGATGGTAGCCTTGTCATTATGGAAGGTAGTTCATTGTTGACATTTTGTTACTCCAATGGATGGTAGCCTTTTCATTATGGAAGGTAGTTCGTTGTTGAGATTTTGTTACTCAAATGGATGGTATCCTTGCCATTACGGAAGGTAGTTCGTTGTTGAGATTTTGTTTCTCCAATGGATGGTAGCCTTCTCATTATGGAAGGTAGTTTCTTGTTGAGATTTTATTACTCCAATGGATGGTAGCCTTGCCATTATGGAAGGTAGTTCGTTGTTGAGATTTTGTTAATCCAATGGATGGTACCCTTGTAATTATGGAAGGTTGATTGTTGTTGAGATTTTGTTACTCCAATGGATGGTAGCCTTTTCATTATGGAAGATAGTTTGTTGTTGAGATTTTGTTACTCAAATGGATGGTATACTTTTTATTATGGAAGGTAGTTCGTTGTTGAGATTTTATTACACCAATGGATGGTAGCTTTGTCATAATGGAAGGTAGTTTGTTGCTGAGATTTTGTTACTCCAATTGATGGTAGCCTTGTGATTATGGAAGGTAGTTCCTTGTTTAAGTTTTGTTACTCCAATGTATGGTAGCCTTGTCATTATGGATGGTAGTTTTTTGATGAGATTTTATTACTCAATTGGATGGTAGAATTGTCATTACAGAAAGTAGTTCGTTGTTGAGATTTTGTTACTCTAATGGATGGTAGCCTTGTCATTATGCAAGGTAGTTCATTGTTGACATTTTGTTACTCCAATTTATGGTAGCCTTGTCATTATGGAAGGTAGTTTGTTGTTTAGATTTTGTTACTCCAATGGATGGTAGACTTGTCATTATGGAAGGTAGTTCGTTGTTGAGATTTTGTTACACTAATGGATGGTAGACTCGTCGTTGTGGAAGGTAGTTCGTTGTTAAGATTTGGTTACTCTAATGGATAGTAGCCTTGTCATTATGTAAGGTAGTTCGTTGTTGATGCTTTGTTACTCCAATTGATGGTAATCTTGTCATTATGGAAGGTAGTTCGTTGTTGAGATTTTGTTACTCCAATGGATGGTAGCCTGGTCATTATTGAAGGTAGTTCGTTGTTGAGATTTTGTTACTCCAATGGATGGTAGCCTTGTCATTTTGGAAGGTAGTTCATTGATGAGATTTTATTACTCCAATGGATGATAGCCTTGTCATTATGGAAGGTAGTTCGTTGTTGAGATTTTGTTACACCAATGTATGGTAGGCTTGTCATTATGGAAGGTGGTTCGTTGTTGAGATTTTGTTAATCCAATGGATGGTATTCGTGCCATTATGGAAGGTAGTTCGTTGTTGAGATTTTGTTACTCCATTGGATGGTAGCCTTGTCATTATGGAAGGTAGTTCATTGTTGACATTTTGTTACTCCAATGGATGGTAGCCTTTTCATTATGGAAGGTAGTTCGTTTTTGAGATTTTGTTAATCAAATGGATGGTATCCTTGCCATTACGGAAGGTAGTTCGTTGTTGAGATTTTGTTTCTCCAATGGATGGTAGCCTTCTCATTATGGAAGGTAGTTTCTTGTTGAGATTTTATTACTCCAATGGATGGTAGCCTTGCCATTATGGAAGGTAGTTCGTTGTTGGAATTTCGTTACAACAATGGATGGTACCCTTGTAATTATGGAAGGTTGATTGTTGTTGAGATTTTGTTACTCCAATGGATGGTAGCCTTTTCATTATGGAAGGTTGATTGTTGTTGAGATTTTGTTACTCCAATGGATGGTAGCCTTTTCATTATGGAAGATAGTTTGTTGTTGAGATTTTGTTACTCAAATGGATGGTATCCTTTTTATTATGGAAGGTAGTTCGTTGTTGAGATTTTATTACACCAATGGATGGTAGCTTTGTCATAATGGAAGGTAGTTTGTTGCTGAGATTTTGTTGCTCCAATTTATGGTAGCCTTGTGATTATGGAAGGTAGTTCCTTGTTTAAATTTTGTTACTCCAATGTATGGTAGCCTTGTCATTATGGATGGTAGTTTTTTGATGAGATTTTGTTACTCAATTAGATGGTAGAATTGTCATTACAGAAAGTAGTTCGTTGTTGAGATTTTGTTAATCTAATGGATGGTAGCCTTGTCATTATGCAAGGTAGTTCATTGTTGACATTTTGTTACTCCAATTTATGGTAGCCTTGTCATTATGGAAGGTAGTTCGTTGTTTAGATTTTGTTACTCCAATGGATGGTAGACTTGTCATTATGGAAGGTAGTTCGTTGTTGAGATTTTGTTACTCTGATGGATGGTAGCCTTGTCATTATGCAAGGTAGTTCATTGTTGACATTTTGTTACTCCAATGAATGGTAGCCTTGTCATTATGGAAGGTAGTTTTTTTTTGAGATTTTGTTACTCCAATGGATGGTAGACTTGTCATTATGGAAGGTAGTTCGTTGTTGATATTTTGTTACTCCAATGGATGATAGCCTTGTCATTATGGATGGTATTTCGTTGTTGAGATTTTGTTACTCCATTGGATGGTACCCTTGTCATTACCGAAAGTAGTTCGTTGTTAAAATTTTGTTACTCCAATGGATGGTAGCCTTGTCATTACAGAAGGTAGTCCGTTGTTGAGATTTCGTTACAACAATGGATGGTATCCTTGTCATTAAGGAAGGTAGTTCGTTGTTGAGATTTTGTTACTCTAATGGATAGTATCCTTGTAATTATGGTAGGTAGTTCATTGTTGAGATTTTGTTTCTCCAATGGATGGTAGCCTTTTCATTATGGAAGATAGTGCGTTGTTGATATTTTGTACTCCAATTGATGGTAACCTTTTCATTACAAAAGGTAGTTAGTTGTTGAGATTTTGTTACTCAAATGGATGGTAGACTTGTCATTATGGAAGGTAGTTCGTTGTTGAGATTTTGTTACACTAATGGATGGTAGACTTGTCATTGTGGAAGGTAGTTCGTTGTTGAGATTTTGTTACTCTAATGGATAGTAGCCTTGTCATTATGTAAGGTAGTTCGTTGTTTATGTTTTCTTACTCCAATGGATTGTAGCCTTGTCATTATGGAAGGTAGTTCATTGAGGAGATTTTATTACTACAATTGATGATAGCCTTGTGATTATGGAAGGTGGTTCGTTGTTGATATTTTGTTAATCCAATGGATGGTATTTGTGTAATTATGGAAGGTAGTTCGTTGTTGAGATTTTGTTACTCCATTTGATGGTAGCCTTGTCATCATGGAAGGTAGTTCATTGTAGACATTTTGTTACTCCAATGGATGGTAGCCTTTTCATTATGTAAGGTAGTTTGTTGTTGAGATTTTGTTACTCAAATGGATGGTATCCTTGCCATTACGGAAGGTAGTTCGTTGTTGAGAGTTTGTTTCTCCAATGGATGGTAGCCTTGTCATTATTGAAGGTAGTTTCTTGTTGAGATTTTATTACTTCAATGGATGGTAGCCTTGCCATTATGGAATGTAGTTCGTTGTTGAGATTTTGTTACTCCAATGGATGGTACCCTTGTAATTATGGAAGGTTGATTGTTGTTGAGATTTTGTTACTCCAATGGATGGTAGCCTTTTCATTATGGAAGATAGTTTGTTGTTGAGATTTTGTTACTCAAATGGATGGTAGCCTTTTTATTATGGAAGGTATTTCGTTGTTGAGATTTTGTTACACCAATCGATGCTAGCCTTGTCATAATGGAAGGTAGTTTGTTGCTGAGATTTTGTTACTCCAATGGATGGTAGCCTTGTGATTATGGAAGGTAGTACATTGTTTAGATTTAGTTACTCCAATGGATGGTAGCCTTGTCATTATGGATGGTTGTTTTTTGATGAGATTTTGTTACTCCATTGGATGGTAGCATTGTGATTACAGAAAGTAGTTCGTTGTTGATATTTTGTTACTCTAATGGATGGTAGCCTTGTCATTATGCATGGTAGTTCATTGTTGACATTTTGTTACTCCAATTTATGGTAGCCTTGTCATTATGGAAGGTAGTTTTTTGCTGATATTTTGTTACTCCAATGGATGGTAGACTTGTCATTATGGAAGGTAGTTCGTTGTTGAGATTTTGTTACTCCAATGGATGATAGCTTTGTCATTATGGATGGTATTTCATTGTTTAGATTTTGTTACTCCATTGGATGGTACCTTTGTCATTATCGAAAGTAGTTCGTTGTTGAAATTTTGTTACAACAATGGATGGTATCCTTGTCATTATGGAAGGTAGTTTGTTGTTGAGATTTTGTTACTCTAATGGATGGTATCCTTGTCATTATGGAAGGTAGTTCATTTTTGAGATTTTGTTTCTCCAATGGATGGTAGCCTTGTCATTATGGAAGATAGTGCGTTGTTGATATTTTGTTACTCTAATGGATGGTAGACTTGTAATTATGGAAGGTAGTTCGTTGTTGAGATTTTGTTACTCTAATGGATGGTAGCCTTGTCATTATGGAAGGTAGTTCGTTGTTGAGATTTTGTTACTCCAATGGATGGTAGCCTTTTCATTATGGAAGGTAGTTCATTGTTGAGATTTTGTTACTCCAATGGAATGTAGACTTGTCATTATGGAAGGTAGTGTGTTGTTGAGATTTTGTTACTCCAATAGATGGTAGCCTTGTCATTATGGATGGTAGTTTGCTGTTGAGATTTTGTTACTCCATTGGATGGTACCCTTGTCATTACCGAAAGTAGTTCATTGTTTATATTTTCTTACTCCAATGGATGGTAACATTTTCATTATGGAAGGTAGTTCGTTGTTCATATTTTGTTACTCCAATGGATGGTAGACTTGTCATTATGGAAGGTAGTTCGTTGTTGAGATTTTGTTACACTAATGGATGGTAGACTCGTTATTGTGGAAGGTAGTTCGTTGTTGAGATTTGGTTACTCCAATGGATGGTAGACTTGTCATTATGGAAGGTAGTTCGTTGTTGATGTTTTGTTAATCCAATGGATGGTAGCCTTGTCATTATGGAAGGTAGTTCGTTGTTGAGATTTTGTTACTCCAATGGATGGTAGCCTTGTCATTATTGAAGGTAGTTCGTTGTTGAGATTTTGTTACTCCAATGGATGGTAGCCTTGTCATTATGGAAGGTAGTTCATTGATGAGATTTTATTACTCTAATGGATGATAGCCTTGTCATTATGGAAGGTAGTTCGTTGTTGAGATTTTATTACACCAATGTATGGTAGGCTTGTCATTATGGAAGGTGGTTCGTTGTTGAGATTTTGTTACTCCAATGGATGGTAGCCTTGTCATTATGGAAGGTTGTTCATTGATGAGATTTTATTAATCCAATGGATGATAGCCTTGTCATTATGGAAGGTAGTTCGTTGTTGAGATTTTGTTACACCAATGTATGGTAGACTTGTCATTATGGAAGGTAGTTCATTGTTGAGATTTTGTTACTCCAATGGATGGTATCCTTGTCATTTTGGATGGTATTTCATTGTTGAGATTTTGTTACTCCATTGGATGGTACCTTCGTCATTACCGAAAGTAGTTCATTGTTGAAATTTTGTTACTCCAATGGATGGTAGCCTTGTCATTACAGAAGGTAAGTAGTTCATTGTTTAGATTTTGTTACTCCAATGGATGGTAGCCTTTTCATTATGGAAGGTTGATTGTTGTTGAGATTTTGTTACTCCAATGGATGGTAGCCTTTTCATTATGGAAGATAGTTTGTTGTTGAGATTTTGTTACTCAAATGGATGGTATCCTTTTTATTATGGAAGGTAGTTCGTTGTTGAGATTTTATTACACCAATGGATGGTAGCTTTGTCATAATGGAAGGTAGTTTGTTGCTGAGATTTTGTTACTCCAATTGATGGTAGCCTTGTGATTATGGAAGGTAGTTCCTTGTTTAAATTTTGTTACTCCAATGTATGGTAGCCTTGTCATTATGGATGGTAGTTTTTTGATGAGATTTTGTTACTCAATTAGATGGTAGAATTGTCATTACAGAAAGTAGTTCGTTGTTGAGATTTTGTTAATCTAATGGATGGTAGCCTTGTCATTATGCAAGGTAGTTCATTGTTGACATTTTGTTACTCCAATTTATGGTAGCCTTGTCATTATGGAAGGTAGTTCGTTATTTAGATTTTGTTACTCCAATGGATGGTAGACTTGTCATTATGGAAGGTAGTTCGTTGTTGAGATTTTGTTACTCTGATGGATGGTAGCCTTGTCATTATGCAAGGTAGTTCATTGTTGACATTTTGTTACTCCAATGAATGGTAGCCTTGTCATTATGGAAGGTAGTTTTTTTTTGAGATTTTGTTACTCCAATGGATGGTAGACTTGTCATTATGGAAGGTAGTTCGTTGTTGATATTTTGTTACTCCAATGGATGGTAGCCTTGTCATTATGGATGGTATTTCATTGTTGAGATTTTGTTACTCCATTGGATGGTACCCTTGTCATTACCGAAAGTAGTTCGTTGTTAAAATTTTGTTACTCCAATGGATGGTAGCCTTGTCATTACAGAAGGTAGTCCGTTGTTGAGATTTCATTACAACAATGGATGGTATCCTTGTCATTAAGGAAGGTAGTTCGTTGTTGAGATTTTGTTACTCTAATGGATAGTATCCTTGTAATTATGGAAGGTAGTTCATTGTTGAGATTTTGTTTCTCCAATGGATGGTAGCCTTGTCATTATGGAAGATAATGCGTTGTTGATATTTTGTACTCCAATGGATGGTAACCTTTTCATTACAAAAGGTAGTTAGTTGTTGAGATTTTGTTACTCAAATGGATGGTAGACTTGTCATTATGGAAGGTAGTTCGTTGTTGAGATTTTGTTACACTAATGGATGGTAGACTTGTCATTGTGGAAGGTAGTTCGTTGTTGAGATTTTGTTACTCTAATGGATAGTAGCCTTGTCATTATGTAAGGTAGTTCGTTGTTTATGTTTTCTTACTCCAATGGATTGTAGCCTTGTCATTATGGAAGGTAGTTCGTTGTTGGAATTTTGTTACTCCAATGGATGGTAGCCTTGTCATTATTGAAGGTAGTTCGTTGTTGAGATTTTGTTACTCCAATGGATGGTATCCTTGTCATTATGGAAGGTAGTTCATTGATGAGATTTTATTACTCCAATGAATGATAGCCTTGTCATTATGGAAGGTAGTGCGTTTTGGAGATTTTGTTACACCAATGTATGGTAGGCTTGTCATTATGGAAGGAGGTTCGTTGTTGAGATTTTGTTTATCCAATGGATGGTATTCGTGTCATTATGGAAGGTAGTTCGTTGTTGAGATTTTGTTACTCCAATGGATGGTAGCCTTGGTAATATGGAAGGAAGTTCATTGATGAGATTTTATTACTCCAATGGATGGTAGCCTTGTCAATATTGAAGGTAGTACGTTGTTGAGATTTTGTTACTCCAATGGATGGTAGCCTTGTCATTATGGAAGGTAGTTCATTGAGGAGATTTTATTACTACAATTGATGATAGCCTTGTCATTATGGAAGGTGGTTCGTTGTTGATATTTTGTTAATCCAATGGATGGTATTTGTGTAATTATGGAAGGTAGTTCGTTGTTGAGATTTTGTTACTCCATTTCATGGTAGCCTTGTCATCATGGAAGGTAGTTCATTGTTGACATTTTGTTACTCCAATGGATGGTAGCCTTTTCATTATGTAAGGTAGTTTGTTGTTGAGATTTTGTTACTCAAATGGATGGTATCCTTGCCATTACGGAAGGTAGTTCGTTGTTGAGAGTTTGTTTCTCCAATGGATGGTAGCCTTGTCATTATTGAAGGTAGTTCGTTATTTAGATTTTGTTACTCCAATGGATGGTAGACTTGTCATTATGGAAGGTAGTTCGTTGTTGAGATTTTGTTACTCTGATGGATGGTAGCCTTGTCATTATGCAAGGTAGTTCATTTTTGACATTTTGTTACTCCAATGAATGGTAGCCTTGTCATTATGGAAGGTAGTTTTTTTTTGAGATTTTGTTACTCCAATGGATGGTAGACTTGTCATTATGGAAGGTAGTTCGTTGTTGATATTTTGTTACTCCAATGGATGGTAGCCTTGTCATTATGGATGGTATTTCATTGTTGAGATTTTGTTACTCCATTGGATGGTACCCTTGTCATTACCGAAAGTAGTTCGTTGTTAAAATTTTGTTACTCCAATGGATGGTAGCCTTGTCATTACAGAAGGTAGTCCGTTGTTGAGATTTCGTTACAACAATGGATGGTATCCTTGTCATTAAGGAAGGTAGTTCGTTGTTGAGATTTTGTTACTCTAATGGATAGTATCATTGTAATTATGGAAGGTAGTTCATTGTTGAGATTTTGTTTCTCCAATGGATGGTAGCCTTGTCATTATGGAAGATAATGCGTTGTTGATATTTTGTACTCCAATGGATGGTAACCTTTTCATTACAAAAGGTAGTTAGTTGTTGAGATTTTGTTACTCAAATGGATGGTAGACTTGTCATTATGGAAGGTAGTTCGTTGTTGAGATTTTGTTACACTAATGGATGGTAGACTTGTCATTGTGGAAGGTAGTTCGTTGTTGAGATTTTGTTACTCTAATGGATAGTAGCCTTGTCATTATGTAAGGTAGTTCGTTGTTTATGTTTTCTTACTCCAATGGATTGTAGCCTTGTCATTATGGAAGGTAGTTCGTTGTTGGAATTTTGTTACTCCAATGGATGGTAGCCTTGTCATTATTGAAGGTAGTTCGTTGTTGAGATTTTGTTACTCCAACGGATGGTATCCTTGTCATTATGGAAGGTAGTTCATTGATGAGATTTTATTACTCCAATGAATGATAGCCTTGTCATTATGGAAGGTAGTGCGTTTTGGAGATTTTGTTACACCAATGTATGGTAGGCTTGTCATTATGGAAGGAGGTTCGTTGTTGAGATTTTGTTTATCCAATGGATGGTATTCGTGTCATTATGGAAGGTAGTTCGTTGTTGAGATTTTGTTACTCCAATGGATGGTAGCCTTGGTAATATGGAAGGAAGTTCATTGATGAGATTTTATTACTCCAATGGATGGTAGCCTTGTCAATATTGAAGGTAGTACGTTGTTGAGATTTTGTTACTCCAATGGATGGTAGCCTTGTCATTATGGAAGGTAGTTCATTGAGGAGATTTTATTACTACAATTGATGATAGCCTTGTCATTATGGAAGGTGGTTCGTTGTTGATATTTTGTTAATCCAATGGATGGTATTTGTGTAATTATGGAAGGTAGTTCGTTGTTGAGATTTTGTTACTCCATTTCATGGTAGCCTTGTCATCATGGAAGGTAGTTCATTGTTGACATTTTGTTACTCCAATGGATGGTAGCCTTTTCATTATGTAAGGTAGTTTGTTGTTGAGATTTTGTTACTCAAATGGATGGTATCCTTGCCATTACGGAAGGTAGTTCGTTGTTGAGAGTTTGTTTCTCCAATGGATGGTAGCCTTGTCATTATTGAAGGTAGTTTCTTGTTGAGATTTTATTACTTCAATGGATGGTAGCCTTGCCATTATGGAATGTAGTTCGTTGTTGAGATTTTGTTACTCCAATGGATGGTACCCTTGTAATTATGGAAGGTGGATTGTTGTTGAGATTTTGTTACTCCAATGGATGGTAGCCTATTCATTATGGAAGATAGTTTGTTGTTGAGATTTTGTTACTCAAATGGATGGTAGCCTTTTTATTATGGAAGGTATTTCGTTGTTGAGATTTTGTTACACCAATCGATGCTAGCCTTGTCATAATGGAAGGTAGTTTGTTGCTGAGATTTTGTTACTCCAATGGATGGTAGCCTTGTGATTATGGAAGGTAGTACATTGTTTAGATTTTGTTACTCCAATGGATGGTAGCCTTGTCATTATGGATGGTTGTTTTTTGATGAGATTTTGTTACTCCATTGGATGGTAGCATTGTGATTACAGAAAGTAGTTCGTTGTTGATATTTTGTTACTCTAATGGATGGTAGCCTTGTCATTATGCATGGTAGTTCATTGTTGACATTTTGTTACTCTAATTTATGGTAGCCTTGTCATTATGGAAGGTAGTTTTTTGCTGATATTTTGTTACTCCAATGGATGGTAGACTTGTCATTATGGAAGGTAGTTCGTTGTTGAGATTTTGTTACTCCAATGGATGGTAGCCTTGTCATTATGGATGGTATTTCATTGTTTAGATTTTGTTACTCCATTGGATGGTACCTTTGTCATTACCGAAAGTAGTTCGTTGTTGAAATTTTGATACAACAATGGATGGTATCCTTGTCATTATGGAAGGTAGTTTGTTGTTGAGATTTTGTTACTCTAATGGATGGTATCCTTGTCATTATGGAAGGTAGTTCATTTTTGAGATTTTGTTTCTCCAATGGATGGTAGCCTTGTCATTATGGAAGATAGTGCGTTGTTGATATTTTGTTACTCTAATGGATGGTAGACTTGTAATTATGGAAGGTAGTTCGTTGTTGAGATTTTGTTACTCTAATGGATGGTAGCCTTGTCATTATGGAAGGTAGTTCGTTGTTGAGATTTTGTTACTCCAATGGATGGTAGCCTTTTCATTATGGAAGGTAGTTCATTGTTGAGATTTTGTTACTCCAATGGAATGTAGACTTGTCATTATGGAAGGTAGTGTGTTGTTGAGATTTTGTTACTCCAATAGATGGTAGCCTTGTCATTATGGATGGTAGTTTGCTGTTGAGATTTTGTTACTCCATTGGATGGTACCCTTGTCATTACCGAAAGTAGTTCATTGTTTAGATTTTCTTACTCCAATGGATGGTAACATTTTCATTATGGAAGGTAGTTCGTTGTTCAGATTTTGTTACTCCAATGGATGGTAGACTTGTCATTATGGAAGGTAGTTCGTTGTTGAGATTTTGTTACACTAATGGATGGTAGACTCGTTATTGTGGAAGGTAGTTCGTTGTTGAGATTTGGTTACTCCAATGGATGGTAGACTTGTCATTATGGAAGGTAGTTCGTTGTTGATGTTTTGTTAATCCAATGGATGGTAGCCTTGTCATTATGGAAGGTAGTTCGTTGTTGAGATTTTGTTACTCCAATGGATGGTAGCCTTGTCATTATTGAAGGTAGTTCGTTGTTGAGATTTTGTTACTCCAATGGATGGTAGCCTTGTCATTATGGAAGGTAGTTCATTGATGAGATTTTATTACTCTAATGGATGATAGCCTTGTCATTATGGAAGGTAGTTCGTTGTTGAGATTTTATTACACCAATGTATGGTAGGCTTGTCATTATGGAAGGTGGTTCGTTGTTGAGATTTTGTTACTCCAATGGATGGTAGCCTTGTCATTATGGAAGGTTGTTCATTGATGAGATTATATTAATCCAATGGATGATAGCCTTGTCATTATGGAAGGTAGTTCGTTGTTGAGATTTTGTTACACCAATGTATGGTAGACTTGTCATTATGGAAGGTAGTTCATTGTTGAGATTTTGTTACTCCAATGGATGGTATCCTTGTCATTATGGATGGTATTTCATTGTTGAGATTTTGTTACTCCATTGGATGGTACCTTCGTCATTACCGAAAGTAGTTCATTGTTGAAATTTTGTTACTCCAATGGATGGTAGCCTTGTCATTACAGAAGGTAGTTCGTTGTTGAGATTTCGTTACAACAATGGATGGTATCCTTGTCATTATGGAAGGTAGTTTGTTGTTGAGATTTTGTTACTCTAATGGATGGTATCCTTGTCATTATGGAAGGTAGTTCATTGTTGAGATTTTGTTTCTCCAATGGATGGTAGCCTTGTCATTATAGAAGATAGTGCATTGTTGATATTTTGTTACTCTAATGGATGGTAGACTTGTCATTGTGGAAGGTAGTTCGTTGTTGAGATTTTGTTACTCTAATGGATAGTAGCCTTGTCATTATGTAAGGTAGTTCGTTGTTGATGTTTTTTTACTCCAATGGATGGTAGCCTTGTCATTATGGAAGGTAGTTCGTTGTTGAGATTTTGTTACTCCAATGGATGGTAGCCTTTTCATTATGGAAGGTAGTTCATTATTGAGATCTTGTTACTCCAATGGATGGTAGACTTGTCATTATGGAAGGTAGTGTGTTGTTGAGATTTTGTTACTCCAATAGATGGTAGCCTTGTCATTATGGATAGTAGTTTGCTGTTGAGATTTTGTTACTCCATTGGATGGTACCCTTGTCATTACCGAAAGTAGTTCATTGTTCAGATTTTCTTACTCCAATGGATGGTAACATTTTCATTATGGAAGGTAGTTCGTTGTTCAGATTTTGTTACTCCAATGGATGGTAGACTTGTCATTATGGAAGGTAGTTCGTTGTTGAGATTTTGTTACACTAATGGATGGTAGACTCGTTATTGTGGAAGGTAGTTAGTTGTTGAGATTTGGTTACTCTAATGGATAGTAGCATTGTCATTATGTAAGGTAGTTCGTTGTTGATGTTTTGTTACTCCAATGGATGGTAGCCTTGTCATTATGGAAGGTAGTTTGTTATTGAGATTTTGTTACTCCAATGGATGGTAGCCTTGTCATTATTGAAGGTAGTTCTAGTTGAGATTTTGTTACTCCAATGGATCGTAGCCTTGTCATTATGGAAGGTAGTTCATTGATGAGATTTTATTACTCCAATGGGTGATAGCCTTGTCATTATGGAAGGTAGTTCGTTGTTGAGATTTTTTTACACCAATGTATGTTAGGCTTGTCATTATGGAAGGTGGTTCGTTGTTGAGATTTTGTTAATTCAATTGATGGTATTCATGTCATTATGGAAGGTAGTTCGTTGTTGAGATTTTGTTACTCCAATGGATGATAGCCTTGTCATTGTGGAAGGTAGTTTGTTGTTGAGATTTTGTTACACCAATGGATGGTAGGCTTGTCATTATGGAAGCTGGTTCGTTGTTGAGATTTTGTTAATCCAATGGATGGTATTCGTGCCATTTTGGAAGGTAGTTCGTTGTTGAGATTTTGTTACTCCATTGGATGGTAGCCTTGTCATTATGGAAGGTAGTTCATTGTTGACATTTTGTTACTCCAATGGATGGTAGCCTTTTCATTACGGAAGGTAGTTCGTTGTTGAGATTTTGTTACTCAAATGGATGGTATCCTTGCCATTACGGAAGGTAGTTCGTTGTTGAGATTTTGTTTCTCCAATGGATGGTAGCCTTCTCATTATGGAAGGTAGTTTATTGTTGAGATTTTATTACTCCAATGGATGTTAGCCTTGCCATTATGGAAGATAGTTCATTGTTGAGATTTTGTTACTCCAATGGATGGTACCCTTGTAATTATGGAAGGTTGATTGTTGTTGAGATTTTGTTACTTAAATGGATGGTAGCCTTTTTATTATGGAAGGTAGTTCGTTGTTGAGATTTTGTTACACCAATGTATGGTAGGCTTGTCATTATGGAAGGTGGTTCGTTGTTGAGATTTTGTTAATCCAATTGATGGTACTCGTGTCATTATGGAAGGTAGTTTGTTGTTGAGATTTTGTTACTCCAATGGATGGTAGCCTTGTCATTATGGAAGGTTGTTCATTGATGAGATTTTATTACTCCAATGGATGATAGCCTTGTTATTATGGAAGGTAGTTCATTGTTGAGATTTTGTTACACCAATGGATGGTAGGCTTGTCATTATGGAAGGTGGTTCGTTGTTGAGATTTTATTAATCCAATGGATGGTATTCGTGCCATTTTTGACGGTAGTTCGTTGTTGAGATTTTGTTACTCCTTTGGATGGTAGCCTTGTCATTATGGAAGGTAGTTCATTGTTGACATTTTGTTACTCCAATGGATGGTAGCCTTTTCATTACGGAAGGTAGTTCATTGTTGAGATTTTGTTACTCAAATGGATGGTATCCTTGCCATTACGGAAGGTAGTTTGTTGTTGAGATTTTGTTTCTCCAATGGATGGTAGCTTTCTCATTATGGAAGGTAGTTTCTTGTTGAGATTTTATTACTCCAATGGATTGTAGCCTTGCCATTATGGAAGGTAGTTCATTGTTGAGATTTTGTTACTCCAATGGATGGTACCCTTGTAATTATGGAAGGTTGATTGTTGTTGAGATTTTGTTACTCTAATGGATGGTAGCCTTTTCATTATGGAAGATAGTTTGTTGTTGAGATTTTGTTACTCCAATGGATGATAGCCTGGTCATTATGGAAGGAAGTTCGTTGTTGAGATTTTGTTACACCAATGGATTGTAGGCTTGTCAATATGGAAGGTGGTTCTTTGTTGAGATTTTGTTAATCCAATGGATGGTATTCGTGTCATTATGGAACGTAGTTCGTTTTTGAGATTTTGTTACTCCATTGGATGGTAGCCTTGTCATTATGGAAGGTAGTGCGTTGTTGATATTTTGTTACTCCAATAAATGGTAACCTTTTCATTATGGAAGGTAGTTTGTTGTTGAGATTTTGTTACACTAATGGATGATAGACTTGTCATTGTTGAAGGTAGTTCGTTGTTGAGATTTTGTTACTCTAATGGATAATAGCCTTGTCATTATGTAAGGTAGTTCGTTGTTGATGTTTTCCTACTCCAATGGATGGTAGCCTTGTCATTATGGAAGGTAGTTTGTTGTTGAGATTTTGTTACTCCAATGGATGGTAGCCTTGTCATTATGGAAGGTAGTTCGTTGTTGAGATTTTGTTACTCTAATGGATGGTAGCCTTGTCATTATGCAAGGTAGTTCATTGTTGACATTTTGTTACTCCAATGAATGGTAGCCTTGTCATTATAGAAGGTAGTTTTTTGTTGAGATTTTGTTACTCCAATGGATGGTAGACTTGTCATTATGGAAGGTAGTTCGTTGTTTAGATTTGGTTACTCCAATTGATGGTAGCCTTGTCATTACAGATGGTAGTTCGTTGTTGAGATTTTTTTACTCCATTGGATGGTACCCTTGTCATTACCGAAAGTAGTTCGTTGTTGAAATTTTGTTACTACAATGGATGGTAGCCTTGTCATTACGGAAGGTAGTTCATTGTTGAGATTTCGTTACTGCAATGGATGGTATCCTTGTCATTATGGAAGGTAGTTTGTTGTTGAGATTTTGTTACTCTAATGGATGGTATCCTTGTCATTATGGAAGGTAGTTCATTGTTGAGATTTTATTACTCCAATGGGTGATAGCCTTGTCATTATGGAAGGTAGTGCGTTGTTGATATTTTGTTACTCCAATGGATGGTAACCTTTTCATTATGGAAGGTAGTTCGTTGTTGAGATTTTGTTACTCCAATGGATGGTAGACTTGTCATTATGGAAGGTAGTTCGTTTTTGATATTTTGTCACACTAATGGATGGTAGACTTGTCATTGTGGAAGGTAGTTCGTTGTTGAGATTTTATTACTCTAATGGATAGTAGCCTTGTCATTATGTAAGGTAGTTCGTTGTTGATGTTTTGTTACTCCAATGGATGGTAGCCTTGTCATTATGGAAGGTAGTTCGTTGTTGAGATTTTGTTACTCCAATGGATGGTAGACTTGTCATTAGTGAAGGTAGTTTGTTGTTGAGATTTTGTTACTCCAATCGATGGTAGCCTTGTCATTATGGAAGGTAGTTCATTGATGAGATTTTATTATTCCAATGGATGATAGCCTTGTCATTATGGAAGGTAGTTCGTTGTTGAGATTTTGTTACACCAATGTATGGTAGGCTTGTCATTATGGAAGGTGGTTCATTGTTGAGATTTTGTTAATCCAATGGATGGTATTCGTGTCATTATGGAAGGTAGTTCGTTGTTGAGATTTTGTTACTCCAATGGATGGTAGGCTAGTCATTATGGAAGGTAGTTCATTGATGAGATTTTATTAATCCAATGGATGGTAGCCTTGTTATTATTGAAGGTAGTTCGTTGTTGAGATTTTGTTACTCCAATAGATGGAAGCCTTGTCATTATGGAAGGTAGTTTATTGATGAGATTTTATTACTCCAATGGATGATAGCCTTGTCATTATGGAAGGAAGTTCGTTGTTGAGATTTTGTTACACCAATGGATGGTAGGCTTGTCATTATGGAAGGTCGTTCGTTGTTGAGATTTTGTTAATCCAATGGATGGTATTCGTGTCATTATGGAACGTAGTTCGTTTTTGAGATTTTGTTACTCCATTGGATGGTAGCCTTGTCATTATGGAAGGTAGTGCGTTGTTGATATTTTGTTACTCCAATAAATGGTAACCTTTTCATTATGGAAGGTAGTTCGTTGTTGAGATTTTGTTACACTAATGGATGATAGACTTGTCATTGTTGAAGGTAGTTCGTTGTTGAGATTTTGTTACTCTAACGGATAATAGCCTTGTCATTATGTAAGGTAGTTCGTTGTTGATGTTTTGTTACTCCAATGGATGGTAGCCTTGTCATTATGGAAGGTAGTTCGTTCTTGAGATTTTGTTACTCCAATGGATGGTAGCCTTGTCATTATGGATGGTAGTTCATTGTTGACATTTTATTACTCCAATGAATGGTAGCCTTGTCATTATGGAAGGTAGTTTTTTGTTGAGATTTTGTTACTCTAATAGATGGTAGACTTTTCATTATGGAAGGTAGTTCGTTGTTGAGATTTTGTTACTCTAATGGATGGTAGCCTTGTCATTATGCAAGGTAGTTCATTGTTGACATTTTGGTACTCCAATGAATGGTAGCCTTGTCATTATAGAAGGTAGTTTTTTGTTGAGATTTTGTTACTCCAATGGATGGTAGACTTGTCATTATGGAAGGTAGTTCGTTGTTTAGATTTTGTTACTCCAATGGATGGTAGCCTTGTCATTATGGATGGTAGTTCGTTGTTGAGATTTTTTTACTCCATTGGATGGTACCCTTGTCATTACCGAAAGTAGTTCGTTGTTGAAATTTTGTTACTCCAATGGATGGTAGCCTTGTCATTATGGAAGGTAGTTCATTGTTGAGATTTTGTTTCTCCAACGGATGGTAGCCCTGTCATTATGGAAGGTAGTACGTTGTTGATATTTTGTTACTCCAATGGATGGTAACCTTTTCATTATGGAAGGTAGTTCGTTGTTGAGATTTTGTTACTCCAATGGATGGTAGATTTGTCATTATGGAAGGTAGTTCGTTGTTGAGATTTTGTCACACTAATGGATGGTAGACTTGTCATTGTGGAAGGTAGTTCGTTGTTGAGATTTTGTTACTCTAATGGATGGTAGCCTTGTCATTATGTAAGGTAGTTCGTTGTTTATGTTTTGTTACTCCAATGGATGGTAGCCTTGTCATTATGGAAGGTAGTTTGTTGTTGAGATTTTGTTACTCCAATGGATGGTAGCCTTGTCATTATTGAAGGTCGTTTGTTGTTGAGATTTTGTTACTCCAATCGATGGTAGCCTTGTCATTATCGAAGGTAGTTCATTGATGAGATTTTATTACTCCAATGGATGATAGCCTTGTCATTATGGAAGGTAGTTCGTTGTTGAGATTTTGTTACACCAATGTATGGTAGGCTTGTCATTATGGAAGGTGGTTCGTTGTTGAGATTTTGTTAATCCAATGGATGGTATTCGTGTCATTATGGAAGGTAGTTCGTTGTTGAGATTTTGTTACTCCAATGGATGGTAGGCTTGTCGTTATGGAAGGTAGTTCATTGATGAGATTTTATTAATCCAATGGATGGTAGCCTTGTCATTATTGAAGGTAGTTCGTTGTTGAGATTTTGTTACTCCAATAGACGGTAGCCTTGTCATTATGGAAGGTAGTTCATTGATGAGATTTTATTACTCCAATGGATGATAGCCTTGTCATTATGGAAGGTAGTTCGTTGTTGAGATTTTGTTACACCAATGGATGTTAGGCTTGTCATTATGGAAGGTGGTTCGTTGTTGAGATTTTGTTAATCCAATGGATGGTATTCGTGTCATTATGGAACGTAGTTCGTTTTTGAGATTTTGATACTCCATTGGATGGTAGCCTTGTCATTATGGAAGGTAGTTCATTGTTGCCATTTTGTTACTCCAATGGATGGTAGCCTTTTCATTATGAAAGGTAGTTCGTTGTTGAGATTTTGTTACTCAAATGGATGGTATCCTTGCCATTGCGGAAGGTAGTTCGTTGTTGAGATTTTGTTTCTCCAATGGATGGTAGCCTTGTCATTATTGAAGGTAGTTTCTTGTTGAGATTTTATTACTCCAATGGATGGTAGCCTTGCCATTATGGAAGGTAGTTCGTTGTTGAGATTTTGTTACTCCAATGGATGGTTCCCTTGTAATTACTGAAGGTTGATTGTTGTTGAGATTTTGTTACTCAAATGGATGATAGCCTTTTCATTATGGAAGATAGTTTGTTGTTGAGATTTTGTTACTCAAATGGATGGTAGCCTTTTTATTATGGAAGGTATTTCGTTGCTGAGATTTTGTTACACCAATGGATGGTAGCCTTTTCATAATAGAAGGGAGTTTGTTGCTGAGATTTTGTTACTCCAATGGATGGTAGCCTTGTGATTATGGAAGGTAGTTCGTTGTTTAGATTTTGTTACTCCAATGGATGGTAGCCTTGTCATTATGGATGGTAGTTTTTTGATGAGATTTTGTTACTCCATTGGATGGTAGCATTGTCATTACAAAAAGTAGTTCGTTGTTGATATTTTGTTACTCTAATGGATGGTAGCCTTGTCATTATGCAAGGTAGTTCATTGTTGACATTTTGTTACTTCAATTTATTGTAGTCTTGTCATTATGGAAGGTAGTTCGTTGTTGAGATTTTGTTACTCCAATGGATGGTAGACTTGTCATTATGGAAGGTAGTTCTTTGTTGAGATTTTGTTACTCTAATGGATGGTAGCCTTGTCATTATGCAAGGTAGTTCATTGTTGACATTTTGTTACTCCAATGAATGGTGACCTTGTCATTATGGAAGGTATTTTTTTGCTGAGATTTTGTTACTCCAATGGATGGTAGACTTGTCATTATGGAAGGTTGTTCATTGTTGAGATTTTGTTACTCCAATGGACGGTAGCCTTGTCATTATGGATGGTAGTTCGTTGTTGAGATTTTGTTACTCCATTGGATGGTACCCTTGTCATTACCGAAAGTAGTTTGTTGTTAAAATTTTGTTACTCCAATGGATGGTATCCTTGTCATTACGGAAGGTAGTTTGTTGTTGAGATTTCGCTACAACAATGGATGGTATCCTTGTCATTATGGAAGGTAGTTCATTGTTGAGATTTTGTTTCTCCAACGGATGGTAGCCTTGTCATTATGGAAGGTAGTGCGTTGTTGATATTTTGTTACTCCAATGGATGGTAACCTTTTCATTATGGAAGGTAGTTCGTTGTTGAGATTTTGTTACTCCAATGGATGGTAGACTTGTCATTATGGAAGGTAGTTCATTGTTGAGATTTTGTTACACTAATGGATGGTAGACTTGTCATTGTGGAAGGTAGTTCGTTGTTGAGATTTTGTTACTCTAATGGATAGTAGCCTTGTTATTATGTAAGGTAGTTCGTTGTTGATGTTTTGTTACTCCAATGGATGGTAGCCTTGTCATTATGCAAGGTAGTTCATTGTTGACATTTTGTTACTCCAATTTCTGGTAGCCTTGTAATTATGGAAGGTAGTTCGTTGTTTAGATTTTGTTACTCCAATGGATGGTAGCCTTGTCATTATTGAAGGTAGGTCGTTGTTGAGATTTTCTTACTCCACTGGATGGTAGCCTTGTCATTATGGAAGGTAGTTCATTGATGAGATTTTATTACTCCAATGGATGATAGCCTTGTCATTATGGAAGGTAGTTCGTTGTTGAGATTTTGTTACACCAATGTATGGTAGGCTTGTCATTACGGAAGGTGGTTCGTTGTTGAGATTTTGTTAATCCAATGGATGGTATTCGTGTCATTATGGAAGGTAGTTCGTTGTTGAGATTCTGTTACTCCAATGGATGGTAGCCTTGTCATTATGGAAGGTAGTTCATTGATGACATTTTATTACTCCAATGGATGGTAGCCTTGTGATTATTGAAGGTAGTTCGTTGTTGAGATTTTGTTACTCCAATGGATGGTAGCCTTGTCATTATGGAAGGTAGTTCATTGATGAGATTTTATTACTCCAATGGATGATAGCCTTGTCATTATGGAAGGTAGTTTGTTGTTGAGATTTTGTTACACCAATGGATGGTAGGCTTGTCATTATGGAAGGTGGTTCGTTGTTGAGATTTTGTTAATCCAATGGATGGTAATCGTGTCATTATGGAAGGTACTTCGTTTTTGAGATTTTGTTACTCCATTGGATGGTAGCCTTGTCATTATGGAAGGTAGTTCATTGTTGACATTTTGTTACTCCAATGGATGGTAGCCTTGTCATTATGGAAGGTAGTTTTTTGTTGAGATTTTGTTACTCCAATGGATGGTAGACTTGTCATTATGGAAGGTAGTTTGTTGTTGAGATTTTGTTACTCTAATGGATGGTAGCCTTGTCATTATGGATGGTAGTTCGTTGTTGAGATTTTTTTACTCCATTGGATGGTACCCTTGTTATTACCGAAAGTAGTTCGTTGTTGAAATTTTGTTACTCCAATGGATGGTAGCCTTGTCATTACGGAAGGTAGTTCATTGTTGAGATTTCGTTACTGCAATGGATGGTAGACTTGTCATTATGGAAGGTAGTTTGTTGTTGAGATTTTGTTACTCTAATGGATGGTAGCCTTGTCATTATGGATGGTAGTTCGTTGTTGAGATTTTTTTACTCCATTGGATGGTACCCTTGTCATTACCGAAAGTAGTTCGTTGTTGAAATTTTGTTACTCCAATGGATGGTAGCCTTGTCATTACGGAAGGTAGTTCATTGTTGAGATTTCGTTACTGCAATGGATGGTATCCTTCTCATTATGGGAGGTAGTTTGTTGTTGAGATTTTGTTACTTTAATGGATGGTATCCTTGTAATTATGGAAGGTAGTTCATTGTTGAGATTTTGTTTCTCCAACGGACGGTAGCCTTGTCATTATGGAAGGTAGTGCGTTGTTGATATTTTGTTACTCTAATGGATGGTAACCTTTTCATTATGGAAGGTAGTTCATTGTTGAGATTTTGTTACTCCAATGGATGGTAGACTTGTCATTATGGAAGGTAGTTCGTTTTTGAGATTTTGTTACACTAATGGATGATAGACTTGTCATTGTAGAAGGTAGTTCGTTGTTGAGATTTTGTTACTCTAATGGATAATAGCCTTGTCATTATGTAAGGTAGTTCGTTGTTGATGTTTTGTTACTCCAATGGATGGTAGCCTTGTCATTATGGAAGGTAGTTCGTTGTTGAGATTTTGTTACTCCAATGAATGGTAGCCTTGTCATTATGGAAGGTAGTTTTTTGTTAAGATTTTGTTACTCCAATGGATGGTATTCGTGTCATTATGGAAGGTATTTTGTTGTTGAGATTTTGTTACTCTAATGGATGGTAGCCTTGTCATTATGGAAGGTAGTTCATTGATGACATTTTGTTACTCCAATGGATGGTAGCCTTGTCATTATTGAAGGTAGTTCGTTGTTGAGATTTTGTTACTCCAATGGATGGTAGCCTTGTCATTATGGAAGGTAGTTAATTGATGAGATTTTATTACTCCAATGGATGATAGCCTTGTCATTATGGAAGGTAGTTCGTTGTTGAGATTTTGTTACACCAATGGATGGTAGGCTTGTCATTATGGAAGGTGGTTCGTTGTTGAGATTTTGTTAATCCAATGGATGGTAATTGTGTCATTATGGAAGGTAGTTCGTTTTTGAGATTTTGTTACTCCATTGGATGGTAGCCTTGTCATTATGGAAGGTAGTTCATTGTTGACATTTTGTTACTCCAATGGATGGTAGCCTTGTCATTATGGAAGTTAGTTTTTTGTTGAGATTTTGTTACTCCAATGGATGGTAGACTTGTCATTATGGAAGGTAGTTTGTTGTTGAGATTTTGTTACTCTAATGGATGGTAGCCTTGTCATTATGGATGGTAGTTCGTTGTTGAGATTTTTTTACTCCATTGGATGGTACCCTTGTCATTACCGAAAGTAGTTCGTTGTTGAAATTTTGTTACTCCAATGGATGGTAGCCTTGTCATTACGGAAGGTAGTTCGTTGTTGAGATTTCGTTACTGCAATGGATGGTAGACTTGTCATTATGGAAGGTAGTTTGTTGTTGAGATTTTGTTACTCTAATGGATGGTAGCCTTGTCATTATGGATGGTAGTTCGTTGTTGAGATTTTTTTACTCCATTGGATGGTACCCTTGTCATTACCGAAAGTAGTTCGTTGTTGAAATTTTGTTACTCCAATGGATGGTAGCCTTGTCATTACGGAAGGTAGTTCATTGTTGAGATTTCGTTACTGCAATGGATGGTATCCTTGTCATTATGGAAGGTAGTTTGTTGTTGAGATTTTGTTACTTTAATGGATGGTATCCTTGTAATTATGGAAGGTAGTTCATTGTTGAGATTTTGTTTCTCCAACGGACGGTAGCCTTGTCATTATGGAAGGTAGTGCGTTGTTGATATTTTGTTACTCTAATGGATGGTAACCTTTTCATTATGGAAGGTAGTTCGTTGTTGAGATTTTGTTACTCCAATGGATGGTAGACTTGTCATTATGGAAGGTAGTTCGTTTTTGAGATTTTGTTACACTAATGGATGATAGACTTGTCATTGTTGAAGGTAGTTCGTTGTTGAGATTTTGTTACTCTAATGGATAATAGCCTTGTCATTATGTAAGGTAGTTCGTTGTTGATGTTTTGTTACTCCAATGGATGGTAGCCTTGTCATTATGGAAGGTAGTTCGTTGTTGAGATTTTGTTACTCCAATGAATGGTAGCCTTGTCATTATGGAAGGTAGTTTTTTGTTGAGATTTTGTTACTCTAATAGATGGTAGACTTGTCATTATGGAAGGTAGTTCGTTGTTGAGATTTTGTTACTCTAATGGATGGTAGCCTTATCATTATGCAAGGTAGTTCATTGTTGAAATTTTGTTACTCCAATGAATGGTAGCCTTGTCATTATAGAAGGTAGTTTTTTGTTGAGATTTTGTTACTCCAATGGATGGTAGACTTGTCATTATGGAAGGTAGTTCGTTGTTTAGATTTTGTTACTCCAATGGATGGTAGCCTTGTCATTATGGATGGTAGTTCGTTGTTGAGATTTTTTTACTCCATTGGATGGTACCCTTGTCATTACCGAAAGTAGTTCGTTGTTGAAATTTTGTTACTCCAATGGATGGTAGCCTTGTCATTATGGAAGGTAGTTCGTTGTTGAGATTTTGTTACACCAATGGATGGTATGCTTGTCATTATGGAAGGTGGTTCGTTGTTGAGATTTTGTTAATCCAATGGATGGTAATTGTGTCATTATGGAAGGTAGTTCGTTTTTGAGATTTTGTTACTCCATTGGATGGTATCCTTGTCATTATGGAAGGTAGTTTGTTGTTGAGATTTTGTTACTCTAATGGATGGTATCCTTGTCATTATGGAAGGTAGTTCATTGTTGAGATTTTGTTTCTCCAACGGATGGTAGCCTTGTCATTATGGAAGGTAGTGCGTTGTTGATATTTTGTTACTCCAATGGATGGTAACCTTTTCATTATGGAAGGTAGTTCGTTGTTGAGATTTTGTTACTCCAATGGATGGTAGATTTGTCATTATGTAAGGTAGTTCGTTGTTGAGATTTTGTCACACTAATGGATGGTAGCCTTGTCATTATGTAAGGTAGTTCGTTGTTTATGTTTTGTTACTCCAATGGATGGTAGCCTTGTCATTATGGAAGGTAGTTTGTTGTTGAGATTTTGTTACTCCAATGGATGGTAGCCTTGTCATTATTGAAGGTAGTTTGTTGTTGAGATTTTGTTACTCCAATCGATGGTAGCCTTGTCATTATCGAAGGTAGTTCATTGATGAGATTTTATTACTCCAATGGATGATAGCCTTGTCATTATGGAAGGTAGTTCGTTGTTGAGATTTTGTTACACCAATGTATGGTAGGCTTGTCATTATGGAAGGTGGTTCGTTGTTGAGATTTTGTTAATCCAATGGATGGTATTCGTGTCATTATGGAAGGTAGTTCGTTGTTGAGATTTTGTTACTCCAATGGATGGTAGGCTTGTCGTTATGGAAGGTAGTTCATTGATGAGATTTTATTAATCCAATGGATGGTAGCCTTGTCATTATTGAAGGTAGTTCGTTGTTGAGATTTTGTTACTCCAATAGACGATAGCCTTGTCATTATGGAAGGTAGTTCATTGATGAGATTTTATTACTCCAATGGATGATAGCCTTGTCATTATGGAAGGTAGTTCGTTGTTGAGATTTTTTTACACCAATGGATGTTAGGCTTGTCATTATGGAAGGTGGTTCGTTGTTGAGATTTTGTTAATCCAATGGATGGTATTCGTGTCATTATGGAACGTAGTTCGTTTTTGAGATTTTGTTACTCCATTGGATGGTAGCCTTGACATTATGGAAGGTAGTTCATTGTTGCCATTTTGTTACTCCAATGGATGGTAGCCTTTTCATTATGAAAGGTAGTTCGTTGTTGAGATTTTGTTACTCAAATGGATGGTATCCTTGCCATTGCGGAAGGTAGTTCGTTGTTGAGATTTTGTTTCTCCAATGGATGGTAGCCTTGTCATTATTGAAGGTAGTTTCTTGTTGAGATTTTATTACTCCAATGGATGGTAGCCTTGCCATTATGGAAGGTAGTTCGTTGTTGAGATTTTGTTACTCCAATGGATGGTTCCCTTGTAATTACTGAAGGTTGATTGTTGTTGAGATTTTGTTACTCAAATGGATGATAGCCTTTTCATTATGGAAGATAGTTTGTTGTTGAGATTTTGTTACTCAAATGGATGGTAGCCTTTTTATTATGGAAGGTATTTCGTTGCTGAGATTTTGTTACACCAATGGATGGTAGCCTTTTCATAATAGAAGGGAGTTTGTTGCTGAGATTTTGTTACTCCAATGGATGGTAGCCTTGTGATTATGGAAGGTAGTTCGTTGTTTAGATTTTGTTACTCCAATGGATGGTAGCCTTGTCATTATGGATGGTAGTTTTTTGATGAGATTTTGTTACTCCATTGGATGGTAGCATTGTCATTACAAAAAGTAGTTCGTTGTTGATATTTTGTTACTCTAATGGATGGTAGCCTTGTCATTATGCAAGGTAGTTCATTGTTGACATTTTGTTACTTCAATTTATTGTAGTCTTGTCATTATGGAAGGTAGTTCGTTGTTGAGATTTTGTTACTCCAATGGATGGTAGACTTGTCATTATGGAAGGTAGTTCGTTGTTGAGATTTTGTTACTCTAATGGATGGTAGCCTTGTCCTTATGCAAGGTAGTTCATTGTTGACATTTTGTTACTCCAATGAATGGTGACCTTATCATTATGGAAGGTATTTTTTTGCTGAGATTTTCTTACTCCAATGGATGGTAGACTTGTCATTATGGAAGGTTGTTCATTGTTGAGATTTTGTTACTCCAATGGATGGTAGACTTGTCATTATGGATGGTAGTTCGTTGTTGAGATTTTGTTACTCCATTGGATGGTACCCTTGTCATTACCGAAAGTAGTTTGTTGTTAAAATTTTGTTACTCCAATGGATGGTATCCTTGTCATTACGGAAGGTAGTTTGTTGTTGAGATTTCGCTACAACAATGGATGGTATCCTTGTCATTATGGAAGGTAGTTCATTGTTGAGATTTTGTTTCTCCAACGGATGGTAGCCTTGTCATTATGGAAGGTAGTGCGTTGTTGATATTTTGTTACTCCAATGGATGGTAACCTTTTCATTATGGAAGGTAGTTCGTTCTTGAGATTTTGTTACTCCAATTGATGGTAGACTTGTCATTATGGAAGGTAGTTCATTGTTGAGATTTTGTTACACTAATGGATGGTAGACTTGTCATTGTGGAAGGTAGTTCGTTGTTGAGATTTTGTTACTCTAATGGATAGTAGCCTTGTTATTATGTAAGGTAGTTCGTTGTTGATGTTTTGTTACTCCAATGGATGGTAGCCTTGTCATTATGCAAGGTAGTTCATTGTTGACTTTTTGTTACTCCAATTTCTGGTAGCCTTGTAATTATGGAAGGTAGTTCGTTGTTTAGATTTTGTTACTCCAATGGATGGTAGCCTTGTCATTATTGAAGGTAGGTCGTTGTTGAGATTTTCTTACTCCACTGGATGGTAGCCTTGTCATTATGGAAGGTAGTTCATTGATGAGATTTTATTACTCCAATGGATGATAGCCTTGTCATTATGGAAGGTAGTTCGTTGTTGAGATTTTGTTACACCAATGTATGGTAGGCTTGTCATTACGGAAGGTGGTTCATTGTTGAGATTTTGTTAATCCAATGGATGGTATTCGTGTCATTATGGAAGGTAGTTCGTTGTTGAGATTCTGTTACTCCAATGGATGGTAGCCTTGTCATTATGGAAGGTAGTTCATTGATGACATTTTATTACTCCAATGGATGGTAGCCTTGTCATTATTGAAGGTAGTTCGTTGTTGAGATTTTGTTACTCCAATGGATGGTAGCCTTGTCATTATGGAAGGTAGTTCATTGATGAGATTTTATTACTCCAATGGATGATAGCCTTGTCATTATGGAAGGTAGTTCGTTGTTGAGATTTTGTTACACCAATGGATGGTAGGCTTGTCATTATGGAAGGTGGTTCGTTGTTGAGATTTTGTTAATCCAATGGATGGTAATCGTGTCATTATGGAAGGTAGTTCGTTTTTGAGATTTTGTTACTCCATTGGATGGTAGCCTTGTCATTATGGAAGGTAGTTCATTGTTGACATTTTGTTACTCCAATGGATGGTAGCCTTGTCATTATGGAAGGTAGTTTTTTGTTGAGATTTTGTTACTCCAATGGATGGTAGACTTGTCATTATGGAAGGTAGTTTGTTGTTGAGATTTTGTTACTCTAATGGATGGTAGCCTTTTCATTATGGATGGTAGTTCGTTGTTGATATTTTTTTACTCCATTGGATGGTACCCTTGTCATTACCGAAAGTAGTTCGTTGTTGAAATTTTGTTACTCCAATGGATGGTAGCCTTGTCATTACGGAAGGTAGTTCATTGTTGAGATTTCGTTACTGCAATGGATGGTAGACTTGTCATTATGTAAGGTAGTTTGTTGTTGAGATTTTGTTACTCTAATGGATGGTAGCCTTGTCATTATGGATGGTAGTTCGTTGTTGAGATTTTTTTACTCCATTGGATGGTACCCTTGTCATTACCGAAAGTAGTTCGTTGTTGAAATTTTGTTACTCCAATGGATGGTAGCCTTGTCATTACGGAAGGTAGTTCATTGTTGAGATTTCGTTACTGCAATGGATGGTATCCTTGTCATTATGGAAGGTAGTTTGTTGTTGAGATTTTGTTACTTTAATGGATGGTATCCTTGTAATTATGGAAGGTAGTTCATTGTTGAGATTTTGTTTCTCCAACGGACGGTAGCCTTGTCATTATGGAAGGTAGTGCGTTGTTGATATTTTGTTACTCTAATGGATGGTAACCTTTTCATTATGGAAGGTAGTTCGTTGTTGAGATTTTGTTACTCCAATGGATGGTAGACTTGTCATTATGGAAGGTAGTTCGTTTTTGAGATTTTGTTACACTAATGGATGATAGACTTGTCATTGTAGAAGGTAGTTCGTTGTTGAGATTTTGTTACTCTAATGGATAATAGCCTTGTCATTATGTAAGGTAGTTCGTTGTTGATGTTTTGTTACTCCAATGGATGGTAGCCTTGTCATTATGGAAGGTAGTTCGTTGTTGAGATTTTGTTACTCCAATGAATGGTAGCCTTGTCATTATGGAAGGTAGTTTTTTGTTAAGATTTTGTTACTCCAATGGATGGTATTCGTGTCATTATGGAAGGTAGTTCGTTGTTGAGATTTTGTTACTCTAATGGATGGTAGCCTTGTCATTATGGAAGGTAGTTCATTGATGACATTTTGTTACTCCAATGGATGGTAGCCTTGTCATTATTGAAGGTAGTTCGTTGTTGAGATTTTGTTACTCCAATGGATGGTAGCCTTGTCATTATGGAAGGTAGTTAATTGATGAGATTTTATTACTCCAATGGATGATAGCCTTGTCATTATGGAAGGTAGTTCGTTGTTGAGATTTTGTTACACCAATGGATGGTAGGCTTGTCATTATGGAAGGTGGTTCGTTGTTGAGATTTTGTTAATCCAATGGATGGTAATTGTGTCATTATGGAAGGTAGTTCGTTTTTGAGATTTTGTTACTCCATTGGATGGTAGCCTTGTCATTATGGAAGGTAGTTCATTGTTGACATTTTGTTACTCCAATGGATGGTAGCCTTGTCATTATGGAAGTTAGTTTTTTGTTGAGATTTTGTTACTCCAATGGATGGTAGACTTGTCATTATGGAAGGTAGTTTGTTGTTGAGATTTTGTTACTCTAATGGATGGTAGCCTTGTCATTATGGATGGTAGTTCGTTGTTGAGATTTTTTTACTCCATTGGATGGTACCCTTGTCATTACCGAAAGTAGTTCGTTGTTGAAATTTTGTTACTCCAATGGATGGTAGCCTTGTCATTACGGAAGGTAGTTCATTGTTGAGATTTCGTTACTGCAATGGATGGTAGACTTGTCATTATGGAAGGTAGTTTGTTGTTGAGATTTTGTTACTCTAATGGATGGTAGCCTTGTCATTATGGATGGTAGTTCGTTGTTGAGATTTTTTTACTCCATTGGATGGTACCCTTGTCATTACCGAAAGTAGTTCGTTGTTGAAATTTTGTTACTCCAATGGATGGTAGCCTTGTCATTACGGAAGGTAGTTCATTGTTGAGATTTCGTTACTGCAATGGATGGTATCCTTGTCATTATGGAAGGTAGTTTGTTGTTGAGATTTTGTTACTTTAATGGATGGTATCCTTGTAATTATGGAAGGTAGTTCATTGTTGAGATTTTGTTTCTCCAACGGACGGTAGCCTTGTCATTATGGAAGGTAGTGCGTTGTTGATATTTTGTTACTCTAATGGATGGTAACCTTTTCATTATGGAAGGTAGTTCGTTGTTGAGATTTTGTTACTCCAATGGATGGTAGACTTGTCATTATGGAAGGTAGTTCGTTTTTGAGATTTTGTTACACTAATGGATGATAGACTTGTCATTGTTGAAGGTAGTTCGTTGTTGAGATTTTGTTACTCTAATGGATAATAGCCTTGTCATTATGTAAGGTAGTTCGTTGTTGATGTTTTGTTACTCCAATGGATGGTAGCCTTGTCATTATGGAAGGTAGTTCGTTGTTGAGATTTTGTTACTCCAATGAATGGTAGCCTTGTCATTATGGAAGGTAGTTTTTTGTTGAGATTTTGTTACTCTAATAGATGGTAGACTTGTCATTATGGAAGGTAGTTCGTTGTTGAGATTTTGTTACTCTAATGGATGGTAGCCTTGTCATTATGCAAGGTAGTTCATTGTTGAAATTTTGTTACTCCAATGAATGGTAGCCTTGTAATTATAGAAGGTAGTTTTTTGTTGAGATTTTGTTACTCCAATGGATGGTAGACTTGTCATTATGGAAGATAGTTCGTTGTTTAGATTTTGTTACTCCAATGGATGGTAGCCTTGTCATTATGGATGGTAGTTCGTTGTTGAGATTTTTTTACTCCATTGGATGGTACCCTTGTCATTACCGAAAGTAGTTCGTTGTTGAAATTTTGTTACTCCAATGGATGGTAGCCTTGTCATTATGGAAGGTAGTTCGTTGTTGAGATTTTGTTACACCAATGGATGGTAGGCTTGTCATTATGGAAGGTGGTTCGTTGTTGAGATTTTGTTAATCCAATGGATGGTAATTGTGTCATTATGGAAGGTAGTTCGTTTTTGAGATTTTGTTACTCCATTGGATGGTATCCTTGTCATTATGGAAGGTAGTTTGTTGTTGAGATTTTGTTACTCTAATGGATGGTATCCTTGTCATTATGGAAGGTAGTTCATTGTTGAGATTTTGTTTCTCCAACGGATGGTAGCCTTGTCATTATGGAAGGTAGTGCGTTGTTGATATTTTGTTACTCCAATGGATGGTAACCTTTTCATTATGGAAGGTAGTTTGTTGTTGAGATTTTGTTACTCCAATGGATGGTAGACTTGTCATTATGGAAGGTAGTTCGTTGTTGAGATTTTGTCACACTAATGGATGGTAGACTTGTCATTGTGGAAGGTAGTTCGTTGTTGAGATTTTGTTACTCTAATGGATAGTAGCCTTGTCATTATGTAAGGTAGTTCGTTGTTGATGTTTTGTTACTCCAATGGATGGTAGCCTTCTCATTATGGAAGGTAGTTCGTTGTTGAGATTTTGTTACTCCAATGGATGGTAGCCTTGTCATTATTGAAGGTAGTTTGTTGTTGAGATTTTGTTACTCCAATCAATGGTAGCCTTGTCATTATGGAAGGTAGTTCATTGATGAGATTTTATTACTCCAATGGATGATAGCCTTGTCATTATGGAAGGTAGTTCGTTGTTGAGAGTTTGTTACACCAATGTATGGTAGGCTTGTCATTATGGAAGGTGGTTCGTTGTTGAGATTTTGTTAATCCAATGGATGGTATTCGTGTCATTATGGAACGTAGTTCGTTTTTGAGATTTTGTTACTCCATTGGATGGTAGCCTTGTCATTATGGAAGGTAGTTCATTGTTGACATTTTGTTACTCCAATGGATGGTAGCCTTTTCATTATGGAAGGTAGTTCGTTGTTGAGATTTTGTTACTCAAATGGATGGTATGCTTGCCGTTGCGGAAGGTAGTTCGTTGTTGAGATTTTGTTTCTCCAATGGAGGGTAGCCTTTTCATTATTGAAGGTAGTTTCTTGTTGAGATTTTATTACACCAATGGATGGTAGCCTTGCCATTATTGAAGGTAGTTCGTTGTTGAGATTTTGTTACTCCAATGGATGGTACCCTTGTAATTATGGAAGGTTGATTGCTGTTAAGATTTTGTTACTCAAATGGATGGTAGCCTTTTCATTATGGAAGATAGTTTGTTGTTGAGATTTTGTTACTCAAATGGATGGTAGCCTTTTTATTATGGAAGGTATTTTGTTGCTGAGATTTTGTTACACTAATGGATGGTAGCCTTGTCATAATGGAAAGTAGTTTGTTGCAGAGATTTTGTTACTCCAATGGATGGTAGCCTTGTGATTATGGAAGGTAGTTCGTTGTTTAGATTTTGTTACTCCAATGGATGGTAGCCTTGTCATTATGGATGGTAGTTTTTTGATGTGATTTTGTTACTCCATTGGATGGTAGCATTGTCATTACAGAAAGTAGTTCGTTGTTAATATTTGGTTACTCTAATGGATGGTAGCCTTGTCATTATGCAAGGTAGTTCATTTTTGACATTTTGTTACTCCAATTTATTGTAGCCTTGTCATTATGGAAGGTAGTTCGTTGTTGAGATTTTGTTACTCCAATGGATGGTAGACTTGTCATTATGGAAGGTAGTTCGTTGTTGAGATTTTGTTACTCTAATGGATGGTAGCCTTGTCATTATGCAAGGTAGTTCATTGTTGACATTTTGTTACTCTAATGAATGGTAGCCTTGTCATTATGGAAGGTATTTTTTTGCTGAGATTTTTTTACTCCAATGGATGGTAGCGTTGTCATTATGGATGGTAGTTCGTTATTGAGATTTTGTTACTCCAATGGATGATAGCGTTTTCATTATGGATGGTAGTTCATTGTTGAGATATTGTTACTCCATTAGATGGTACCCTTGTCATTACCGAAAGTAGTTCGTTGTTGAAATTTTGTTACTCCAATGGATGGTAGCCTTGTCATTATGGAAGGTAGTTCGTTGTTGAGATTTTGTTACTCCAATGGATGGTAGCCTTGTCATTATGGAAGGTAGTTTGTTGTTGAGATTTTGTTACTCTAATGGATGGTAGCCTTGTCATTATGGAAGGTAGTGCATTGTTGATATTTTGTTACTCCAATAGATGGTAACCTTTTCATTATGGAAGGTAGTTCGTTGTTGAGATTTTGTTACTCCAATGGATGGTAGACTTGTCATTATGGAAGGTAGTTCGTTGTTGAGATTTTGTTACACTAATGGATGGTAGACTTGTCATTGTTGAAGGTAGTTCGTTGTTGAGATTTTGTTACTCTAATGGATAGTAGCCTTGTCATTATGTAAGGTAGTTCATTGTTGATGTTTTGTTACTCCAATGGATGGTAGCCTTGTCATTATGGAAGGTAGTTAGTTGTTGAGATTTTGTTACTCCAATGGATGGTAGCCTTGTCATTATTGAAGGTAGTTCGTTGCTCAGATTTTGTTACTCCAATGGAAGGTAGCCTTGTCATTATGGAAGGTAGTTCATTGATGAGATTTTATTACTCTAATGGATGATAGCCTTGTCATTATGGAAGGTAGTTCATTGTTGAGATTTTGTTACACCAATGTATGGTAGGCTTGTATTATGGAAGGTGGTTCGTTGTTGAGATTTTGTTAATCCAATGGATGGTATTCGTGTCATTATGGAAGGTAGTTCGTTGTTGAGATTTTGTTACTCCAATGGATGGTAGCCTTGTCATTATTGAAGGTAGTTCATTGTTGAGATTTTGTTACTCCAATGGATGGTAGCCTTGTCATTATTGAAGGTAGTTCGTTGTTGAGATTTTGTCACTCCAATGGATGGTAGCCTTGTCATTATGGAAGGTAGTTAGTTGTTGAGATTTTGTTACACCAATGTATGGTAGGCTTGTCATTATGGAAGGTGGTTCGTTGTTGAGATTTTTTTAATCCAATAGATGGTAGCCTTGTCATTATGGAAGGTAGTTCATTGATGAGATTTTATTACTCCAATGGATGATAGCCTTGTCATTATGGAAGGTAGTTCGTTGTTGAGATTTTGTTACACCAATGGATGGTAGGCTTGTCATTATGGAAGGTGGTTTGTTGTTGAGATTTTGTTAATCCAATGGATGGTATTCATGTCATTATGGAACGTAATTCGTTTTTGAGATTTTGTTACTCCATTGGATGGTAGCCTTGTCATTATGGAAGGTAATTCATTGTTGACATTTTGTTACTCCAATGGATGGTAGCCTTTTCATTATGGAAGGTAGTTCGTTGTTGAGATTTTGTTACACAAATGGATGGTATCCTTGCCATTGCGGAAGGTAGTTCGTTGTTGAGATTTTGTTTCTCCAATGGATGGTAGCCTTGTCATTATTGAAGGTAGTTTCTTGTTGAGATTTTATTACTCCAATGGATGGTAGCCTTGCCATTATGGAAGGTAGTTCGTTGTTGAGATTTTGTTACTCCAATGGATGGTACCCTTGTAATTATTGAAGGTTGATTGTTGTTGAGATTTTGTTACTCAAATGGATGGTAGCCTTTTCATTATGGAAGATAGTTTGTTGTTGAGATTTTGTTACTCAAATGGATGGTTGCCTTTTTATTATGGAACGCATTTCGTTGCTGAGATTTTGTTACACCAATGGATGGTAGCCTTGTCATAATGGAAGGTAGTTTGTTGCTGAGATTTTGTTACTCCAATGGATGGTAGCCTTGTGATTATGGAAGGTAGTTCGTTGTTTAGATTTTGTTACTCCAATAGATGGTAGCCTTGTCATTATGGATGGTAGTTTTTTGATGAGATTTTGTTACTCCATTGGATGGTAGCATTGTCATTAAAGAAAGTAGTTCGTTGTTGATATTTTGTTACTCTAATGGATGGTAGCCTTGTCATTATGCAAGGTAGTTCATTGTTGACATTTTGTTACTCCAATTTATTGTAGCCTTGTCATTATGGAAGGTAGTTCGTTGTTGAGATTTTGTTACTCCAATGGATGGTAGACTTGTCATTATGGAAGGTAGTTCATTGTTGAGATTTTGTTACTCTAATGGATGGTTACCTTGTCATTATGCAAGGTAGTTCATTGATGACATTTTGTTACTCTAATGAATGGTAGCCTTGTCATTATGGAAGGTATTTTTTTGCTGAGATTTTTTTACTCCAATGGATGGTAGCCTTGTCATTATGGAAGGTAGTTCATTTTTGACATTTTGTTACTCCAATGAATGGTAGCCTTGTCATTATGGAAGGTATTTTTTTGCTGAGATTTTGTTACTCCAATGGATGGTAGACTTGTCATTATGGAAGGTTGTTCATTGTTGAGATTTTGTTACTCCAATGGATGGTAGCGTTGTCATTATGGATGGTAGTTCGTTGTTGAGATTTTGTTACTCCATTGGATGGTACCCTTGTCATTACCGAAAGTAGTTCGTTGTTGAAATTTTGTTACTCCAATGGATGGTAGCCTTGTCATTATGGAAGGTAGTTCGTTGTTGAGATTTTGTTACTCTAATGGATGGTATCCTTGTCATTATGGAAGGTAGTTCATTGTTGAGATTTTGTTTCTCCAACGGATGGTAGCCTTGTCATTATAGAAGGTAGTGCGCTGTTGATATTTTGTTACTCCAATAGATGGTAACCTTTTCATTATGGAAGGTAGTTCGTTGTTGAGATTTTGTTACTCCAATGGATGGTAGACTTGTCATTATTGAAGGTAGTTCGTTGTTGAGATTTTGTTACACTAATGGATGGTAGACTTGTCATTGTTGAAGGTAGTTCGTTGTTGAGATTATGTTACTCTAATGGATAGTAGCCTTGTCATTATGTAAGGTAGTTCATTGTTGATGTTTTGTTACTCGAATGGATGGTAGCCTTGTCATTATGGAATGTAGTTTGTTGTTGAGATTTTGTTACTCCAATGGATGGTAGCCTTGTCATTATTTAAGGTAGTTCGTTGTTCAGATTTTGTTACTCCAATGGATGGTAGCCTTGTCATTATGGAAGGTAGTTCATTGATGACATTTTATTACACTAATGGATGATAGCCTTGTCATTATGGAAGGTAGTTCATTGTTGAGATTTTGTTACTCTAATGGATGGTAGGCTTGTCATTATGGAAGGTGGTTCGTTGTTGAGATTTTGTTTCTCCAACGGATGGTAGCCTTGTCATTATAGAAGGTAGTGCGTTGTTGATATTTTGTTACTCCAATGGATGGTAACCTTTTCATTATGGAAGGTAGTTCGTTGTTGAGATTTTGTTACTCCAATGGATGGTAGATTTGTCATTATGGAAGGTAGTTCGTTGTTGAGATTTTGTCACACTAATGGATGGTAGACTTGTCATTGTGGAAGGTAGTTCGTTGTTGAGATTTTGTTACTCTAATGGATGGTAGCCTTGTCATTATGTAAGGTAGTTCGTTGTTTATGTTTTGTTACTCCAATGGATGGTAGCCTTGTCATTATGGAAGGTAGTTCGTTGTTGAGATTTTTTTACACCAATGTATGGTAGGCTTGTCATTATGGAAGGTGGTTCGTTGTTGAGATTTTGTTAATCCAATGGATGGTATTCGTGTCATTATGGAAGGTAGTTCGTTGTTGAGATTTTGTTACTCCAATGGATGGTAGGCTTGTCGTTATGGAAGGTAGTTCATTGATGAGATTTTATTAATCCAATGGATGGTAGCCTTGTCATTATTGAAGGTAGTTCATTGTTGAGATTTTGTTACTCCAATAGACGGTAGCCTTGTCATTATGGAAGGTAGTTCATTGATGAGATTTTAATACTCCAATGGATGATAGCCTTGTCATTATGGAAGGTAGTTCGTTGTTGAGATTTTGTTACACCAATGGATGTTAGGCTTGTCATTATGGAAGGTGGTTCGTTGTTGAGATTTTGTTAATCCAATGGATGGTATTCGTGTCATTATGGAACGTAGTTCGTTTTTGAGATTTTGTTACTCCATTGGATGGTAGCCTTGTCATTATGGAAGGTAGTTCATTGTTACCATTTTGTTACTCCAATGGATGGTAGCCTTTTCATTATGAAAGGTAGTTCGTTGTTGAGATTTTGTTACTCAAATGGATGGTATCCTTGCCATTGCGGAAGGTAGTTCGTTGTTGAGATTTTGTTTCTCCAATGGATGGTAGCCTTGTCATTATTGAAGGTAGTTTCTTGTTGAGATTTTATTACTCTAATGGATGGTAGCCTTGCCATTATGGAAGGTAGTTCGTTGTTGAGATTTTGTTACTCCAATGGATGGTTCCCTTGTAATTATTTAAGGTTGATTGTTGTTGAGATTTTGTTACTCAAATGGATGATAGCCTTTTCATTATGGAAGATAGTTTGTTGTTGAGATTTTGTTACTCAAATGGATGGTAGCCTTTTTATTATGGAAGGTATTTCGTTGCTGAGATTTTGTTACACCAATGGATGGTAGCCTTTTCATAATGGAAGGGAGTTTGTTGCTGAGATTTTGTTACTCCAATGGATGGTAGCCTTGTGATTATGGAAGGTAGTTCGTTGTTTAGATTTTGTTACTCCAATGGATGGTAGCCTTGTCATTATGGATGGTAGTTTTTTGATGAGATTTTGTTACTCCATTGGATGGTAGCATTGTCATTACAAAAAGTAGTTCGTTGTTGATATTTTGTTACTCTAATGGATGGTAGCCTTGTCATTATGCAAGGTAGTTCATTGTTGACATTTTGTTACTTCAATTTATTGTAGCCTTGTCATTATGGAAGGTAGTTCGTTGTTGAGATTTTGTTACTCCAATGGATGGTAGACTTGTCATTATGGAAGGTAGTTCGTTGTTGAGATTTTGTTACTCTAATGGATGGTAGCCTTGTCATTATGCAAGGTAGTTCATTGTTGACATTTTGTTACTCCAATGAATGGTGACCTTGTCATTATGGAAGGTATTTTTTTGCTGAGATTTTGTTTCTCCAATGGATGGTAGACTTGTCATTATGGAAGGTTGTTCATTGTTGATATTTTGTTACTCCAATGGATGGTAGACTTGTCATTATGGATGGTAGTTCGTTGTTGAGATTTTGTTACTCCATTGGATGGTACCCTTGTCATTACCGAAAGTAGTTTGTTGTTAAAATTTTGTTACTCCAATGGATGGTATCCTTGTCATTACGGAAGGTAGTTTGTTGTTGAGATTTCGTTACAACAATGGATGGTATCCTTGTCATTATGGAAGGTAGTTCATTGTTGAGATTTTGTTTCTCCAACGGATGGTAGCCTTGTCATTATGGAAGGTAGTGCGTTGTTGATATTTTGTTACTCCAATGGATGGTAACCTTTTCATTATGGAAGGTAGTTCATTGTTGAGATTTTGTTACTCCAATGGATGGTAGACTTGTCATTATGGAAGGTAGTTCATTGTTGAGATTTTGTTACACTAATGGATGGTAGACTTGTCATTATGTAAGGTAGTTCGTTGTTGATGTTTTGTTACTCCAATGGATGGTAGCCTTGTCATTATGGAAGGTAGTTCGTTGTTTAGATTTTGTTACTCCAATGGATGGTAGCCTTGTCATTATTGAAGGTAGGTCGTTGTTGAGATTTTCTTACTCCACTGGATGGTAGCCTTGTCATTATGGAAGGTAGTTCATTGATGAGATTTTATTACTCCAATGGATGATAGCCTTGTCATTATGGAAGGTAGTTCGTTGTTGAGATTTTGTTACACCAATGTATGGTAGGCTTGTCATTACGGAAGGTGGTTCGTTGTTGAGATTTTGTTAATCTAATGGATGGTATTCGTGTCATTATGGAAGGTAGTTCGTTGTTGAGATTTTGTTACTCCAATGGATGGTAGCCTTGTCATTATGGAAGGTAGTTCATTGATGAAATTTTATTACTCCAATGGATGGTAGCCTTGTCATTTTTGAAGGTAGTTCATTGTTGAGATTTTGTTACTCCAATGGATGGTAGCCTTGTCATTATGGAAGGTAGTTCATTGATGAGATTTTATTACTCCAATGGATGATAGCCTTGTCATTATGGAAGGTAGTTCGTTGTTGAGATTTTGTTACACCAATGGATGGTAGGCTTGTCATTATGGAAGGTGAATCGTTGTTGAGATTTTGTTAATCTAATGGATGGTAATCGTGTCATTATGGAAGGTAGTTCGTTTTTGAGATTTTGTTACTCCATTGGATGGTAGCCTTGTCATTATGGAAGGTAGTTCATTGTTGAGATTTTGTTACTCCAATGGATGGTAGACTTGTCATTATGGAAGGTAGTTTGTTGTTGAGATTTTGTTACTCTAATGGATGGTAGCCTTGTCATTATGGATGGTAGTTCGTTGTTGAGATTTTTTTACTCCATTGGATGGTACACTTGTCATTACCGAAAGTAGTTCGTTGTTGAAATTTTGTTACTCCAATGGATGGTAGCCTTGTCATTACGGAAGGTAGTTCATTGTTGAGATTTCGTTACTGCAATGGATGGTATCCTTGTCATTATGGAAGGTAGTTTGTTGTTGAGATTTTGTTACTTTAATGGATGGTATCCTTGTAATTATGGAAGGTAGTTCATTGTTGAGATTTTTTTTCTCCAACGGATGGTAGCCTTGTCATTATGGAAGGTAGTGCGTTGTTGATATTTTGTTACTCTAATGGATGGTAACCTTTTCATTATGGAAGGTAGTTCTTTGTTGAGATTTTGTTACTCCAATGGATGGTAGACTTGTCATTATGGAAGGTAGTTCGTTTTTGAGATTTTGTTACACTAATGGATGATAGACTTGTCATTGTTGAAGGTAGTTTGTTGTTGAGATTTTGTTAGTCTAATGGATAATAGCCTTGTCATTATGTAAGGTAGTTCGTTGTTGATGTTTTGTTACTCCAATGGATGGTAGCCTTGTCATTATGGAAGGTAGTTTGTTGTTGAGATTTTGTTACTCCAGTGAATGGTAGCCTTGTCATTATGGAAGGTAGTTTTTTGTTGAGATTTTGTTACTCTAATAGATGGTAGACTTGTCATTATGGAAGGTAGTTCGTTGTTGAGATTTTGTTACTCTAATGGATGGTAGCCTTGTCATTATGCAAGGTAGTTCATTGTTGAAATTTAGTTACTCCAATGAATGGTAGCCTTGTCATTATAGAAGGTAGTTTTTTGTTGAGATTTTGTTACTCCAATGGATGGTAGACTTGTCATTATTGAAGGTAGTTCGTTGTTTAGATTTTGTTACTCTAATGGATGGTAGCCTTGTCATTATGGATGGTAGTTCGTTGTTGAGATTTTTTTACTCCATTGGATGGTACCCTTGTCATTACCGAAAGTAGTTCGTTGTTGAAATTTTGTTACTCCAATGGATGGTAGCCTTGTCATTACGGAAGGTAGTTCATTGTTGAGATTTCGTTACTGCAATGGATGGTATCCTTGTCATTATGGAAGGTAGTTTGTTGTTGAGATTTTGTTACTCTAATGGATGGTATCCATGTCATTAAGGAAGGTAGTTCATTGTTGAGATTTTGTTTCTCCAACGGACGGTAGCCTTGTCATTATGGAAGGTAGTGCGTTGTTGATATTTTGTTACTCTAATGGATGGTAACTTTTCATTATGGAAGGTAGTTCGTTGTTGAGATTTTGTTACTCCAATGGATGGTAGACTTGTCATTATGGAAGGTAGTTTGTTGTTGAGATTTTGTTACTCTAATGGATGGTAGCCTTGTCATTATGGATGGTAGTACGTTGTTGAGATTTTTTTACTCCATTGGATGGTACCCTTGTCATTACCGAAAGTAGTTCGTTGTTGAAATTTTGTTACTCCAATGGATGGTAGCCTTGTCATTACGGAAGGTAGTTCATTGTTGAGATTTCGTTACTGCAATGGATGGTATCCTTGTCATTATGGAAGGTAGTTTGTTGTTGAGATTTTGTTACTTTAATGGATGGTATCCTTGTAATTATGGAAGTAGTTCATTGTTGAGATTTTGTTTCTCCAACGGACGGTAGCCTTGTCATTATGGAAGGTAGTGCGTTGTTGATATTTTGTTACTCTAATGGATGGTAACCTTTTCATTATGGAAGGTAGTTCGTTGTTGAGATTTTGTTACTCCAATGGATGGTAGCCTTGTCATTATTGAAGGTAGTTCATTGTTGAGATTTTGTTACTCCAATGGATGGTAGCCTTGTCATTATTGAAGGTAGTTCGTTGTTGAGATTTTGTCACTCCAATGGATGGTAGCCTTGTCATTATGGAAGGTAGTTAGTTGTTGAGATTTTGTTACACCAATGTATGGTAGGCTTGTCATTATGGAAGGTGGTTCGTTGTTGAGATTTTTTTAATCCAATGGATGGTATTCATGTCATTATGGAAGGTAGTTCATTGTTGAGATTTTGTTACTCCAATGGATGGTAGGCTTGTCATTATGGAAGGTAGTTCATTGATGAGATTTTATTACTCCAATGGATGGTAGCCTTGTCATTATTGAAGGTAGTTCGTTGTTGAGATTTTGTTACTCCAATAGATGGTAGCCTTGTCATTATGGAAGGTAGTTCATTGATGAGATTTTATTACTCCAATGGATGATAGCCTTGTCATTATGGAAGGTAGTTCGTTGTTGAGATTTTGTTACACCAATGGATGGTAGGCTTGTCATTATGGAAGGTGGTTCGTTGTTGAGATTTTGTTAATCCAATGGATGGTATTCGTGTCATTATGGAACGTAATTCGTTTTTGAGATTTTGTTACTCCATTGGATGGTAGCCTTGTCATTATGGAAGGTAATTCATTGTTGACATTTTGTTACTCCAATGGATGGTAGCCTTTTCATTATGGAAGGTAGTTCGTTGTTGAGTTTTTGTTACACAAATGGATGGTATCCTTGCCATTGCGGAAGGTAGTTCGTTGTTGAGATTTTGTTTCTCCAATGGATGGTAGCCTTGTCATTATTGAAGGTAGTTTCTTGTTGAGATTTTATTACTCCAATGGATGGTAGCCTTGCCATTATGGAAGGTAGTTCGTTGTTGAGATTTTGTTACTCCAATGGATGGTACCCTTGTAATTATTGAAGGTTGATTGTTGTTGAGATTTTGTTACTCAAATGGATGGTAGCCTTTTCATTATGGAAGATAGTTTGTTGTTGAGATTTTGTTACTCAAATGGATGGTTGCCTTTTTATTATGGAACGTATTTCGTTGCTGAGATTTTGTTACACCAATGGATGGTAGCCTTGTCATAATGGAAGGTAGTTTGTTGCTGAGATTTTGTTACTCCAATGGATGGTAGCCTTGTGATTATGGAAGGTAGTTCGTTGTTTAGATTTTGTTACTCCAATAGATGGTAGCCTTGTCATTATGGATGGTAGTTTTTTGATGAGATTTTGTTACTCCATTGGATGGTAGCATTGTCATTACAGAAAGTAGTTCGTTGTTGATATTTTGTTACTCTAATGGATGGTAGCCTTGTCATTATGCAAGGTAGTTCATTGTTGACATTTTGTTACTCCAATTTATTGTAGCCTTGTCATTATGGAAGGTAGTTCGTTGTTGAGATTTTGTTACTCCAATGGATGGTAGACTTGTCATTATGGAAGGTAGTTCATTGTTGAGATTTTGTTAATCTAATGGATGGTTACCTTGTCATTATGCAAGGTAGTTCATTGATGACATTTTGTTACTCTAATGAATGGTAGCCTTGTCATTATGGAAGGTATTTTTTTGCTGAGATTTTTTTACTCCAATGGATGGTAGCCTTGTCATTATGGAAGGTAGTTCATTTTTGACATTTTGTTACTCCAGTGAATGGTAGCCTTGTCATTATGGAAGGTATTTTTTTGCTGAGATTTTGTTACTCCAATGGATGGTAGACTTGTCATTATGGAAGGTTGTTCATTGTTGAGATTTTGTTACTCCAATGGATGGTAGCGTTGTCATTATGGATGGTAGTTCGTTGTTGAGATTTTGTTACTCCATTGGATGGTACCCTTGTCATTACCGAAAGTAGTTCGTTGTTGAAATTTTGTTACTCCAATGGATGGTAGCCTTGTCATTATGGAAGGTAGTTCGTTGTTGAGATTTTGTTACTCTAATGGATGGTATCCTTGTCATTATGGAAGGTAGTTCATTGTTGAGATTTTGTTTCTCCAACGGATGGTAGCCTTGTCATTATAGAAGGTAGTGCGTTGTTGATATTTTGTTACTCCAATAGATGGTAACCTTTTCATTATGGAAGGTAGTTCGTTGTTGAGATTTTGTTACTCCAATGGATGGTAGACTTGTCATTATTGAAGGTAGTTCGTTGTTGAGATTTTGTTACACTAATGGATGGTAGACTTGTCATTGTTGAAGGTAGTTCGTTGTTGAGATTATGTTACTCTAATGGATAGTAGCCTTGTCATTATGTAAGGTAGTTCATTGTTGATGTTTTGTTACTCGAATGGATGGTAGCCTTGTCATTATGGAATGTAGTTTGTTGTTGAGATTTTGTTACTCCAATGGATGGTAGCCTTGTCATTATTTAAGGTAGTTCGTTGTTCAGATTTTGTTACTCCAATGGATGGTAGCCTTGTCATTATGGAAGGTAGTTCATTGATGACATTTTATTACACTAATGGATGATAGCCTTGTCATTATGGAAGGTAGTTCATTGTTGAGATTTTGTTACTCTAATGGATGGTAGGCTTGTCATTATGGAAGGTGGTTCGTTGTTGAGATTTTGTTTCTCCAACGGATGGTAGCCTTGTCATTATAGAAGGTAGTGCGTTGTTGATATTTTGTTACTCCAATGGATGGTAACCTTTTCATTATGGAAGGTAGTTCGTTGTTGAGATTTTGTTACTCCAATGGATGGTAGATTTGTCATTATGGAAGGTATTTCGTTGTTGAGATTTTGTCACACTAATGGATGGTAGACTTGTCATTGTGGAAGGTAGTTCGTTGTTGAGATTTTGTTACTCTAATGGATGGTAGCCTTGTCATTATGTAAGGTAGTTCGTTGTTTATGTTTTGTTACTCCAATGGATGGTAGCCTTGTCATTATGGAAGGTAGTTTGTTGTTGAGATTTTGTTACTCCAATGGATGGTAGCCTTGTCATTATTGAAGGTAGTTTGTTGTTGAGATTTTGTTACTCCAATCGATGGTAGCCTTGTCATTATGGAAGGTAGTTCATTGATGAGATTTTATTACTCCAATGGATGATAGCCTTGTCATTATGGAAGGTAGTTCGTTGTTGAGATTTTGTTACACCAATGTATGGTAGGCTTGTCATTATGGAAGGTGGTTCGTTGTTGAGATTTTGTTAATCCAATGGATGGTATTCGTGTCATTATGGAAGGTAGTTCGTTGTTGAGATTTTGTTACTCCAATGGATGGTAGGCTTGTCGTTATGGAAGGTAGTTCATTGATGAGATTTTATTAATCCAATGGATGGTAGCCTTGTCATTATTGAAGGTAGTTCGTTGTTGAGATTTTGTTACTCCAATAGACGGTAGCCTTGTCATTATGGAAGGTAGTTCATTGATGAGATTTTATTACTCCAATGGATGATAGCCTTGTCATTATGGAAGGTAGTTCGTTGTTGAGATTTTGTTACACCAATGGATGTTAGGCTTGTCATTATGGAAGGTGGTTCGTTGTTGAGATTTTGTTAATCCAATGGATGGTATTCGTGTCATTATGGAACGTAGTTCGTTTTTGAGATTTTGTTACTCCATTGGATGGTAGCCTTGTCATTATGGAAGGTAGTTCATTGTTGCCATTTTGTTACTCCAATGGATGGTAGCCTTTTCATTATGAAAGGTAGTTCGTTGTTGAGATTTTGTTACTCAAATGGATGGTATCCTTGCCATTGCGGAAGGTAGTTCGTTGTTGAGATTTTGTTTCTCCAATGGATGGTAGCCTTGTCATTATTGAAGGTAGTTTCTTGTTGAGATTTTATTACTCTAATGGATGGTAGCCTTGCCATTATGGAAGGTAGTTCGTTGTTGAGATTTTGTTACTCCAATGGATGGTTCCCTTGTAATTATTTAAGGTTGATTGTTGTTGAGATTTTGTTACTCAAATGGATGATAGCCTTTTCATTATGGAAGATAGTTTGTTGTTGAGATTTTGTTACTCAAATGGATGGTAGCCTTTTTATTATGGAAGGTATTTCGTTGCTGAAATTTTGTTACACCAATGGATGGTAGCCTTTTCATAATGGAAGGGAGTTTGTTGCTGAGATTTTGTTACTCCAATGGATGGTAGCCTTGTGATTATGGAAGGTAGTTCGTTGTTTAGATTTTGTTACTCCAATGGATGGTAGCCTTGTCATTATGGATGGTAGTTTTTTGATGAGATTTTGTTACTCCATTGGATGGTAGCATTGTCATTACAAAAAGTAGTTCGTTGTTGATATTTTGTTACTCTAATGGATGGTAGCCTTGTCATTATGCAAGGTAGTTCATTGTTGACATTTTGTTACTTCAATTTATTGTAGCCTTGTCATTATGGAAGGTAGTTCGTTGTTGAGATTTTGTTACTCCAATGGATGGTAGACTTGTCATTATGGAAGGTAGTTCGTTGTTGAGATTTTGTTACTCTAATGGATGGTAGCCTTGTCATTATGCAAGGTAGTTCATTGTTGACATTTTGTTACTCCAATGAATGGTGACCTTGTCATTATGGAAGGTATTTTTTTGCTGAGATTTTGTTACTCCAATGGATGGTAGACTTGTCATTATGGAAGGTTGTTCATTGTTGAGATTTTGTTACTCCAATGGATGGTAGACTTGTCATTATGGATGGTAGTTCGTTGTTGAGATTTTGTTACTCCATTGGATGGTACCCTTGTCATTACCGAAAGTAGTTTGTTGTTAAAATTTTGTTACTCCAATGGATGGTATCCTTGTCATTATGGAAGGTAGTTTGTTGTTGAGATTTCGTTACAACAATGGATGGTATCCTTGTCATTATGGAAGGTAGTTCATTGTTGAGATTTTGTTTCTCCAACGGATGGTAGCCTTGTCATTATGGAAGGTAGTGCGTTGTTGATATTTTGTTACTCCAATGGATGGTAACCTTTTCATTATGGAAGGTAGTTCGTTGTTGAGATTTTGTTACTCCAATGGATGGTAGACTTGTCATTATGGAAGGTAGTTCATTGTTGAGATTTTGTTACACTAATGGATGGTAGACTTGTCATTATGTAAGGTAGTTCGTTGTTGATGTTTTGTTACTCCAATGGATGGTAGCCTTGTCATTATGGAAGGTAGTTCGTTGTTTAGATTTTGTTACTCCAATGGATGGTAGCCTTGTCATTATTGAAGGTAGGTCGTTGTTGAGATTTTCTTACTCCACTGGATGGTAGCCTTGTCATTATGGAAGGTAGTTCATTGATGAGATTTTATTACTCCAATGGATGATAGCCTTGTCATTATGGAAGGTAGTTCGTTGTTGAGATTTTGTTACACCAATGTATGGTAGGCTTGTCATTACGGAAGGTGGTTCGTTGTTGAGATTTTGTTAATCTAATGGATGGTATTCGTGTCATTATGGAAGGTAGTTCGTTGTTGAGATTTTGTTACTCCAATGGATGGTAGCCTTGTCATTATGGAAGGTAGTTCATTGATGAAATTTTATTACTCCAATGGATGGTAGCCTTGTCATTATTGAAGGTAGTTCATTGTTGAGATTTTGTTACTCCAATGGATGGTAGCCTTGTCATTATGGAAGGTAGTTCATTGATGAGATTTTATTACTCCAATGGATGATAGCCTTGTCATTACGGAAGGTAGTTCATTGTTGAGATTTCGTTACTGCAATGGATGGTATCCTTGTCATTATGGAAGGTAGTTTGTTGTTGAGATTTTGTTACTCTAATGGATGGTATCCTTGTCATTATGGAAGGTAGTTCATTGTTGAGATTTTGTTTCTCCAACGGACGGTAGCCTTGTCATTATGGAAGGTAGTGCGTTGTTGATATTTTGTTACTCTAATGGATGGTAACCTTTTCATTATGGAAGGTAGTTCGTTGTTGAGATTTTGTTACTCCAATGGATGGTAGCCTTGTGATTATGGAAGGTAGTTCGTTGTTTAGATTTTGTTACTCCAATAGATGGTAGCCTTGTCATTATGGATGGTAGTTTTTTGATGAGATTTTGTTACTCCATTGGATGGTAGCATTGTCATTACAGAAAGTAGTTCGTTGTTGATATTTTGTTACTCTAATGGATGGTAGCCTTGTCATTATGCAAGGTAGTTCATTGTTGACATTTTGTTACTCCAATTTATTGTAGCCTTGTCATTATGGAAGGTAGTTCGTTGTTGAGATTTTGTTACTCCAATGGATGGTAGACTTGTCATTATGGAAGGTAGTTCATTGTTGAGATTTTGTTAATCTAATGGATGGTTACCTTGTCATTATGCAAGGTAGTTCATTGATGACATTTTGTTACTCTAATGAATGGTAGCCTTGTCATTATGGAAGGTATTTTTTTGCTGAGATTTTTTTACTCCAATGGATGGTAGCCTTGTCATTATGGAAGGTAGTTCATTTTTGACATTTTGTTACTCCAGTGAATGGTAGCCTTGTCATTATGGAAGGTATTTTTTTGCTGAGATTTTGTTACTCCAATGGATGGTAGACTTGTCATTATGGAAGGTTGTTCATTGTTGAGATTTTGTTACTCCAATGGATGGTAGCGTTGTCATTATGGATGGTAGTTCGTTGTTGAGATTTTGTTACTCCATTGGATGGTACCCTTGTCATTACCGAAAGTAGTTCGTTGTTGAAATTTTGTTACTCCAATGGATGGTAGCCTTGTCATTATGGAAGGTAGTTCGTTGTTGAGATTTTGTTACTCTAATGGATGGTATCCTTGTCATTATGGAAGGTAGTTCATTGTTGAGATTTTGTTTCTCCAACGGATGGTAGCCTTGTCATTATAGAAGGTAGTGCGTTGTTGATATTTTGTTACTCCAATAGATGGTAACCTTTTCATTATGGAAGGTAGTTCGTTGTTGAGATTTTGTTACTCCAATGGATGGTAGACTTGTCATTATTGAAGGTAGTTCGTTGTTGAGATTTTGTTACACTAATGGATGGTAGACTTGTCATTGTTGAAGGTAGTTCGTTGTTGAGATTATGTTACTCTAATGGATAGTAGCCTTGTCATTATGTAAGGTAGTTCATTGTTGATGTTTTGTTACTCGAATGGATGGTAGCCTTGTCATTATGGAATGTAGTTTGTTGTTGAGATTTTGTTACTCCAATGGATGGTAGCCTTGTCATTATTTAAGGTAGTTCGTTGTTCAGATTTTGTTACTCCAATGGATGGTAGCCTTGTCATTATGGAAGGTAGTTCATTGATGACATTTTATTACACTAATGGATGATAGCCTTGTCATTATGGAAGGTAGTTCATTGTTGAGATTTTGTTACTCTAATGGATGGTAGGCTTGTCATTATGGAAGGTGGTTCGTTGTTGAGATTTTGTTTCTCCAACGGATGGTAGCCTTGTCATTATAGAAGGTAGTGCGTTGTTGATATTTTGTTACTCCAATGGATGGTAACCTTTTCATTATGGAAGGTAGTTCGTTGTTGAGATTTTGTTACTCCAATGGATGGTAGATTTGTCATTATGGAAGGTATTTCGTTGTTGAGATTTTGTCACACTAATGGATGGTAGACTTGTCATTGTGGAAGGTAGTTCGTTGTTGAGATTTTGTTACTCTAATGGATGGTAGCCTTGTCATTATGTAAGGTAGTTCGTTGTTTATGTTTTGTTACTCCAATGGATGGTAGCCTTGTCATTATGGAAGGTAGTTTGTTGTTGAGATTTTGTTACTCCAATGGATGGTAGCCTTGTCATTATTGAAGGTAGTTTGTTGTTGAGATTTTGTTACTCCAATCGATGGTAGCCTTGTCATTATGGAAGGTAGTTCATTGATGAGATTTTATTACTCCAATGGATGATAGCCTTGTCATTATGGAAGGTAGTTCGTTGTTGAGATTTTGTTACACCAATGTATGGTAGGCTTGTCATTATGGAAGGTGGTTCGTTGTTGAGATTTTGTTAATCCAATGGATGGTATTCGTGTCATTATGGAAGGTAGTTCGTTGTTGAGATTTTGTTACTCCAATGGATGGTAGGCTTGTCGTTATGGAAGGTAGTTCATTGATGAGATTTTATTAATCCAATGGATGGTAGCCTTGTCATTATTGAAGGTAGTTCGTTGTTGAGATTTTGTTACTCCAATAGACGGTAGCCTTGTCATTATGGAAGGTAGTTCATTGATGAGATTTTATTACTCCAATGGATGATAGCCTTGTCATTATGGAAGGTAGTTCGTTGTTGAGATTTTGTTACACCAATGGATGTTAGGCTTGTCATTATGGAAGGTGGTTCGTTGTTGAGATTTTGTTAATCCAATGGATGGTATTCGTGTCATTATGGAACGTAGTTCGTTTTTGAGATTTTGTTACTCCATTGGATGGTAGCCTTGTCATTATGGAAGGTAGTTCATTGTTGCCATTTTGTTACTCCAATGGATGGTAGCCTTTTCATTATGAAAGGTAGTTCGTTGTTGAGATTTTGTTACTCAAATGGATGGTATCCTTGCCATTGCGGAAGGTAGTTCGTTGTTGAGATTTTGTTTCTCCAATGGATGGTAGCCTTGTCATTATTGAAGGTAGTTTCTTGTTGAGATTTTATTACTCTAATGGATGGTAGCCTTGCCATTATGGAAGGTAGTTCGTTGTTGAGATTTTGTTACTCCAATGGATGGTTCCCTTGTAATTATTTAAGGTTGATTGTTGTTGAGATTTTGTTACTCAAATGGATGATAGCCTTTTCATTATGGAAGATAGTTTGTTGTTGAGATTTTGTTACTCAAATGGATGGTAGCCTTTTTATTATGGAAGGTATTTCGTTGCTGAAATTTTGTTACACCAATGGATGGTAGCCTTTTCATAATGGAAGGGAGTTTGTTGCTGAGATTTTGTTACTCCAATGGATGGTAGCCTTGTGATTATGGAAGGTAGTTCGTTGTTTAGATTTTGTTACTCCAATGGATGGTAGCCTTGTCATTATGGATGGTAGTTTTTTGATGAGATTTTGTTACTCCATTGGATGGTAGCATTGTCATTACAAAAAGTAGTTCGTTGTTGATATTTTGTTACTCTAATGGATGGTAGCCTTGTCATTATGCAAGGTAGTTCATTGTTGACATTTTGATACTTCAATTTATTGTAGCCTTGTCATTATGGAAGGTAGTTCGTTGTTGAGATTTTGTTACTCCAATGGATGGTAGACTTGTCATTATGGAAGGTAGTTCGTTGTTGAGATTTTGTTACTCTAATGGATGGTAGCCTTGTCATTATGCAAGGTAGTTCATTGTTGACATTTTGTTACTCCAATGAATGGTGACCTTGTCATTATGGAAGGTATTTTTTTGCTGAGATTTTGTTACTCCAATGGATGGTAGACTTGTCATTATGGAAGGTTGTTCATTGTTGAGATTTTGTTACTCCAATGGATGGTAGACTTGTCATTATGGATGGTAGTTCGTTGTTGAGATTTTGTTACTCCATTGGATGGTACCCTTGTCATTACCGAAAGTAGTTTGTTGTTAAAATTTTGTTACTCCAATGGATGGTATCCTTGTCATTATGGAAGGTAGTTTGTTGTTGAGATTTCGTTACAACAATGGATGGTATCCTTGTCATTATGGAAGGTAGTTCATTGTTGAGATTTTGTTTCTCCAACGGATGGTAGCCTTGTCATTATGGAAGGTAGTGCGTTGTTGATATTTTGTTACTCCAATGGATGGTAACCTTTTCATTATGGAAGGTAGTTCGTTGTTGAGATTTTGTTACTCCAATGGATGGTAGACTTGTCATTATGGAAGGTAGTTCATTGTTGAGATTTTGTTACACTAATGGATGGTAGACTTGTCATTATGTAAGGTAGTTCGTTGTTGATGTTTTGTTACTCCAATGGATGGTAGCCTTGTCATTATGGAAGGTAGTTCGTTGTTTAGATTTTGTTACTCCAATGGATGGTAGCCTTGTCATTATTGAAGGTAGGTCGTTGTTGAGATTTTCTTACTCCACTGGATGGTAGCCTTGTCATTATGGAAGGTAGTTCATTGATGAGATTTTATTACTCCAATGGATGATAGCCTTGTCATTATGGAAGGTAGTTCGTTGTTGAGATTTTGTTACACCAATGTATGGTAGGCTTGTCATTACGGAAGGTGGTTCGTTGTTGAGATTTTGTTAATCTAATGGATGGTATTCGTGTCATTATGGAAGGTAGTTCGTTGTTGAGATTTTGTTACTCCAATGGATGGTAGCCTTGTCATTATGGAAGGTAGTTCATTGATGAAATTTTATTACTCCAATGGATGGTAGCCTTGTCATGATTGAAGGTAGTTCATTGTTGAGATTTTGTTACTCCAATGGATGGTAGCCTTGTCATTATGGAAGGTAGTTCATTGATGAGATTTTATTACTCCAATGGATGATAGCCTTGTCATTACGGAAGGTAGTTCATTGTTGAGATTTCGTTACTGCAATGGATGGTATCCTTGTCATTATGGAAGGTAGTTTGTTGTTGAGATTTTGTTACTCTAATGGATGGTATCCTTGTCATTATGGAAGGTAGTTCATTGTTGAGATTTTGTTTCTCCAACGGACGGTAGCCTTGTCATTATGGAAGGTAGTGCGTTGTTGATATTTTGTTACTCTAATGGATGGTAACCTTTTCATTATGGAAGGTAGTTCGTTGTTGAGATTTTGTTACTCCAATGGATGGTAGACTTGTCATTATGGAAGGTAGTTTGTTGTTGAGATTTTGTTACTCTAATGGATGGTAGCCTTGTCATTATGGATGGTAGTACGTTGTTGAGATTTTTTTACTCCATTGGATGGTACCCTTGTCATTACCGAAAGTAGTGCGTTGTTGATATTTTGTTACTCTAATGGATGGTAACCTTTTCATTATGGAAGGTAGTTCGTTGTTGAGATTTTGTTACTCCAATGGATGGTAGACTTGTCATTATGGAAGGTAGTTTGTTTTTGAGATTTTGTTACACTAATTGATGATAGACTTGTCATTGTTAAAGGTAGTTCGTTGTTGAGATTTTGTTACTCTAATGGATAATAGCCTTGTCATTATGTAAGGTAGTTCGTTGTTGATGTTTTGTTACTCCAATGGATGGTAGCCTTGTCATTATGGAAGGTAGTTCGTTGTTGAGATTTTGTTACTCCAATGAATGGTAGCCTTGTCATTATGGAAGGTAGTTTTTTGTTGAGATTTTGTTACTCTAATAGATGGTAGACTTGTCATTATGGAAGGTAGTTCGTTGTTGAGATTTTGTTACTCTAATGGATGGTAGCCTTGTCATTATGCAAGGTAGTTCATTGTTGAAATTTTGTTACTCCAATGAATGGTAGCCTTGTCATTATAGAAGGTAGTTTTTTGTTGAGATTTTGTTACTCCAATGGATGGTAGACTTGTCATTATGGAAGGTAGTTCGTTGTTTAGATTTTGTTACTCCAATGGATGGTAGCCTTGTCATTATGGATGGTAGTTCGTTGTTGAGATTTTTTAATCCATTGGATGGTACCCTTGTCATTACCGAAAGTAGTTCGTTGTTGAAATTTTGTTACTCCAATGGATGGTAGCCTTGTCATTACGGAAGGTAGTTCATTGTTGAGATTTCGTTACTGCAATGGATGGTATCCTTGTCATTATGGAAGGTAGTTTGTTGTTGAGATTTTGTTACTCTAATGGATGGTATCCTTGTCATTATGGAAGGTAGTTCATTGTTGAGATTTTGTTTCTCCAACGGATGGTAGCCTTGTCATTATGGAAGGTAGTGCGTTGTTGATATTTTGTTACTCCAATGGATGGTAACCTTTTCATTATGGAAGGTAGTTCGTTGTTGAGATTTTGTTACTCCAATGGATGGTAGACTTGTCATTATGGAAGGTAGTTCATTGTTGAGATTTTGTCACACTAATGGATGGTAGACTTGTCATTGTGGAAGGTAGTTCGTTGTTGAGATTTTGTTACTCTAATGGATAGTAGCCTTGTCATTATGTAAGGTAGTTCGTTGTTGATGTTTTGTTACTCCAATGGATGGTAGCCTTCTCATTATGGAAGGTAGTTCGTTGTTGAGATTTTGTTACTCCAATGGATGGTAGCCTTGTCATTATTGAAGGTAGTTTGTTGTTGAGATTTTGTTACTCCAATCGATGGTAGCCTTGTCATTATGGAAGGTAGTTCATTGATGAGATTTTATTACTCCAATGGATGATAGCCTTGTCATTATGGAAGGTAGTTCGTTGTTGAGAGTTTGTTACACCAATGTATGGTAGGCTTGTCATTATGGAAGGTGGTTCGTTGTTGAGATTTTGTTAATCCAATGGATGGTATTCGTGTCATTATGGAAGGTAGTTCGTTCTTGAGATTTTGTTACTCCAATGGATGGTAGGCTTGTCATTATGGAAGGTAGTTCATTGATGAGATTTTATTACTCCAATGGATGGTAGCCTTGTCATTATTGAAGGTAGTTCGTTGTTGAGATTTTGTTACTCCAATAGATGGTAGCCTTGTCATTATGAAAGGTAGTTCATTGATGAAATTTTATTACTCCAATGGATGATAGCCTTGTCATTATGGAAGGTAGTTCGTTGTTGAGATTTTGTTACACCAATGGATGGTAGGCTTGTCATTATGAAAGGTGGTTCGTTGTTGAGATTTTGTTAATCCAATGGATGGTATTCGTGTCATTATGGAACGTAGTTCGTTTTTGAGATTTTGTTACTCCATTGGATGGTAGCCTTGTCATTATGGAAGGTAGTTCATTGTTGACATTTTGTTACTCCAATGGATGGTAGCCTTTTCATTATGGAAGGTAGTTCGTTGTTGAGATTTTGTTACTCAAATGGATGGTATGCTTGCCGTTGCGGAAGGTAGTTCGTTGTTGAGATTTTGTTTCTCCAATGGAGGGTAGCCTTTTCATTATTGAAGGTAGTTTCTTGTTGAGATTTTATTACTCCAATGGATGGTAGCCTTGCCATTATGGAAGGTAGTTCGTTGTTGAGATTTTGTTACTCCAATGGATGGTACCCTTGTAATTATGGAAGGTTGATTGTTGTTGAGATTTTGTTACTCAAATGGATGGTAGCCTTTTAATTATGGAAGATAGTTTGTTGTTGAGATTTTGTTACTCAAATGGATGGTAGCCTTTTTATTATGGAAGGTATTTTGTTGCTGAGATTTTGTTACACTAATGGATGGTAGCCTTGTCATAATGGAAGGTAGTTTGTTGCAGAGATTTTGTTACTCCAATGGATGGTAGCCTTGTGATTATGGAAGGTAGTTCGTTGTTTAGATTTTGTTATTCCAATGGATGGTAGCCTTGTCATTATGGATGGTAGTTTTTTGATGTGATTTTGTTACTCCATTGGATGGTAGCATTGTCATTACAGAAAGTAGTTCGTTGTTGATATTTGGTTACTCTAATGGATGGTAGCCTTGTCATTATGCAAGGTAGTTCATTTTTGACATTTTGTTACTCCAATTTATTGTAGCCTTGTCATTATGGAAGGTAGTTCGTTGTTGAGATTTTGTAACTCTAATGGATGGTAGCCTTGTCATTATGGAAGGTAGTTTTTTGTTGAGATTTTGTTACTCCAATGGATGGTAGACTTGTCATTATGGAAGGTAGTTTGTTGTTGAGATTTTGTTACTCTAATGGATGGTAGCCTTGTCATTATGGATGGTAGTTCGTTGTTGAGATTTTTTTACTCCATTGGATGGTACCCTTGTCATTACCGAAAGTAGTTCGTTGTTGAAATTTTGTTACTCCAATGGATGATAGCCTTGTCATTACGGAAGGTAGTTCATTGTTGAGATTTCGTTACTGCAATGGATGGTATCCTTGTCATTATGGAAGGTAGTTTGTTGTTGAGATTTTGTTACTTTAATGGATGGTATCCTTGTAATTATGGAAGGTAGTTCATTGTTGAGATTTTGTTTCTCCAACAGACGGTAGCCTTGTCATTATGGAAGGTAGTGCGTTGTTGATATTTTGTTACTCTAATGGATGGTAACGTTTTCATTATGGAAGGTAGTTCGTTGTTGAGATTTTGTTACTCCAATGGATGGTAGACTTGTCATTATGGAAGGTAGTTCGTTTTTGAGATTTTGTTACACTAATGGATGATAGACTTGTCATTGTTGAAGGTAGTTTGTTGTTGAGATTTTGTTAGTCTAATGGATAATAGCCTTGTCGTTATGTAAGGTAGTTCGTTGTTGATGTTTTGTTACTCCAATGGATGGTAGCCTTGTCATTATGGAAGGTAGTTCGTTGTTGAGATTTTGTTACTCCAATGAATGGTAGCCTTGTCATTATGGAAGGTAGTTTTTTGTTGAGATTTTGTTACTCTAATAGATGGTAGACTTGTCATTATGGAAGGTAGTTCGTTGTTGAGATTTTGTTACTCTAATGGATGGTAGCCTTGTCATTATGCAAGGTAGTTCATTGTTGAAATTTTGTTACTCCAATGAATGGTAGCCTTGTCATTATAGAAGGTAGTTTTTTGTTGAGATTTTGTTACTCCAATGGATGGTAGACTTGTCATTATGGAAGGTAGTTCGTTGTTTAGATTTTGTTACTCCAATGGATGGTAGCCTTGTCATTATGGATGGTAGTTCGTTGTTGAGATTTTTTTACTCCATTGGATGGTACCCTTGTCATTACCGAAAGTAGTTCGTTGTTGAAATTTTGTTACTCCAATGGATGGTAGCCTTGTCATTACGGAAGGTAGTTCATTGTTGAGATTTCGTTACTGCAATGGATGGTATCCTTGTCATTATGGAAGGTAGTTTGTTGTTGAGATTTTGTTACTCTAATGGATGGTATCCTTGTCATTATGGAAGGTAGTTCATTGTTGAGATTTTGTTTCTCCAACGGACGGTAGCCTTGTCATTATGGAAGGTAGTGCGTTGTTGATATTTTGTTACTCTAATGGATGGTAACCTTTTCATTATGGAAGGTAGTTCGTTGTTGAGATTTTGTTACTCCAATGGATGGTAGACTTGTCATTATGGAAGGTAGTCTGTTGTTGAGATTTTGTTACTCTAATGGATGGTAGCCTTGTCATTATGGATGGTAGTTCGTTGTTGAGATTTTTTTACTCCATTGGATGGTACCCTTGTCATTACCGAAAGTAGTTCGTTGTTGAAATTTTGTTACTCCAATGGATTGTAGCCTTGTCATTACGGAAGGTAGTTCATTGTTGAGATTTCGTTACTGCAATGGATGGTATCCTTGTCATTATGGAAGGTAGTTTGTTGTTGAGATTTTGTTACTTTAATGGATGGTATCCTTGTAATTATGGAAGGTAGTTCATTGTTGAGATTTTGTTTCTCCAACGGACGGTAGCCTTGTCATTATGGAAGGTATTGCATTGTTGATATTTTGTTACTCTAATGGATGGTAACCTTTTCATTATGGAAGGTAGTTCGTTGTTGAGATTTTGTTACTCCAATGGATGGTAGACTTGTCATTATGGAAGGTAGTTCGTTTTTGAGATTTTGTTACACTAATGGATGATAGACTTGTCATTGTTGAAGGTAGTTCGTTGTTGAGATTTTGTTACTCTAATGGATAATAGCCTTGTCATTATGTAAGGTAGTTCGTTGTTGATGTTTTGTTACTCCAATGGATGGTAGCCTTGTCATTATGGAAGGTAGTTCGTTGTTGAGATTTTGTTACTCCAATGAATGGTAGCCTTGTCATTACGGAAAGTAGTTTTTTGTTGAGATTTTGTTACTCTAATAGATGGTAGACTTGTCATTATGGAAGGTAGTTCGTTGTTGAGATTTTGTTACTCTAATGGATGGTAGCCTTGTCATTATGCAAGGTAGTTCATTGTTGAAATTTTGTTACTCCAATGAATGGTAGCCTTGTCATTATAGAAGGTAGTTTTTTGTTGAGATTTTGTTACTCCAATGGATGGTAGACTTGTCATTATGGAAGGTAGTTCGTTGTTTAGATTTGTTACTCCAATGGATGGTAGCCTTGTCATTATGGATGGTAGTTCGTTGTTGAGATTTTTTAATCCATTGGATGGTACCCTTGTCATTACCGAAAGTAGTTCGTTGTTGAAATTTTGTTACTCCAATGGATGGTAGCCTTGTCATTACGGAAGGTAGTTCATTGTTGAGATTTCGTTACTGCAATGGATGGTATCCTTGTCATTATGGAAGGTAGTTTGTTGTTGAGATTTTGTTACTCTAATGGATGGTATCCTTGTCATTATGGAAGGTAGTTCATTGTTGAGATTTTGTTTCTCCAACGGATGGTAGCCTTGTCATTATGGAAGGTAGTGCGTTGTTGATATTTTGTTACTCCAATGGATGGTAACCTTTTCATTATGGAAGTTAGTTCGTTGTTGAGATTTTGTTACTCCAATGGATGGTAGACTTGTCATTATGGAAGGTAGTTCATTGTTGAGATTTTGTCACACTAATGGATGGTAGACTTGTCATTGTGGAAGGTAGTTCGTTGTTGAGATTTTGTTACTCTAATGGATAGTAGCCTTGACATTATGTAAGGTAGTTCGTTGTTGATGTTTTGTTACTCCAATGGATGGTAGCCTTCTCATTATGGAAGGTAGTTCGTTGTTGAGATTTTGTTACTCCAATGGATGGTAGCCTTGTCATTATAGAAGGTAGTTTGTTGTTGAGATTTTGTTACTCCAATCGATGGTAGCCTTGTCATTATGGAAGGTAGTTCATTGATGAGATTTTATTACTCCAATGGATGATAGCCTTGTCATTATGGAAGGTAGTTCGTTGTTGAGAGTTTGTTACACCAATGTATGGTAGGCTTGTCATTATGGAAGGTGGTTCGTTGTTGAGATTTTGTTAATCCAATGGATGGTATTCGTGTCATTATGGAAGGTAGTTCGTTGTTGAGATTTTGTTACTCCAATGGATGGTAGGCTTGTCATTATGGAAGGTAGTTCATTGATGAGATTTTATTACTCCAATGGATGGTAGCCTTGTCATTATTGAAGGTAGTTCGTTGTTGAGATTTTGTTACTCCAATAGATGGTAGCCTTGTCATTATGGAAGGTAGTTCATTGATGAGATTTTATTACTCCAATGGATGATAGCCTTGTCATTATGGAAGGTAGTTTGTTGTTGAGATTTTGATACACCAATGGATGGTAGGCTTGTCATTATGGAAGGTGGTTCATTGTTGAGATTTTGTTAATCCAATGGATGGTATTCGTGTCATTATGGAACGTAGTTCGTTTTTGAGATTTTGTTACTCCATTGGATGGTAGCCTTGTCATTATGGAAGGTAGTTCATTGTTGACATTTTGTTACTCCAATGGATGGTAGCCTTTTCATTATCGAAGGTAGTTCGTTGTTGAGATTTTGTTACTCAAATGGATGGTATGCTTGTCGTTGCGGAAGGTAGTTCGTTGTTGAGATTTTGTTTCTCCAATGGAGGGTAGCCTTTTCATTATTGAAGGTAGTTTCTTGTTGAGATTTTATTACTCCAATGGATGGTAGCCTTGCCATTATGGAAGGTAGTTCGTTGTTGAGATTTTGTTACTCCAATGGATGGTACCCTTGTAATTATGGAAGGTTGATTGTTGTTGAGATTTTGTTACTCAAATGGATGGTAGCCTTTTCATTATGCAAGATAGTTTGTTGTTGAGATTTTGTTACTCAAATGGATGGTAGCCTTTTTATTATGGAAGGTATTTTGTTGTTGAGATTTTGTTACACTAATGGATGGTAGCCTTGTCATAATGGAAGGTAGTTTGTTGCAGAGATTTTGTTACTCCAATGGATGGTAGCCTTGTGATTATGGAAGGTAGTTCGTTGTTTAGATTTTGTTACTCCAATGGATGGTAGCCTTGTCATTATGGATGGTAGTTTATTGATGTGATTTTGTTACTCCATTGGATGGTAGCATTGTCATTACAGAAAGTAGTTCGTTGTTGATATTTGGTTAATCTAACGGATGGTAGCCTTGTCATCATGCAAGGTAGTTCATTTTTGACATTTTGTTACTCCAATTTATTGTAGCCTTGTCATTATGGAAGGTAGTTCGTTGTTGAGATTTTGTTACTCCAATGGATGGTAGACTTGTCATTATGGAAGGTAGTTCGTTGTTGAGATTTTGTTACTCTAATGGATGGTAGCCTTGTCATTATGCAAGGTAGTTCATTGTTGACATTTTGTTACTCTAATGAATGGTAGCCTTGTCATTATGGAAGGTATTTTTTTGCTGAGATTTTGTTACTCCAATGGATGGTAGCGTTGTCATTATGGATGGTAGTTCGTTGTTGAGATTTTGTTACTCCAATGGATGATAGCGTTTTCATTATGGATGGTAGTTCGTTGTTGAGATTTTGTTACTCCATTGGATGGTACCCTTTTCATTACCGAAAGTAGTTCGTTGTTGAAATTTTGTTACTCCAATGGATGGTAGCCTTGTCATTATGGAAGGTAGTTCGTTGTTGAGATTTTGTTACTCCAATGGATGGTAGCCTTGTCATTATGGAAGGTAGTTTGTTGTTGAGATTTTGTTACTCTAATGGATGGTAGCCTTGTCATTATGGAAGGTAGTGCGTTGTTGATATTTTGTTACTCCAATAGATGGTAACCTTTTCATTATGGAAGGTAGTTCGTTGTTGAGATTTTGTTACTCCAATGGATGGTAGACTTGTCATTATGGAAGGTAGTTCGTTGTTGAGATTTTGTTACACTAATGGATGGTAGACTTGTCATTGTTGAAGGTAGTTCGTTGTTGAGATTTTGTTACTCTAATGGATAGTAGCCTTGTCATTATGTAAGGTAGTTCATTGTTGATGTTTTGTTACTCCAATGGATGGTAGCCTTGTCATTATTGAAGGTAGTTCGTTGTTCAGATTTTATTACTCCAATGGAAGGTAGCCTTGTCATTATGGAAGGTAGTTCATTGATGAGATTTTATTACTCTAATGGATGATAGCCTTGTCATTATGGAAGGTAGTTCATTGTTGAGATTTTGTTACACCAATGTATGGTAGGCTTGTCATTATGGAAGGTGGTTCATTGTTGAGATTTTGTTAATCCAATGGATGGTATTCGTGTCATTATGGAAGGTAGTTCGTTGTTGAGATTTTGTTACTCCAATGGATGGTAGCCTTGTCATTATTGAAGGTAGTTCATTGTTGAAATTTTGTTACTCCAATGGATGGTAGCCTTGTCATTATTGAAGGTAGTTCGTTGTTGAGATTTTGTTACTCCAATGGATGGTAGCCTTGTCATTATGGAAGGTAGTTCATTGATGAGATTTTATTACTCCAATGGATGATAGCCTTGTCATTATGGAAGGTAGTTAGTTGTTGAGATTTTGTTACACCAATGTATGGTAGGCTTGTCATTATAGAAGGTGGTTCGTTGTTGAGATTTTTTTAATCCAATGGATGGTATTCGTGTCATTATGGAAGGTAGTTCATTGTTGAGATTTTGTTACTCCAATGGATGGTAGGCTTGTCATTATGGAAGGTAGTTCATTGATGACATTTTATTACTCCAATGGATGGTAGCCTTGTCATTATTGAAGGTAGTTCGTTGTTGAGATTTTGTTACTCCAATAGATGGTAGCCTTGTCCTTATGGAAGGTAGTTCATTGATGAGATTTTATTACTCCAATGGATGATAGCCTTGTCATTATGGAAGGTAGTTCGTTGTTGAGATTTTGTTACACCAATGGATGGTAGGCTTGTCATTATGGAAGGTGGTTCGTTATTGAGATTTTGTTAATCCAATGGATGGTATTCGTGTCATTATGGAACGTAATTCGTTTTTGAGATTTTGTTACTCCATTGGATGGTAGCCTTGTCATTATAGAAGGTAGTTCATTGTTGACATTTTGTTACTCCAATGGATGGTAGCCTTTTCATTATGGAAGGTAGTTCGTTGTTGAGATTTTGTTACTCAAATGGATGGTATGCTTGTCGTTGCAGAAGGTAGTTCGTTGTTGAGATTTTGTTTCTCCAATGGAGGGTATCCTTTTCATTATTGAAGGTAGTTTCTTGTTGAGATTTTATTACTCCAATGGATGGTAGCCTTGCCATTATGGAAGGTAGTTCGTTGTTGAGATTTTGTTACTCCAATGGATGGTACCCTTGTAATTATGGAAGGTTGATTGTTGTTGAGATTTTGTTACTCAAATGGATGGTAGCCTTTTCATTATGGAAGATAGTTTGTTGTTGAGATTTTGTTACTCAAATGGATGGTAGCCTTTTTATTATGGAAGGTATTTTGTTGCTGAGATTTTGTTACACTAATGGATGGTAGCCTTGTCATAATGGAAGGTAGTTTGTTGCAGAGATTTTGTTACTCCAATGGATGGTAGCCTTGTGATTATGGAAGGTAGTTCGTTGTTTAGATTTTGTTACTCCAATGGATGGTAGCCTTGTCATTATGGATGGTTGTTTTTTGATGTGATTTTGTTACTCCATTGGATGGTAGCATTGTCATTACAGAAAGTAGTTCATTGTTGATATTTGGTTACTCTAATGGATGGTAGCCTTGTCATTATGCAAGGTAGTTCATTTTTGACATTTTGTTACTCCAATGGATGGTAGACTTGTCATTATGGAAGGTAGTTCGTTGTTGAGATTTTGTTACTCTAATGGATGGTAGCCTTGTCATTATGGAAGGTAGTTCATTGATGAGATTTTATTACTCCAATGGATGGTAGCCTTGTCATTATTGAAGGTAGTTCGTTGTTGAGATTTTGTTACTCCAATAGATGGTAGCCTTGTCCTTATGGAAGGTAGTTCATTGATGAGATTTTATTACTCCAATGGATGATAGCCTTGTCATTATGGAAGGTAGTTCGTTGTTGAGATTTTGTTACACCAATGGATGGTAGGCTTGTCATTATGGAAGGTGGTTCGTTATTGAGATTTTGTTAATCCAATGGATGGTATTCGTGTCATTATGGAACGTAATTCGTTTTTGAGATTTTGTTACTCCATTGGATGGTAGCCTTGTCATTATGGAAGGTAGTTCATTGTTGACATTTTGTTACTCCAATGGATGGTAGCCTTTTCATTATGGAAGGTAGTTCGTTGTTGAGATTTTGTTACTCAAATGGATGGTATGCTTGTCGTTGCGGAAGGTAGTTCGTTGTTGAGATTTTGTTTCTCCAATGGAGGGTAGCCTTTTCATTATTGAAGGTAGTTTCTTGTTGAGATTTTATTACTCCAATGGATGGTAGCCTTGCCATTATGGAAGGTAGTTCGTTGTTGAGATTTTGTTACTCCAATGGATGGTACCCTTGTAATTATGGAAGGTTGATTGTTGTTGAGATTTTGTTACTCAAATGGATGGTAGCCTTTTCATTATGGAAGATAGTTTGTTGTTGAGATTTTGTTACTCAAATGGATGGTAGCCTTTTTATTATGGAAGGTATTTTGTTGCTGAGATTTTGTTACACTAATGGATGGTAGCCTTGTCATAATGGAAGGTAGTTTGTTGCAGAGATTTTGTTACTCCAATGGATGGTAGCCTTGTGATTATGGAAGGTAGTTCGTTGTTTAGATTTTGTTACTCCAATGGATGGTAGCCTTGTCATTATGGATGGTAGTTTTTTGATGTGATTTTGTTACTCCATTGGATGGTAGCATTGTCATTACAGAAAGTAGTTCATTGTTGATATTTGGTTACTCTAATGGATGGTAGCCTTGTCATTATGCAAGGTAGTTCATTTTTGACATTTTGTTACTCCAATGGATGGTAGACTTGTCATTATGGAAGGTAGTTCGTTGTTGAGATTTTGTTACTCTAATGGATGGTAGCCTTGTCATTATGCAAGGTAGTTCATTGTTGACATTTTGTTACTCTAATGAATGGTAGCCTTGTCATTATGGAAGGTATTTTTTTGCTGAGATTTTTTTACTCCAATGGATGGTAGCGTTGTCATTATGGATGGTAGTTCGTTGTTGAGATTTTGTTACCCAATGGATGATAGCGTTTTCATTATGGATGGTAGTTCGTTGTTGAGATTTTGTTACTCCATTGGATGGTACCCTTGTCATTACCGAAAGTAGTTCGTTGTTGAAATTTTGTTACTCCAATGGATGGTAGCCTTGTCATTATGGAAGGTAGTTCGTTGTTGAGATTATGTTACTCCAATGGATGGTAGCCTTGTCATTATGGAAGGTAGTTTGTTGTTGAGATTTTGTTACTCTAATGGATGGTAGCCTTGTCATTATGGAAGGTAGTGCGTTGTTGATATTTTGTTACTCCAATAGATGGTAACCTTTTCATTATGGAAGGTAGTTCGTTGTTGAGATTTTGTTACTCCAATGGATGGTAGACTTGTCATTATGGAAGGTAGTTCGTTGTTGAGATTTTGTTACACTAATGGATGGTAGACTTGACATTGTTGAAGGTATTTCGTTGTTGAGATTTTGTTACTCTAATGGATAGTAGCCTTGTCATTATGTAAGGTAGTTCATTGTTGATGTTTTGTTACTCCAATGGATGGTAGCCTTGTCATTATTGAAGGTAGTTCGTTATTCAGATTTTATTACTCCAATGGAAGGTAGCCTTGTCATTATGGAAGGTAGTTCATTGATGAGATTTTATTACTCTAATGGATGATAGCCTTGTCATTATGGAAGGTAGTTCATTGTTGAGATTTTGTTACACCAATGTATGGTAGGCTTGTCATTATGGAAGGTGGTTCGTTGTTGAGATTTTGTTAATCCAATGGATGGTATTCGTGTCATTATGGAAGGTAGTTCGTTGTTGAGATTTTGTTACTCCAATGGATGGTAGCCTTGTCATTATTGAAGGTAGTTCATTGTTGAGATTTTGTTACTCCAATGGATGGTAGCCTTGTCATTATTGAAGGTAGTTCGTTGTTGAGATTTTGTTACTCCAATGGATGGTAGCCTTGTCATTATGGAAGGTAGTTCATTGATGAGATTTTATTACTCCAATGGATGATAGCCTTGTCATTATGGAAGGTAGTTAGTTGTTGAGATTTTGTTACACCAATGTATGGTAGGCTTGTCAATATGGAAGGTGGTTCGTTGTTGAGATTTTTTTAATCCAATGGATGGTATTCGTGTCATTATGGAAGGTAGTTCATTGTTGAGATTTTGTTACTCCAATGGATGGTAGGCTTGTCATTATGGAAGGTAGTTCATTGATGAGATTTTATTACTCCAATGGATGGTAGCCTTGTCATTATTGAAGGTAGTTCGTTGTTGAGATTTTGTTACTCCAATAGATGGTAGCCTTGTCATTATGGAAGGTATTTCGTTGTTGAGATTTTGTTACACCAATGGATGGTAGGCTTGTCATTATGGAAGGTGGTTCGTTGTTGAGATTTTGTTAATCCAATGGATGGTATTCGTGTCATTATGGAACGTAATTCGTTTTTGAGATTTTGTTACTCCATTGGATGGTAGCCTTGTCATTATGGAAGGTAGTTCATTGTTGACATTTTGTTACTCCAATGGATGGTAGCCTTTTCATTATGGAAGGTAGTTCGTTGTTGAGATTTTGTTACTCAAATGGATGGTATCCTTGCCATTGCGGAAGGTAGTTCGTTGTTGAGATTTTGTTTCTCCAATGGATGGTAGCCTTGTCATTATTGAAGGTAGTTTCTTGTTGAGATTTTATTACTCCAATGGATGGTAGCCTTGCCATTATGGAAGGTAGTTCGTTGTTGAGATTTTGTTACTCCAATGGATGGTACCCTTGTAATTATTGAAGGTTGATTGTTGTTGAGATTTTGTTACTCAAATGGATGGTAGCCTTTTCATTATGGAAGATAGTTTGTTGTTGAGATTTTGTTACTCAAATGGATGGTTGCCTTTTTATTATGGAACGTATTTCGTTGCTGAGATTTTGTTACACCAATGGATGGTAGCCTTGTCATAATGGAAGGTAGTTTGTTGCTGAGATTTTGTTACTCCAATGGATGGTAGCCTTGTGATTATGGAAGGTAGTTCGTTGTTTAGATTTTGTTACTCCAATGGATGGTAGCCTTGTCATTATGGATGGTAGTTTTTTGATGAGATTTTGTTACTCCATTGGATGGTAGCATTGTCATTACAGAAAGTAGTTCGTTGTTGATATTTGGTTACTCTAATGGATGGTAGCCTTGTCATTATGCAAGGTAGTTCATTTTTGACATTTTGTTACTCCAATTTATTGTAGCCTTGTCATTATGGAAGGTAGTTCGTTGTTGAGATTTTGTTACTCCAATGGATGGTAGACTTGTCATTATGGAAGGTAGTTCATTGTTGAGATTTTGTTACTCTAATGGATGGTAGCCTTGTCATTATGCAAGGTAGTTCATTGTTGACATTTTGTTACTCTAATGAATGGTAGCCTTGTCATTATGGAAGGTATTTTTTTGCTGAGATTTTTTTACTCCAATGGATGGTAGCGTTGTCATTATGGATGGTAGTTCGTTGTTGAGATTTTGTTACCCAATGGATGATAGCGTTTTCATTATGGATGGTAGTTCGTTGTTGAGATTTTGTTACTCCATTGGATGGTACCCTTGTCATTACCAAAAGTAGTTCGTTGTTGAAATTTTGTTACTCCAATGGATGGTAGCCTTGTCATTATGGAAGGTAGTTCGTTGTTGAGATTTTGTTACTCCAATGGATGGTAGCCTTGTTATTATGGAAGGTAGTTTGTTGTTGAGATTTTGTTACTCTAATGGATGGTAGCCTTGTCATTATGGAAGGTAGTGCGTTCTTGATATTTTGTTACTCCAATAGATGGTAACCTTTTCATTATGGAAGGTAGTTCGTTGTTGAGATTTTGTTACTCCAATGGATGGTAGACTTGTCATTATGGAAGGTAGTTCGTTGTTGAGATTTTGTAACACTAATGGATGGTAGACTTGACATTGTTGAAGGTAGTTCGTTGTTGAGATTTTGTTACTCTAATGGATAGTAGCCTTGTCATTATGTAAGGTAGTTCATTGTTGATGTTTTGTTACTCCAATGGATGGTAGCCTTGTCATTATTGAAGGTAGTTCGTTATTCAGATTTTATTACTCCAATGGAAGGTAGCCTTGTCATTATGGAAGGTAGTTCATTGATGAGATTTTATTACTCTAATGGATGATAGCCTTGTCATTATGGAAGGTAGTTCATTGTTGAGATTTTGTTACACCAATGTATGGTAGACTTGTCATTATGGAAGGTGGTTCGTTGTTGAGATTTTGTTAATCCAATGGATGGTATTCGTGTCATTATGGAAGGTAGTTCGTTGTTGAGATTTTGTTACTCCAATGGATGGTAGCCTTGTCATTATTGAAGGTAGTTCATTGTTGAGATTTTGTTACTCCAATGGATGGTAGCCTTGTCATTATTGAAGGTAGTTCGTTGTTGAGATTTTGTTACACCAATGTATGGTAGGCTTGTCAATATGGAAGGTGGTTCGTTGTTGAGATTTTTTTAATCCAATGGATGGTATTCGTGTCATTATGGAAGGTAGTTCATTGTTGAGATTTTGTTACTCCAATGGATGGTAGGCTTGTCATTATGGAAGGTAGTTCATTGATGAGATTTTATTACTCCAATGGATGGTAGCCTTGTCATTATTGAAGGTAGTTCGTTGTTGAGATTTTGTTACTCCAATAGATGGTAGCCTTGTCATTATGGAAGGTAGTTCATTGTTGAGATTTTGTTACACCAATGGATGGTAGGCTTGTCATTATGGAAGGTGGTTCGTTGTTGAGATTTTGTTAATCCAATGGATGGTATTCGTGTCATTATGGAACGTAATTCGTTTTTGAGATTTTGTTACTCCATTGGATGGTAGCCTTGTCATTATGGAAGGTAGTTCATTGTTGACATTTTGTTACTCCAATGGATGGTAGCCTTTTCATTATGGAAGGTAGTTCGTTGTTGAGATTTTGTTACTCAAATGGATGGTATCCTTGCCATTGCGGAAGGTAGTTCGTTATTGAGATTTTGTTTCTCCAATGGATGGTAGCCTTGTCATTATTGAAGGTAGTTTCTTGTTGAGATTTTATTACTCCAATGGATGGTAGCCTTGCCATTATGGAAGGTAGTTCGTTGATGAGATTTTGTTACTCCAATGGATGGTACCCTTGTAATTATTGAAGGTTGATTGTTGTTGAGATTTTGTTACTCAAATGGATGGTAGCCTTTTCATTATGGAAGATAGTTTGTTGTTGAGATTTTGTTACTCAAATGGATGGTTGCCTTTTTATTATGGAACGTATTTCGTTGCTGAGATTTTGTTACACCAATGGATGGTAGCCTTGTCATAATGGAAGGTAGTTTGTTGCTGAGATTTTGTTACTCCAATGGATGGTAGCCTTGTGATTATGGAAGGTAGTTCGTTGTTTAGATTTTGTTACTCCAATGGATGGTAGCCTTGTCATTATGGATGGTAGTTTTTTGATGAGATTTTGTTACTCCATTGGATGGTAGCATTGTCATTACAGAAAGTAGTTCGTTGTTGATATTTTGTTACTCTAATGGATGGTAGCCTTGTCATTATGCAAGGTAGTTCATTGTTGACATTTTGTTACTCCAATTTATTGTAGCCTTGTCATTATGGAAGGTAGTTCGTTGTTGAGATTTTGTTACTCCAATGGATGGTAGACTTGTCATTATGGAAGGTAGTTCATTGTTGAGATTTTGTTACTCTAATGGATGGTAGCCTTGTCATTCTGCAAGGTAGTTCATTGTTGACATTTTGTTACTCTAATGAATGGTAGCCTTGTCATTATGGAAGGTATTTTTTTGCTGAGATTTTTTTACTCCAATGGATGGTAGCCTTGTCATTATGGAAGGTAGTTCATTTTTGACATTTTGTTACTCCAATGAATGGTAGCCTTGTCATTATGGAAGGTATTTTTTTGCTGAGATTTTGTTACTCCAATGGATGGTAGACTTGTCATTATGGAAGGTTGTTCATTGTTGAGATTTTGTTACTCCAATGGATGGTAGCGTTGTCATTATGGATGGTAGTTCGTTGTTGAGATTTTGTTACTCCATTGGATGGTACCCTTGTCATTACCGAAAGTAGTTCGTTGTTGAAATTTTGTTACTCCAATGGATGGTAGCCTTGTCATTATGGAAGGTAGTTCGTTGTTGAGATTTTGTTACTCTAATGGATGGTATCCTTGTCATTATGGAAGGTAGTTCATTGTTGAGATTTTGTTTCTCCAACTGATGGTAGCCTTGTCATTATAGAAGGTAGTGCGTTGTTGATATTTTGTTACTCCAATAGATGGTAACCTTTTCATTATGGAAGGTAGTTCGTTGTTGAGATTTTGTTACTCCAATGGATGGTAGACTTGTCATTATTGAAGGTAGTTCGTTGTTGAGATTTTGTTACACTAATGGATGGTAGACTTGTCATTGTTGAAGGTAGTTCGTTGTTGAGATTATGTTACTCTAATGGATAGTAGCCTTGTCATTATGGAAGGTAGTTCATTGTTGAGATTTTGTTACTCAAATGGATGGTAGCCTTGTCATTATTGAAGGTAGTTCGTTGTTGAGATTTTGTTACTCCAATGGATGGTAGCCTTGTCATTATTGAAGGTAGTTCGTTGTTGAGATTTTGTTACTCCAATGGATGGTAGCCTTGTCATTATGGAAGGTAGTTCATTGATGAGATTTTATTACTCTAATGGATGGTATTCGTGTCATTATGGAAGGTAGTGCGTTGTTGAGATTTTGTTACTCCAATGGATGGTAGCCTTGTCATTATGGAAGGTAGTTCATTGATGAGATTTTATTACTCCAATGGATGGTAGCCTTGTCATTATTGAAGGTAGTTCGTTGTTGAGATTTTGTTAATCCAATGGATGGTAGCCTTGTCATTATGGAAGGTAGTTCATTGATGAGATTTTATTACTCCAATGGATGATAGCCTTGTCATTATGGAAGGTAGTTCATTGTTGAGATTTTATTACACCAATGGATGGTAGGCTTGTCATTATGTAAGGTTGTTCGTTGTTGAGATTTTGTTAATCCGATGGATGGAATTCGTGTCATTATGGAAGGTAGTTCGTTGTTGAGATTTTGTTACTCCATTGGATGGTAGCCTTGTCATTATGGAAGGTAGTTCATTGTTGACATTTTGTTACTCCAATGGATGGTAGCCTTTTAATTATGGAAGGTAGTTCGTTGTTGAGATTTTGTTACTCAAATGGATGGTATCCTTGCCATTACGGAAGGTAGTTCGTTGTTGAGATTTTGTTTCTCCAATGGATGGTAGCCTTGTCATTATTGAAGGTAGTTTCTTGTTGAGATTTTATTACTCCAATGGATGGTAGCCTTGCCATTATGGAAGGTAGTTCGTTGTTGAGATTTTGTTACTCCATTGAATGGTACCCTTGTAATTATGGAAGATAGTTTGTTGTTGAGATTTTGTTACTCAAATGGATGGTAGCCTTTTTATTATGGAAGGTATTTCGTTGCTGAGATTTTGTTACACCAATGGATGGTAGGCTTGTCATAATGGAAGGTAGTTTATTGCTGAGATTTTATTACTCCAAGGGATGGTAGCCTTGTGATTATGGAAGGTAGTTCGTTGTTTAGATTTTGTTACTCCAATGGATGGTAGCCTTGTCATTATGGATGGTAGTTTTTTGATAAGATTTTGTTACTCCAATGGATGGTAACCTTTTCATTACAGAAGGTATTTCGTTGTTGAGATTTTGTTACTCCAATGGATGGTAGACTTGTCATTATGGAAGGTAGTTTGTTGTTCAGATTTTGTTACTCTAATGGATGGTAGACTTGTCATTGTGGAAGGTAGTTTGTTGTTGAGATTTTGTTACTCTAATGGATAGTAGCCTTGTCATTATGGAAGGTAGTTCGTTGTGGAGATTTTGTTACTCCAATGTATGGTAGCCTTGTCATTATTGAAGGTAGTTCGTTGTTGAGAATTTGTTACTCCAATGGATGGTAGCCTTGTCATTATGGAAGGTAGTTCATTGATGTGATTTTATTACTCCAATGTATGATAGCCTTGTCATTATGTAAGGTAGTTCTTTGTTGCGATTTTGTTACACCAATGTATGGTAGGCTTGTCATTATGGAAGGTGGTTCGTTGTTGAGATTTTTTTAATCCAATGGATGTTATTCGTGTCATTATGGAAGGTAGTTCGTTGTTGATATTTTGTTACTCCATTGGATTGTAGCCTTGTCATTATGGAAGGTAGTTCATTGTTGACATTTTGTTACTCCAATGGATGGTAGCCTTTTCATTATGGAAGGTAGTTCGTTGTTGAGATTTTGTTACTCAAATGGATGGTATCCTTGCCATTACGGAAGGTAGTTTGTTATTGAGATTTTGTTTCTCCAATGGATGGTAGCCTTGTCATTATGGAAGGTAGTTTCTTGTTGAGATTTTATTTCTCCAATGGATGGTAGCCTTGCCATTATGAAAGGGAGTTTTTTGTTGAGATTTTGTTACACCAATGGATGGTAGCCTTGTCATAATGGAAGGTAGTTTGTTGCTGAGATTATGTTACTCTGATGGATGGTAGCCTTGTGATTATGGAAGGTAGTTAATTGTTTAGATTTTGTTACTCCAATGGATGGTAGCCTTGTCATTATGGATGGTAGTTTTCTGATGAGATTTTGTTACTCCATTGGATGGCAGCATTGTCATTTCAGAAAGTAGTTTATTAGGGAGATTTTGTTACTCTAATGGATGGTAGCCTTGTCATTATGAAAGTTAGTTCATTGTTGACATTTTGTTTCTCCAATTTCTGGTAGCCTTGTCATTATGGAAGGTAGTTCGTTGTTGAGATTTTGTTACTCCAATGGATGGTAGACTTGTCATTATGGAAGGTAGTTCGTTGTTGATATTTTTTTACTCTAATGGATGGTAGCCTTGTCATTATTCAAGGTAGTTCATTGTTGAAATTTTGTTACTCCAATGAGTGGTAGCCTTGTCATTATGGAAGGTAGTCTTTTGTTGAGATTTTGTTACTCCAATGGATGGTAGACTTGTCATTATGGAAGGTAGTTTGTTGTTGATATTTTGTTACTCTAATGGATGGTAGCCTTGTCATTATGGATGGTAGTTCGTTGTTGATATTTTGTTACTCCGTTGGATGGTACCCTTGTCATTACCGAAAGTATTTCGTTGTTGATATTTTGTTACTCCGTTGGATGGTACCCTTGTCATTACCGAAAGTATTTCGTTGTTGAAATTTTGTTACTCCAATGGATGGTAGCCTTGTCATTACGGAAGGTAGTTCGTTGTTGAGATTTCGCTACTGCAATGGATGGTATCCTTGTCATTATGGAAGGTAGTTCGTTGTTGATATTTTGTTACTCTAATGGCTGGTATCCTTGTCATTATGGAAGGTAGTTCATTGTTGAGATTTTGTTTCTCCAATGGATGGTAGCCTTGTCATTATGGAAGGTAGTTCGTTGTTGATATTTTGTTAGTCCAATGGATGGTAACCTTTTCATTATGGAAGGTAGTTCGTTGTTGAGATTTTGTAACTCCAATGGATGGTAGCCTTGTCATTATGGAAGGTAGTTCGTTGTTGAGATTTTGTTACTCCAATGGATGGTAGACTTGTCATTATGGAAGGTAGTCCGTTGTTGAGATTTTGTTACTCTAATGGATGGTAGCCTTGTCATTATGTAAGGTAGTTCATTTTTGACATTTTGTTACTCCAATGAATTGTAGCCTTATCATTATGGAAGGTAGTTTTTTGTTGAGATTTTGTTACTCCAATGGATGGTAGACTTGTCATTATGGAAGGTAGTTCTTTGTTGAGATTTTGTTACTCCAATGGATGGTAGCCTTGTCATTTTGGAAGGTAGTTCGTTGTTTAGATTTTGTTACTCCAATGTATGGTAGCCTTGTCATTATTGAAGGTAGTTCATTGTTGAGAATTTGTTACTCCAATGGATGGTAGCCTTGTCATTATTGAAGGTAGTTTCTTGTTGAGATTTTATTACTCCAATGGATGGTAGCCTTGCCATTATGGAAGGTAGTTCGTTGTTGAGATTTTGTTACTCCATTGAATGGTACCCTTGTAATTATGGAAGGTTGATTGTTGTTGAGATTTTGTTACTCCAATGGATGGTAGTCTTTTCATTATGGAAGATAGTTTGTTGTTGAGATTTTGCTACTCAAATGGATTGTAGCCTTTTTATTATGGAAGGTATTTCGTTGCTGAGATTTTGTTACACCAATGGATGGTAGGCTTGTAATAATGTAAGGTAGTTTATTGCTGAGATTTTATTACTCCAATGGATGGTAGCCTTGTGATTATGGAAGGTAGTTCGTTGTTTAGATTTTGTTACAGCAATGGATGGTAGCCTTGTCATTATGGATGTTAGTTTTTTGATAAGATTTTGTTACTCCAATGGATGGTAACCTTTTCATTACGGAAGGTATTTCGTTGTTGAGATTTTGTTACTCCAATGGATGGTAGACTTGTCATTATGGAAGGTAGTTTGTTGTTCAGATTTTGTTACTCTAATGGATGGTAGACTTGTCATTGTGGAAGGTAGTTTGTTGTTGAGATTTTGTTACTCTAATGGATAGTAGCCTTGTCATTATGGAAGGTAGTTTGTTGTGGAGATTTTGTTACTCCAATGTATGGTAGCCTTGTCATTATTGAAGGTAGTTCGTTGTTGAGAATTTGTTACTCGAATGGATGGTAGCCTTGTCATTATGGAAGGTAGTTCATTGATGTGATTTTATTACTCCAATGTATGATAGCCTTGTCATTATGTAAGGTAGTTCGTTGTTGAGATTTTGTTACACCAATGTATTGTAGCCTTGTCATTATGGAAGGTGGTTCGTTGTTGAGATTTTTTTAATCCAATGGATGGTATTCGTGTCATTATGGAAGGTAGTTCGTTGTTGATATTCTGTTACTCCATTGGATGGTAGCCTTGTCATTATGGAAGGTAGTTCATTGTTGACATTTTGTTACTCCAATGGATGGTAGCCTTTTCATTATGGAAGGTAGTTCGTTGTTGAGATTTTGTTACTCAAATGGATGGTATCCTTGCCATTACGGAAGGTAGTTCGTTGTTGAGATTTTGTTTCTCCAATGGATGGTAGCCTTGTCATTATTGAAGGTAGTTTCTTGTTGAGATTTTATTACTCCAATGGATGGTAGCCTTGCCATTATGGAAGGTAGTTCGTTGTTGAGATTTTGTTACTCCATTGAATGGTACCCTTGTAATTATGGAAGATAGTTTGTTGTTGAGATTTTGTTACTCAAATGGATGGTAGCCTTTTTATTATGGAAGGTATTTCGTTGCTGAGATTTTGTTATACCAATGGATGGTAGGCTTGTCATAATGGAAGGTAGTTTATTGCTGAGATTTTATTACTCCAAGGGATGGTAGCCTTGTGATTATGGAAGGTAGTTCGTTGTTTAGATTTTGTTACTCCAATGGATGGTAGCCTTGTCATTATGGATGGTAGTTTTTTGATAAGATTTTGTTACTCCAATGGATGGTAACCTTTTCATTACGTAAGGTATTTCGTTGTTGAGATTTTGTTACTCCAATGGATGGTAGACTTGTCATTATGGAAGGTAGTTTGTTGTTCAGATTTTGTTACTCTAATGGATGGTAGACTTGTCATTGTGGAAGGTAGTTTGTTGTTGATATTTTGTTACTCTAATGGATAGTAGCCTTGTCATTATGGAAGGTAGTTCATTGTGGAGATTTTGTTACTCCAATGTATGGTAGCCTTGTCATTATTGAAGGTAGTTCGTTGTTGAGAATTTGTTACTCCAATGGATGGTAGCCTTGTCATTATGGAAGGTAGTTCATTGATGTGATTTTATTACTCCAATGTATGATAGCCTTGTCATTATGTAAGGTAGTTTGTTGTTGCGATTTTGTTACACCAATGTATGGTAGGCTTGTCATTATGGAAGGTGGTTCGTTGTTGAGATTTTTTTAATCCAATGGATGTTATTCGTGTCATTATGGAAGGTAGTTCGTTGTTGATATTTTGTTACTCCATTGGATTGTAGCCTTGTCATTATGGAAGGTAGTTCATTGTTGACATTTTGTTACTCCAATGGATGGTAGCCTTTTCATTATGGAAGGTAGTTCGTTGTTGAGATTTTGTTACTCAAATGGATGGTATCCTTGCCATTACGGAAGGTAGTTTGTTATTGAGATTTTGTTTCTCCAATGGATGGTAGCCTTGTCATTATGGAAGGTAGTTTCTTGTTGAGATTTTATTTCTCCAATGGATGGTAGCCTTGCCATTATGAAAGGGAGTTTTTTGTTGAGATTTTGTTACACCAATGGATGGTAGCCTTGTCATAATGGAAGGTAGTTTGTTGCTGAGATTATGTTACTCCGATGGATGGTAGCCTTGTGATTATGGAAGGTAGTTAATTGTTTAGATTTTGTTACTCCAATGGATGGTAGCCTTGTCATTATGGATGGTAGTTTTCTGATGAGATTTTGTTACTCCATTGGATGGCAGCATTGTCATTTCAGAAAGTAGTTCATTAGGGAGATTTTGTTACTCTAATGGATGGTAGCCTTGTCATTATGAAAGTTAGTTCATTGTTGACATTTTGTTTCTCCAATTTCTGGTAGCCTTGTCATTATGGAAGGTAGTTCGTTGTTGAGATTTTGTTACTCCAATGGATGGTAGACTTGTCATTATGGAAGGTAGTTCGTTGTTGATATTTTTTTACTCTAATGGATGGTAGCCTTGTCATTATTCAAGGTAGTTCATTGTTGAAATTTTGTTACTCCAATGAGTGGTAGCCTTGTCATTATGGAAGGTAGTCTTTTGTTGAGATTTTGTTACTCCAATGGATGGTAGACTTGTCATTATGGAAGGTAGTTTGTTGTTGATATTTTGTTACTCTAATGGATGGTAGCCTTGTCATTATGGATGGTAGTTCGTTGTTGATATTTTGTTACTCCGTTGGATGGTACCCTTGTCATTACCGAAAGTATTTCGTTGTTGATATTTTATTACTCCGTTGGATGGTACCCTTGTCATTACCGAAAGTATTTCGTTGTTGAAATTTTGTTACTCCAATGGATGGTAGCCTTGTCATTACGGAAGGTAGTTCGTTGTTGAGATTTCGCTACTGCAATGGATGGTATCCTTGTCATTATGGAAGGTAGTTCGTTGTTGATATTTTGTTACTCTAATGGCTGGTATCCTTGTCATTATGGAAGGTAGTTCATTGTTGAGATTTTGTTTCTCCAATGGATGGTAGCCTTGTCATTATGGAAGGTAGTTCGTTGTTGATATTTTGTTAGTCCAATGGATGGTAACCTTTTCATTATGGAAGGTAGTTCGTTGTTGAGATTTTGTAACTCCAATGGATGGTAGCCTTGTCATTATGGAAGGTAGTTCGTTGTTGAGATTTTGTTACTCCAATGGATGGTAGACTTGTCATTATGGAAGGTAGTCCGTTGTTGAGATTTTGTTACTCTAATGGATGGTAGCCTTGTCATTATGTAAGGTAGTTCATTTTTGACATTTTGTTACTCCAATGAATTGTAGCCTTGTCATTATGGAAGGTAGTTTTTTGTTGAGATTTTGTTACTCCAATGGATGGTAGACTTGTCATTATGGAAGGTAGTTCTTTGTTGAGATTTTGTTACTCCAATGGATGGTAGCCTTGTCATTTTGGAAGGTAGTTCGTTGTTTAGATTTTGTTACTCCAATGTATGGTAGCCTTGTCATTATTGAAGGTAGTTCGTTGTTGAGAATTTGTTACTCCAATGGATGGTAGCCTTGTCATTATTGAAGGTAGTTTCTTGTTGAGATTTTATTACTCCAATGGATGGTAGCCTTGCCATTATGGAAGGTAGTTCGTTGTTGAGATTTTGTTACTCCATTGAATGGTACCCTTGTAATTATGGAAGGTTGATTGTTGTTGAGATTTTGTTACTCCAATGGATGGTAGCCTTTTCATTATGGAAGATAGTTTGTTGTTGAGATTTTGCTACTCAAATTGATTGTAGCCTTTTTATTATGGAAGGTATTTCGTTGCTGAGATTTTGTTACACCAATGGATGGTAGGCTTGTAATAATGTAAGGTAGTTTATTGCTGAGATTTTATTACTCCAATGGATGGTAGCCTTGTGATTATGGAAGGTAGTTCGTTGTTTAGATTTTGTTACAGCAATGGATGGTAGCCTTGTCATTATGGATGTTAGTTTTTTGATAAGATTTTGTTACTCCAATGGATGGTAACCTTTTCATTACGGAAGGTATTTCGTTGTTGAGATTTTGTTACTCCAATGGATGGTAGACTGGTCATTATGGAAGGTAGTTTGTTGTTCAGATTTTGTTACTCTAATGGATGGTAGACTTGTCATTGTGGAAGGTAGTTTGTTGTTGAGATTTTGTTACTCTAATGGATAATAGCCTTGTCATTATGGAAGGTAGTTTGTTGTGGAGATTTTGTTACTCCAATGTATGGTAGCCTTGTCATTATTGAAGGTAGTTCGTTGTTGAGAATTTGTTACTCGAATGGATGGTAGCCTTGTCATTATGGAAGGTAGTTCATTGATGTGATTTTATTACTCCAATGTATGATAGCCTTGTCATTATGTAAGGTAGTTCGTTGTTGAGATTTTGTTACACCAATGTATGGTAGCCTTGTCATTATGGAAGGTGGTTCGTTGTTGAGATTTTTTTAATCCAATGGATGGTATTCGTGTCATTATGGAAGGTAGTTCGTTGTTGATATTCTGTTACTCCATTGGATGGTAGCCTTGTCATTATGGAAGGTAGTTCATTGTTGACATTTTGTTACTCCAATAGATGGTAGCCTTTTCATTATGGAAGGTAGTTCGTTGTTGAGATTTTGTTACTCAAATGGATGGTATCCTTGCCATTACGGAAGGTAGTTCGTTGTTGAGATTTTGTTTCTCCAATGGATGGTAGCCTTGTCATTATTGAAGGTAGTTTCTTGTTGAGATTTTATTACTCCAATGGATGGTAGCCTTGCCATTATGGAAGGTAGTTCGTTGTTGAGATTTTGTTACTCCATTGAATGGTACCCTTGTAATTATGGAAGATAGTTTGTTGTTGAGATTTTGTTACTCAAATGGATGGTAGCCTTTTTATTATGGAAGGTATTTCGTTGCTGAGATTTTGTTATACCAATGGATGGTAGGCTTGTCATAATGGAAGGTAGTTTATTGCTGAGATTTTATTACTCCAAGGGATGGTAGCCTTGTGATTATGGAAGGTAGTTCGTTGTTTAGATTTTGTTACTCCAATGGATGGTAGCCTTGTCATTATGGATGGTAGTTTTTTGATAAGATTTTGTTACTCCAATGGATGGTAACCTTTTCATTACGGAAGGTATTTCGTTGTTGAGATTTTGTTACTCCAATGGATGGTAGACTTGTCATTATGGAAGGTAGTTTGTTGTTCAGATTTTGTTACTCTAATGGATGGTAGACTTGTCATTGTGGAAGGTAGTTTGTTGTTGAGATTTTGTTACTCTAATGGATAGTAGCATTGTCATTATGGAAGGTAGTTCATTGTGGAGATTTTGTTACTCCAATGTATGGTAGCCTTGTCATTATTGAAGGTAGTTCGTTGTTGAGAATTTGTTACTCCAATGGATGGTAGCCTTGTCATTATGGAAGGTAGTTCATTGATGTGATTTTATTACTCCAATGTATGATAGCCTTGTCATTATGTAAGGTAGTTTGTTGTTGCGATTTTGTTACACCAATGTATGGTAGGCTTGTCATTATGGAAGGTGGTTCGTTGTTGAGATTTTTTTAATCCAATGGATGGTATTCGTGTCATTATGGAAGGTAGTTCGTTGTTGATATTTTGTTACTCCATTGGATTGTAGCCTTGTCATTATGGAAGGTAGTTCATTGTTGACATTTTGTTACTCCAATGGATGGTAGCCTTTTCATTATGGAAGGTAGTTCGTTGTTGAGATTTTGTTACTCAAATGGATGGTATCCTTGCCATTACGGAAGGTAGTTCGTTGTTGAGATTTTGTTTCTCCAATGGATGGTAGCCTTGTCATTATGGAAGGTAGTTTCTTGTTGAGATTTTATTTCTCCAATGGATGGTAGCCTTGCCATTATGAAAGGGAGTTTTTTGTTGAGATTTTGTTACACCAATGGATGGTAGCCTTGTCATAATGGAAGGTAGTTTGTTGCTGAGATTATGTTACTCCGATGGAGGGTAGCCTTGTGATTATGGAAGGTAGTTAATTGTTTAGATTTTGTTACTCCAATGGATGGTAGCCTTGTCATTATGGATGGTAGTTTTCTGATGAGATTTTGTTACTCCATTGGATGGTAGCATTGTCATTTCAGAAAGTAGTTCGTTAGGGAGATTTTGTTACTCTAATGGATGGTAGCCTTGTCATTATGAAATTAGTTCATTGTTGACATTTTGTTTCTCCAATTTCTGGTAGCCTTGTCATTATGGAAGGTAGTTCGTTGTTGAGATTTTGTTACTCCAATGGATGGTAGACTTGTCATTATGGAAGGTAGTTCGTTGTTTATATTTTGTTACTCTAATGGATGGTAGCCTTGTCATTATTCAAGGTAGTTCATTCTTGACATTTTGTTACTCCAATGAGTGGTAGCCTTGTCATTATGGAAGGTAGTCTTTTGTTGAGATTTTGTTACTCCAATGGATGGTAGACTTGTCATTATGGAAGGTAGTTTGTTGTTGATATTTTGTTACTCTAATGGATGGTAGCCTTGTCATTATGGATGGTAGTTCGTTGTTGATATTTTGCTAGTCCGTTGGATGGTACCCTTGTCATTACCGAAAGTATTTCGTTGTTGAAATTTTGTTACTCCAATGGATGGTAGCCTTGTCATTACGGAAGGTAGTTCGTTGTTGAGATTTCGCTGCTGTAATGGATGGTATCCTTGTCATTATGGAAGGTAGTTCGTTGTTGATATTTTGTTACTCTAATGGCTGGTATACTTGTCATTATGGAAGGTAGTTCATTGTTGAGATTTTGTTTCTCCAATGGATGGTAGCCTTGTCATTATGGAAGGTAGTTCGTTGTTGATATTTTGTTACTCCAATGGATGGTAACCTTTTCATTATGGAAGGTAGTTCGTTGTTGAGATTTTGTAACTCCCATGGATGGTAGCCTTGTCATTATGGAAGGTAGTTCGTTGTTGAGATTTTGTTACTCCAATGGATGGTAGACTTGTCATTATGGAAGGTAGTCCGTTGTTGAGATTTTGTTACTCTAATGGATGGTAGCCTTGTCATTATGTAAGGTAGTTCATTGTTGACATTTTGTTACTCCAATGAATTGTAGCCTTGTCATTATGGAAGGTAGTTTTTTGTTGAGAATTTGTTACTCCAATGGATGGTAGCCTTGTCATTATGGAAGGTAGTTCTTTGATGAGATTTTATTACTCCAATGGATTATAGCCTTGTCATTATGTAAGGTAGTTCGTTGTTGAGATTTTGTTACTCCAATGTATGGTAGCCTTGTCATTATTGAAGGTAGTTCGTTGTTGAGAATTTGTTAATCCAATGGATGGTATTCGTGTAATTATTGAAGGTAGTTCGTTGTTGATATTTTGTTACTCCATTAGATGGTAGCCTTGTCATTATGGAAGGTAGTTCATTGTTGACATTTTGTTACTCCAATGGATGGTAGCCTTTTCATTATGGAAGGTAGTTTGTTGTTGAGATTTTGTTACTCAAATGGATGGTATCCTTGCCATTACAGAAGGTAGTTCGTTGTTGAGATTTTATTACACCAATGGATGGTAGCCTTGTCATAATGGAAGGTAGTTTGTTGCTGAGATTATGTTACTCCAATGGATGGTAGCCTTGTGATTACGGAAGGTAGTTAATTGTTTAGATTTTGTTACTCCAATGGATTGTAGCCTTGTCATTATGGATGGTAGTTTTATGATGAGATTTTGTTACTCCATTGGATGGTAGCATTGTCATTTCAGAAAGTAGTTCGTTGGGGAGATTTTATTACTCTAATGGATGGTAGCCTTGTCATTATGCAAGGTAGTTCATTGTTGACATTTTGTTTCTCCAATTTCTGGTAGCCTTGTCATTATGGAAGGTAGTTCGTTGTTGAGATTTTGTTACTCCAATGGATGGTAGACTTGTCATTATGGAAGGTAGTTCGTTGTTGATATTTTGTTACTCTAGTGGATGGTAGCCTTGTCATTATTCAAGGTAGTTCATTGTTGACATTTTGTTACTCCAATGAATGGTAGCCTTGTCATTATGGAAGGTAGTTTTTTGTTGAGATTTTGTTACTCCAATGGATTTTAGACTTGTCATTATGGAAGGTAGTTTGTTGTTGAGATTTTGTTACTCTAATGGATGGTAGCCTTGTCATTATGGATGGTAGTTCGTTGTTGATATTTTGTTACTCCGTTGGATGGTACCCTTGTCATTACCGAAAGTAGTTCGTTGTTGAAATTTTGTTACTCCAATGGATGGTAGCCTTGTCATTACGGAAGGTAGTTCTTTGTTGAGATTTCGCTACTGCAATAGATGGTATCCTTGTCATTATGGAAGGTAGTTCGTTGTTGAGATTTTGTTAATATAATGGCTGGTATCCTTGTCATTATGGAAGGTAGTTCCTTGTTGAGATTTTGTTTCTCCAATGGATGGTAGCCTTGTCATTATGGAAGGTAGTTCGTTGTTTTTTTTTTTTTTACTCCAATGGATGGTAACATTTTCATTATGGAAGGTAGTTCGTTGTTGAGATTTTGTAACTCCAATGGATGGTAGCCTTGTCATTATGGAAGGTAGTTCGTTGTTGAGATTTTGTTAATCCAATGGATGGTAGACTTGTCATTATGGAAGGTAGTTCGTTGTTGATATTTTTTTACTCTAATGGATGGTAGCCTTGTCATTATTCAAGGTAGTTCATTGTTGACATTTTGTTACTCCAATGAATGGTAGCCTTGTCATTATGGAAGGTAGTTTTTTGTTGAGATTTTGTTACTCCAATGGATGGTAGACTTGTCATTTTGGAAGGTAGTTTGTTGTTGAGATTTTGTTACTCTAATGGATGGTAGCCTTGTCATTATGGATGGTAGTTCGTTGTTGATATTTTGTTACTCCGTTGGATGGTACCCTTGTCATTACCGAAAGTAGTTCGTTGTTGAAATTTTGTTACTCCAATGGATGGTAGCCTTGTCATTACGGAAGGTAGTTCGTTGTTGAGATTTCGCTACTGCAATAGATGGTATCCTTCTCATTATGGAAGGTAGTTTGTTGTTGAGATTTTGTTACTATAATGGCTGGTATCCTTGTCATTATGCAAGGTAGTTCCTTGTTGAGATTTTGTTTCTCCAATGGATGGTAGCCTTGTCATTATGGAAGGTAGTTCGTTGTTGATATTTTGTTACTCCAAGGGATGGTAACATTTTCATTATGGAAGGTAGTTCGTTGTTGAGATTTTGTAACTCTAATGGATGGTAGCCTTGTCATTATGGAAGGTAGTTCGTTGTTGAGATTTTGTTACTCTAATGGATGGTAGACTTGTCATTATGGAAGGTAGTTCGTTGTTGATATTTTGTTACTCTAATGGATGGTAGCCTTGTCATTATGTAAGGTAGTTCATTGTTGACATTTTGTTACTCCAATGAATGGTAGCCTTGTCATTATGGAAGGTAGTTTTTTGTTGAGATTTTGTTACTCCAATGGATGGTAGACTTGTCATTATGGAAGGTAGTTCTTTGTTGAGATTTTGTTACTCCAATGGATGGTAGCCTTGTCATTATGGAAGGTAGTTCGTTGTTGAGATTTTGTTACTCCAATGTATGGTAGCCTTGTCATTATTGAAGGTAGTTCGTGGTTGAGAATTTGTTACTCCAATGGATGGTAGCCTTGTCATTATGTAAGGTAGTACTTTGATGAGATTTCATTACTCCAATGGATGATAGCCTTGTCATTATGTAAGGTAGTTCGTTGTTGAGATTTTGTTACACCAATGTATGGTAGGCTTGTCATTATGGAAGGTGGTTCGTTGTTGAGATTTTGTTAATCCAATGGATGGTATTCGTGTCATTATTGAAGGTAGTTCGTTGTTGATATTTTGTTACTCCATTAGATGGTAGCCTTGTCATTATGGAAGGTAGTTCATTATTGACATTTTGTTACTCCAATGGATGGTGGCCTTTTCATTATGGAAGGTAGTTTGTTGTTGAGATTTTGTTACTCAAATGGATGATATCCTTGCCATTACAGAAGATAGTTCGTTGTTGAGATTTTATTACACCAATGGATGGTAGCCTTGTCATAATGGAAGGTAGTTTGTTGCTGAGATTATGTTACTCCAATGGATGGTAGCCTTGTGATTACGGAAGGTAGTTAATTGTTTAGATTTTGTTACTCCAATGGATGGTAGCCTTGTCATTATGGATGGTAGTTTTCTGATGAGATTTTGTTACTCCATTGGATGGTAGCATTGTCATTTCAGAAAGTAGTTTGTTGGCGAGATTTTATTACTCTAATCGATGGTAGCCTTGTCATTATGCAAGGTAGTTCATTGTTGACATTTTGTTTCTCCAATTTCTGGTAGCCTTGTCATTATGGAAGGTAGTTCGTTGTTGAGATTTTGTTACTCCAATGGATGGTAGACTTGTCATTATGGAAGGTAGTTCGTTGTTGATATTTTGTTACTCTAATGGATGGTAGCCTTGTCATTATTCAAGGTAGTTCATTGTTGACATTTTGTTACTCCAATGAATGGTAGCCTTGTCATTATGGAAGGTAGTTTTTTTTGAGATTTTGTTACTCCAATGGATGGTAGACTTGTCATTATGGAAGGTAGTTTGTTGTTGAGATTTTGTTACTCTAATGGATGGTAGCCTTGTCATTATGGATGGTAGTTCGTTGTTGATATTTTGTTACTCCGTTGGATGGTACCCTTGTCATTACCGAAAGTAGTTCGTTGTTGAAATTTTGTTACTCCAATGGATGGTAGCCTTGTCATTACGGAAGGTAGTTCGTTGTTGAGATTTCGCTACTGCAATAGATGGTATCCTTGTCATTATGGAAGGTAGTTCGTTGTTGAGATTTTGTTACTATAATGGCTGGTATCCTTGTCATTATGGAAGGTAGTTCCTTGTTGAGATTTTGTTTCTCCAATGGTTGGTAGCCTTGTCATTATGGAAGGTAGTTCGTTGTTGATATTTTGTTACTCCAATGGATGGTAACATTTTCATTATGGAAGGTAGTTCGTTGTTGAGATTTTGTAACTCCAATGGATGGTAGCCTTGTCATTATGGAAGGTAGTTCGTTGTTGAGATTTTGTTACTCCAATGGATGGTAGACTTGTCATTATGGAAGGTAGTTCGTTGTTGATATTTTGTTACTCTAATGGATGGTAGCCTTGTCATTATGTAAGGTAGTTCATTGTTGACATTTTGTTACTCCAATGAATGGTAGCCTTGTCATTATGGAAGGTAGTTTTTTGTTACTCCAATGGATGGTAGACTTGTCATTATGGAAGGTAGTTCGTTGTTGAGATTTTGTAACTCCAATGGATGGTAGCCTTGTCATTATGGAAGGTAGTTCGTTGTTGAGATTTTGTTACTCCAATGGATGGTAGACTTGTCATTATGGAAGGTAGTTCGTTGTTGAATTTTGTTACTCTAATGGATGGTAGACTTGTCATTATGTAAGGTAGTTCATTGTTGACATTTTGTTACTCGAATGAATGGTAGCCTTATCATTATGGAAGGTAGTTTTATGTTACTCCAATGGATGGTAGACTTGTCATTATGGAAGGTAGTTCTTTGTTGAGATTTTGTTACTCCAATGGATGGTAGCCTTGTCATTATGGAAGATAGTTCGTTGTTGAGATTTTGTTAATCCAATGTATGGTATCCTTGTCATTATTGAAGGTAGTTCGTTGTTGAGAATTTGTTACTCCAATGGATGGTAGCCTTGTCATTATGGAAGGTAGTTCTTTGATGAGATTTTATTACTCCAATGGATGATAGCCTTGTCATTATGTAAGGTAGTTCATTGTTGAGATTTTGTTACACCAATGTATGGTAGGCTTGTCATTATGGAAGGTGGTTCGTTGTTGAGATTTTGTTAATCCAATGGATGGTATTCGTGTCATTATTGAAGGTAGTTCGTTGTTGATATTTTGTTACTCCATTAGATGGTAGCCTTGTCATTATGGACGGTAGTTCATTGTTGACATTTTGTTACTCCAATGGAGGGTAGCCTTTTCATTATGGAAGGTAGTTTGTTGTTGAGATTTTGTTACTCAAATGGATGGTATCCTTGCCATTACAGAAGGTAGTTCGTTGTTGAGATTTTATTACACCAATGGATGGTAGCCTTGTCATAATGGAAGGTAGTTTGTTGCTGAGATTATGTTACTCCAATGGATGGTAGCCTTGTGATTACGGAAGGTAGTTAATTGTTTAGATTTTGTTACTCCAATGGATGGTAGCCTTGTCATTATGGATGGTAGTTTTCTGATGAGATTTTGTTACTCCATTGGATGGTAGCATTGTCATTTCAGAAAGTAGTTCGTTGGGGAGATTTTATTACTCTAATGGATGGTAGCCTTGTCATTATGCAAGGTAGTTCATTGTTGACATTTTGTTTCTCCAATTTCTGGTAGCCTTGTCATTATGGAAGGTAGTTCGTTGTTGAGATTTTGTTACTCCAATGGATGGTAGACTTGTCATTATGGAAGGTAGTTCGTTGTTGATATTTTGTTACTCTAATGGATGGTAGCCTTGTCATTATTCAAGGTAGTTCATTGTTGACATTTTGTTACTCCAATGAATGGTAGCCTTGTCATTATTGAAGGTAGTTTTTTGTTGAGATTTTGTTACTCCAATGGATGGTAGACTTGTCATTATGGAAGGTAGTTTGTTGTTGATATTTTGTTACTCTAATGGATGGTAGCCTTGTCATTATGGATGGTAGTTCGTTGTTGATATTTTGTTACTCCGTTGGATGGTACCCTTGTCATTACCGAAAGTAGTTCGTTGTTGAAATTTTGTTACTCAAATGAATGGTAACATTTTCATTATGGAAGGTAGTTCGTTGTTGAGATTTTGTAACTCCAATGGATGGTAGCCTTGTCATTATGGAAGGTAGTTCGTTGTTGAGATTTTGTTACTCCAATGGATGGTAGACTTGTCATTATGGAAGGTAGTTCGTTGTTGATATTTTTTTACTCTAATGGATGGTAGCCTTGTCATTATTCAAGGTAGTTCATTGTTGACATTTTGTTACTCCAATGAATGGTAGCCTTGTCATTATGGAAGGTAGTTTTTTGTTGAGATTTTGTTACTCCAATGGATGGTAGACTTGTCATTTTGGAAGGTAGTTTGTTGTTGAGATTTTGTTACTCTAATGGATGGTAGCCTTGTCATTATGGATGGTAGTTCGTTGTTGATATTTTGTTACTCCGTTGGATGGTACCCTTGTCATTACCGAAAGTAGTTCGTTGTTGAAATTTTGTTACTCCAATGGATGGTAGCCTTGTCATTACGGAAGGTAGTTCGTTGTTGAGATTTCGCTACTGCAATAGATGGTATCCTTGTCATTATGGAAGGTAGTTCATTGTTGAGATTTTGTTACTATAATGTCTGGTATCCTTGTCATTATGGAAGGTAGTTCCTTGTTGAGATTTTGTTTCTCCAATGGATGGTAGCCTTGTCATTATGGAAGGTAGTTCGTTGTTGATATTTTGTTACTCCAATGGATGGTAACATTTTCATTATGGAAGGTAGTTCGTTGTTGAGATTTTGTAACTCCAATGGATGGTAGCCTTGTCATTATGGAAGGTAGTTCGTTATTGAGATTTTGTTACTCTAATGGATGGTAGACTTGTCATTATGGAAGGTAGTTCGTTGTTGATATTTTGTTACTCTAATGGATGGTAGCCTTGTCATTATGTAAGGTAGTTCATTGTTGACATTTTGTTACTCCAATGAATGGTAGCCTTGTCATTATGGAAGGTAGTTTTTTGTTGAGATTTTGTTACTCCAATGGATGGTAGACTTGTCACTATGGAAGGTAGTTCTTTGTTGAGATTTTGTTACTCCAATGGATGGTAGCCTTGTCATTATGGAAGGTAGTTCATTGTTGAGATTTTGTTACTCCAATGTATGGTATCCTTGTCATTATTGAAGGTAGTTCGTTGTTGAGAATTTGTTACTCCAATGGATGGTAGCCTTGTCATTATGGAAGGTAGTTCTTTGATGAGATTTTATTACTCCAATGGATGATAGCCTTGTCATTATGTAAGGTAGTTCGTTGTTGAGATTTTGTTACACCAATGTATGGTAGGCTTGTCATTATGGAAGGTGGTTCGTTGTTGAGATTTTGTTAATCCAATGGATGGTATTCGTGTCATTATTGAAGGTAGTTCGTTGTTGATATTTTGTTACTCCATTAGATGGTAGCCTTGTCATTATGGAAGGTAGTTCATTGTTGACATTTTGTTACTCCAATGGATGGTAGCCTTTTCATTATGGAAGGTAGTTTGTTGTTGAGATTTTGTTACTCAAATGGATGGTATCCTTGCCATTACAGAAGGTAGTTCGTTGTTGAGATTTTATTACACCAATGGATGGTAGCCTTGTCATAATGTAAGGTAGTTTGTTGCTGAGATTATGTTACTCCAATGGATGGTAACCTTGTGATTACGGAAGGTAGTTAATTGTTTAGATTTTGTTACTCCAATGGATGGTAGCCTTGTCATTATGGATGGTAGTTTTCTGATGAGATTTTGTTACTCCATTGGATGGTAGCATTGCCATTTCAGAAAGTAGTTCGTTGGGGAGATTTTATTACTCTAATGGATGGTAGCCTTGTCATTATGCAAGGTAGTTCATTGTTGACATTTTGTTTCTCCAATTTCTGGTAGCCTTGTCATTATGGAAGGTAGTTCGTTGTTGAGATTTTGTTACTCCAATGGATGGTAGACTTGTCATTATGGAAGGTAGTTCGTTGTTGATATTTTGTTACTCTAATGGATGGTAGCCTTGTCATTATTCAAGGTAGTTCATTGTTGACATTTTGTTACTCCAATGAATGGTAGCCTTGTCATTATTGAAGGTAGTTTTTTGTTGAGATTTTGTTACTCCAATGGATGGTAGACTTGTCATTATGGAAGGTAGTTTGTTGTTGAGATTTTGTTACTCTAATGGATGGTAGCCTTGTCATTATGGATGGTAGTTCGTTGTTGATATTTTGTTACTCCGTTGGATGGTACCCTTGTCATTACCGAAAGTAGTTCGTTGTTGAAATTTTGTTACTCCAATGGATGGTAGCCTTGTCATTACGGAAGGTAGTTCTTTGTTGAGATTTCGCTACTGCAATAGATGGTATCCTTGTCATTATGGAAGGTAGTTCGTTGTTGAGATTTTGTTAATATAATGGCTAGTATCCTTGTCATTATGGAAGGTAGTTCCTTGTTGAGATTTTTTTTCTCCAATGGATGGTAGCCTTGTCATTATGGAAGGTAGTTCGTTGTTGATATTTTGTTACTCCATTGGATGGTAACATTTTCATTATGGAAGGTAGTTCGTTGTTGAGATTTTGTAACTCCAATGGATGGTAGCCTTGTCATTATGGAAGGTAGTTCGTTGTTGAGATTTTGTTACTCCAATGGATGGTAGACTTGTCATTATGGAAGGTAGTTCGTTGTTGATATTTTTTTACTCTAATGGATGGTAGCCTTGTCATTATTCAAGGTAGTTCATTGTTGACATTTTGTTACTCCAATGAATGGTAGCCTTGTCATTATGGAAGGTAGTTTTTTGTTGAGATTTTGTTACTCCAATGGATGGTAGACTTGTCATTTTGGAAGGTAGTTTGTTGTTGAGATTTTGTTACTCTAATGGATGGTAGCCTTGTCATTATGGATGGTAGTTCGTTGTTGATATTTTGTTACTCCATTGGATGGTACCCTTGTCATTACCGAAAGTAGTTCGTTGTTGAAATTTTGTTACTCCAATGGATGGTAGCCTTGTCATTACGGAAGGTAGTTCGTTGTTGAGATTTCGCTACTGCAATAGATGGTATCCTTGTCATTATGGAAGGTAGTTCATTGTTGAGATTTTGTTACTATAATGGCTGGTATCCTTGTCATTATGGAAGGTAGTTCCTTGTTGAGATTTTGTTTCTCCAATGGATGGTAGCCTTGTCATTATGGAAGGTAGTTCGTTGTTGATATTTTGTTACTCCAATGGATGGTAACATTTTCATTATGGAAGGTGGTTCGTTGTTGAGATTTTGTTAATCCAATGGATGGTATTCGTGTCATTATTGAAGGTAGTTCGTTGTTGATATTTTGTTACTCCATTAGATGGTAGCCTTGTCATTATGGAAGGTAGTTCATTGTTGACATTTTGTTACTCCAATGGATGGTAGCCTTTTCATTATGGAAGGTAGTTTGTTGTTGAGATTTTGTTACTCAAATGGATGGTATCCTTGCCATTACAGAAGGTAGTTCGTTGTTGAGATTTTATTACACCAATGGATGGTAGCCTTGTCATAATGTAAGGTAGTTTGTTGCTGAGATTATGTTACTCCAATGGATGGTAACCTTGTGATTACGGAAGGTAGTTAATTGTTTAGATTTTGTTACTCCAATGGATGGTAGCCTTGTCATTATGGATGGTAGTTTTCTGATGAGATTTTGTTACTCCATTGGATGGTAGCATTGTCATTTCAGAAAGTAGTTCGTTGGGGAGATTTTATTACTCTAATGGATGGTAGCCTTGTCATTATGCAAGGTAGTTCATTGTTGACATTTTGTTTCTCCAATTTCTGGTAGCCTTGTCATTATGGAAGGTAGTTCGTTGTTGAGATTTTGTTACTCCAATGGATGGTAGACTTGTCATTATGGAAGGTAGTTCGTTGTTGATATTTTGTTACTCTAATGGATGGTAGCCTTGTCATTATTCAAGGTAGTTCATTGTTGACATTTTGTTACTCCAATGAATGGTAGCCTTGTCATTATTGAAGGTAGTTTTTTGTTGAGATTTTGTTACTCCAATGGATGGTAGACTTGTCATTATGGAAGGTAGTTTGTTGTTGAGATTTTGTTACTCTAATGGATGGTAGCCTTGTCATTATGGATGGTAGTTCGTTGTTGATATTTTGTTACTCCGTTGGATGGTACCCTTGTCATTACCGAAAGTAGTTCGTTGTTGAAATTTTGTTACTCCAATGGATGGTAGCCTTGTCATTACGGAAGGTAGTTCTTTGTTGAGATTTTGCTACTGCAATAGATGGTATCCTTGTCATTATGGAAGGTAGTTCGTTGTTGAGATTTTGTTAATATAATGGCTAGTATCCTTGTCATTATGGAAGGTAGTTCCTTGTTGAGATTTTGTTTCTCCAATGGATGGTAGCCTTGTCATTATGGAAGGTAGTTTGTTGTTGATATTTTGTTACTCCATTGGATGGTAACATTTTCATTATGGAAGGTAGTTCGTTGTTGAGATTTTGTAACTCCAATGGATGGTAGCCTTGTCATTATGGAAGGTAGTTCGTTGTTGAGATTTTGTTACTCCAATGGATGGTAGACTTGTCATTATGGAAGGTAGTTCGTTGTTGATATTTTTTTACTCTAATGGATGGTAGCCTTGTCATTATTCAAGGTAGTTCATTGTTGACATTTTGTTACTCCAATGAATGGTAGCCTTGTCATTATGGAAGGTAGTTTTTTGTTGAGATTTTGTTACTCCAATGGATGGTAGACTTGTCATTTTGGAAGGTAGTTTGTTGTTGAGATTTTTTTACTCTAATGGATGGTAGCCTTGTCATTATGGATGGTAGTTCGTTGTTGATATTTTGTTACTCCGTTGGATGGTACCCTTGTCATTACCGAAAGTAGTTCGTTGTTGAAATTTTGTTACTCCAATGGATGGTAGCCTTGTCATTACGGAAGGTAGTTCGTTGTTGAGATTTCGCTACTGCAATAGATGGTATCCTTGTCATTATGGAAGGTAGTTCATTTTTGAGATTTTGTTACTATAATGGCTGGTATCCTTGTCATTATGGAAGGTAGTTCCTTGTTGAGATTTTGTTTCTCCAATGGATGGTAGCCTTGTCATTATGGAAGGTAGTTCGTTGTTGATATTTTGTTACTCCAATGGATGGTAACATTTTCATTATGGAAGGTAGTTCGTTGTTGCGATTTTGTAACTCCAATGGATGGTAGCCTTGTCATTATGGAAGGTAGTTCGTTGTTGAGATTTTGTTACTCTAATGGATGGTAGACTTGTCATTATGGAAGGTAGTTCGTTGTTGATATTTTGTTACTCTAATGGATGGTAGCCTTGTCATTATGTAAGGTAGTTCATTGTTGACATTTTGTTACTCCAATGAATGGTAGCCTTGTCATTATGGAAGGTAGTTTTTTGTTGAGATTTTGTTACTCCAATGGATGGTAGACTTGTCATTATGGAAGGTAGTTCTTTGTTGAGATTTTGTTACTCCAATGGATGGTAGCCTTGTCATTATGGAAGGTAGTTCGTTGTTGAGATTTTGTTACTCCAATGTATGGTAGCCTTGTCATTATTGAAGGTAGTTCGTTGTTGAGAATTTGTTACTCCAATGGATGGTAGCCTTGTCATTATGGAAGGTAGTTCTTTGATGAGATTTTATTACTCCAATGGATGATAGCCTTGTCATTATGTAAGGTAGTTCGTTGTTGAGATTTTGTTACACCAATGTATGGTAGGCTTGTCATTATGGAAGGTGGTTCGTTGTTGAGATTTTGTTAATCCAATGGATGGTATTCGTGTCATTATTGAAGGTAGTTCGTTGTTGATATTTTGTTACTCCATTAGATGGTAGCCTTGTCATTATGGAAGGTAGTTCATTGTTGACATTTTGTTACTCCAATGGATGGTAGCCTTTTCATTATGGAAGGTAGTTTGTTGTTGAGATTTTGTTACTCAAATGGATGGTATCCTTGCCATTACAGAAGGTAGTTCGTTGTTGAGATTTTATTACACCAATGGATGGTAGCCTTGTCATAATGGAAGGTAGTTTGTTGCTGAGATTATGTTACTCCAATGGATGGTAGCCTTGTGATTACGGAAGGTAGTTAATTGTTTAGATTTTGTTACTCCAATGGATGGTAGCCTTGTCATTATGGATGGTAGTTTTCTGATGAGATTTTGTTACTCCATTGGATGGTAGCATTGTCATTTCAGAAAGTAGTTCATTGGGGATATTTTATTATTCTAATGGATGGTAGCCTTGTCATTATGCAAGGTAGTTCATTGTTGACATTTTGTTTCTCCAATTTCTGGTAGCCTTGTCATTATGGAAGGTAGTTTGTTGTTGAGATTTTGTTACTCCAATGGATGGTAGACTTGTCATTATGGAAGGTAGTTCGTTGTTGATATTTTGTTACTCTAATGGATGGTAGCCTTGTCATTATTCAAGGTAGTTCATTGTTGACATTTTGTTACTCCAATGAATGGTAGCCTTGTCATTATGGAAGGTAGTTTTTTGTTGAGATTTTGTTACTCCAATGGATGGTAGACTTGTCATTATGGAAGGTAGTTTGTTGTTGAGATTTTGTTACTCTAATGGATGGTAGCCTTGTCATTATGGATGGTAGTTCGTTATTGATATTTTGTTACTCCATTGGATGGTACCCTTGTCATTACCGAAAGTAGTTCGTTGTTGAAATTTTGTTACTCCAATGGATGGTAGCCTTGTCATTACGGAAGGTAGTTCGTTGTTGAGATTTCGCTACTGCAATAGATGGTATCCTTGTCATTATGGAAGGTAGTTCGTTGTTGAGATTTTGTTACTATAATGGCTGGTATCCTTGTCATTATGGAAGGTAGTTCCTTGTTGAGATTTTGTTTCTCCAATGGATGGTAGCCTTGTCATTATGGAAGGTAGTTCGTTGTTGATATTTTGTTACTCCAATGGATGGTAACATTTTCATTATGGAAGGTAGTTCGATGTTGAGATTTTGTAACTCCAATGGATGGTAGCCTTGTCATTATGGAAGGTAGTTCGTTGTTGAGATTTTGTTACTCTAATGGATGGTAGACTTGTCATTATGGAAGGTAGTTCGTTGTTGATATTTTGTTACTCTAATGTATGGTAGCCTTGTCATTATGTAAGGTAGTTCATTGTTGACATTTTGTTACTCCAATGAATGGTAGCTTTGTCATTATGGAAGGTAGTTTTTTGTTGAGATTTTGTTACTCCAATGGATGGTAGACTTGTCATTATGGAAGGTAGTTCGTTGTTGAGATTTTGTTAATCCAATGTATGGTAGCCTTGTCATTATTGAAGGTAGTTCGTTGTTGAGAATTTGTTACTCCAATGGATGGTAGCCTTGTCATTATGGAAGGTAGTTCTTTGATGAGATTTTATTACTCCAATGGATGATAGCCTTGTCATTATGTAAGGTAGTTCATTGTTGAGATTTTGTTACACCAATGTATGGTAGGCTTGTCATTATGGAATGTGGTTCGTTGTTGAGATTTTGTTAATCCAATGGATGGTATTCGTGTCATTATTGAAGGTAGTTCGTTGTTGATATTTTGTTACTCCATTAGATGGTAGCCTTGTCATTATGGAAGGTAGTTCATTGTTGACATTTTGTTACTCCAATGGAGGGTATCCTTTTCATTATGGAAGGTAGTTTGTTGTTGAGATTTTGTTACTCAAATGGATGGTATCCTTGCCATTACAGAAGGTAGTTCGTTGTTGAGATTTTATTACACCAATGGATGGTAGCCTTGTCATAATGGAAGGTAGTTTGTTGCTGAGATTATGTTACTCCAATGGATGGTAGCCTTGTGATTACGGAAGGTAGTTAATTGTTTAGATTTTGTTACTCCAATGGATGGTAGCCTTGTCATTATGGATGGTAGTTTTCTGATGAGATTTTGTTACTCCATTGGATGGTAGCATTGTCATTTCAGAAAGTAGTTCGTTGGGGAGATTTTATTACTCTAATGGATGGTAGCCTTGTCATTATGCAAGGTAGTTCATTGTTGACATTTTGTTTCTCCAATTTCTGGTAGCCTTGTCATTATGGAAGGTAGTTCGTTGTTAAGATTTTGTTACTCCAATGGATGGTAGACTTGTCATTATGGAAGGTAGTTCGTTGTTGATATTTTGTTACTCTAATGGATGGTAGCCTTGTCATTATTCAAGGTAGTTCATTGTTGACATTTTGTTACTCCAATGAATGGTAGCCTTGTCATTATTGAAGGTAGTTTTTTGTTGAGATTTTGTTACTCCAATGGATGGTAGACTTGTCATTATGGAAGGTAGTTTGTTGTTGAGATTTTGTTACTCTAATGGATGGTAGCCTTGTCATTATGGATGGTAGTTCGTTGTTGATATTTTGTTACTCCGTTGGATGGTACCCTTGTCATTACCGAAAGTAGTTCGTTGTTGAAATTTTGTTACTCCAATGGATGGTAGCCTTGTCATTACGGAAGGTAGTTCTTTGTTGAGATTTCGCTACTGCAATAGATGGTATCCTTGTCATTATGGAAGGTAGTTCGTTGTTGAGATTTTGTTAATATAATGGCTAGTATCCTTGTCATTATGGAAGGTAGTTCCTTGTTGAGATTTTGTTTCTCCAATGGATGGTAGCCTTGTCATTATGGAAGGTAGTTCGTTGTTGATATTTTGTTACTCCAATGGATGGTAACATTTTCATTATGGAAGGTAGTTCGTTGTTGAGATTTTGTAACTCCAATGGATGGTAGCCTTGTCATTATGGAAGGTAGTTCGTTGTTGAGATTTTGTTACTCCAATGGATGGTAGACTTGTCATTATGGAAGGTAGTTCGTTGTTGATATTTTTTTACTCTAATGGATGGTAGCCTTGTCATTATTTAAGGTAGTTCATTGTTGACATTTTGTTACTCCAATGAATGGTAGCCTTGTCATTATGGAAGGTAGTTTTTTGTTGAGATTTTGTTACTCCAATGGATGGTAGACTTGTCATTTTGGAAGGTAGTTTGTTGTTGAGATTTTGTTACTCTAATGGATGGTAGCCTTGTCATTATGGATGGTAGTTCGTTGTTGATATTTTGTTACTCCGTTGGATGGTACCCTTGTCATTACCGAAAGTAGTTCGTTGTTGAAATTTTGTTACTCCAATGGATGGTAGCCTTGTCATTACGGAAGGTAGTTCGTTGTTGAGATTTCGCTACTGCAATAGATGGTATCCTTGTCATTATGGAAGGTAGTTCATTGTTGAGATTTTGTTACTATAATGGCTGGTATCCTTGTCATTATGGAAGGTAGTTCCTTGTTGAGATTTTGTTTCTCCAATGGATGGTAGCCTTGTCATTATGGAAGGTAGTTCGTTGTTGATATTTTGTTACTCCAATGGATGGTAACATTTTCATTATGGAAGGTAGTTCGTTGTTGAGATTTTGTAACTCCAATGGATGGTAGCCTTGTCATTATGGAAGGTAGTTCGTTGTTGAGATTTTGTTACTCTAATGGATGGTAGACTTGTCATTATGGAAGGTAGTTCGTTGTTGATATTTTGTTACTCTAATGGATGGTAGCCTTGTCATTATGTAAGGTAGTTCATTGTTGACATTTTGTTACTCCAATGAATGGTAGCCTTGTCATTATGGAAGGTAGTTTTTTGTTGAGATTTTGTTACTCCAATGGATGGTAGACTTGTCATTATGGAAGGTAGTTCTTTGTTGAGATTTTGTTACTCCAATGGATGGTAGCCTTGTCATTATGGAAGGTAGTTCGTTGTTGAGATTTTGTTACTCCAATGTATGGTAGCCTTGTCATTATTGAAGGTAGTTCGTTGTTGAGAATTTGTTACTCCAATGGATGGTAGCCTTGTCATTATGGAAGGTAGTTCTTTGATGAGATTTTATTACTCCAATGGATGATAGCCTTGTCATTATGTAAGGTAGTTCGTTGTTGAGATTTTGTTACACCAATGTATGGTAGGCTTGTCATTATGGAAGGTGGTTCAATGTTGAGATTTTGTTAATCCAATGGATGGTATTCGTGTCATTATTGAAGGTAGTTCGTTGTTGATATTTTGTTACTCCATTAGATGGTAGCCTTGTCATTATGGAAGGTAGTTCATTGTTGACATTTTGTTACTCCAATGGATGGTAGCCTTTTCATTATGGAAGTTAGTTTGTTGTTGAGATTTTGTTACTCAAATGGATGGTATCCTTGCCATTACAGAAGGTAGTTCGTTGTTGAGATTTTATTACACCAATGGATGGTAGCCTTGTCATAATGGAAGGTAGTTTGTTGCTGAGATTATGTTACTCTAATGGATGGTAGCCTTGTGATTACGGAAGGTAGTTAATTGTTTAGATTTTGTTACTCCAATGGATGGTAGCCTTGTCATTATGGATGGTAGTTTTCTGATGAGATTTTGTTACTCCATTGGATGGTAGCATTGTCATTTCAGAAAGTAGTTCATTGGGGATATTTTATTATTCTAATGGATGGTAGCCTTGTCATTATGCAAGGTAGTTCATTGTTGACATTTTGTTTCTCCAATTTCTGGTAGTCTTGTCATTATGGAAGGTAGTTTGTTGTTGAGATTTTGTTACTCCAATGGATGGTAGACTTGTCATTATGGAAGGTAGTTCGTTGTTGATATTTTGTTACTCTAATGGATGGTAGCCTTGTCATTATTCAAGGTAGTTCATTGTTGACATTTTGTTACTCAAATGAATGGTAGCCTTGTCATTATGGAAGGTAGTTTTTTGTTGAGATTTTGTTACTCCAATGGATGGTAGACTTGTCATTATGGAAGGTAGTTTGTTGTTGAGATTTTGTTACTCTAATGGATGGTAGCCTTGTCATTATGGATGGTAGTTCGTTATTGATATTTTGTTACTCCATTGGATGGTACCCTTGTCATTACCGAAAGTAGTTCGTTGTTGAAATTTTGTTACTCCAATGGATGGTAGCCTTGTCATTACGGAAGGTAGTTCGTTGTTGAGATTTCGCTACTGCAATAGATGGTATCCTTGTCATTATGGAAGGTAGTTCGTTGTTGAGATTTTGTTACTATAATGGCTGGTATCCTTGTCATTATGGAAGGTAGTTCCTTATTGAGATTTTGTTTCTCCAATGGATGGTAGCCTTGTCATTATGGAAGGTAGTTCGTTGTTGATATTTTGTTACTCCAATGGATGGTAACATTTTCATTATGGAAGGTAGTTCGTTGTTGAGATTTTGTAACTCCAATGGATGGTAGCCTTGTCATTATGGAAGGTAGTTCGTTGTTGAGATTTTGTTACTCTAATGGATGGTAGACTTGTCATTATGGAAGGTAGTTCGTTGTTGATATTTTGTTACTCTAATGGATGGTAGCCTTGTCATTATGTAAGGTAGTTCATTGTTGACATTTTGTTACTCCAATGAATGGTAGCTTTGTCATTATGGAAGGTAGTTTTTTGTTGAGATTTTGTTACTACAATGGATGGTAGACTTGTCATTATGGAAGGTAGTTCTTTGTTGAGATTTTGTTACTCCAATGGATGGTAGCCTTGTCATTATGGAAGGTAGTTCGTTGTTGAGATTTTGTTACTCCAATGTATGGTAGCCTTGTCATTATTGAAGGTAGTTCGTTGTTGAGAATTTGTTACTCCAATGGATGGTAGCCTTGTCATTATGGAAGGTAGTTCTTTGATGAGATTTTATTACTCCAATGGATGATAGCCTTGTCATTATGTAAGGTAGTTCGTTGTTGAGATTTTGTTACACCAATGTATGGTAGGCTTGTCATTATGGAAGGTGGTTCGTTGTTGAGATTTTGTTAATCCAATGGATGGTATTCGTGTCATTATTGAAGGTAGTTCGTTGTTGATATTTTGTTACTCCATTAGATGGTAGCCTTGTCATTATGGAAGGTAGTTCATTGTTGACATTTTGTTACTCCAATGGATGGTAGCCTTTTCATTATGGAAGGTAGTTTGTTGTTGAGATTTTGTTACTCAAATGGATGGTATCCTTGCCATTACAGAAGGTAGTTCGTTGTTGAGATTTTATTACACCAATGGATGGTAGCCTTGTCATAATGGAAGGTAGTTTGTTGCTGAGATTATGTTACTCCAATGGATGGTAGCCTTGTGATTACGGAAGGTAGTTAATTGTTTAGATTTTGTTACTCCAATGGATGGTAGCCTTGTCATTATGGATGGTAGTTTTCTGATGAGATTTTGTTACTCCATTGGATGGTAGCATTGTCATTTTAGAAAGTAGTTCATTGGGGATATTTTATTACTCTAATGGATGGTAGCCTTGTCATTATGCAAGGTAGTTCATTGTTGACATTTTGTTTCTCCAATTTCTGGTAGCCTTGTGATTATGGAAGGTAGTTTGTTGTTGAGATTTTGTTACTCCAATGGATGGTAGACTTGTCATTATGGAAGGTAGTTCGTTGTTGATATTTTGTTACTCTAATGGATGGTAGCCTTGTCATTATTCAAGGTAGTTCATTGTTGACATTTTGTTACTCCAATGAATGGTAGCCTTGTCATTATGGAAGGTAGTTTTTTGTTGAGATTTTGTTACTCCAATGGATGGTAGACTTGTCATTATGGAAGGTAGTTTGTTGTTGAGATTTTGTTACTCTAATGGATGGTAGCCTTGTCATTATGGATGGTAGTTCGTTATTGATATTTTGTTACTCCGTTGGATGGTACCCTTGTCATTACCGAAAGTAGTTCGTTGTTGAAATTTTGTTACTCCAATGGATGGTAGCCTTGTCATTACGGAAGGTAGTTCGTTGTTGAGATTTCGCTACTGCAATAGATGGTATCCTTGTCATTATGGAAGGTAGTTCGTTGTTGAGATTATGTTAATATAATGGCTGGTATCCTTGTCATTATGGAAGGTAGTTCCTTGTTGAGATTTTGTTTCTCCAATGGATGGTAGCCTTTTCATTATGGAAGGTAGTTCGTTGTTGATATTTTGTTACTCCAATGGATGGTAACATTTTCATTATGGAAGGTAGTTCGTTGTTGAGATTTTGTAACTCCAATGGATAGTAGCCTTGTCCTTATGGAAGGTAGTTCGTTGTTGAGATTTTGTTACTCCAATGGATGGTAGACTTGTCATTATGGAAGGTAGTTCGTTGTTGATATTTTTTTACTCTAATGGATGGTAGCCTTGTCATTATTCATGGTAGTTCATTGTTAACATTTTGTTACTCCAATGAATGGTAGCCTTGTCATTATGGAAGGTAGTTTTTTGTTGAGATTTTGTTACTCCAATGGATGGTAACCTTTTCATTATGGAAGGTAGTTCATTGTTGAGATTTTGTTACTCCAATTAACGGTAGACTTGACATTATGAAAGGTAGTTCTTTGTTGAGATTTTTTTACTGCAATGGATGGTAGACTTGTCATTATTGAAGGTAGTGGGTTGTTGAGATTTTGTTACTCCAATGGATGGTAGCCTTGTCATTATGGATGGTAGTTCGTTGGTGAGATTTTGTTACTCCATTGGATGGTAGCCTTGTCATTACCGAAAGTAGTTTGTTGTTTAGATTTTGTTACTCTAATGGATGGTAGCCTTGTCATTATGGAAGGTTATTCATTGTTGACATTTTGTTACTCCAATGGATGGTAGCCTTTTCATTATGGAAGGTAGTTTGTTGTTGAGATTTTGTTACTCCAATGGATGGTAGCCTTGTTATTATGGATGGTAGTTCGTTGTTGAGATTTTTTTACTCCATTGGATGGTAGCCTTGTCATTACCGAAAGTAGTTTGTTGTTTAGATTTTGTTACTCTAATGGATGGTAGACTTGTCATTATGGAAGGTAGTTTGTTGTTGAGATTTTGTTACTCCAATGGTTGGTAGCCTTGTCATTATGGATGGTAGTTTGTTGTTGAGATTTTGTTACTCCATTGGATGGTATCCTTCTCATTATCGAAAGTAGTTTGCTGTTGAGATTTTGTTACTCTAATAGATGGTAGCCTTGTCATTAAGGAAGGTAGTTCGTTGTTGACATTTTGTTACTCCAATGGATGGTAGCCTTTTCATTATGGAAGGTAGTTCGTTGTTGAGATTTGGTTACTCCAATGGATGGTAGCCTTGTCATTATTGAAGGTAGTTCGTTGTTGAGATTTTATTACTCCAATTGATGGTAGCCTTGTAATTATTGAAGGTAGTTCATTGATGAGATTTTATTACTACAATGGATGATAGCCTTGTAATTATCGAAGGTAGTTCGTAGTTGATATTTTGTTACACCAATGGATGGTAGGCTTGTCATTATGGAAGGTGGTTCGTTGTTGATATTTTGTTAATCCAATGGATGGTATTCGTGGCATTATGGAAGGTAGTTCGTTGTTGAGATTTTGTTACTCCATTGGATGGTAGCCTTGTCATTATAGAAGGTAGTTCATTGTTGACATTTTGTTACTCCAATGGATGCTAGCCTTTTCTTTATGGAAGGTAGTTCATTGTTGAGATTTTGTTACTCAAATGGATGGTATCCTTGCCATTAAGGAAGGTAGTTTGTTGTTGAGATTTTTGCTCTCCAATGGATGGTAGCCTTGTCATTATGGAAGGTAGTTTGTTGTTGAGATTTTAGTAATCCAATGGATGGTAGCCTTGCCATTATGGACGGTAGTTCGTTGTTGAGATTTTGTTACTCCAATGGATGGTAGCCTTGTAATTATGGAAGGTTGTTTGTTGTTGAGATTTTGTTACTCCAATGGATGGTAGCCTTTTCATTATGGAAGATATTTTGTTGTTGAGCTTTTGTTACTCAAATGGATGGTAGCCTTTTTATTATGGAAGGTAGTTCATTGTTGAGATTTTGTTACACCAATGGATGGTAGCCTTGTCATAATGGAAGGTAGTTTGTTGGTGAGATTTTATTACTCAAATGGATAGTAACCTTGTGATTTTGGAAGGTAGTTCGTTGTTTAGATTTTGTTACTCCAATGGATGGTAGCCTTGTCATTATGGACGGTAGTTTTTTGATGAGATTTTGTTACTCCATTGGATGGTAGCATTGTCATTACAGAAAGTAGTTCGTTGTTGAGATTTTGTTACTCTAATGGATGTTAGCCTTGTCAATATGCAAGGTAGTTCATTGTTGACATTTTGTTACTCCAATTTATGGTAGCCCTGTCATTATGGAAGGTAGTTCGTTGTTGAGATTTTGTTACTCTAATGGATTGTAGCCTTGTCATTATGCAAGGTTGTTCATTGTTTACATTTTGTTACTCTAATGAATGATAGCCTTGTCATTATGGAAGGTAGTTTTTTGTTGAGATTTTGTTACTCCAATGGATGGTAGACTTTTCATTATGGAAGGTAGTTCGTTGTTGAGATTTTGTTACTCCAATGGATGGTTGCCTTGTCATAATGGATGGTAGTTCGTTGTTAAAATTTTGTTACTCCATTGGATGGTAGCCTTGTCATTACCGAAAGTAGTTTGTTTTTTAGATTTTGTTATTCTAATGGATGGTAGCCTTGTCATTACGGAAGGAAGTTCATTGTTGACATTTGGTTACTCCAATGGATGGTAGCCTTTTCATTATGGAAGGTAGTTTGTTGTTAAGATTTTGTTACTCCAATGGATGGTAGCCTTGTCATTACCGAAAGTAGTTCATTGTTCCGATTTTCTACACCAATGGATGGTAGCCTTGTCATTACGGAAGGTCGTTTGTTGTTGAGATTTTGTTACTTCAATGGATGGTATCCTTGTCATTATGGAAGGTAGTTCGTTGTTAAGATTTTGTTACTCTAATGGATGGTATCCTTGTTATTATGGAAGGTAGTTCATTGTTGATATTTTATTTCTCCAATGGATGGTAGCCTTGTCATTATGGAAGGTAGTTCGTTGTTTAGATTTTGTTACTCCAATGGATGGTATCCTTGTCATTCCGGAAGGTAGTTCATTGTTGAGATTTTGTTTCTCCAATGGATGGTAGCCTTGTTATTATGGAAGGTAGTTCGTTGTTGATATTTTGTTACTCCAATGGATGGTAACCTTTTCATTATGGAAGGTAGTTCGTTGTTGATATTTTGTTACTCCAATGTATGGTAGACTTGACATTATGAAAGGTAGTTCTTTGTTGAGATTTTTTTACTCCAATGGATGGTAGACTTGTCATTATTGAAGGTAGTGTGTTGTTGAGATTTTGTTACTCCAATGGATGGTAGCCTTGTCATTATGGATGGTAGTTTGTTGGTGAGATTTTGTTACTCCATTGGATGGTAGCCTTGTCATTACCGAAAGTAGTTTGTTGTTTAGATTTTGTTACTCTAATGGATGGTAGCCTTGTCATTATGGAAGGTAGTTCATTGTTGTCATTTTGTTACTCCAATGGATGGTAGCCTTTTCATTATGGAAGGTAGTTTGTTGTTGAGATTTTGTTACTCCAATGGATGGTAGCCTTGTCATTATGGATGGTAGTTCGTTGTTGAGATTTTGTTACTCCATTGTATGGTACCCTTGTCATTACCGAAAGTAGTTCATTGTTCCGATTTTCTACACCAATGGATGGTAGCCTTGTCATTACGGAAGGTAGTTCGTTGTTGAGATTTTGTTACTTCAATGGATGGTATCCTTGTCATTATGGAAGGTAGTTCGTTGTTAAGATTTTGTTACTCTAATGGATGGTATCATTGTTATTATGGAAGGTAGTTCATTGTTGAGATTATATTTCTCCAATGGAAGGTAGCCTTGTCATTATGGAAGGTAGTTCGTTGTTCAGATTTTGTTACTCTAATGGATGGTATCCTTGTCATTACGGAAGGTAGTTCATTGTTGACATTTTGTTTCTCCAATGGATGGTAGCCTTGTTATTATGGAAGGTAGTTCGTTGTTGATATTTTGTTAATCCAATGGATGGTAACCTTTTCATTATGGAAGGTAGTTCGTTGTTGAGATTTTGTTACTCCAATGTATGATAGACTTGACATTATGAAAGGTAGTTCTTTGTTGAGATTTTTTTACTCCAATGGATGGTAGACTTGTCATTATGGATGGTAGTTGGTTTTTGAGATTTTGTTACTCCATTGGATGGTAGCCTTGTCATTACCGAAAGTAGTTTGTTGTTGAGATTTTGTTACTCTAATGGATGGTAGCCTTGTCATTATGGAAGGTAGTTCGTTGTTGACATGTTGTTACTATAATGGATGGTAGCCTTTTCATTATGGAAGGTAGTTTGTTGTTGAGATTTTGTTACTCCAATGGATGGTATCCTTGTCATTATTGAAGGTAGTTCATTGTTGAGATTTTGTTACTCTAATGGATGGTAGACTTGTCATTATGGAAGGTAGTTTGTTGTTGAGATTTTGTTACTCCAATGGTTGGTATCCTTGTCATTATGGATGGTAGTTCGTTTTTGAGATTTTGTTACTCCATTAGATGGTAGCCTTGTCATTACCGAAAGTAGTTCATTGTTCCGATTTTCTACACCAATGGATGGTAGCCTTGTCATTACGGAAGGTAGTTCGTTGTTGAGATTTTGTTACTTCAATGGATGGTATCCTTGTCATTATGGAAGGTAGTTCGTTGTTAAGATTTTGTTACTCTAATGGATGGTATCATTGTTATTATGGAAGGTAGTTCATTGTTGAGATTATATTTCTCCAATGGAAGGTAGCCTTGTCATTATGGAAGGTAGTTCGTTGTTCAGATTTTGTTACTCTAATGGATGGTATCCTTGTCATTACGGAAGGTAGTTCATTGTTGACATTTTGTTTCTCCAATGGATGGTAGCCTTGTTATTATGGAAGGTAGTTCGTTGTTGATATTTTGTTAATCCAATGGATGGTTGCCTTGTCATAATGGATGGTAGTTCGTTGTTAAAATTTTGTTACTCCATTGGATGGTAGCCTTGTCATTACCGAAAGTAGTTTGTTTTTTAGATTTTGTTATTCTAATGGATGGTAGCCTTGTCATTACGGAAGGAAGTTCATTGTTGACATTTTGTTACTCCAATGGATGGTAGCCTTTTCATTATGGAAGGTAGTTTGTTGTTAAGATTTTGTTACTCCAATGGATGGTAGCCTTGTCATTACCGAAAGTAGTTCATTGTTCCGATTTTCTACACCAATGGATGGTAGCCTTGTCATTACGGAAGGTCGTTTGTTGTTGAGATTTTGTTACTTCAATGGATGGTATCCTTGTCATTATGGAAGGTAGTTCGTTGTTAAGATTTTGTTACTCTAATGGATGGTATCCTTGTTATTATGGAAGGTAGTTCATTGTTGATATTTTATTTCTCCAATGGATGGTAGCCTTGTCATTATGGAAGGTAGTTCGTTGTTTAGATTTTGTTACTCCAATGGATGGTATCCTTGTCATTACGGAAGGTAGTTCATTGTTGAGATTTTGTTTCTCCAATGGATGGTAGCCTTGTTATTATGGAAGGTAGTTCGTTGTTGATATTTTGTTACTCCAATGGATGGTAACCTTTTCATTATGGAAGGTAGTTCGTTGTTGATATTTTGTTACTCCAATGTATGGTAGACTTGACATTATGAAAGGTAGTTCTTTGTTGAGATTTTTTTACTCCAATGGATGGTAGACTTGTCATTATTGAAGGTAGTGTGTTGTTGAGATTTTGTTACTCCAATGGATGGTAGCCTTGTCATTATGGATGGTAGTTTGTTGGTGAGATTTTGTTACTCCATTGGATGGTAGCCTTGTCATTACCGAAAGTAGTTTGTTGTTTAGATTTTGTTACTCTAATGGATGGTAGCCTTGTCATTATGGAAGGTAGTTCATTGTTGTCATTTTGTTACTCCAATGGATGGTAGCCTTTTCATTATGGAAGGTAGTTTGTTGTTGAGATTTTGTTACTCCAATGGATGGTAGCCTTGTCATTATGGATGGTAGTTCGTTGTTGAGATTTTGTTACTCCATTGTATGGTACCCTTGTCATTACCGAAAGTAGTTCATTGTTCCGATTTTCTACACCAATGGATGGTAGCCTTGTCATTACGGAAGGTAGTTCGTTGTTGAGATTTTGTTACTTCAATGGATGGTATCCTTGTCATTATGGAAGGTAGTTCGTTGTTAAGATTTTGTTACTCTAATGGATGGTATCATTGTTATTATGGAAGGTAGTTCATTGTTGAGATTATATTTCTCCAATGGAAGGTAGCCTTGTCATTATGGAAGGTAGTTCGTTGTTCAGATTTTGTTACTCTAATGGATGGTATCCTTGTCATTACGGAAGGTAGTTCATTGTTGACATTTTGTTTCTCCAATGGATGGTAGCCTTGTTATTATGGAAGGTAGTTCGTTGTTGATATTTTGTTAATCCAATGGATGGTAACCTTTTCATTATGGAAGGTAGTTCGTTGTTGAGATTTTGTTACTCCAATGTATGATAGACTTGACATTATGAAAGGTAGTTCTTTGTTGAGATTTTTTTACTCCAATGGATGGTAGACTTGTCATTATGGATGGTAGTTGGTTTTTGAGATTTTGTTACTCCATTGGATGGTAGCCTTGTCATTACCGAAAGTAGTTTGTTGTTGAGATTTTGTTACTCTAATGGATGGTAGCCTTGTCATTATGGAAGGTAGTTCGTTGTTGACATGTTGTTACTATAATGGATGGTAGCCTTTTCATTATGGAAGGTAGTTTGTTGTTGAGATTTTGTTACTCCAATGGATGGTATCCTTGTCATTATTGAAGGTAGTTCATTGTTGAGATTTTGTTACTCTAATGGATGGTAGACTTGTCATTATGGAAGGTAGTTTGTTGTTGAGATTTTGTTACTCCAATGGTTGGTATCCTTGTCATTATGGATGGTAGTTCGTTTTTGAGATTTTGTTACTCCATTAGATGGTAGCCTTGTCATTACCGAAAGTAGTTTGCTGTTGAGATTTTGTTACTCTAATGGATGGTAGCCTTGTCATTATGGAAGGTAGTTTGTTGTTGACATGTTGTTACTATAATGGATGGTAGCCTTTTCATTATGAAAGGTAGTTTGTTGTTGAGATTTTGTTACTCCAATGGATGGTATCCTTGTCATTATTGAAGGTAGTTCGTTGTTGAGATTTTGTTACTCCAATGGATGGTAGCCTTGTAATTATTGAAGGTAGTTCATTGATGAGATTTTATTACTCCAATGGATGATAGCCTTGTCATTATGGAAGGTAGTTCGTTGTTGAGATTTTGTTAATCCAATGGATGGTATTCGTGTCATTATGGAAGGTAGTTTGTTGTTGAGATTTTGTTACTCCATTGGATGGTAGCCTTGTCATTATAGAAGGTAGTTCATTGATGACATTTTGTTACTCCAATGGATGGTAGCCTTTTCATTATGAAAGGTAGTTCGTAGTTGAGATTTTGTTACGCAAATGGATGGTATCCTTGCCATTACGGAAGGTAGTTCGTTGTTGAGATCTTTGCTATCCAATGGATGGTAGCCTTGTCATTATGGAAGGTAGTTTGTTGTTGAGATTTTGTTACTCGAAAGGATGGTAGCCTTGTAATTATGGAAGGTTGTTTGTTGATGAGATTTTGTTACTCCAATGGATGGTAGCCTTTTCATTATGGAATATAGTTTGTTGTTGAGCTTTTGTTACTCAAATGGATGGTAGCCTTTTTATTATGGAAGGTAGTTCATTGATGAGATTTTGTTACACCAATGGATGGTAGCCTGGTCATAATGGAAGGTAGTTTGTTGCTGAGATTTTGTTACTCCAATGGATGGTAGCCTTGTGATTATGGAAGGTAGTTCGTTGTTTAGATTTTGTTACTCCAATGGATGGTAGCCTTGTCATTATGGATGGTAGTTTTTTGATGAGATTTTGTTACTCCATTGGATGGTAGCATTATCATTACAGAAAGTAGTTCGTTGTTGAGATTTTGTTACTCTAATGGATTGTAGCCTTGTCATTATGCAAGGTAGTTCATTGTTGACATTTTGTTACTCCAATTGATGGTAAACTTGTCATTATGGAAGGTAGTTTGTTGTTGAGATTTTGTTACTCCAATGGATGGTAGACTTGTCATTATGGAAGGTAGTTCATTGTTGAGATTTTGTTACTCTAATGGATGGTAGCCTTGTCATTATGCAAGGTAGTTCATTGTTGACATTTTGTTACTCCAATGAATGGTAGCCTTATCATTATGGAAGGTATTTTTTTGTTGAGATTTTTTTACTGCAATGGATGGTAGCCTAGTTATTATGGAAGGTAGTTCGTTTTTGATATTTTGTTACTCCAATGGATGGTAACCTTTTCATTATGGAAGGTAGTTTGATGTTGAGATTTTGTTACTCCAATGTATGGTAGACTTGACATTATGAAAGGTAGTTCTTTGTTGAGATTTTTTTACTCCAATGGATGGTAGACTTGTCATTATTGAAGGTAGTGCGTTGTTGAGATTTTGTTACTCCAATGGATGGTAGCCTTGTCATTATGGATGGTAGTTCGTTGGTGATATTTTGTTACTCCATTGGATGGTAGCCTTGTCATTACCGAAAGTAGTTTGTTGTTTAGATTTTGTTACTCTAATGGATGGTATCCTTGTCATTATGGAAGGTAGTTTGTTGTTGACATGTTGTTACTATAATGGATGGTAGCCTTTTCATTATGAAAGGTAGTTTGTTGTTGAGATTTTGTTACTCCAATGGATGGTATCCTTGTCATTATTGAAGGTAGTTCGTTGTTGAGATTTTGTTACTCCAATGGATGGTAGCCTTGTAATTATTGAAGGTAGTTCATTGATGAGATTTTATTACTCCAATGGATGATAGCCTTGTCATTATCGAAGGTAGTTCGTTGTTGAGATTTTGTTACACCAATGGATGGTAGGCTTGTCATTATGGAAGGTGGTTCGTTGTTGAGATTTTGTTAATCCAATGGATGGTATTCGTGTCATTATGGAAGGTAGTTTGTTGTTGAGATTTTGTTACTCCATTGGATGGTAGCCTTGTCATTATAGAAGGTAGTTCATTGATGACATTTTGTTATTCCAATGGATGGTAGCCTTTTCATTATGAAAGGTGGTTCGTAGTTGAGATTTTGTTACGCAAATGGATGGTAGCCTTGTCATTATGGATGGTAGTTTTTTGATGAGATTTTGTTACTCCATTGGATGGTAGCATTGTCATTACAGAAAGTAGTTCGTTGTTGAGATTTTGTTACTCTAATGGATTGTAGCCTTGTCATTATGCAAGGTAGTTCATTGTTGACATTTTGTTACTCCAATTGATGGTAAACTTGTCATTATGGAAGGTAGTTTGTTGTTGAGATTTTGTTACTCCAATGGATGGTAGACTTGTCATTATGGAAGGTAGTTCATTGTTGAGATTTTGTTACTCTAATGGATGGTAGCCTTGTCATTATGCAAGGTAGTTCATTGTTGACATTTTGTTACTCCAATGAATGGTAGCCTTATCATTATGGAACGTATTTTTTTGTTGAGATTTTTTTACAGCAATGGATGGTAGCCTAGTTATTATGGAAGGTAGTTCGTTGTGATATTTTGATACTCCAATGGATGGTAACCTTTTCATTATGGAAGGTAGTTTGATGTTGAGATTTTGTTACTCCAATGTATGGTAGACTTGACATTATGAAAGGTAGTTCTTTGTTGAGATTTTTTTACTCCAATGGATGGTAGACTTGTCATTATTGAAGGTAGTGCGTTGTTGAGATTTTGTTACTCCAATGGATGGTAGCCTTGTCATTATGGATGGTAGTTCGTTGGTGATATTTTGTTACTCCATTGGATGGTAGCCTTGTCATTACCGAAAGTAGTTTGTTGTTTAGATTTTGTTACTCTAATGGATGGTATCCTTGTCATTATGGAAGGTAGTTCATTGTTGACATTTTGTTACTCTAATGGATGGTATCCTTTTCATTATGGAAGGTAGTTTGTTGTTGAGATTTTGTTACTCCAATGGATGGTAGCCTTATCATTATGGATGGTAATTCGTTGTTGAGATTTTGTTACTCTATTGTATGGTACCCTTGTCATTACCGAAAGTAGTTCATTGTTCCGATTTTCTACACCAATGGATGGTAGCCTTGTCATTACGGAAGGTAGTTCGTTGTTGAGATTTTGTTACTTCAATGGATGGTATCCGTGTCATTATGGAAGTTAGTTCGTTGTGAAGATTTTGTTACTCTAATGGATGGTATCCTTGTTATTATGGAAGGTAGTTCATTGATGAGATTATATTTCTCCAATGGATGGTAGCCTTGTCATTATGGAAGGTAGTTCGTTGTTCAGATTTTGTTACTCTAATGGATGGTATCCTTGTCATTACGGAAGGTAGTTCATTGTTGAGATTTTGTTTCTCCAATGGATGGTAGCCTTGTCATTATGGAAGGTAGTTTGATGTTGAGATTTTGTTACTCCAATGTATGGTAGACTTGACATTATGAAAGGTAGTTCTTTGTTGAGATTTTTTTACTCCAATGGATGGTAGACTTGTCATTATTGAAGGTAGTGCGTTGTTGAGATTTTGTTACTCCAATGGATGGTAGCCTTGTCATTATGGATGGTAGTTCGTTGGTGATATTTTGTTACTCCATTGGATGGTAGCCTTGTCATTACCGAAAGTAGTTTGTTGTTTAGATTTTGTTACTCTAATGGATGGTATCCTTGTCATTATGGAAGGTAGTTCATTGTTGACATTTTGTTACTCCAATGGATGGTAGCCTTTTCATTATGGAAGGTAGTTTGTTGTTGAGATTTTGTTACTCCAATGGATGGTAGCCTTGTCATTATGGATGGTAGTTCGTTGTTGAGATTTTGTTACTCCATTGGATGGTAGCCTTGTCATTACCGAAAGTAGTTTGTTGTTTAGAATTTGTTACTCTAATGGATGGTAGACTTGTCATTATGGAAGGTAGTTTGTTGTTGAGATTTTGTTACTCCAATGGTTGGTATCCTTGTCTTTATGGATGGTAGTTGTTTGTTGAGATTTTGGTACTCCATTGGATGGTAGCCTTGTCATTACCGAAAGTAGTTTGCTGTTGAGATTTTGTTACTCTAATGGATGGTAGCCTTGTCATTATGGAAGGTAGTTCGTTGTTGACATGTTGTTTCTCCAATGGATGGTAGCCTTGTCATTATTGAAGGTAGTTCGTTGTTGAGATTTTGTTACTCCAATGGATGGTAGCCTTGTAATTATTGAAAGTAGTTCATTGATGAGATTTTATTACTCCAATGGATGATAGCCTTGTCATTATCGAAGGTAGTTTGTTGTTGAGATTTTGTTAACCAAAGGATGGTAGGCTTGTCATTATGAAAGGTGGTTCGGTGTTGAGATTTTGTTAATCCAGTGGATGGTAGACTTGACATTATGAAAGGTAGTTCTTTGTTGAGATTTTTTTACTCCAATGGATGGTAGACTTGTCATTATTGAAGGTAGTGCGTTGTTGAGATTTTGTTACTCCAATGGATGGTAGCCTTGTCATTATGGATGGTAGTTCGTTGGTGAGATTTTGTTACTCCATTGGATGGTAGCCTTGTCATTACCGAAAGTAGTTTGTTGTTTAGATTTTGTTACTCTAATGGATGGTAGCGTTGTCATTATGGAAGGTAGTTCATTGTTGACATTTTGTTACTCCAATGGATGGTAGCCTTTTCATTATGGAAGGTAGTTTGTTGTTGAGATTTTGTTACTCCAATGGATGGTAGCCTTGTCATTATGGATGGTAGTTCGTTGTTGAGATTTTGTTACTGCATTGTATGGTACCCTTGTCATTACCGAAAGTAGTTCATTGTTCCGATTTTCTACACCAATGGATGGTAGCCTTGTCATTACGGAAGGTAGTTTGTTGTTGAGATTTTGTTACTTCAATGGATGGTATCCTTGTCATTATGGAAGGTAGTTCGTTGTGAAGATTTTGTTACTCTAATGGATGGTATCCTTGTTATTATGGAAGGTAGTTCATTGTTGAGATTATATTTCTCCAATGGATGGTAGCCTTGTCATTATGGAAGGTAGTTCGTTGTTCAGATTTTGTTACTCTAATGGATGGTATCCTTGTCATTACGGAAGGTAGTTCATTGTTGAGATTTTGTTTCTTCAATGGATGGTAGCCTTGTTATTATGGAAGGTAGTTCGTTGTTGATATTTTGTTACTCCAATGGATGGTAACCTTTTCATTATGGAAGGTAGTTTGTTGTTGATATTTTGTTACTCCAATGTATGGTAGACTTGACATTATGAAAGGTAGGTCCTTGTTGAATTTTTTTTACTCCAATGGATGGTAGACTTGTCATTATTGAAGGTAGTGCGTTGTTGAGATTTTGTTACTCCAATGGATGGTAGCCTTGTCATTATGGATGGTAGTTCGTTGGTGAGATTTTGTTACTCCATTGGATGGTAGCCTTGTCATTACCGAAAGTAGTTTATTGTTTAGATTTCGTTACTCTAATGGATGGTAGCCTTGTAATTATGGAAGGTTGTTCATTGTTGACATTTTGTTACTCCAATGGATGGTAGCCTTTTCATTATGGAAGGTAGTTTGTTGTTGAGATTTTGTTACTCCAATGGATGGTAGCCTTGTCATTATGGATGGTAGTTCGTTGTTGAGATTTTGTTACTCCATTGGATGGTAGCCTTGTCATTACCTAAAGTAGTTCGTTGTTTAGAATTTGTTACTCTAATGGATGGTAGACTTGTCATTATGGAAGGTAGTTTGTTGTTGAGATTTTGTTACTCCAATGGTAGGTATCCTTGTCATTATGGATGGTAGTTCGTTTTTGAGATTTTGTTACTCCATTGGATGGTAGCCTTGTCATTACCGAAAGTAGTTTGCTGTTGAGATTTTGTTACTCTAATGGATGGTAGCCTTGTCATTATGGAAGGTAGTTCGTTGTTGACATGTTGTTACTATAATGGATGGTAGCCTTTTCATTATGGAAGGTAGTTTCTTGTTGAGATTTTGTTACTCCAATGGATGGTATCCTTGTCATTATTGAAGGTAGTTCGTTGTTGGGATTTTGTTACTCCAATGGATGGTAACCTTGTAATTATTGAAGGTAGTTCATTGATGAGATTTTATTACTCCAATGGATGATAGCCTTATCATTATCGAAGGTAGTTCGTTGTTGAGATTTTGTTACACCAATGGATGGTAGGCTTGTCCTTATGGAAGGTGGTTCGTTGTTGAGATTTTGTTAATCCAATGGATGGTATTCGTGTCATTATGGAAGGTAGTTTGTTGTTGAGATTTTGTTACTCCATTGGATGGTAGCCTTGTCATTATAGAAGGTAGTTCATTGATGACATTTTGTTACTCCAATGCTTGGTAGCCTTTTCATTATGGAAGGTAGTTCATTGTTGAGATTTTGTTACGCAAATGGATGGTATCCTTGCCATTACGGAAGGTAGTTCGTTGTTGAGATCTTTGCTATCCAATGGATGGTAGCCTTGTCATTATGGAAGGTAGTTTTGTTGTTGAGATTTTATTACTCCAATGGATGGTAGCTTTGACATTATGGAAAGTAGTTCGTTGTTGAGATTTTGTTACTCCAAAGGATGGTAGCCTTGTAATTATGGAAGGTTGTTTGTTGTTGAGATTTTGTTACTCCAATGGATGGTAGCCTTTTCATTATGGAATATAGTTTGTTGTTGAGCTTTTGTTACTCAAATGGATGGTAGCCTTTTTATTATGGAAGGTAGTTCATTGATGAGATTTTATTACACCAATGGATGGTAGCCTGGTCATAATGGAAGGTAGTTTGTTGCTGAGATTTTGTTACTCCAATGGATGGTAGCCTTGTGATTATGGAAGGTAGTTCGTTGTTTAGATTTTGTTACTCCAATGGATGGTAGCCTTGTCATTTTGGATGGTAGTTTTTTGATGAGATTTTGTTACTCCATTGGATGGTAGCATTGTCATTACAGAAAGTAGTTCGTTGTTGAGATTTTGTTACTCTAATGGATGGTAGCCTTGTCATTATGCAAGGTAGTTCATTGTTGACATTTTGTTACTCCAATTGATGGTAGCCTTGTCATTATGGAAGGTAGTTTGTTGTTGAGATTTTATTACTCCAATGGATGGTAGACTTGTCATTATGGAAGGTAGTTCATTGTTGAGATTTTGTTACTCTAATTGATGGTAGCCTTGTCATTATGCAAGGTAGTTCATTGTTGACATTTTGTTACTCCAATGAATGGTAGCCTTATCATTATGGAAGGTATTTTTTTGTTGAGATTTTTTTACTGCAATGGATGGTAGCCTTGTTATTATGGAAGGTAGTTCGTTGTTGATATTTTGTTACTCCAATGGATGGTAACCTTTTCATTATGGAAGGTAGTTTGATGTTGAGATTTTGTTACTCCAATGTATGGTAGACTTGACATTATGAAAGAAAGTTCTTTGTTGAGATTTTTTTACTCCAATGGATGGTAGACTTGTCATTATTGAAGGTAGTGCGTTGTTGAGATTTTGTTACTCCAATGGATGGTAGCCTTGTCATTATGGATGGTAGTTCGTTGGTGATATTTTGTTACTCCATTGGATGGTAGCCTTGTCATTACCGAAAGTAGTTTGTTGTTTAGATTTTGTTACTCTAATGGATGGTATCCTTGTCATTATGGAAGGTAGTTCATTGTTGACATTTTGTTACTCCAATGGATGGTAGCCTTTTCATTATGGAAGGTAGTTTGTTGTTGAGATTTTGTTACTCCAATGGATGGTAGCCTTGTCATTATGGATGGTAGTTCGTTGTTGAGATTTTGTTACTCCATTGGATGGTAGCCTTGTCATTACCGAAAGTTGTTTGTTGTTTAGAATTTGTTACTTTAATGGATGGTAGACTTGTCATTATGGAAGGTAGTTTGTTGTTGAGATTGTGTTACTCCAATGGTTGGTATCCTTGTCATTATGGATGGTAGTTGTTTGTTGAGATTTTGTTACTCCATTGGATGGTAGCCTTGTCATTACCGAAAGTAGTTTGCTGTTGAGATTTTGTTATTCTAATGGATGGTAGCCTTGTCATTATGGAAGGTAGTTCGTTGTTGACATGTTGTTACTCCAATAGATGGTAGCCTTGTCATTATTGAAGGTAGTTCGTTGTTGAGATCTTGTTACTCCAATGGATGGTAGCCTTGTAATTATTGAAGGTAGTTCATTGATGAGATTTTATTACTCCAATGGATGATTGCCTTGTCATTATCGAAGGTAGTTTGTTGTTTAGATTTTGTTACACCAATGGATGGTAGGCTTGTCATTATGGAAGGTAGTTCGTTGTTGAGATTTTTGCTCTCCAATGGATGGTAGCCTTGTCATTATGGAAGGTAGTTTGTTGTTGAGATTTTATTACTCCAATGGATGGTAGCCTTGCCATTATGGCAGGTAGTTCGTTGTTGAGATTTTGTTACACTAATGGATGGTAGCCTGGTCATAATGGAAGGTAGTTTGTTGCTGAGATTTTGTTACTCCAATGAATGGTAGCCTTGTGATTATGGAAGGTAGTTCGTTGTTTACATTTTGTTACTCTAATGGATGGTAGCGTTGTCATTGTGGATGGTAGTTTTTTGATGAGATTTTATTACTCCATTGGATGGTAGCATTGTCATTACAGAAAGTAGTTCATTGTTGAGATTTTGTTACTCTAATGGATGGTAGCCTTGTCATTATGCAAGGTAGTTCATTGTTGAGATTTTGTTAGTCCAATTGATGGTAGCTTTGTCATTATGGAAGGTAGTTCGTTGTTCAGATTTTGTTACTCTAATGGATGGTATCCTTTTCATTACAGAAGGTAGTTCATTGTTGAGATTTTGTTTCTCCAATGGATGGTAGCCTTGTCATTATGGAAGGTAGTTCGTTGTTGATATTTTGTTACTCCAATGGATGGTAACCTTTTCATTATGGAAGGTAGTTCGTTGTTGAGATTTTGTTACTCCAATGGATGCTAGACTTGTCATTATAAAAGGTAGTTCTTTGTTGAGATTTTTTTACTCCAATGGATGGCAGACTTGTCATTATTGAAGGTACTGTGTTGTTGAGATTTTGTTACTCCAATGGATGGTAGGGTTGTCATTATGGAAGGTGGTTTGTTGGTGAGATTTTGTTACGCAAATGGATGGTAACCTTGTCATTACCGTAAGTAGTTTGTTGTTTAGATTTTTTTACTCTAATGGATGGTAGCCTTGTAATTATGGAAGGTAGTTCATTGTTGACATTTTGTTACTCCAATGGATGGTAGCCTTTTCATTATGGAAGGTAGTTTGTTGTTGAGATTTTGTTACTCCAATGGATGGTAGCCTTGTCATTATGGATGGTAGTTTGTTGTTGAGATTTTGTTACTCCATTGGATGGTAGCCTTGTCATTATCGAAAGTAGTTTGTTGTTTAGATTTTGTTACTCTAATGGATGGTAGACTTGTCATTATGGAAGGTAGTTTGTTGTTGAGATTTTGTTACTCCAATGAATGGTAGCCTTGTCATTATGGATGGTAGTTTGTTGTTGAGATTTTGTTACTCCATTGGATGGTAGCCTTGTCATTACCGAAAGTAGTTTGTTGTTGAGATTTTGTTACTCTAATGGATGGTAGCCTTGTCATTATGGAAGGTAGTTCGTTGTTGACATTTTGTTACTCCAATGGATGGTAGCCTTTTAATTATGAAAGGTAGTTCGTTGTTTAGATTTTGTTACTCCAATGGATGGTAGCCTTGTCATTACCGAAAGTAGTTTGTTGTTTAGATTTTGTTACTCTGATGGATGATAGCCTTGTCATTATGGAAGGTAGTTCAATGTTGATATTTTGTTACTCCAATGGATGGTAGCCTTTTCATTATGCAAGGTAGTTTGTTTATGAGATTTTGTTACTTCAATTGATGGTAGCCTTGTCACTATGGATGGTAGTTCGTTGTTGAGATTTTTTTACTCCATTGGATGGTACCCTTGTCATTACCGAAAGTAGTTTGTTGTTTAGATTTTTTTACTCTAATGGATGGTAGACTTGTCATTATGGAAGGCAGTTTGTTGTTGAGATTTTGTTACTCCAATGGTTGGTAGACTTTTCATTATGGATGGTAGTTCATTGTTGAGATTTTGTTACTCCATTGGATGGTAGCCTTGTCATTACCGAAAGTAGTTTGTTGTTGAGATTTTGTTACTCTAATGGATGGTAGCCTTGTCATTATGGAAGGTAGTTCGTTGTTGAGATTTTGTTACTCTAATGGATGGTAGCCTTGTCATTATGCAAGGTAGTTCATTGTTGAGATTTTGTTAGTCCAATTGATGGTAGCCTTGTCATTATGGAAGGTAGTTTGTTGTTGAGATTTTGTTACTCCAATGGATGGTAGACTTGTCATTATGGAAGGTAGTTCATTGTTGAGATTTTGTTACTCTAATGGACGATAGCCTTGTCATTATGCAAGGTATTTCATTGTTGACATTTTGTTACTCCAATGAATGGTAGCCTTATCATTATGGAAGGTATTTTTTTGTTGAGATTTTTTTACTGCAATGGATGGTAGACTTGTCATTATGGAAGGTAGCTCGTTGTTGAGATTTTGTTACTCCAATGGATGGTAGCCTTGTCATTATGGATGGTAGTTTGTTGTCGAGATTATTTTTCTCCATTGGATGGTACCCTTGTCATTTCCGAAAGTAGTATTTTGTTGTTGAAATTTTGTTACTCCAAGGGATGGTAGCCTTGTCATTACGGAATGTAGTTTGTTGTTGAGATTTCGTTACTACAATGGATGGTATCCTTGTCATTATGGAAGGTAGTTCGTTGTTCAGATTTTGTTACTCTAATGGATGGTATCCTTTTCATTACAGAAGGTAGTTCATTGTTGAGATTTTGTTTCTCCAATGGATGGTAGCCTTGTCATTATGGAAGGTAGTTCGTTGTTGATATTTTGTTACTCCAATGGATGGTAACCTTTTCATTATGGAAGGTAGTTCGTTGTTGAGACTTTGTTACTCCAATGGATGCTAGACTTGTCATTATAAAAGGTAGTTCTTTGTTGAGATTTTTTTACTCCAATGGATGGCAGACTTGTCATTATTGAAGGTAGTGCGTTGTTGAGATTTTGTTACTCCAATGGATGGTAGGGTTGTCATTATGAAAGGTGGTTTGTTGGTGAGATTTTGTTACGCAAATGGATGGTAACCTTGTCATTACCGTAAGTATTTTGTTGATTAGATTTTTTTACTCTAATGGATGGTAGCCTTGTCATTATGGAACGTAGTTCATTGTTGACATTTTGTTACTCCAATGGATGGTACCCTTTTCATTATGGAAGGTAGTTTGTTGTTGAGATTTTGTTACTCCAATGGATGGTAGCCTTGTCATTATGGATGGTAGTTCGTTGTTGAGATTTTGTTACTCCATTGGATGGTAGCCTTGTCATTATCGAAAGTAGTTTGTTGTTTAGATTTTGTTACTCTAATGGATGGTAGACTTGTCATTATGGAAGGTAGTTTGTTGTTGAGATTTTGTTACTCCAATGAATGGTAGCCTTGTCATTATGGATGGTAGTTTGTTGTTGAGATTTTGTTACTCCATTGGATGGTAGCCTTGTCATTACCGAAAGTAGTTTGTTGTTGAGATTTTGTTACTCTAATGGATGGTAGCCTTGTCATTATGGAAGGTAGTTCGTTGTTGACATTTTGTTACTCCAATGGATGGTAGCCTTTTAATTATGAAAGGTAGTTCGTTGTTTAGATTTTGTTACTCCAATGGATGGTAGCCTTGTCATTACCGAAAGTAGTTTGTTGTTTAGATTTTGTTACTCTGGTGGATGGTAGCCTTGTCATTATGGAAGGTAGTTCAATGTTGATATTTTGTTACTCCAATGGATGGTAGCCTTTTCATTATGGAAGGTAGTTTGTTTATGAGATTTTGTTACTTCAATTGATGGTAGCCTTGTCACTATGGATGGTAGTTCGTTGTTGAGATTTTTTTACTCCATTGGATGGTAGCCTTGTCATTACCGAAAGTAGTTTGTTGTTTAGATTTTTTTACTCTAATGGATGGTAGACTTGTCATTATGGAAGGTAGTTTGTTGTTGAGATTTTGTTACTCCAATGGTTGGTAGACTTTTCATTATGGATGGTAGTTCATTGTTGAGATTTTGTTACTCCATTGGATGGTAGCCTTGTCATTACCGAAAGTAGTTTGTTGTTGAGATTTTGTTACTCTAATGGATGGTAGCCTTGTCATTATGGAAGGTAGTTCGTTGTTGACATGTTGTTTCTCCAATGGATGGTAGCCTTGTCATTATTGAAGGTAGTTCGTTGTTGAGATTTTGTTACTCCAATGGATGGTAGCCTTGTAATTATTGAAGGTAGTTCATTGATGAGATTTTATTACTCCAATGGATGATATCCTTGTCATTATCGAAGGTAGTTCGTTGTTGAGATTTTGTTACACCAATGGTTGGTAGGCTTGTCATTATGGAAGGTGGTTCGTTGTTGAGAGTATGTTAATCCAATGGATGGTATTCGTGTCATTATGGAAGGTAGTTCGTTGTTGAGATTTTGTTACTCCATTGGATGGTAGCCTTGTAATTGTGGAAGGTAGTTTGTTGTTGAGATTTTATTACTCCAATGGATGGTAGCCTTATCATTATGGAAGGTAGTTCGTTTTTCAGATTTTGTTACTCTAATGGATGGTATCCTTGTCATTACGGAAGGTAGTTCATTGTTGAGATTTTGTTTCTCCAATGGATGGTAGCCTTGTTATTATGGAAGGTAGTTCGTTGTTGATATTTTGTTAATCCAATGGATGGTAGACTTGTCATTATGAAAGGTAGTTCTTTGTTGAGATTTTTTTACTCCAATGGATGGTAGACTTGTCATTATTGAAGGTAGTGCGTGGTTGAGATTTTGTTACTCCAATGGATAGTAGCCTTGTCATTATGGATGGTAGTTCGTTGGTGAGATTTTGTTACTCCATTGGATGGTAGCCTTGTCATTACCGAAAGTAGTTTGTTGTTTAGATTTTGTTACTCTAATGGATGGTAGCCTTGTCATTATGGAAGGTAGTTCAATGTTGACATTTTGTTACTCCAATGGATGGTAGCCTTTTCATTATGGAAGGTTGTTTGTTTATGAGATTTTGTTACTTCAATTGATGGTAGCCTTGTCATTATGGATGGTAGTTCGTTGTTGAGATTTTGTTACTACATTGGATGGTAGCCTTGTCATTATCGAAAGTAGTTTGTTGTTTATATTTTGTTACTCTAATGGATGGTAGACTTGTCATTATGGAAGGTAGTTTGTTGTTGAGATTTGGTTACTCCAATGGTTGGTATCCTTGTCATTATGGATGGTATTTCGTTGTTGAGATTTTGTTACTCTAATGGATGGTAGCCTTGTCATTATGGAAGGTAGTTGGTTGTTGACATTTTGTTACTCTAATGGATGGTAGCCTTTTCATTATGGAAGGTAGTTCGTTGTTGAGATTTTGTTACTCCAATGGATGGTAGCCTTGTCATTATTGAAGGTAGTTCGTTGTTGAGATTTTGTTACTCCAATGGATGGTAGCCTTATAATTATTGAAGGTAGTTCATTGATGAGATTTTATTACTCCAATGGATGATATCCTTGTCATTATCGAAGGTAGTTCATTGTTGTGATTTTGTTACACCAATGGATGGTAGCCTTTTCATTATGGAAGGTAGTTCATTGTTGACATTTTGTTACTCCAATGGATGGTAACCTTTTCATTATGGAAGGTAGTTTGTTGTTGAGATTTTGTTACTCCAATGGATGGTAGCCTTGTCATTATGGATGGTAGTTCGTTGTTGAGATTTTGTTACTCAATTGTATGGTACCCTTGTCATTATTGAAAGTAGTTCATTTATCCAATTTTCTACACCAATGGATTGTAGCCTTGTCATTACGGAAGGTAGTTCGTTGTTGAGATTTTGTTACTTCAATGGATGGTATCCTTGTCATTATGGAAGGTAGTTCGTTGTTAAGATTTTGTTACTCTAATGGATGGTATCCTTGTTATTATGGAAGGTAGTTCATTGTTGAGATTATATTTCTCCAATGGATGGTAGCCTTGTCATTATGGAAGGTAGTTCGTTGTTCAGATTTTGTTACTCTAATGGATGGTATCCTTGTCATTACGGAAGGTAGTTCATTGTTGAGATTTTGTTTCTCCAATGGATGGTAGTTCGTTGTTGAAATTTTTTTACTCCAATGGATGGTAACCTTTTCATTATGGAAGGTAGTTTGTTGTTGAGATTTTGTTACTCCAATGTATGGTAGACTTGACATTATGAAAGGTAGTTCTTTGTTGAGATTTTTTTACTCCAATGGATGGTAGACTTGAAATTATAGAAGGTAGTGCGTTGTTGAGATTTTGTTACTCCAATGGATGGTAGCCTTGTCATTATGGATGGTAGTTCGTTGGTGAGATTTTGTTACTCCATTGGATGGTAGCCTTGTCATTACTGAAAGTAGTTTGTTGTTTAGATTTTGTTACTCTAATGGATGGTAGCCTTGTCATTAGGGAAGGTTGTTCATTGTTGACATTTTGTTACTCCAATGGATGGTAGCCTTTTCATTATGGAAGGTAGTTTGTTGTTGAGATTTTGTTACTCCAATGGATGGTAGCCTTGTCATTATGGATGGTAGTTTGCTGTTGAGATTTTGTTACTCCATTGGATGGTAGCCTTGTCATTACCTAAAGTAGTTTGTTGTTTAGAATTTGTTACTCTAATGGATGGTAGACTTGTCATTATGGAAGGTAGTTTGTTGTTGAGATTTTTTTACTCCAATGGTTGGTATCCTTGTCACTATGGATGGTAGTTCGTTTTTGAGATTTTGTTACTCCATTGGATAGTAGCCTTGTCATTACCGAAAGTAGTTTGCTGTTGAGATTTTGTTACTCTAATGGATGGTAGCCTTGTCATTATGGAAGGTAGTTCGTTGTTGACATGTTGTTACTATAATGGATGGTAGCCTTTTCATTATGGAAGGTAGTTTGTTGTTGAGATTTTGTTACTCCAATAGATGGTATCCTTGTCATTATTGAAGGTAGTTCGTTGTTGAGATTTTGTTACTCCAATGGATGGTAGCCTTGTAATTATTGAAGGTAGTTCATTGATGAGATTTTATTACTCCAATGGATGATAGCCTTGTCATTATCGAAGGTAGTTCGTTGTTGAGATTTTGTTACACCAATGGATGGTAGGCTTGTCATTATGGAAGGTGGTTCGTTGTTGAGATTTTGTTAATCCAATGGATGGTATTCGTGTCATTATGGAAGGTAGTTTGTTGTTGAGATTTTGTTACTCCATTGGATGGTAGCCTTGTCATTATAAAAGGTAGTTCATTGATGACATTTTGTTACTCCAATGGATGGTAGCCTTTTCATTATGGAAGGTAGTTCGTTGTTGAGATTTTGTTACGCAAATGGATGGTATCCTTGCCATTACGGAAGGTAGTTCGTTGTTGAGATCTTTGCTATCTAATGGATGGTAGCCTTGTCATTATGGAAGGTAGTTTGTTGGTGAGATTTTATTACTCCAATGGATGGTAGCTTTTCCATTATGGAAGGTAGTTCGTTGTTGAGATTTTGTTACTCCAAAGGATGGTAGCCTTGTAATTATGGAAGGTTGTTTGTTGTTAAGATTTTGTTACTCCAATGGATGGTAGCCTTGTCATTATGGATGGTAGTTCGTTGTTGAGATTTTGTTACTCCATTGTATGGTACCCTTGTCATTACCGAAAGTAGTTCATTGTTGAGATTTTATTTCTCCAATGAATGGTAGCCTTGTCATTATGGAAGGTAGTTCGTTGTTCATATTTTGTTACTCTAATGGATGGTATCCTTGTCATTACCGAAGGTAGTTCATTGTTGAGATTTTGTTTCTCCAATGGATGGTAGCCTTGTTATTATGGAAGGTAGTTTGTTGTTGATATTTTGTTACTCCAATGGATGGTAACCTTTTCATTATGGAAGGTAGTTCGTTGTTGAGATTTTGTTACACCAATGGATGGTAGGCTTGTCATTATGGAAGGTGGTTCGTTGTTGAGATTTTGTTAATCCAATGGATGGTATTCGTGTCATTATGGAAGGTAGTTTGTTGTTGAGATTTTGTTACTCCATTGGATGGTAGCCTTGTCATTATAAAAGGTAGTTCATTGATGACATTTTGTTACTCCAATGGATGGTAGCCTTTTCATTATGGAAGGTAGTTCGTTGTTGAGATTTTGTTACGCAAATGGATGGTATCCTTGCCATTACGGAAGGTAGTTCGTTGTTGAGATCTTTGCTATCTAATGGATGGTAGCCTTGTCATTATGGAAGGTAGTTTGTTGGTGAGATTTTATTACTCCAATGGATGGTAGCTTTTCCATTATGGAAGGTAGTTCGTTGTTGAGATTTTGTTACTCCAAAGGATGGTAGCCTTGTAATTATGGAAGGTTGTTTGTTGTTAAGATTTTGTTACTCCAATGGATGGTAGCCTTGTCATTATGGATGGTAGTTCGTTGTTGAGATTTTGTTACTCCATTGTATGGTACCCTTGTCATTACCGAAAGTAGTTCATTGTTGAGATTTTATTTCTCCAATGAATGGTAGCCTTGTCATTATGGAAGGTAGTTCGTTGTTCATATTTTGTTACTCTAATGGATGGTATCCTTGTCATTACCGAAGGTAGTTCATTGTTGAGATTTTGTTTCTCCAATGGATGGTAGCCTTGTTATTATGGAAGGTAGTTTGTTGTTGATATTTTGTTACTCCAATGGATGGTAACCTTTTCATTATGGAAGGTAGTTCGTTGTTGATATTTTGTTACTCCAATGTATGGTAGACTTGACATTATGAAAGTTAGTTCTTTGTTGAGATTTTTTTACTCCAATGGATGGTAGACTTGTCATTATTGAAGGTAGTGCGTTGTTGAGATTTTGTTACTCCAATGGATGGTAGCCTTGTCATTATGGATGGTAGTTCGTTGGTGAGATTTTGTTACTCCATTGGATGGTAGCCTTGTCATTACTGAAAGTAGTTTGTTGTTTAGATTTTGTTACTCTAATGGATGGTAGCCTTGTCATTAGGGAAGGTTGTTCATTGTTGACATTTTGTTACTCCAATGGATGGTAGCCTTTTCATTATGGAAGGTAGTTTGTTGTTGAGATTTTGTTACTCCAATGGATGGTAGCCTTGTCATTATGGATGGTAGTTTGCTGTTGAGATTTTGTTACTCCATTGGATGGTAGCCTTGTCATTACCTAAAGTAGTTTGTTGTTTAGAATTTGTTACTCTAATGGATGGTAGACTTGTCATTATGGAAGGTAGTTTGTTGTTGAGATTTTTTTACTCCAATGGTTGGTATCCTTGTCACTATGGATGGTAGTTCGTTTTTGAGATTTTGTTACTCCATTGGATAGTAGCCTTGTCATTACCGAAAGTAGTTTGCCGTTGAGATTTTGTTACTCTAATGGATGGTAGCCTTGTCATTATGGAAGGTAGTTCGTTGTTGACATGTTGTTACTATAATGGATGGTAGCCTTTTCATTATGGAAGGTAGTTTGTTGTTGAGATTTTGTTACTCCAATAGATGGTATCCTTGTCATTATTGAAGGTAGTTCGTTGTTGAGATTTTGTTACTCCAATGGATGGTAGCCTTGTAATTATTGAAGGTAGTTCATTGATGAGATTTTATTACTCCAATGGATGATAGCCTTGTCATTATCGAAGGTAGTTCGTTGTTGAGATTTTGTTACACCAATGGATGGTAGGCTTGTCATTATGGAAGGTGGTTCGTTGTTGAGATTTTGTTAATCCAATGGATGGTATTCGTGTCATTATGGAAGGTAGTTTGTTGTTGAGATTTTGTTACTCCATTGGATGGTAGCCTTGTCATTATAAAAGGTAGTTCATTGATGACATTTTGTTACTCCAATGGATGGTAGCCTTTTCATTATGGAAGGTAGTTCGTTGTTGAGATTTTGTTACGGAAATGGATGGTATCCTTGCCATTACGGAAGGTAGTTCGTTGTTGAGATCTTTTCTATCTAATGGATGGTAGCCTTGTCATTATGGAAGGTAGTTTGTTGGTGAGATTTTATTACTCCAATGGATGGTAGCTTTTCCATTATGGAAGGTAGTTCGTTGTTGAGATTTTGTTACTCCAAAGGATGGTAGCCTTGTAATTATGGAAGGTTGTTTGTTGTTAAGATTTTGTTACTCCAATGGATGGTAGCCTTGTCATTATGGATGGTAGTTCGTTGTTGAGATTTTGTTACTCCATTGTATGGTACCCTTGTCATTACCGAAAGTAGTTCATTGTTGAGATTTTATTTCTCCAATGAATGGTAGCCTTGTCATTATGGAAGGTAGTTCGTTGTTCATATTTTGTTACTCTAATGGATGGTATCCTTGTCATTACCGAAGGTAGTTCATTGTTGAGATTTTGTTTCTCCAATGGATGGTAGCCTTGTTATTATGGAAGGTAGTTTGTTGTTGATATTTTGTTACTCCAATGGATGGTAACCTTTTCATTATGGAAGGTAGTTCGTTGTTGATATTTTGTTACTCCAATGTATGGTAGACTTGACATTATGAAAGGTAGTTCTTTGATGAGATTTTTTTACTCCAATGGATGGTAGACTTGTCATTATAGAAGGTAGTGCGTTGTTGAGATTTTGTTACTCCAATTGATGGTAGCCTTGTCATTATGGATGGTAGTTTGTTGGTGAGATTTTGTTACTCCATTGGATGGTAGCCTTGTCATTACCGAAAGTAGTTTGTTGTTTAGATTTTGTTACTCTAATGGATGGTAGCCTTGTCATTAGGGAAGGTTGTTCATTGTTGACATTTTGTTACTCCAATGGATGGTAGCCTTTTCATTATGGAAGGTAGTTTGTTGTTGAGATTTTGTTACTCCAATGGATGGTAGCCTTGTCATTATGGATGGTAGTTCGTTGTTGAGATTTTGTTACTCCATTGGATGGTAGCCTTGTCATTACCTAAAGTAGTTTGTTGTTTAGAATTTGTTACTCTAATGGATGGTAGACTTGTCATTATGGAAGGTAGTTTGTTGTTGAGATTTTGTTACTCCAATGGTTGGTATCCTTGTCATTATGGATGGTAGTTCGTTTTTGAGATTTTGTTACTCCATTGGATGGTAGCCTTGTCATTACCGAAAGTAGTTTGTTGTTGAGATTTTGTTACTCTAATGGATGGTAGCCTTGTGATTATGGAAGGTAGTTCGTTGTTGACATGTTGTTACTATAATGGATGGTAGCCTTTTCATTATGGAAGGTAGTTTGTTGTTGAGATTTTGTTACTCCAATGGATAGTATCCTTGTCATTATTGAAGGTAGTTTGTTGTTGAGATTTTGTTACTCCAATGGATGGTAGCCTTGTAATTATTGAAGGTAGTTCATTGATGAGATTTTATTACTCCAATGGATGATAGCCTTGTCATTATCGAAGGTAGTTCGTTGTTGAGATTTTGTTACACCAATGGATGGTAGGCTTGTCATTATGGAAGGTGGTTTGTTGTTGAGATTTTGTTAATCCAATGGATGGTATTCGGGTCATTATGGAAGGTAGTTTGTTGTTGAGATTTTGTTACTCCATTGGATGGTAGCCTTGTCATTATAGAAGGTAGTTCATTGATGACATTTTGTTACTCCAATGGATGGTAGCCTTTTCATTATGGAAGGTAGTTTGTTGTTGAGATTTTGTTACGCAAATGGATGGTATCCTTGCCATTACGGAAGGTAGTTCGTTGTTGATATCTTTGCTATCAAATGGATGGTAGCCTTGTCATTATGGAAGGTAGTTTGTTGTTGAGATTTTATTACTCCAATGAATGGTAGCTTTTCCATTATGGAAGGTAGTTCGTTGTTGAGATTTTGTTACTCCAAAGGATGGTAGCCTTGTAATTATGGAAGGTTGTTTGTTGTTGAGATTTTGTTACTCCAATGGATGGTAGCCTTTTCATTATGGAATATAGTTTGTTGTTGAGCTTTTGTTACTCAAATGGATGTTAGCCTTTTTATTATGGAAGGTAGTTCATTGATTAGATTTTGTTAAACCAATGGATGGTAGCCTGGTCATAATGGAAGGTAGTTTGTTGCTGAGATTTTGTTACTCCAATGGATGGTAGCCTTGTGATTATGGAAGGTAGTTCGTTGTTTAGATTTTGTTACTCCAATGGATGGTAGCCTTGTCTTTATGGATGGTAGTTTTTTGATGAGATTTTGTTACTCCATTGGATGGTAGTATTGTAATTACAGAAAGTAGTTCGTTGTTGAGATTTTGTTACTCTAATGGATGGTAGCCTAGTCATTATGCAAGGTAGTTCATTGTTGACATTTTGTTACTCCAATCGATGGTAGCCTTGTCATTATGGAAGGTAGTTTGTTGTTGAGATTTTGTTACTCCAATGGATGGTAGACTTGTCATTATGGAAGGTAGTTCATTGTTGAGATTTTGTTACTCTAATGGTTAGTAGCCTTGTCATTATGCAAGGTAGTTCATTGTTGACATTTTGTTACTCCAATGAATGGTAGCCTTATCATTATGGAAGGTATTTTTTTGTTGAGATTTTTTTACTGCAATGGATGGTAGCCTTGTTATTATGGAAGGTAGTTCGTTGTTGATATTTTGTTACTCCAATGGATGGTAACCTTTTCATTATGGAAGGTAGTTTGATGTTGAGATTTTGTTACTCTAATGTATGGTAGACTTGACATTATGAAAGGTAGTTCTTTGTTGAGATTTTTTTACTCCAATGGATGGTAGACTTGTCATTATTGAAGGTAGTGCATTGTTGAGATTTTGTTACTCCAATGGATGGTAGCCTTGTCATTATGGATGGTAGTTCATTGGTGATATTTTGTTACTCCATTGGATGGTAGCCTTGTAATTACCGAAAGTAGTTTGTTGTTTAGATTTTGTTACTCTAATGGATGGTATCCTTGTCATTATGGAAGGTAGTTCATTGTTGACATTTTGTTACTCCAATGGATGGTAGCCTTTTCATTATGGAAGGTAGTTTGTTGTTGAGATTTTGTTACTCCAATGGATGGTAGCCTTGTCATTATGGATGGTAGTTCGTTGTTGAGATTTTGTTACTCCATTGGATGGTAGCCTTGTCATTACCGAAAGTAGTTTGTTGTTTAGAATTTGTTACTCTAATGGATGTTAGACTTGTCATTATGGAAGGTAGTTCGTTGTTGAGATTTTGTTACGCAAATGGATGGTATCCTTGCCATTACGGAAGGTAGTTCGTTGTTGAGATTTTTGCTCTCCAATGGATGGTAGCCTTGTCATTATGGAAGGTAGTTTGTTGTTGAGATTTTATTACTCCAATGGATGGTAGCCTTGCCATTATGGCAGGTAGTTCGTTGTTGAGATTTTGTTACACCAATGGATGGTAGCCTGGTCATAATGGAAGGTAGTTTGTTGCTGAGATTTTGTTACTCCAATGAATGGTAGCCTTGTGATTATGGAAGGTAGTTCGTTGTTTACATTTTGTTACTCTAATGGATGGTAGCGTTGTCATTATGGATGGTAGTTTTTTGATGAGATTTTATTACTCCATTGGATGGTAGCATTGTCATTACAGAAAGTAGTTCATTGTTGAGATTTTGTTACTCTAATGGATGGTAGCCTTGTCATTATGCAAGGTAGTTCATTGTTGAGATTTTGTTAGTCCAATTGATGGTAGCCTTGTCATTATGGAAGGTAGTTTGTTGTTGAGATTTTGTTACTCCAATGGATGGTAGACTTGTCATTATGGAAGGTAGTTCATTGTTGAGATTTTGTTACTCTAATGGACGATAGCCTTGTCATTATGCAAGGTAGTTCATTGTTGACATTTTGTTACTCCAATGAATGGTAGCCTTATCATTATGGAAGGTATTTTTTTGTTGAGATTTTTTTACTGCAATGGATGGTAGACTTGTCATTATGGAAGGTAGTTCGTTGTTGAGATTTTGTTACTCCAATGGATGGTAGCCTTGTCATTATGGATGGTAGTTTGTTGTCGAGATTATTTTTCTCCATTGGATGGTACCCTTGTCATTTCCGAAAGTAGTATTTTGTTGTTGAAATTTTGTTACTCCAAGGAATGGTAGCCTTGTCATTACGGAATGTAGTTTGTTGTTGAGATTTCGTTACTACAATGGATGGTATCCTTGTCATTATGGAAGGTAGTTCGTTATTCAGATTTTGTTACTCTAATGGATGGTATCCTTTTCATTACAGAAGGTAGTTCATTGTTGAGATTTTGTTTCTCCAATGGATGGTAGCCTTGTCATTATGGAAGGTAGTTCGTTGTTGATATTTTGTTACTCCAATGGATGGTAACCTTTTCATTATGGAAGGTAGTTCGTTGTTGAGATTTTGTTACTCCAATGGATGCTAGACTTGTCATTATAAAAGGTAGTTCTTTGTTGAGATTTTTTTACTCCAATGGATGGCAGACTTGTCATTATTGAAGGTAGTGCGTTGTTGAGATTTTGTTACTCCAATGGATGGTAGGGTTGTCATTATGGAAGGTGGTTTGTTGGTGAGATTTTGTTACGCAAATGGATGGTAACCTTGTCATTACCGTAAGTAGTTTGTTGTTTAGATTTTTTTACTCTAATGGATGGTAGCCTTGTCATTATGGAAGGTAGTTCATTGTTGACATTTTGTTACTCCAATGGATGGTAGCCTTTTCATTATGGAAGGTAGTTTGTTGTTGAGATTTTGTTACTCCAATGGATGGTAGCCTTGTCATTATGGATGGTAGTTCGTTGTTGAGATTTTGTTACTCCATTGGATGGTAGCCTTGTCATTATCGAAAGTAGTTTGTTGTTTAGATTTTGTTACTCTAATGGATGGTAGACTTGTCATTATGGAAGGTAGTTTGTTGTTGAGATTTTGTTACTCCAATGAATGGTAGCCTTGTCATTATGGATGGTAGTTTGTTGTTGAGATTTTGTTACTCCATTGGATGGTAGCCTTGTCATTACCGAAAGTAGTTTGTTGTTGAGATTTTGTTACTCTAATGGATGGTAGCCTTGTCATTATGGAAGGTAGTTCGTTGTTGACATTTTGTTACTCCAATGGATGGTAGCCTTTTAATTATGAAAGGTAGTTCGTTGTTTAGATTTTGTTACTCCAATGGATGGTAGCCTTGTCATTACCGAAAGTAGTTTGTTGTTTAGATTTTGTTACTCTGATGGATGGTAGCCTTGTCATTATGGAAGGTAGTTCAATTTTGATATTTTGTTACTCCAATGGATGGTAGCCTTTTCATTATGGAAGGTAGTTTGTTTATGAGATTTTGTTACTTCAATTGATGGTAGCCTTGTCACTATGGATGGTAGTTCGTTGTTGAGATTTTTTTACTCCATTGGATGGTAGCCTTGTCATTACCGAAAGTAGTTTGTTGTTTAGATTTTTTTACTCTAATGGATGGTAGACTTGTCATTATGCAAGGTAGTTTGTTGTTGAGATTTTGTTACTCCAATGGTTGGTAGACTTTTCATTATGGATGGTAGTTCATTGTTGAGATTTTGTTACTCCATTGGATGGTAGCCTTGTCATTACCGAAAGTAGTTTGTTGTTGAGATTTTGTTACTCTAATGGATGGTTGGCCTGTCATTATGGAAGGTAGTTCGTTGTTGACATGTTGTTTCTCCAATGGATGGTAGCCTTGTCATTATTGAAGGTAGTTCGTTGTTGAGATTTTGTTACTCAAATGGATGGTAGCCTTGTAATTATTGAAGGTAGTTCATTGATGAGATTTTATTACTCCAATGGATGATATCCTTGTCATTATCGAAGGTAGTTCGTTGTTGAGATTTTGTTACACCAATGGTTGGTAGGCTTGTCATTATGGAAGGTGGTTCGTTGTTGAGAGTATGTTAATCCAATGGATGGTATTCGTGTCATTATGGAAGGTAGTTCGTTGTTGAGATTTTGTTACTCCATTGGATGGTAGCCTTGTAATTATGGAAGGTAGTTTGTTGTTGAGATTTTATTACTCCAATGGATGGTAGCCTTGTCATTATGGAAGGTAGTTCGTTTTTCAGATTTTGTTACTCTAATGGATGGTATCCTTGTCATTACGGAAGGTAGTTCATTGTTGAGATTTTGTTTCTCCAATGGATGGTAGCCTTGTTATTATGGAAGGTAGTTCGTTGTTGATATTTTGTTAATCCAATGGATGGTAGACTTGTCATTATGAAAGGTAGTTCTTTGTTGAGATTTTTTTACTCCAATGGATGGTAGACTTGTCATTATTGAAGGTAGTGCGTGGTTGAGTTTTGTTACTCCAATGGATAGTAGCCTTGTCATTATGGATGGTAGTTCGTTGGTGAGATTTTGTTACTCCATTGGATGGTAGCCTTGTCATTACCGAAAGTAGTTTGTTGTTTAGATTTTGTTACTCTAATGGATGGTAGCCTTGTCATTATGGAAGGTAGTTCAATGTTGACATTTTGTTACTCCAATGGATGGTAGCCTTTTCATTATGGAAGGTTGTTTGTTTATGAGATTTTGTTACTTCAATTGATGGTAGCCTTGTCATTATGGATGGTAGTTCGTTGTTGAGATTTTGTTACTACATTGGATGGTAGCCTTGTCATTACCGAAAGTAGTTTGTTGTTTATATTTTGTTACTCTAATGGATGGTAGACTTGTCATTATGGAAGGTAGTTTGTTGTTGAGATTTGGTTACTCCAATGGTTGGTATCCTTGTCATTATGGATGGTAGTTTGTTGTTGAGATTTTGTTACTCTAATGGATGGTAGCCTTGTCATTATGGAAGGTAGTTGGTTGTTGACATTTTCTTACTCTAATGGATGGTAGCCTTTTCATTATGGAAGGTAGTTCGTTGTTGAGATTTTGTTACTCCAATGGATGGTAGCCTTGTCATTATTGAAGGTAGTTCGTTGTTGAGATTTTGTTACTCCAATGGATGGTAGCCTTATAATTATTGAAGGTAGTTCATTGATGAGATTTTATTACTCCAATGGATGATATCCTTGTCATTATCGAAGGTAGTTCATTGTTGTGATTTTGTTACACCAATGGATGGTAGCCTTTTCATTATGGAAGGTAGTTCATTGTTGACATTTTGTTACTCCAATGGATGGTAGCCTTTTCATTATGGAAGGTAGTTTGTTGTTGAGATTTTGTTATTCCAATGGATGGTAGCCTTGTCATTATGGATGGTAATTCGTTGTTGAGATTTTGTTACTCAATTGTATGGTACCCTTGTCATTACCGAAAGTAGTTCATTTATCCAATTTTCTACACCAATGGATTGTAGCCTTGTCATTACGGAAGGTAGTTCGTTGTTGAGATTTTGTTACTTCAATGGATGGTATCCTTGTCATTATGGAAGGTAGTTCATTGTTAAGATTTTGTTACTCTAATGGATGGTATCCTTGTTATTATGGAAGGTAGTTCATTGTTGAGATTATATTTTTCCAATGGATGGTAGCCTTGTCATTATGGAAGGTAGTTCGTTGTTCAGATTTTGTTACTCTAATGGATGGTATCCTTGTCATTACGGAAGGTAGTTCATTGTTGAGATTTTGTTTCTCCAATGGATGGTAGCCTTGTTATTATGGAAGGTAGTTCGTTGTTGATATTTTTTTACTCCAATGGATGGTAACCTTTTCATTATGGAAGGTAGTTTGTTGTTGAGATTTTGTTACTCCAATGTATGGTAGACTTGACATTATGAAAGGTAGTTCTTTGTTGAGATTTTTTTACTCCAATGGATGGTAGACTTGAAATTATAGAAGGTAGTGCGTTGTTGAGATTTTGTTACTCCAATGGATGGTAGCCTTGTCATTATGGATGGTAGTTCGTTGGTGAGATTTTGTTACTCCATTGGATGGTAGCCTTGTCATTACTGAAAGTAGTTTGTTGTTTAGATTTTGTTACTCTAATGGATGGTAGCCTTGTCATTAGGGAAGGTTGTTCATTGTTGACATTTTGTTACTCCAATGGATGGTAGCCTTTTCATTATGGAAGGTAGTTTGTTGTTGAGATTTTGTTACTCCAATGGATGGTAGCCTTGTCATTATGGATGGTAGTTTGCTGTTGAGATTTTGTTACTCCATTGGATGGTAGCCTTGTCATTACCTAAAGTAGTTTGTTGTTTAGAATTTGTTACTCTAATGGATTGTAGACTTGTCATTATGGAAGGTAGTTTGTTGTTGAGATTTTGTTACTCCAATGGTTGGTATCCTTGTCACTATGGATGGTAGTTCGTTTTTGAGATTTTGTTACTCCATTGGATAGTAGCCTTGTCATTACCGAAAGTAGTTTGCTGTTGAGATTTTGTTACTCTAATGGATGGTAGCCTTGTCATTATGGAAGGTAGTTCGTTGTTGACATGTTGTTACTATAATGGATGGTAGCCTTTTCATTATGGAAGGTAGTTTGTTGTTGAGATTTTGTTACTCCAATAGATGGTATCCTTGTCATTATTGAAGGTAGTTCGTTGTTGAGATTTTGTTACTCCAATGGATGGTAGCCTTGTAATTATTGAAGGTAGTTCATTGATGAGATTTTATTACTCCAATGGATGATAGCCTTGTCATTATCGAAGGTAGTTCGTTGTTGAGATTTTGTTACACCAATGGATGGTAGGCTTGTCATTATGGAAGGTGGTTCGTTGTTGAGATTTTGTTAATCCAATGGATGGTATTCGTGTCATTATGGAAGGTAGTTTGTTGTTGAGATTTTGTTACTCCATTGGATGGTAGCCTTGTCATTATAGAAGGTAGTTCATTGATGACATTTTGTTACTCCAATGGATGGTAGCCTTTTCATTATGGAAGGTAGTTCGTTGTTGAGATTTTGTTACGCAAATCGATGGTATCCTTGCCATTACGGAAGGTAGTTCGTTGTTGAGATCTTTGCTATCTAATGGATGGTAGCCTTGTCATTATGGAAGGTAGTTTGTTGGTGAGATTTTATTACTCCAATGGATGGTAGCTTTTCCATTATGGAAGGTAGTTCGTTGTTGAGATTTTGTTACTCCAAAGGATGGTAGCCTTGTAATTATGGAAGGTTGTTTGTTGTTAAGATTTTGTTACTCCAATGGATGGTAGCCTTGTCATTATGGATGGTAGTTCGTTGTTGAGATTTTGTTACTCCATTGTATGGTACCCTTGTCATTACCTAAAGTAGTTCATTGTTGAGATTTTATTTCTCCAATGAATGGTAGCCTTGTCATTATGGAAGGTAGTTCGTTGTTCATATTTTGTTACTCTAATGGATGGTATCCTTGTCATTACCGAAGGTAGTTCATTGTTGAGATTTTGTTTCTCCAATGGATGGTAGCCTTGTTATTATGGAAGGTAGTTTGTTGTTGATATTTTGTTACACCAATGGATGGTAACCTTTTCATTATGGAAGGTAGTTCGTTGTTGATATTTTGTTACTCCAATGTATGGTAGACTTGACATTATGAAAGTTAGTTCTTTGATGAGATTTTTTTACTCCAATGGATGGTAGACTTGTCATTATAGAAGGTAGTGCGTTGTTGAGATTTTGTTACTCCAATTGATGGTAGCCTTGTCATTATGGATGGTAGTACGTTGGTGAGATTTCGTTACTCCATTGGATGGTAGCCTTGTCATTACCGAAAGTAGTTTGTTGTTTAGATTTTGTTACTCTAATGGATGGTAGCCTTGTCATTAGGGAAGGTTGTTCATTGTTGACATTTTGTTACTCTAATGGATGGTAGCCTTTTCATTATGGAAGGTAGTTTGTTGTTGAGATTTTGTTACTCCAATGGATGGTAGCCTTGTCATTATGGATGGTAGTTCGTTGTTGAGATTTTGTTACTCCATTGGATGGTAGCCTTGTCATTACCTAAAGTAGTTTGTTGTTTAGAATTTGTTACTCTAATGGATGGTAGACTTGTCATTATGGAAGGTAGTTTGTTGTTGAGATTTTTTTACTCCAATGGTTGGTATCCTTGTCATTATGGATGGTTGTTCGTTTTTGAGATTTTGTTACTCCATTGGATGGTAGCCTTGTCATTACCGAAAGTAGTTTGCTGTTGAGATTTTGTTACTCTAATGGATGGTAGCCTTGTGATTATGGAAGGTAGTTCGTTGTTGACATGTTGTTACTATAATGGATGGTAGCCTTTTCATTATGGAAGGTAGTTTGTTGTTGAGATTTTGTTACTCCAATGGATAGTATCCTTGTCATTATTGAAGGTAGTTTGTTGTTGAGATTTTGTTACTCCAATGGATGGTAGCCTTGTAATTATTGAAGGTAGTTCATTGATGAGATTTTATTACTCCAATGGATGATAGCCTTGTCATTATCGAAGGTAGTTCGTTGTTGAGATTTTGTTACACCAATGGATGGTAGGCTTGTCATTATGGAAGGTGGTTCGTTGTTGAGATTTTGTTAATCCAGTGGATGGTATTCGTGTCATTATGGAAGGTAGTTTGTTGTTGAGATTTTGTTACTCCATTGGATGGTAGCCTTGTCATTATAGAAGGTAGTTCATTTATGACATTTTGTTACTCCAATGGATGGTAGCCTTTTCATTATGGAAGGTAGTTTGTTGTTGAGATTTTGTTACTCCAATGGATGGTAGACTTGTCATTATGGAAGGTAGTTCATTGTTGAGATTTTGTTACTCTAATGGATGGTAGCCTAGTCATTATGCAGAGTAGTTCATTGTTGACATTTTGTTACTCAAATGAATGGTAGCCTTATCATTATGGAAGGTATTTTTTTGTTGAGATTTTGTTATTGCAATGGATGGTAGACTTGTCATTATGGAAGGTAGTTAGTTTATGAGATTTTGTTACTCCAATGGATTGTAGCCTTGTCATTATGGATGGTAGTTTGTTGTAGAGATTTTGTTACTCCATTGGATGGTACCCTTGTCATTACCGAAAGTAGTTTGTTGTTGAAATTTTGTTACTCCAAGGGATGGTAGCCTTGTCATTACGGAAGGTAGTTTGTTTTTGAGATTTCGTTACTGCAATGGATGGTATCCTTGTCATTATGGAAGGTAGTTCGTTGTTCAGATTTTGTAAGTCTAATGGATGGTATCCTTGTCATTACAAAAGGTAGTTCATTGTTGAGATTTTGTTTCTCCAATTGGATGGTAGCCTTGTCATTATGGAAGGTAGTTCGTTGTTGATATTTTGTTACTCCAATGGATGGTAACCTTTTCATTTTGGAAGGTAGTTCATTGTTGAGATTTTGTTACTCCAATGGATGCTAGACTTGTCATTATAAAAGGTAGTTCTTTGTTGAGATTTTTTACTCCATTGGATGGTAGACTTGTCATTATTGAAGGTAGTGCGTTGTTGAGATTTTGTTACTCCAATGGATGGTAGGCTTGTCATTATGGAAGGTGGTTTGTTGGTGATATTTTGTTACTCCATATGATGGTAACCTTGTCATTACCGAAAGTAGTTTGTTGTTTAGATTTTTTTACTCTAATGGATGGTAGCCTTGTCATTATGGAAGGTAGTTCATTGTTGACATTTTGTTACTCCAATGGATGGTAGCCTTTTCATTATGGAAGGTAGTTTGTTGTTGAGATTTTGTTACTCCAATGGATGGTAGCCTTGTCATTATGGATGGTAGTTCGTTGTTGAGATTTTGTTACTCCATTGGATGGTAGCCTTGTCATTATCGAAAGTAGTTTGTTGTTTAGATTTTGTTACTCTAATGGATGGTAGACTTGTCATTATGGAAGGTAGTTTGTTGTTGAGATTTTGTTACTCCAATGAATGGTAGCCTTGTCATTATGGATGGTAGTTCATTGTTGAGATTTTGTTACTCCATTGGATGGTAGCCTTGTCATTACCGAAAGTAGTTTGTTGTTGAGAGTTTGTTACTCTAATGGATGTTAGCCTTGTCAATATGGAAGGTAGTTCGTTGTTGACATTTTGTTACTCCAATGGATGGTAGCCTTTTCATTATGAAAGGTAGTTCATTGTTTAGATTTTGTTACTCCAATGGATGGTAGCCTTGTCATTACCGAAAGTAGTTTGTTGTTTAGATTTTGTTACTCTAATGGATGGTAGCCTTGTCATTATGGAAGGTAGTTCAATGTTGTCATTTTGTTACTCCAATGGATGGTAGCCTTTTCATTATGGAAGGTAGTTTGTTTATGAGATTTTGTTACTTCAATTGATGGTAGCCTTGTCACTATGGATGGTAGTTCGTTGTTGAGATTTTGTTACTCCATTGGATGGTAGCCTTGTCATTGCCGAAAGTAGTTTGTTGTTGAGATTTTGTTACTCTAATGGATGGTAGCCTTGTCATTATGGAAGGTAGTTCGTTGTTAACATTTTGTTACTCTAATGGATGGTAGCCTTTTCATTATGGAAGGTAGTTCGTTGTTGAGATTTTGTTACTCCAATGGATGGTAGCCTTGTCATTATTGAAGGTAGTTCGTTGTTGAGATTTTGTTACTCCAATGGATGGTAGCCTTGTAATTATTGAAGGTAGTTCATTAATGAGATTTTATTACTCCAATGGATGATATACTTGTCATTATCGAAGGTAGTTCGTTGTTGAGATTTTGTTACACCAATGGATGGTAGGCTTGTCATTATGGAAGGTGGTTCGTTGTTGAGAGTATGTTAATCCAATGGATGGTATTCGTGTCATTATGGAAGGTAGTTCGTTGTTGAGGTTTTGTTACTCCATTGGATGGTAGCCTTGTAATTATGGAAGGTAGTTTGTTGTTGAGATTTTATTACTCCAATGGATGGTAGCCTTGTCATTATGGAAGGTAGTTCGTTGTTCAGATTTTGTTACTCTAATGGATGGTATCCTTGTCATTACGGAAGGTAGTTCATTGTTGAGATTTTGTTTCTCCAATGGATGGTAGCCTTGTTATTATGGAAGGTAGTTCGTTGTTGATATTTTGTTACTCCAATGGATGGTAGACTTGTCATTATGAAATGTAGTTCTTTGTTGAGATTTTTTTACTCCAATGGATGGTAGACTTGTCATTATTGAAGGTAGTGCGTTGTTGAGATTTTGTTACATCAATGGATAGTAGCCTTGTCATTATGGATGGTAGTTCGTTGGTGAGATTTTGTTACTCCATTGGATGGTAGCCTTGTAATTACCGAAAGTAGTTTGTTGTTTAGATTTTGTTACTCTAATGGATGGTAGCCTTGTCATTATGGAAGGTAGTTTAATGTTGACATTTTGTTACTCCAAATGATGGTAGCCTTTTCATTATGGAAGGTTGTTTGTTTATGAGATTTTGTTACTTCAATTGATGGTAGCCTTGTCATTATGGATGGTAGTTCGTTGTTGAGATTTTGTTACTCCATTGGATGGTAGCCTTGTCATTACCGAAAGTAGTTTGTTGTTTAGATTTTGTTACTCTAATGGATGGTAGACTTGTTATTATGGAAGATAGTTTGTTGTTGAGATTTGGTTACTCCAATGGTTGGTAGCCTTGTCATTATGGATGGTTGTTCGTTGTTGAGATTTTGTTACTCCATTGGATGGTAGCCTTGTCATTACCGAAAGTAATTTGTTGTTGAGATTTTGTTACTCTAATGGATGGTAGCCTTGTCATTATGGAAGGTAGTTCGTTGTTGACATTTTGTTACTCTAAAGGATGGTAGTCTTTTCATTATGGAAGGTAGTTCGTTGTTGAGATTTTGTTACTCCAATGGATGGTAGCCTTGTCATTATTGAAGGTAGTTCGTTGTTGAGATTTTGTTACTCCAATGGATGGTAGCCTTATAATTATTGAAGGTAGTTCATTGATGAGATTTTATTACTCCAATGGATGATATCCTTGTCATTATCGAAGGTAGTTCATTGTTGAGATTTTGTTACACCAATGGATGGTAGGCTTGTAATTATGGAAGGTGGTTCGTTGTTGAGAGTATGTTAATCCAATGGATGGTATTCGTGTCATTATGGAAGGTAGTTCGTTGTTGAGATTTTGTTACTCCATTGGATGGTAGCCTTGTAATTATGGAAGGTAGTTCATTGTTGACATTTTGTTACTCCAATGGATGGTAGCATTGTCATTATGGAAGGTAGTTCGTTGTTCAGATTTTGTTACTCTAATGGATTGTATCCTTGTCATTACGGAAGGTAGTTCATTGTTGAGATTTTGTTTCTCCAATGGATGGTAGCCTTGTTATTATGGAAGGTAGTTCATTGTTGATATTTTGTTACTCCAATGGATGGTAGACTTGTCATTATGAAAGGTAGTTCTTTGTTGAGATTTTTTTACTCCAATGGATGGTAGACTTGTCATAATTGAAGGTAGTGCGTTGTTGAGATTTTGTTACTCCAATGGATAGTAGCCTTGTCATTATGGATGGTAGTTCGTTGGTGAGATTTTGTTACTCCATTGGATGGTAGCCTTGTAATTACCGAAAGTAGTTTGTTGTTTAGATTTTGTTACTCTAATGGATGGTAGCCTTCTCATTATGGAAGGTAGTTCAATGTTGACATTTTGTTACTCCAATGGATGGTAGCCTTTTCATTATGGAAGGTTGTTTGTTTATGAGATTTTGTTACTTCAATTGATGGTAGCCTTATCATTATGGATGGTAGTTCGTTGTTGAGATTTTGTTACTCCATTGGATGGTAGCCTTGTCATTTCCGAAAGTAGTTTGTTGTTTAGATTTTGTTACTCTAATGGATGGTAGACTTGTTATTATGGAAGATAGTTTGTTGTTGAGATTTGGTTACTCCAATGGTTGGTAGCCTTGTCATTATGGATGGTAGTTCGTTGTTGAGATTTTGTTACTCCATTGGATAGTAGCCTTGTCATTACCGAAAGTAGTTTGTTGTTGAGATTTTGTTACTCTAATGGATGGTAGCCTTGTCATTATGGAAGGTAGTTGGTTGTTGACATTTTGTTACTCTAATGGATGGTAGCCTTTTCATTATGGAAGGTAGTTCGTTTTTGAGATTTTGTTACTCCAATGGATGGTAGCCTTGTCATTATTGAAGGTAGTTTGTTGTTGAGATTTTGTTACTCCAATGGATGGTAGCCTTATAATTATTGAAGGTAGTTCATTGATGAGATTTTATTACTCCAATGGATGATATCCTTGTCAATATCGAAGGTAGTTCATTGTTGAGATTTTGTTACACCAATGGATGGTAGGCTTGTCATTATGGAAGGTGGTTCGTTGTTGAGATTTTGTTAATCCAATGGATGGTATTCGTGTCATTATGGAAGGTAGTTCGTTGTTGAGATTTTGTTACTCCATTGGATGGTAGCCTTGTCATTATAGAAGGTAGTTCATTGTTGACATTTTGTTACTCCAATGGATGGTAGCCTTTTCATTATGGAAGGTAGTTCGTTGTTGAGATTTTGTTACTCAAATGGATGGTATCCTTGCCATTACGGAAGATAGTTCGTTGTTGAGATTTTTTCTCTCCAATGGATGGTAGCCTTGTCATTATGGAAGGTAGTTTGTTGTTGAGATTTTATTACTCCAATGGATTGTAGCCTTGTCATTATGAAAGGTAGTTCGTTGTTCAGATTTTGTTACTCTAATGGATGGTATCCTTGTCATTACGGAAGGTAGTTCATTGTTGAGATTTTGTTTCTCCAATGGATGGTATCCTTGTTATTATGGAAGGTAGTTTATTGTTGACATTTTGTTACTCCAATGGATGGTAGCCTTTTCATTATGGAAGGTAGTTTGTTGTTGAGATTTTGTTACTCCAATGGATGGTAGCCTTGTCATTATGGATGGTAGTTCTTTGTTGAGATTTTGTTACTCCATTGGATGGTAGCCTTGTCATTATCGAAAGTAGTTTGTTGTTTAGATTTATTTACTCTAATGGATGGTAGACTTGTCATTATGGAAGGTAGTTTGTTGTTGAGATTTTGTTACTCCAATGAATGGTAGCCTTGTCATTATGGATGGTAGTTCGTTGTTGAGATTTTGTTACTCCATTGGATGGTAGCCTTTTCATTATTGAAGGTAGTTTGTTTATGAGATTTTGTTACTTCAATTGATGGTAGCCTTGTCACTATGGATGGTAGTTCGTTGTTGAGATTTTGTTACTCCATTGGATGGTAGCCTTGTCATTACCGAAAGTAGTTTGTTGTTTAGATTTTGTTACTCTAATGGATGGTAGACTTGTCATTATGGAAGGTAGTTTGTTGTTGAGATTTTGTTACTCCGATGGTTGGTAGACTTGTCATTATGGATGGTAGTTCGTTGTTGAGATTTTGTTACTCCATTGGATGGTAGCCTTGTCATTACCGAAAGTAGTTTGTTGTTGAGATTTTTTTACTCTAATGGATGGTAGCCTTGTCATTATGGAAGGTAGTTCGTTGTTAACATTTTGTTACTCTAATGGATGGTAGCCTTTTCATTATGGAAGGTAGTTCGTTGTTGAGATTTTGTTACTCCAATGGATGGTAGCCTTGTCATTATTGAAGGTAGTTCGTTGTTGAGACTTTGTTACTCCAATGGATGGTAGCCTTGTAATTATTGAAGGTAGTTCATTGATGAGATTTTATTACTCCAACGGATGATATCCTTGTCATTATCGAAGGTAGTTCGTTGTTGAGATTTTGTTACACCAATGGATGGTAGGCTTGTCATTATGGAAGGTGGTTCGTTGTTGAGAGTATGTTAATCCAATGGATGGTATTCGTGTCATTATGGAAGGTAGTTTGTTGTTGAGATTTTGTTACTCCATTGGATGGTAGCCTTGTAATTATGGAAGGTAGTTTGTTGTTGAGATTTTATTACTCCAATGGATGGTAGCCTTGTCATTATGGAAGGTAGTTCATTGTTGAGATTTTGTTTCTCCAATGGATGGTAGCCTTGTTATTATGGAAGGTAGTTCGTTGTTGATATTTTGTTTCTCCAATGGATGGTAGACTTGTCATTATGAAAGGTAATTCTTTGTTGAGATTTTTTTACTCCAATGGATGGTAGACTTGTCATTATTGAAGGTAGTGCGTTGTTGAGATTTTGTTACTCCAATGGATAGTAGCCTTGTCATTATGGATGGTAGTTCGTTGGTGAGATTTTGTTACTCCATTGGATGATAGCCTTGTCATTACCGAAAGTAGTTTGTTGTTTAGATTTTTTTACTCTAATGGATGGTAGCCTTGTCATTATGGAAGGTAGTTCAATGTTGACATTTTGTTACTCCAATGGATGGTAGCCTTTTCATTATTGAAGGTAGTTTGTTTAAGAGATTTTGTTACTTCAATTGATGGTAGCCTTGTCACTATGGATGGTAGTTCGTTGTTGAGATTTTGTTACTCCATTGGATGGTAGCCTTGTCATTACCGAAAGTAGTTTGTTGTTTAGATTTTGTTACTCTAATGGATGGTAGACTTGTCATTATGGAAGGTAGTTTGTTGTTGAGATTTTGTTACTCCGATGGTTGGTAGACTTGTCATTATGGATGGTAGTTCGTTGTTGAGATTTTGTTACTCCATTGGATGGTAGCCTTGTCATTACCGAAAGTAGTTTGTTGTTGAGATTTTTTTACTCTAATGGATGGTAGCCTTGTCATTATGGAAGGTAGTTCGTTGTTAACATTTTGTTACTCTAATGGATGGTAGCCTTTTCATTATGGAAGGTAGTTCGTTGTTGAGATTTTGTTACTCCAATGGATGGTAGCCTTGTCATTATTGAAGGTAGTTCGTGGTTGAGATTTTGTTACTCCAATGGATGGTAGCCTTGTAATTATTGAAGGTAGTTCATTGATGAGATTTTATTACTCCAACGGATGATATCCTTGTCATTATCGAAGGTAGTTCGTTGTTGAGATTTTGTTACACCAATGGATGGTAGGCTTGTCATTATGGAAGGTGGTTCGTTGTTGAGAGTATGTTAATCCAATGGATGGTATTCGTGTCATTATGGAAGGTAGTTTGTTGTTGAGATTTTGTTACTCCATTGGATGATAGCCTTGTAATTATGGAAGGTAGTTTGTTGTTGAGATTTTATTACTCCAATGGATGGTAGCCTTGTCATTATGGAAGGTAGTTCATTGTTGAGATTTTGTTTCTCCAATGGATGGTAGCCTTGTTATTATGGAAGGTAGTTCGTTGTTGATATTTTGTTTCTCCAATGGATGGTAGACTTGTCATTATGAAAGGTAATTCTTTGTTGAGACTTTTTTACTCCAATGGATGGTAGACTTGTCATTATTGAAGGTAGTGCGTTGTTGAGATTTTGTTACTCCAATGGATAGTAGCCTTGTCATTATGGATGGTAGTTCGTTGGTGAGATTTTGTTACTCCATTGGATGGTAGCCTTGTCATTACCGAAAGAAGTTTGTTGTTTAGATTTTTTTACTCTAATGGATGGTAGCCTTGTCATTATGGAAGGTAGTTCAATGTTGACATTTTGTTACTCCAATGGATGGTAGCCTTTTCATTATGGAAGGTTGTTTGTTTATGAGATTTTGTTACTTCAATTGATGGTAGCCTTGTCATTATGGATGGTAGTTCGTTGTTGAGATTTTGTTACTCCATTGGATGGTAGCCTTGTCATTACCGAAAGTAGTTTGTTGTTTAGATTTTGTTACTCTAATGGATGGTAGACTTGTCATTAAGCAAGGTAGTTTGTTGTTGAGATTTGGTTACTCCAATGGTCGGTAGCCTTGTCATTATGGATGGTAGTTCGTTGTTGAGATTTTGTTACTCCATTGGATAATAGCCTTGTCATTACCGAAAGTAGTTTGTTGTTGAGATTTTGTTACTCTAATGGATGGTAGCCTTGTCATTATGGAAGGTAGTTCGTTGTTGACATTTTGTTACTCTAATGGATGGTAGCCTTTTCATTATGGATGGTAGTTCATTGTTGAGAATTTGTTACTCCAATGGATGGTAGCCTTGTCATTATTGAAGGTAGTTCGTTGTTGAGATTTTGTTACTCCAATGGATGGTAGCCTTATAATTATTGAAGGTAGTTCATTGATGAGATTTTATTAATCCAATGGATGATATCCTTGTCATTATCGAAGGTAGTTCATTGTTGAGATTTTGTTACACCAATGGATGGTAGGCTTGTCATTATGGAAGGTGGTTCGTTGTTGAGATTTTGTTAATCCAATGGATGGTATTCGTGTCATTATGGAAGGTAGTTCGTTGTTGAGATTTTGTTACTCCATTGGATGGTAGCCTTGTCATTATGGAAGGTAGTTCATTGTTGACATTTTGTTACTCCAATGGATGGTAGCCTTTTCATTATGGAAGGTAGTTCGTTGTTGAGATTTTGTTACTCAAATGGATGGTATCCTTGCCATTACGTAAGATAGTTCGTTGTTGAGATTTTTTCTCTCCAATGGATGGTAGCCTTGTCATTATGGAAGGTAGTTTGTTGTTGAGATTTTATTACTCCAATGGATTGTAGCCTTGTCATTATGGAAGGTAGTTCGTTGTTCAGATTTTGTTACTCTAATGGATGGTATCCTTGTCATTACGGAAGGTAGTTCATTGTTGAGATTTTGTTTCTCCAATGGATGGTAGCCTTGTAATTATGGAAGGTAGTTCGCTGTTGATATTTTGTTACTCCAATGGATGGTAACCTTTTCATTATGGAAGGTAGTTCGTTGTTGTGATTTTGTTACTCCAATGGATGGTAGACTTGTCATTATGAAAGGTAGTTCTTTGTTGAGATTTTTTTACTCTAATGGATGATAGACTTTTCATTATTGAAGGTAGTGCGTTGTTGAGATTTTGTTACTCCAATGGATGGTAGCCTTGTCATTATGGATGGTAGTTCGTTGGTGAGATTTTGTTACTCCATTGGATGGTAGCCTTGTCATTACCGAAAGTAGTTTGTTGTTTAGATTTTGTTACTCTAATGGATGGTAGCCTTGTCATTATGGAAGGTAGTTCAATGTTGACATTTTGTTACTCCAATGGATGGTAGCCTTTTCATTATGGAAGGTTGTTTGTTTATGAGATTTTGTTACATCAATTGATGGTAGCCTTGTCATTATGGATGGTAGTTCGTTGTTGAGATTTTGTTACTCCATTGGATGGTAGCCTTGTCATTACCGAAAGTTGTTTGTTGTTTAGATTTTGTTACTCTAATTAATGGTAGACTTGTCATTATGGAAGGTAGTTTGTTGTTGAGATTTTGTTACTCCAATGATTGGTAGCCTTGTGATTATGGATGGTAGTTCGTTGTTGAGATTTTGTTACTCCATTGGATGGTAGCCTTGTCATTACCGAAAATAGTTTGTTGTTGAGATTTTGTTACTCTAATGGATGGTAGCCTTGTCATTATGGAAGGTAGTTCATTGTTGACATTTTGTTACTCCAATGGATGGTAGCCTTTTCATTATGGAAGGTAGTTCGTTGTTGAGATTTTGTTACTCCAATGGATGGTAGCCTTGTCTTTATTGAAGGTAGTTCATTGTTGAGATTTTGTTACTCCAATGGATGGTAGCCTTGTAATTATTGAAGGTAGTTCATTGATGAGGTTTTATTACTCCAATGGATGATATCCTTGTCATTATCGAAGGTAGTTCGTTGTTGAGATTTTGTTACACCAATGAATGGTAGGCTTGTCATTATGGAAGGTGGTTTGTTGTTGGGATTTTGTTAATCCAATGGATTGTATTCGTTTCATTATGGAAGGTAGTTCGTTGTTGAGATTTTGTTACTCCATTGGATGGTAGCCTTGTCATTATGGAAGGTAGTTCATTGTTGACATTTTGTTACTCCAATGGATGGTAGCCTTTTCATTATGGAAGGTAGTTCGTTATTGAGATTTTGCTACTCAAATGGATGGTAGCCTTGTAATTATGGAAGGTTGTTTGTTGTTGAGATTTTTTTACTCCAATGGATGGTAGCCTTTTCATTATGGAATATAGTTTGTTGTTGAGCTTTTGGTACTCAAATGGATGGTAGCCTTTTTATTATGGAAGGTAGTTCGTTGTTGAGATTTTGTTACACCAATGGATTGTAGCCTTATCATAATGGAAGGTAGTTTGTTGCTGATATTTTGTTACTCCAATGGATGGTAGCCTTGTGATTATGGAAGGTAGTTTGTTGTTTAGATTTTGTTACTCCAATGAATGGTAACCTTGTCATTATGGATGTTAGTTTTTTAATGAGATTTTATTACTCATGTGGATGGTAGCATTGTCATTACAGAAAGTAGTTCTTTGTTGAGATTTTGTTACTCTAATGGATGGTAGCCTTGTCATTATGCAAGGTAGTACGTTGTTGACATTTTGTTACTCCAATTTATGGTAGCCTTGTCATTATGGAAGGTAGTTCGTTGTTGAGATTTTGTTACTCCAATGGATGGTAGACTTGTCATTATGGAAGGTAGTTCAATGTTGACATTTTGTTACTCCAATGGATGGTAGCCTTTTCATTATGGAAGGTAGTTTGTTTATGAGATTTTGTTAATTCAATTGATGGTAGCCTTGTCATTATGGATGGTAGTTCGTTGTTGAGATTTTGTTACTCCATTGGATGGTAGCCTTGTCATTACCGAAAGTAGTTTGTTGTTTAGATTTTGTTACTCTAATTAATGGTAGACTTGTCATTATGGAAGGTAGTTTGTTGTTGAGATTTTGTTACTCCAATGATTGGTAGCCTTGTGATTATGGATGGTAGTTCGTTGTTGAGATTTTGTTACTCCATTGGATGGTAGCCTTGTCATTACCGAAAATAGTTTGTTGTTGAGATTTTGTTACTCTAATGGATGGTAGCCTTGTCATTATGGAAGGTAGTTCATTGTTGACATTTTGTTACTCCAATGGATGGTAGCCTTTTCATTATGGAAGGTAGTTCGTTGTTGAGATTTTGTTACTCCAATGGATGGTAGCCTTGTCTTTATTGAAGGTAGTTCATTGTTGAGATTTTGTTACTCCAATGGATGGTAGCCTTGTAATTATTGAAGGTAGTTCATTGATGAGGTTTTATTACTCCAATGGATGATATCCTTGTCATTATCGAAGGTAGTTCGTTGTTGAGATTTTGTTACACCAATGAATGGTAGGCTTGTCATTATGGAAGGTGGTTTGTTGTTGGGATTTTGTTAATCCAATGGATTGTATTCGTTTCATTATGGAAGGTAGTTCGTTGTTGAGATTTTGTTACTCCATTGGATGGTAGCCTTGTCATTATGGAAGGTAGTTCATTGTTGACATTTTGTTACTCCAATGGATGGTAGCCTTTTCATTATGGAAGGTAGTTCGTTATTGAGATTTTGCTACTCAAATGGATGGTAGCCTTGTAATTATGGAAGGTTGTTTGTTGTTGAGATTTTTTTACTCCAATGGATGGTAGCCTTTTCATCATGGAATATAGTTTGTTGTTGAGCTTTTGGTACTCAAATGGATGGTAGCCTTTTTATTATGGAAGGTAGTTCGTTGTTGAGATTTTGTTACACCAATGGATTGTAGCCTTATCATAATGGAAGGTAGTTTGTTGCTGATATTTTGTTACTCCAATGGATGGTAGCCTTGTGATTATGGAAGGTAGTTTGTTGTTTAGATTTTGTTACTCCAATGAATGGTAACCTTGTCATTATGGATGTTAGTTTTTTAATGAGATTTTGTTACTCATGTGGATGGTAGCATTGTCATTACAGAAAGTAGTTCTTTGTTGAGATTTTGTTACTCTAATGGATGGTAGCCTTGTCATTATGCAAGGTAGTACGTTGTTGACATTTTGTTACTCCAATTTATGGTAGCCTTGTCATTATGGAAGGTAGTTCGTTGTTGAGATTTTGTTACTCCAATGGATGGTAGACTTGTCATTATGGAAGGTAGTTCAATGTTGACATTTTGTTACTCCAATGGATGGTAGCCTTTTCATTATGGAAGGTAGTTTGTTTATGAGATTTTGTTACTTCAATTGATGGTAGCCTTGTCATTATGGATGGTAGTTCGTTGTTGAGATTTTGTTACTCCATTGGATGGTAGCCTTGTCATTACCGAAAGTAGTTTGTTATTTAGATTTTGTTACTCTAATGAATGGTAGACTTGTCATTATGGAAGGTAGTTTGTTGTTGACATTTTGTTACTCCAATGGTTGGTAGCCTTGTCATTATGGATGGTAGTTCGTTGTTGAGATTTTGTTACTCCATTGGATGGTAGCCTTGTCATTACCGAAAGTAGTTTGTTGTTGAGATTTTGTTACTCTAATGGATGGTAGCCTTGTCATTATGGAAGGTAGTTCATTGTTGACATTTTGTTACTCCAATGGATGGTAGCCTTTTCATTATGGAAGGTAGTTCGTTGTTGAGATTTTGTTACTCCAATGGATGGTAGCCTTGTCATTATTGAAGGTAGTTCATTGTTGAGATTTTGTTACTCCAATGGATGGTAGCCTTGTAATTATTGAAGGTAGTTCATTGATGAGATTTTATTACTCCAATGGATGATATCCTTGTCATTATCGAAGGTAGTTCGTTGTTGAGATTTTGTTACACCAATGAATGGTAGGCTTGTCATTATGGAAGGTGGTTCGTTGTTGGGATTTTGTTAATCCAATGGATTGTATTCGTGTCATTATAGAAGGTAGTTCGTTGTTGAGATTTTGTTACTCCATTGGATGGTAGCCTTGTCATTATGGAAGGTAGTTCATTGTTGACATTTTGTTACTCCAATGGATGGTAGCCTTTTCATTATGGAAGGTAGTTCGTTGTTGAGATTTTGTTACTCAAATGGATGGTAGCCTTGTAATTATGGAAGAATGTTTGTTGTTGAGATTTTTTTAGTCCAATGGATGGTAGCCTTTTCATTATGGAATATAGTTTGTTGTTGAGCTTTTGGTACTCAAATGGATGGTAGCCTTTTTATTATGGAAGGTAGTTCGTTGTTGAGATTTTGTTACACCAATGGATGGTAGCCTTGTCATAATGGACGGTAGTTTGTTTCTGATATTTTGTTACTCCAATGGTCGGTAGCCTTGTGATTATGGAAGGTAGTTTGTTGTTTAGATTTTGTTAATCCAATGAATGGTAACCTTGTCATTATGGATGTTAGTTTTTTAATGAGATTTTGTTACTCATGTGGATGGTAGCATTGTCATTACAGAAAGTAGTTCTTTGTTGAGATTTTGTTACTCTAATGGATGGTAGCATTGTCATTATGCAAGGTAGTTCGTTGTTGAAGTTTTGTTACTCCAATTTATGGTAGCCTTGTCATTATGGAAGGTAGTTCGTTGTTGAGATTTTGTTACTCCAATGGATGGTAGACTTGTAATTATGGAAGGTAGTTCGTTGTTGAGATTTTGTTACTCTAATGGATGGTAGCCTTGTCATTATGCAAAGTAGTTCATTTTTGACATTTTGTTACTCCATTGGATGGAAGCCTTGTCATTACCGAAAGTAGTTTGTTGTTTAGATTTTTTTACTCTAATGGATGGTAGACTTGTCATTATGGAAGGTAGTTTGTTGTTGAGATTTTGTTACTCCAATAAATGGTAGCGTTGTCATTATGGATAGTAGTTCATTGTTAAGATTTTGTTACTCCATTGGATGGTAGCCTTGTCATTACCGAAAGTAGTTTGTTGTTTAGATTTTGTTACTCTAATGGATGGTAGCCTTGTCATTACGGAAGGAAGTTCATTGTTGACATTTTGTTCATCCAATGGATGGTAGCCTTTTCATTATTGAAGGTAGTTCGTTGTTAAGATTTTGTTACTCCAATGGATGGTAGCCTTGTCATTATGGATGGTAGTTCGTTGTTGAGATTTTGTTAATCCATTGTATGGTACCCTTGTCATTACCGAAAGTAGTTCATTGTTCAGATTTTGTTACTCTAATGGATGGTAACCTTGTCATTACGGAAGGTAGTTCATTGTTGAGATTTTGTTACTCCAATGGATGGTAGCCTTGTTATTATGGATGGTAGTTCGTTGTTAAGATTTTGTTTTTACAATGGATGGTGGCCTTTCATTATGGATGGTAGTTCGTTGTTGAGATTTTGTTATTCAATTGTATGGTACCCTTGTCATTACCGAAAGTAGTTCATTGTTCCGATTTTCTTACTCCAATGAATGGTAGCCTTGTCATTACAGAAGGTAGTTCATTGTTGAGATTTTCTTACTTCAATGGATGGTATCCTTGTCATTATGAAAGGTAGTTCGTTGTTAAGATTTTGGTACTCTAATGGATGGTATCCTTGTCATTATGGAAGGTAGTTCATTGTTGAGATTTTGTTTCTCCAATGGATGGTAGCCTTGTTATTATGGAAGGTAGTTCGTTGTTGATCTTTTGTTATTCCAATGGATGGTAACCTTTTCATTATGGAAGGTAGTTCGTTGTTGAGATTTTGTTACTCCAATGGATGGTAGACTTGTCATTATGAAAGGTAGTTATTTGTTTAGATTTTTTTACTCCAATGGATAGTAGACTTGTCATGATTGAAGGTAGTGCGTTGTTGAGATTTTATTACTCCAATGGATGGTAGCCTTATTATTATGGATGGTAGTTCGTTGGTGAGATTTTGATAGTCCATTGGAATGTAGCCTTGTCATTACCGAAAGTAGTTTGTTGTTTAGATTTTGTTACTCTAATAGATGGTAGCCTTGTCATTAAGGAAGGTAGTTCATTGTTGACATTTTGTTACTCCAATGGATGGTAGCCTTTTCATTATGGAAGGTAGTTTGTTTGTTAAGATTTTGTTACTCCAATTGATGGTAGCCTTGTCATTATGGATGGTAGTTCGTTGTTGATATTTTGTTACTCCATTGGATGGTAGCCTTGTCATTACCGATAGTAGTTTGTTTGTTTAGATTTTGTTACTCTAATGGATGGTAGACTTGTCATTATGGAATGTAGTTTGTTGTTGAGATTTTGTTACTCCAATGGATGGTAGCCTTGTCATTATGGATGGTAGTTCGCTGTTGAGATTTTGTTACTCCTTTGGATGGTAGCCTTGTCATTACCGAAAGTAGTTTGTAGTTGAGATTTTGTTACTCTAATGGATGGTAGCCTTGTCATTATGGAAGGTAGTTCGTTGTTGACATTTTGTTACTCCAATGGATGGTAGCCTTTTCATTATGGAAGGTAGTTCGTTGTTGAGATTTTGTTACTCCAATGGATGGTAGCCTTGTCATTATCGAAGGTAGTTCGTTGTTGAGATTTTATTACTCCAATGGATGGTAGTCTTGTAATTATTGAAGGTAGTTCATTGATGAGATTTTATTACTCCAATGGATGACAGCCTTGTCGTTATCGAAGGTAGTTCGTTGTTGAGATTTTGTTACACCAATGGATGGTAGTCTTGTCATTATGGAAGGTGGTTTGTTGTTGAGATTTTGTTAATCCAATGGATGGTATTCGTGTCATTATGGAAGGTAGTTCGTTGTTGAGATTTTGTTACTCCATTGGATGGTTGCCTTGTCATTATGGAAGGTAGTTCATTGTTGACATTTTGTTACTCCAATGGATGGTAGCCTTTTCATTATGGAAGGTAGTTCGTTGTTGAGATTTTGTTACTCAAATGGATGTTATCCTTGCCATTATGGAAGGTAGTTCGTTGTTGAGATTTTTGCTCTCCAATGGATGGTAGCCTTGTCATTATGGAAGGTAGTTTGTTGTTGAGATTTTATTACTCAAATGGATGGTATCCTTTTCATTATGGAAGGTAGTTCGTTGTTGAGATTTTGTTACTCCAATGGATGGTAGCCTTTTAATTATGAAAGGTTGTTTGTTGTTGAGATTTTATTACTCCAATGGTTGGTAGCCTTTTCATTATGGAATATAGTTTGTTGTTGAGCTTTTGTTACTCAAATGCATGGTAGCCTTTTTATTATGGAAGGTAGTTCGTTGTTGAGATTTTGTTACACCAATGGATGGTAGCCTTGTTATAATGGAAGGTAGTTTGTTGCTGATATTTTGTTACTCCAATGGATGGTAGCCTTGTGATTATGGAAGGTAGTTTGTTGTTTAGATTTTCTTACTCCAATGAATGGTAACCTTGTCATTATGGATGTTAGTTTTTTGATGAGATTTTGTTACTCATGTGGATGGTAGCATTGTCATTACAGAAAGTAGTTCTTTGTTGAGATTTTGTTACTCTAATGGATGGTAGCCTTGTCATTATGCAAGGTAGTTCATTGTTGACATTTTGTTACTCCAATTTATGGTAGCCTTGTTATTATGGAAGGTAGTTCGTTGTTGAAATTTTGTTACTCCAATGGATGGTAGACTTGTCATTATGGAAGGTAGTTCGTTGTTGAGATTTTGTTACTCTAATGGATGGTAGCCTTGTCATTATGCAAAGTAGTTCATTGTTGACATTTTGTTACTCCATTGGATGGAAGCCTTGTCATTACCGAAAGTAGTTTGTTGTTTAGATTTTGTTACTCTAATGGATGGTAGACTTGTCATTATGGAAGGTAGTTTGTTGTTGAGATTTTGTTACTCCAATGAATGGTAGCGTTGTCATTATGGATGGTAGTTCATTGTTGAGATTTTGTTACTCCATTGGATGGTAGCCTTGTCATTACCAAAAGTAGTTTGTTGTTTAAATTTTTTTACTCTAATGGATGGTAGCCTTGTCATTACGGAAGGAAGTTCATTGTTGAGATTTTGTTACTCCGATGGATGGTAGCCTTGTCATTATGGATGGTGGTTGGTTGTTAAGATTTTGTTACTACAATGGATGGTAGCCTTTCATTATGGATGGTAGTTCGTTGTTGAGATTTTGTTACTCAATAGTATGGTACCCTTGTCATTACTGAAAGTAGTTCATTGTTCCGATTTTCTTACTCTAATGGATGGTAGCCTTGTCATTACGGAAGGTAGTTCATTGTTGATATTTTCTTACTTCAATGGATGGTATCCTTGTCATTATGGAAGGTAGTTCGTTGTTAAGATTTTGGTACTCTAATGGATGGTATCCTTGTCATTATGGAAGGTAGTTTATTGTTGAGATTTTGTTTCTCTAATGGATGGTAGCCTTGTTATTATGGAAGGTAGTTCGTTGTTGATATTTTGTTATTCCAATGGATGGTAACCTTTTCATTATGGAAGGTAGTTTGTTGTTGAGATTTTGTTACTCCAATGGATGGTAGACTTGTCATTATGAAAGGTAGTTATTTGTTTATATTTTTTTACTCCAATGGATGGTAGACTTGTCATGATTGAAGGTAGTGCGTTGTTGATATTTTGTTACTCCAATGGATGGTAACCTTGTTATTATGGAAGGTAGTTCGTTGGTGAGATTTTGTTAGTCCATTGGATGGTAGCCTTGTCATTACCGAAAGTAGTTTGTAGTTTAGATTTTGTTACTCTAATGGATGGTAGCCTTGTCATTATGGAAGGTAGTTCATTGTTGACATTTTGTTACTCCAATGGATGGTAGCCTTTTCATTATGGAAGGTAGTTTGTTTGTTAAGATTTTGTTACTCCAATTGATGGTAGCTTTGTCATTATAGATGGTAGTTCGTTGTTGATATTTTGTTACTCCATTGGATGGTAGCCTTGTCATTACCAAAAGTAATTTGTTGTTTAGATTTTGTTACTCTAATGGATGGTAGACTTGTCATTATGGAAGGTAGTTTGTTGTTGAGATTTTGTTACTCCAATGGTTGGTAGCCTTGTCATTATGGATGGTAGTTCGCTGTTGAGATTTTGTTACTCCTTTGGATGGTAGCCTTGTCATTACCGAAAGTAGTTTGTTGTTGAGATTTTGTTACTCTAATGGATGGTAGCCTTGTCATTATGGAAGGTAGTTTGTTGTTGACATTTTGTTACTCCAATGGATGGTAGCCTTTTCATTATGGAAGGTAGTTCGTTGTTGAGATTTTATTACTCCAATGGATGGTAGCCTTGTAATTATTGAAGGTAGTTCATTGATGAGATTTTATTACTCCAATGGATGATAGCCTTGTCATTATCGAAGGTAGTTCGTTGTTGAGATTGTGTTACACCAATGGATGGTAGGCTTGTCATTATGGAAGGTGGTTTGTTGTTGAGATTTTTTTAATCCAATGGATGGTATTCGTGTCATTATGGAAGGTAGTTCGTTGTTGAGATTTTGTTACTCCATTGGATGGTAGCCTTGTCATTATGGAAGGTAGTTCATTGTTGACATTTTGTTACTCCAATGGATGGTAGCCTTTTCATTATGGAAGGTAGTTCGTTGTTGAGATTTTGTTACTCAAATGGATGGTATCCTTGCCATTACGGAAGGTAGTTCGTTGTTGAGATTTTTGCTCTCCAATGGATGGTAGCCTTGTCATTATGGCAGGTAGTTTGTTGTTGAGATTTTATTACTGAAATGGATGGTAGCCTTTTCATTATGGAAGGTAGTGCGTTGTTGAGATTTTGTTACTCCAATGGATGGTAGCCTTGTAATTATGGAAGGTTGTTTGTTGTTGAGATTTTGTTACTCCAATGGTTAGTAGCCTTTTCATTATGGAATATAGTTTGTTGTTGAGCTTTTGTTACTCAAATGCATGGTAGCCTTTTTATTATGGAAGGTAGTTCGTTGTTGAGATTTTGTTACACCAATGGATGGTAGCCTTGTCATAATGGAAGGTAGTTTGTTGCTGATATTTTGTTACTCCAATGGATGGTAGCCTTGTGATTATGGAAGGTAGTTTGTTGTTTAGATTTTGTTACTCCAATGAATGGTAACCTTTTCATTATGGATGTTAGTTTTTTGATGAGATTTTGATACTCATGTGGATGGTAGCATTGTCATTACAGAAAGTAGTTCTTTGTTGAGATTTTGTTACTCTAATGGATGGTAGCCTTGTCATTATGCAAGGTAGTTCATTGTTGACATTTTGTTACTCCAATTTATGGTATTTTTGTCATTATGGAAGGTAGTTCGTTGTTGAGATTTTGTTACTCCAATGGATGGTAGACTTGTCATTATGGAAGGTAGTTCGTTGTTGAGATTATGTTACTCTAATGGATGGTAGCCTTGTCATTATGCAAAGTAGTTCAGTGTTGACATTTTGTTACTCCATTGGATGGAAGCCTTGTCATTACCGAAAGTAGTTTGTTGTTTAGATTTTGTTACTCTAATGGATGGTAGACTTGTCATTATGGAAGGTAGTTTGTTGTTGAGATTTTGTTACTCCAATGAATGGTAGCGTTTTCATTATGGATGGTAGTTCATTGTTGAGATTTTGTTACTCCATTGGATGGTAGCCTTGTCATTACCGAAAGTAGTTTGTTGTTTAGATTTTGTTACTCTAATGGATGGTAGCCTTGTCATTATGGAAGGAAGTTCATTGTTGACATTTTGTTCATCCAATGGATGGTAGCCTTTTCATTATTGAAGGTAGTTCGTTGTTACGATTTTGTTACTCCAATGGATGGTAGCCTTGTCATTATGGATGGTAGTTCGTTGTTGAGATTTTGTTACTCCATTGTATGGTACACTTGTCATTACCGAAAGTAGTTCATTGTTCAGATTTTGTTACTCTAATGGATGGTAGCCTTGTCATTACGGAAGGTAGTTCGTTGTTGAGATTTTGTTACTCCAATGGATGGTAGCCTTGTCATTATGGATGGTAGTTCGTTGTTAAGATTTTGTTACTACAATGGATTGTAGCCTTTCATTATGGATGGTAGTTCGTTGTTGAGATTTTGTTACTCAATTGTATGGTACCCTTGTCATTACCGAAAGTAGTTCATTGTTCGATTTTCTTACTCCAATGGATGGTAGCCTTGTCATTACGGAAGGTAGTTCATTGTTGAGATTTTCTTACTTCAATGGATGGTATCCTTGTCATTATTGAAGGTAGTTCGTTGTTAAGATTTTGGTACTCTAATGGATGGTATCCTTGTCATTATGGAAGGTAGTTCATTGTTGAGATTTTGTTTCTCCAATGGATGGTAGCCTTGTTATTATGGAAGGTAGTTCGTTGTTGAGATTTTGTTACTCCAATGGATGTTAGACTTGTCATTATGAAAGGTAGTTATTTGTTTAGATTTTTTTACTCCAATGGATGGTAGACTTGTCATGATTGAAGGTAGTGCGTTGTTGAGATTTTATTACTCCAATGGATGGTAGCCTTGTTATTATGGATGGTAGTTCGTTGGTGAGATTTTGTTAGTCCATTGGATGGTAGCCTTGTCATTACCGAAAGTAGTTTGTTGTTTAGATTTTGTTACTCTAATGGATGGTAGCCTTGTCATTATGGAAGGTAGTTCATTGTTGACATTTTGTTACTCCAATGGATGGGAGCCTTTTCATTATGGAAGGTAGTTTGATTGTTAAGATTTTGTTACTCCAATTGATGGTAGCCTTGTCATTATGGATGGTAGTTCGTTGTTGATATTTTGTTACTCCATTGGATGGTAGCCTTGTCATTACCGAAAGTAGTTTGTTGTTTATATTTTGTTACTCTAATGGATGGTACACTTGTCATTATGGAAGGTAGTTTGTTGTTGAGATTTTGTTACTCCAATGGTTGGTAGCCTTGTCATTATGGATGGTAGTTCGCTGTTGAGATTTTGTTACTCCATTGGATGGTAGCCTTGTCATTACCGAAAGTAGTTTGGTGATGAGATTTTGTTACTCTAATGGATGGTAGCCTTGTCATTATGGAAGGTAGTTCGTTGTTGACATTTTGTTACTCCAATCGATGGTTGCCTTTTCATTATGGAAGGTAGTTCGTTGTTGAGATTTTGTTACTCCAATGGATGGTAGCCTTGTCATTATTGAAGGTAGTTCGTTGTTGAGATTTTATTTGTCCAATGGATGGTAGCCTTGTAATTATTGAAGGTAGTTCATTGATGAGATTTTATTACTCCAATGGATTATAGCCTTGTCATTATCGAAGGTAGTTCGTTGTTGAGATTTTGTTACACCAATGGATGGTAGGCTTGTCATTATGGAAGGTGGTTCGTTGTTGAGATTTTATTAATCCAATGGATGGTATTTGTGTCATTATGGAAGGTAGTTCGTTGTTGAGATTTTGTTACTCCATTGGATGGTAGCCTTTTCATTATGGAAGGTAGTTCGTTGTTGAGATTTTGTTACTCAAATGGATGGTATCCTTGCCATTACGGAAGGTAGTTCGTTGTTGAGATTTTTGCTCTCCAATGGATGGTAGCCTTGTCATTATGGAAGGTAGTTTGTTGTTGAGATTTTATTACTCAAATGGATGGTAGCCTTTTCATTATGGAAGGTAGTTCGTTGTTGAGATTTTGTTACTCCAATGGATGGTAGCCTTGTAATTATGGAAGGTTGTTTGTTGTTGAGATTTTGTTACTCCAATTGTTGGTAGCCTTTTCATTATGGAATATAGTTTGTTGTTGAGCTTTTGTTACTCAAATTCATGGTAGCCTTTTTATTATGGAAGGTAGTTCGGTGTTGAGATTTTGTTACACCAATGGATGGTAGCCTTGTCATAATGGAAGGTAGTTTGATGCTGATATTTTGTTACTCCAATGGATGGTAGCCTTGTGATTATGGAAGGTAGTTTGTTGTTTAGATTTTGTTACTCCAATGAATGGTAACCTTGTCATTATGGATGTTAGTTTTTTGATGAGATTTTGTTACTCATGTGGATGGTAGCATTGTCATTACATAAAGTAGTTCTTTGTTGAGATTTTGTTACTCTAATGGATGGTAGCATTGTCATTATGCAAGGTAGTTCATTGTTGACATTTTGTTACTCCAATTTATGGTAGCCTTGTCATTATGGAAGATAGTTTGTTGTTGAGATTTTGTTACTCCAATGGATGGTAGCCTTATAATTATTGAAGGTAGTTCATTGATGAGATTTTATTAATCCAATGGATGATATCCTTGTCATTATCGAAGGTAGTTCATTGTTGAGATTTTGTTACACCAATGGATGGTAGGCTTGTCATTATGGAAGGTGGTTCGTTGTTGAGATTTTGTTAATCCAATGGATGGTATTCGTGTCATTATGGAAGTTAGTTCGTTGTTTAGATTTTGTTACTCCATTGGATGGTAGCCTTGTCATTATGGAAGGTAGTTCATTGTTGACATTTTGTTACTCCAATGGATGGTAGCCTTTTCATTACGGAAGGTAGTTCGTTGTTGCGATTTTGTTACTCAAATGGATGGTATCCTTGCCATTACGTAAGATAGTTCGTTGTTGAGATTTTTTCTCTCCAATGGATGGTAGCCTTGTCATTATGGAAGGTAGTTTGTTGTTGATATTTTATTACTCCAATAGATTGTAGCCTTGTCATTATGGAAGGTAGTTCGTTGTTCAGATTTTGTTACTCTAATGGATGGTATCCTTGTCATTAAGGAAGGTAGTTCATTGTTGAGATTTTGTTTCTCCAATGGATGGTAGCCTTGTTATTATGGAAGGTAGTTCGCTGTTGATATTTTGTTACTCCAATGGATGGTAACCTTTTCATTATGGAAGGTAGTTCTTTGTTGTGATTTTGTTACTCCAATGGATGGTAGACTTGTCATTATGAAAGGTAGTTCTTTGTTGAGATTTTTTTACTCCAATGGATGATAGACTTTTCATTATTGAAGGTAGTGAGTTGTTGAGATTTTGTTACTCCAATGGATGGTAGCCTTGTCATTATGGATGGTAGTTCGTTGGTGAGATTTTGTTACTCCATTGGATGGTAGCCTTGTCATTACCGAAAGTAGTTTTTTGTTTAGATTTTGTTACTCTAATGGATGGTAGCCTTGTCATTATGGAAGGTAGTTCAATGTTGACATTTTGTTACTCCAATGGATGGTAGCCTTTTCATTATGGAAGGTAGTTTGTTTATGAGATTTTGTTACATCAATTGATGGTAGCCTTGTCATTATGGATGGTAGTTTGTTGTTGAGATTTTGTTACTCCATTGGAAGGTAGCCTTGTCATTACCGAAAGTAGTTTGTTGTTTAGATTTTGTTACTCTAATTAATGGTAGACTTGTCATTATGGAAGGTAGTTTTTTGTTGAGATTTTGTTACTCCAATGGTTGGTAGCCTTGTGATTATGGATGGTAGTTCGTTGTTGAGATTTTGTTACTCCATTGGATGGTAGCCTTGTCATTACCGAAAATAGTTTGTTGTTGAGATTTTGTTACTCTAATGGATGGTAGCCTTGTCATTATGGAAGGTAGTTCATTGTTGACATTTTGTTACTCCAATGGATGGTAGCCTTTTCATTATGGAAGGTAGTTCGTTGTTGAGATTTTGTTACTCCAATGGATGGTAGCCTTGTCTTTATTGAAGGTAGTTCATTGTTGAGATTTTGTTACTCCAATGGATGGTAGCCTTGTAATTATTGAAGGTAGTTCATTGATGAGATTTTATTACTCCAATGGATGATATCCTTGTCATTATCGAAGGTAGTTTGTTGTTGAGATTTTGTTACACCAATGAATGGTAGGCTTGTCATTATGGAAGGTGGTTCGTTGTTGGGATTTTGTTAATCCAATGGATTGTATTCGTTTCATTATGGAAGGTAGTTCGTTGTTGAGATTTTGTTACTCCATTGGATGGTAGCCTTGTCATTATGGAAGGTAGTTCATTGTTGACATTTTGTTACTCCAATGGATGGTAGCCTTTTCATTATGGAAGGTAGTTCGTTATTGAGATTTTGCTACTCAAATGGATGGTAGCCTTGTAATTATGGAAGGTTGTTTGTTGTTGAGATTTTTTTACTCCAATGGATGGTAGCCTTTTCATTATGGAATATAGTTTGTTGTTGAGCTTTTGGTACTCAAATGGATGGTAGCCTTTTTATTATGGAAGGTAGTTCCTTGTTGAGATTTTGTTACACCAATGGATGGTAGCCTTATCATAATGGAAGGTAGTTTGTTGCTGATATTTTGTTACTCCAATGGATGGTAGCCTTGTGATTATGGAAGGTAGTTTGTTGTTTAGATTTTGTTACTCCAATGAATGGTAACCTTGTCATTATGGATGTTAGTTTTTTAATGAGATTTTGTTACTCATGTGGATGGTAGCATTGTCATTACAGAAAGTAGTTCTTTGTTGAGATTATGTTACTCTAATGGATGGAAGCCTTGTCATTATGCAAGGTAGTTCGTTGTTGACATTTTGTTACTCCAATTTATGGTAGCCTTGTCATTATGGAAGGTAGTTCGTTGTTGAGATTTTGTTACTCCAATGGATGGTAGACTTGTCATTATGGAAGGTAGTTCGTTGTTGAGATTTTGTTACTCTAATGGATGGTAGCCTTGTCATTATGCAAAGTAGTTCATTGTTGACATTTTGTTACTCCATTGGATGGAAGCCTTGTCATTACCGAAAGTAGTTTGTTGTTGAGATGTTGTTACTCCAATGAATGGTAGCGTTGTCATTATGGATGGTAGTTCATTGTTGAGATTTTGTTACTCCATTGGATGGTAGCCTTGTCATTAACAAAAGTAGTTTTTTGTTTAGATTTTGTTACTCTAATGGATGGTAGCCTTGTCATTATGGAAGGAAGTTCATTGTTGACATTTTGTTCATCCAATGGATGGTAGCCTTTTCATTATTGGTGGTAGTTCGTTGTTAAGATTTTGTTGCTCCAATGGATGGTAGCCTTGTCATTATGGATGGTAGTTTGTTGTTGAGATTTTGTTACTCCATTGTATGGTACCCTTGTCATTACCGAAAGTAGTTCATTGTTCAGATTTTGTTACTCTAATGGATGGTAGCCTTGTCATTACGGAAGGTAGTTCGTTGTTGAGATTTTGTTACTCCAATGGATGGTAGCCTTGTCATTATGGATGGTAGTTCGTTGTTAAGATTTTGTTACTATAATGGATGGTAGCCTTTCATTATGGATGGTAGTTCGTTGTTGAGATTTTGTTACTCAATTGTATGGTACCCTTGTCATTACCGAAAGTAGTTCATTGTTCCAATTTTCTTACTCCAATGGATGGTAACCTTGTCATTACGGAAGGTAGTTCGTTGTTGAGATTTTCTTACTTCAATGGATGGTATCCTTGTCATTATGGAAGGTAGTTCGTTGTTAAGATTTTGGTACTTTAATGGATGGTATCCTTGTCATTATGGAAGGTAGTTCATTGTTGAGATTTTGTTTCTCCAATGGATGGTAGCCTTGTTATTATGGAAGGTAGTTCGATGTTGATATTTTGTTATTCCAATGGATGGTAACCTTTTTATTATGGAAGGTAGTTCGTTGTTGAGATTTTGTTACTCCAATGGATGGTAGACTTGTCATTATGAAAGGTAGTTATTTGTTTAGATTTTTTTACTTCAATGGATGGTAGACTTGTCATGATTGAAGGTAGTGCGTTGTTGAGATTTTATTACTCCAATGGATGGTAGCCTTGTTATTATGGATGGTAGTTCGTTGGTGAGATTTTGTTAGTCCATTGGATGGTAGCCTTGTCATTACCGAAAGTATTTTGTTGTTTAGATTTTGTTACTCTAATGGATGGTAGGCTTGTCATTATGGAAGGTAGTTCATTGTTGACATTTTGTTACTCCAATGGATGGTAGCCTTTTCATTATGGAAGGTAGTTTGTTTGTTAAGATTTTGTTACTCCAATTGATGGTAGCCTTGTCATTATATATGGTAGTTCGTTGTTGATATTTTGTTACTCCATTGGATGGTAGCCTTGTCATTACCGAAAGTAGTTTGTTGTTTAGATTTTGTTACTCTAATGGATGGTAGACTTGTCATTATGGAAGGTAGTTTGTTGTTGAGATTTTGTTACTCCAATGGTTGGTAGCCTTGTCATTATGGATGGTAGTTCGTTGTTGAGATTTTGTTACTCCTTTGGATGGTAGCCTTGTCATTACCGAAAGTAGTTTGTTGTTGAGATTTTGTTACTCTAATGGATGGTAGCCTTGTCATTATGGAAGGTAGTTTGTTGTTGACATTTTGTTACTCCAATGATGGTAGCCTTTTCATTATGGAAGGTAGTTCGTTGTTGAGATTTTATTACTCCAATGGATGGTAGCCTTGTCATTATTGAAGGTAGTTCGTTGTTGAGATTTTATTACCCCAATGGATGGTAGCCTTGTTATTATTTAAGGTAGTTCATTGATGAGATTTTATTACTCCAATGGACGATAGCCTTGTCATTATCGAAGGTAGTTCGTTGTTGAGATTGTGTTACACCAATGGATGGTAGGCTTGTCATTATGGAAAGTGGTTTGTTGTTGAGATTTTGTTAATCCAATGGATGGTATTCGTGTCATTATGGAAGGTAGTTCGTTGTTGAGATTTTGTTACTCCATTGGATGGTAGCCTTGTCATTATGGAAGGTAGTTCGTTGTTGAGATTTTGTTACTCAAATGGATGGTATCCTTGCCATTACGGAAGGTAGTTCGTTGTTGAGATTTTTGCTCTCCAATGGATGGTAGCCTTGTCATTATGGAAGGTAGTTTGTTGTTGAGATTTTATTACTGAAATGGATGGTAGCCTTTTCATTATGGAAGGTAGTTCGTTGTTGAGATTTTGTTACTCTAATGGATGGTAGCCTTGTAATTATGGAAGGTTGTTTGTTGTTGAGATTTTGTTACTCCAATGGTTAGTAGCCTTTTCATTATGGAATATAGTTTGTTGTTGAGCTTTTGTTACTCAAATGCATGGTATCCTTTTTATTATGGAAGGTAGTTCGTTGTTGAGATTTTGTTACACCAATGGATGGTAGCCTTGTCATAATGGAAGGTAGTTTGTTGCTGATATTTTGTTACTCCAATGGATGGTAGCCTTGTGATTATGGAAGGTAGTTTGTTGTTTAGATTTTGTTACTCCAATGAATGGTAACCTTTTCATTATGGATGTTAGTTTTTTGATGAGATTTTGTTACTCATGTGGATGGTAGCATTGTCATTACAGAAAGTAGTTCTTTGTTGAGATTTTGTTACTCTAATGGATGGTAGCCTTGTCATTATGCAAGGTAGTTCATTGTTGACATTTTGTTACTCCAATTTATGGAAGCCTTGTCATTATGGAAGGTAGTTCGTTGTTGAGATTTTGTTACCCCAATGGATGGTAGACTTGTCATTATGGAAGGTAGTTTGTTGTTTAGATTTTGTTACTCCAATGAATGGTAGCGTTTTCATTATGGATGGTAGTTCATTGTTGAGATTTTGTTACTCCATTGGATGGTAGCCTTGTCATTACCGAAAGTAGTTTGTTGTTTAGATTTTGTTACTCTATTGGATGGTAGCCTTGTCATTATGGAAGGAAGTTCATTGTTGACATTTTGTTCATCCAATGGATGGTAGCCTTTTCATTATTGAAGGTAGTTCGTTGTTAAGATTTTGTTACTCCAATGGATGGTAGCCTTGTCATTATGGATGGTAGTTCGTTGTTGAGATTTTGTTACTCCATTGTATGGTACACTTGTCATTACCGAAAGTAGTTCATTGTTCAGATTTTGTTACTCTAATGGATCGTAGCCTTGTCATTACGGAAGGTAGTTCGTTGTTGAGATTTTGTTACTCCAAAGGATGGTAGCCTTGTCATTATGGATGGTAGTTCGTTATTAAGATTTTGTTACTACAATGGATTGTAGCCTTTCATTATGGATGGTAGTTAGTTGTTGAGATTTTGTTACTCAATTGTATGGTACCCTTGTCATTATCGAAAGTAGTTCATTGTTCCGATTTTCTTACTCCAATGGATGGTAGCCTTGTCATTACGGAAGGTAGTTCATTGTTGAGATTTTCTTACTTCAATGGATGGTATCCTTGTCATTATGGAAGGTAGTTCGTTGTTAAGATTTTTGTACTCTAATGGATGGTATCCTTGTCATTATGGAAGGTAGTTCATTGTTGAGATTTTGTTTCTCCAATGGATGGTAGCCTTGTTATTATGGTAGGTAGTTCGTTGTTGATATTTTGTTATTCCAATGGATGGTAACCTTTTCATTATGGAAGGTTGTTCGTTGTTGAGATTTTGTTACTCCAATGGATGGTAGCCTTGTCATTATGGAAGGTAGTTCATTGTTGACATTTTGTTACTCCAATGGATGGGAGCCTTTTCATTATGGAAGGTAGTTTGATTGTTAAGATTTTGGTACTCTAATGGATGGTATCCTTGTCATTATGGAAGGTAGTTCATTGTTGAGATTTTGTTTCTCCAATGGATGGTAGCCTTGTTATTATGGAAGGTAGTTCGTTGTTGATATTTTGTTATTCCAATGGATGGTAACCTTTTCATTATGGAAGGTAGTTCGTTGTTGAGATTTTGTTACTCCAATGGATGGTAGACTTGTCATTATGAAAGGTAGTTATTTGTTTAGATTTTTTTACTTCAATGGATGGTAGACTTGTCATGATTGAAGGTAGTGCGTTGTTGAGATTTTATTACTCCAATGGATGGTAGCCTTGTTATTATGGATGGTAGTTTGTTGGTGAGATTTTGTTAGTCCATTGGATGGTAGCCTTGTCATTACCGAAAGTAGTTTGTTGTTTAGATTTTGTTACTCTAATGGATGGTAGCCTTGTCATTATGGAAGGTAGTTCATTGTTGACATTTTGTTACTCCAATGGATGGGAGCCTTTTCATTATGGAAGGTAGTTTGATTGTTAAGATTTTGTTACTCCAATTGATGGTAGCCTTGTCATTATGGATGGTAGTTCGTTGTTGATATTTTGTTACTCCATTTGATGGTAGCCTTGTCATTACCGAAAGTAGTTTGTTGTTTATATTTTGTTAATCTAATGGATGGTAGACTTGTCATTATGGAAGGTCGTTTGTTGTTGAGATTTTGTTACTCCAATGGTTGGTAGCCTTATCATTATAGATGGTAGTTCGCTGTTGAGATTTTGTTACTCCATTGGATGGTAGTCTTGTCATTACCGAAAGTAGTTTGTTGTTGAGATTTTGTTACTTTAATGGATGGTAGCCTTGTCATTATGGAAGGTAGTTCGTTGTTGACATTTTGTTACTCCAATGGATGGTAGCCTTTTCATTATGGAAGGTAGTTCGTTGTTGAGATTTTGTTACTCCAATGGATGGTAGCCTTGTCATTATTGAAGGTAGTTCGTTGTTGAGATTTTATTTGTCCAATGGATGGTAGCCTTGTAATTATTGAAGGTAGTTCATTGATGAGATTTTATTACTCCAATGGATTATAGCCTTGTCATTATCGAAGGTAGTTCGTTGTTGAGATTTTGTTACACCAATGGATGGTAGGCTTGTCATTATGGAAGGTGGTTCGTTGTTGAGATTTTGTTAATCCAATGGATGGTATTCGTGTCATTATGGAAGGTAGTTCGTTGTTGAGATTTTGTTACTCCATTGGATGGTAGCCTTGTCATTATGGAAGGTAGTTCATTATTGACATTTTGTTACTCCAATGGATGGTAGCCTTTTCATTATGGAAGGTAGTTCGTTGTTGAGATTTTGTTACTCAAATGAATGGTATCCTTGCCATTACGGAAGGTAGTTCGTTGTTGAGATTTTTGCTCTCCAATGGATGGTACCCTTGTCATTATGGAAGGTAGTTTGTTGTTGAGATTTTATTACTCAAATGGATGGTAGCCTTTTCATTATGGAAAGTAGTTCGTTGTTGAGATTTTGTTACTTCAATGGATGGTAGCCTTGTAATTATGGAAGGTTGTTTGTTGTTGAGATTTTGTTACTCCAATGGATGGTAGCCTTTTCATTATGGAATATAGTTTGTTGTTGAGCTTTTGTTACTCAAATGGATGGTAGCCTTTTTATTATGGAAGGTAGTTCGTTGTTGAGATTTTGTTACACCAATGGATGGTAGCATTGTCATAATGGAAGGTAGTTTGTTGCTGATATTTTGTTACTCGAATGGATGGTAGCCTTGTCATTATATATGGTAGTTCGTTGTTGATATTTTGTTACTCCATTGGATGGTAGCCTTGTCATTACCGAAAGTAGTTTGTTGTTTAGATTTTGTTACTCTAATGGATGGTAGACTTGTCATTATGGAAGGTAGTTTGTTGTTGAGATTTTGTTACTCCAATGGTTGGTAGCCTTGTCATTATGGATGGTAGTTCGCTGTTGAGATTTTGTTACTCCTTTGGATGGTAGCCTTGTCATTACCGAAAGTAGTTTGTTGTTGAGATTTTGTTACTCTAATGGATGGTAGCCTTGTCATTATGGAAGGTAGTTTGTTGTTGACATTTTGTTACTCCAATGGATGGTAGCCTTTTCATTATGGAAGGTAGTTCGTTGTTGAGATTTTATTACTCCAATGGATGGTAGCCTTGTCATTATTGAAGGTAGTTCGTTGTTGAGATTTTATTACCCCAATGGATGGTAGCCTTGTAATTATTTAAGGTAGTTCATTGATGAGATTTTATTACTCCAATGGATGATAGCCTTGTCATTATCGAAGGTAGTTCGTTGTTGAGATTGTGTTACACCAATGGATGGTAGGCTTGTCATTATGGAAAGTGGTTTGTTGTTGAGATTTTGTTAATCCAATGGATGGTATTCGTGTCATTATGGAAGGTAGTTCGTTGTTGAGATTTTGTTACTCCATTGGATGGTAGCCTTGTCATTATGGAAGGTAGTTCGTTGTTGAGATTTTGTTACTCAAATGGATGGTATCCTTGCCATTACGGAAGGTAGTTCGTTGTTGAGATTTTTGCTCTCCAATGGATGGTTGCCTTGTCATTATGGAAGGTAGTTTGTTGTTGAGATTTTATTATTGAAATGGATGGTAGCCTTTTCATTATGGAAGGTAGTTCGTTGTTGAGATTTTGTTACTCTAATGGATGGTAGCCTTGTAATTATGGAAGGTTGTTTGTTGTTGAGATTTTGTTACTCCAATGGTTAGTAGCCTTTTCATTATGGAATATAGTTTGTTGTTGAGCTTTTGTTACTCAAATGCATGGTATCCTTTTTATTATGGAAGGTAGTTCGTTGTTGAGATTTTGTTACACCAATGGATGGTAGCCTTGTCATAATGGAAGGTAGTTTGTTGCTGATATTTTGTTACTCCAATGGATGGTAGCCTTGTGATTATGGAAGGTAGTTTGTTGTTTAGATTTTGTTACTCCAATGAATGGTAACCTTTTCATTATGGATGTTAGTTTTTTGATGAGATTTTGTTACTCATGTGGATGGTAGCATTGTCATTACAGAAAGTAGTTCTTTGTTGAGATTTTGTTACTCTAATGGATGGTAGCCTTGTCATTATGCAAGGTAGTTCATTGTTGACATTTTGTTACTCCAATTTATGGAAGCCTTGTCATTATGGAAGGTAGTTCGTTGTTGAGATTTTGTTACCCCAATGGATGGTAGACTTGTCATTATGGAAGGTAGTTTGTTGTTTAGATTTTGTTACTCCAATGAATGGTAGCGTTTTCATTATGGATGGTAGTTCATTGTTGAGATTTTGTTACTCCATTGGATGGTAGCCTTGTCATTACCGAAAGTAGTTTGTTGTTTAGATTTTGTTACTCTATTGGATGGTAGCCTTGTCATTATGGAAGGAAGTTCATTGTTGACATTTTGTTCATCCAATGGATGGTAGCCTTTTCATTATTGAAGGTAGTTCGTTGTTAAGATTTTGTTACTCCAATGGATGGTAGCCTTGTCATTATGGATGGTAGTTCGTTGTTGAGATTTTGTTACTCCATTGTATGGTACACTTGTCGTTACCGAAAGTAGTTCATTGTTCAGATTTTGTTACTCTAATGGATCGTAGCCTTGTCATTACGGAAGGTAGTTCGTTGTTGAGATTTTGTTACTCCAAAGGATGGTAGCCTTGTCATTATGGATGGTAGTTCGTTATTAAGATTTTGTTACTACAATGGATTGTAGCCTTTCATTATGGATGGTAGTTAGTTGTTGAGATTTTGTTACTCAATTGTATGGTACCCTTGTCATTATCGAAAGTAGTTCATTGTTCCGATTTTCTTACTCCAATGGATGGTAGCCTTGTCATTACGGAAGGTAGTTCATTGTTGAGATTTTCTTACTTCAATGGATGGTATCCTTGTCATTATGGAAGGTAGTTCGTTGTTAAGATTTTTGTACTCTAATGGATGGTATCCTTGTCATTATGGAAGGTAGTTCATTGTTGAGATTTTGTTTCTCCAATGGATGGTAGCCTTGTTATTATGGTAGGTAGTTCGTTGTTGATATTTTGTTATTCCAATGGATGGTAACCTTTTCATTATGGAAGGTTGTTCGTTGTTGAGATTTTGTTACTCCAATGGATGGTAGCCTTGTCATTATGGAAGGTAGTTCATTGTTGACATTTTGTTACTCCAATGGATGGGAGCCTTTTCATTATGGAAGGTAGTTTGATTGTTAAGATTTTGGTACTCTAATGGATGGTATCCTTGTCATTATGGAAGGTAGTTCATTGTTGAGATTTTGTTTCTCCAATGGATGGTAGCCTTGTTATTATGGAAGGTAGTTCGTTGTTGATATTTTGTTATTCCAATGGATGGTAACCTTTTCATTATGGAAGGTAGTTCGTTGTTGAGATTTTGTTACTCCAATGGATGGTAGACTTGTCATTATGAAAGGTAGTTATTTGTTTAGATTTTTTTACTTCAATGGATGGTAGACTTGTCATGATTGAAGGTAGTGCGTTGTTGAGATTTTATTACTCCAATGGATGGTAGCCTTGTTATTATGGATGGTAGTTTGTTGGTGAGATTTTGTTAGTCCATTGGATGGTAGCCTTGTCATTACCGAAAGTAGTTTGTTGTTTAGATTTTGTTACTCTAATGGATGGTAGCCTTGTCATTATGGAAGGTAGTTCATTGTTGACATTTTGTTACTCCAATGGATGGGAGCCTTTTCATTATGGAAGGTAGTTTGATTGTTAAGATTTTGTTACTCCAATTGATGGTAGCCTTGTCATTATGGATGGTAGTTCGTTGTTGATATTTTGTTACTCCATTTGATGGTAGCCTTGTCATTACCGAAAGTAGTTTGTTGTTTATATTTTGTTAATCTAATGGATGGTAGACTTGTCATTATGGAAGGTCGTTTGTTGTTGAGATTTTGTTACTCCAATGGTTGGTAGCCTTATCATTATAGATGGTAGTTCGCTGTTGAGATTTTGTTACTCCATTGGATGGTAGTCTTGTCATTACCGAAAGTAGTTTGTTGTTGAGATTTTGTTACTTTAATGGATGGTAGCCTTGTCATTATGGAAGGTAGTTCGTTGTTGACATTTTGTTACTCCAATGGATGGTAGCCTTTTCATTATGGAAGGTAGTTCGTTGTTGAGATTTTGTTACTCCAATGGATGGTAGCCTTGTCATTATTGAAGGTAGTTCGTTGTTGAGATTTTATTTGTCCAATGGATGGTAGCCTTGTAATTATTGAAGGTAGTTCATTGATGAGATTTTATTACTCCAATGGATTATAGCCTTGTCATTATCGAAGGTAGTTCGTTGTTGAGATTTTGTTACACCAATGGATGGTAGGCTTGTCATTATGGAAGGTGGTTCGTTGTTGAGATTTTGTTAATCCAATGGATGGTATTCGTGTCATTATGGAAGGTAGTTCGTTGTTGAGATTTTGTTACTCCATTGGATGGTAGCCTTGTCATTATGGAAGGTAGTTCATTATTGACATTTTGTTACTCCAATGGATGGTAGCCTTTTCATTATGGAAGGTAGTTCGTTGTTGAGATTTTGTTACTCAAATGAATGGTATCCTTGCCATTACGGAAGGTAGTTCGTTGTTGAGATTTTTGCTCTCCAATGGATGGTACCCTTGTCATTATGGAAGGTAGTTTGTTGTTGAGATTTTATTACTCAAATGGATGGTAGCCTTTTCATTATGGAAAGTAGTTCGTTGTTGAGATTTTGTTACTTCAATGGATGGTAGCCTTGTAATTATGGAAGGTTGTTTGTTGTTGAGATTTTCTTACTCCAATGGATGGTAGCCTTTTCATTATGGAATATAGTTTGTTGTTGAGCTTTTGTTACTCAAATGGATGGTATCCTTTTTATTATGGAAGGTAGTTCGTTGTTGAGATTTTGTTACACCAATGGATGGTAGCATTGTCATAATGGAAGGTAGTTTGTTGCTGATATTTTGTTACTCGAATGGATGGTAGCCTTGTGATTATGGAAGTAATTTGTTGTTTAGATTTTGTTACTCCAATGAATGGTAACCTTGTCATTATGGATGTTAGTTTTTTGATGAGATTTTGTTACTCATGTGGATGGTAGCATTGTCATTACAGAAAGTAGTTCTTTGTTGAGATTTTGTTATTCTAATGGATGGTAGCCTTGTCATTATGCAAGGTAGTTCATTGTTGACATTTTGTTACTCCAATTTATGGTAGCCTTGTCATTATGGAAGGTAGTTCGTTGTTGAGATTTTGTTACTCCAATGGATGGTAGACTTGTCATTATGGAAGGTAGTTCGTTGTTGAGATTTTGTTACTCTAATGGATGGTAGCCTTGTCATTATGCAAAGTAGTTCATTGTTGACATTTTGTTACTCCATTGGATGGAAGCCTTGTCATTACCGAAAGTAGTTTGTTGTTTAGATTTTGTTACTCTAATGGATGGTAGACTTTTCATTATGGAAGGTAGTTTGTTGTTGAGATTTTGTTACTCCAATGAATGGTAGCGTTGTCATTATGGATGGTAGTTCATTGTTGAGATTTTGTTACTCCATTGGATGGTAGCCTTATCATTACCGAAAGTAGTTTGTCGTTTAGATTTTGTTACTCCAACGAATGGTAACCTTTTCATTATGGATGTTAGTTTTTTGATGAGATTTTTTTACTCATGTGGATGGTAGCATTGTCATTACAGAAAGTAGTTCTTTGTTGAGATTTTGTTACTCTAATGGATGGTAGCCTTGTCATTATGCAAGGTAGTTCATTGTTGACATTTTTTTACTCCAATTTATGGAAGCCTTGTCATTATGGAAGGTAGTTCGTTGTTGAGATTTTGTTACCCCAATGGATGGTAGACTTGTCATTATGGAAGGTAGTTTGTTGTTGAGATTTTGTTACTCCAATGAATGGTAGCGTTTTCATTATGGATGGTAGTTCATTGTTGAGATTTTGTTACTCCATTGGATGGTAGCCTTGTCATTACCGAAAGTAGTTTGTTGTTTAGATTTTGTTACTCTATTGGATGGTAGCCTTGTCATTATGGAAGGAAGTTCATTGTTGACATTTTGTTCATCCAATGGATGGTAGCCTTTTCATTATTGAAGGTAGTTCGTTGTTAAGATTTTGTTACTCCAATGGATGGTAGCCTTGTCATTATGGATGGTAGTTCGTTGTTGAGATTTTGTTACTCCATTGTATGGTACACTTGTCATTACCGAAAGTAGTTCATTGTTCAGATTTTGTTACTCTAATGGATCGTAGCCTTGTCATTACGGAAGGTAGTTCGTTGTTGAGATTTTGTTACTCCAATGGATGGTAGCCTTGTCATTATGGATGGTAGTTCGTTGTTAAGATTTTGTTACTACAATGGATTGTAGCCTTTCATTATGGATGGTAGTTCGTTGTTGAGATTTTGTTACTCAATTGTATGGTACCCTTGTCATTATCGAAAGTAGTTCATTGTTCCGATTTTCTTACTCCAATGGATGGTAGCCTTGTCATTACGGAAGGTAGTTCATTGTTGAGATTTTCTTACTTCAATGGATGGTATCCTTGTCATTATGGAAGGTAGTTCGTTGTTAAGATTTTTGTACTCTAATGGATGGTATCCTTGTCATTATGGAAGGTAGTTCATTGTTGAGATTTTGTTTCTCCAATGGATGGTAGCCTTGTTATTATGGAAGGTAGTTCGTTGTTGATATTTTGTTATTCCAATGGATGGTATCCTTTTCATTATGGAAGGTAGTTCGTTGTTGATATTTTGTTACTCCAATGGATGGTAGCCTTGTCATTATGGAAGGTAGTTCATTGTTGACATTTTGTTACTCCAATGGATGGGAGCCTTTTCATTATGGAAGGTAGTTTGATTGTTAAGATTTTGGTACTCTAATGGATGGTATCCTTGTCATTATGGAAGGTAGTTCATTGTTGAGATTTTGTTTCTCCAATGGATGGTAGCCTTGTTATTATGGAAGGTAGTTCGTTGTTGATATTTTGTTATTCCAATGGATGGTAACCTTTTCATTATGGAAGGTAGTTCGTTGTTGAGATTTTGTTACTCCAATGGATGGTAGACTTGTCATTATGAAAGGTAGTTATTTGTTTAGATTTTTTTACTTCAATGGATGGTAGACTTGTCATGATTGAAGGTAGTGCGTTGTTGAGATTTTATTACTCCAATGGATGGTAGCCTTGTTATTATGGATGGTAGTTCGTTGGTGAGATTTTGTTAGTCCATTGGATGGTAGCCTTGTCATTAACGAAAGTAGTTTGTTGTTTAGATTTTGTTACTCTAATGGATGGTAGCCTTGTCATTATGGAAGGTAGTTCATTGTTGACATTTTGTTACTCCAATGGATGGGAGCCTTTTCATTATGGAAGGTAGTTTGATTGTTAAGATTTTGTTACTCCAATTGATGGTAGCCTTGTCATTATGGATGGTAGTTCGTTGTTGATATTTTGTTACTCCATTTGATGGTAGCCTTGTCATTACCGAAAGTAGTTTGTTGTTTATATTTTGTTACTCTAATGGATGGTAGACTTGTCATTATGGAAGGTCGTTTGTTGTTGAGATTTTGTTACTCCAATGGTTGGTAGCCTTGTCATTATAGATGGTAGTTCGCTGTTGAGATTTTGTTACTCCATTGGATGGTAGTCTTGTCATTACCGAAAGTAGTTTGTTGTTGAGATTTTGTTACTTTAATGGATGGTAGCCTTGTCATTATGGAAGGTAGTTCGTTGTTGACATTTTGTTACTCCAATGGATGGTAGCCTTTTCATTATGGAAGGTAGTTCGTTGTTGAGATTTTGTTACTCCAATGGATGGTAGCCTTGTCATTATTGAAGGTAGTTCGTTGTTGAGATTTTATTTGTCCAATGGATGGTAGCCTTGTAATTATTGAAGGTAGTTCATTGATGAGATTTTATTACTCCAATGGATTATAGCCTTGTCATTATCGAAGGTAGTTCGTTGTTGAGATTTTGTTACACCAATGGATGGTAGGCTTGTCATTATGGAAGGTGGTTCGTTGTTGAGATTTTGTTAATCCAATGGATGGTATTCGTGTCATTATGGAAGGTAGTTCGTTGTTGACATTTTGTTACTCCAATGGATGGTAGCCTTTTCATTATGGAAGGTAGTTCGTTGTTGAGATTTTGTTACTCAAATGAATGGTATCCTTGCCATTACGGAAGGTAGTTCGTTGTTGAGATTTTTGCTCTCCAATGGATGGTAGCCTTGTCATTATGGAAGGTAGTTTGTTGTTGAGATTTTATTACTCAAATGGATGGTAGCCTTTTCATTATAGAAAGTAGTTCGTTGTTGAGATTTTGTTACTTCAATGGATGGTAGCCTTGTAATTATGGAAGGTTGTTTGTTGTTGAGATTTTGTTACTCCAATGGATGGTAGCCTTTTCATTATGGAATATAGTTTGTTGTTGAGCTTTTGTTACTCAAATGGATGGTAGCCTTTTTATTATGGAAGGTAGTTCGTTGTTGAGATTTTGTTACACCAATGGATGGTAGCATTGTCATAATGGAAGGTAGTTTGTTGCTGATATTTTGTTACTCGAATGGATGGTAGCCTTGTGATTATGGAAGTAATTTGTTGTTTAGATTTTGTTACTCCAATGAATTGTAACCTTGTCATTATGGATGTTAGTTTTTTGACGAGATTTTGTTACTCATGTGGATGGTAGCATTGTCATTACAGAAAGTAGTTCTTTGTTGAGATTTTGTTATTCTAATGGATGGTAGCCTTGTCATTATGCAAGGTAGTTCATTGTTGACATTTTGTTACTCCAATTTATGGTAGCCTTGTCATTATGGAAGGTAGTTCGTTGTTGAGATTTTGTTACTCCAATGGATGGTAGACTTGTCATTATGGAAGGTAGTTCGTTGTTGAGATTTTTTTACTCTAATGGATGGTAGCCTTGTCATTATGCAAAGTAGTTCATTGTTGACATTTTGTTACTCCATTGGATGGAAGACTTGTCATTACCGAAAGTAGTTTGTTGTTTAGATTTTGTTACTCTAATGGATGGTAGACTTGTCATTATGGAAGGTAGTTTGTTGTTGAGATTTTGTTACTCCAATGAATGGTAGCGTTGTCATTATGGATGGTAGTTCATTGTTGAGATTTTGTTACTCCATTGGATGGTAGCCTTGCCATTACCGAAAGTAGTTTGTTGTTTAGATTTTGTTACTCTAATGGATGGTAGCCTTGTCATTACGGAAGGAAGTTCATTGTTGACATTTTGTTCATCCAATGGATGGTAGCCTTTTCATTATTGAAGGTAGTTCGTTGTTAAGATTTTGTTACTGCAATGGATGGTAGCCTTATCATTATGGATGGTAGTTCGTTGTTGAGATTTTGTTACTCCATTCTATGGTACCCTTGTCATTACCGAAAGTAGTTCATTGTTCAGATTTTGCTACTCTAATGGATGGTAGCCTTGTCATTACGGAAGGTAGTTCGTTGTTGAGATTTTGTTACTCCAATGGATGGTAGCCTTGTCATTATGGATGGTAGTTCGTTGTTAAGATTTTGTTACTACAATGGATGGTAGCCTTTCATTATGGATGGTAGTTCGTTGTTGAGATTTTGTTACTCAATTGTATGGTACCCTTGTCATTACCGAAAGTAGTTCATTATTCCGATTTTCTTACTCCAATGGGTGGTTGCCTTGTCATTACGGAAGGTAGTTCATTGTTGAGATTTTCTTACTTCAACGGATGGTATCCTTGTCATTATGGAAGGTAGTTCGTTATTAAGATTTTGGTACTCTAATGGATGGTATCCTTGTCATTATGGAATGTAGTTCATTGTTGAGATTTTGTTTCTCCAATGGATGGTAGCCTTGTTATTATGGAAGGTAGTTCGTTGTTGATATTTTGTTACTCCAATGGATGGTAACCTTTTCATTATGGATGGTAGTTCCTTGTTGAGATTTTTTTACTCCAATGGATGGTAGACATGTCATTATGAAAGGTAGTTATTTGTTTAGATTTTTTTACTCTAATGGATGGTAGACTTGTCATGATTGAAGGTAGTGCATTGTTGAGATTTTATTACTCCAATGGATGGTAGCCTTGTTATTATAGATGGTAGTTCGTTGGTGAGATTTTGTTAGTCCAATGGATGGTAGCCTTGTCATTACCGGAAGTAGTTTGTTGTTTAGATTTTGTTACTCTAATGGATGGTAGCCTTGTCATTATGGAAGGTAGTTCATTGTTGACATTTTGTTACTCCAATGGATGGTAGCCTTTTCATTATGGAAGGTAGTTTGTTTATTGAGATTTTGTTACTCCAATTGATGGTAGCCTTGTCATTATGGATGGTAGTTCGTTGTTGATATTTTGTTACTCCATTGGATGGTAGCCTTGTCATTACCGAAAGTAGTTTGTTGTTTATATTTTGTTACTCTAATGGATGGTAGACTTGTCATTATGGAAGGTAGTTTGTTGTTGAGATTTTGTTACTCCAATGGTTGGTAACCTTGTCATTATGGAGGGTAGTTTGCTGTTGAGATTTTGTTACTCCATTGGATGGTAGCCTTGTCATTACCGAAAGTAGTTTGTTGTTGAGATTTTGTTACTCTAATGGATGGTAGCCTTGTCATTATGGAAGGTAGTTCGTTGTTGACATTTTGTTACTCCAATGGATGGTAGCCTTTTAATTATGGAAGGTAGTTCGTTGTTGAGATTTTGTTACTCCAATGGATGGTAGCCTTGTCATTATTGAAGGTAGTTCGTTGTTGAGATTTTATTTGTCCAATGGATGGTAGTTTTGTAATTATTGAAGGTAGTTCATTGATGAGATTTTATTACTCCAATGGATTATATCCTTGTCATTATCGAAGGTAGTTCGTTGTTGAGATTTTGTTACACCAATGGATGGTAGGCTTGTCATTATGGAAGGTGGTTTGTTGTTGAGATTTTGTTAATCCAATGGATGGTATTCTTGTCATTATGGAAGGTAGTTCGTTGTTGAGATCTTGTTACTCCATTGGATGGTAGCCTTGTCATTATGGAAGTTAGTTCATTGTTGACATTTTGTTTCTCCAATGGATGGTAGCCTTTTCATTATGGAAGGTAGTTCGTTGTTGAGATTTTGTTACTCAAATGGATGGTATCCTTGCCATTACGGAAGGTAGTTCGTTGTTGAGATTTTTGCTCTCCAATGGATGGTAGCCTTGTCATTATGGAAGGTAGTTTGTTGTTGAGATTTTATTACTCAAATGGATGGTAGCCTTTTCATTATGGAAAGTAGTTCGTTGTTGATATTTTGTTACTTCAATGGATGGTAGCCTTGTAATTATGGAAGGTTGTTTGTTGTTGAGATTTTGTTACTCCAATGGATGGTAGCCTTTTATTTATGGAATATAGTTTGTTGTTGAGCTTTTGTTACTCAAATGGATGGTAGCCTTTTTATTATGGAAGGTAGTTCGTTGTTGAGATTTTGTTACACCAATGGATGGTAGCATTGTCATAATGGAAGGTAGTTTGTTGCTGATATTTTGTTACTCGAATGGATGGTAGCCTTGTGATTATGGAAGGTATTTTGTTGTTTAGATTTTGTTACTCCAATGAATGGTAACCTTGTCATTATGGATGTTAGTTTTGTGATGAGATTTTGTTACTCATGTGGATGGTAGCATTGTCATTACAGAAAGTAGTTCTTTGTTGAGATTTTGTTACTCTAATGGATGGTAGCCTTGTCATTATGCAAGGTAGTTCATTGTTCACATTTTGTTACTCCAATTTATGGTAGCCTTGTCATTATGGAAGGTAGTTCGTTGTTGAGATTTTGTTACTCCAATGGATGGTAGACTTGTCATTATGGAAGGTAGTTCGTTGTTGAGATTTTGTTACTCTAATGGATGGTAGCCTTGTCATTATGCAAAGTAGTTCATTGTTGACATTTTGTTACTCCATTGGATGGAAGCCTTGTCATTACCGAAAGTAGTTTATTGTTTAGATTTTGTTACTCTAATGGATGGTAGACTTGTAATTATGGAAGGTAGTTTGTTGTTGAGATTTTGTTACTCCAATGAATGGTAGCGTTGTCATTATGGATGGTAGTTCATTGTTGAGATTTTGTTACTCCATTGGATGGTAGCCTTGTCATTACCGAAAGTAGTTTGTTGTTTAGATTTAGTTACTCTAATGGATGGTAGCCTTGTCATTACGGAAGGAAGTTCATTGTTGACATTTTGTTCATCCAATGGATGGTAGCCTTTTCATTATTGAAGGTAGTTCGTTGTTAAGATTTTGTTACTCCAATGGATGGTAGCCTTGTCATTATAGATGGTAGTTCGTTGTTGAGATTTTGTTACTCCATTGTATGGTACCCTTGTCATTACCGAAAGTAGTTCATTGTTCAGATTTTGTTACTCTAATGGATGGTAGCGTTGTCATTACGGAAGGTAGTTCCTTGTTGAGATTTTGTTACTCCAATGGATGGTAGCCTTGTCATTACCGAAAGTAGTTTGTTGTTGAGATTTTGTTACTCTAATGGATGGTAGCCTTGTCATTATGGAAGGTAGTTCTTTGTTGACATTTTGTTACTCCAATGGATGGTAGCCTTTTAATTATGGAAGGTAGTTCGTTGTTGAGATTTTGTTACTCCAATGGATGGTAGCCTTGTCATTATTGAAGGTAGTTCGTTGTTGAGATTTTATTTGTCTAATGGATGGTAGCCTTGTAATTATTGAAGGTAGTTCATTGATGAGATTTTATTACTCCAATGGATTATAGCCTTGTCATTATCGAAGGTAGTTCGTTGTTGAGATTTTGTTACACCAATGGATGGTAGGCTTGTCATTATGGAAGGTGGTTCGTTGTTGAGATTTTGTTAATCCAATGGATGGTATCTTGTCATTATGGAAGGTAGTTCGTTGTTGAGATCTTGTTACTCCATTGGATGGTAGCGTTGTCATTATGGATGGTAGTTCATTGTTGAGATTTTGTTACTCCATTGGATGGTAGCCTTGTCATTACCGAAAGTAGTTTGTTGTTTAGATTTAGTTACTCTAATGGATGGTAGCCTTGTCATTACGGAAGGAAGTTCATTGTTGACATTTTGTTCATCCAATGGATGGTAGCCTTTTCATTATTGAAGGTAGTTCGTTGTTAAGATTTTGTTACTCCAATGGATGGTAGCCTTGTCATTATAGATGGTAGTTCGTTGTTGAGATTTTGTTACTCCATTGTATGGTACCCTTGTCATTACCGAAAGTAGTTCATTGTTCAGATTTTGTTACTCTAATGGATGGTAGCGTTGTCATTACGGAAGGTAGTTCCTTGTTGAGATTTTGTTACTCCAATGGATGGTAGCCTTGTCATTATGGATGGTAGTTCGTTGTTAAGATTTTGTTACTACAATGGATGGTAACCTTTCATTATGGATGGTAGTTCGTTGTTGAGATTTTGTTACTCAATTGTATGGTACCCTTGTCATTACCGAAAGTAGTTCATTGTTCCGATTTTCTTACTCCAATGGATGGTAGCCTTGTCATTACGGAAGGTAGTTCATTGTTGAGATTTTCTTACTTCAACGGATGGTATCCTTGTCATTATGGAAGGTAGTTCATTGTTAAGATTTTGGTACTCTAATGGATGGTATCCTTGTCATTATGGAAGGTAGTTCATTGTTGAGATTTTGTTACTCCAATGGATGGTAACCTTTTCATTATGGAAGGTAGTTCGTTGTTGAGATTTTGTTACTCCAATGGATGGTAGACTTGTCATTATGAAATGTAGTTATTTCTTTAGATTTTTTTACTCCAATGGATGGTAGACTTGTCATGATTGAAGGTAGTGCGTTGTTGAGATTTTATTACTCCAATGGATGGTAGCCTTGTTATTATGGATGGTAGTTCGTTGGTGAGATTTTGTTAGTCCATTGGATGGTAGCCTTGTCATTACCGAAAGTAGTTTGTTGTTTAGATTTTGTTACTCTAATGGATGGTAGCCTTGTCATTATGGAAGGTAGTTCATTGTTGACATTTTGTTACTCCAATGGATGGTAGCCTTTTCATTATGGAAGGTAGTTTGTTTGTTGAGATTTTGTTACTCCAATTGATGGTAGCCTTGTCATTATGGATGGTAGTTCGTTGTTGATATTTTGTTACTCCATTGGATGGTAGCCTTGTCATTACCGAAAGTAGTTTGTTGTTTATATTTTGTTACTCTAATGGATGGTAGACTTGTCATTATGGAAGGTAGTTTGTTGTTGAGATTTTGTTACTCCAATGGTTGGTAACCTTGTCATTATGGAGGGTAGTTTGCTGTTGAGATTTTGTTACTCCATTGGATGGTAGCCTTGTCATTACCGAAAGTAGTTTGTTGTTGAGATTTTGTTACTCTAATGGATGGTAGCCTTGTCATTATGGAAGGTAGTTCTTTGTTGACATTTTGTTACTCCAATGGATGGTAGCCTTTTAATTATGGAAGGTAGTTCGTTGTTGAGATTTTGTTACTCCAATGGATGGTAGCCTTGTCATTATTGAAGGTAGTTCGTTGTTGAGATTTTATTTGTCTAATGGATGGTAGCCTTGTAATTATTGAAGGTAGTTCATTGATGAGATTTTATTACTCCAATGGATTATAGCCTTGTCATTATCGAAGGTAGTTCGTTGTTGAGATTTTGTTACACCAATGGATGGTAGGCTTGTCATTATGGAAGGTGGTTCGTTGTTGAGATTTTGTTAATCCAATGGATGGTATCTTGTCATTATGGAAGGTAGTTCGTTGTTGAGATCTTGTTACTCCATTGGATGGTAGCCTTGTCATTATGGAAGGTAGTTCATTGTTGACATTTTGTTTCTCCAATGGATGGTAGCCTTTTCATTATGGAAGGTAGTTCGTTGTTGAGATTTTGTTACTCAAATGGATGGTATCCTTGCCATTACGGAAGGTAGTTCGTTGTTGAGATTTTTGCTCTCCAATGGATGGTAGCCTTGTCATTATGGAAGGTAGTTTGTTGTTGAGATTTTATTACTCAAATGGATGGTAGCCTTTTCATTATGGAAAGTAGTTCGTTGTTGATATTTTGTTACTTCAATGGATGGTAGCCTTGTAATTATGGAAGGTTGTTTGTTGTTGAAATTTTGTTACTCCAATGGATGGTAGCCTTTTCTTTATTGAATATAGTTTGTTGTTGAGCTTTTGTTACTCAAATGGATGGTAGCCTTTTTATTATGGAAGGTAGTTCGTTGTTGAGATTTTGTTACACCAATGGATGGTAGCATTGTCATAATGGAAGGTAGTTTGTTGCTGATATTTTTTTACTCGAATGGATGGTAGCCTTGTGATTATGGAAGGTATTTTGTTGTTTAGATTTTGTTACTCCAATGAATGGTAACCTTGTCATTATGGATGTTAGCTTTTTTATGAGATTTTGTTACTCATGTGGATGGTAGCATTGTCATTACAGAAAGTAGTTCTTTGTTGAGATTTTGTTACTCTAATGGATGGTAGCCTTGTCATTATGCAAGGTAGTTCATTGTTCACATTTTGTTACTCCAATTTATGGTAGCCTTGTCATTATGGAAGGTAGTTCGTTGTTGAGATTTTGTTACTCCAATGGATGGTAGACTTGTCATTATGGAAGGTAGTTCGTTGTTGAGATTTTGTTACTCTAATGGATGGTAGCCTTGTCATTATGCAAAGTATTTCATTGTTGACATTTTGTTACTCCATTGGATGGAAGCCTTGTCATTACCGAAAGTAGTTTGTTGTTTAGATTTTGTTACTCTAATGGATGGTAGACTTGTAATTATGGAAGGTAGTTTGTTGTTGAGATTTTGTTACTCCAATGAATGGTAGCGTTGTCATTATGGATGGTAGTTCATTGTTGAGATTTTGTTACTCCATTGGATGGTAGCCTTGTCATTACCGAAAGTAGTTTGTTGTTTAGATTTTGTTACTCTAATGGATGGTAGCCTTGTCATTACGGAAGGAAGTTCATTGTTGACATTTTGTTCATCCAATGGATGGTAGCCTTTTTATTATTGAAGGTAGTTCGTTGTTAAGATTTTGTTACTCCAATGGATGGTAGCCTTGTCATTATAGATGGTAGTTCGTTGTTGAGATTTTGTTACTCCATTGTATGGTACCCTTGTCATTACCGAAAGTAGTTCATTGTTCAGATTTTGTTACTCTAATGGATGGTAGCCTTGTCATTACGGAAGGTAGTTCCTTGTTGAGATTTTGTTACTTCAACGGATGGTATCCTTGTCATTATGGAAGGTAGTTCATTGTTAAGATTTTGGTACTCTAATGGATGGTATCCTTGTCATTATGGAAGCTAGTTCATTGTTGAGATTTTGTTACTCCAATGGATGGTAACCTTTTCATTATGAAAGGTAGTTCGTTGTTGAGATTTTGTTACTCCAATGGATGGTAGACTTGTCATTATGAAATGTAGTTATTTGTTTAGATTTTTTTACTCCAATGGACGGTAGACTTGTCATGATTGAAGGTAGTGCGTTGTTGAGATTTTATTACTCCAATGGATGGTAGCCTTGTTATTATGGATGGTAGTTCGTTGGTGAGATTTTGTTAGTCCATTGGATGGTAGCCTTGTCATTACCGAAAGTAGTTTGTTGTTTAGATTTTGTTACTCTAATGGATGGTAGCCTATTCATTATGGAAGGTAGTTCATTGTTGACATTTTGTTACTCCAATGGTTGGTAGCCTTTTCATTATGGAAGGTAGTTTGTTTGTTGAGATTTTTTTACTCCAATGAATGGTAGCGTTGTGATTATGGGTGGTAGTTCATTGTTGAGATTTTATTACTCCATTGGATGGTAGCCTTGTCATTACCGAAAGTCGTTTGTTGTTTAGATTTTGTTACTCTAATGGATGGTAGCCTTGTCATTACGGAAGGAAGTTCATTGTTGACATTTTGTTCATCCAATGGATGGTATCCTTTTCATTATTGAAGGTAGTTCGTTGTTAAGATTTTGTTACTCCAATGGATGGTAGCCTTGTCATTATGGATGGTAGTTCGTTGTTGAGATTTTGTTACTCCATTGTATGGTACCCTTGTCATTATCGAAAGTAGTTCATGTTCAGATTTTGTTACTCTAATAGATGGTAGCCTTGTCATTACGGAAGGTAGTTCGTTGTTGAGATTTTGTTACTCCAATGGATGGTAGCCTTGTCATTATGGATGGTAGTTTGTTGTTAAGATTTTGTTACTCCAATGGATGGTAGCCTTTCATTATGGATGGTAGTTTGTTGTTGAGATTTTGTTACTCAATTGTATGGTACCCTTGTCATTACCGAAAGTAGTTCATTGTTCCGATTTTCTTACTCCAATGGATGGTAGCCTTGTCATTACGGAAGGTAGTTCATTGTTGAGATTTTCTTACTTCAACGGATGGTATCCTTGTCATTATGGAAGGTAGTTCATTGTTAAGATTTTGGTACTCTAATGGATGGTATCCTTGTCATTATGGAAGGTAGTTCATTGTTGAGATTTTGTTACTCCAATGGATGGTAACCTTTTCATTATGGAAGGTAGTTCGTTGTTGAGATTTTGTTACTCCAATGGATGGTAGACTTGTCATTATGAAAGGTAGTTATTTGTTTAGATTTTTTTACTCCAATGGATGGTAGACTTGTCATGATTGAAGGTAGTGCGTTGTTGAGATTTTATTACTCCAATGGATGGTAGCCTTGTTATTATGGATGGTAGTTCGTTGGTGAGATTTTGTTAGTCCATTGGATGGTAGCCTTGTCATTACCGAAAGTAGTTTGTTGTTTAGATTTTATTACTCTAATGGATGGTAGCCTTGTCATTATGGAAGGTAGTTCATTGTTGAAATTTTGTTACTCCAATGGATGGTAGCCTTTTCATTATGGAAGGTAGTTTGTTTGTTGAGATTTTGTTACTCCAATTGATGGTAGCCTTGTCATTATGGATGGTAGTTCGTTGTTGATATTTTGTTACTCCATTGGATGGTAGCCTTTTCATTACCGAAAGTAGTTTGTTGTTTAGATTTTGTTACTCTAATGGATGGTAGACTTGTCATTATGGAAGGTAGTTTGTTGTTGAGATTTTGTTACTCCAATGGTTGGTAGCCTTGTCATTATGGATGGTAGTTCGCTGTTGAGATTTTGTTACTCCATTGGATGGTAGCCTTGTCATTACCGAAATTAGTTTGTTGTTGATATTTTAATACTCTAATGGATGGTAGCCTTGTCATTATGGAAGGTAGTACGTTGTTGACATTTTGTTACTCCAATGGATGGTAGCCTTTTCATTATGGAAGGTAGTTCGTTGTTGAGATTTTGTTACTCCAATGGATGGTAGCCTTGTCATTATTGAAGGTAGTTCGTTGTTGAGATTTTATTTGTCTAATGGATGGTAGCCTTGTAATTATTGAAGGTAGTTCATTGATGAGATTTTATTACTCCAATGGATTATAGACTTGTCATTATCGAAGGTAGTTCGTTGTTGAGATTTTGTTACACCAATGGATGGTAGGCTTGTCATTATGGAAGGTGGTTCGTTGTTGAGATTTTGTTAATCCAATGGATGGTATCTTGTCATTATGGAAGGTAGTTCGTTGTTGAGATCTTGTTACTCCATTGGATGGTAGCCTTGTCATTATGGAAGGTAGTTCATTGTTGACATTTTGTTTCTCCAATGGATGGTAGCCTTTTCATTATGGAAGGTAGTTCGTTGTTGAGATTTTGTTACTCAAATGGATGGTATCCTTGCCATTACGGAAGGTAGTTCGTTGTTGAGATTTTTGCTCTCCAATGGATGGTAGCCTTGTCATTATGGAAGGTAGTTTGTTGTTGAGATTTTATTACTCAAATGGATGGTAGCCTTTTCATTATGGAAAGTAGTTCGTTGTTGATATTTTGTTACTTCAATGGATGGTAGCCTTGTAATTATGGAAGGTTGTTTGTTGTTGAAATTTTGTTACTCCAATGGATGGTAGCCTTTTCTTTATTGAATATAGTTTGTTGTTGAGCTTTTGTTACTCAAATGGATGGTAGCCTTTTTATTATGGAAGGTAGTTCGTTGTTGAGATTTTGTTACACCAATGGATGGTAGCATTGTCATAATGGAAGGTAGTTTGTTGCTGATATTTTTTTACTCGAATGGATGGTAGCCTTGTGATTATGGAAGGTATTTTGTTGTTTAGATTTTGTTACTCCAATGAATGGTAACCTTGTCATTATGGATGTTAGCTTTTTTATGAGATTTTGTTACTCATGTGGATGGTAGCATTGTCATTACAGAAAGTAGTTCTTTGTTGAGATTTTGTTACTCTAATGGATGGTAGCCTTGTCATTATGCAAGGTAGTTCATTGTTCACATTTTGTTACTCCAATTTATGGTAGCCTTGTCATTATGGAAGGTAGTTCGTTGTTGAGATTTTGTTACTCCAATGGATGGTAGACTTGTCATTATGGAAGGTAGTTCGTTGTTGAGATTTTGTTACTCTAATGGATGGTAGCCTTGTCATTATGCAAAGTATTTCATTGTTGACATTTTGTTACTCCATTGGATGGAAGCCTTGTCATTACCGAAAGTAGTTTGTTGTTTAGATTTTGTTACTCTAATGGATGGTAGACTTGTAATTATGGAAGGTAGTTTGTTGTTGAGATTTTGTTACTCCAATGAATGGTAGCGTTGTCATTATGGATGGTAGTTCATTGTTGAGATTTTGTTACTCCATTGGATGGTAGCCTTGTCATTACCGAAAGTAGTTTGTTGTTTAGATTTTGTTACTCTAATGGATGGTAGCCTTTTCATTACGGAAGGAAGTTCATTGTTGACATTTTGTTCATCCAATGGATGGTAGCCTTTTTATTATTGAAGGTAGTTCGTTGTTAAGATTTTGTTACTCCAATGGATGGTAGCCTTGTCATTATAGATGGTAGTTCGTTGTTGAGATTTTGTTACTCCATTGTATGGTACCCTTGTCATTACCGAAAGTAGTTCATTGTTCAGATTTTGTTACTCTAATGGATGGTAGCCTTGTCATTACGGAAGGTAGTTCCTTGTTGAGATTTTGTTACTTCAACGGATGGTATCCTTGTCATTATGGAAGGTAGTTCATTGTTAAGATTTTGGTACTCTAATGGATGGTATCCTTGTCATTATGGAAGCTAGTTCATTGTTGAGATTTTGTTACTCCAATGGATGGTAACCTTTTCATTATGAAATGTAGTTCGTTGTTGAGATTTTGTTACTCCAATGGATGGTAGACTTGTCATTATGAAATGTAGTTATTTGTTTAGATTTTTTTACTCCAATGGACGGTAGACTTGTCATGATTGAAGGTAGTGCGTTGTTGAGATTTTATTACTCCAATGGATGGTAGCCTTGTTATTATGGATGGTAGTTCGTTGGTGAGATTTTGTTAGTCCATTGGATGGTAGCCTTGTCATTACCGAAAGTAGTTTGTTGTTTAGATTTTGTTACTCTAATGGATGGTAGCCTATTCATTATGGAAGGTAGTTCATTGTTGACATTTTGTTACTCCAATGGTTGGTAGCCTTTTCATTATGGAAGGTAGTTTGTTTGTTGAGATTTTTTTACTCCAATGAATGGTAGCGTTGTCATTATGGGTGGTAGTTCATTGTTGAGATTTTATTACTCCATTGGATGGTAGCCTTGTCATTACCGAAAGTCGTTTGTTGTTTAGATTTTGTTACTCTAATGGATGGTAGCCTTGTCATTACGGAAGGAAGTTCATTGTTGACATTTTGTTCATCCAATGGATGGTATCCTTTTCATTATTGAAGGTAGTTCGTTGTTAAGATTTTGTTACTCCAATGGATGGTAGCCTTGTCATTATGGATGGTAGTTCGTTGTTGAGATTTTGTTACTCCATTGTATGGTACCGTTGTCATTATCGAAAGTAGTTCATGTTCAGATTTTGTTACTCTAATGGATGGTAGCCTTGTCATTACGGAAGGTAGTTCGTTGTTGAGATTTTGTTACTCCAATGGATGGTAGCCTTGTCATTATGGATGGTAGTTTGTTGTTAAGATTTTGTTACTCCAATGGATGGTAGCCTTTCATTATGGATGGTAGTTCGTTGTTGAGATTTTGTTACTCAATTGTATGGTACCCTTGTCATTACCGAAAGTAGTTCATTGTTCCGATTTTCTTACTCCAATGGATGGTAGACTTGTCATTATGAAATGTAGTTATTTGTTTAGATTTTTTTACTCCAATGGACGGTAGACTTGTCATGATTGAAGGTAGTGCGTTGTTGAGATTTTATTACTCCAATGGATGGTAGCCTTGTTATTATGGATGGTAGTTCATTGTTGAGATTTTGTTACTCCAATGGATGGTAACCTTTTCATTATGGAAGGTAGTTCGTTGTTGAGATTTTGTTACTCCAATGGATGGTAGACTTGTCATTATGAAAGGTAGTTATTTGTTTAGATTTTTTTACTCCAATGGATGGTAGACTTGTCATGATTGAAGGTAGTGCGTTGTTGAGATTTTATTACTCCAATGGATGGTAGCCTTGTTATTATGGATGGTAGTTCGTTGGTGAGATTTTGTTAGTCCATTGGATGGTAGCCTTGTCATTACCGAAAGTAGTTTGTTGTTTAGATTTTATTACTCTAATGGATGGTAGCCTTGTCATTATGGAAGGTAGTTCATTGTTGAAATTTTGTTACTCCAATGGATGGTAGCCTTTTCATTATGGAAGGTAGTTTGTTTGTTGAGATTTTGTTACTCCAATTGATGGTAGCCTTGTCATTATGGATGGTTGTTCGTTGTTGATATTTTGTTACTCCATTGGATGGTAGCCTTTTCATTACCGAAAGTAGTTTGTTGTTTAGATTTTGTTACTCTAATGGATGGTAGACTTGTCATTATGGAAGGTAGTTTGTTGTTGAGATTTTGTTACTCCAATGGTTGGTAGCCTTGTCATTATGGATGGTAGTTCGCTGTTGAGATTTTGTTACTCCATTGGATGGTAGCCTTGTCATTACCGAAATTAGTTTGTTGTTGATATTTTAATACTCTAATGGATGGTAGCCTTGTCATTATGGAAGGTAGTACGTTGTTGACATTTTGTTACTCCAATGGATGGTAGCCTTTTCATTATGGAAGGTAGTTCGTTGTTGAGATTTTGTTACTCCAATGGATGGTAGCCTTGTCATTATTGAAGGTAGTTCGTTGTTGAGATTTTATTACTCCAATGGATGGTAGCCTTGTAATTATTGAAGGTAGTTCATTGATGAGATTTTATTACTCCAATGGATGATAGCCTTGTCATTATCGAAGGTAGTTCGTTGTTGAGATTTTGTTACACCAATGGATGGTAGGCTTGTCATTATGGAAGGTGGTTCGTTGTTGAGATTTTCTTAATCCAATGGATGGTATTCGTGTCATTATGGAAGGTAGTTCGTTGTTGAGATTTTGTTACTCCATTGGATGGTAGCCTTGTCATTATGGAAGGTAGTTCATTGTTGACATTTTGTAACTCCAATGGATGGTAGCCTTTTCATTATGGAAGGTAGTTTGTTGTTGAGATTTTGTTACTCAAATGGATGGTATCCTTGCCATTACAGAAGGTAGTTCGTTGTTGAGATTTTTGCTCTCCAATGGATGGTAGCCTTGTCATTATGGAAGGTAGTTTGTTGTTGAGATTTTATTACTCCAAATGGATGGTAGCTTTGCCATTATGGAAGGTAGTTCGTTGTTGAGATTTTGTTACTCTAATGGATGGTGTCCTTGTAATTATGGAAGGTTGTTTGTTGTTGAGATTTTGTTACTCCAATGGATGGTAGCCTTTTCATTATGGAAGATAGTTTGTTGTTGAGCTTTTGTTACTCCAATGGATGGTAGCCTTGTCATTATGGAAGGTAGTTCGTTGTTGAGATTTTGTTACTCCAATGGATGGTAGACTTGTCATTATGGAAGGTAGTTTGTTGTTGAGATTTTGTTACTCCAATGGATGGTAGCCTTGTCATTATGGATGGTAGTTCGTTGTTAAAATTTTGTTACTCCATTGGATGGTAGCCTTGTCATTACCAAAAGTAGTTTGTTGTTTAGATTTTGTAACTCTAATGGATGGTAGCCTTGTCATTACGGAAGGAAGTTCATTGTTGACATTTTGTTACTCCAATGGATGGTAGCCTTTTCATTATTGAAGGTAGTTCGTTGTTAAAATTTTGTTACTCCAATGGATGGTAGCCTTGTCATTATGGATGGTAGTTTGTTGTTGAGATTTTGTTACTCCATTGTATGGTACCCTTGTCATTATCGAAAGTAGTTCATTGTTCATATTTTCTTACTCCAATGGATGGTAGCCTTGTCATTACGGAAGGTAGTTCGTTGTTGAGATTTTGTTACTTCAATGGATGGTATCCTTGTCATTATGGAAGGTAGTTCGTTGTTAAGATTTTGTTACTCTAATGGATGGTATCCTTGTCATTATGGAAGGTAGTTCATTGTTGAGATTTTGTTACTCCATTGGATGGTAGCCTTGTCATTATAGAAGGTAGTTCATTGATGAAATTTTGTTACTCCAATGGATGGTAGGCTTGTCATTATGGAAGGTGGTTTGTTGGAGAGATTTTGTTACTCCATTGGATGGTAACCTTGTCATTACCAAAAGTAGTTTGTTGTTTAGATTTTTTTACTCTAATGGATGGTAGCCTTGTCATTATGGAAGGTAGTTTGTTGTTGATATTTTGTTACTCCAATGGATGGTAACCTTTTCATTATGGAAGGTAGTTCGTTGTTGAGATTTTGTTACTCCAATGGATGGTAGACTTGTCATTATGAAAGGTAGTTATTTATTTAGATTTTTTTACTCCAATGGATGGTAGACTTGTCATCATTGAAGTTAGTGCGTTGTTGAGATTTTATTACTCCAATGGATGGTAGCCTTGTTATTATGGATGGTAGTTCGTTGGTGAGATTTTGTTAGTCCATTGGATGGTAGCCTTGTCATTACCGAAAGTAGTTTGTTGTTTAGATTTTGTTACTCTAATGGACGGTAGCCTTGTCATTATGGAAGGTAGTTCATTGTTGACATTTTGTTACTCCAATGGATGGTAGCCTTTTCATTATGGAAGGTAGTTTGTTTGTTGAGATTTTGTTACTCCAATTGATGGTAGCCTTGTCATTATGGATGGTAGTTCGTTGTTGATATTTTGGTACTCCATTGGATGGTAGCCTTGTCATTACCGAAAGTAGTTTGTTGTTTAGATTTTGTTACTCTAATGGATGGTAGACTTGTCATTATGGAAGGTAGTTTGTTGTTGAGATTTTGTTACTCCAATGGTTTGTAGCCTTGTCATTATGGATGGTAGTTCGCTGTTAAGATTTTGTTACTCCATTGGATGGTAGCCTTGTCATTACCGAAAGTAGTTTGTTGTTGAGATTTTGTAACTCTAATGGATGGTAGCCTTGTCATTATGGAAGGTAGTTCGTTGTTGACATTTTGTTACTCCAATGGATGGTAGCCTTTTCATTATGGAAGGTAGTTCGTTGTTGAGATTTTGTTACTCCAATGGATGGTAGCCTTGTCATTATTGAAGGTAGTTCGTTGTTGAGATTTTATTACTCCAATGGATGGTAGCCTTGTAATTATTGAAGGTAGTTCATTGATGAGATTTTATTACTCCAATGGATGATAGCCTTGTCATTATCGAAGGTAGTTCGTTGTTGAGATTTTGTTACACCAATGGATGGTAGGCTTGTCATTATGGAAGGTGGTTCGTTGTTGAGATTTTCTTAATCCAATGGATGGTATTCGTGTCATTATGGAAGGTAGTTCGTTGTTGAGATTTTGTTACTCCATTGGATGGTAGCCTTGTCATTATGGAAGGTAGTTCGTTGTTGAGATTTTGTTACTCCAATGGATGGTATCCTTGCCATTACAGAAGGTAGTTCGTTGTTGAGATTTTTGCTCTCCAATGGATGGTAGCCTTGTCATTATGGAAGGTAGTTTGTTGTTGAGATTTTGTTACTCTAATGGATGGTAGCCTTGTAATTATGGAAGGTTGTTTGTTGTTGAGATTTTGTTACTCCAATGGATGGTAGCCTTTTCATTATGGAAGATAGTTTGTTGTTGAGCTTTTGTTACTCAAAAGGATGGTAGCCTTTTTATTATTAAAGGTAGTTCGTTGTTGAGATTTTGTTACTCCATTGGATGGTAGCCTTGTCATTACCGAAGGTAGTTTGTTGCTGAGATTTTATTACTCCAATGGATGGTAGCCTTGTGATTATGGAAGGTAGTTCGTTGTTTAGATTTTGTTACTCCAATGGATGGTAGCCTTGTCATTATGGATGGTAGTTTTTTGATGAGATTTTGTTACTCCATTGGATGGTAGCATTGTCATAACAGAAAGTAGTTCGTTGTTGAGATTTTGTTACTCTAATGGATTGTAGCCTTGTCATTATGCAAGGTAGTTCATTGTTGACATTTTGTTACTCCAATTTATGGTACCCTTGTCATTATGGAAGGTAGTTCGTTGTTGAGATTTTGTTACTCCAATGGATGGTAGACTTGTCATTATGGAAGGTAGTTTGTTGTTGAGATTTTGTTACTCCAATGGATGGTAGCCTTGTCATTATGGATGGTAGTTCGTTGTTAAAATTTTGTTACTCCATTGGATGGTAGCCTTGTCATTACCAAAAGTAGTTTGTTGTTTAGATTTTGTTACTCTAATGGATGGTAGCCTTGTTATTACGGAAGGAAGTTCATTGTTGAGATTTTGTTACTCCAATGGATGGTAGCCTTGTGATTATGGAAGGTAGTTCGTTGTTTAGATTTTGTTACTCCAATGGATGGTAGCCTTGTCATTATGGATGGTAGTTTTTTGATGAGATTTTGTTACTCCATTGGATGGTAGCATTGTCATAACAGAAAGTAGTTCGTTGTTGAGATTTTGTTACTCTAATGGATGGTAGCCTTGTCATTATGCAAGGTAGTTCATTGTTGACATTTTGTTACTCCAATTTATGGTAGCCTTGTCATTATGGAAGGTAGTTCGTTGTTGAGATTTTGTTACTCCAATGGATGGTAGACTTGTCATTATGGAAGGTAGTTTGTTGTTGAGATTTTGTTACTCCAATGGATGGTAGCCTTGTCATTATGGATGGTAGTTCGTTGTTAAAATTTTGTTACTCCATTGGATGGTAGCCTTGTCATTACCAAAAGTAGTTTGTTGTTTAGGTTTTGTTACTCTAATGGATGGTAGCCTTGTCATTACGGAAGGAAGTTTATTGTTGACATTTTGTTACTCCAATGGATGGTAGCCTTTTCATTATTGAAGGTAGTTCGTTGTTAAAATTTTGTTACTCCAATGGATGGTAGTTTGTTGTTGAGATTTTGTTACTCAATTGTATGGTACCCTTGTCATTATGGATGGTAGTTTTATGATGAGATTTTGTTACTCCATTGGATGGTAGCATTGTCATAACAGAAAGTAGTTCGTTGTTGAGATTTTGTTACTCTAATGGATGGTAGCCTTGTCATTATGCAAGGTAGTTCATTGTTGACATTTTGTTACTCCAATTTATGGTAGCCTTGTCATTATGGAAGGTAGTTCGTTGTTGAGATTTTGTTACTCCAATGGATGGTAGACTTGTCATTATGGAAGGTAGTTTGTTGTTGAGATTTTGTTACTCCAATGGATGGTAGCCTTGTCATTATGGATGGTAGTTCGTTGTTAAAATTTTGTTACTCCATTGGATGGTAGCCTTGTCATTACCAAAAGTAGTTTGTTGTTTAGATTTTGTTACTCTAATGGATGGTAGCCTTGTCATTACGGAAGGAAGTTCATTGTTGACATTTTGTTACTCCAATGGATGGTAGCCTTTTCATTATTGAAGGTAGTTCGTTGTTAAAATTTTGTTATTCCAATGGATGGTAGCCTTGTCATTATGGATGGTAGTTTGTTGTTGAGATTTTGTTACTCCATTGTATGGTACCCTTGTCATTACCGAAAGTAGTTCATTGTTCATATTTTCTTACTCCAATGGATGGTAGCCTTGTCATTACGGAAGGTAGTTCGTTGTTGAGATTTTGTTACTTCAATGGATGGTATCCTTGTCATTATGGAAGGTAGTTCGTTGTTAAGATTTTGTTACTCTAATGGATGGTATCCTTGTCATTATGGAAGGTAGTTCATTGTTGAGATTTTGTTACTCCATTGGATGGTAGCCTTGTCATTATAGAAGGTAGTTCATTGATGAAATTTTGTTACTCCAATGGATGGTAGGCTTGTCTTTATGGAAGGTGGTTTGTTGGAGAGATTTTGTTACTCCATTGGATGGTAACCTTGTCATTACCAAAAGTAGTTTGTTGTTTAGATTTTTTTACTCTAATGGATGGTAGCCTTGTCATTATGGAAGGTAGTTCATTGTTGACATTTTGTTACTCCAATGGATGGTAGCCTTGTCATTATGGATGGTAGTTCGTTGTTGAAATTTTGTTACTCCATTGGATGGTAGCCTTGTCATTACCGAAAGTAGTTTGTTGTTTAGATTATGTTACTCTAATGGATGGTAGACTTGTCATTATGGAAAGTAGTTTGTTGTTGAGATTTGGTTACTCCAATGATTGGTAGCCTTGTCATTATGGATGGTAGTTCGTTGTTGAGATTTTGTTACTCCATTGGATGGTAGCCTTGTCATTACCGAAAGTAGTTTGTTGTTGAGATTTTGTTACTCTAATGGTTGGTAGCCTTGTCATTATGGAAGGTAGTTGGTTGTTGACATTTTGTTACTCTACTGGATGGTAGCCTTTTCATTATGGAAGGTAGTTCGTTGTTGAGATTTTGTTACTCCAATGGATGGTAGCCATGTCATTACCGAAAGTAGTTTGTTGTTTAGATTTTGTTACTCTAATGGATGGTAGCCTTGTCATTATGGAAGGTAGTTCAATATTGACATTTTGTTACTCCAATGGATGGTAGCCTTTTCATTATGGAAGGTAGTTTGTTTATGAGATTTTGTTACTTCAATTGATGGTAGCCTTGTCACTATGGATGGTAGTTCGTTGTTGAGATTTTGTTACTCCATTGGATGGTAGCCTTGTCATTACCGAAAGTAGTTTGTTGTTTAGATTTTGTTACTCTAATGGATGGTAGACTTGTCATTATGGAAGGTAGTTTGTTGTTGAGATTTTGTTACTCCAATGGTTGGTAGACTTGTCATTATGGATGGTAGTTCGTTGTTGAGATTTTGTTACTCCATTGGATGGTAGCCTTGTCATTACCGAAAGTAGTTAGTTGTTGAGATTTTGTTACTCTAATGGATGGTAGCTTTGTCATTATGGAAGGTATTTCGTTGTTGACATTTTGTTACTCTAATGGATGGTTGACTTTTCATTATGGAAGGTAGTTCGTTGTTGAGATTTTGTTACTCCAATGGATTGTAGCCTTGTCATTATTGAAGGTAGTTCGTTGTTGAGATTTTGTTACTCCAATGAATGGTAGCCTTATCATTATGGATGGTAGTTCGTTGTTGAGATTTTGTTACTCCATTGGATGGTAGCCTTGTCATTACCGAAAGTAGTTTGTTGTTGAGATTTTGTTACTCTAATGGATGGTAGCCTTGTCATTATGGAAGGTAGTTCATTGTTGACATTTTGTTACTCCAATGGATGGTAGCCTTTTCATTATGAAAGGTAGTTTTTTGTTTAGATTTTGTTACTCCAATGGATGGTAGCCTTGTCTTTACCGAAAGTAGTTTGTTGTTTAGATTTTGTTACTGTAATGGATGGTAGCCTTGTTATTATGGAAGGTAGTTCAATGTTGACATTTTGTTACTCCAATGGATGGTAGCCTTTTCATTATGGAAGGTAGTTTGTTTATGAGATTTTGTTACTTCAATTGATGGTAGCCTTGTCACTATGGATGGTAGTTCGTTGTTCAGATTTTATTACTCCATTGGATGGTAGCCTTGTCATTACCGAAAGTAGTTTGTTGTTTAGATTTTTTACTCTAATGGATGGTAGACTTGTCATTATGGAAGATAGTTTGTTGTTGAGATTTTGTTACTCCAATGGATGGTAGCCTTGTCATTATGGATGGTAGTTCGTTGTTAAAATTGTGTTACTCCATTGGATAGTAGCCTTGTCATTACCAAAACTAGTTAGTTGTTTAGATTTTGTTACTCTAACGGATGGTAGCCTTGTCATTACGGAAGGAAGTTCATTGTTGACATTTTGTTACTCCAATGAATGGTAGCCTTTTCATTATTGAAGGTAGTTCGTTGTTAAAATTTTGTTACTCCAATGGATGGTAGCCTTGTCATTATGGATGGTAGTTTGTTGTTGAGATTTTGTTACTCTAATGGATGGTATCCTTGTCATTATGGAAGGTAGTTCATTGTTGAGATTTTGTTACTCCATTGGATGGTAGCCTTGTCATTATAGAAGGTAGTTCATTGATGACATTTTGTTACTCCAATGGATGGTAGGCTTGTCATTATGGAAGGTGGTTTGTTGGAGAGATTGTGTTACTCCATTGGATGGTAACCTTGTCATTACCAAAAGTAGTTTGTTGTTTAGATTTTTTTACTCTAATGGATGGTAGCCTTGTCATTATGGAAGGTAGTTCATTATTGACATTTTGTTACTCCAATGGATGGTAGCCTTTTCATTATGGAAGGTAGTTTGTTGTTGTGATTTTGTTACTCCAATGGATGCTAGCCTTGTCATTATGGATGGTAGTTCGTTGTTGAGATTTTGTTACTCCATTGGATGGTAGCCTTGTCATTACCGAAAGTAGTTTGTTGTTTAGATTTTGTTACTCTAATGGATGGTAGACTTGTCATTATGGAAAGTAGTTTGTTGTTGAGATTTGGTTACTCCAATGGTTGGTAGCCTTGTCATTATGGATGGTAGTTCGTTGTTGAGATTTTGTTACTCCATTGGATGGTAGCCTTGTCATTTCCAAAAGTAGTTTGTTGTTGAGATTTTGTTACTCTAATGGATTGTAGCCTTGTCATTATGGAAGGTATTTGGTTGTTGACATTTTGTTACTCTAATGAATGGTAGCCTTTTCATTATGGAAGGTAGTTCGTTGTTGAGATTTTGTTACTCCAATGGATGGTAGCCTTGTCATTACCGAAAGTAGTTTGTTGTTGACATTTTGTTACTCCAATGGATGGTAGCCTTTTCATTATTGAAGGTAGTTTGTTGTTAAAATTTTGTTACTCCAATGGATGGTAGCCTTGTCATTATGGATGGTAGTTTGTTGTTGAGATTTTGTTACTCTAATGGATGGTATCCTTGTCATTATGGAAGGTAGTTCATTGTTGAGATTTTGTTACTCCATTGGATGGTAGCCTTGTCATTATAGAAGGTAGTTCATTGATGACATTTTGTTACTCCAATGGATGGTAGGCTTGTCATTATGGAAGGTGGTTTGTTGGAGAGATTGTGTTACTCCATTGGATGGTAACCTTGTCATTACCAAAAGTAGTTTGTTGTTTAGATTTTTTTACTCTAATGGATGGTAGCCTTGTCATTATGGAAGGTAGTTCATTATTGACATTTTGTTACTCCAATGGATGGTAGCCTTTTCATTATGGAAGGTAGTTTGTTGTTGAGATTTTGTTACTCCAATGGATGGTAGCCTTGTCATTATGGATGGTAGTTTGTTGTTGAGATTTTGTTACTCCATTGGATGGTAGCCTTGTCATTACCGAAAGTAGTTTGTTGTTTAGATTTTGTTACTCTAATGGATGGTAGACTTGTCATTATGGAAAGTAGTTTGTTGTTGAGATTTGGTTACTCCAATGGTTGGTAGCCTTGTCATTATGGATGGTAGTTCGTTGTTGAGATTTTGTTACTCCATTGGATGGTAGCCTTGTCATTTCCAAAAGTAGTTTGTTGTTGAGATTTTGTTACTCTAATGGATTGTAGCCTTGTCATTATGGAAGGTAGTTGGTTGTTGACATTTTGTTACTCTAATGAATGGTAGCCTTTTCATTATGGAAGGTAGTTCGTTGTTGAGATTTTGTTACTCCAATGGATGGTAGCCTTGTCATTACCGAAAGTAGTTTGTTGTTTAGATTTTGTTACTCTGATGGATGGTAGCCTTGTCATTATGGAAGGTAGTTCAATGTTGACATTTTGTTACTCCAATGGATGGTAGCCTTTTCATTATGGAAGGTAGTTTGTTTATGAGATTTTGTTACTTCAATTGATGGTAGCCTTGTCACTATGGATGGTAGTTCGTTGTTGAGATTTTGTTACTCCATTGGATGGTAGCCTTGTCATTACCGAAAGTAGTTTGTTGTTTAGATTTTGTTACTCTAATGGATGGTAGACTTGTCATTATGGAAGGTAGTTTTTTGTTGAGATTTTGTTACTCCAATGGTTGGTAGACTTGTAATTATGGATGGTAGTTCGTTGTTGAGATTTTGTTACTCCATTCGATGGTAGCCTTGTCATTACCGAAAGTAGTTAGTTGTTGAGATTTTGTTACTCTAATGGATGGTAGCCTTGTCATTATGGAAGGTATTTCGTTGTTTACATTTTGTTACTCTAATGGATGGTAGCCTTTTCATTATGGAAGGTAGTTCGTTGTTGAGATTTTGTTACTCCAATGGATGGTAGCCTTGTCACTATAAATGGTAGTTCGTTGTTGAGATTTTGTTACTCCATTGGATGGTAGCCTTGTCATTACCGAAAGTAGTTTGTTGTTGAGATTTTGTTACTCTAATGGATGGTAGCCTTGTCATTATGGAAGGTAGTTCGTTGTTGACATTTTGTTACTCCATGGGATGGTAGATTTTTCATTATGAAAGGTAGTTTGTTGTTTAGATTTTGTTACTCCAATGGATGGTAGCCTTGTCATTACCGAAAGTAGTTTGTTGTTTAGATTTTGTTACTCTAATGGATGGTAGCCTTGTCATTATGGAAGGTAGTTCAATGTTGACATTTTATTACTCCAATGGATGGTAGCCTTTTCATTATGGAAGGTAGTTTGTTTATGAGATTTTGTTACTTCAATTGATGGTAGCCTTGTCACTATGGATGGTAGTTCGTTGTTGAGATTTTGTTACTCCGTTGGATGGTATCCTTGTCATTACCGAAAGTAGTTTGTTATTTAGACTTTGTTACTCTAATGGATGGTAGACTTGTCATTATGGAAGGTAGTTTGTTGTTGAGATTTTGTTACTCCAATGGAGGGTAGCCTTGTCATTATGGATGGTAGTTCATTGTTAAAATTTTGTTAATCCATTGGATGGTAGCCTTGTCATTACCAAAAGTAGTTTGTTGTTTAGATTTTGTTACTCTAACGGATGGTAGCCTTGTCATTACGGAAGGAAGTTCATTGTTGACATTTTGTTAGTATAATGGATGGTAGCCTTTTCATTATTGAAGGTAGTTCGTTGTTAAAATTTTGTTACTCCAATGGATGGTAGCCTTGTCATTATGGATGGTAGTTTGTTGTTGAGATTTTGTTACTCCATTGTATGGTACCCTTGTCATTAACGAAAGTAGTTCATTGTTCAGATTTTCTTACTCCAATGGATGGTAGCCTTGTCATTATGGAAGGTAGTTCGTTGTTGAGATTTGGTTACTTCAATGGATGGTATCCTTGTGATTATGGAAGGTAGTTCGTTGTTAAGATTTTGTTACTCTAATGGATGGTATCCTTGTAATTATGGAAGGTAGTTCATTGTCGAGATTTTGTTATTCCATTGGATGGTAGCCTTGTCATTATAGAAGGTAGTTCATTGATGACATTTTGTTACTCCAATGGATGGTAGGCTTGTCATTATGGAAGGTGGTTTGTTGGAGAGATTTTCTTACTCCATTGGATGGTAACCTTGTCATTACCAAAAGTAGTTTGTTGTTTAGATTTTTTTACTCTAATGGATGGTAGCCTTGTCATTATGGAAGGTAGTTCATTATTGACATTTTGTTACTCCAATGGATGGTAGCCTTTTCATTATGGAAGGTAGTTTGTTGTTGAGATTTTGTTACTCCAATGGATGGTAGACTTGTCATTATGGATGGTAGTTCGTTGTTGAGATTTTGTTACTCCATTGGATGGTAGCCTTGTCATCACTGAAAGTAGTTTGTTGTTTAGATTTTGTTACTCTAATGGATGGTAGACTTGTCATTATGGAAAGTAGTTTGTTGTTGAGATTTGGTTACTCCAATGGTTGGTAGCCTTGTCATTATGGATGGTAGTTCGTTGTTGATATTTTGTTACTCCAATGGATGGTAGCCTTTTCATTATGGAAGGTAGTTTGTCTATGAGATTTTGTTACTTCAATTGATGGTAGCCTTGTCACTATGGATGGTAGTTCATTGTTGAGATTTTGTTACTCCATTGGATGGTAGCCTTGTCATTACCGAAAGTAGTTTGTTGTTTAGATTTTGTTACTCTAATGGATGGTAGACTTGTCATTATGGAAGGTAGTTTGTTGTTGAGATTTTGTTACTCCAATGGTTGGTAGACTTGTCATTATGGATGGTAGTTCGTTGTTGAGATTTTGTTACTCCATTGGATGGTAGCCTTGTCATTACCGAAAGTAGTTAGTTGTTGAGATTTTGTTACTCTAATGGATGGTAGCCTTGTCATTATGGAAGGTATTTCGTTGTTGACATTTTGTTACTCTAATGGATGGTAGCCTTTTCATTATGGAAGGTAGTTCGTTGTTGAGATTTTGTTACTCCAATGGATGGTAGCCTTGTGACTATTGAAGGTAGTTTGTTGTTGAGATTTTGTTACTCCAATGAATGGTAGCCTTGTCATTATGGATGGTAGTTCGTTGTTGAGATTTTGTTACTCCATTGGATGGTAGCCTTGTCATTACCGAATGTAGTTTGTTGTTTAGATTTTTTTACTCTAATGGATGGTAGCCTTGTCATTATGGAAGGTAGTTCATTGTTGACATTTTGTTACTCCAATGGATGGTAGCCTTTTCATTATGGAAGGTAGTTTGTTCTTGAGATTTTGTTACTCCAATGGATGGTAGCCTTGTCATTATGGATGGTAGTTTGTTGTTGAGATTTTGTTACTCCATTGGATGGTAGCCTTGTCATTACCGAAAGTAGTTTGTTGTTTAGATTTTGTTACTCTAATGGATGGTAGACTTGTCATTATGGAAAGTAGTTTGTTGTTGAGATTTGGTTACTCCAATGGTTGGTAGCCTTGTCATTATGGATGGTAGTTCGTTGTTGAGATTTTGTTACTCCATTGGATGGTAGCCTTGTCATTTCCAAAAGTAGTTTGTTGTTGAGATTTTGTTACTCTAATGGATTGTAGCCTTGTCATTATGGAAGGTAGTTGGTTGTTGACATTTTGTTACTCTAATGAATGGTAGCCTTTTCATTATGGAAGGTAGTTCGTTGTTGAGATTTTGTTACTCCAATGGATGGTAGCCTTGTCATTACCGAAAGTAGTTTGTTGTTTAGATTTTGTTACTCTAATGGATGGTAGCCTTGTTATTATGGAAGGTAGTTCAATGTTGACATTTTGTTACTCCAATGGATGGTAGCCTTTTCATTATGGAAGGTAGTTTGTTTATGAGATTTTGTTACTTCAATTGATGGTAGCCTTGTCACTATGGATGGAAGTTCGTTGTTGAGATTTTGTTACTCCATTGGATGGTAGCCTTGTCATTACCAAAAGTAGTTTGTTGTTTAGATTTTGTTACTCTAATGGATGGTAGACTTGTCATTATGGAAGGTAGTTTTTTGTTGAGATTTTGTTACTCCAATGGTTGGTAGACTTGTAATTATGGATGGTAGTTCGTTGTTGAGATTTTGTTACTCCATTCGATGGTAGCCTTGTCATTACCGAAAGTAGTTAGTTGTTGAGATTTTGTTACTCTAATGGATGGTAGCCTTGTCATTATGGAAGGTATTTCGTTGTTTACATTTTGTTACTCTAATGGATGGTAGCCTTTTCATTATGGAAGGTAGTTCGTTGTTGAGATTTTCTTACTCCAATGGATGGTAGCCTTGTCACTATAAATGGTAGTTCGTTGTTGAGATTTTGTTACTCCATTGGATGGTAGCCTTGTCATTACCGAAAGTAGTTTGTTGTTGAGATTTTGTTACTCTAATGGATGGTAGCCTTGTCATTATGGAAGGTAGTTCGTTGTTGACATTTTGTTACTCCAATGGATGGTAGATTTTTCATTATGAAAGGTAGTTTGTTGTTTAGATTTTGTTACTCCAATGGATGGTAGCCTTGTCATTACCGAAAGTAGTTTGTTGTTTAGATTTTGTTACTCTAATGGATGGTAGCCTTGTCATTATGGAAGGTAGTTCAATGTTGACATTTTATTACTCCAATGGATGGTAGCCTTTTCATTATGGAAGGTAGTTTGTTTATGAGATTTTGTTACTTCAATTGATGGTAGCCTTGTCACTATGGATGGTAGTTCGTTGTTGAGATTTTGTTACTCTGTTGGATGGTATCCTTGTCATTACCGAAAGTAGTTTGTTATTTAGACTTTGTTACTCTAATGGATGGTAGACTTGTCATTATGGAAGGTAGTTTGTTGTTGAGATTTTGTTACTCCAATGGAGGGTAGCCTTGTCATTATGGATGGTAGTTCATTGTTAAAATTTTGTTAATCCATTTGATGGTAGCCTTGTCATTACCAAAAGTAGTTTTTTGTTTAGATTTTGTTACTCTAACGGATGGTAGCCTTGTCATTACGGAAGGAAGTTCATTGTTGACATTTTGTTAGTCTAATGGATGGTAGCCTTTTCATTATTGAAGGTAGTTCGTTGTTAAAATTTTGTTACTCCAATGGATGGTAGCCTTGTCATTATGGATGGTAGTTTGTTGTTGAGATTTTGTTACTCCATTGTATGGTACCCTTGTCATTAACGAAAGTAGTTCATTGTTCAGATTTTCTTACTCCAATGGATGGTAGCCTTGTCATTATGGAAGGTAGTTCGTTGTTGAGATTTTGTTACTTCAATGGATGGTATCCTTGTCATTATGGAAGGTAGTTCGTTGTTAAGATTTTGTTACTCTAATGGATGGTATCCTTGTAATTATGGAAGGTAGTTCATTGTCGAGATTTTGTTATTCCATTGGATGGTATCCTTGTCATTATAGAAGGTAGTTCATTGATGACATTTTGTTACTCCAATGGATGGTAGGCTTGTCATTATGGAAGGTGGTTTGTTGGAGAGATTTTCTTACTCCATTGGATGGTAACCTTGTCATTACCAAAAGTAGTTTGTTGTTTAGATTTTTTTACTCTAATGGATGGTAGCCTTGTCATTATGGAAGGTAGTTCATTATTGACATTTTGTTACTCCAATGGATGGTAGCCTTTTCATTATGGAAGGTAGTTTGTTGTTGAGATTTTGTTACTCCAATGGATGGTAGACTTGTCATTATGGATGGTAGTTCGTTGTTGAGATTTTGTTACTCCATTGGATGGTAGCCTTGTCATCACTGAAAGTAGTTTGTTGTTTAGATTTTGTTACTCTAATGGATGGTAGACTTGTCATTATGGAAAGTAGTTTGTTGTTGAGATTTGGTTACTCCAATGGTTGGTAGCCTTGTCATTATGGATGGTAGTTCGTTGTTGATATTTTGTTACTCCAATGGATGGTAGCCTTTTCATTATGGAAGGTAGTTTGTCTATGAGATTTTGTTACTTCAATTGATGGTAGCCTTGTCACTATGGATGGTAGTTCGTTGTTGAGATTTTGTTACTCCATTGGATGGTAGCCTTGTCATTACCGAAAGTAGTTTGTTGTTTAGATTTTGTTACTCTAATGGATGGTAGACTTGTCATTATGGAAGGTAGTTTGTTGTTGAGATTTTGTTACTCCAATGGTTGGTAGACTTGTCATTATGGATGGTAGTTCGTTGTTGAGATTTTGTTACTCCATTGGATGGTAGCCTTGTCATTACCGAAAGTAGTTAGTTGTTGAGATTTTGTTACTCTAATGGATGGTAGCCTTGTCATTATGGAAGGTATTTCGTTGTTGACATTTTGTTACTCTAATGGATGGTAGCCTTTTCATTATGGAAGGTAGTTCGTTGTTGAGATTTTGTTACTCCAATGGATGGTAGCCTTGTGACTATTGAAGGTAGTTTGTTGTTGAGATTTTGTTACTCCAATGAATGGTAGCCTTGTCATTATGGATGGTAGTTCGTTGTTGAGATTTTGTTACTCCATTGGATGGTAGCCTTGTCATTACCGAATGTAGTTTGTTGTTGAGATTTTGTTACTCTAATGGATGGTAACCTTGTCATTATGGAAGGTAGTTCGTTGTTGACATTTTGTTACTCCAATGGATGGTAGCCTTTTCATTATGAAAGGTAGTTTGTTGTTTAGATTTTGTTACTCCAATGGATGGTATCCTTGTCATTACCGAAAGTAGTTTGTTGTTTAGATTTTGTTACTCTAATGGATGTTAGCCTTGTCATTATGGAAGGTAGTTCAATGTTGACATTTTGTTACTCCAATGGATGGTAGCCTTTTCATTATGGAAGGTAGTTTGTTTATGAGATTTTGTTACTTCAATTGATGGTTGCCTTGTCACTATGGATGGTAGTTCGTTGTTGAGATTTTGTTACTCCATTGGATGGTAGCCTTGTCATTACCGAAAGTAGTTTGTTGTTTAGATTTTGTTACTCTAATGGATGGTAGACTTGTCATTATGGAAGGTAGTTTGTTGTTGAGATTTTGTTACTCTAATGGTTGGTAGACTTGTCATTATGGATGGTAGTTCGTTGTTGAGATTTTGTGACTCCATTGGATGGTAGCTTTGTCATTACCGAAAGTAGTTTGTTGTTGAGATTTTGTTAATCTAATGGATGGTAGCCTTGTCATTATTGAAGGTAGTTCGTTATTTACATTTTGTTACTCTAATGGATGGTAGCCTTTTCATTATGGAAGGTAGTTCATTGTTGAGATTTTGTTACTCCAATGGATGGTAGCCTTGTCATTATTGAAGGTAGTTCATTGTTGAGATTTTGTTACTCCAATGGATGGTAGCATTGTAATTATTGAAGGTAGTTCATTGATGAGATTTTATTACTCCAATGGATGATATCCTTGTCATTATCGAAGGTAGTTCGTTGCTGAGATTTTGTTACACCAATGGATGGTAGGCTTGTCATTTTGGAAGGTGGTTCGTTGTTGAGATTTTGTTAATCCAATGGATGGTATTCATGTCATTATGGAAGGTAGTTCGTTGTTGAGATTTTGTTACTCCATTGGATGGTAGCCTTGTCATTATGGAATGTAGTTCATTGTTGACATTTTGTTACTCCAATGGATGGTAGCCTTTTCATTATGGAAGGTAGTTCGTTGTTGAGATTTTGTTACTCAAATGGATGGTATCCTTGCCATTACGGAAGGTAGTTCGTTGTTGAGATTTTGTTACTCCAATGGATGCTAGCCTTGTTATTATGGAAGGTAGTTCTTTGTTGATGTTTTGTTACTCCAATGGATGGTAACCTTTTCATTATGGAAGGTAGTTCGTTGTTGAGATTTTGTTACTCCAATGGATGGTAGACTTGTCATTATGAAAGTTAGTTCTTTGTTGAGATTTTATTACTCCAATGGATGGTAGACTTGTCATTATTGAAGGTAGTGCGTTGTTGAGATTTTGTAACTCCGATGGATGGTAGCCTTGTCATTATGGATGGTAGTTCGTTGGTGAGATTTTGTTACTCCATTGGATGGTAGCCTTGTCATTACCGAAAGTAGTTTGTTGTTTAGACTTTGTTACTCTAATAGATGGTAGCCTTGTCATTATGGAAGGTAGTTCAATGTTGACATTTTATTACTCCAATGGATGGTAGACTTTTCATTATGGAAGGTAGTTTGTTTATGAGATTTTGTTACTTCAATTGATGGTAGCCTTATCATTATGGATGGTAGTTCGTTGTTGAGATTTTGTTACTCCATTGGATGGTAGCCTTGTCATTACCGAAAGTAGTTTGTTGTTTCGATTTTGTTACTCTAATGGATGGTAGACTTGTCATTATGGAAGGTACTTTGTTGTTGAGATTTGGTTACTCCAATGGTTGGTAGCATTGTCATTATGGATGGTAGTTCGTTGTTGATATTTTGTTACTCCATTGGATGGTAGCCTTGTCTTACCTAAAGTAGTTTGTTGTTGAGATTTTGTTACTCTAATGGATGGTAGCCTTGTCATTATGGAAGGTAGTTGGTTGTTGACATTTTGTTACTCTAATGGATGGTAGCCTTGTCATTATCGAAGGTAGTTTGTTGATGAGATTTTATTACTCCAATGGATGATATCCTTGTCATTATTGAAGGTAGTTTGTTGTTGAGATTTTGTTACACCAATGGATGGTAGGCTTGTCATTATGGAAGTTGGTTCGTTGTTGAGATTTTGTTAATCCAATGGATGGTATTCGTTTCATTATGGAAGGTAGTTCGTTTTTTTTATTTTGTTACTCCATTGGATGGAAGCCTTTTCATTATGGAAGGTAGTTCATTGTTGACATTTTGTTACTCCAATGGATGGTAGCCTTTTAATTATGGAAGGTAGTTCGTTGTTGAGATTTTGTACTCAAATGGATGGTATCCTTGCCATTACGGAAGGTAGTTCGTTGTTGACATTTTTGCTCTCCAATGGATGGTAGCCTTGTCATTATGGAAGGTAGTTTGTTGTTGACATTTTATTACTCCAATGGATGGTATCCTTTTCATTATGGAAGGTAGTTCGTTGTTGAGATTTTGTTACTCAAATGGATGGTATCCTTGGCATTACGGAAGGTAGTTCATTGTTGTGATTTGTTTACTCCAATGGATGGTAGCCTTGTTATTATGGAAGGTAGTTCGTTGTTGATGTTTTGTTACTCCAATGGATGGTAACCTTTTCATTATGGAAGGTAGTTCGTTGTTGAGATTTTGTTACTCCAATGGATGGTAGACTTGTCATTATGAAAGTTAGTTCTTTGTTGAGATTTTATTACTCCAATGGATGGTAGACTTGTCATTATTGAAGGTAGTGCGTTGTTGAGATTTTGTTACTCCAATGGATGGTAGCCTTGTCATTATGGATGGTAGTTTGTTGGTGAGATTTTGTTACTCCATTAGATGGTAGCCTTTTCATTACCGAAAGTAGTTTGTTGTTTAGATTTTGTTACTCTAATGGATGGTAGCCTTGTCATTATGGAAGGTAGTTCAATGTTGACATTTTATTACTCCAATGGATGGTAGCCTTTTCATTATGGAAGGTAGTTTGTTTATGAGATTTTGTTACTTCAATTGATGGTAGCCTTATCATTATGGATGGTAGTTCATTGTTGAGATTTTGTTACTCCATTGGATGGTAGCCTTGTCATTACCGAAAGTAGTTTGTTGTTTAGATTTTTTTACTCTAATGGATGGTAGACTTGTCATTATGGAAGGTACTTTGTTGTTGAGATTTGGTTACTCCAATGGTTGGTAGCCTTGTCATTATGGATGGTAGTTCGTTGTTGATATTTTGTTACTCCATTGGATGGTAGCCTTGTCATTACCTAAAGTAGTGTTTTGTTGAGATTTTGTTACTCTAATGGATGGTAGCCTTGTCATTATGGAAGGTAGTTGGTTGTTGACATTTTGTTACTCTAATGGATGGTAGCCTTTTCATTGTGGAAGGTTGTTCGTTGTTGAGATTTTATACTCCAATGGATGGTAGCCTTGTCATTATTGAAGGTAGTTCGTTGGTGAGATTTTGTTACTCCAATGGATGGTAGCCTTATAATTATTGAAGGTAGTTCATTGATGAGATTTTATTACTCCAATGGATGATATCCTTGTCATTATCGAAGGTAGTTCGTTGTTGAGATTTTGTTACACCAATGGATGGTAGGCTTGTCATTATGGAAGGTGGTTCGTTGTTGAGATTTTGTTAATCCAATGGATGGTATTCGTTTCATTATGGAAGGTAGTTCGTTTTTGAGACTTTGTTACTCCATTGGATGGTAGCCTTTTCATTATGGAAGGTAGTTCATTGTTGACATTTTGTTACTCCAATGGATGGTAGCCTTTTCATTATGGAAGGTAGTTCGTTGTTGAGATTTTGTTACTCAAATGGATGGTATCCTTGCCATTACGGAAGGTAGTTCGTTGTTGACATTTTTGCTCTCCAATGGATGGTAGCCTTGTCATTATGGAAGGTAGTTTGTTGTTGACATTTTATTACTCCAATGGATGGTATCCTTTTCATTATGGAAGGTAGTTCGTTGTTGAGATTTTATTACTCAAATGGATGGTATCCTTGGCATTACGGAAGGTAGTTCATTGTTGAGATTTTGTTACTCCAATGGATGGTAGCCTTGTTATTATGGAAGGTAGTTCGTTGTTGATGTTTTGTTACTCCAATGGATGGTAACCTTTTCATTATGGAAGGTAGTTCGTTGTTGAGATTTTGTTACTCCAATGGATGGTAGACTTGTCATTATGAAAGTTAGTTCTTTGTTGAGATTTTATTACTCCAATGGATGGTAGACTTGTCATTATTGAAGGTAGTGCGTTGTTGAGATTTTGTTACTCCAATGGATGGTAGCCTTGTCATTATGGATGGTAGTTTGTTGGTGAGATTTTGTTACTCCATTAGATGGTAGCCTTGTCATTACCGAAAGTAGTTTGTTGTTTAGATTTTGTTACTCTAATGGATGGTAGACTTGTCATTATGGAAGGTACTTTGTTGTTGAGATTTGGTTACTCCAATGGTTGGTAGCCTTGTCATTATGGATGGTAGTTCGTTGTTGATATTTTGTTACTCCATTGGATGGTAGCCTTGTCATTACCTAAAGTAGTGTGTTGTTGAGATTTTGTTACTTCAATTGATGGTAGCCTTATCATTATGGATGGTAGTTCGTTGTTGAGATTTTGTTACTCCATTGGATCGTAGCCTTGTCATTACCGAAAGTAGTTTGTTGTTTAGATTTTGTTACTCTAATGGATGGTAGACTTGTCATTATGGAAGGTACTTTGTTGTTGAGATTTGGTTACTCCAATGGTTGGTAGCCTTGTCATTATGGATGGTAGTTCGTTGTTGATATTTTGTTACTCCATTGGATGGTAGCCTTGTCATTACCTAAAGTAGTGTGTTGTTGAGATTTTGTTACTCTAATGGATGGTAGCCTTGTCATTATGGAAGGTAGTTGGTTGTTGACATTTTGTTACTCTAATGGATGGTAGCCTTTTCATTGTGGAAGGTAGTTCGTTGTTGAGATTTTATACTCCAATGGATGGTAGCCTTGTCATTATTGAAGGTAGTTCGTTGGTGAGATTTTGTTACTCCAATGGATGGTAGCCTTGTAATTATTGAAGGTAGTTCATTGATGAGATTTTATTACTCCAATGGATGATATCCTTGTCATTATCGAAGGTAGTTCGTTGTTGAGATTTTGTTACACCAATGGATGGTAGGCTTGTCATTATGGAAGGTGGTTCGTTGTTGAGATTTTGTTAATCCAATGGATGGTATTCGTTTCATTATGGAAGGTAGTTCGTTTTTGAGACTTTGTTACTCCATTGGATGGTAGCCTTTTCATTATGGAAGGTAGTTCATTGTTGACATTTTGTTACTCCAATGGATGGTAGCCTTTTCATTATGGAAGGTAGTTCGTTGTTGAGATTTTGTTACTCAAATGGATGGTATCCTTGTCATTACGGAAGGTAGTTCGTGATTGAGATTGTTGCTCTCCAATGGATGGTAGCCTTGTCATTATGGAAGGTAGTTTGTTGTTGATATTTTATTACTCCAATGGATGGTATCCTTTTCATTATGGAAGGTAGTTCGTCGTTGAGATTTTGTTACTCAAATGGATGGTATCCTTGCCATTACGGAAGGTAGTTCATTGTTGAGATTTTGTTACTCCAATGGATGGTAGCCTTGTTATTATGGAAGGTAGTTCGTTGTTGATGTTTTGTTACTCCAATGGATGGTAACCTTTTCATTATGGAAGGTAGTTCTTTGTTGAGATTTTGTTACTCCAATGGATGGTAGACTTGTCATTATGAAAGTTAGTTCTTTGTTGAGATTTTATTACTCCATTGGATGGTAGACTTGTCATTATTGAAGGTAGTGCGTTGTTGAGATTTTGTTACTCCAATGGATGGTAGCCTTGTCATTATGGATGGTAGTTTGTTGGTGAGATTTTGTTACTCCATTAGATGGTAGCCTTGTCATTACCGAAAGTAGTTTGTTGTTTAGATTTTGTTACTCTAATGGTTGGTAGCCTTGTCATTATGGAAGGTAGTTCAATGTTTACATTTTATTACTCCAATGGATGGTAGCCTTTTCATTATGGAATGTAGTTTGTTTATGAGATTTTGTTACTTCAATTGATGGTAGCCTTATCATTATTGATGGTAGTTCGTTGTTGAGATTTTGTTACTCCATTGGATGGTAGCCTTGTCATTACCGAAAGTAGTTTCTTGTTTAGATTTTGTTACTCTAATGGATGGTAGACTTGTCATTATGGAAGGTACTTTGTTGTTGAGATTTGGTTACTCCAATGGTTGGTAGCCTTGTCATTATGGATGGTAGTTCGTTGTTGATATTTTGTTACTCCATTGGATGGTAGCCTTGTCATTACCTAATGTAGTTTTGTTGTTGAGATTTTGTTACTCTAATGGATGGTAGCCTTGTCATTATGGAAGGTAGTTGGTTGTTGACATTTTGTTACTCTAATGGATGGTAGCCTTTTCATTATGGAAGGTAGTTCGTTGTTGAGATTTTGTTACTCCAATGGATGGTAGCCTTGTCATTATTGAAGGTAGTTCTTTGGTGAGATTTTGTTACTCCAATGGATGGTAGCCTTGTAATTATTGAAGGTAGTTCATTGATGAGATTTTATTACTCCAATGGATGATATCCTTGTCATTATCGAAGGTAGTTCGTTGTTGAGATGTTGTTACACAAATGGATGGTAGGCTTGACATTATGGAAGGTGGTTCGTTGTTGAGATTTTGTTAATCCAATGAATGGTATTCGTTTCATTATGGAAGGTAGTTCGTTTTTGAGATTTTGTTACTCCATTGGATGGTAGCCTTTTCATTATGGAAGGTAGTTCATTGTTGACATTTTGTTACTCCAATGGATGGTAGCCTTTTCATTATGGAAGGTAGTTCGTTGTTGATATTTTGTTACTCAAATGGATGGTATCCTTGCCATTACGGAAGGTAGTTCGTTGTTGAGATTTTTGCTCTCCAATGGATGGTAGCCTTGTCATTATGGAAGGTAGTTTGTTGTTGACATTTTATTACTCCAATGGATGGTATCCTTTTCATTATGGAAGGTAGTTCGTTGTTGAGATTTTGTTACTCAAATTGATGGTATCCTTGCCATTACGGAAGGTAGTTCATTGTTGAGATTTTGTTACTCCAATGGATGGTAGCCTTGTTATTATGGAAGGTAGTTCGTTGTTGATGTTTTGTTAATCCAATGGATGGTAACCTTTTCATTATGGAAGGTAGTTCGTTGTTGAGATTTTGTTACTCCAATGGATGGTAGACTTGTCATTATTAAAGGTAGCTCTTTGTTGAGATTTTATTACTCCAATGGATGGTAGACTTGTCATTATTGAAGGTAGTGCGTTGTTGATATTTTGTTACCCCAATGGATGGTAGCCTTGTTATTATGGATGGTAGTTCGTTGGTGAGATTTTGTTACTCCATTGGATGGTAGCCTTGTCATTACCGAAAGTAGTTTGTTGTTTAGATTTTGTTACTCTAATGGATGATAGCCAATGGATGGTAGCCTTTTCAATTATGGAAGGTAGTTTGTTTATGAGATTTTGTTACTTCAATTGATGGTAGCCTTGTCATTATGGATGGTAGTTTGTTGTTGAGATTTTGTTACTCCATTGGATGGTAGCCTTGTCATTATCGAAAGTAGTTTATTGTTTAGATTTTGTTACTCTAATGGATGGTAGACTTGTCATTATGGAAAGTAGTTTGTTGTTGAGATTTGGTTACTCCAATGGTTGGTAGCCTTGTCATTATGGATGGTAGTTCGTTGTTGAGATTTTGTTACTCCATTGGATGGTAGCCTTGTCATTACCGAAAGTAGTTTGTTGTTGAGATTTTGTTACTCTAATGGATGGTAGCCTTGTCATTATGGAAGGTAGTTGGTTGTTGACATTTTGTTATTCTAATGGATGGTAGCCTTTTCATTATGGAAGGTAGTTCGTTGTTGAGATTTTGTTACTCTAATGGATTGTAGCCTTGTCATTACCGAAAGTAGTTTGTTGTTTAGATTTTGTTACTCTAATGGATGGTAGCCTTGTCATTATGGAAGGTAGTTCAATGTTGAAATTTTTTTACTCTAATGGATGGTAGCCTTTTCATTATGGAAGGTAGTTTGTTTATGAGATTTTGTTACTTCAATTGATGGTAGCGTTGTCACTATGGATGGTAGTTCGTTGTTGTGATTTTGTTACTCCATTTGATGGTAGCCTTGTCATTACCGAAAGTAGTTTGTTGTTTAGATTTTGTTACTCTAATGGATGTTAGACTTTTCATTATGGAAGGTAGTTTGTTGTTGAGATTTTGTTACTCCAATGGTTGGTAGACTTGTCATTATGGATGGTAGTTCGTTGTTGAGATTTTGTTACTCCATTGGATGGTAGCCTTGTCATTACTGAAAGTAGTTAGTTGTTGAGATTTTCTTACTCTAATGGATGGTAGCATTGTCATTATGGAAGGTAGTTCGTTGTTGACATTTTGTTACTCTAATGGATGGTAGCCTTTTCATTATGGAAGGTAGTTCGTTGTTGAGATTTTGTTACTCCAATGGATGGTAGCCTTGTCATTATTGAAGGTAGTTCGTTGTTGAGATTTTGTTACTCCAATGGATGGTAGCCTTGTAATTATTGAAGGTAGTTCATTGATGAGATTTTATTACTCCAATGGATGATATCCTTGTCATTATCGAAGGTAGTTCGTTGTTGAGATTTTGTTACACCAATAGATGGTAGGCTTGTCATTATGGAAGGTGGTTTGTTGTTGAGATTTTGTTAATCAAATGGATGGTATTCGTGTCATTATGGAAGGTAGTTCGTTGTTGAGATTTTGTTACTCCATTGGATGGTAGCCTTGTCATTATGGAAGGTAGTTCATTGTTGACATTTTGTTACTCCAATGGATGGTAGCCTTTTCATTATGGAAGGTAGTTCGTTGTTGAGATTGTGTTACTCAAATGGATGGTATCCTTGCCATTACGGAAGGTAATTCGTTGTTGAGATTTTGTTACTCCAATGGATGGTAGCCTTGTTATTATGGAAGGTAGTTCGTTGTTGATGTTTTGTTACTCCATTGGATGGTAGCCTTGTCATTATCGAAAGAAGTTTATTGTTTAGATTTTGTTACTCTAATGGATGGTAGACTTGTCATTATGGAAAGTAGTTTGTTGTTGAGATTTGGTTACTCCAATGGTTGGTAGCCTTGTCATTATGGATGGTAGTTCGTTGTTGAGATTTTGTTACTCCATTGGATGGTAGCCTTGTCATTACCGAAAGTAGTTTGTTGTTGAGATTTTGTTACTCTAATGGATGGTAGCCTTGTCATTATGGAAGGTAGTTGGTTGTTGACATTTTGTTATTCTAATGGATGGTAGCCTTTTCATTATGGAAGGTAGTTCGTTGTTGAGATTTTGTTACTCTAATGGATTGTAGCCTTGTCATTACCGAAAGTAGTTTGTTGTTTAGATTTTGTTACTCTAATGGATGGTAGCCTTGTCATTATGGAAGGTAGTTCAATGTTGAAATTTTTTTACTCTAATGGATGGTAGCCTTTTCATTATGGAAGGTAGTTTGTTTATGAGATTTTGTTACTTCAATTGATGGTAGCGTTGTCACTATGGATGGTAGTTCGTTGTTGTGATTTTGTTACTCCATTTGATGGTAGCCTTGTCATTACCGAAAGTAGTTTGTTGTTTAGATTTTGTTACTCTAATGGATGTTAGACTTTTCATTATGGAAGGTAGTTTGTTGTTGAGATTTTGTTACTCCAATGGTTGGTAGACTTGTCATTATGGATGGTAGTTCGTTGTTGAGATTTTGTTACTCCATTGGATGGTAGCCTTGTCATTACTGAAAGTAGTTAGTTGTTGAGATTTTCTTACTCTAATGGATGGTAGCATTGTCATTATGGAAGGTAGTTCGTTGTTGACATTTTGTTACTCTAATGGATGGTAGCCTTTTCATTATGGAAGGTAGTTCGTTGTTGAGATTTTGTTACTCCAATGGATGGTAGCCTTGTCATTATTGAAGGTAGTTCGTTGTTGAGATTTTGTTACTCCAATGGATGGTAGCCTTGTAATTATTGAAGGTAGTTCATTGATGAGATTTTATTACTCCAATGGATGATATCCTTGTCATTATCGAAGGTAGTTCGTTGTTGAGATTTTGTTACACCAATAGATGGTAGGCTTGTCATTATGGAAGGTGGTTTGTTGTTGAGATTTTGTTAATCAAATGGATGGTATTCGTGTCATTATGGAAGGTAGTTCGTTGTTGAGATTTTGTTACTCCATTGGATGGTAGCCTTGTCATTATGGAAGGTAGTTCATTGTTGACATTTTGTTACTCCAATGGATGGTAGCCTTTTCATTATGGAAGGTAGTTCGTTGTTGAGATTGTGTTACTCAAATGGATGGTATCCTTGCCATTACGGAAGGTAATTCGTTGTTGAGATTTTGTTACTCCAATGGATGGTAGCCTTGTTATTATGGAAGGTAGTTCGTTGTTGATGTTTTGTTACTCCAATGGATGGTAACCTTTTCATTATGGAAGGTAGTTCGTTGTTGAGATTTTGTTACTCCAATGGACGGTAGACTTGTCATTATGAAAGTTCGTTCTTTGTTGAGATTTTATTACTCCAATGGATGGTAGACTTGTCATTATTGAAGGTAGTGCGTTGTTGAGATTTTGTTACTCCAATGGATGGTAGCCTTGTCATTATGGATGGTAGTTCGATGGTGAGATTTTGTTACTCCATTGGATGGTAGCCTTGTCATTACCGAAAGTAGTTTGTTGTTTAGATTTTGTTACTCTAATGGATGGTAGCCTTGTCATTATGGAAGGTAGTTCAATGTTGACATTTTGTTACTCGAATGGATGGTAGCCTTTTCATTATGGAAGGTAGTTTGTTTATGAGATTTTGTTACTTCAATTGATGGTAGCCTTATCATTATGGATGGTAGTTCGTTGTTGATATTTTGTTATTCCATTGGATGGTAGCCTTGTCATTACCGAAAGTAGTTTGTTGTTTAGATTTTGTTACTCTAATGTATGGTAGACTTGTCATTATGGAAATTAGTTTGTTGTTGAGATTTGGTTACTCCAATGGTTGGTAGCCTTGTCATTATGGATGGTAGTTCGTTGTTTAGATTTTGTTACTCCATTTGATGGTAGCCTTGTCATTACCGAAAGTAGTTTGTTATTGAGTTTTTGTTACTCAAATCGATGGTAGCCTTGTCATTATGGAAGGTAGTTGGTTGTTGACATTTTGTTACTCTAATGGATGGTAGCCTTTTCATTATGGAAGGTAGTTCGTTGTTGAGATTTTTTTACTCCAATGGATGGTAGCCTTGTCATTATTGGAGGTAGTTCGTTGTTGAGATTTTGTTACTCCAATGGATGGTAGCCTTGTAATTATTGAAGGTAGTTTATTGATGAGATTTTATTACTCCAATGGATGATATCCTTGTCATTATGGAAGGTAGTTCGTTGTTGAGATTTTTGCTCTCCAATGGATGGTAGCCTTGTCATTATGGAAGGTAGTTTGTTGTTGACATTTTATTACTCCAATGGATGGTAGCCTTTTCATTATGGAAGGTAGTTCATTGTTGAGATTTTTTTACTCAAATGGATGGTATCCTTGCCATTACGGAAGGTAGTTCGTTGTTGAGATTTTTGCTCTCCAATGGATGGTAGCCTTGTCATTATGGAAGGTAGTTTGTTGTTGACATTTTATTACTCCAATGGATGGTAGCCTTTTCATTATGGAAGGTAGTTCGTTGTTGAGATTTTTTTACTCAAATGGATGGTATCCTTGCCATTACGAAAGGTAGTTCGTTGTTGAGATTCTGTTACTCCAATGGATGGTAGCCTTGTTATTATGGAAGGTAGTTTGTTTTGGAGATTTTGTTACTCCAATGGATGGTAGACTTGTCATTATGAAAGGTAGTTCTTTGTTGAGATTTTATTACTCAAATGGATGGTAGACTTGTCATTATTGAAGGTAGTGCGTTGTTGAGATTTTGTTACTCCAATGGATGGTAGCCTTGTCATTATGGATGATAGTTCGTTGGTGAGATTTTGTTACTCCATTGGATGGTAGCCTTGTCATTAACGAAAGTAGTTTGTTGTTTAGATTTTGTTACTCTAATGGATGGTAGCCTTGTCATTATGGAAAGTAGTTCAATGTTGACATTTTGTTACTCCAATGGATGGTAGCCTTTTTATGACATTTTGTTACTTCAATTGATGGTAGCCTTGTCATTATGGATGGTAGTTCGTTGTTGAGATTTTGTTACTCCATTAGATGGTAGCCTTGTCATTACCGAAAGTAGTTTGTTGTTGAGATTTTGTTACTCCATTGGTTGGTATCCTTGTCATTATGGATGGTAGTTGGTTGTTGACATTTTGTTACTCTAATGGATGGTAGCCTTTTCATTATGGAAGGTAGTTCGTTGTTGAGATTTTGTTACTCCAATGGATGGTAGCCTTGTCATTATTGAAGGTAGTTCATTGTTGAGATTTTGTTACTCCAATGGATGGTAGCCGTGTAATTATTGAAGGTAGTTCGTTGATGAGATTTTATTACTCCAATGGATTATATCCTTGTCATTATGGAAGGTGGTTCGTTGTTTAAATTTTTGTTAATCCAATGGATGGTATTCGTGTCATTATTTAAGGTAGTTCGTTGTTGAGATTTTGTTACTCCATTGGATGGTAGCCTTGTCATTATGGAAGGTAGTTCATTGTTGACATTTTGTTACTCCAATGGATGGTAGCCTTTTCATTATGGAAGGTTGTTCGTTGTTGAGATTTTGTTACTCAAATGGATGGTATCCTTGCCATTACGGAAGGTAGTTCGTTGTTGAGATTTTTGCTCTCCAATGGATGGTAGCCTTGTCATTATGGAAGGTAGTTTGTTGTTGAAATTTTATTACTCCAATGGATGGTAGCCTTGTCATTATGGAAGGTAGTTTGTTGTTCAGATATTGTTACTCTAATGGATGGTATCCTTGTCATTACGGAAGGTAGTTCATTGTTGAGATTTTGTTTCTCCAATGGATGGTAGCCTTGTTATTATGGAAGGTAGTTCGTTGTTGATATTTTGTTACTCCAATGGATGGTAACCTTTTCATTATGGAAGGTAGTTCGTTGTTGTAATTTTGTTACTCCAATGGATGGTAGACTTGTCATTATGAAAGGTAGTTCTTTGTTGAGATTTTTTTACTCCAATGGATGGTAGACTTGTCATTATTGAAGGTAGTGCGTTGTTGAGATTTTGTTACTCCAATGGATGGTAGCCTTGTCATTATGGATGGTAGTTCATTGGTGAGATTTTGTTACTCCATTGGATGGTAGCCTTGTCATTACCGAAAGTAGTTTGTTGTTTAGATTTTGCTACTCTAATGGATGGTAGCCTTGGCATTATGGAAGGTAGTTCAATGTTGACATTTTGTTACTCCAATGGATGGTAGCATTTTCATTATGGAAGGTAGTTTGTTTATGAGATTTTGTTACTTCAATTAATGGTAGCCTTGTCATTATGGATGGTAGTTCGTTGTTGAGATTTTGTTACTCCATTGGATGGTAGCCTTGTCATTACCGAAAGTAGTTTGTTGTTTAGATTTTGTTACTCTAATGTATGGTAGACTTGTCATTATGGAAGGTAGTTCATTGTTGACATTTTGTTACTCCAATGGATGGTATCCTTTTCATTATGGAAGGTAGTTTGTTGTTGAGATTTTGTTACTCCAATGGTTGGTAGCCTTGTCATTATGGATGGTAGTTCGTTGTTGAGATTTTGTTACTCCATTGGATGGTAGCCTTGTCATTACCGAAAGTAGTTTGTTGTTGAGATTTTGTTACACTAATGGATGGTAGCCTTGTCATTATGGAAGGTAGTTCATTGTTGACATTTTGTTACTCCAATGGATGGTATCCTTTTCATTATGGAAGGTAGTTTGTTGTTGAGATTTTGTTACTCCAATGGATGGTAGCCTTGTAATTATGGAAGGTTGTTTGTTGTTGAGATTTTGTTACTCCAATGGATGGTAGCCTTTTCATTATGGAATATAGTTTGTTGTTGAGCTTTTGTTACTCAAATGGATGGTTGCCTTTTTATTATGGAAGGTAGTTCATTTTTGAGATTTTGTTACACCAATGGATGGTAGCCTTGTCATAATGGAAGGTAGTTTGTTGCTGATATTTTGTTACTCCAATGGATGGTAGCCTTGTGATTATGGAAGGTAGTTTGTTGTTTAGATTTTGTTACTCCAATGGATGGTAACCTTGTCATTATGGATGGTAGTTTTTTGATGAGATTTTGTTACTCATGTGGATGGTAGCATTGTCATTACAGAAAGTAGTTCTTTGTTGAGATTTTGTTACTCTAATGGATGGTAGCCTTGCATTATGCAAGGTAGTTCATTGTTGAAATTTTGTTACTCCAATTTATTGTAGCCTTGTCATTATGGAAGGTAGTTCGTTGTTGAGATTTTGTTACTCCAATGGATGGTAGACTTGTCATTATGGATGGTAGTTCGTTGTTGAGATTTTGTTACTCTAATGGATGGTAGCCTTGTCATTATGCAAAGTAGTTCATTGTTGACATTTTGTTACTCCATTGGATGGTAGCCTTGTCATTACCGAAAGTAGTTTGTTGTTTAGATTTTGTTATTCTAATGGATGGTAGACTTGTCATTACGGAATGAAGTTCATTGTTGACATTTTGTTCATCCAATGGATGGTAGCCTTTTCATTATTGAAGGTAGTTCGTTGTTAAGATTTTGTTACTCCAATGGATGGTAACCTTGTCATTATGGATGGTAGTTTTTTGATGAGATTTTGTTACTCATGTGGATGGTAGCATTGTCATTACAGAAAGTAGTTCTTTGTTGAGATTTTGTTACTCTAATGGATGGTAGCCTTGTCATTATGCAAGGTAGTTCATTGTTGACATTTTGTTACTCCAATTTATGGTAGCCTTGTCATTATGGAAGGTAGTTCGTTGTTGAGATTTTATTACTCCAATGGATGGTAGACTTGTCATTATGGAAGGTAGTTTGTTGTTGAGATTTTGTTACTCTAATGGATGGTAGCCCTGTCATTATGCAAAGTAGTTCATTTTTGACATTTTGTTACTCCATTGGATGGTAGCCTTGTCATTACCGAAAGTAGTTTGTTGTTTAGATTTTGTTACTCTAATGGATGGTAGACTTGTCATTATGGAAGGTAGTTTGTTGTTGAGATTTTGTTACTCCAATGGTTGGTAGCCTTGTCATTATGGATGGTAGTTCGTTGTTGAGATTTTGTTACTCCATTGGATGGTAGCCTTGTCATTACCGAAAGTAGTTTGTTGTTGAGATTTTGTTACACTAATGGATGGTAGCCTTGTCATTATAGAAGGTAGTTCATTGTTGACATTTCGTTAGTCCAATGGATGGTATCCTTTTCATTATGGAAGGTAGTTCGTTGTTGAGATTTTGTTACTCCAATGGATGGTAGCCTTGTCATTATTGAAGGTAGTTCATTGTTGAGATTTTGTTACTCCAATGGATGGTAGCCTTGTAATTATTGAAGGTAGTTCATTGATGAGATTTTATTACTCCAATGGATGATATCCTTGTCATTATCGAAGGTAGTTCGTTGTTGAGATTTTGTTACACCAATGGATGGTAGGCTTGTCATTATGGAAGGTGGTTCGTTGTTGAGATTTTGTTAATCCAATGGATGGTATTCGTGTCATTATGGAAGGTAGATCGTTGTTGAGATTTTGTAATTCCATTGGATGGTAGCCTTGTCATTATGGAAGGTAGTTCATTGTTGACATTTTGTTACTCCAATGGATGGTAGCCTTTTCATTATGGAAGGTAGTTCGTTGTTGAGATTTTGTTACTCAAATGGATGGTATCCTTGCCATTACGGAAGGTAGTTCGTTGTTGAGATTTTTTCTCTCCAATGGATGGTAGCCTTGTCATTATGGAAGGTAGTTTGTTGTTGAGATTTTATTACTCAAATGGATGGTAGACTTTTCATTATGGAAGGTAGTTTGTTGTTGAGATTTTGTTACTCTAATGGATGGTAGCCTTGTAATTATGGAAGGTTGTTTGTTGTTGAGATTTTGTTACTCCAATGGATGGTAGCCTTTTCATTATGGAATATAGTTTGTTGTTGAGCTTTTGTTACTCAAATGGATGGTTGCCTTTTTATTATGGAAGGTAGTTCATTTTTGAGATTTTGTTACACCAATGGATGGTAGCCTTGTCATAATGGAAGGTAGTTTGTTGCTGATATTTTGTTACTCCAATGGGTGGTAGCCTTGTGATTATGGAAGGTAGTTTGTTGTTTAGATTTTGTTACTCCAATGGATGGTAACCTTGTCATTATGGATGGTAGTTTTTTGATGAGATTTTGTTACTCATGTGGATGGTAGCATTGTCATTACAGAAAGTAGTTCTTTGTTGAGATTTTGTTACTCTAATGGATGGTAGCCTTGCATTATGCAAGGTAGTTCATTGTTGAAATTTTGTTACTCCAATTTATTGTAGCCTTGTCATTATGGAAGGTAGTTCGTTGTTGAGATTTTGTTACTCCAATGGATGGTAGACTTGTCATTATGGATGGTAGTTCGTTGTTGAGATTTTGTTACTCTAATGGATGGTAGCCTTGTCATTATGCAAAGTAGTTCATTGTTGACATTTTGTTACTCCATTGGATGGTAGCCTTGTCATTACCGAAAGTAGTTTGTTGTTTATATTTTGTTACTCTAATGGATGGTAGACTTGTCATTACGGAATGAAGTTCATTGTTGACATTTTGTTCATCCAATGGATGGTAGCCTTTTCATTATTGAAGGTAGTTCGTTGTTAAGATTTTGTTACTCCAATGGATGGTAACCTTGTCATTATGGATGGTAGTTTCTTGATGAGATTTTGTTACTCATGTGGATGGTAGCATTGTCATTACAGAAAGTAGTTCTTTGTTGAGATTTTGTTACTCTAATGGATGGTAGCCTTGTCATTATGCAAGGTAGTTCATTGTTGACATTTTGTTACTCCAATTTATGGTAGCCTTGTCATTATGGAAGGTAGTTCGTTGTTGAGATTTTATTACTCTAATGGATGGTAGACATGTCATTATGGAAGGTAGTTTGTTGTTGAGATTTTGTTACTCTAATGGATGGTAGCCCTGTCATTATGCAAAGTAGTTCATTTTTGACATTTTGTTACTCCATTGGATGGTAGCCTTGTCATTACCGAAAGTAGTTTGTTGTTTAGATTTTGTTACTCTAATGGATGGTAGACTTGTCATTATGGAAGGTAGTTTGTTGTTGAGATTTTGTTACTCTAATGAATGGTAGCGTTGTCATTATGGATGGTAGTTCATTGTTGAGATTTTGTTACTCCATTGGATGGTAGCCTTGTCATTACCCAAAGTAGTTTGTTGTTTAGATTTTTTTACTCTAATGGATGGTAGCCTTGTCATTACGGAAGGAAGTTCATTGTTGACATTTTGTTCATCCAATGGATGGTAGCCTTTTCATTATTGAAGGTAGTTCGTTGTTAAGATTTTGTTACTCCAATGGATGGTAGCCTTGTCATTATGGATGGTAGTTCGTTGTTGAGATTTTGTTACTCCATTGTATGGTACCCTTGTCATTACCGAAAGTAGTTCATTGTTCAGATTTTGTTACTCTAATGGATGGTAGCCTTGTCGTTATGGAAGGTAGTTTGTTGTTGAGATTTTGTTACTCCAATGGATGGTAGCCTTGTCATTATGGATGGTAGTTTGTTGTTAAGATTTTGTTACTACAATGGATGGTAGCCCCTCATTATGGATGGTAGTTTGTTGTTGAGATTTTGTTACTCAATTGTATGGTACCCTTGTCATTACCGAAAGTAGTTCATTGTTCCGATTTTCTTACTCCAATGGATGGTAGCCTTGTCATTACGGAAGGTAGTTCATTGTTGGGATTTTCTTACTTCAATGGAGGGTATCCTTGTCATTATGGAAGGTAGTTCGTTGTTTAAATTTTTGTTAATCCAATGGATGGTATTCGTGTCATTATTTAAGGTAGTTCGTTGTTGAGATTTTGTTACTCCATTGGATGGTAGCCTTGTCATTATGGAAGGTAGTTCATTGTTGACATTTTGTTACTCCAATGGATGGTAGCCTTTTCATTATGGAAGGTTGTTCGTTGTTGAGATTTTGTTACTCAAATGGATGGTATCCTTGCCATTACGGAAGGTAGTTCGTTGTTGAGATTTTTGCTCTCCAATGGATGGTAGCCTTGTCATTATGGAAGGTAGTTTGTTGTTGAAATTTTATTACTCCAATGGATGGTAGCCTTGTCATTATGGAAGGTAGTTTGTTGTTCAGATATTGTTACTCTAATGGATGGTATCCTTGTCATTACGGAAGGTAGTTCATTGTTGAGATTTTGTTTCTCCAATGGATGGTAGCCTTGTTATTATGGAAGGTAGTTCGTTGTTGATATTTTGTTACTCCAATGGATGGTAACCTTTTCATTATGGAAGGTAGTTCGTTGTTGTAATTTTGTTACTCCAATGGATGGTAGACTTGTCATTATGAAAGGTAGTTCTTTGTTGAGATTTTTTTACTCCAATGGATGGTAGACTTGTCATTATTGAAGGTAGTGCGTTGTTGAGATTTTGTTACTCCAATGGATGGTAGCCTTGTCATTATGGATGGTAGTTCATTGGTGAGATTTTGTTACTCCATTGGATGGTAGCCTTGTCATTACCGAAAGTAGTTTGTTGTTTAGATTTTGCTACTCTAATGGATGGTAGCCTTGGCATTATGGAAGGTAGTTCAATGTTGACATTTTGTTACTCCAATGGATGGTAGCATTTTCATTATGGAAGGTAGTTTGTTTATGAGATTTTGTTACTTCAATTAATGGTAGCCTTGTCATTATGGATGGTAGTTCGTTGTTGAGATTTTGTTACTCCATTGGATGGTAGCCTTGTCATTACCGAAAGTAGTTTGTTGTTTAGATTTTGTTACTCTAATGTATGGTAGACTTGTCATTATGGAAGGTAGTTCATTGTTGACATTTTGTTACTCCAATGGATGGTATCCTTTTCATTATGGAAGGTAGTTTGTTGTTGAGATTTTGTTACTCCAATGGTTGGTAGCCTTGTCATTATGGATGGTAGTTCGTTGTTGAGATTTTGTTACTCCATTGGATGGTAGCCTTGTCATTACCGAAAGTAGTTTGTTGTTGAGATTTTGTTACACTAATGGATGGTAGCCTTGTCATTATGGAAGGTAGTTCATTGTTGACATTTTGTTACTCCAATGGATGGTATCCTTTTCATTATGGAAGGTAGTTTGTTGTTGAGATTTTGTTACTCCAATGGATGGTAGCCTTGTAATTATGGAAGGTTGTTTGTTGTTGAGATTTTGTTACTCCAATGGATGGTAGCCTTTTCATTATGGAATATAGTTTGTTGTTGAGCTTTTGTTACTCAAATGGATGGTTGCCTTTTTATTATGGAAGGTAGTTCATTTTTGAGATTTTGTTACACCAATGGATGGTAGCCTTGTCATAATGGAAGGTAGTTTGTTGCTGATATTTTGTTACTCCAATGGATGGTAGCCTTGTGATTATGGAAGGTAGTTTGTTGTTTAGATTTTGTTACTCCAATGGATGGTAACCTTGTCATTATGGATGGTAGTTTTTTGATGAGATTTTGTTACTCATGTGGATGGTAGCATTGTCATTACAGAAAGTAGTTCTTTGTTGAGATTTTGTTACTCTAATGGATGGTAGCCTTGCATTATGCAAGGTAGTTCATTGTTGAAATTTTGTTACTCCAATTTATTGTAGCCTTGTCATTATGGAAGGTAGTTCGTTGTTGAGATTTTGTTACTCCAATGGATGGTAGACTTGTCATTATGGATGGTAGTTCGTTGTTGAGATTTTGTTACTCTAATGGATGGTAGCCTTGTCATTATGCAAAGTAGTTCATTGTTGACATTTTGTTACTCCATTGGATGGTAGCCTTGTCATTACCGAAAGTAGTTTGTTGTTTAGATTTTGTTATTCTAATGGATGGTAGACTTGTCATTACGGAATGAAGTTCATTGTTGACATTTTGTTCATCCAATGGATGGTAGCCTTTTCATTATTGAAGGTAGTTCGTTGTTAAGATTTTGTTACTCCAATGGATGGTAACCTTGTCATTATGGATGGTAGTTTTTTGATGAGATTTTGTTACTCATGTGGATGGTAGCATTGTCATTACAGAAAGTAGTTCTTTGTTGAGATTTTGTTACTCTAATGGATGGTAGCCTTGTCATTATGCAAGGTAGTTCATTGTTGACATTTTGTTACTCCAATTTATGGTAGCCTTGTCATTATGGAAGGTAGTTCGTTGTTGAGATTTTATTACTCCAATGGATGGTAGACTTGTCATTATGGAAGGTAGTTTGTTGTTGAGATTTTGTTACTCTAATGGATGGTAGCCCTGTCATTATGCAAAGTAGTTCATTTTTGACATTTTGTTACTCCATTGGATGGTAGCCTTGTCATTACCGAAAGTAGTTTGTTGTTTAGATTTTGTTACTCTAATGGATGGTAGACTTGTCATTATGGAAGGTAGTTTGTTGTTGAGATTTTGTTACTCCAATGGTTGGTAGCCTTGTCATTATGGATGGTAGTTCGTTGTTGAGATTTTGTTACTCCATTGGATGGTAGCCTTGTCATTACCGAAAGTAGTTTGTTGTTGAGATTTTGTTACACTAATGGATGGTAGCCTTGTCATTATAGAAGGTAGTTCATTGTTGACATTTCGTTAGTCCAATGGATGGTATCCTTTTCATTATGGAAGGTAGTTCGTTGTTGAGATTTTGTTACTCCAATGGATGGTAGCCTTGTCATTATTGAAGGTAGTTCATTGTTGAGATTTTGTTACTCCAATGGATGGTAGCCTTGTAATTATTGAAGGTAGTTCATTGATGAGATTTTATTACTCCAATGGATGATATCCTTGTCATTATCGAAGGTAGTTCGTTGTTGAGATTTTGTTACACCAATGGATGGTAGGCTTGTCATTATGGAAGGTGGTTCGTTGTTGAGATTTTGTTAATCCAATGGATGGTATTCGTGTCATTATGGAAGGTAGATCGTTGTTGAGATTTTGTAATTCCATTGGATGGTAGCCTTGTCATTATGGAAGGTAGTTCATTGTTGACATTTTGTTACTCCAATGGATGGTAGCCTTTTCATTATGGAAGGTAGTTCGTTGTTGAGATTTTGTTACTCAAATGGATGGTATCCTTGCCATTACGGAAGGTAGTTCGTTGTTGAGATTTTTTCTCTCCAATGGATGGTAGCCTTGTCATTATGGAAGGTAGTTTGTTGTTGAGATTTTATTACTCAAATGGATGGTAGACTTTTCATTATGGAAGGTAGTTTGTTGTTGAGATTTTGTTACTCTAATGGATGGTAGCCTTGTAATTATGGAAGGTTGTTTGTTGTTGAGATTTTGTTACTCCAATGGATGGTAGCCTTTTCATTATGGAATATAGTTTGTTGTTGAGCTTTTGTTACTCAAATGGATGGTTGCCTTTTTATTATGGAAGGTAGTTCATTTTTGAGATTTTGTTACACCAATGGATGGTAGCCTTGTCATAATGGAAGGTAGTTTGTTGCTGATATTTTGTTACTCCAATGGGTGGTAGCCTTGTGATTATGGAAGGTAGTTTGTTGTTTAGATTTTGTTACTCCAATGGATGGTAACCTTGTCATTATGGATGGTAGTTTTTTGATGAGATTTTGTTACTCATGTGGATGGTAGCATTGTCATTACAGAAAGTAGTTCTTTGTTGAGATTTTGTTACTCTAATGGATGGTAGCCTTGCATTATGCAAGGTAGTTCATTGTTGAAATTTTGTTACTCCAATTTATTGTAGCCTTGTCATTATGGAAGGTAGTTCGTTGTTGAGATTTTGTTACTCCAATGGATGGTAGACTTGTCATTATGGATGGTAGTTCGTTGTTGAGATTTTGTTACTCTAATGGATGGTAGCCTTGTCATTATGCAAAGTAGTTCATTGTTGACATTTTGTTACTCCATTGGATGGTAGCCTTGTCATTACCGAAAGTAGTTTGTTGTTTATATTTTGTTACTCTAATGGATGGTAGACTTGTCATTACGGAATGAAGTTCATTGTTGACATTTTGTTCATCCAATGGATGGTAGCCTTTTCATTATTGAAGGTAGTTCGTTGTTAAGATTTTGTTACTCCAATGGATGGTAACCTTGTCATTATGGATGGTAGTTTCTTGATGAGATTTTGTTACTCATGTGGATGGTAGCATTGTCATTACAGAAAGTAGTTCTTTGTTGAGATTTTGTTACTCTAATGGATGGTAGCCTTGTCATTATGCAAGGTAGTTCATTGTTGACATTTTGTTACTCCAATTTATGGTAGCCTTGTCATTATGGAAGGTAGTTCGTTGTTGAGATTTTATTACTCTAATGGATGGTAGACATGTCATTATGGAAGGTAGTTTGTTGTTGAGATTTTGTTACTCTAATGGATGGTAGCCCTGTCATTATGCAAAGTAGTTCATTTTTGACATTTTGTTACTCCATTGGATGGTAGCCTTGTCATTACCGAAAGTAGTTTGTTGTTTAGATTTTGTTACTCTAATGGATGGTAGACTTGTCATTATGGAAGGTAGTTTGTTGTTGAGATTTTGTTACTCTAATGAATGGTAGCGTTGTCATTATGGATGGTAGTTCATTGTTGAGATTTTGTTACTCCATTGGATGGTAGCCTTGTCATTACCCAAAGTAGTTTGTTGTTTAGATTTTTTTACTCTAATGGATGGTAGCCTTGTCATTACGGAAGGAAGTTCATTGTTGACATTTTGTTCATCCAATGGATGGTAGCCTTTTCATTATTGAAGGTAGTTCGTTGTTAAGATTTTGTTACTCCAATGGATGGTAGCCTTGTCATTATGGATGGTAGTTCGTTGTTGAGATTTTGTTACTCCATTGTATGGTACCCTTGTCATTACCGAAAGTAGTTCATTGTTCAGATTTTGTTACTCTAATGGATGGTAGCCTTGTCGTTATGGAAGGTAGTTTGTTGTTGAGATTTTGTTACTCCAATGGATGGTAGCCTTGTCATTATGGATGGTAGTTTGTTGTTAAGATTTTGTTACTACAATGGATGGTAGCCCCTCATTATGGATGGTAGTTTGTTGTTGAGATTTTGTTACTCAATTGTATGGTACCCTTGTCATTACCGAAAGTAGTTCATTGTTCCGATTTTCTTACTCCAATGGATGGTAGCCTTGTCATTACGGAAGGTAGTTCATTGTTGGGATTTTCTTACTTCAATGGAGGGTATCCTTGTCATTATGGAAGGTAGTTCGTTGTTAAGATTTTGTTACTCTAATGGATGGTATCCTTGTCATTATGGAAAGTAGTTCATTGTTGAGATTTTGTTTCTCCAATGGATGGTAGCCTTGTTATTATGAAAGGTAGTTCGTTGTTGATATTTTGTTACTCCAATGGATGGTAACCTTTTCATTATGGAAGGTAGTTCGTTGTTGAGATTTTGTTACTCCAATGGATGGTAGCCTTGTTATTATGGAAGGTGGTTCGTTGTTGAGATTTTGTTAATCCAATGGATGGTATTCGTGTCATTATGGAAGGTAGTTCATTGTTGAGATTTTAATACTCCATTGGATGGTAGCCTTGTCATTATGGAAGGTAGTTCATTGTTGACATTTTGTTACTCCAATGGATGGTAGCCTTTTCATTATGGAAGGTAGTTAGTTGTTGATATTTTTTTACTCAAATGGATGGTATCCTTGCCATTACAGAAGGTAGTTCATTGTTGAGATTTTTGCTCTCCAATGGATGGTAGCCTTGTAATTATGGAAGGTAGTTTGTTGTTGAGATTTTTTTACTCCAATGGATGGTAGCCTTGCCATTATGGAAGGTAGTTTGTTGTTGAGATTTTGTTACTCCAATGGATGGTAGCCTTGTAATTATGGAAGGTTGTTTGTTGTTCAGATTTTGTTACTCCAATGGATGGTAGCCTTTTCATTATGGAAGATAGTTTGTTGTTGAGCTTTTGTTACTCAAACGGATGGTAGCCTTTTTATTATGGAAGCTAGTTCGTTGTTGAGATTTTGTTACACCAATGGATGGTAGCCTTGTCATAATGGAAGGTAGTTTGTTGCTGAGATTTTTTTACTCCAATGGATGGTAGCCTTGTGATTATGGAAGGTAGTTCGTTGTTTAGATTTTGTTACTCTAATGGATGGTAGCCTTGTCATTATGGATGGTAGTTTTTGGATGAGATTTTGTTACTCCATTGGATGGTAGCACTGTCATAACAGAAAGTAGTTCGTTGTTGAGATTTTGTTACTCCAATGGATGGTAGCCTTGTCATTATGCAAGGTAGTTCATTGTTGAGATTTAGTTACTGTAATGGATGGTAGCCTTGTCATTATGCAAGGTAGTTCATTGTTTACATTTTGTTACTCCAATGAATGGTAGCCTTGTCATTATGGAAGGTAGTTTTTTGTTGAGATTTTGTTACTCCAATGGATGGTAGACTTGTCATTATGGAAGGTATTTTGTTGTTGAGACTTTGTTACTCCAATGGATTGTAGCCTTGTCATTATGGATGGTAGTTCGTTGTTAAAATTTTGTTACTCCATTGGATGGTAGCCTTGTCATTACCAAAAGTAGTTTGTTGTTTAGATTTTGTTAATCTAATGGATGGTAGCCTTGTCATTATGGAAGGAAGTTCATTGTTGACATTTTGTTACTCCAATGGATGGTAGCCTTTTCATTATTGAAGGTAGTTCGTTGTTAAAATTTTGTTACTCCAATGGATGGTAGCCTTGTCATTATGGATGGTAGTTTTTTGTTGAGATTTTGTTACTCCATTGTATGGTACCCTTGTCATTACTGAAATGAGTTCATTGTTCAGATTTTCTTACTCCAATGGATGGTAGCCTTGTCATTACAGAAGGTAGTTCGTTGTTGAGATTTTTTTACTTCAATTGATGGTATCCTTGTCATTATGGAAGGTAGTTCGTTGTTAATATTTTGTTACTCTAATGGATAGTATCCTTTTCATTATGAAAGGTAGTTCATTGTTGAGATTTTATTTCTCCAATGGATGGTAGCCTTGTCATTATGGAAGGTAGTTCGTTGTTGATATTTTTTTACTCTAGTGGATGGTAGCCTTTTCATTATGGAAGGAAGTTTGTTGTTGTGATTTTGTTACTTCAATGGATAGTAGCCTTGTCATTATGGAAGGTCGTTCGTTGTTAAGATTTTGTTACACCAATGGATGGTAGCCTTGTCATTATGAAGGTAGTTCATTGTTGAGATTTTGTTACTCCAATAGATGGTATCCTTGTCATTATGTAAGGTAGTTCTTTGTTGAGATTTTGTTACTCCAATGGATGTTAGACTTGTCATTATGAAAGGTAGTTCTTTGTTGAGATTTTTTTACTCCAATGGATGGTAGACTTGTCATTATTGAAGGTAGTGCGTTGTTTAGATTTTGTTACTCCAATGGATGGTAGCCTTGTCATTATGGATGGTAGTTCATTGGTGAGATTTTTTTACTCCATTGGATTGTAGCCTTGTCATTACCGAAAGTAGTTTGTTGTTTAGATTTTGTTACTCTAATGGATGGTAGCCTTGTCATTATGGAAGGTAGTTCAATGTTGACATTTTGTTAATCCAATGGATGGTAGCCTTTTCATTATGGAAGGTAGTTTGTTTATGAGATTTTGTTACTTCAACTGATGGTAGCCTTGTCATTATGGATGGTAGTTTGTTGTTGAGATTTAGTTACTCCATTGGATGGTAGCCTTGTCATTACCGAAAGTAGTTTGTTGTTTAGATTTTGTTACTCTAATGTATGGTAGACTTGTCATTATGGAAGGTAGTTTGTTGTTGATATTTTGTTACTCCAATGGTTGGTAGCCTTGTCATTATGGATGGTAGTTCGTTGTTGAGATTTTGTTACTCCAATGGATGGTATCCTTTTCATTATGGAAGGTAGTTCGTTGTTGAGATTTTGTTACTCTAGTGGATGATAGCCTTTTCATTATGGAAGGAAGTTTGTTGTTGTGATTTTGTTACTTCAATGGATAGTAGCCTTGTCATTATGGAAGGTCGTTCGTTGTTAAGATTTTGTTACACCAATGGATGGTAGCCTTGTCATTATGAAGGTAGTTCATTGTTGAGATTTTGTTACTCCAATAGATGGTATCCTTGTCATTATGTAAGGTAGTTCTTTGTTGAGATTTTGTTACTCCAATGGATGTTAGACTTGTCATTATGAAAGGTAGTTCTTTGTTGAGATTTTTTTACTCCAATGGATGGTAGACTTGTCATTATTGAAGGTAGTGCGTTGTTTAGATTTTGTTACTCCAATGGATGGTAGCCTTGTCATTATGGATGGTAGTTCATTGGTGAGATTTTTTTACTCCATTGGATTGTAGCCTTGTCATTACCGAAAGTAGTTTGTTGTTTAGATTTTGTTACTCTAATGGATGGTAGCCTTGTCATTATGGAAGGTAGTTCAATGTTGACATTTTGTTAATCCAATGGATGGTAGCCTTTTCATTATGGAAGGTAGTTTGTTTATGAGATTTTGTTACTTCAACTGATGGTAGCCTTGTCATTATGGATGGTAGTTTGTTGTTGAGATTTTGTTACTCCATTGGATGGTAGCCTTGTCATTACCGAAAGTAGTTTGTTGTTTAGATTTTGTTACTCTAATGTATGGTAGACTTGTCATTATGGAAGGTAGTTTGTTGTTGATATTTTGTTACTCCAATGGTTGGTAGCCTTGTCATTATGGATGGTAGTTCGTTGTTGAGATTTTGTTACTCCAATGGATGGTATCCTTTTCATTATGGAAGGTAGTTCGTTGTTGAGATTTTGTTACTCCAATTAATGGTAGCCTTGTCATTATTGAAGGTAGTTCATTGTTGAGATTTTGTTACTCCAATGGATGGTAGCCTTGTAATTACTGAAGGTAGTTCATTGATGAGATTTTATTACTCCAATGGATGATATCCTTGTCATTATTGAAGGTAGTTCTGTGGTGAGATTTTGTTACACCAATGGATGGTAGGCTTGTCATTATGGAAGGTGGTTCGTTGTTGAGATTTTGTTAATCCAATGGATGGTATTCGTGTCATTATGGAAAGTAGTTCGTTGTTGAGATATTGTTACTCCATTGGATGGTAGCCTTGTCATTATGGAAGGTAGTTCATTGTTGACATTTTGTTACTCCAATGGAAGGTAGCCTTTTCATTATGGAAGGTAGTTTGTTGTTGAGATTTTGTTACTCAAATGGATGGTATCCTTGCCATTACGGAAGGTAGTTCGTTGTTGAGATTTTTGCTCTCCAATGGATGGTAGCCTTGTCATTATGGAATGTAGTTTGTTGTTGAGATTTTATTACTCAAATGGATGGTAGCCTTTTCATTATGGAAAGTAGTTCGTTGTTGAGATTTTGTTACTCCAATGGATGGTAGCCTTGTAATTATGGAAGGTTGTTTGTTTTTGAGATTTTGTTACTCCAATGGATGGTAGCCTCTTCATTATGGAATATAGTTTGTTGTTGATCTTTTGTTACTCAAATGGATGGTAGCCTTTTTATTATGGAAGGTAGTTCGTTGTTGAGATTTTGTTACACCAATGGATGGTAGCCTTGTCATAATGGAAGGTAGTTTGTTGCTGATATTTTGTTACTCCAATGGATGGTAGCCTTGTGATTATGGAAGGTAGTTTGTTGTTTAGATTTTGTTACTCCAATGGATGGTAACCTTGTCATTATGGATGGTAGTTTTTTGATGAGATTTTGTTACTCATGTGGATGGTAGCATTGTCATTATAGAAAGTAGTTCTTTGTTGAGATTTTGTTACTCTAATGGATGGTAGCCTTGTCATTATGCAAGGTAGTTCATTGTTGACATTTTGTTACTCCAATTTATGGTAGCCTTGTCATTATGGAATGTAGTTCGTTGTTGATATTTTGTTACTCCAATGGATGGTAGACTTGTCATTATGGAAGGTAGTTCGTTGTTGAAATTTTGTTACTCTAATGGATGGTAGCCTTGTCATTATGCAAAGTAGTTCATTGTTGACATTTTGTTACTCCATTGGATGGTAGCCTTGTCATTACAGAAAGTAGTTTGTTGTTTAGATTTTGTTACTCTAATGGATGGTAGACTTGTCATTATGGAAGGTAGTTTGTTGTTGAGATTTTATTACTCCAATGAATGGTGGCATTGTCATTATGGATGGTAGTTCATTATTGAGATTTTGTTACTCCATTGGATGGTAGCCTTGTCATTACCGAAAGTAGTTTGTTGTTTAGATTTTATTACTCTAATGGATGGTAGCCTTGTCATTACGGAAGGAAGTTCATTGTTGACATTTTGTTCATCCAATGTATGGTAGCCTTTTCATTATTGAAGGTAGTTCGTTGTTAAGATTTTGTTACTCTAATGGATGGTAACCTTGTCATTATGGATGGTAGTTTTTTGATGAGATTTTGTTACTCATGTGGATGGTAGCATTGTCATTACAGAAAGTAGTTCTTTGTTGAGATTTTGTTACTCTAATGGATGGTAGCCTTGTCATTATGCAAGGTAGTTCATTGTTGACATTTTGTTACTCCAATTTATGGTAGCCTTATCATTATGGAAGGTAGTTCGTTGTTGAGATTTTGTTACTCCAATGGATGGTAGACTTGTCATTGTGGAAGGTAGTTCGTTGTTGAGATTTTGTTACTCTAATGGATGGTAGCCTTGTCATTATGCAAATTAGTTCATTATTGACATTTTGTTACTCCATTGGATGGTAGCCTTGTCATTATCGAAAGTAGTTTGTTATTTAGATTTTGTTACTCTAATGGATGGTAGACTTGTCATTATGGAACGTAGTTTGTTGTTGAGATTTTGTTACTCTAATGAATGGTAGCGTTGTCATTATGGATGGTAGTTCATTGTTGAGATTTTGTTACTCCATTGGATGGTAGCCTTGTCATTACCGAAAGTAGTTTGTTGTTTAGATTTTGATACTCTAATGGATGGTAGCCTTGTCATTACGGAAGGAAGTTCATTGTTGACATTTTGTTCATCCAATGGATGGTAGCCTTTTCATTATTGAAGGTAGTTCGTTGTTAAGATTTTGTTACTCCAATGGATGGTAGCCTTGTCATTATGGATGGTAGTTCGTTGTTGAGATTTTGTTACTCCATTGTATGGTACCCTTGTCATTACCGAAAGTAGTTCATTGTTCAGTTTTTGTTACTCTAATGGATGGTAGCCTTGTCATTACGGAAGGTAGTTCGTTGTTGAGATTTTGTTACTCCAATGGATGGTAGCCTTGTCATTATGGATGGTAGTTCGTTGTTAAGATTTTGTCACTACAATGGATGGTAGCCTTTCATTATGGATGGTAGTTCGTTGTTGAGATTTTGTTACTCAATTGTATGGTACCCTTGTCATTACCGAAAGTAGTTCATTGTTCCGATTTTCTTACTCCAATGGATGGTAGCCTTGTCATTACGGAAGGTAGTTCATTGTTGAGATTTTCTTACTTCAATGGATGGTATCCTTGTCATTATGGAAGGTAGTTCGTTGTTAAGATTTTGTTACTCTAATGGATGGTATCCCTGTCATTATGGAAGGTAGTTCATTGTTAAGATTTTGTTTCTCCAATGGATGGTGGCCTTGTTATTATGAAAGGTAGTTCGTTGTTGATATTTTGTTAGACCAATGGATGGTAACCTTTTCATTATGGAAGGTAGTTCGTTTTTGAGATTTTGTTACTCCAATGGATGGTAGACTTGTCATTATGAAAGGTAGTTCATTGTTGACATTTTGTTACTCCAATGGATGGTAGCCTTTTCAGTTTGGAAGGTAGTTTGTTTGTTGAGATTTTGTTACTCCAATTGATGGTAGCCTTGTCATTATGGATGGTAGTTTGTTGTTGAGATTTTGTTACTCCATTGGATGGTAGCCTTGTCATTACCGAAAGTAGTTTGTTTTTTAGATTTTGTTACTCTAATGGATGGTAGACTTGTCATTATGGAAGGTAGTTTGTTGTTGAGATTTTGTTACTCCAATGGTTGGTAGCCTTATCATTATGGATGGTAGTTCGTTGTTGAGATTTTGTTACTCCATTGGATGGTAGCCTTGTCCTTACCGAAAGTAGTTTATTGTTGAGATTTTGTTACTCTAATGGATGGTAGCCTTGTCATTATGGAAGGTAGTTTGTTGTTGACATTTTGTTACTCCAATGGATGGTAGCCTTTTCATTATGGAAGGTAGTTCGTTGTTGAGATTTTTTTACTCCAATGGATGGTAGCCTTGTCATTATTGAAGGTAGTTCATTGTTGAGATTTTGTTACTCCAATGTATGGTAGCCTTGTAATTATTGAAGGTAGTTCATTGATGAGATTTTATTAGTCCAATGGATGATAGCCTTGTCATTATCGAAGGTAGTTCGTTGTTGAGATTTTGTTACACCAATGGATGGTAGGCTTGTCATTATGGAAGGTGGTTCGTTGTTGAGGTTTTATTAATCCAATGGATGGTATTCGTGTCATTATGGAAGGTTGTTCATTGTTGAGATTTTGATACTCCATTGGATGGTAGCCTTGTCATTATGGAAGGTAGTTCATTGTTGACATTTTGTAACTCTAATGGATGGTAGCCTTTTCATTATGGAAGGTAGTTCGTTGTTGAGATTTTGTTACTCAAATGGATGGTATCCTTGCCATTATAGAAGGTAGTTCATTGTTGAGATTTTTGCTCTCCAATGGATGGTAGCCTTGTAATTATGGAAGGTAGTTTGTTGTTGATATTTTATTACTCCAATGGTTGGTAGCCTTGCCATTATGGAAGGTAGTTTGTTGTTGAGATTTTGGTACTCCAATGGATGGTAGCCTTGTAATTATGGAAGGTTGTTTGTTGTGGAGATTTTGTTACTCCAATGGATGGTAGACTTGTCATTATGGATGGTAGTTCGTTGTTGAGATTTTGTTACTCTAATGGATGGTAGCCTTGTCATTATTCAAAGTAGTTCATTGTTGACATTTTGTTACTCCATTGGATGGTAGCCTTGTCATTACCGAAAGTAGTTTGTTGTTTAGATTTTGTTACTCTAATGGATGGTAGACTTGTCATTACGGAATGAAGTTCATTGTTGACATTTTGTTCATCCAATGGATGGTAGCCTTTTCATTATTGAAGGTAGTTCGTTGGTAAGATTTTGTTACTCCAATGGATGGTAACCTTGTCATTATGGATGGTAGTTTCTTGATGAGATTTTGTTACTCATGTGGATGGTAGCCTTGTCATTACAGAAAGTAGTTCTTTGTTGAGATTTTGTTACTCTAATGGATGGTAGCCTTGTCATTATGCAAGGTAATTCATTGTTGACATTTTGTTACTCCAATTTATGGTAGCCTTGTCATTATGGAAGGTAGTTCGTTGTTGAGATTTTATTACTCCAATGGATGGTAGACATGTCATTATGGAAGGTAGTTTGTTGTTGAGATTTTGTTACTCTAATGGATGGTAGCCCTGTCATTATGCAAAGTAGTTCATTTTTGACATTTTGTTACTCCATTGGATGGTAGCCTTGTCATTACCGAAAGTAGTTTGTTGTTTAGATTTTGTTACTCTAATGGATGGTAGACTTGTCATTATGGAAGGTAGTTTGTTGTTGAGATTTTGTTACTCTAATGAATGGTAGCGTTGTCATTATGGATGGTAGTTCATTATTGAGATTTTGTTACTCCATTGGATGGTAGCCTTGTCATTACCCAAAGTAGTTTGTTGTTTAGATTTTTTTACTCTAATGGATGGTAGCCTTGTCATTACGGAAGGAAGTTCATTGTTGACATTTTGTTCATCCAATGGATGGTAGCCTTTTCATTATTGAAGGTAGTTCGTTGTTAAGATTTTGTTACTCCAATGGATGGTAGCCTTGTCATTATGGATGGTAGTTCGTTGTTGAGATTTTGTTACTCCATTGTATGGTACCCTTGTCATTACCGAAAGTAGTTCATTGTTCAGATTTTGTTACTCTAATGGATGGTAGCCTTGTCGTTATGGAAGGTAGTTTGTTGTTGAGATTTTGTTACTCCAATGGATGGTAGCCTTGTCATTATGGATGGTAGTTTGTTGTTAAGATTTTGTTACTACAATGGATGGTAGCCCCTCATTATGGATGGTAGTTCGTTGTTGAGATTTTGTTACTCAATTGTATGGTACCCTTGTCATTACCGAAAGTAGTTCATTGTTCCGATTTTCTTACTCCAATGGATGGTAGACTTGTCATTACGGAAGGTAGTTCATTGTTGGGATTTTCTTACTTCAATGGAGGGTATCCTTGTCATTATGGAAGGTAGTTCGTTGTTAAGATTTTGTTACTCTAATGGATGGTATCCTTGTCATTATGGAAAGTAGTTCATTGTTGAGATTTTGTTTCTCCAATGGATGGTAGCCTTGTTATTATGAAAGGTAGTTCGTTGTTGATATTTTGTTACTCCAATGGATGGTAACCTTTTCATTATGGAAGGTAGTTCGTTGTTGAGATTTTGTTACTCCAATGGATGGTAGCCTTGTCATTATGGAAGGTGGTTCGTTGTTGAGATTTTGTTAATCCAATGGATGGTATTCGTGTCATTATGGAAGGTAGTTCATTGTTGAGATTTTAATACTCCATTGGATGGTAGCCTTGTCATTATGGAAGGTAGTTCATTGTTGACATTTTGTTACTCCAATGGATGGTAGCCTTTTCATTATGGAAGGTAGTTAGTTGTTGATATTTTGTTACTCAAATGGATGGTATCCTTGCCATTACAGAAGGTAGTTCATTGTTGAGATTTTTGCTCTCCAATGGATGGTAGCCTTGTAATTATGGAAGGTAGTTTGTTGTTGAGATTTTTTTACTCCAATGGATGGTAGCCTTGCCATTATGGAAGGTAGTTTGTTGTTGAGATTTTGTTACTCCAATGGATGGTAGCCTTGTAATTATGGAAGGTTGTTTGTTGTTGAGATTTTGTTACTCCAATGGATGGTAGCCTTTTCATTATGGAAGATAGTTTGTTCTTGAGCTTTTGTTACTCAAAAGGATGGTAGCCTTTTTATTATGGAAGCTAGTTCGTTGTTGAGATTTTGTTACACCAATGGATGGTAGCCTTGTCATAATGGAAGTTAGTTTGTTGCTGAGATTTTTTTACTCCAATGGATGGTAGCCTTGTGATTATGGAAGGTAGTTCGTTGTTTAGATTTTGTTACTCTAATGGATGGTAGCCTTGTCATTATGGATGGTAGTTTTTTGATGAGATTTTGTTACTCCATTGGATGGTAGCACTGTCATAACAGAAAGTAGTTCGTTGTTGAGATTTTGTTACTCCAATGGATGGTAGCCTTGTCATTATGCAAGGTAGTTCATTGTTGAGATTTAGTTACTGTAATGGATGGTAGCCTTGTCATTATGCAAGGTAGTTCATTGTTTACATTTTGTTACTCCAATGAATGGTAGCCTTGTCATTATGGAAGGTAGTTTTTTGTTGAGATTTTGTTACTCCAATGGATGGTAGACTTGTCATTATGGAAGGTATTTTGTTGTTGAGACTTTGTCACTCCAATGGATGGTAGCCTTGTCATTATGGATGGTAGTTCGTTGTTAAAATTTTGTTACTCCATTGGATGGTAGCCTTGTCATTACCAAAAGTAGTTTGTTGTTTAGATTTTGTTAATCTAATGGATGGTAGCCTTGTCATTATGGAAGGAAGTTCATTGTTGACATTTTGTTACTCCAATGGATGGTAGCCTTTTCATTATTGAAGGTAGTTCGTTGTTAAAATTTTGTTACTCCAATGGATGGTAGCCTTGTCATTATGGATGGTAGTTTTTTGTTGAGATTTTGTTACTCCATTGTATGGTACCCTTGTCATTACTGAAATGAGTTCATTGTTCAGATTTTCTTACTCCAATGGATGGTAGCCTTGTCATTACAGAAGGTAGTTCGTTGTTGAGATTTTTTTACTTCAATTGATGGTATCCTTGTCATTATGGAAGGTAGTTCGTTGTTAATATTTTGTTACTCTAATGGATAGTATCCTTGTCATTATGAAAGGTAGTTCATTGTTGAGATTTTATTTCTCCAATGGATGGTAGCCTTGTCATTATGGAAGGTAGTTCGTTGTTGATATTTTTTTACTCTAGTGGATGGTAGCCTTTTCATTATGGAAGGAAGTTTGTTGTTGTGATTTTGTTACTTCAATGGATAGTAGCCTTGTCATTATGGAAGGTCGTTCGTTGTTAAGATTTTGTTACACCAATGGATGGTAGCCTTGTCATTATGAAGGTAGTTCATTGTTGAGATTTTGTTACTCCAATAGATGGTATCCTTGTCATTATGTAAGGTAGTTCTTTGTTGAGATTTTGTTACTCCAATGGATGTTAGACTTGTCATTATGAAAGGTAGTTCTTTGTTGAGATTTTTTTACTCCAATGGATGGTAGACTTGTCATTATTGAAGGTAGTGCGTTGTTGAGATTTTGTTACTCCAATGGATGGTAGCCTTGTCATTACCGAAAGTAGTTTGTTGTTTAGATTTTGTTACTCTAATGGATGGTAGCCTTGTCATTATGGAAGGTAGTTCAATGTTGACATTTTGTTAATCCAATGGATGGTAGCCTTTTCATTATGGAAGGTAGTTCGTTGTTGAGATTTTGTTACTCCAATTAATGGTAGCCTTGTCATTATTGAAGGTAGTTCATTGTTGAGATTTTGTTACTCCAATGGATGGTAGCCTTGTAATTACTGAAGGTAGTTCATTGATGAGATTTTATTACTCCAATGGATGATATCCTTGTCATTATTGAAGGTAGTTCTGTGGTGAGATTTTGTTACACCAATGGATGGTAGGCTTGTAATTATGGAAGGTGGTTCGTTGTTGAGATTTTGTTAATCCAATGGATGGTATTCGTGTCATTATGGAAGGTAGTTCGTTGTTGAGATATTGTTACTCCATTGGATGGTAGCCTTGTCATTATGGAAGGTAGTTCATTGTTGACATTTTGTTACTCCAATGGAACGTAGCCTTTTCATTATGGAAGGTAGTTTGTTGTTGAGATTTTGTTACTCAAATGGATGGTATCCTTGCCATTACGGAAGGTAGTTCGTTGTTGAGATTTTTGCTCTCCAATGGATGGTAGCCTTGTCATTATGGAATGTAGTTTGTTGTTGAGATTTTATTACTCAAATGGATGGTAGCCTTTTCATTATGGAAAGTAATTCGTTGTTGAGATTTTGTTACTCCAATGGATGGTAGCCTTGTAATTATGGAAGGTTGTTTGTTTTTGAGATTTTGTTACTCCAATGGATGGTAGCCTCTTCATTATGGAATATAGTTTGTTGTTGAGCTTTTGTTACTCAAATGGATGGTAGCCTTTTTATTATGGAAGGTAGTTCGTTGTTGAGATTTTGTTACACCAATGGATGGTAGCCTTGTCATAATGGAAGGTAGTTTGTTGCTGATATTTTGTTACTCCAATGGATGGTAGCCTTGTGATTATGGAAGGTAGTTTGTTGTTTAGATTTTGTTACTCCAATGGATGGTAACCTTGTCATTATGGATGGTAGTTTTTTGATGACATTCTGTTACTCATGTGGATGGTAGCATTGTCATTATAGAAAGTAGTTCTTTGTTGAGATTTTGTTACTCTAATGGATGGTAGCCTTGTCATTATGCAAGGTAGTTCATTGTTGACATTTTGTTACTCCAATTTATGGTAGCCTTGTCATTATGGAATGTAGTTCGTTGTTGATATTTTGTTACTTCAATGGATGGTAGACTTGTCATTATGGAAGGTAGTTCGTTGTTGAGATTTTGTTACTCCATTGGATGGTAGCCTTGTCATTACCGAAAGTAGTTTGTTGTTTAGATTTTGTTACTCTAATGGATGGTAGACTTGTCATTATGGAAGGTAGTTTGTTGTTGAGATTTTATTACTCCAATGAATGGTGGCATTGTCATTATGGATGGTAGTTCATTATTGAGATTTTGTTACTCCATTGGATGGTAGCCTTGTCATTACCGAAAGTAGTTTGTTGTTTAGATTTTATTACTCTAATGGATGGTAGCCTTGTCATTACGGAAGGAAGTTCATTGTTGACGTTTTGTTCATCCAATGTATGGTAGCCTTTTCATTATTGAAGGTAGTTCGTTGTTAAGATTTTGTTACTCTAATGGATGGTAACCTTGTCATTATGGATGGTAGTTTTTTGATGAGATTTTGTTACTCATGTGGATGGTAGCATTGTCATTACAGAAAGTAGTTCTTTGTTGAGATTTTGTTACTCTAATGGATGGTAGCCTTGTCATTATGCAAGGTAATTCATTGTTGACATTTTGTTACTCCAATTTATGGTAGCCTTGTCATTATGGAAGGTAGTTCGTTGTTGAGATTTTGTTACTCCAATGGATGGTAGACTTGTCATTGTGGAAGGTAGTTCGTTGTTGAGATTTTGTTACTCTAATGGATGGTAGCCTTGTCATTATGCAAATTAGTTCATTATTGACATTTTGTTACTCCATTGGATGGTAGCCTTGTCATTATCGAAAGTAGTTTGTTATTTAGATTTTGTTACTCTAATGGATGGTAGACTTATCATTATGGAACGTAGTTTGTTGTTGAGATTTTGTTACTCTAATGAATGGTAGCGTTGTCATTATGGATGGTAGTTCATTGTTGAGATTTTGTTACTCCATTGGATGGTAGCCTTGTCATTACCGAAAGTAGTTTGTTGTTTAGATTTTGTTACTCTAATGGATGGTAGCCTTGTCATTACGGAAGGAAGTTCATTGTTGACATTTTGTTCATCCAATGGATGGTAGCCTTTTCATTATTGAAGGTAGTTCGTTGTTAAGATTTTGTTACTCCAATGGATGGTAGCCTTGTCATTATGGATGGTAGTTCGTTGTTGAGATTTTGTTACTCCATTGTATGGTACCCTTGTCATTACCGAAAGTAGTTCATTGTTCAGTTTTTGTTACTCTAATGGATGGTAGCCTTGTCATTACGGAAGGTAGTTCGTTGTTGAGATTTTGTTACTCCAATGGATGGTAGCCTTGTCATTATGGATGGTAGTTCGTTGTTAAGATTTTGTTACTACAATGGATGGTAGCCTTTCATTATGGATGGTAGTTCGTTGTTGAGATTTTGTTACTCAATTGTATGGTACCCTTGTCATTACCGAAAGTAGTTCATTGTTCCGATTTTCTTACTCCAATGGATGGTAGCCTTGTCATTACGGAAGGTAGTTCATTGTTGAGATTTTCTTACTTCAATGGATGGTATCCTTGTCATTATGGAAGGTAGTTCGTTGTTAAGATTTTGTTACTCTAATGGATGGTATCCCTGTCATTATGGAAGGTAGTTCATTGTTAAGATTTTGTTTCTCCAATGGATGGTAGCCTTGTTATTATGAAAGGTAGTTCGTTGTTGATATTTTGTTAGACCAATGGATGGTAACCTTTTCATTATGGAAGGTAGTTCGTTTTTGAGATTTTGTTACTCCAATGGATGGTAGACTTGTCATTATGAAAGGTAGTTCATTGTTGACATTTTGTTACTCCAATGGATGGTAGCCTTTTCAGTATGGAAGGTAGTTTGTTTGTTGAGATTTTGTTACTCCAATTGATGGTAGCCTTGTCATTATGGATGGTAGTTTATTGTTGAGATTTTGTTACTCCATTGGATGGTAGCCTTGTCATTACCGAAAGTAGTTTGTTTTTTAGATTTTGTTACTCTAATGGATGGTAGACTTGTCATTATGGAAGGTAGTTTGTTGTTGAGATTTTGTTACTCCAATGGTTGGTAGCCTTATCATTATGGATGGTAGTTCGTTGTTGAGATTTTGTTACTCCATTGGATGGTAGCCTTGTCCTTACCGAAAGTAGTTTATTGTTGAGATTTTGTTACTCTAATGGATGGTAGCCTTGTCATTATGGAAGGTAGTTTGTTGTTGACATTTTGTTACTCCAATGGATGGTAGCCTTTTCATTATGGAAGGTAGTTCGTTGTTGAGATTTTTTTACTCCAATGGATGGTAGCCTTGTCATTATTGAAGGAAATTCATTGTTGAGATTTTGTTACTCCAATGTATGGTAGCCTTGTAATTATTGAAGGTAGTTCATTGATGAGATTTTATTAGTCCAATGGATGATAGCCTTGTCATTATCGAAGGTAGTTCGTTGTTGAGATTTTGTTACACCAATGGATGGTAGGCTTGTCATTATGGAAGGTGGTTCGTTGTTGAGATTTTATTAATCCAATGGATGGTATTCGTGTCATTATGGAAGGTTGTTCATTGTTGAGATTTTGATACTCCATTGGATGGTAGCCTTGTCATTATGGAAGGTAGTTCATTGTTGACATTTTGTTACTCCAATGGATGGTAGCCTTTTCATTATGGAAGGTAGTTCATTGTTGAGATTTTGTTACTCAAATGGATGGTATCCTTGCCATTATAGAAGGTAGTTCATTGTTGAGATTTTTGCTCTCCAATGGATGGTAGCCTTGTAATTATGGAAGGTAGTTTGTTGTTGATATTTTATTACTCCAATGGATGGTAGCCTTGCCATTATGGAAGGTAGTTTGTTGTTGAGATTTTGTTACTCCAATGGATGGTAGCCTTGTAATTATGGAAGGTTGTTTGTTGTGGAGATTTTGTTACTCCAATGGATGGTAGCCTTTTCATTATGGAAGATAGTTTGTTGTTAAGCTTATGTTACTCAAAAGGATGGTAGCCTTTTTATTATGGAAGCTAGTTCGTTGTTGAGATTTTGTTACACCAATGGATGGTAGCCTTGTCATAATGGAAGGTAGTTTGTTTCTGAGATTTTGTTACTCCAATGGATGGTAGCCTTGTGATTATGGAAGGTAGTTCGTCGTTTAGATTTTGTTACTCTAATGGATGGTAGCCTTGTCATTATGGATGGTAGTTTTTTGATGAGATTTTGTTACTCCATTGGATGGTAGCATTGTCATAACAGAAAGTAGTTCGTTGTTGAGATTTTGTTAATCCAATGGATGGTAGCCTTGTCATTATGCAAGGTAGTTCATTGTTGAAATTTTGTTACTCCAATTTATGGTAGCCTTGTCATTATGGAAGGTAGTTCTTTGTTTTGATTTTGTTAATCCAATGGATGGTAGGCTTGTCATTATGGAAGGTAGTTCGTTGTTGAGATTTAGTTACTCTAATGGATGGTCGCCTTGTCATTATGCAAGGTAGTTCATTGTTTACATTTTGTTACTCCAATGAATGGTAGCCTTGTCATTATGGAAGGTAGTTTTTTGTTGAGATTTTGTTACTCCAATGGATGGTAGACATGTCATTATGGAAGGTAGTTTGTTGTTGAGACTTTGTTACTCCAATGGAGGGTAGCCTTGTCATTATGGAGGGTAGTTCGTTGTTAAAATTTTGTTACTCCATTGGATGGTAGCCTTGTCATTACCAAAAGTAGTTTGTTGTTTAGATTTTGTTATTCTAATGGATGGTAGCCTTGTCATTACGAAAGGAAGTTCATTGTTGACATTTTGTTACTCCAATGGATGGTAGCCTTTTCATTATTGAAGGTAGTTCGTTGTTAAAATTTTGTTACTCCAATGGATGGTAGCGTTGTCATTATGGATGGTAGTTTGTTGTTGAGATTTTGTTACTCCATTGTATGGTACCCTTGTCATTACCGAAAGTAGTTCATTGTTCAGATTTTCTTACTCCAATGGATGGTAGCCTTGTCATTACGGAAGGTAGTTCGTTGTTGAGATTTTTTTACTTCAATTGATGGTATCCTTGTCATTATGGAAGGTAGTTCGTTGTTAATATTTTGTTACTCTAATGGATGGTATCCTTGTAATTATGAAACGTAGTTCATTGTTGAGATTTTATTTCTCCAATGGATTGTAGCCTTGTCATTATGGAAGGTAGTTCGTTGTTGATATTTTGTTACTCTAGTGGATGGTAGCCATTTCATTATGGAAGGAAGTTTGTTGTTGTGATTTTGTTACTTCAATGGATGGTAGCCTTGTCATTATGGAAGGTCGTTCGTTGTTGAGATTTTGTACACCAATGGATGGTAGCCTTGTCATTATGAAGGTAGTTCATTGTTGAGATTTTGTTACTCCAATAGATGGTATCCTTGTCATTATGTAAGGTAGTTCTTTGTTGAGATTTTGTTACTCCAATGGATGGTAGCCTTGTCATTATTAAAGGTAGTTCATTGTTGAGATTTTTTTACTCAAATGGATAGTAGACTTGTCATTATGGAATGTAGTTCGTTGTTGATATTTTGTTACTCCAATGGATGGTAGCCTTGTCATTATGGAAGGTAGTTCGTTGTTGAGATTTTGTTAGTCCTATGGATGGTATTCGTGTCATTATGCAAGGTAGTTCATTGTTGAGATTTTGTTACTCTATTGGATGGTAGCCTTGTCATTATGGAAGGTAGTTCATTGTTGAGATTTTGTTACTATAATGGATGGTAGCCTTGTCGTTATGGAAGGTAGTTCGTTATTGGCATTTTGTTACTCCAATGGATGGTAGCCTTTTCATTATGGAAGGTAGTTTGTTGTTGAGATTTTGTTACTCCAATGGATGGTAGCCTTGTCATTATTGAAGGTAGTTCGTTGTTGAGATTTTGTTACTCCAATGGATGGTAGCCTTGTAATTATTGAAGGTAGTTCATTGATGAGATTTTATTACTACAATGGATGATATCCTTGTCATTATCGAAGTTAGTTCGTTGTTGGGATTTTGTTACACCAATGGATGGTAGGCTTGTCATTATGGAAGGTGGTTCGTTGTTGATATTTTGTTAATCCAATGGATGGTATTCGTGTCATTATGGAAGGTAGTTCGTTGTTGAGATTTTTTTACTCCATTGGATGGTAGCCTTGTCATTATGGAAGGTAGTTCATTGTTGACATTTTGTTACTCCAATGGATGGTAGCCTTTTCATTATGGAAGGTAGTTCGTTGTTGAGATTTTGTTACTCAAATGGATGGTATCCTTGCCATTACTGAAGGTAGTTCGTTGTTGATATTTTTGCTCTCCAATGGATGGTAGCCTTGTCATTATGGAAGGTAGTTTGTTGTTGAGATTTTGTTACTCCAATGGATGGTAGCCTTATAATTATGGAAGGTTGTTTGTTGTTGAGATTTTGTTACTCCAATGGATGGTAGCCTTTTCATTATGGAAGATAGTTTGTTGTTGAGCTTTTGTTACTCAAATGGATGGTAGCCTTTTTATTATGGAAGGTAGTTCGTTGTTGAGATTTTGTTACACCAATGGATGGTAGCCTTGTCATAATGGAAGGTAGTTTGTTGCTGAGATTTTGTTACTCCAATGGATGGTAGCCTTGTGATTATGGAAGGTAGTTCGTTGTTTAGATTTGGTTACTCCAATGGATGGTAGCGTTGTGATTATGGATGGTAGTTTTTTGATGAGATTTTGTTACTCCATTGGATGGTAGCATTGTCATTACAGAAAGTAGTTCGTTGTTGAGATTTTGTTACTCTAATGGATGGTAGCCTTGTCATTATGCAAGGTAGTTCATTGTTGACATTTTTTTACTCCAATTTATGGTAGCCTTGTCATTATGGAAGGTAGTTCATTGTTGAGATTTTGTTACTCCAATGGATGGTAGAGTTGTCATTATGGAAGGTAGTTCGTTGTTGAGATTTTGTTACTCCAATGAATGGTAGCCTTGTCATTATGGATGGTAGTTTTTTGTTGAGATTTTGTTACTCCAATGGATGGTAGACTTGTCATTATGGAAGGTAGTTTGTTATTGAGATTTTGTTACTCCAATGGATGGTAGCCTTGTCATTATGGATGGTAGTTCGTTGTTAAAATTTTGTTACTCCATTGGATGGTAGCCTTGTCATTACCAAAAGTAGTTTGTTGTTTAGATTTTGTTACTCCAATGGATGGTAGCCTTGTAATTATGGATGGTAGTTTGTTGTTGAGATTTTGTTACTCTATTGTATGGTACCCTTGTCATTACCGAAAGTAGTTCATTGTAAAGATTTTCTTACTCTAATGGATGGTAGCCTTGTCATTACGGAAGGTAGTTCGTTGTTGAGATTTTGTTACTTCAATGGATGGTATCCTTGTCATTATGGAAGGTAGTTCGTTGTTAAGATTTTGTTACTCTAATGGATGGTATCCGTGTCATTATGGAAGGTAGTTCATTGTTGAGATTTTATTTCTCCAATGGATGGTAGCCTTGTCATTATGGAAGGTAGTTCGTTGTTGATATTTTGTTACTCTAGTGGATGGTAGCCTTTTCATTATGGAAGGAAGTTTGTTGTTGTGATTTTGTTACTTCAATGGATGGTAGCCTTGTCATTATGGAAGGTAGTTCGTTGTTGAGATTTTGTTACTCCAATAGATGTTAGCCTTGTCATTATGTAAGGTAGTTCTTTATTGAGATTTTGTTACTCCAATGGATGGTAGCCTTGTCATTATTAAAGGTAGTTCGTTGTTGAGATTTTGTTACTCAAATGGATAGTAGACTTGTCATTATGGAATGTAGTTTGTTGTTGATATTTTGTTACTCCAATGGATGGTAGCCTTGTCATTATGGAAGGTAGTTCGTTGTTGAGATTTTGTTAGTCCAATGGATGGTATTCGTGTCATTATGCAAGGTAGTTCATTGTTGAGATTTTGTTACTCCATTGGATGGTAGCCTTGTCATTATGGAAGATAGTTCATTGTTGAGATTTTGTTACTCTAATGAATGGTATCCTCTCCATTATGGAAGGTAGTTCGTTGTTAATATTTTGTTTCTCCAATGTATGGTATCCTTTCCATTACGGAAGGTAGTTCATTGTTGAGATTTTGTTTTCCAATGGATGGTAGCATTGTCATTCTGGAAGGTAGTTCGTTATTGAGATTTTATTAATCCAATGGATGGTAGCCTGGTCATTATGGAAGGTAGTTTGTTGTTGAGATTTTGTTACTCCAATGGATGGTAGCCTTGTCATTATGGAAGGTAGTTCGTTGTTGAGATTTTGTTACTCTAATGGATGGTAGCCTTGTCATTATGGATGGTAGTTCGTTGATGGGATTTTATTATTCCATTGGATGGTAGCTTTCTCATTATAGAATGTATTTCGTTGTTGAGATTTTGTTACTCTAATGGATGGTAGCCTTGTCATTATTGAAGGTAGTTCGTTGTTGAGATTTTGTTACTCCAATGGATGGTAGCCTTGTAATTATTGAAGGTAGTTCATTGATGAGATTTTATTACTCCAATGGATGATAGCCTATTCATTATCGAAGTTAGTTCATTGTTGAGATTTTGTTACACCAATGGATGGTAGGCTTGTCATTATGGAAGGTGGTTCGTTGTTGAGATTTTGTTAATCCAATGGATGGTATTCGTGTCATTATGGAAGGTAGTTCGTTGTTGAGATTTTTTTACTCCATTGGATGGTAGCCTGGTCATTATGAAAGGTAGTTCATTGTTGACATTTTGTTACTCCAATGGATGGTAGCCTTTTCATTATGGAAGGTAGTTCGTTGTTGAGATTTTGTTACTCAAATGGATGGTATCCTTGCCATTACGAAAGGTAGTTCGTTGTTGATATTTTTGCTTTCCAATGGATGGTAGCCTTGTCATTATGGAAGGTAGTTTGTTGTTGAGATTTTATTACTCCAATGGATGGTAGCCTTGCCATTATGGAAGGTAGTTCATTGTTGAGATTTTGTTACTCCAATGGATGGTAGCCTTGTAATTATGGAAGGTTGTTTGTTGTTGAGATTTTGTTACTCCAATGGATGGTAGCCTTTTCATTATGGAAGATAGTTTGTTGTTGAGATTTTGTTACTCCAATGGATGGTAGCCTTGTCATTATGGATGGTAGTTTTTTGATGAGATTTTATTACTCCATTTGATGGTAGCATTGTCATTACAGAAAGTAGGTCGTTGTTGAGATTTTGTTACTCTAATGGATGGTAGCCTTGTCATTATGCAAGGTAGTTCATTGTTGAGATTTTGTTACTCCAATGGATGGTAGCCTTGTCATTATGGAAGGTAGTTTGTTGTTGAGATTTTGTTACTCTAATGGATGGTAGCCTTGTCATTATGGATGGTAGATCGTTGATGGGATTTTGTTACTCCATTGGATGGTAGCTTTGTCATTACAGAAAGTAGTTCGTTGTTGAGATTTTGTTACTCCAATGGATGGTAGCCTTGTAATTATTGAAGGTAGTTCATTGATGAGATTTTATTACTCCAATGGATGATAGCCTTGTCATTATCGAAGTTAGTTCGTTGTTGAGATTTTGTTACACCAATGGATGGTAGGCTTGTCATTATGGAAGGTGGTGCGTTGTTGAGATTTTGTTAATCCAATGGAGGGTATTCGTGTCATTATGGAAGGTAGTTCGTTGTTGAGATTTTTTTACTCCATTGGATGGTAGCCTTGTCATTATGGAAGGTAGTTCATTGTTGACATTTTTTTACTCCAATGGATGGTAGCCTTTTCATTATGGAAGGTAGTTCGTTGTTGACATTTTGTTACTCAAATGGATGGTATCCTTGCCATTACGGAAGGTAGTTCGTTGTTGATATTTTTGCTCTCCAAGGGATGGTAGCCTTGTCATTATGCAAGGTAGTTTGTTGTTGAGATTTTATTACTCCAATGGACGGTAGCCTTGCCATTATGGAAGGTAGTTCGTTGTTGAGATTTTGTTACTCCAATGGATGGTAGCCTTTTAATTATGGAAGGTTGTTTAGTGTTGAGATTTTGTTACTCCAATGGATGGTAGCCTTTTCATTATGGAAGATATTTTGTTGTTGAGCTTTTGTTACTCAAATGGATGGTAGCCTTTTTATTATGGAAGGTAGTTCGTTGTTGAGATTTTGTTACACCAATGGATGGTAGCCTTGTCATAATGGAAGGTAGTTTGTTGCTGAGATTTTGTTACTCCAATGGATGGTAGCCTTGTGATTATGGAAGGTAGTTCGTTGTTTAGATTTTATTATTCCAATGGATGGTAGCCTTGTCATTATGGATGGTAGTTTTTTGATGAGATTTTGTTACTCCATTTGATGGTAGCATTGTCATTACAGAAAGTAGTTCGTTGTTGAGATTTTGTTACTCTAATGGATGGTAGCCTTCTCATAATGCAAGGTAGTTCATTGTTGACATTTTGTTACTCTAAATTTATGGTAGCCTTGTCATTATGGAAGGTAGTTCATTGTTGAGATTTTGTTACTCCAATGAATGGTAGACTTGTCATTATGGAAGGTAGTTCGTTGTTGAGATTTTGTTACTCTAATGGATTGTAGCCTTGTCATTATGCAAGGTAGTTCATTGTTGACATTTTGTTACTCCAATGAATGGTAGCCTTGTCATTATGGAAGGTAGTTTTTTGTTGTGATTTTGTTACTCCAATGGATGGTAGCCTTGTCATTATGGATGGTAGTTCGTTTTTAAAATTTTGTTACTCCATTGGATGGTAGCCTTGTCATTACCAAAAGTAGTTTGTTGTTTAGATTTTGTTACTCTAATGGATGGTAGCCTTGTCATTACGGAAGGAAGTTCATTGTTGACATTTTGTTACTCCAATGGATGGTAGCCTTTTCATTATTGAAGGTAGTTCGTTGCTGAGATTTTGTTACTCTAATGGATGGTAGCCTTGTCATTATGGATGGTAGTTCGTTGATTGGATTTTGTTACTCCATTGGATGGTAGCTTTGTCATTACAGAAAGTAGGTCGTTGTTGAGATTTTGTTACTCTAATGGATGGTAGCCTTCTCATTGTTGAAGGTAGTTCGTTGTTGAGATCTTGTTACTCCAATGGATGGTAGCCTTGTAATTATTGAAGGTAGTTCGTTGTTAAGATTTTGTTACTCTAATGGATGGTATCCTTGTCATTATGAAAGATAGTTCATTGTTGAGATTTTATTTCTCCAATGGATGGTAGCCTTGACATTATGGAAGGTAGTTCGTTGTTGATATTTTGTTACTCTAGTGGATGGTAACCTTTTCATTATGGAAGGTAGTTTGTTGTTGTGATTTTGTTACTTCAATGGATGATAGCCTTGTAATTATGGAAGGTAATTTGTTGTTTAGATTTTGTTACACCAATGGATTGTAGCCTTGTCATTATGGAAGGTAGTTCATTGTTGAGATTTTGTTACTCCAATAGATGGTAGCCTTGTCATTATGTAAGGTAGTACTTTGTTTAGATTTTGTTACTCCAATGGATGGTAGCCTTTTCATTATTAAAGGTAGTTCGTTATTGAGATTTTGTTACTCAAATGGATAGTAGACTTGTCATTATGGAATGTAGTTCGTTGTTGATATTTTGTAACTCCAATGGATGGTAGCCTTGTCATTATGGAAGGTAGTTCGTTGTTGATATTTTGTTAGTCTAATGGATGGTATTCGTGTCATTATGCAAGGTAGTTCATTGTTGAGATTTTGTTACTCCATTGGATGGTAGTCTTGTCATTATGGAAGGTAGTTCATTGTTGAGATTTTGTTACACTAATGGATGGTATCCTTTCCATTATGGAAGGTAGTTCGTTGTTGAGATTTTGTTTCACCAATGGATGGTATCCTTTCCATTACGGAAGGTAGTTCATTGTTGAGATTTTGTTTTCCAATGGATGGTAGCATTGTCATTCTGGAAGGTAGTTCTTTGTTGAGATTTTATTACTCCAATGGATGGTAGCCTGGTCATTATGGAAGGTAGTTTGTTGTTGAGATTTTGTTACTCCAATGGATGGTAGCGTTGTCATTATGGAAGGTAGTTTGTTGTTGAGATTTTGTTACTCTAATGGATGGTACCCTTGTCATTAAGGATGGTAGTTCGTTGATGGGATTTTGTTACTCCATTGGATGGTAGCTTTGTCATTATAGAAAGTAGTTCGTTGTTGAGATTTTATTACTCTAATGGATGGTAGCCTTATCATTATTGAAGGTAGTTCATTGTTGACATTTTGTTACTCCAATGGATGGTAGACTTGTCACTATGGAAGGTAGTTCATTGTTGAGATTTTGTTACTCCAATGGATGGTAGCGTTGTCATTACGGATGGTAGTTTGTTGTTGAGATTTTGTTAATCCATTGGATGGTAGCCTTGTCATTACCGAAAGTAGTTTATTGTTGAGATTTTGTTACTCTAATGGATGGTAGCCTTGTCATTATGGAAGGTAGTTCATAGTTGACATTTTGTTACTCCAATGGATGGTAGCCTTTTCATTATGGAAGGTAGTTCATTGTTGAGATTTTGTTACTCCAATGGATGGTAGACTTGTCATTATGGAAGGTAGTTCATTGTTGAGATTTTGTTACTCCAATGGATGGTAGACTTGTCACTATGGAAGGTAGTTCATTGTTGAGATTTTGTTACTCCAATGGATGGTAACCTTGTCATTATGGATGGTAGTTTGTTGTTGAGATTTTTTTAATCCATTGGATGGTAGCCTTGTCATTACCAAAAGTAGTTTGTTGTTGAGATTTTGTTACTCTAATGGATGGTAGCCTTGTTATTGTGGAAGGTAATTCATAGTTGACATTTTGTTACTCCAATGGATGGTAGCCTTTTCATTAGGGAAGGTAGTTCATTGTTGAGATTTTGTTACTCCAATGGATGGTAGACTTTTCATTATTGAAGGTAGTTCGTTGTTGAGATTTTGTTACCCCAATGGATGGTAGACTTGTCATTATGGAAGGTAGTTTGTTATTGAGATTTTGTTACTCCAATGGATGGTAGCCTTGTCATTATGGATGGTAGTTCGTTGTTAAAATTTTGTTACTCCATTGGATGGTAGCCTTGTCATTACCAAAAGTAGTTTGTTGTTTAGATTTTGTTACTCTAATGGATGGTAGCCTTGTCATTACGGAAGGAAGTTCATTGTTGACATTTTGTTACTCCAATGGATGGTAGCCTTTTCATTATTGAAGGTAGTTCGTTGTTGAGATTTTGTTACTCTAATGGATGGTAGCCTTGTCATTATGGATGGTAGTTCGTTGATGGGATTTTGTTACTCCATTGGATGGTAGCTTTGTCATTACAGAAAGTAGTTCGTTGTTGAGATTTTGTTACTCTAATGGATAGTAGCCTTGTCATTGTTGAAGGTAGTTCGTTGTTGAGATTTTGTTACTCCAATGGATGGTAGCCTTGTAATTATTGAAGGTAGTTCGTTGTTAAAATTTTGTTACTCTAATGGATGGTATCCTTGTCATTATGGAAGATAGTTCATTGTTGAGATTTTATTTCTCCAATGGATGGTAGCCTTGTCATTATGGAAGGTAGCTCGTTGTTGATATTTTGTTACTCTAGTGGATGGTAGCCTTTTCATTATGGAAGGTAGTTTGTTGTTGTGATTTTGTTACTTCAATGGATGGTAGCCTTGTCATTATGGAAGGTAATTTGTTGTTTAGTTTTTGTTACACCAATGGATTGTAGCCTTGTCATTATGGAAGGTAGTTCATTGTTGAGATTTTGTTACTCCAATAGATGGTAGCCTTGTCATTATGTAAGGTAGTTCTTTGTTGAGATTTTGTTACTCCAATGGATGGTAGCCTTTTCATTATTAAAGGTAGTTCGTTGTTGAGAATTTTTTACTCAAATGGATGGTAGCCATGTCATTATGGAATGTAGTTCGTTGTTGATATTTTGTAACTCCAATGGATGGTAGCCTTGTCATTATGGAAGGTAGTTCGTTGTTGAGATTTTGTTAGTCCAATTGATGGTATTCGTGTCATTATGCAAGGTAGTTCATTGTTGAGATTTTGTTACTCCATTGGATGGTAGCCTTGTCATTATGGAAGGTAGTTCATTGTTGAGATTTTGTTACACTAATGGATGGTATCCTTTCCATTATGGAAGGTAGTTCGTTGTTGAGATTTTGTTTCACCAATGGATGGTATCCTTTCCATTACGGAAGGTAGTTCATTGTTGAGATTTTGTTTTCCAATGGATGGTAGCATTGTCATTCTGGAAGGTAGTTCGTTGTTGAGATTTTATTACTCCAATGGATGGTAGCCTGGTCATTATGGAAGGTAGTTTGTTGTTGAGATTTTGTTACTCCAATGGATGGTAGCGTTGTCATTATGGATGGTAGTTCGTTGTTGAGATTTTGTTTCACCAATGGATGGTATCCTTTCCATTACGGAAGGTAGTTCATTGTTGAGATTTTGTTTTCCAATGGATGGTAGCATTGTCATTCTGGAAGGTAGTTCGTTGTTGAGATTTTATTACTCCAATGGATGGTAGCCTGGTCATTATGGATGGTAGTTCGTTGTTGAGATTTTGTTACTCTAATGGATGGTACCCTTGTCATTAAAGATGGTAGTTCGTTGATGGGATTTTGTAACTCCATTGGATGGTAGCTTTGCCATTATAGAAAGTAGTTCGTTGTTGAGATTTTATTACTCTAATGGATGGTAGCCTTATCTTTATTGAAGGTAGTTCATTGTTGACATTTTGTTACTCCAATGGATGGTAGCCTTGTCATTATGGAAGGTAGTTCATTGTTGAGATTTTGTTACTCCAATGGATGGTAGACTTGTCACTATGGAAGGTAGTTTGTTGTTGAGATTTTGTTACTCCAATGGATGGTAGCCTTGTCATTATGGATGGTAGTTTGTTGTTGAGATTTTGTTAATCCATTGGATGGTATCCTTGTCATTACCGAAAGTAGTTTGTTGTTGAGATTTTGTTAATCCATTGGATGGTAGCCTTGTCATTATGGAAGGTAGTTCATAGTTGACATTTCGTTACTCCAATGGATGGTAGCCTTTTCATTATGGAAGGTAGTTCATTGTTGAGATTTTGTTACTCCAATGGATGGTAGACTTGTCATTATGAAAGGTAGTTCGTTGTTGAGATTTTGTTACTCCAATGGATGGTAGACTTGTAACTATGGAAGGTAGTTCATTGTTGAGATTTTGTTACTCCAATGGATGGTAGCCTTGTCATTATGGGTGGTAGTTCATTGTTGAGATTTTGTTACACCAATGGATGGTAGGCTTGTCATTATGGAAGGTGGTTCGTTGTTGAGATTTTGTTAATCCAATGTATGGTATTCGTGTCATTATGGAAGGTAGTTCGTTGTTGAGATTTTTTTACTCCATTGGATGGTATCCTTGTCATTATGGAAGGTAGTTCATTGTTGTCATTTTGTTACTCCAATGGATGGTAGCCTTTTCATTATGGAAGGTAGTTCGTTGTTGAGATTTTGTTACTCAAATGGATGGGATCCTTGCCATTACGGAAGGTAGTTCGTTGTTGATATTTTTGCTCTCTAATGGATGGTAGCCTTGTCATTATGGAAGGTAGTTTGTTGTTGAGATTTTATTACTCCAATGGATGGTAGCCTTTCCATTATGGAAGGTAGTTCGTTGTTGAGATTTTGTTACTCCAATGGATGGTATCCTTGTAATTATGGAAGCTTGTTTGTTGTTGAGATTTTGTTACTCCAATGGATGGTAGCCTTTTCATTATGGAAGATAGTTTGTTGTTGACCTTTTGTTACTCAAATGAATGGTAGCCTTTTTATTATGGAAGGTAGTTCGTTGTTGAGATTTTGTTACACCAATGGATGGTAGCCTTGTCATAATGGAAGATAGTTTGTTGCTGAGATTTTCTTACTCCAATGGATGGTACGCTTGTGATTATGGAAGGTAGTTCGTTGTTTAGATTTTATTACTCCAATGGATGGTAGCCTTGTCATTATGGATTGTAGTTCGTTGTTAAAATTTTGTTACTCCATTGGATGCTAGCCTTGTCATTACCAAAAGTAGTTTGTTGTTTAGATTTTGTTACTCTAATGGATGGTAGCCTTGTCATTACGGAAGGAAGTTCATTGTTGACATTTTGTTACTCCAATGGATGGTAGCCTTTTCATTATTGAAGGTAGTTCGTTGTTAAGATTTTGTTTCCCCAATGGATGGTAGCCTTGTCATTATGGATGGTAGTTTGTTGTTGAGATTTTGTTACTCCATTGTATGGTACCCTTGTCATTACCGAAATTAGTTCGTTGTTGAGATTTTGTTACTCTAATGGATGGTAGCCTTGTCATTACGGAAGGTAGTTCGTTTTTGAGATTTTGTTACTTCAATGGATGGTATCCTTGTCATTATGGAAGGTAGTTTGTTGTTAAGATTTTGTTACTCTAATGGATAGTATCCTTGTCATTATGGAAGGTAGTTCATTGTTGAGATTTTATTTCTCCAATGGATGGTAGCCTTGTCATTATGGAAGGTAGTTCGTTGTTGATATTTTGTTACTCTAGTGGATGGTAGCCTTTTCATTATGGAAGGTAGTTTGTTGTTGTGATTTTGTTACTTCAATGGATGGAAGCCTTGTCATTATGGAAGGTAGTTCGTTCTTTAGATTTTGTTACACCAATGGATGGTAGCCTTGTCATTATGGAAGGTAGTTCATTGTTGAGATTTTGTTACTCCAATAGATGGTAGCCTTGTCATTATGTAAGGTAGTTCTTTGTTGAGATTTTGTTACTCCAATGGATGGTAGCCTTGTCATTATTAAAGGTAGTTCATTGTTGAGATTTTGTTACTCAAATGGATAGTAGACTTGTCATTATGGAATGTAGTTCGTTATTGATATTTTGTTACTCCAATGGATGGTAGCCTTGTCATTATGGAAGGTAGTTCGTTGTGGAGATTTTGTTAGTCCAATGGATGGTATTCGTGTCATTATGCAAGGTAGTTCATTATTGGGATTTTGTTACTCCATTGGATGGTAGCCTTGTCATTATGGAAGGCAGTTCATTGTTGAGATTTTGTTACTCTAATGGATGGTATCCTTTCCATTATGGAAGGTAGTTCGTTGTTGAGATTTTGTTTCTCCAATGTATGGTATCCTTTCCATTACGGAAGGTAGTTCATTGTTGAGATTTTGTTTTCCAATGGATGGTAGCATTGTCATTCTGGAAGGTAGTTCGTTGTTGAGATTTTATTACTCCAATGGATGGTAGCCTGGTCATTATGGAAGGTAGTTTGTTGTTGAGATTTTGTTACTCCAATGGATGGTAGCGTTGTCATTATGGAAGGTAGTTCGTTGTTGAGATTTTGTTACTCTAATGGATGGTACCCTTGTCATTATGGATGGTAGTTCGTTGATGGGATTTTGTTACTCCATTGGATGGTAGCTTTGTCATTACAGAAAGTAGTTCGTTGTTGAGATTTTGTTACTCTAATGGATGGTAGCCTTATCATTATGGAAGGTAGTTCATTGTTGACATTTTGTTACTCCAATGGATGGTAGCCTTGTCATTATGGAAGGTAGTTCGTTGTTGAGATTTTATTACTCCAATGGATGGTAGACTTGTCACTATGGAAGGTAGTTCATTATTGAGATTTTGTTACTCCAATGGATGGTAGCCTTGTCATTATGGATGGTAGTTTGTTGTTGAGATTTTGTTAATCCATTGGATGGTAGCCTTGTCATTACCGAAAGTAGTTTGTTGTTGAGATTTTGTTACTCGAATGGATGGTAGCCTTGTCATTACGGAAGGTAGTTCATAGTTGACATTTTGTTACTCCAAAGGATGGTAGCCTTTTCATTATGGAAGGTAGTTCATTGTTGAGATTTTGTTACTACAATGGATTGTAGACTTGTCATTATGGAAGGTAGTTTGTTGTTGAGATTTTGTTACTCCAATGGATGGTAGCCTTGTCATTATGGATGGTAGTTTATTGTTGAGATTTTGTTACTCCATTGGATGGTACCCTTGTCATTACCGAAAGTAGTTCATTGTTCAGATTTTCTTACTCCAATGGATGGTAGCCTTTTCATTATGGAAGGTATTTCGTTGTTGACATTTTTTTACTCCAATGGATGATAGCCTTGACATTATGGAAGGTAATTCATTGTTGAGATTTTGTTACTCCAATGGATGATAGACTTGTCATTATGGAAGGTAGTTTGTTGTTAAGATTTTGTTACTCCAATGGATGGTAGCCTTGTCATTATGGATGGTAGTTCGTTGTTGAGATTTTGTTACTCCATTGGATGGTAGCCTTGTCATTACCTAAAGTAGTTTGTTGTTGAGATTTTGTTACTCTAATGGATTGTAGTCTTGTCATTTTGGAAGGTAGTTCATTGTTGACATTTTGTTACTCCAATGGATGGTAGCCTTTTCATTATTGAAGGTAGTTCGTTGTTAAGATTTTGTTACTCCAATGGATGGTAGCCTTGTCATTATGGATGGTAGTTTGTTGTTGAGATTTTGTTACTCCATTGTATGGTACCCTTTCAATTACCGAAAGTAGTTTATTGTTCAGATTTTCTTACTCCAATGGATGGTAGCCTTGTCATTACGGAAGGTAGTTCGTTGTTGAGATTTTGTTACTTCAATGGATGGTATCCTTGTCATTATGGAAGGTAGTTTGTTGTTAAGATTTTGTTAATCTAATGGATGGTATCCTTGTCATTATGGAAGGTAGTTCATTGTTGAGATTTTATTTCTCCAATGGATGGTAGCCTTGTCATTATGGAAGGTAGTTCGTTGTTGATATTTTGTTACTCTAGTGGATGGTAGCCTTTTCATTATGGAAGGTAGTTTGTTGTTGTGATTTTGTTACTTCAATGGATGGTAGCCTTGTCATTATGGAAGGTAGTTCGTTGTTTAGATTTTGTTACACTAATGGATGGCAGCCTTGTCATTATGGAAGGTAGTTCATTATTGAGATTTTGTTACTCCAATAGATGGTAGCCTTGTCATTATGTATGGTAGTTCTTTTTTGAGATTTTATTACTCCAATGGATGGTAGCCTTGTCATTATAAAAGGTAGTTCGTTGTTGAGATTTTGTTACTCAAATGGATAGTAGACTTGTCATTATGGAATGTAGTTCGTTGTTGATATTTTGTTACTCCAATGGATGGTAGCCTTGTCATTATGGAAGGTAGTTCGTTGTTGAGATTTTGTTAGTCCAATGCAAGGTAGTTCATTGTTGAGATTTTGTTACTCCATTGGATGGTAGCCTTGTCATTATGGAAGGTAGTTCATTGTTGAGATTTTGTTACTCTAATGGATGGTATCCTTTCCATTATGGAAGGTAGTTCGTTGTTGAGATTTTGTTTCTCCAATGGATGGTATCCTTTCCATTACGAAAGGTAGTTCATTGTTGAGATTTTGTTTTCCAATGGATGGTAGCATTGTCATTCTAGAAGGTAGTTTGTTGTTGAGATTTTATTACTCCAATGGATGGTAGCCTGGTCATTATGGAAGGTAGTTTGTTGTTGAGATTTTGTTACTCCAATGGATGGTAGCCTTGTCATTATGGAAGGTAGTTCGTTGTTGAGATTTTGTTACTCTAATGGATGGTACCCTTGTCATTATGGATGGTAGTTCGTTGATGGGATTTTGTTACTCCATTGGATGGTAGCTTTATCATTACAGAAAGTAGTTTGTTGTTGAGATTTTGTTACTCTAATGGATGGTAGCCTTATAATTATGGAAGGTAGTTCATTGTTGACATTTTGTTACTCCAATGGATGGTAGCCTTGTCATTATGGAAGGTAGTTCGTTGTTGAGATTTTATTACTCCAATGGATGGTAGACTTGTCACTATGGAAGGTAGTTCATTGTTGAGATTTTGTTACTCCAATGGATGGTAGCCTTGTCATTATGGAAGGTAGTTCATTGTTGAGATTTTGTTACTCCAATGGATGGTAGACTTGTCACTATGGAAGGTAGTTCGTTGTTGAGATTTTGTTACTCCAATAGATGGTAGCCTTGTCATTATGGATGGTAGTTTGTTGTTGAGATTTTGTTAATCCATTGGATGGTATCCTTGTCATTACCGAAAGTAGTTTGTTGTTGAGATTTTGTTAATCCATTGGATGGTAGCCTTGTCATTATGGAAGGTAGTTCATAGTTGACATTTCGTTACTCCAATGGATGGTAGCCTTTTCATTATGGAAGGTAGTTCATTGTTGAGATTTTGTTACTCCAATGGATGGTAGACTTGTCATTATGGAAGGTAGTTCGTTGTTGAGATTTTGTTACTCCAATGGATGGTAGACTTGTAACTATGGAAGGTAGTTCATTGTTGAGATTTTGTTACTCCAATGGATGGTAGCCTTGTCATTATGGATGGTAGTTCATTGTTGAGATTTTGTTACACCAATGGATGGTAGGCTTGTCATTATGGAAGGTGGTTCGTTGTTGAGATTTTGTTAATCCAATGGATGGTATTCGTGTCATTATGGAAGGTAGTTCGTTGTTAAGATTTTTTTACTCCATTGGATGGTAGCCTTGTCATTATGGAAGGTAGTTCATTGTTGTCATTTTGTTACTCCAATGGATGGTAGCCTTTTCATTATGGAAGGTAGTTCGTTGTTGAGATTTTGTTACTCAAATGGATGGTATCCTTGCCATTACGGAAGGTAGTTCGTTGTTGATATTTTTGCTCTCTAATGGATGGTAGCCTTGTCATTATGGAAGGTAGTTTGTTGTTGAGATTTTATTACTCCAATGGATGGTAGCCTTGCCATTATGGAAGGTAGTTCGTTGTTGAGATTTTGTTACTCCAATGGATGGTATCCTTGTAATTATGGAAGCTTGTTTGTTGTTGAGATTTTGTTACTCCAATGGATGGTAGCCTTTTCATTATGGAAGATAGTTTGTTGTTGACCTTTTGTTACTCAAATGAATGGTAGCCTTTTTATTATGGAAGGTAGTTCGTTGTTGAGATTTTGTTACACCAATGGATGGTAGCCTTGTCATAATGGAAGATAGTTTGTTGCTGAGATTTTCTTACTCCAATGGATGGTACGCTTGTGATTATGGAAGGTAGTTCGTTGTTTAGATTTTATTACTCCAATGGATGGTAGCCTTGTCATTATGGATTGTAGTTCGTTGTTAAAATTTTGTTACTCCATTGGATGGTAGCCTTGTCATTACCAAAAGTAGTTTGTTGTTTAGATTTTGTTACTCTAATGGATGGTAGCCTTGTCATTACGGAAGGAAGTTCATTGTTGACATTTTGTTACTCCAATGGATGGTAGCCTTTTCATTATTGAAGGTAGTTCGTTGTTAAGATTTTGTTTCTCCAATGGATGGTAGCCTTGTCATTATGGATGGTAGTTTGTTGTTGAGATTTTGTTACTCCATTGTATGGTACCCTTGTCATTACCGAAAGTAGTTCGTTGTTGAGATTTTGTTACTCTAATGGATGGTAGCCTTGTCATTACGGAAGGTAGTTCGTTTTTGAGATTTTGTTACTTCAATGGATGGTATCCTTGTCATTATGGAAGGTAGTTTGTTGTTAAGATTTTGTTACTCTAATGGATAATATCCTTGTCATTATGGAAGGTAGTTCATTGTTCAGATTTTATTTCTCCAATGGATGGTAGCCTTGTCATTATGGAAGGTAGTTCGTTGTTGATATTTTGTTACTCTAGTGGATGGTAGCCTTTTCATTATGGAAGGTAGTTTGTTGTTGTGATTTTGTTACTTCAATGGATGGAAGCCTTGTCATTATGGAAGATAGTTTGTTCTTTAGATTTTGTTACACCAATGGATGGTAGCCTTGTCATTATGGAAGGTAGTTCATTGTTGAGATTTTGTTACTCCAATAGATGGTAGCCTTGTCATTATGTAAGGTAGTTCTTTGTTGAGATTTTGTTACTCCAATGGATGGTAGCCTTGTCATTATTAAAGGTAGTTCATTGTTGAGATTTTGTTACTCAAATGGATAGTAGACTTGTCATTATGGAATGTAGTTCGTTGTTGATATTTTGTTACTCCAATGGATGGTAGCCTTGTCATTATGGAAGGTAGTTCGTTGTGGAGATTTTGTTAGTCCAATGGATGGTATTCGTGTCATTATGCAAGGTAGTTCATTATTGGGATTTTGTTACTCCATTGGATGGTAGCCTTGTCATTATGGAAGGCAGTTCATTGTTGAGATTTTGTTACTCTAATGGATGGTATCCTTTCAATTATGGAAGGTAGTTCGTTGTTGAGATTTTGTTTCTCCAATGTATGGTATCCTTTCCATTACGGAAGGTAGTTCATTGTTGAGATTTTGTTTTCCAATGGATGGTAGCATTGTCATTCTGGAAGGTAGTTCGTTGTTGAGATTTTATTACTCCAATGGATGGTAGCCTGGTCATTATGGAAGGTAGTTTGTTGTTGAGATTTTGTTACTCCAATGGATGGTAGCGTTGTCATTATGGAAGGTAGTTCGTTGTTGAGATTTTGTTACTCTAATGGATGGTACCCTTGTCATTATGGATGGTAGTTCGTTGATGGGATTTTGTTACTCCATTGGATGGTAGCTTTGTCATTACAGAAAGTAGTTCGTTGTTGAGATTTTGTTACTCTAATGGATGGTAGCCTTATCATTATGGAAGGTAGTTCATTGTTGACATTTTGTTACTCCAATGGATGGTAGCCTTGTGATTATGGAAGGTAGTTCGTTGTTGAGATTTTATTACTCCAATGGATGGTAGACTTGTCACTATGGAAGGTAGTTCATTGTTGAGATTTTGTTACTCCAATGGATGGTAGCCTTGTCATTATGGATGGTAGTTTGTTGTTGAGATTTTGTTACTCCATTGGATGGTAGCCTTGTCATTATCGAAAGTAGTTTGTTGTTGAGATTTTGTTACTCGAATGGATGGTAGCCTTGTCATTACGGAAGGTAGTTCATAGTTGACATTTTGTTACTCCAAAGGATGGTAGCCTTTTCATTATGGAAGGTAGTTCATTGTTGAGATTTTGTTACTACAATGGATTATAGACTTGTCATTATGGAAGGTAGTTTGTTGTTGAGATTTTGTTACTCCAATGGATGGTAGCCTTGTCATTATGGATGGTAGTTTATTGTTGAGATTTTGTTACTCCATTGGATGGTACCCTTGTCATTACCGAAAGTAGTTCATTGTTCAGATTTTCTTACTCCAATGGATGGTAGCCTTTTCATTATGGAAGGTAGTTCGTTGTTACCATTTTTTTACTCCAATGGATGATAGCCTTGACATTATGGAAGGTAATTCATTGTTGTGATTTTGTTACTCCAATGGATGATAGACTTGTCATTATGGAAGGTAGTTTGTTGTTAAGATTTTGTTACTCCAATGGATGGTAGCCTTGTCATTATGGATGGTAGTTCGTTGTTGAGATTTTGTTACTCCATTGGATGGTAGCCTTGTCATTACCTAAAGTAGTTTGTTGTTGAGATTTTGTTACTCTAATGGATTCTAGTCTTGTCATTTTGGAAGGTAGTTCATTGTTGAAATTTTGTTACTCCAATGGATGGTAGCCTTTTCATTATTGAAGGTAGTTCGTTGTTAAGATTTTGTTACTCCAATGGATGGTAGCCTTGTCATTATGGATGGTAGTTTGTTGTTGAGATTTTGTTACTCCATTGTATGGTACCCTTTCAATTACCGAAAGTAGTTCATTGTTCAGATTTTCTTACTCCAATGGATGGTAGCCTTGTCATTACGGAAGGTAGTTCGTTGTTGAGATTTTGTTACTTCAATGGATGGTATCCTTGTCATTATGGAAGGTAGTTTGTTGTTAAGATTTTGTTAATCTAATGGATGGTATCCTTGTCATTATGGAAGGTAGTTCATTGTTGAGATTTTATTTCTCCAATGGATGGTAGCCTTGTCATTATGGAAGGTAGTTCGTTGTTGATATTTTGTTACACTAGTGGATGGTAGCCTTTTCATTATGGAAGGTAGTTTGTTGTTGTGATTTTGTTACTTCAATGGATGGTAGCCTTGTCATTATGGAAGGTAGTTCGTTGTTTAGATTTTGTTACACTAATGGATGGTAGCCTTGTCATTATGGAAGGTAGTTCATTATTGAGATTTTGTTACTCCAATAGATGGTAGCCTTGTCATTATGTAAGGTAGTTCTTTGTTGAGATTTTATTACTCCAATGGATGGTAGCCTTGTCATTATAAAAGGTAGTTCGTTGTTAAGATTTTGTTACTCAAATGGATAGTAGACTTGTCATTATGGAATGTAGTTCGTTGTTGATATTTTGTTACTCCAATGGATGGTAGCCTTGTCATTATGGAAGGTAGTTCGTTGTTGAGATTTTGTTAGTCCAATGGATGGTATTCGTGTCATTATGCAAGGTAGTTCATTGTTGAGATTTTGTTACTCCATTGGATGGTAGCCTTGTCATTATGGAAGGTAGTTCATTGTTGAGATTTTGTTACTCTAATGGATGGTATCCTTTCCATTATGGAAGGTAGTTCGTTGTTGAGATTTTGTTTCTCCAATGGATGGTATCCTTTCCATTACGAAAGGTAGTTCATTGTTGAGATTTTGTTTTCCAATGGATGGTAGCATTGTCATTCTAGAAGGTAGTTCGTTGTTGAGATTTTATTACTCCAATGGATGGTAGCCTGGTCATTATGGAAGGTAGTTTGTTGTTGAGATTTTGTTACTCCAATGGATGGTAGCCTTGTCATTATGGAAGGTAGTTCGTTGTTGACATTTTCTTACTCTAATGGATGGTACCCTTGTCATTATGGATGGTAGTTCGTTGATGGGATTTTGTTACTCCATTGGATGGTAGCTTTATCATTACAGAAAGTAGTTTGTTGTTGAGATTTTGTTACTCTAATGGATGGTAGCCTTATAATTATGGAAGGTAGTTCATTGTTGAGATTTTGTTACTCCAATGGATGGTAGCCTTGTCATTATGGATGGTAGTTTGTTGTTGAGATTTTGTTACTCCATTGGATGGTACCCTTGTCATTACCGAAAGTAGTTCATTGTTCAGATTTTCTTACTCCAATGGATGGTAGCCTTGTCATTATGGAAGGTAGTTTGTTGCTCAGATTTTGTTACTCCAATGGATGGTAGCGTTGTCATTATGGAAGGTAGTATGTCGTTGAGATTTTGTTACTCTAATGGATGGTAGCCTTGTCATTATGGAAGGTAGTTCGTTGTTGACATTTTTTTACTCCAATGGATGATAGCCTTGACATTATGGAAGGTAATTTGTTGTTGAGATTTTCTTACTCCAATGGATGATAGACTTGTCATTATGGAAGGTAGTTTGTTGTTTAGATTTTGTTACTCCAATGGATGGTAGCCTTGTCATTATGGATGGTAGTTTGTTTTTGAGATTTTGTTACTCCATTGGATGGTAGCCTTGTCATTACCTAAAGTAGTTTGTTGTTGAGATTTTATTACTCTAATGGATGGTAGTCTTGTCATTTTGGAAGGTAGTTCATTGTTGACATTTTGTTACTCCAATAGATGGTAGCCTTTTCATTATGGAAGGTAGTTCTTTGTTGATATTTTGTTACTCCAATGGATGGTAGCCTTGTCATTATTGAAGGTAGTTCATTGTTGAGATTTTGTTACTCCAATGGATGGTAGCCTTGTCATTATGGAAGGTAGTTCATTAATGAGATTTTATTACTCCAATGGATTATAGCCTTGTCATTATGGAAGGTAGTTCGTTGTTGAGATTTTGTTACACCAATGGATGGTAGGCTTGCCATTATGGAAGGTGGTTCGTTGTTGAGATTTTGTTAATCCAATGGATGGTATTCGTGTCATTATGGAAAGTAGTTCGTTGTTGAGATTTTGTTACTCCATTGGATGTTAGCCTTGTCATTATGGAAGGTAGTTCATTGGTGACATTTTGTTACTCCAATGGATGGTAGCCTTTTCATTATGGAAGGTAGTTCGTTGTTGAGATTTCGTTACTCAAATGGATGGTATCCTTGCCATTACGGAAGGTAGTTCGTTGTTGAGATTTTGTTTCTCCAATGGATGGTAGCCTTGTCATTATGGAAAGTAGTTTCTTGTTGTGATTTTATTACTCCAATGGATGGTAGCCTTGCTATTATGGAAGGTAGTTCGTTGTTGAGATTTTGTTACTCCAATGGATGGTACCCTTGTAATTAAGGAAAGTTGATTGTTGCTGTGATTTTGTTACTCCAATGGATGGTAGCCTTTTCATTATGGAAGATAGTTTGATGTTGAGATTTTGTTACTCCAATGGATGGTAGCCTTGTCATTATGGAAGGTAGTTCGTTGTTGAGATTTTGTTAGTCCAATGGATGGTATCCTTTCCATTATGGAAGGTAGTTTGTTGTTGAGATTTTGTTTCTCCAATGGATGGTATCCTTTCCATTACGGAAGGTAGTTCATTGTTGAGATTTTGATTTCCAATGGATGGTAGCATTGTCATTCTGGAAGGTAGTTCGTTGTTGATATTTTATTACTCCAATGGATGTTAGCCTGGTCATTATGGAAGGTAGTTTGTTGTTGAGATTTTGTTACTCCAATGGATGGTAGCCTTGTCATTATGGAAGGTAGTTCGTTGTTGAGATTTTCTTACTCTAATGGATGGTAGCCTTGTCATTATGGATGGTAGTTCGTTGATGGGATTTTGTTACTCCATTGGATGGTAGCTTTGTCATTACAGAAAGTAGTTCGTTGTTGAGATTTTGTTACTCTAATGGATGATAGCCTTGTCATTATGGAAGGTAGTTCATTGTTGACATTTTGTTACTCCAATGGATGGTAGCCTTGTCATTATGGAAGGTAGTTCGTTGTTGAGATTTTGTTACTCCAATGGATGGTAGACTTGTCACAATGGAAGGTAGTTCATTGTTGAGATTTTGTTACTCCAATGGATTGTAGGCTTGTCATTATGGATGGTAGTTTGTTGTTGAGATTTTGTTACTCCATTGGATGGTAGCCTTGTCATTATGGAAGGTAGTTTGTTGCTGAGATTTTGTTACTCCAATGGATGGTATCCTTGTCATTAGGGAAGGTAGTTCGTCGTTGAGATTTTGTTACTCTAATGGATGGTAGCCTTGTCATTATGGAAGGTAGTTCGTTGTTGACATTTTTTTACTCCAATGGATGATAGCCTTGTCATTATGGAAGGTAATTCGTTGTTGAGATTTTGTTACTCCAATGGATGATAGACTTGTCATTATGGAAGGTAGTTTGTTGTTAAGATTTTGTTACTCCAATGGATGGTAGCCTTGTCATTATGGATGGTAGTTCGTTGTTGAGATTTTGTTACTCCATTGGATGGTAGCCTTGTAATTACCGAAAGTAGTTTGTTGTTTAGATTATGTTACTCTAATGGATGGTAGCCTTGTCATTATGGAAGGTAGTTCGTTGTTGAGATTTTGTTACTCCAATGGATGGTAGACTTGTCACTATGGAAGGTAGTTCATTGTTGAGATTTTGTTACTCCAATGGATGGTAGCCTTGTCATTATGGATGGTAGTTTGTTGTTGAGATTTTGTTACTCCATTGGATGGTAGCCTTGTCATTACCGAAAGTAGTTTGTTGTTGAGATTTTGTTACTCTAATGGATGGTAGCCTTGTCATTATGGAAGGTAGTTCATAGTTGACATTTTGTTACTCCAATGGATGGTAGCCTTTCCATTATGGAAGGTAGTTCATTGTTGAGATTTTGTTACTCCAATGGATGGTAGACTTGTCATTATGGAAGGTAGTTTGTTGTTGAGATTTTGTTACTCCAATGGATGGTAGCCTTCTCATTATGGATGGTAGTTTGTTGTTGAGATTTCGTTACTCCATTGGATGGTACCCTTGTCATTACCGAGAGTAGTTTATTGTTAAGATTTTCTTACTCTAATGGATGGTTGCCTTGTCATTATGGAAGGTAGTTTGTTGCTGAGATTTTGTTACTCCAATGGATGGTAGCCTTGTCATTTTGGAAGGTAGTTCGTCGTTGAGATTTTGTTACTCTAATGGATGGTAGCCTTGTCATTATGGAAGGTAGTTCGTTGTTGACATTTTTTTACTTCAATGGAAGATAGCCTTGTCATTATGGAAGGTAATTCGGTGTTGAGATTTTGTTCCTCCAATGGATGATAGACTTGTCATTATGGAAGGTAGTTTGTTGTTGAGATTTTTTTACTCCAATGGATGGTAGCCTTGTCATTATGGATGGTAGTTCGTCGTTGAGATTTTGTTACTCCATTGGATGGTAGCCTTGTCATTACCGAAAGTAGTTTGTTGTTGAGATTTTGTTACTCTAATGGATGGTAGCCTTGTCATTTTGGAAGTAAGTTCATTGTTAACATTTTGTTACTCCAATGGATGGTAGCCTTGTCATTATGGAAGGTAGTTCGTTGTTTAGATTTTGTTACACTAATGGATGGTAGCCTTGTCATTATGGAAGGTAGTTCATTATTGAGATTTTGTTACTCCAATAGATGGTAGCCTTGTCATTATGTAAGGTAGTTCTTTGTTGAGATTTTATTACTCCAATGGATGGTAGCCTTGTCATTATAAAAGGTAGTTCGTTGTTGAGATTTTGTTACTCAAATGGATAGTAGACTTGTCATTATGGAATGTAGTTCGTTGTTGATATTTTGTTACTCCAATGGATGGTAGCCTTGTCATTATGGAAGGTAGTTCGTTGTTGAGATTTTGTTAGTCCAATGGATGGTATTCGTGTCATTATGCAAGGTAGTTCATTGTTGAGATTTTGTTACTCCATTGGATGGTAGCCTTGTCATTATGGAAGGTAGTTCATTGTTGAGATTTTGTTACTCTAATGGATGGTATCCTTTCCATTATGGAAGGTAGTTCGTTGTTGAGATTTTGTTTCTCCAATGGATGGTATCCTTTCCATTACGAAAGGTAGTTCATTGTTGAGATTTTGTTTTCCAATGGATGGTAGCATTGTCATTCTAGAAGGTAGTTCGTTGTTGAGATTTTATTACTCCAATGGATGGTAGCCTGGTCATTATGGAAGGTAGTTTGTTGTTGAGATTTTGTTACTCCAATGGATGGTAGCCTTGTCATTATGGAAGGTAGTTCGTTGTTGATATTTTCTTACTCTAATGGATGGTACCCTTGTCATTATGGATGGTAGTTCGTTGATGGGATTTTGTTACTCCATTGGATGGTAGCTTTATCATTACAGAAAGTAGTTTGTTGTTGAGATTTTGTTACTCTAATGGATGGTAGCCTTATAATTATGGAAGGTAGTTCATTGTTGACATTTTGTTACTCCAATGGATGGTAGCCTTGTCATTATGGAAGGTAGTTCGTTGTTGAGATTTTATTACTCCAATGGATGGTAGACTTGTCACTATGGAAGGTAGTTCATTGTTGAGATTTTGTTAATCCATTGGATGGTAGCCTTGTCATTACCGAAAGTTGTTTGTTGTTGAGATTTTGTTACTTTAATGGATGGTAGCCTTGTCATTATGGAAGGTAGTTCATAGTTGACATTTTGTTACTCCAATGGATGGTAGCCTTTTCATCATGGTAGGTAGTTCATTGTTGAGATTTTGTTACTCCAATGGATTGTAGACTTGTCATTATGGAAGGTAGTTCGTTGTTGAGATTTTGTTACTCCAATTGATGGTAGCCTTGTCATTATGGATGGTAGTTTGTTGTTGAGATTTTGTTACTCCATTGGATGGTACCCTTGTCATTACCGAAAGTAGTTCATTGTTCAGATTTTCTTACTCCAATGGATGGTAGCCTTGTCATTATGGAAGGTAGTTTGTTGCTCAGATTTTGTTACTCCAATGGATGGTAGTGTTGTCATTATGGAAGGTAGTTTGTCGTTGAGATTTTGTTACTCTAATGGATGGTAGCCTTGTCATTATGGAAGGTAGTTCGTTGTTGACATTTTTTTACTCCAATGGATGATAGCCTTGACATTATGGAAGGTAATTTGTTGTTGAGATTTTGTTACTCCAATGGATGATAGACTTGTCATTATGGAAGGTAGTTTGTTGTTTAGATTTTGTTACTCCAATGGATGGTAGCCTTGTCATTATGGATGGTAGTTTGTTTTTGAGATTTTGTTACTCCATTGGATGGTAGCCTTGTCATTACCTAAAGTAGTTTGTTGTTGAGATTTTATTACTCTAATGGATGGTAGTCTTGTCATTTTGGAAGGTAGTTCATTGTTGACATTTTGTTACTCCAATAGATGGTAGCCTTTTCATTATGGAAGGTAGTTCTTTGTTGATATTTTGTTACTCCAATGGATGGTAGCCTTGTCATTATTGAAGGTAGTTCATTGTTGAGATTTTGTTACTCCAATGGATGGTAGCCTTGTCATTATGGAAGGTAGTTCATTAATGAGATTTGATTACTCCAATGGATTATAGCCTTGTCATTATGGAAGGTAGTTCGTTGTTGAGATTTTGTTACACCAATGGATGGTAGGCTTGCCATTATGGAAGGTGGTTCGTTGTTGAGATTTTGTTAATCCAATGGATGGTATTCGTGTCATTATGGAAAGTAGTTCGTTGTTGAGATTTTGTTACTCCATTGGATGTTAGCCTTGTCATTATGGAAGGTAGTTCATTGGTGACATTTTGTTACTCCAATGGATGGTAGCCTTTTCATTATGGAAGGTAGTTCGTTGTTGAGATTTCGTTACTCAAATGGATGGTATCCTTGCCATTACGGAAGGTAGTTCGTTGTTGAGATTTTGTTTCTCCAATGGATGGTAGCCTTGTCATTATGGAAAGTAGTTTCTTGTTGTGATTTTATTACTCCAATGGATGGTAGCCTTGCTATTATGGAAGGTAGTTCGTTGTTGAGATTTTGTTACTCCAATGGATGGTACCCTTGTAATTAAGGAAAGTTGATTGTTGCTGTGATTTTGTTACTCCAATGGATGGTAGCCTTTTCATTATGGAAGATAGTTTGATGTTGAGATTTTGTTACTCCAATGGATGGTAGCCTTGTCATTATGGAAGGTAGTTCGTTGTTGAGATTTTGTTAGTCCAATGGATGGTATCCTTTCCATTATGGAAGGTAGTTTGTTGTTGAGATTTTGTTTCTCCAATGGATGGTATCCTTTCCATTACGGAAGGTAGTTCATTGTTGAGATTTTGATTTCCAATGGATGGTAGCATTGTCATTCTGGAAGGTAGTTCGTTGTTGATATTTTATTACTCCAATGGATGGTAGCCTGGTCATTATCGAAGGTAGTTTGTTGTTGAGATTTTGTTACTCCAATGGATGGTAGCCTTGTCATTATGGAAGGTAGTTCGTTGTTGAGATTTTCTTACTCTAATGGATGGTAGCCTTGTCATTATGGATGGTAGTTCGTTGATGGGATTTTGTTACTCCATTGGATGGTAGCTTTGTCATTACAGAAAGTAGTTCGTTGTTGAGATTTTGTTACTCTAATGGATGATAGCCTTGTCATTATGGAAGGTAGTTCATTGTTGACATTTTGTTACTCCAATGGATGGTAGCCTTGTCATTATGGAAGGTAGTTCGTTGTTGAGATTTTGTTACTCCAATGGATGGTAGACTTGTCACAATGGAAGGTAGTTCATTGTTGAGATTTTGTTACTCCAATGGATTGTAGGCTTGTCATTATGGATGGTAGTTTGTTGTTGAGATTTTGTTACTCCATTGGATGGTAGCCTTGTCATTATGGAAGGTAGTTTGTTGCTGAGATTTTGTTACTCCAATGGATGGTATCCTTGTCATTAGGGAAGGTAGTTCGTCGTTGAGATTTTGTTACTCTAATGGATGGTAGCCTTGTCATTATGGAAGGTAGTTCGTTGTTGACATTTTTTTACTCCAATGGATGATAGCCTTGTCATTATGGAAGGTAATTCGTTGTTGAGATTTTGTTACTCCAATGGATGATAGACTTGTCATTATGGAAGGTAGTTTGTTGTTAAGATTTTGTTACTCCAATGGATGGTAGCCTTGTCATTATGGATGGTAGTTCGTTGTTGAGATTTTGTTACTCCATTGGATGGTAGCCTTGTAATTACCGAAAGTAGTTTGTTGTTTAGATTATGTTACTCTAATGGATGGTAGCCTTGTCATTATGGAAGGTAGTTCGTTGTTGAGATTTTGTTACTCCAATGGATGGTAGACTTGTCACTATGGAAGGTAGTTCATTGTTGAGATTTTGTTACTCCAATGGATGGTAGCCTTGTCATTATGGATGGTAGTTTGTTGTTGAGATTTTGTTACTCCATTGGATGGTAGCCTTGTCATTACCGAAAGTAGTTTGTTGTTGAGATTTTGTTACTCTAATGGATGGTAGCCTTGTCATTATGGAAGGTAGTTCATAGTTGACATTTTGTTACTCCAATGGATGGTAGCCTTTCCATTATGGAAGGTAGTTCATTGTTGAGATTTTGTTACTCCAATGGATGGTAGACTTGTCATTATGGAAGGTAGTTTGTTGTTGAGATTTTGTTACTCCAATGGATGGTAGCCTTGTCATTATGGATGGTAGTTTGTTGTTGAGATTTCGTTACTCCATTGGATGGTACCCTTGTCATTACCGAAAGTAGTTTATTGTTCAGATTTTCTTACTCTAATGGATGGTTGCCTTGTCATTATGGAAGGTAGTTTGTTGCTGAGATTTTGTTACTCCAATGGATGGTAGCCTTGTCATTTTGGAAGGTAGTTCGTCGTTGAGATTTTGTTACTCTAATGGATGGTAGCCTTGTCATTATGGAAGGTAGTTCGTTGTTGACATTTTTTTTACTTCAATGGAAGATAGCCTTGTCATTATGGAAGGTAATTCGGTGTTGAGATTTTGTTACTCCAATGGATGATAGACTTGTCATTATGGAAGGTAGTTTGTTGTTGAGATTTTTTTACTCCAATGGATGGTAGCCTTGTCATTATGGATGGTAGTTCGTCGTTGAGATTTTGTTACTCCATTGGATGGTAGCCTTGTCATTACCGAAAGTAGTTTGTTGTTGAGATTTTGTTACTCTAATGGATGGTAGCCTTGTCATTTTGGAAGTAAGTTCATTGTTAACATTTTGTTACTCCAATGGATGGTAGCCTTTTCATTATGGAAGGTAGTTCTTTGTTAAGATTTTGTTACTCCAATTGATGGTAGCCTTGTCATTATTGAAGGTAGTTTTTTGTTGAGATTTTGTTACTCCAATGGATGGTAGCCTTGTCATTATGGAAGGTAGTTCATTGATGAGATTTTATTACTCCAATGGATGATAGCCTTGTCATTATGGAAGGTAGTTTGTTGTTGAGATTTGGTTACACCAATGGATGGTAGGCTTGTCATTGTGGAAGGTGGTTCGTTGTTGGGATTTTGTTAATCCAATGGATGGTATTCGTGTCATTATGGAAGGTAGTTCGTTGTTGAGATTTTGTTACTCCAATGGATGGTAGCCTTGTCATTACCGAAAGTAGTTTGTTGTTGAGATTATGTTACTCTAATGGATGGTAGCCTTGTCATTATGGAAGGTAGTTCATAGTTGACATTTTGTTACTCCAATGGATGGTAGCCTTTTCATTATGGAAGGTAGTTCATTGTTGAGATTTTGTTACTCCAATGGATGGTAGACTTGTCATTATGGAAGGTAGTTTGTTGTTGAGATTTTGTTACTCCAATGGATGGTAGCCTTGTCATTATGGATGGTAGTTTATCGTTGAGATTTTCGTTACTCCATTGGATGGTAGCCTTGTCATTATGGAAGGTAGTTTGTTGCTGAGATTTTGTTACTCCAATGGATGGTAGCCTTGTCATTTTGGAAGGTAGTTCGTTGTTGAGATTTTGTTATACTAATGGATGGTAGCCTTGTCATTATGGAAGGTAGTTCGTTGTTGACATTTTTTTACTCCAATGGAAGATAGCCTTGTCATTATGGAAGGTAATTCGTTGTTGAGATTTTGTTACTCCAATGGATGATAGACTTGTCATTATGGAAGGTAGTTTGTTGTTGAGATTTTGTTACTCCAATGGATGGTAGCCTTGTCATTATGGATGGTAGTTCGTCGTTGAGATTTTGATACTCCATTCGATGGTAGCATTGTCATTACCGAAAGTAGTTTGTTGTTGAGATTTTGTTAATCTAATGGATTGTAGCCTTGTCATTTTGGAAGTTAGTTCATTGTTAACATTTTGTTACTCCAATGGATGGTAGCCTTTTCATTATGGAAGGTAGTTCTTTGTTGAGATTTTGTTACTCCAATTGATGGTAGCCTTGTCATTATTGAAGGTAGTTCTTTGTTTAGATTTTGTTACTCCAATGGATGGTAGCCTTGTCATTATGGAAGGTAGTTCATTGATGAGATTTTATTACTCCAATGGATGATAGCCTTGTCATTATAGAAGGTAGTTCGTTGTTGAGATTTTGTTACACCAATGGATGGTAGGCTTGTCATTATGGAAGGTGGTTCGTTGTTGGGATTTTGTTAATCCAATGGATGCTATTCGTGTCATTATGGAAGGTAGTTCGTTGTTGATATTTTGTTACTCCAATGGATGGTAGCCTTGTCATTACCGAAAGTAGTTTGTTGTTGAGATTATGTTACTCTAATGGATGGTAGCCTTGTCATTATGGAAGGTAGTTCATAGTTGACATTTTGTTACTCCAATGGATGGTAGCCTTTTCATTATGGAAGGTAGTTCATTGTTGAGATTTTGTTACTCCAATGGATGGTAGACTTGTCATTATGGAATGTAGTTTGTTGTTGAGATTTTGTTACTCCAATGGATGGTAGCCTTGTCATTATGGATGGTAGTTTGTTGTTGAGATTTCGTTACTCCATTGGATGGTACCCTTGTCATTACCGAAAGTCGTTCATTGTTCAGATTTTTTTACTCCAAGGGATGGTAGCCTTGTCATTATGGAAGATAGTTTGTTGTTGAGATTTTGTTACTCAAATGGCTGGTAGCCTTTTTATTATGGAAGGTAGTTCGTTGTTGAGATTTTGTTACACCAATGGATGGTAGCCTTGTCATAATGGAATGTAGTTTGTTGCTCAGATTTTGTTACTCCAATGGATGGTAGCCTTGTGATTATGGAAGGTAGTTCGTTGTTTAGATTTTGTTACTCCAATGGATGGTAGCATTGTCAATATGGATGGTAGTTTTTTGTTGAGATTTTGTTACTCCAATGGTTGGTAGACTTTTCATTATGGAAGGTAGTTCGCTGTTGAGATTTTGTTACTCCAATGGATGGTAGCCTTGTCATTATGGATGGTAGTTCGTTGTTGAGATTTTTTTACTACATTGGATGGTACCCTTGTCATCACCGAAAGTAGTTCGTTGTTGAAATTTTGTTACTCCAATGGATGGTAGACTTGTCATTATGGAAGGTAGTTCGTTGTTGAGATTTCGTTACTGCAATGGATGGTATCCTTGTCATTATGGAAGGTAGTTCGTTGTTGAGATTTTTTTATTCCAATGGATGGTAGCCTTGTCATTATGGAAGGTAGTTCATTGTTGACATTTTGTTACTCCAATGGATGGTAGCCTTGTCATTATGGAATGTAGTTTGTTGTTGAGATTTTGTTACTCCAATAGATGGTAGACTTGTCACTATGGAAGGTAGTTCATTGTTGAGATTTTGTTACTCCAATGGATGGTAGCCTTGTCATTATGGATGGTAGGTTGTTGTTTAGATTTTGTTACTCCATTGGATGGTAGCCTTGTCATTACCGAAAGTAGTTTGTTGTTGAGATTTTGTTACTCTAATGGATGGTAGCCTTGTCATTATGGAAGGTAGTTCATAGTTGAAATTTTGTTACTCCAATGGATGGTAGCCTTTTCATTATGGAAGGTAGTTCGTTGTTGAGATTTTGTTACTCAAATGGATGGTATCCTTGCAATTACGGAAGGTAGTTCGTTGTTGAGATTTTGTTACTCCAATGGATGGTAGCCTTGTCATTATGGAAGGTAGTTCGTTGTTGAGATTTTATTACTCCAATGGATGGTAGCCTTGCCATTATGGAAGGTAGTTCATTGTTGAGATTTTGTTACTCCAATGGATGGTACCCTAGTAATTATGGAAGGTTGGTTGTTGTTGAGATTTTGTTACTCCAATGGATGGTAGCATTGTCATTATGGAAGGTAGTTTTTTGTTGAGATTTTGTTACTCCAATGGATGGTTGACATGTCATTACCGAAAGTAGTTCATTGTTCAGATTTTCTTACTGCAATGGATGGTAGCCTTGTCATTATGGAAGGTAGTTCGTTGTTGATATTTTGTTACTCCAATGGATGATAGCCTTTTCATTATGGAAGGAAGTTTGTTGTTGTGATTTTGTTACTTCAATTGATGGTAGCCTTGTCATTATGGAAGGTAGTTCGTTGTTGAGATTTTGTTACACCAATGGATGGTAGCCTTGTCAATATGGAAGGTAGTTCATTGTTGAGATTTTGTTACTCCAATAGATGGTAGCCTTGTCATTATGTAAGGTAGTTCTTTGTTGAGATTTTGTTACTCCAATGGATGGTAGCGTTGTCATTATTAAAGATAGTTCGTTGTTGAGATTTTGTTACTCCAATGGATAGTAGACTTGTCATTATGGAATGTAGTTCGTTGTTGAGATTTTGTTACTCCAATGGATAGTAACCTTGTCATTATGGAAGGTAGTTCGTTGTTGAGATTTTGTTAGTCCAATGGATGGTATTCGTGTCATTATGCAAGGTAGTTCATTGTTGAGATTTTGTTACTCCATTGGATGGTAGCCTTGTCATTACGGAAGGTAGTTAATTGTTGAGATTTTGTTACTCTAATGGATGGTATCCTTTCCATTATGGAAGGTAGTTCATTGTTGAGATTTTGTTTCTCCAATGGATGGTATCCTTTCCATTACAGAAGGTAGTTCATTGTTGAGATTTTGTTTTCCAATAGATGGTAGCATTGTCAATCTGGAAGGTAGTTCGTTGTTGAGATTTTATTACTCCAATGGATGGTAGCCTGTTCATTATGCAAGGTAGTTCATTGTTGAGATTTTGTTACTCCATTGGATGGTAGCCTTGTCATTATGGAAGGTAGTTCGTTGTTTAGATTTTGTTACTCTAATGGATGGTAGCCTTGTCATTACGGATGGTGGTTCGTTGATGAGATTTTGTTACTCCATTGGATGGTAGCTTTATCATTACAAAAAGTAGTTCGTTGTTGAGATTTTGTTACTCTAATGGATGGTAGCCTTGTCATTATTAAAGATAGTTCGTTGTTGAGATTTTGTTACTCCAATAGATGGTAGACTTGTCACTATGCAAGGTAGTTCATTATTGAGATTTTGTTACTCCAATGGATGGTAGCCTTGTCATTATGGATGGTAGTTTGTTGTTGAGATTATGTTACTCCAATGGATGGTAGACTTGTCATTATGGAAGGTAGTTCGTTGTTGAGATTTTGTTACTCCAATGGATGGTAGCCTTGTCATTATGGATGGTAGTTCGTTGTTGATATTTTGTTACTCCATTGGATGTTACCCTTGTCATTACCGAAAGTAGTTCATCGTTCAGATTTTGTTACTCCAATGGATGGTAGCCTTGTCATTATGGAAGGTTGTTCATTGATGAGATTTTATTACTCCAATGGATGGTAGCCTTTTCATTATGGAAGGTAGTCCATTGTTGAGAATTTGTTACTCCAATGGATGGTAGACTTGTCATTATGGAAGGTAGTGCGTTGTTGAGATTTTGTTACTCCAATAGATGGTAGCCTTGTCATTATGGATGGTAGTTTGTTGTTGAGATTTTGTTACTCCATTGGATGGTACCCTTGTCATTACCGAAAGTAGTTCATTGTTCAGATTTTCTTACTCTAATGGATGGTAGCCTTGTCATTATGGAAGGTTGATTGTTGCTGAGATTTTGTTACTCCAATGGATGGTAGCCTTGTCATTATGGAAGGTAGTTCGTCGTTGAGATTTTGTTACTCTAATGGATGGTAGCCTTGTCATTATGGAAGGTAGTTCGTTGTTGACATTTTTTTACTCCAATGGAAGATAGCCTTGTCATTATGGAAGGTAATTCGTTGTTGAGATTTTGTTACTCCAATGGATGATAGACTTGTCATTATGAAAGGTAGTTTGTTGTTGAGATTTTGTTACTCCAATGGATGGTAGCCTTGTCATTATGGAAGGTAGTTCGTTGTTGAGATTTTGTTACTCCATTGGATGGTAGCCTTGTCATTACTGAAAGTAGTTTGTTGTTTAGATTTTGTTACTCTAATGGATGGTAGCCTTGTCATTACGGAAGGAAGTTCATTGTTGACATTTTGTTACTCCATTGTATGGTACCCTTGTCATTACCGAAAGTAGTTCATTGTTCAGATTTTCTTACTCCATTGGATGGTAGCCTTGTCATTATGGAAGGTAGTTCGTTGTTGATATTTTGTTACTCCAATGGATGGTAGCCTTTTCATTCTGGAAGGAAGTTTGTTGTTGTGATTTTGTTACTTCAATGGATGGTAGCCTTGTCAATACGGAAGGTAGTTCGTTGTTGAGATTTTGTTACTTCAATGGATGGTATCCTTGTCATTATGGAAGGTAGTTTGTTGTTAAGATTTTGTTACTCCAATAGATGGTAGCCTTGTCATTATGTAAGTTAGTTCTTTGTTGAGATTTTTTTACTCCAATGGATGGTAGCCTTGTCATTATTAAAGGTAGTTCGTTGTTGAGATTTTGTTACTCCAATGGATAGTAGACTTGTCATTATGGAATGTAGTTTGTTGTTGAGATTTTGTTACTCCAATGGATGGTAACCTTGTCATTATGGAAGGTAGTTCCTTGTTGAGATTTTGTTAGTCCAATGGATGGTATTCGTGTCATTATGCAAGGTAGTTCATTGTTGAGATTTTGTTACTCCATTGGATGGTAGACTTGTCATTATGGAAGGTAGTTCATTGTTGAGATTTTGTTACTCTAATGGATGCTATCCTTTCCATTATGGAAGGTAGTTCGATGTTGAGATTTTGTTTCTCCAATGGATGGTATACTTTCCATTACAGAAGGTAGTTCATTATTGAGATTTTGTTTTCCAATAGATGGTAGCATTGTCATTCTGGAAGGTATTTCGTTGTTGAGATTTTATTACTCTAATGGATGGTAGCCTGTTCATTATGGAAGGTAGTTTGTTGATGAGATTTTGTTACTCCAATGGATGGTAGCCTTGTCATTATGGAAGGTAGTTCGTTGTTGAGATTTTGTTAGTCCAATGGATGGTATTCGTGTCATTATGCAATTTAGTTTATTGGTGAGATTTTATTACTCCAATGGATGATAGCCTGGTCACTATGGAAGGTAGTTCATTGTTGAGATTTTGTTACTCCATTGGATGGTAGCTTTGTCATTACAAAAAGTAGTTCGTTGTTGAGATTTTGTTACTCTAATGGATGGTAGCCTTGTCATTATGGAAGGTAGTTCATTGTTGACATTTTGTTACTCCAATGGATGGTAGCCTTGTCATTATGGAAGGTAGTTCGTTGTTGAGATTTTGTTACTCTAATGGATGGTAGCCTTGTTATTATGGAAGGTAGTTCATTGTTCACATTTTGTTACTCCAATGGATGGTAGCCTTGTCATTATGGATGGTAGTTTGTTGCTGAGATTTTGTTACTCCATTGGATGTTAGCCTTGTCATTACCGAAAGTAGTTTGTTGTTGAGATTTTGTTACTCTAATGGATGGTAGCCTTGTCATTATAGAAGGTAGTTCATAGTTGACATTTTGTTACTCCAATGGATGGTAGCCTTTTCATTATGGAAGGTAGTTCATTGTTGAGAATTTGTTACTCCAATGGATGGTAGACTTGTCATTATGGAAGGTAGTGCGTTGTTGAGATTTTGTTACTTCAATAGATGGTAGCCTTGTCATTATGGATGGTAGTTTGTTGTTGAGATTTTGTAACTCCATTGGATGGTACCCTTGTCATTACCGCAAGCAGTTCATTGTTCAGATTTTCTTACTCCAATGGATGTAGCCTGGTCATTATGGAAGGTAGTTCATAGTTGACAATTTGTTACTCCAATGGATGGTAGCCTTTTCATTATGGAAGGTAGTTCATTGTTGAGATTATGTTACTCCAATGGATGGTAGACTTGTCATTATGGAAGGTAGTTCATTGTTGAGATTTTGTTACTCCAATGGATGGTAGACTTGTCACTATGGAAGGTAGTTCGTTGTTGAGATTTTGTTACTCCAATGGATCGTAGCCTTGTCATTATGGATGGTAGTTTGTTGTTGAGATTTTGTTACTCCATTGGATGTTAGCCTTGTCATTACCGAAAGTAGTTTGTTGTTGAGATTTTGTTACTCTAATGGATGGTAGCCTTGTCATTATAGAAGGTAGTTCATAGTTGACATTTTGTTACTCCAATGGATGGTATCCTTTTCATTATGGAAGGTAGTTCATTGTTGAGAATTTGTTACTCCAATGGATGGTAGACTTGTCATTATGGAAGGTAGTGCGTTGTTTAGATTTTGTTACTCTAATAGATGGTAGCCTTGTCATTATGGATGGTAGTTCGTTGTTGAGATTTTGTAACTCCATTGGATGGTACCCTTGTCATTACCGCAAGCAGTTCATTATTCAGATTTTCTTACTCCAATGGATGGTAGCCTGGTCATTATGGAAGGTAGTTCATAGTTGACAATTTGTTACTCCAATGGATGGTAGCCTTTTCATTATGGAAGGTAGTTCATTGTTGAGATTATGTTACTCCAATGGATGGTAGACTTGTCATTATGGGAGGTAGTTCGTTGTTGAGATTTTGTTACTCCAATGGATGGTAGCCTTGTCGTTATGGATGGTAGTTCGTTGTTGAGATTTTGTTACTCCATTGGATGGTACCCTTGTCATTACCGAAAGTAGTTCATTGTTCAGATTTTGTTACTCCAATGGATGGTAGCCTTGTCATTATGGAAGGTAGTTTTTTGCTGAGATTTTGTTACTCCAATGGATGGTAGCCTAGTCATTATGGAAGGTAGTTCGTCGTTGAGATTTTTTTACTTTAATGGATGGTAGCCTTGTCATTATGGAAGGTAGTTCGTTGTTGACATTTTTTTACTCCAATGGATGATAGCCTTGTCATTATGGAAGGTAGTTTGTTGTTGAGATTTTGTTACACCAATGTATGGTAGGCTTGTCATTATGTAAGGTGGTTCGTTGTTGAGATTTTGTTAATCCAATGGATGGTATTCGTGTCATTATGGAAGGTAGTTCGTTGTTGAGATTTTGTTACTCCATTGGATGGTAGCTTTGTCATTATGGAAGGTAGTTCATTGTTGACATTTTGTTACTCCAATGGATGGTAGCCTTTTCATTATGGAAGGTAGTTCGTTGTTAAGATATTGATACTCAAATGGATGGTATCCTTGCCATTACGGAAGGTAGTTTGTTGTTGAGATTTTGTTACTCCAATGGATGGTAGCCTTGTCATTATGGATGGTAGTTCGTTGTTGAGATTTTGTTACTCCATTGGATGGTAGCCTTGTCATTACCGAAAGTAGTTTGTTGTTGAGATTTTTTTATTCTAATGAATGTTAGCCTTGTCATTTTGGAAGGTAGTTCGTTGTTGACATTTTGTTACTCCAATGGATGGTGGCCTTTTCATTATGGAAGGTAGTTCTTTGTTGATATTTTGTTACTCCAATGGATGGTAGCCTTATCATTATGGAAGGTAGTTTGTTGTTTAGATTTTGTTACTCCCATTGATGGTAGACTTGTCATTATGGATGGTAGTTCGTTGTTAAAATTTTGTTACTCCATTGGATGGTAGCCTTGTCATTACCGAAAGTAGTTTGTTTTTTAGATTTTGTTAATCTAATGGATGGTAGCCTTGTCATTACGGAAGGAAGTTCATTGTTGATATTTTGTTACTCCAATGGATGGTAGCCTTTTCATTATTGAAGGTAGTTCGTTGTTAAGATTTTGTTACTCCAATGGATGGTAGCCTTGTCATTATGGAAGGTAATTCGTTGTTGAGATTTTGTTACTCCAATGGATGGTAGACTTGTCACTATGCAAGGTAGTTCATTGTTGAGATTTTGTTACTCCAATGGATGGTAGCCTTGCATTATGGATGGTAGTTTGTTGTTGAGATTTTGTTACTACATTGGATGTTAGCCTTGTCATTACCAAAAGTAGTTTGTTGTTGAGATTTTGTTACTCTAATGGATGGTAGCCTTGTCATTATAGAAGGTAGTTCATAGTTGACATTTTGTTACTCCAATTGATGGTAGCCTTTTCATTATGGAAGGTAGTTCATTGTTGAGAATTTGTTACTCCAATGGATGGTAGACTTGTCATTATGGAAGGTAGTGCATTGTTGAGATTTTGTTACTCCAATAGATGGTAGCCTTGTCATTATGGATGGTAGTTCGTTGTTGAGATTTTGTTACTCCAATGGATGGTAACCTTGTCGTTATGGATGGTATTTTGTTGTTGAGATTTTGTTACTCCATTGGATTGTACCCTTGGCATTACCGAAAGTAGTTCATTATTCAGATTTTCTTACTCCAATGGATGGTAGCCTTGTCATTATGGAAGGTAGTTTTTTGCTGAGATTTTGTTACTCCAATGGATGGTAGCCTTGTCATTATGGAAGGTAGTTCGTCATTGAGATTTTTTTACTCTAATGGATGGTAGCCTTGTCATTATGGAAGGTAGTTCGTTGTTGACATTTTTTTACTCCAATGGATGATAGCCTTGTCATTATGGAAGGTAGTTCGTTGTTGAGATTTTGTTACACCAATGTATGGTAGGCTTGTCATTATGTAAGGTGGTTCGTTGTTGAGATTTTGTTAATCCAATGGATGGTATTCGTGTCATTATGGAAGGTAGTTCGTTGTTGAGATTTTGTTACTCCATTGGATGGTAGCTTTGTCATTATGGAAGGTAGTTCATTGTTGACATTTTGTTACTCCAATGGATGGTAGCCTTTTCATTATGGAAGGTAGTTCGTTGTTCAGATTTTGTTACTCAAATGGATGGTATCCTTGCCATTACGGAAGGTAGTTTGTTATTGAGATTTTGTTACTCCAATGGATGGTAGCCTTGTCATTATGGATGGTAGTTCATTGTTGAGATTTTGTTACTCCATTGGATGGTAGCCTTGTCATTACCGAAAGTAGTTTGTTGTTGAGTTTTTTTTATTCTAATGAATGTTAGCCTTGTCATTTTGGAAGGTAGTTCATTGTTGACATTTTGTTACTCCAATGGATGGTGGCCTTTTCATTATGGAAGGTAGTTCTTTGTTGATATTTTGTTACTCCAATGGATGGTAGCCTTGTCATTATGGAAGGTAGTTTGTTGTTTAGATTTTGTTACTCCCATTGATGGTAGCCTTGTCATTATGGATGGTAGTTCGTTGTTAAAATTTTGTTACTCCATTGGATGGTAGCCTTGTCATTACCGAAAGTAGTTTGTTTTTTAGATTTTGTTAATCTAATGGATGGTAGCCTTGTCATTACGGAAGGAAGTTCATTGTTGATATTTTGTTACTCCAATGGATGGTAGCCTTTTCATTATTGAAGGTAGTTCGTTGTTAAGATTTTGTTACTCCAATGGATGGTAGCCTTATCATTATGGAAGGTAATTCGTTGTTGAGATTTTGGTACTCCAATGGATGGTAGACTTGTCACTATGCAAGGTAGTTCATTGTTGAGATTTTGTTACTCCAATGGATGGTAGCCTTGTCATTATGGATGGTAGTTTGTTGTTGAGATTTTGTTACTACATTGGATGTTAGCCTTGTCATTACCGAAAGTAGTTTGTTGTTTAGATTTTGTTACTCTAATGGATGGTAGCCTTGTCATTATCGAAGGTAGTTCATAGTTGACATTTTGTTACTCCAATGGATGGTAGACTTGTCATTATGGAAGGTAGTTCGTTGTTGACATTTTTTTACTCCAATGGATGATAGCCTTGTCATTATGGAAGGTAGTTCGTTGTTGAGATTTTGTTACTCCAATGTATGGTAGGCTTGTCATTATGTAAGGTGGTTCGTTGTTGAGATTTTGTTAATCCAATGGATGGTATTCGTGTCATTATGCAAGGTAGTTCGTTGTTGAGATTTTGTTACTCCATTGGATGGTAGCTTTGTCATTATGGAAGGTAGTTCATTGTTGACATTTTGTTACTCCAATAGATGGTAGCCTTTTCATTATGGAAGGTAGTTCGTTGTTCAGATTTTGTTACTCAAATGGATGGTATCCTTGCCATTACGGAAGGTAGTTTGTTGTTGAGATTTTGTTACTCCAATGGATGGTAGCCTTGTCATTATGGATGGTAGTTCATTGTTGAGATTTTGTTACTCCATTGGATGGTAGCCTTGTCATTACCGAAAGTAGTTTGTTGTTGAGTTTTTTTTATTCTAATAAATGTTAGCCTTGTCATTTTGGAAGGTAGTTCATTGTTGACATTTTGTTACTCCAATGGATTGTGGCCTTTTCATTATGGAAGGTAGTTCTTTGTTGATATTTTGTTACTCCAATGGATGGTAGCCTTGTCATTATGGAAGGTAGTTTGTTGTTTAGATTTTGTTACTCCCATTGATGGTAGCCTTGTCATTATGGATGGTAGTTCGTTGTTAAAATTTTGTTACTCCATTGTATGGTAGCCTTGTCATTACCGAAAGTAGTTTGTTTTTTAGATTTTGTTACTCTAATGGATGGTAGCCTTGTCATTACAGAAGGAAGTTGATTGTTGACATTTTGTTACTCCAATGGATGGTAGCCTTTTCATTATTGAAGGTAGTTCATTGTTAAGATTTTGTTACTCCCATGGATGGTAGCCTTGTCATTATGGAAGGTAATTCGTTGTTGAGATTTTGTTACTCCAATGGATGGTAGACTTGTCACTATGGAAGGTAGTTTGTTGTTGAGATTTTGTTACTCTAATGGATGGTAGCCTTGTCATTACCGAAAGTAGTTTGTTGTTGAGATTTTGTTACTCTAATGGATGGTAGCCTTGTCATTATCGAAGGTAGTTCATAGTTGACATTTTGTTACTCCAATGGATGGTAGCCTTTTCATTATGGAAGGTAGTTCATTGTTGAGAATTAGTTACTCCAATGGATGGTAGACTTGTCATTATGGAAGGTAGTGCGTTGTTGAGATTTTGTTACTCCAATAGATGGTAGCCTTGTCATTATGGATGGTAGTTTGTTGTTGAGATTTTGTTACTCCATTGGATGGTACCCTTGTCATTACCGAAAGTAGTTCATTATTCAGATTTTCTTACTCCAATGGATGGTAGCCTTGTCATTATGGAAGGTAGTTCATAGTTGACATTTTGTTACTCCAATGGATGGTAGCCTTTTCATTATGGAAGGTAGTTCATTGTTGAGATTATTTTACTCCAATGGATGGTAGAATTTTCATATGGAAGGTAGTTCGTTGTTGAGATTTTGTTACTCCAATGGATGGTGGCCTTGTCGTTATGGATGGTAGTTCGTTGTTGAGATTTTGTTACTTCATTGGATGGTACCCTTGTCATTACCGAAAGTAGTTCATTGTTCAGATTTTCTTACTCCAATGGATGGTAGCCTTGTCATTATGGAAGGTAGTTTTTTGCTGAGATTTTGTTACTCCAATGGATGGTAGCCTTGTCATTATGGAAGGTAGTTCGTCGTTGAGATTTTTTTACTCTAATGGATGGTAGCCTTGTCATTATGGAAGGTAGTTCGTTGTTGACATTTTTTTACTCCAATGGATGATAGCCTTGTCATTATGGAAGGTAGTTCGTTGTTGAGATTTTGTTACACCAATGTATGGTAGGCTTGTCATTATGGAAGGTTGTTCGTTGTTGAGATTTTTTTAATCCAATGGATGGTATTCGTGTTATTATGGAAGGTAGTTCGTTGTTGAGTTTTTGTTACTCCATTGGATGGTAGCTTTGTCATTATGGAAGGTAGTTCATTGTTGACATTTTGTTACTCCAATGGATGGTAGCCTTTTCATTATGGAAGGTAGTTCGTTGTTGAGATTTTGTTACTTAAATGGATGGTATCCTTGCCATTACGGAAGGTAGTTTGTTGTTGAGATTTTGTTACTCCAATGGATGGTAGCCTTGTCATTATGGATGGTAGTTTGTTTTTGAGATTTTGTTACTCCATTCGATGGCAGCCTTGTCATTACCGAAAGTAGTTTGTTGTTGAGATTTTTTTATTCTAATGGATGGTAGACTTGTCATTTTGGAAGGTAGTCCATTGTTGACATTTTGTTACTCCAATGGATGGTAGCCTTTTCATTATGGAAGGTAGTTCTTTGTTGAGATTTTGTTACTCCAATGGATGGTAGCCTTGTCATTATGGAAGGTAGTTTGTTGTTGAGATTTTGTTACTCCAATTGATGGTAGCCTTGTCATTATGGATGGTAGTTCGTTGTTAAAATTTTGTTACTCCATTGGATGGTAGCCTTGTCATTACCGAAAGTAGTTTGGTGTTTAGATTTTGTTACTCTAATGGATGGTAGCCTTGTCATTACGGAAGGAAGTTCATTGTTGACATTTTGTTACTCCAATGGATGGTATCCTTTTCATTAATGAAGGTAGTTCATTGTTAAGATTTTGTTACTCCAATGGATGGTAGCCTTGTCATTATGGATGGTAGTTTGTTGTTGAGATTTTGTTACTCCATTGTATGGTACCTTTGTCATTACCGAAAGTAGTTCATTGTTCAGATTTTCTTACTCCAATGGATGGTAGCCTTGTCATTACGGAAGGTAATTCGTTGTTGAGATTGTGTTACTTCAATGGATGGTATCCTTGTCATTATGGAAGGTAGTTTGTTGTTAAGATTTGGATACTCTAATGGATGGTATCCTTGTCATTATGGAAGGTAGTTCATTGTTGAGATTTTATTTCTCCAATGGATGGTAGCCTTGTCATTATGGAAGGTAATTCGTTGTTTATATTTTGTTACTCCAATGGATGGTAGCCTTTTCATTATGTAAGGAAGTTTGTTGTTGTGATTTTGTTACTTCAATGGATGGTAGCCTTGTCATTATGGAAGGTAGTTCGTTGTTGAGATTTTGATACACCAATGGATGGTAGCCTTGTCATTATGGAAGGTAGTTCATTGTTGAGATTTTGTTACTCCAATAGATGATAACCTTGTCATTATGTAAGGTAGTTCTTTGTTGAGATTTTGTTACTCCAATGGATGGTAGCCTTGTCATTATTAAAGGTAGTTCGTTGTTGATATTTTGTTACTCCAATGGATAATAGACTTGTCATTATGGAATGTAGTTCGTTGTTGAGATTTTGTTACTCCAATGGATGGTAGCCTTGTCATTATGGAAGGTAGTTCGTTGTTAAGATTTTGTTAGTCCAATGGATGGTATTCGTTTTATTATGCAAGGTAGTTTATTGTTGAGATTTTATTACTCCAATGGATGGTAGCCTGGTCATTATGGAAGGTAGTTTGTTGTTGAAATTTTGTTACTCTAATGGATGGTAGCCTTCTTATTATGGAAGGTAGTTCGTTGTTGAGATTTGTTACTCTAATGGATGGTAGCCTTGTCATTATGGACGGTAGTTCGTTGATGAGATTTTGTTACTCCATTGGATGGTAGCTTTGTCATTACAGAAAGTAGTTCGTTGTTGAGATTTTGTTACTCTAATGGATGGTAGCCTTGTCATTATGGAAGGTAGTTCATTGTTGACATTTTGTTACTCCAATGGATGGTAGCCTTTTCATTATTGAAGGTAGTTCGTTGTTAAGATTTTGTTACTCCAATGGATGGTAGCCTTGTCATTATGGAAGGTAGTTCGTTGTTGAGATTTTGTTACTCCAATGGATGGTAGACTTGTCACTATGCAAGGTAGTTAATTGTTGAGATTTTGTTACTCCAATGGATGGTAGCCTTGTCATTATGGATGGTAGTTTGTTGTTGAGATTTTGTTACTACATTGGATGTTAGCCTTGTCATTACCGAAAGTAGTTTGTTGTTTAGATTTTGTTACTCTAATGGATGGTAGCCTTGTCATTATAGAAGGTAGTTCATAGTTGACATTTTGTTACTCCAATGGATGGTAGCCTTTTCATTATGGAAGGTAGTTCATTGTTGAGAATTTGTTACTCCAATGGATGGTAGACTTGTCATTATGGAAGGTAGTGCGTTGTTGAGATTTTGTTACTCCATTGGATGGTACCCTTGTCATTACCGAAAGTAGTTCATTGTTCAGATTTTCTTACTCCAATGGATGGTAGCCTTGTCATTATGGAAGGTAGTTCATAGTTGACATTTTGTTACTCCAGTGGATGGTAGCCTTTTCATTATGGAAGGTAGTTCATTGTTGAGATTATTTTACTCCAATGGATGGTAGACTTGTCATTATGGAAGGTAGTTCGTTGTTGAGATTTTGTTACTCCAATGGATGGTAGCCTTGTCGTTATGGATGGTAGTTCATTGTTGAGATTTTGTTACTCCATTGGATGGTACCCTTGTCATTACCGAAAGTAGTTCATTGTTCAGATTTTCTTACTCCAATGGATGGTAGCCTTGTCATTATGGAAGGTAGTTTTTTGCTGAGATTTTGTTACTCCAATGGATGGTAGCCTTGTCATTATGGAAGGTAGTTCGTCATTGAGATTTTTTTACTCTAATGGATGGTAGCCTTGTCATTATGGAAGGTAGTTCGTTGTTGACATTTTTTTACTCCAATGGATGATAGCCTTGTCATTATGGAAGGTAGTTCGTTGTTGAGATTTTGTTACACCATTGGATGGCAGCCTTGTCATTACCGAAAGTAGTTTGTTGTTGAGATTTTTTTATTCTAATGGATGGTAGCCTTGTCATTTTGGAAGGTAGTCCATTGTTGACATTTTTTTACTCCAATGGATGGTAGCCTTTTCATTATGGAAGGTAGTTCTTTGTTGAGATTTTGTTACTCCAATGGATGCTAGCCTTGTCATTATGGAAGGTAGTTTGTTGTTGAGATTTTGTTACTCCAATTGATGGTAGCCTTGTCATAATGGATGGTAGTTCGTTGTTAAAATTTTGTTACTCCATTGGATGGTAGCCTTGTCATTACCGAAAGTAGTTTGTTGTTTAGATTTTGTTTCTCTAATGAATGGTAGCCTTGTCATTATGGAAGGAAGTTCATTGTTGACATTTTGTTACTCCAATGGATGGTAGCCTTTTCATTATTGAAGGTAGTTCGTTGTTAAGATTTTGTTACTCCAATGGATGGTAGCCTTGTCATTATGGATGGTAGTTTGTTGTTGAGATTTTGTTACTCCATTGTATGGTACCTTTGTCATTACCGAAAGTAGTTCATTGTTCAGATTTTCTTACTCCAATGGATGGTAGCCTTGTCATTACGGAAGGTAGTTCGTTGTTGTCATTGTGTTACTTCAATGGATGGTATCCTTGTCATTATGGAAGGTAGTTTGTTGTTAAGATTTGGTTACTCTATTGTATGGTATCCTTGTCATTATGGAAGGTAATTCATTGTTGAGATTTTATTTCTCCAATGGATGGTAGCCTTGTCATTATGGAAGGTAATTCGTTGTTTATATTTTGTTACTCCAATGGATGGTAGCCTTTTCATTATGTAAGGAAGTTTGTTGTTATGATTTTGTTACTTCAATGGATGGTAGCCTTGTAATTATCAAAGGTAGTTCGTTTTTGAGATTTTGATACACCAATGGATGGTAGCCTTGTCATTATGGAAGGTAGTTCATTGTTGAGATTTTGTTACTCCAATAGATGATAACCTTGTCATTATGTAAGGTAGTTCTTTGTTGAGATTTTGTTACTCCAATGAATGGTAGCCTTGTCATTATTAAAGGTAGTTCGTTGTTGATATTTTGTTACTCCAATGGATAATAGACTTGTCATTATTGAATGTGGTTCATTGTTGAGATTTTGTTACTCCAATGGATGGTAGCCTTGTCATTATGGAAGGTAGTTCATTGTTGAGATTTTGTTAGTCCAATGGATGGTATTCGTTTTATTATGCAAGGTAGTTTATTGTTGAGATTTTATTACTCCAATGGATGGTAGCCTGGTCATTATGGAAGGTAGTTTGTTGTTGAGATATTGTTACTCCAATGGATGGTAGCCTTGTCATTATGGAAGGTAGTTCGTTGTTGAGATTTGTCACTCTAATGGATGGTAGCCTTGTCATTATGGATGGTAGTTCGTTGATGAGATTTTGTTACTCCATAGGATGGTAGCTTTGTCATTACAGAAAGTAGTTCGTTGTTGAGATTTTGTTACTCTAATGGATGGTAGCCTTGTCATTATGGAAGGTAGTTCATTGTTGACATTTTGTTACTCCAATGGATGGTAGCCTTTTCATTATTGAAGGTAGTTCGTTGTTTAGATTTTGTTACTCCAATGGATGGTAGCCTTGTCATTATTGAAGGTAGTTCGTTGTTGAGATTTTGTTACTCCAATGGATGGTAGACTTGTCACTATGCAAGGTAGTTCATTGTTGAGATTTTGTTACTCCAATGGATGGTAGCCTTGTCATTATGGATGGTAGTTTGTTGTTGAGATTTTGTTACTACATTGGATGTTAGCCTTGTCATTACCGAAAGTAGTTTGTTGTTGAGATTTTGTTACTCTAATGGATGGTAGCCTTGTCATTATAGAAGGTAGTTCATAGTTAACATTTTGTTACTCCAATGGATGGTAGCCTTTTCATTATGGAAGGTAGTTCATTGTTGAGAATTTGTTACTCCAATGGATGGTAGACTTTACATTATGGAAGGTAGTGCGTTGTTGAGATTTTGTTACTCCAATAGATGGTAGCCTTGTCATTATGGATGGTAGTTCGTTGTTAAGATTTTGTTACCTCATTGGATGGTACCCTTGTCATTACCGAAAGTAGTTCATTGTTCAGATTTTCTTACTTCAATGGATGGTAGCCTTGTCATTATGGAAGGTAGTTCATAGTTGACATTTTGTTACTCCAGTGGATGGTAGCCTTTTCATTATGGAAGGTAGTTCATTGTTGAGATTATTTTACTCCAATGGATGGTAGACTTGTCATTATGGAAGGTAGTTTGTTGTTGAGATTTTGTTACTCCAATGGATGGTAGCCTTGTCGTTATGGAAGGTAGTTCATAGTTGACATTTTGTTACTCCAATGGATGGTAGCCTTGTCATTATGGAAGGTAGTTTTTTGCTGGGATTTTGTTACTCCAATGGATGATAGCCTTGTCATTATGGAAGGTAGTTCGTTGTTGAGATTTTGTTACACCAATGGATGGTAGGCTTGTCATTATGGAAGGTGGTTCGTTGTTGGGATTTTGTTAATCCAATGGATGCTATTCGTGTCATTATGGAAGGTAGTTCGTTGTTGATATTTTGTTACTCCAATGGATGGTAGCCTTGTCATTACCGAAAGTAGTTTGTTGTTGAGATTATGTTACTCTAATGGATGGTAGCCTTGTCATTATGGAAGGTAGTTCATAGTTGACATTTTGTTACTCCAATGGATGGTAGCCTTTTCATTATGGAAGGTAGTTCATTGTTGAGATTTTGTTACTCCAATGGATGGTAGACTTGTCATTATGGAATGTAGTTTGTTGTTGAGATTTTGTTACTCCAATGGATGGTAGCCTTGTCATTATGGATGGTAGTTTGTTGTTGAGATTTCGTTACTCCATTGGATGGTACCCTTGTCATTACCGAAAGTCGTTCATTGTTCAGATTTTTTTACTCCAAGGGATGGTAGCCTTGTCATTATGGAAGATAGTTTGTTGTTGAGATTTTGTTACTCAAATGGATGGTAGCCTTTTTATTATGGAAGGTAGTTCGTTGTTGAGATTTTGTTACACCAATGGATGGTAGCCTTGTCATAATGGAATGTAGTTTGTTGCTCAGATTTTGTTACTCCAATGGATGGTAGCCTTGTGATTATGGAAGGTAGTTCGTTGTTTAGATTTTGTTACTCCAATGGATGGTAGCATTGTCAATATGGATGGTAGTTTTTTGTTGAGATTTTGTTACTCCAATGGTTGGTAGACTTTTCATTATGGAAGGTAGTTCGCTGTTGAGATTTTGTTACTCCAATGGATGGTAGCCTTGTCATTATGGATGGTAGTTCGTTGTTGAGATTTTTTTACTACATTGGATGGTACCCTTGTCATCACCGAAAGTAGTTCGTTGTTGAAATTTTGTTACTCCAATGGATGGTAGACTTGTCATTATGGAAGGTAGTTCGTTGTTGAGATTTCGTTACTGCAATGGATGGTATCCTTGTCATTATGGAAGGTAGTTCGTTGTTGAGATTTTTTTATTCCAATGGATGGTAGCCTTGTCATTATGGAAGGTAGTTCATTGTTGACATTTTGTTACTCCAATGGATGGTAGCCTTGTCATTATGGAAGGTAGTTTGTTGTTGAGATTTTGTTACTCCAATAGATGGTAGACTTGTCACTATGGAAGGTAGTTCATTGTTGAGATTTTGTTACTCCAATGGATGGTAGCCTTGTCATTATGGATGGTAGGTTGTTGTTTAGATTTTGTTACTCCATTGGATGGTAGCCTTGTCATTACCGAAAGTAGTTTGTTGTTGAGATTTTGTTACTCTAATGGATGGTAGCCTTGTCATTATGGAAGGTAGTTCATAGTTGAAATTTTGTTACTCCAATGGATGGTAGCCTTTTCATTATGGAAGGTAGTTCGTTGTTGAGATTTTGTTACTCAAATGGATGGTATCCTTGCAATTACGGAAGGTAGTTCGTTGTTGAGATTTTGTTACTCCAATGGATGGTAGCCTTGTCATTATGGAAGGTAGTTCGTTGTTGAGATTTTATTACTCCAATGGATGGTAGCCTTGCCATTATGGAAGGTAGTTCATTGTTGAGATTTTGTTACTCCAATGGATGGTACCCTAGTAATTATGGAAGGTTGGTTGTTGTTGAGATTTTGTTACTCCAATGGATGGTAGCATTGTCATTATGGAAGGTAGTTTTTTGTTGAGATTTTGTTACTTCAATGGATGGTTGACATGTCATTACCGAAAGTAGTTCATTGTTCAGATTTTCTTACTGCAATGGATGGTAGCCTTGTCATTATGGAAGGTAGTTCGTTGTTGATATTTTGTTACTCCAATGGATGATAGCCTTTTCATTATGGAAGGAAGTTTGTTGTTGTGATTTTGTTACTTCAATTGATGGTAGCCTTGTCATTATGGAAGGTAGTTCGTTGTTGAGATTTTGTTACACCAATGGATGGTAGCCTTGTCAATATGGAAGGTAGTTCATTGTTGAGATTTTGTTACTCCAATAGATGGTAGCCTTGTCATTATGTAAGGTAGTTCTTTGTTGAGATTTTGTTACTCCAATGGATGGTAGCGTTGTCATTATTAAAGATAGTTCGTTGTTGAGATTTTGTTACTCCAATGGATAGTAGACTTGTCATTATGGAATGTAGTTCGTTGTTGAGATTTTGTTACTCCAATGGATGGTAACCTTGTCATTATGGAAGGTAGTTCGTTGTTGAGATTTTGTTAGTCCAATGGATGGTATTCGTGTCATTATGCAAGGTAGTTCATTGTTGAGATTTTGTTACTCCATTGGATGGTAGCCTTGTCATTACGGAAGGTAGTTAATTGTTGAGATTTTGTTACTCTAATGGATGGTATCCTTTCCATTATGGAAGGTAGTTCATTGTTGAGATTTTGTTTCTCCAATGGATGGTATCCTTTCCATTACAGAAGGTAGTTCATTGTTGAGATTTTGTTTTCCAATAGATGGTAGCATTGTCAATCTGGAAGGTAGTTCGTTGTTGAGATTTTATTACTCCAATGGATGGTAGCCTGTTCATTATGCAAGGTAGTTCATTGTTGAGATTTTGTTACTCCATTGGATGGTAGCCTTGTCATTATGGAAGGTAGTTCGTTGTTTAGATTTTGTTACTCTAATGGATGGTAGCCTTGTCATTACGGATGGTGGTTCGTTGATGAGATTTTGTTACTCCATTGGATGGTAGCTTTATCATTACAAAAAGTAGTTCGTTGTTGAGATTTTGTTACTCTAATGGATGGTAGCCTTGTCATTATTAAAGATAGTTCATTGTTGAGATTTTGTTACTCCAATAGATGGTAGACTTGTCACTATGCAAGGTAGTTCATTATTGAGATTTTGTTACTCCAATGGATGGTAGCCTTGTCATTATGGATGGTAGTTTGTTGTTGAGATTATGTTACTCCAATGGATGGTAGACTTGTCATTATGGAAGGTAGTTCGTTGTTGAGATTTTGTTACTCCAATAGATGGTAGCCTTGTCATTATGGATGGTAGTTCGTTGTTGATATTTTGTTACTCCATTGGATGTTACCCTTGTCATTACCGAAAGTAGTTCATCGTTCAGATTTTCTTACTCCAATGGATGGTAGCCTTGTCATTATTGAAGGTAGTTCGTTGTTGAGATTTTGTTACTCCAATGGATGGTAGCCTTGTCATTATGGAAGGTTGTTCATTGATGAGATTTTATTACTCCAATGGATGGTAGCCTTTTCATTATGGAAGGTAGTCCATTGTTGAGAATTTGTTACTCCAATGGATGGTAGACTTGTCATTATGGAAGGTAGTGCGTTGTTGAGATTTTGTTACTCCCATAGATGGTAGCCTTGTCATTATGGATGGTAGTTTGTTGTTGAGATTTTGTTACTCCATTGGATGGTACCCTTGTCATTACCGAAAGTAGTTCATTGTTCAGATTTTCTTACTCTAATGGATGGTAGCCTTGTCATTATGGAAGGTTGATTGTTGCTGAGATTTTGTTACTCCAATGGATGGTAGCCTTGTCATTATGGAAGGTAGTTCGTCGTTGAGATTTTGTTACTCTAATGGATGGTAGCCTTGTCATTATGGAAGGTAGTTCGTTGTTGACATTTTTTTACTCCAATGGAAGATAGCCTTGTCATTATGGAAGGTAATTCGTTGTTGAGATTTTGTTACTCCAATGGATGATAGACTTGTCATTATGAAAGGTAGTTTGTTGTTGAGATTTTGTTACTCCAATGGATGGTAGCCTTGTCATTATGGAAGGTAGTTCGTTGTTGAGATTTTGTTACTCCATTGGATGGTAGCCTTGTCATTACTGAAAGTAGTTTGTTGTTTAGATTTTGTTACTCTAATGGATGGTAGCCTTGTCATTACGGAAGGAAGTTCATTGTTGACATTTTGTTACTCCATTGTATGGTACCCTTGTCATTACCGAAAGTAGTTCATTGTTCAGATTTTCTTACTCCATTGGATGGTAGCCTTGTCATTATGGAAGGTAGTTCGTTGTTGATATTTTGTTACTCCAATGGATGGTAGCCTTTTCATTCTGGAAGGAAGTTTGTTGTTGTGATTTTGTTACTTCAATGGATGGTAGCCTTGTCAATACGGAAGGTAGTTCGTTGTTGAGATTTTGTTACTTCAATGGATGGTATCCTTGTCATTATGGAAGGTAGTTTGTTGTTAAGATTTTGTTACTCCAATAGATGGTAGCCTTGTCATTATGTAAGTTAGTTCTTTGTTGAGATTTTTTTACTCCAATGGATGGTAGCCTTGTCATTATTAAAGGTAGTTCGTTGTTGAGATTTTGTTACTCCAATGGATAGTAGACTTGTCATTATGGAATGTAGTTTGTTGTTGAGATTTTGTTACTCCAATGGATGGTAACCTTGTCATTATGGAAGGTAGTTCCTTGTTGAGATTTTGTTAGTCCAATGGATGGTATTCGTGTCATTATGCAAGGTAGTTCATTGTTGAGATTTTGTTACTCCATTGGATGGTAGACTTGTCATTATGGAAGGTAGTTCATTGTTGAGATTTTGTTACTCTAATGGATGCTATCCTTTCCATTATGGAAGGTAGTTCGATGTTGAGATTTTGTTTCTCCAATGGATGGTATACTTTCCATTACAGAAGGTAGTTCATTATTGAGATTTTGTTTTCCAATAGATGGTAGCATTGTCATTCTGGAAGGTATTTCGTTGTTGAGATTTTATTACTCTAATGGATGGTAGCCTGTTCATTATGGAAGGTAGTTTGTTGATGAGATTTTGTTACTCCAATGGATGGTAGCCTTGTCATTATGGAAGGTAGTTCGTTGTTGAGATTTTGTTAGTCCAATGGATGGTATTCGTGTCATTATGCAATTTAGTTTATTGGTGAGATTTTATTACTCCAATGGATGATAGCCTGGTCACTATGGAAGGTAGTTCATTGTTGAGATTTTGTTACTCCATTGGATGGTAGCTTTGTCATTACAAAAAGTAGTTCGTTGTTGAGATTTTGTTACTTTAATGGATGGTAGCCTTGTCATTATGGAAGGTAGTTCATTGTTGACATTTTGTTACTCCAATGGATGGTAGCCTTGTCATTATGGAAGGTAGTTCGTTGTTGAGATTTTGTTACTCTAATGGATGGTAGCCTTGTCATTATGGAAGGTAGTTCATTGTTCACATTTTGTTACTCCAATGGATGGTAGCCTTGTCATTATGGATGGTAGTTTGTTGCTGAGATTTTGTTACTCCATTGGATGTTAGCCTTGTCATTACCGAAAGTAGTTTGTTGTTGAGATTTTGTTACTCTAATGGATGGTAGCCTTGTCATTATAGAAGGTAGTTCATAGTTGACATTTTGTTACTCCAATGGATGGTAGCCTTTTCATTATGGAAGGTAGTTCATTGTTGAGAATTTGTTACTCCAATGGATGGTAGACTTGTCATTATGGAAGGTAGTGCGTTGTTGAGATTTTGTTACTTCAATAGATGGTAGCCTTGTCATTATGGATGGTAGTTTGTTGTTGAGATTTTGTAACTCCATTGGATGGTACCCTTGTCATTACCGCAAGCAGTTCATTGTTCAGATTTTCTTACTCCAATGGATGTAGCCTGGTCATTATGGAAGGTAGTTCATAGTTGACAATTTGTTACTCCAATGGATGGTAGCCTTTTCATTATGGAAGGTAGTTCATTGTTGAGATTATGTTACTCCAATGGATGGTAGACTTGTCATTATGGAAGGTAGTTCATTGTTGAGATTTTGTTACTCCAATGGATGGTAGACTTGTCACTATGGAAGGTAGTTCGTTGTTGAGATTTTGTTACTCCAATGGATCGTAGCCTTGTCATTATGGATGGTAGTTTGTTGTTGAGATTTTGTTACTCCATTGGATGTTAGCCTTGTCATTACCGAAAGTAGTTTATTGTTGAGATTTTGTTACTCTAATGGATGGTAGCCTTGTCATTATAGAAGGTAGTTCATAGTTGACATTTTGTTACTCCAATGGATGGTATCCTTTTCATTATGGAAGGTAGTTCATTGTTGAGAATTTGTTACTCCAATGGATGGTAGACTTGTCATTATGGAAGGTAGTGCGTTGTTTAGATTTTGTTACTCTACTAGATGGTAGCCTTGTCATTATGGATGGTAGTTCGTTGTTGAGATTTTGTAACTCCATTGGATGGTACCCTTGTCATTACCGCAAGCAGTTCATTATTCAGATTTTCTTACTCCAATGGATGGTAGCCTGGTCATTATGGAAGGTAGTTCATAGTTGACAATTTGTTACTCCAATGGATGGTAGCCTTTTCATTATGGAAGGTAGTTCATTGTTGAGATTATGTTACTCCAATGGATGGTAGACTTGTCATTATGGGAGGTAGTTCGTTGTTGAGATTTTGTTACTCCAATGGATGGTAGCCTTGTCGTTATGGATGGTAGTTCGTTGTTGAGATTTTGTTACTCCATTGGATGGTACCCTTGTCATTACCGAAAGTAGTTCATTGTTCAGATTTTGTTACTCCAATGGATGGTAGCCTTGTCATTATGGAAGGTAGTTTTTTGCTGAGATTTTGTTACTCCAATGGATGGTAGCCTAGTCATTATGGAAGGTAGTTCGTCGTTGAGATTTTTTTACTTTAATGGATGGTAGCCTTGTCATTATGGAAGGTAGTTCGTTGTTGACATTTTTTTACTCCAATGGATGATAGCCTTGTCATTATGGAAGGTAGTTTGTTGTTGAGATTTTGTTACACCAATGTATGGTAGGCTTGTCATTATGTAAGGTGGTTCGTTGTTGAGATTTTGTTAATCCAATGGATGGTATTCGTGTCATTATGGAAGGTAGTTCGTTGTTGAGATTTTGTTACTCCATTGGATGGTAGCTTTGTCATTATGGAAGGTAGTTCATTGTTGACATTTTGTTACTCCAATGGATGGTAGCCTTTTCATTATGGAAGGTAGTTCGTTGTTAAGATATTGATACTCAAATGGATGGTATCCTTGCCATTACGGAAGGTAGTTTGTTGTTGAGATTTTGTTACTCCAATGGATGGTAGCCTTGTCATTATGGATGGTAGTTCGTTGTTGAGATTTTGTTACTCCATTGGATGGTAGCCTTGTCATTACCGAAAGTAGTTTGTTGTTGAGATTTTTTTATTCTAATGAATGTTATCCTTGTCATTTTGGAAGGTAGTTCGTTGTTGACATTTTGTTACTCCAATGGATGGTGGCCTTTTCATTATGGAAGGTAGTTCTTTGTTGATATTTTGGTACTCCAATGGATGGTAGCCTTGTCATTATGGAAGGTAGTTTGTTGTTTAGATTTTGTTACTCCCATTGATGGTAGACTTGTCATTATGGATGGTAGTTCGTTGTTAAAATTTTGTTACTCCATTGGATGGTAGCCTTGTCATTACCGAAAGTAGTTTGTTTTTTAGATTTTGTTAATCTAATGGATGGTAGCCTTGTCATTACGGAAGGAAGTTCATTGTTGATATTTTGTTACTCCAATGGATGGTAGCCTTTTCATTATTGAAGGTAGTTCGTTGTTAAGATTTTGTTACTCCAATGGATGGTAGCCTTGTCATTATGGAAGGTAATTCGTTGTTGAGATTTTGTTACTCCAATGGATGGTAGACTTGTCACTATGCAAGGTAGTTCATTGTTGAGATTTTGTTACTCCAATGGATGGTAGCCTTGCATTATGGATGGTAGTTTGTTGTTGAGATTTTGTTACTACATTGGATGTTAGCCTTGTCATTACCAAAAGTAGTTTGTTGTTGAGATTTTGTTACTCTAATGGATGGTAGCCTTGTCATTATAGAAGGTAGTTCATAGTTGACATTTTGTTACTCCAATTGATGGTAGCCTTTTCATTATGGAAGGTAGTTCATTGTTGAGAATTTGTTACTCCAATGGATGGTAGACTTGTCATTATGGAAGGTAGTGCATTGTTGAGATTTTGTTACTCCAATAGATGGTAGCCTTGTCATTATGGATGGTAGTTCGTTGTTGAGATTTTGTTACTCCAATGGATGGTAACCTTGTCGTTATGGATGGTATTTTGTTGTTGAGATTTTGTTACTCCATTGGACTGTACCCTTGGCATTACCGAAAGTAGTTCATTATTCAGATTTTCTTACTCCAATGGATGGTAGCCTTGTCATTATGGAAGGTAGTTTTTTGCTGAGATTTTGTTACTCCAATGGATGGTAGCCTTGTCATTATGGAAGGTAGTTCGTCGTTGAGATTTTTTTACTCTAATGGATGGTACCCTTGTCATTATGGAAGGTAGTTCGTTGTTGACATTTTTTTACTCCAATGGATGATAGCCTTGTCATTATGGAAGGTAGTTCGTTGTTGAGATTTTGTTACACCAATGTATGGTAGGCTTGTCATTATGTAAGGTGGTTCGTTGTTGAGATTTTGTTAATCCAATGGATGGTATTCGTGTCATTATGGAAGGTAGTTCGTTGTTGAGATTTTGTTACTCCATTGGATGGTAGCTTTGTCATTATGGAAGGTAGTTCATTGTTGACATTTTGTTACTCCAATGGATGGTAGCCTTTTCATTATGGAAGGTAGTTCGTTGTTCAGATTTTGTTACTCAAATGGATGGTATCCTTGCCATTACGGAAGGTAGTTTGTTATTGAGATTTTGTTACTCCAATGGATGGTAGCCTTGTCATTATGGATGGTAGTTCATTGTTGAGATTTTGTTACTCCATTGGATGGTAGCCTTGTCATTACCGAAAGTAGTTTGTTGTTGAGTTTTTTTTATTCTAATGAATGTTAGCCTTGTCATTTTGGAAGGTAGTTCATTGTTGACATTTTGTTACTCCAATGGATGGTGGCCTTTTCATTATGGAAGGTAGTTCTTTGTTGATATTTTGTTACTCCAATGGATGGTAGCCTTGTCATTATGGAAGGTAGTTTGTTGTTTAGATTTTGTTACTCCCATTGATGGTAGCCTTGTCATTATGGATGGTAGTTCGTTGTTAAAATTTTGTTACTCCATTGGATGGTAGCCTTGTCATTACCGAAAGTAGTTTGTTTTTTAGATTTTGTTAATCTAATGGATGGTAGCCTTGTCATTACGGAAGGAAGTTCATTGTTGATATTTTGTTACTCCAATGGATGGTAGCCTTTTCATTATTGAAGGTAGTTCGTTGTTAAGATTTTGTTACTCCAATGGATGGTAGCCTTGTCATTATGGAAGGTAATTCGTTGTTGAGATTTTGGTACTCCAATGGATGGTAGACTTGTCACTATGCAAGGTAGTTCATTGTTGAGATTTTGTTACTCCAATGGATGGTAGCCTTGTCATTATGGATGGTAGTTTGTTGTTGAGATTTTGTTACTACATTGGATGTTAGCCTTGTCATTACCGAAAGTAGTTTGTTGTTTAGATTTTGTTACTCTAATGGATGGTAGCCTTGTCATTATCGAAGGTAGTTCATAGTTGACATTTTGTTACTCCAATGGATGGTAGACTTGTCATTATGGAAGGTAGTTCGTTGTTGACATTTTTTTACTCCAATGGATGATAGCCTTGTCATTATGGAAGGTAGTTCGTTGTTGAGATTTTGTTACACCAATGTATGGTAGGCTTGTCATTATGTAAGGTGGTTCGTTGTTGAGATTTTGTTAATCCAATGGATGGTATTCGTGTCATTATGCAAGGTAGTTCGTTGTTGAGATTTTGTTACTCCATTGGATGGTAGCTTTGTCATTATGGAAGGTAGTTCATTGTTGACATTTTGTTACTCCAATAGATGGTAGCCTTTTCATTATGGAAGGTAGTTCGTTGTTCAGATTTTGTTACTCAAATGGATGGTATCCTTGCCATTACGGAAGGTAGTTTGTTGTTGAGATTTTGTTACTCCAATGGATGGTAGCCTTGTCATTATGGATGGTAGTTCATTGTTGAGATTTTGTTACTCCATTGGATGGTAGCCTTGTCATTACCGAAAGTAGTTTGTTGTTGAGTTTTTTTTACTCCAATAAATGTTAGCCTTGTCATTTTGGAAGGTAGTTCATTGTTGACATTTTGTTACTCCAATGGATGGTGGCCTTTTCATTATGGAAGGTAGTTCTTTGTTGATATTTTGTTACTCCAATGGATGGTAGCCTTGTCATTATGGAAGGTAGTTTGTTGTTTAGATTTTGTTACTCCCATTGATGGTAGCCTTGTCATTATGGATGGTAGTTCGTTGTTAAAATTTTGTTACTCCATTGTATGGTAGCCTTGTCATTACCGAAAGTAGTTTGTTTTTTAGATTTTGTTACTCTAATGGATGGTAGCCTTGTCATTACAGAAGGAAGTTCATTGTTGACATTTTGTTACTCCAATGGATGGTAGCCTTTTCATTATTGAAGGTAGTTCATTGTTAAGATTTTGTTACTCCCATGGATGGTAGCCTTGTCATTATGGAAGGTAATTCGTTGTTGAGATTTTGTTACTCCAATGGATGGTAGACTTGTCACTATGGAAGGTAGTTTGTTGTTGAGATTTTGTTACTCTAATGGATGGTAGCCTTGTCATTACCGAAAGTAGTTTGTTGTTGAGATTTTGTTACTATAATGGATGGTAGCCTTGTCATTATCGAAGGTAGTTCATAGTTGACATTTTGTTACTCCAATGGATGGTAGCCTTTTCATTATGGAAGGTAGTTCATTGTTGAGAATTAGTTACTCCAATGGATGGTAGACTTGTCATTATGGAAGGTAGTGCGTTGTTGAGATTTTGTTACTCCAATAGATGGTAGCCTTGTCATTATGGATGGTAGTTTGTTGTTGAGATTTTGTTACTCCATTGGACTGTACCCTTGGCATTACCGAAAGTAGTTCATTATTCAGATTTTCTTACTCCAATGGATGGTAGCCTTGTCATTATGGAAGGTAGTTTTTTGCTGAGATTTTGTTACTCCAATGGATGGTAGCCTTGTCATTATGGAAGGTAGTTCGTCGTTGAGATTTTTTTACTCTAATGGATGGTACCCTTGTCATTATGGAAGGTAGTTCGTTGTTGACATTTTTTTACTCCAATGGATGATAGCCTTGTCATTATGGAAGGTAGTTCGTTGTTGAGATTTTGTTACACCAATGTATGGTAGGCTTGTCATTATGTAAGGTGGTTCGTTGTTGAGATTTTGTTAATCCAATGGATGGTATTCGTGTCATTATGGAAGGTAGTTCGTTGTTGAGATTTTGTTACTCCATTGGATGGTAGCTTTGTCATTATGGAAGGTAGTTCATTGTTGACATTTTGTTACTCCAATGGATGGTAGCCTTTTCATTATGGAAGGTAGTTCGTTGTTCAGATTTTGTTACTCAAATGGATGGTATCCTTGCCATTACGGAAGGTAGTTTGTTATTGAGATTTTGTTACTCCAATGGATGGTAGCCTTGTCATTATGGATGGTAGTTCATTGTTGAGATTTTGTTACTCCATTGGATGGTAGCCTTGTCATTACCGAAAGTAGTTTGTTGTTGAGTTTTTTTTATTCTAATGAATGTTAGCCTTGTCATTTTGGAAGGTAGTTCATTGTTGACATTTTGTTACTCCAATGGATGGTGGCCTTTTCATTATGGAAGGTAGTTCTTTGTTGATATTTTGTTACTCCAATGGATGGTAGCCTTGTCATTATGGAAGGTAGTTTGTTGTTTAGATTTTGTTACTCCCATTGATGGTAGCCTTGTCATTATGGATGGTAGTTCGTTGTTAAAATTTTGTTACTCCATTGGATGGTAGCCTTGTCATTACCGAAAGTAGTTTGTTTTTTAGATTTTGTTAATCTAATGGATGGTAGCCTTGTCATTACGGAAGGAAGTTCATTGTTGATATTTTGTTACTCCAATGGATGGTAGCCTTTTCATTATTGAAGGTAGTTCGTTGTTAAGATTTTGTTACTCCAATGGATGGTAGCCTTGTCATTATGGAAGGTAATTCGTTGTTGAGATTTTGGTACTCCAATGGATGGTAGACTTGTCACTATGCAAGGTAGTTCATTGTTGAGATTTTGTTACTCCAATGGATGGTAGCCTTGTCATTATGGATGGTAGTTTGTTGTTGAGATTTTGTTACTACATTGGATGTTAGCCTTGTCATTACCGAAAGTAGTTTGTTGTTTAGATTTTGTTACTCTAATGGATGGTAGCCTTGTCATTATCGAAGGTAGTTCATAGTTGACATTTTGTTACTCCAATGGATGGTAGACTTGTCATTATGGAAGGTAGTTCGTTGTTGACATTTTTTTACTCCAATGGATGATAGCCTTGTCATTATGGAAGGTAGTTCGTTGTTGAGATTTTGTTACACCAATGTATGGTAGGCTTGTCATTATGTAAGGTGGTTCGTTGTTGAGATTTTGTTAATCCAATGGATGGTATTCGTGTCATTATGCAAGGTAGTTCGTTGTTGAGATTTTGTTACTCCATTGGATGGTAGCTTTGTCATTATGGAAGGTAGTTCATTGTTGACATTTTGTTACTCCAATAGATGGTAGCCTTTTCATTATGGAAGGTAGTTCGTTGTTCAGATTTTGTTACTCAAATGGATGGTATCCTTGCCATTACGGAAGGTAGTTTGTTGTTGAGATTTTGTTACTCCAATGGATGGTAGCCTTGTCATTATGGATGGTAGTTCATTGTTGAGATTTTGTTACTCCATTGGATGGTAGCCTTGTCATTACCGAAAGTAGTTTGTTGTTGAGTTTTTTTTATTCTAATAAATGTTAGCCTTGTCATTTTGGAAGGTAGTTCATTGTTGACATTTTGTTACTCCAATGGATGGTGGCCTTTTCATTATGGAAGGTAGTTCTTTGTTGATATTTTGTTACTCCAATGGATGGTAGCCTTGTCATTATGGAAGGTAGTTTGTTGTTTAGATTTTGTTACTCCCATTGATGGTAGCCTTGTCATTATGGATGGTAGTTCGTTGTTAAAATTTTGTTACTCCATTGTATGGTAGCCTTGTCATTACCGAAAGTAGTTTGTTTTTTAGATTTTGTTACTCTAATGGATGGTAGCCTTGTCATTACAGAAGGAAGTTCATTGTTGACATTTTGTTACTCCAATGGATGGTAGCCTTTTCATTATTGAAGGTAGTTCATTGTTAAGATTTTGTTACTCCCATGGATGGTAGCCTTGTCATTATGGAAGGTAATTCGTTGTTGAGATTTTGTTACTCCAATGGATGGTAGACTTGTCACTATGGAAGGTAGTTTGTTGTTGAGATTTTGTTACTCTAATGGATGGTAGCCTTGTCATTACCGAAAGTAGTTTGTTGTTGAGATTTTGTTACTATAATGGATGGTAGCCTTGTCATTATCGAAGGTAGTTCATAGTTGACATTTTGTTACTCCAATGGATGGTAGCCTTTTCATTATGGAAGGTAGTTCATTGTTGAGAATTAGTTACTCCAATGGATGGTAGACTTGTCATTATGGAAGGTAGTGCGTTGTTGAGATTTTGTTACTCCAATAGATGGTAGCCTTGTCATTATGGATGGTAGTTTGTTGTTGAGATTTTGTTACTCCATTGGATGGTACCCTTGTCATTACCGAAAGTAGTTCATTATTCAGATTTTCTTACTCCAATGGATGGTAGCCTTGTCATTATGGAAGGTAGTTCATAGTTGACATTTTGTTACTCCAATGGATGGTAGCCTTTTCATTATGGAAGGTAGTTCATTGTTGAGATTATTTTACTCCAATGGATGGTAGAATTTTCATATGGAAGGTAGTTCGTTGTTGAGATTTTGTTACTCCAATGGATGGTGGCCTTGTCGTTATGGATGGTAGTTCGTTGTTGAGATTTTGTTACTCCATTGGATGGTACCCTTGTCATTACCGAAAGTAGTTCATTGTTCAGATTTTCTTACTCCAATGGATGGTAGCCTTGTCATTATGGAAGGTAGTTTTTTGCTGAGATTTTGTTACTCCAATGGATGGTAGCCTTGTCATTATGGAAGGTAGTTCGTCGTTGAGATTTTTTTACTCTAATGGATGGTAGCCTTGTCATTATGGAAGGTAGTTCGTTGTTGACATTTTTTTACTCCAATGGATGATAGCCTTGTCATTATGGAAGGTAGTTCGTTGTTGAGATTTTGTTACACCAATGTATGGTAGGCTTGTCATTATGGAAGGTTGTTCGTTGTTGAGATTTTTTTAATCCAATGGATGGTATTCGTGTTATTATGGAAGGTAGTTCGTTGTTGAGTTTTTGTTACTCCATTGGATGGTAGCTTTGTCATTATGGAAGGTAGTTCATTGTTGACATTTTGTTACTCCAATGGATGGTAGCCTTTTCATTATGGAAGGTAGTTCGTTGTTGAGATTTTGTTACTTAAATGGATGGTATCCTTGCCATTACGGAAGGTAGTTTGTTGTTGAGATTTTGTTACTCCAATGGATGGTAGCCTTGTCATTATGGATGGTAGTTTGTTTTTGAGATTTTGTTACTCCATTCGATGACAGCCTTGTCATTACCGAAAGTAGTTTGTTGTTGAGATTTTTTTATTCTAATGGATGGTAGACTTGTCATTTTGGAAGGTAGTCCATTGTTGACATTTTGTAACTCCAATGGATGGTAGCCTTTTCATTATGGAAGGTAGTTCTTTGTTGAGATTTTGTTACTCCAATGGATGGTAGCCTTGTCATTATGGAAGGTAGTTTGTTGTTGAGATTTTGTTACTCCAATTGATGGTAGCCTTGTCATTATGGATGGTAGTTCGTTGTTAAAATTTTGTTACTCCATTGGATGGTAGCCTTGTCATTACCGAAAGTAGTTTGGTGTTTAGATTTTGTTACTCTAATGGATGGTAGCCTTGTCATTACGGAAGGAAGTTCATTGTTGACATTTTGTTACTCCAATGGATGGTATCCTTTTCATTATTGAAGGTAGTTCATTGTTAAGATTTTGTTACTCCAATGGATGGTAGCCTTGTCATTATGGATGGTAGTTTGTTGTTGAGATTTTGTTACTCCATTGTATGGTACCTTTGTCATTACCGAAAGTAGTTCATTGTTCAGATTTTGTTACTCCAATGGATGGTAGCCTTGTCATTACGGAAGGTAATTCGTTGTTGAGATTGTGTTACTTCAATGGATGGTATCCTTGTCATTATGGAAGGTAGTTTGTTGTTAAGATTTGGTTACTCTAATGGATGGTATCCTTGTCATTATGGAAGGTAGTTCATTGTTGAGATTTTATTTCTCCAATGGATGGTAGCCTTGTCATTATGGAAGGTAATTCGTTGTTTATATTTTGTTACTCCAATGGATGGTAGCCTTTTCATTATGTAAGGAAGTTTGTTGTTGTGATTTTGTTACTTCAATGGATGGTAGCCTTGTCATTATGGAAGGTAGTTCGTTGTTGAGATTTTGATACACCAATGGATGGTAGCCTTGTCATTATGGAAGGTAGTTCATTGTTGAGATTTTGTTACTCCAATAGATGATAACCTTGTCATTATGTAAGGTAGTTCTTTGTTGAGATTTTGTTACTCCAATGGATGGTAGCCTTGTCATTATTAAAGGTAGTTCGTTGTTGATATTTTGTTACTCCAATGGATAATAGACTTGTCATTATGGAATGTAGTTCGTTGTTGAGATTTTGTTACTCCAATGGATGGTAACCTTGTCATTATGGAAGGTAGTTCGTTGTTAAGATTTTGTTAGTCCAATGGATGGTATTCGTTTTATTATGCAAGGTAGTTTATTGTTGAGATTTTATTACTCCAATGGATGGTAGCCTGGTCATTATGGAAGGTAGTTTGTTGTTGAAATTTTGTTACTCTAATGGATGGTAGCCTTCTTATTATGGAAGGTAGTTCGTTGTTGAGATTTGTTACTCTAATGGATGGTAGCCTTGTCATTATGGACGGTAGTTCGTTGATGAGATTTTGTTACTCCATTGGATGGTAGCTTTGTCATTACAGAAAGTAGTTCGTTGTTGAGATTTTGTTACTCTAATGGATGGTAGCCTTGTCATTATGGAAGGTAGTTCATTGTTGACATTTTGTTACTCCAATGGATGGTAGCCTTTTCATTATTGAAGGTAGTTCGTTGTTAAGATTTTGTTACTCCAATGGATGGTAGCCTTGTCATTATGGAAGGTAGTTCGTTGTTGAGATTTTGTTACTCCAATGGATGGTAGACTTGTCACTATGCAAGGTAGTTAATTGTTGAGATTTTGTTACTCCAATGGATGGTAGCCTTGTCATTATGGATGGTAGTTTGTTGTTGATATTTTGTTACTACATTGGATGTTAGCCTTGTCATTACCGAAAGTAGTGTGTTGTTTAGATTTTGTTACTCTAATGGATGGTAGCCTTGTCATTATAGAAGGTAGTTCATAGTTGACATTTTGTTACTCCAATGGATGGTAGCCTTTTCATTATGGAAGGTAGTTCATTGTTGAGAATTTGTTACTCCAATGGATGGTAGACTTGTCATTATGGAAGGTAGTGCGTTGTTGAGATTTTGTTACTCCATTGGATGGTACCCTTGTCATTACCGAAAGTAGTTCATTGTTCAGATTTTCTTACTCCAATGGATGGTAGCCTTGTCATTATGCAAGGTAGTTCATAGTTGACATTTTGTTACTCCAGTGGATGGTAGCCTTTTCATTATGGAAGGTAGTTCATTGTTGAGATTATTTTACTCCAATGGATGGTAGACTTGTCATTATGGAAGGTAGTTCGTTGTTGAGATTTTGTTACTCCAATGGATGGTAGCCTTGTCGTTATGGATGGTAGTTCATTGTTGAGATTTTGTTACTCCATTGGATGGTACCCTTGTCATTACCGAAAGTAGTTCATTGTTCAGATTTTCTTACTCCAATGGATGGTAGCCTTGTCATTATGGAAGGTAGTTTTTTGCTGAGATTTTGTTACTCCAATGGATGGTAGCCTTGTCATTATGGAAGGTAGTTCGTCATTGAGATTTTTTTACTCTAATGGATGGTAGCCTTGTCATTATGGAAGGTAGTTCGTTGTTGACATTTTTTTACTCCAATGGATGATAGCCTTGTCATTATGGAAGGTAGTTCGTTGTTGAGATTTTGTTACACCATTGGATGGCAGCCTTGTCATTACCGAAAGTAGTTTGTTGTTGAGATTTTTTTATTCTAATGGATGGTAGCCTTGTCATTTTGGAAGGTAGTCCATTGTTGACATTTTTTTACTCCAATGGATGGTAGGCTTTTCAATATGGAAGGTAGTTCTTTGTTGAGATTTTGTTACTCCAATGGATGGTAGCCTTGTCATTATGGAAGGTAGTTTGTTGTTGAGATTTTGTTACTCCAATTGATGGTAGCCTTGTCATAATGGATGGTAGTTCGTTGTTAAAATTTTGTTACTCCATTGGATGGTAGCCTTGTCATTACCGAAAGTAGTTTGTTGTTTAGATTTTGTTTCTCTAATGAATGGTAGCCTTGTCATTATGGAAGGAAGTTCATTGTTGACATTTTGTTACTCCAATGGATGGTAGCCTTTTCATTATTGAAGGTAGTTCGTTGTTAAGATTTAGTTACTCCAATGGATGGTAGCCTTGTCATTATGGATGGTAGTTTGTTGTTGAGATTTTAATACTCCATTGTATGGTACCTTTGTCATTACCGAAAGTAGTTCATTGTTCAGATTTTCTTACTCCAATGGATGGTAGCCTTGTCATTACGGAAGGTAGTTCGTTGTTGACATTGTGTTACTTCAATGGATGGTATCCTTGTCATTATGGAAGGTAGTTTGTTGTTAAGATTTGGTTACTCTATTGTATGGTATCCTTGTCATTATGGAAGGTAATTCATTGTTGAGATTTTATTTCTCCAATGGATGGTAGCCTTGTCATTATGGAAGGTAATTCGTTGTTTATATTTTGTTACTCCAATGGATGGTAGCCTTTTCATTATGTAAGGAAGTTTGTTGTTATGATTTTGTTACTTCAATGGATGGTAGCCTTGTAATTATCAAAGGTAGTTCGTTTTTGAGATTTTGATACACCAATGGATGGTAGCCTTGTCATTATGGAAGGTAGTTCATTGTTGAGATTTTGTTACTCCAATAGATGATAACCTTGTCATTATGTAAGGTAGTTCTTTGTTGAGATTTTGTTACTCCAATGAATGGTAGCCTTGTCATTATTAAAGGTAGTTCGTTGTTGATATTTTGTTACTCCAATGGATAATAGACTTGTCATTATTGAATGTGGTTCATTGTTGAGATTTTGTTACTCCAATGGATGGTAGCCTTGTCATTATGGAAGGTAGTTCGTTGTTGAGATTTTGTTAGTCCAATGGATGGTATTCGTTTTATTATGCAAGGTAGTTTATTGTTGAGATTTTATTACTCCAATGGATGGTAGCCTGGTCATTATGGAAGGTAGTTTGTTGTTGAGATATTGTTACTCCAATGGATGGTAGCCTTGTCATTATGGAAGGTAGTTCGTTGTTGAGATTTGTCACTCTAATGGATGGTAGCCTTGTCATTATGGATGGTAGTTCGTTGATGAGATTTTGTTACTCCATAGGATGGTAGCTTTGTCATTACAGAAAGTAGTTCGTTGTTGAGATTTTGTTACTCTAATGGATGGTAGCCTTGTCATTATGGAAGGTAGTTCATTGTTGACATTTTGTTACTCCAATGGATGGTAGCCTTTTCATTATTGAAGGTAGTTCGTTGTTTAGATTTTGTTACTCCAATGGATGGTAGCCTTGTCATTATTGAAGGTAGTTCGTTGTTGAGATTTTGTTACTCCAATGGATGGTAGACTTGTCACTATGCAAGGTAGTTCATTGTTGAGATTTTGTTACTCCAATGGATGGTAGCCTTGTCATTATGGATGGTAGTTTGTTGTTGAGATTTTGTTACTACATTGGATGTTAGCCTTGTCATTACCGAAAGTAGTTTGTTGTTGAGATTTTGTTACTCTAATGGATGGTAGCCTTGTCATTATAGAAGGTAGTTCATAGTTAACATTTTGTTACTCCAATGGATGGTAGCCTTTTCATTATGGAAGGTAGTTCATTGTTGAGAATTTGTTACTCCAATGGATGGTAGACTTTACATTATGGAAGGTAGTGCGTTGTTGAGATTTTGTTACTCCAATAGATGGTAGCCTTGTCATTATGGATGGTAGTTCGTTGTTAAGATTTTGTTACCTCATTGGATGGTACCCTTGTCATTACCGAAAGTAGTTCCTTGTTCAGATTTTCTTACTTCAATGGATGGTAGCCTTGTCATTATGGAAGGTAGTTCATAGTTGACATTTTGTTACTCCAGTGGATGGTAGCCTTTTCATTATGGAAGGTAGTTCATTGTTGAGATTATTTTACTCCAATGGATGGTAGACTTGTCATTATGGAAGGTAGTTTGTTGTTGAGATTTTGTTACTCCAATGGATGGTAGCCTTGTCGTTATGGAAGGTAGTTCATAGTTGACATTTTGTTACTCCAATGGATGGTAGCCTTGTCATTATGGAAGGTAGTTTTTTGCTGGGATTTTGTTACTCCAATGGATGGTAGCCTTGTCATTATGGAAGGTAGTTCGTCGTTGAGATTTTTTTACTCTAATGGATGGTAGCCTTGTCATTATGGAAGGTACTTCATTGTTGACATTTTTTTACTCCAATGGATGATAGCCTTGTCATTATGGAAGGTAGTTCGTTGTTGAGATTTTGTTACACCAACGTATGTTAGGCTTGTCATTATGGAAGGTGGTTCGTTGTTGAGATTTTGTTAATCCAATGGATGGTATTCGTGTTATTATGGAAGGTAGTTCGTTGTTGAGATTTTGTTACTCCATTGGATGGTAGCTTTGTCATTATGGAAGGTAGTTCATTGTTGACATTTTGTTACTCCAATGGATGGTAGCCTTTTCATTATGGAAGGTAGTTCGTTGTTGAGATTTTGTTACTCAAATGGATGGTATCCTTGCCATTACGGAAGGTAGTTTGTTGTTGAGATTTTGTTACTCCAATGGATGGTAGCCTTGACATTATGGATGGTAGTTCGTTGTTGAGATTTTGTTACTCCATTGGATGGAAGCCTTGTCATTACCGAAAGTAGTTTGTTGTTGAGATTTTTTTATTCTAATGGATGGTAGCCTTGTCATTTTGGAAGGTAGTCCATTGTTGACATTTTGTTACTCCAATGGATGGTAGCCTTTTCATTATGGAAGGTAGTTCTTTGTTGAGATTTTGTTACTCCAATGGATGGTAGCCTTGTCATTATGGAAGGTAGTTTGTTGTTGAGATTTTGTTACTCCAATTGATGGTAGCCTTGTCATTATGGATGGTAGTTCGTTGTTAAAATTTTGTTACTCCATTGTATGGTAGCCTTGTCATTATCGAAAGTAGTTTGTTGTTTAGATTTTGTTACTCTAATGGATGGTAGCCTTGTCATTACGGAAGGAAGTTCATTGTTGACATTTTGTTACTCCAATGGATGGTAGCCTTTTCATTATTGAAGGTAGTTCGTTGTTAAGATTTTGTTACTCCAATGGATGGTAGCCTTGTCATTATGGATGGTAGTTTGTTGTTGAGATTTTGTTACTCCATTGTATGGTACCTTTGTCATTACCGAAAGTAGTTCATTGTTCAGATTTTCTTACTCCAATGGATGGTAGCCTTGTCATTACGGAAGGTAGTTCGTTGTTGAGATTGTGTTACTTCAATGGATGGTATCCTTGTCATTATGGAAGGTAGTTCATTGTTGAGATTTTATTTCTCCAATGGATGGTAGCCTTATCATTATGGAAGGTAATTCGTTGTTTATATTTTGTTACTCCAATGGATGGTAGCCTTTTCATTATGTAAGGAAGTTTGTTGTTGTGATTTTGTTACTTCAATGGATGGTAGCCTTGTCATTATGGAAGGTAGTTCGTTGTTGAGATTTTGATACACCAATGGATGGTAGCCTTGTCATTATGGAAGGTAGTTCATTGTTGAGATTTTGTTACTCCAATAGATGATAACCTTGTCATTATGTAAGGTAGTTCTTTGTTGAGATTTTGTTACTCCAATGGATGGTAGCCTTGTCATTATTAAAGGTAGTTCGTTATTGATATTTTGTTACTCCAATGGATAATAGACTTGTCATTATGGAATGTATTTCGTTGTTGAGGTTTTGTTACTCCAATGGATGGTAGCCTTGTCATTATGGAAGGTAGTTCGTTGTTGAGATTTTGTTAGTCCAATGGATGGTATTCGTGTCATTATGCAAGGTAGTTCCTTGTCATTACCGAAAGTAGTTCATTGTTCAGATTTTCTTACTCCAATGGATGGTAGCCTTGTCATTATGGAAGGTAGTATTTTGCTGAGATTTTGTTACTCCAATGGATGGTAGCCTTGTCATTATGGAAGGCAGTTCGTCGTTGAGATTTTTTTACTCTAATTGATGGTAGCCTTGTCATTATGAAAGGTAGTTCGTTGTTGACATTTTTTTACTCCAATGGATGATAGCCTTGTCATTATGGAAGGTAGTTCGTTGTTGAGATTTTGTTACACCAATGTATGGTAGGCTTGTCATTATGGAAGGTGGTTCGTTGTTGAGATTTTTTTAATCCAATGGATGGTATTCGTGTTATTATGGAAGGTAGTTCGTTGTTGAGATTTTGTTACTCCATTTGATGGTAGCTTTGTCATTATGGAAGGTAGTTCATTGTTGACATTTTGTTACTCCAATGGATGGTAGCCTTTTCATTTTGGAAGGTAGTTCGTTGTTGAGATTTTGTTACTCAAATGGATGGTATCCTTGCCATTACGGAAGGTAGTTTGTTGTTGAGATTTTGTTACTCCAATGGATGGTAGCCTTGTCATTATTGATGGTAGTTCGTTGTTGAGATTTTGTTACTCCATTGGATGGCAGCCTTGTCATTACCGAAAGTAGTTTGTTGTTGAGATTTTTTTATTCTAATGGATGGTAGCCTTGTCATTTTGGAAGGTAGTCCATTGTTGACATTTTGTTACTCCAATGGATGGTAGCCTTTTCATTATGGAAGGTAGTTCTTTGTTGAGATTTTGTTACTCCAATGGATGGTAGCCTTGTCATTATGGAAGGTAGTTTGTTGTTGAGATTTTGTTACTCCAATTGATGGTAGCCTTGTCATTATGGATGGTAGTTCGTTGTTAAAATTTTGTTACTCCATTGGATGGTAGCCTTGTCATTAGCGAAAGTAGTTTGTTGTTTAGATTTTGTTACTCTAATGGATGGTAGCCTTGTCATTACGGAAGGAAGTTCATTGTTGACATTTTGTTACTCCAATGGATGGTAGCCTTTTCATTATTGAAGGTAGTTCGTTGTTAAGATTTTGTTACTCCAATGGATGGTAGCCTTGTCATTATGGATGGTAGTTTGTTGTTGAGATTTTGTTAGTCCATTGTATGGTACCTTTGTCATTACCGAAAGTAGTTCATTGTTCATATTTTCTTACTCCAATGGATGGTAGCCTTGTCATTACGGAAGGTAGTTCGTTGTTGAGATTGTGTTACTTCAATGGATGGTATCCTTGTCATTATGGAAGGTAGTTTGTTGTTAAGATTTGGTTACTTTAATGGATGGTATCCTTCTCATTATGGAAGGTAGTTCATTGTTGAGATTTTATTTCTCCAATGGATGGTAGCCTTGTCTTTATGGAAGGTAATTCGTTGTTTATATTTTGTTACTCCAATGGATGGTAGCCTTTTCATTATGTAAGGAAGTTTGTTGTTGTGATTTTGTTACTTCAATGGATGGTAGCCTTGTCATTATGGAAGGTAGTTCGTTGTTGAGATTTTGATACACCAATGGATGGTAGCCTTGTCATTATGGAAGGTAGTTCATTGTTGAGATTTTGTTACTCCAATAGATGATAACCTTGTCATTATGTAAGGTAGTTCTTTGTTGAGATTTTGTTACTCCAATGGATGGTAGCCTTGTCATTATTAAAGGTAGTTCGTTGTTGATGTTTTGTTACTCCAATGGATAATAGACTTGTCATTATGGAATGTAGTTCGTTGTTGAGATTTTGTTACTCCAATGGATGGTAGCCTTATCATTATGGAAGGTAGTTCGTTGTTGAGATTTTGTTAGTCCAATGGATGGTATTCGTGTCATTATGCAAGGTAGTTTATTGTTGAGATTTTATTACTCCAATGGATGGTAGCCTGGTCATTATGGAAGGTAGTTTGTTATTGAGATTTTGGTACTCCAATGGATGGTAGCCTTGTCATTATGGAAGGTAGTTCGTTGTTGAGATTTGTTACTCTAATGGATGGTAGCCTTGTCATTATGGATGGTAGTTCGTTGATGAGATTTTGTTACTCCATTGGATGGTAGCTTTGTCATTACAGAAAGTAGTTCGTTGTTGAGATTTTGTTACTCTAATGGATGGTAGCCTTGTCATTATGGAAGGTAGTTCATTGTCGAATTTTGTTACTCCAATGGATGGTAGCCTTTTCATTATTGAAGGTAGTTCGTTGTTAAGATTTTGTTACTCCAATGGATGGTAGCCTTGTCATTATGGAAGGTAGTTCGTTGTTGAGATTTTGTTACTCCAATGGATGGTAGACTTGTCACTATGCAAGGTAGTTCATTGTTGAGATTTTGTTACTCCAATGGATGGTAGCCTTGTCATTATGGATGGTAGTTTGTTGTTTAGATTTTGTTACTACATTGGATGTTAGCCTTGTCATTAACGAAAGTAGTTTGTTGTTGAGATTTTGTTATTCTAATGGATGGTAGCCTTGTCATTATAGAAGGTAGTTCATAGTTGACATTTTGTTACTCCAATGGATGGTAGCCTTTTCATTATGGAAGGTAGTTCATTGTTGAGAATTTGTTACTCCAATGGATGGTAGACTTGTCATTATGGAAGGTAGTGCGTTGTTGAGATTTTGTTACTCCAATAGATGGTAGCCTTGTCATTATGGATGGTAGTTTGTTGTTAAGATTTTGTTACTCCATTGGATGGTACCCTTGTCATTACCGAAAGTAGTTCATTGTTCAGATTTTCTTACTCCAATGGATGGTAGCCTTGTCATTATGGAAGGTAGTTCATAGTTGACATTTTGTTACTCCAGTGGATGGTAGCCTTTTCATTATGGAAGGTAGTTCATTGTTGAGATTATTTTACTCCAATGGATGGTAGACTTGTCATTATGGAAGGTAGTTCGTTGTTGAGATTTTGTTACTCTAATGGATGGTAGCCTTGTCGTTATGGATGGTAGTTTGTTGTTGAGATTTTGTTACTCCATTGGATGGTACCCTTGTCATTACCGAAAGTAGTTCATTGTTCAGATTTTCTTACTCCAATGGATGGTAGCCTTGTCATTATGGAAGGTAGTTTTTTGCTGAGATTTTGTTACTCCAATGGAGGGTAGCCTTGTCATTATGGAAGGTAGTTCGTCGTTGAGATTTTTTTACTCTAATGGATGGTAGCCTTGTCATTATGGAAGGTAGTTCGTTGTTGACATTTTTTTAATCCAATGGATGATAGCCTTGTCATTATGGAAGGTAGTTCGTTGTTGAGATTTTGTTACACCAATGTATGGTAGGCTTGTCATTATGGAAGGTGGTTCGTTGTTGAGATTTTGATAATCCAATGGATGGTATTCGTGTTCTTATGGAAGGTAGTTCGTTGTTGAGATTTTGTTACTCAATTGGATGGTAGCTTTGTCATTATGGAAGGTAGTTCATTGTTGACATTTTGTTACTCCAATGGATGGTAGCCTTTTCATTATGGAAGGTAGTTCGTTGTTGAGATTTTGTTACTCAAATGGATGGTATCCTTGCCATTACGGAAGGTAGTTTGTTGTTAAGATTTTGTTACTCCAATGGATGGTAGCCTTGTCATTATGGATGGTAGTTCGTTGTTGAGATTTTGTTACTCCATTGTATGGTACCCTTGTAATTACCTAAAGTAGTTCATTGTTCAATTTTTCTTACTTCAATGGATGGTAGCCTTGTCATTACGGAAGTTAGTTCGTTGTTGAGATTTTGTTACTTCAATGGATGGTATCCTTGTCATTATGGAAGGTAGTTTGTTGTTGATATTTTATTTCTCCAATGGATGGTAGCCTTGTCATTATGGAAGATAGTTCGTTGTTGATATTTTGTTACTCCAATGGATGGTAGCCTTTTCATTATGTAAGGAAGTTTGTTGTTGTGATTTTGTTACTTCAATGGATGTTAGCCTTGTCATTATGGAAGGTAGTTCATTGTTGAGATTTTGATACACCAATGGATGGTAGCCTTGTCATTATGGAAGGTAGTTCATTGTTTAGATTTTGTTACTTCAATAGATGATAACCTTGTCATTATGTAAGGTAGTTCTTTGTTGATATTCTGTTACTCCAATGGATGGTAGCCTTGTCATTATTAAAGGTAGTTCGTTGTTGATATTTTGTTACTCCAATGGATAGTAGACTTGTCATTATGGAATGTAGTTCGTTGTTGAGATTTTGTTACTCCAATGGATGGTAGCCTTGTCATTATGGAAGGTAGTTCGTTGTTGAGATTTTGTTAGTCCAATGGATGGTATTCATGTCATTATGCAAGGTAGTTCCTTGTCATTACCGAAAGTAGTTCATTGTTCAGATTTTCTTACTCCAATGGATGGTAGCCTTGTCATTATGGAAGGTAGTTTTTTGCTGAGATTTTGTTACTCTAATGGATGGTAGCCTTGTCATTGTGGAAGGTAGTTCATCGTTGAGATTTTTTTACTCTAATGGATGGTAGCCTTGTCATTATGGAAGGTAGTTCGTTGTTGACATTTTTTTACTCCAATGGATGATAGCCTTGTCATTATGGAAGGTAGTTCGTTGTTGAGATTTTGTTACACCAATGTATGGTAGGCTTGTCATTATGGAAGGTGGTTCGTTGTTGAGATCTTTTTAATCCAATGGATGGTATTCGTGTTATTATGGAAGGTAGTTCGTTGTTGAGATTTTGTTACTCCATTGGATGGTAGCTTTGTCATTATGGAAGGTAGTTCATTGTTGACATTTTGTTACTCCAATGGATGGTAGCCTTTTCATTATGGAAGGTAGTTCATTTTTGAGATTTTGTTACTCAAATGGATGGTATCCTTGCCATTACGGAAGGTAGTTTGTTGTTGAGATTTTGTTACTCCAATGGATGGTAGCCTAGTCATTATGGATGGTAGTTCGTTGTTGAGATTTTGTTACTCCATTGGATGGCAGCCTTGTCATTACCGAAAGTAGTTTTTTGTTGAGATTTTTTTATTCTAATGGATGGTAGCCTTGTCATTTTGGAAGGTAGTCCATTGTTGACATTTTGTTACTCCAATGGATGGTAGCCTTGTCATTATGGAAGGTAGTTTTTTGCTGAGATTTTGTTACTCCAATGGATGGTAGCCTTGTCATTATGGAAGGTAGTTCGTCGTTGAGATTTTTTTACTCTAATGGATGGTAGCCTTGTCATTATGGAAGGTAGTTCGTTGTTGACATTTTTTTACTCCAATGGATGATAGCCTTGTCATTATGGAATGTAGTTCGTTGTTGAGATTTTGTTACACCAATGTATGGTAGGCTTGTCATTATGGAAGGTGGTTCATTGTTGAGATTTTGTTAATCCAATGGATGCTATTCGTGTTCTTATGGAAGGTAGTTCGTTGTTGAGATTTTGTTACTCCATTGGATGGTAGCTTTGTCATTATGGAAGGTAGTTCATTGATGACATTTTGTTACTCCAATGGATGGTAGCCTTTTCATTATGGAAGGTAGTTCGTTGTTGAGATTTTGTTACTCAAATGGATGGTATCCTTGCCATTACGGAAGGTAGTTTGTTGTTAAGATTTTGTTACTCCAATGGATGGTAGCCTTGTCATTATGGATGGTAGTTCGTTGTTGAGATTTTGTTACTCCATTGTATGGTACCCTTGTCATTACCTAAAGTAGTTCATTGTTCAGATTTTCTTACTTCAATGGATGGTAGCCTCGTCATTACGGAAGTTAGTTCGTTGTTGAGATTTTGTTACTTCAATGGATGGTATCCTTGTCATTATGGAAGGTAGTTTGTTGTTGATATTTTATTTCTCCAATGGATGGTAGCCTTGTCATTATGGAAGGTAGTTCGTTGTTGATATTTTGTTACTCCAATGGATGGTAGCCTTTTCATTATGTAAGGAAGTTTGTTGTTGTGATTTTGTTACTTCAATGGATGTTAGCCTTGTCATTATGGAAGGTAGTTCATTGTTGAGATTTTGATACACCAATGGATGGTAGCCTTGTCATTATGGAAGGTAGTTCATTGTTTAGATTTTGTTACTCCAACAGATGATAACCTTGTCATTATGTAAGGTAGTTCTTTGTTGAGATTTTGTTACTCCAATGGATGGTAGCCTTGTCATTATTAAAGGTAGTTCGTTGTTGATATTTTGTTACTCCAATGGATAGTAGACTTGTCATTATGGAATGTAGTTCGTTGTTGAGATTTTGTTACTCCAATGGATGGTAGCCTTGTCATTATGGAAGGTAGTTTGTTGTTGAGATTTTGTTAGTCCAATGGATGGTATTCGTGTCATTATGCAAGGTAGTTCCTTGTCATTACCGAAAGTAGTTCATTGTTCAGATTTTCTTACTCCAATGGATGGTAGCCTTGTCATTATGGAAGGTAGTTTTTTGCTGAGATTTTGTTACTCCAATGGATGGTAGCCTTGTCATTATGGAAGGTAGTTCATCGTTGAGATTTTTTTACTCTAAAGGATGGTAGCCTTGTCATTATGGAAGGTAGTTCGTTGTTGACATTTTTTTACTCCAATGGATGATAGCCTTGTCATTATGGAAGGTAGTTTGTTGTTGAGATTTTGTTACACCAATGTATGGTAGGCTTGTCATTATGGAAGGTGGTTCGTTGTTGAGATTTTGTTACTCCATTGGATGGTAGCTTTGTCATTATGGAAGGTAGTTCATTGTTGACATTTTGTTACTCCAATGGATGGTAGCCTTTTCATTATGGAAGGTAGTTCGTTTTTGAGATTTTGTTACTCAAATGGATGGTATCCTTGCCATTACGGAAGGTAGTTTGTTGTTGAGATTTTGTTACTCCAATGGATGGTAGCCTTGTCATTATGGATGGTAGTTCGTTGTTGAGATTTTGTTACTCCATTGGATGGCAGCCTTGTCATTACCGAAAGTAGTTTTTTGTTGAGATTTTTTTATTCTAATGGATGGTAGCCTTGTCATTTTGGAAGGTAGTCCATTGTTGACATTTTGTTACTCCAATGGATGGTAGCCTTGTCATTATGGAAGGTAGTTTTTTGCTGAGATTTTGTTACTCCAATGGATGGTAGCCTTGTCATTATGGAAGGTAGTTCGTCGTTGAGATTTTTTTACTCTAATGGATGGTAGCCTTGTCATTATGGAAGGTAGTTCGTTGTTGACATTTTTTTACTCCAATGGATGATAGCCTTGTCATTATGGAATGTAGTTCGTTGTTGAGATTTTGTTACACCAATGTATGGTAGGCTTGTCATTATGGAAGGTGGTTCATTATTGAGATTTTTTTAATCCAATGGATGGTATTCGTGTTATTATGGAAGGTAGTTCGTTGTTGAGATTTTGTTAATCCATTGGATGGTAGCTTTGTCATTATGGAAGGTAGTTCATTGTTGACATTTTGTTACTCCAATGGATGGTAGCCTTTTCATTATGGAAGGTAGTTCGTTGTTGAGATTTTGTTATTCAAATGGATGGTATCCTTGCCATTACGGAAGGTAGTTTGTTGTTGAGATTTTGTTACTCCAATGGATGGTAGCCTTGTCATTATGGATGGTAGTTCGTTGTTGAGATTTTGTTACTCCATTGGATGGCAGCCTTGTCATTACCGAAAGTAGTTTATTGTTGAGATTTTTTTATTCTAATGGATGGTAGCCTTGTCATTTTGGAAGGTAGTCCATTGTTGACATTTTGTTACTCCAATGGATGGTAGCCTTTTCATTATGGAAGGTAGTTCTTTGTTGAGATTTTGTTACTCCAATGGATGGTAGCCATGTCATTATGGAAGGTAGTTTGTTGTTGAGATTTTGTTACTCCAATTGATGGCAGCCTTGTCATTATGCATGGTAGTTCGTTGTTAAAATTTTGTTACTCCATTGGATGGTAGCCTTGTCATTACCGAAAGTAGTTTGTTGTTTAGATTTTGTTACTCTAATGGATGGTAGCCTTGTCATTATGGAAGGAAGTTCATTGTTGACATTTTGTTACTCCAATGGATGGTAGCCTTTTCATTATTGAAGGTAGTTCGTTGTTAAGATTTTGTTACTCCAATGGATGGTAGCCTTGTCATTATGGATGGTAGTTCGTTGATTAGATTTTGTTACTCCATTGTATGGTACCCTTGTCATTACCGAAAGTAGTTCATTGTTCAGGTTTTCTTACTCTAATGGATGGTAGCCTTGTCATTACGGAAGGTAGTTCGTTGTTGAGATTTTGTTACATCAATGGATGGTATCCTTGTCATTATGGAAGGTAGTTTGTTGTTAAGATTTGGTTACTCTAATGGATGGTATCCTTGTCATTATGAAAGGTAGTTCATTGTTGAGATTTTATTTCACCAATGGATGGTAGCCTTTTCATTATGGAAGGTAGTTCGTTGTTGATATTTTGTTACTCCAATGGATGGTAGCCTTTTCATTATGTAAGGAAGTTTGTTGTTGATATTTTCTTACTCCAATGGATGGTAGCCTTGTCATTATTAAAGGTAGTTCGTTGTTGATATTTTGTTACTCCAATGGATAGTAGACTTGTCATTATGGAATGTAGTTCGTTGTTGAGATTTTGTTACTCCAATGGATAATAGCCTTGTCATTATGGAAGGTAGTTTGTTGTTGAGATTTTGTTAGTCCAATGGATGTTATTCGTGTCATTATGCAAGGTAGTTTATTGTTGAGATTTTATTACTCCAATGGATGGTAGCCTTGTCATTATGGAAGGTAGTTCGTTGTTGAGATTTGTTTCTCTAATGGATGGTAGCCTTGTCATTATGGATGGTAGTTCGTTGATGAGATTTTGTTACTCCATTGGATGGTAGCTTTGTCATTAAAGAAAGTAGTTCGTTGTTGAGATTTTGTTACTCTAATGGATGGTAGCCTTGTCATTATGGAAGGTAGTTCATTGTTGACATTTTGTCACTCCAATGGATGGTAGCCTTGTCATTATGGAAGGTACTTCGTAGTTGAGATTTTGTTACTCCAATGGATGGTAGACTTGTCACTATGGAAGGTAGTTCATTATTGAGATTTTGTTACTCCAATGGATGGTAGCCTTGTCATTATGGATGGTAGTTTGTTGTTGAGATTTTGTTACTCCATTAGATTGTAGCCTTCTCATTACCGAAAGTAGTTTGTTGTTGAGATTTTGTTACTCCAATGGATGGTAGACTTGTCATTATGGAAGGTAGTGCATTGTTGAGATTTTGTTACTCCAATAGATGGTAGCCTTGTCATTATGGATGGTAGTTTGTTGTTGAGATTTTGTTATTCCATTGGATGGTACCCTTATCATTACCGAAAGTAGTTCATTGTTCAGATTTTCTTACTCCAATGGATGGTAACCTTTTCATTATGGAAGGTAGTTCGTTGTTGAGATTTTGTTACTCCAATGGATGGTAGACTTGTCATTATGGAAGGTAGTTCGTTGTTGAGATTTTGTTACACTAATGGATGGTAGACTCGTCATTGTGGAAGGTAGTTTGTTGTTGAGATTTGGTTACTCTAATGGATAGTAGCCTTGTCATTATGTAAGGTAGTTCGTTGTTGATGTTTTGTTATTCCAATGGATGGTAGCCTTGTCATTATGGAAGGTAGTTCGTTGTTGAGATTTTGTTACTCCAATGGATGGTAGCCTTGTCATTATTGAAGGTAGTTCGTTGTTGAGATTTTGTTACTCCAATGGATGGTAGCCTTGTCATTATGGAAGGTAGTTCATTGATGATATTTTATTACTCCAATGGATGATAGCCTTGTCATTATGGAAGGTAGTTCGTTGTTGAGATTTTGTTACACCAATGTATGGTAGGCTTGTCATTATGGAAGGTGGTTCATTGTTGAGATTTTGTTAATCCAATGGATGGTATTCGTGTCATTATGGAAGGTAGTTCGTTGTTGAGATTTTGTTACTCCAATGGATGGTAGCCTTGTCATTATGGAAGGTTGTTCATTGATGAGATTTTATTAATCCAATGGATGATAGCCTTGTCATTATGGAAGGTAGTTCGTTGTTGAAATTTTGTTACACCAATGGATGGTAGGCTTGTCATTATGGAAGGTGGTTCATTGTTGAGATTTTGTTAATCCAATGGATGGTATTCGTGCCATTATGGAAGGTAGTTCGTTGTTGAGATTTTGTTACTCCATTGGATGGTAGCCTTGTCATTATGGAAGGTAGTTCATTGTTGACATTTTGTTACTCCAATGGATGGTAGCCTTTTCATTATGGAAGGTAGTTCGTTGTTGAGATTTTGTTACTCAAATGGATGGTATCCTTGTCATTATGGAAGGTAGTTTGTTGTTGAGATTTTGTTAGTCCAATGGATGGTATTCGTGTCATTATGAAAGGTAGTTCCTTGTCATTACCGAAAGTAGTTCATTGTTCAGATTTTCTTACTCCAATGGATGGTAGCCTTGTCATTATGGAAGGTAGTTTTTTGCTGAGATTTTGTTACTCCAATGGATGGTAGCCTTGTCATTATGGAAGGTAGTTCATCGTTGAGATTTTTTTACTCTAAAGGATGGTAGCCTTGTCATTATGGAAGGTAGTTCGTTGTTGACATTTTTTTACTCCAATGTATGGTAGGCTTGTCATTATGGAAGGTGGTTCGTTGTTGAGATCTTTTTAATCCAATGGATGGTATTCGTGTTATTATGGAAGGTAGTTCGTTGTTGAGATTTTGTTACTCCATTGGATGGTAGCTTTGTCATTATGGAAGGTAGTTCATTGTTGACATTTTGTTACTCCAATGGATGGTAGCCTTTTCATTATGGAAGGTAGTTCGTTTTTGAGATTTTGTTACTCAAATGGATGGTATCCTTGCCATTACGGAAGGTAGTTTGTTGTTGAGATTTTGTTACTCCAATGGATGGTAGCCTTGTCATTATGGATGGTAGTTCGTTGTTGAGATTTTGTTACTCCATTGGATGGCAGCCTTGTCATTACCGAAAGTAGTTTTTTGTTGAGATTTTTTTATTCTAATGGATGGTAGCCTTGTCATTTTGGAAGGTAGTCCATTGTTGACATTTTGTTACTCCAATGGATGGTAGCCTTGTCACTATGGAAGGTAGTTTTTTGCTGAGATTTTGTTACTCCAATGGATGGTAGCCTTGTCATTATGGAAGGTAGTTCGTCGTTGAGATTTTTTTACTCTAATGGATGGTAGCCTTGTCATTATGGAAGGTAGTTCGTTGTTGACATTTTTTTACTCCAATGGATGATAGCCTTGTCATTATGGAAGGTAGTTCGTTGTTGAGATTTTGTTACACCAATGTATGGTAGGCTTGTCATTATGGAAGGTGGTTCATTGTTGAGATTTTTTTAATCCAATGGATGGTATTCGTGTTATTATGGAAGGTAGTTCGTTGTTGAGATTTTGTTACTCCATTGGATGGTAGCTTTGTCATTATGGAAGGTAGTTCATTGTTGACATTTTGTTACTCCAATGGATGGTAGCCTTTTCATTATGGAAGGTAGTTCGTTGTTGAGATTTTTTTATTCAAATGGATGGTATCCTTGCCATTACGGAAGGTAGTTTGTTGTTGAGATTTTGTTACTCCAATGGATGGTAGCCTTGTCATTATGGATGGTAGTTCGTTGTTGAGATTTTGTTACTCAATTGGATGGCAGCCTTTGCATTACCGAAAGTAGATTATTGTTGAGATTTTTTTATTCTAATGGATGGTAGCCTTGTCATTTTGGAAGGTAGTCCATTGTTGACATTTTGTTACTCCAATGGATGGTAGCCTTTTCATTATGGAAGGTAGTTCTTTGTTGAGATTTTGTTACTCCAATGGATGGTAGCCATGTCATTATGGAAGGTAGTTTGTTGTTGAGATTTTGTTACTCCAATTGATGGCAGCCTTGTCATTATGGATGGTAGTTCGTTGTTAAAATTTTGTTACTCCATTGGATGGTAGCCTTGTCATTACCGAAAGTAGTTTGTTGTTTAGATTTTGTTACTCTAATGGATGGTAGCCTTGTCATTATGGAAGGAAGTTCATTGTTGACATTTTGTTACTCCAATGGATGGTAGCCTTTTCATTATTGAAGGTAGTTCGTTGTTAAGATTTTGTTACTCCAATGGATGGTAGCCTTGTCATTATGGATGGTAGTTCGTTGATTAGATTTTGTTACTCCATTGTATGGTACCCTTGTCATTACCGAAAGTAGTTCATTGTTCAGATTTTCTTACTCTAATGGATGGTAGCCTTGTCATTACGGAAGGTAGTTCGTTGTTGAGATTTTGTTACATCAATGGATGGTATCCTTGTCATTATGGAAGGTAGTTTGTTGTTAAGATTTGGTTACTCTAATGGATGGTATCCTTGTCATTATGAAAGGTAGTTCATTGTTGAGATTTTATTTCACCAATGGATGGTAGCCTTTTCATTATGGAAGGTAGTTCGTTGTTGATATTTTGTTACTCCAATGGATGGTAGCCTTTTCATTATGTAAGGAAGTTTGTTGTTGATATTTTCTTACTCCAATGGATGGTAGCCTTGTCATTATTAAAGGTAGTTCGTTGTTGATATTTTATTACTCCAATGGATAGTAGACTTGTCATTATGGAATGTAGTTCGTTGTTGAGATTTTGTTACTCCAATGGATAATAGCCTTGTCATTATGGAAGGTAGTTTGTTGTTGAGATTTTGTTAGTCCAATGGATGTTATTCGTGTCATTATGCAAGGTAGTTTATTGTTGAGATTTTATTACTCTAATGGATGGTAGCCTTGTCATTATGGAAGGTAGTTCGTTGTTGAGATTTGTTTCTCTAATGGATGGTAGCCTTGTCATTATGGATGGTAGTTCGTTGATGAGATTTTGTTACTCCATTGGATGGTAGCTTTGTCATTAAAGAAAGTAGTTCGTTGTTGAGATTTTGTTACTCTAATGGATGGTAGCCTTGTCATTATGGAAGGTAGTTCATTGTTGACATTTTGTTACTCCAATGGATGGTAGCCTTGTCATTATGGAAGGTAGTTCGTTGTTGAGATTTTGTTACTCCAATGGATGGTAGACTTGTCACTATGGAAGGTAGTTCATTGTTGAGATTTTGTTACTCCAATGGATGGTAGCCTTGTCATTATGGATGGTAGTTTGTTGTTGAGATTTTGTTACTCCATTGGATTGTAGCCTTCTCATTACCGAAAGTAGTTTGTTGTTGAGATTTTGTTACTCCAATGGATGGTAGACTTGTCATTATGGAAGGTAGTGCGTTGTTGAGATTTTGTTACTCCAATAGATGGTAGCCTTGTCATTATAGATGGTAGGTTGTTGTTGAGATTTTGTTATTCCATTGGATGGTACCCTTGTCATTACCGAAAGTAGTTCATTGTTCAGATTTTCTTACTCCAATGGATGGTAACCTTTTCATTATGGAAGGTAGTTCGTTGTTGAGATTTTGTTACTCCAATGGATGGTAGACTTGTCATTATGGAAGGTAGTTCGTTGTTGAGATTTTGTTACACTAATGGATGGTAGACTCGTCATTGTGGAAGGTAGTTTGTTGTTGAGATTTGGTTACTCTAATGGATAGTAGCCTTGTCATTATGTAAGGTAGTTCGTTGTTGATGTTTTGTTATTCCAATGGATGGTAGCCTTGTCATTATGGAAGGTAGTTCGTTGTTGAGATTTTGTTACTCCAATGGATGGTAGCCTTGTCATTATTGAAGGTAGTTCGTTGTTGAGATTTTGTTACTCCAATGGATGGTAGCCTTGTCATTATGGAAGGTAGTTCATTGATGATATTTTATTACTCCAATAGATGATAGCCTTGTCATTATGGAAGGTAGTTCGTTGTTGAGATTTTGTTACACCAATGTATGGTAGGCTTGTCATTATGGAAGGTGGTTCATTGTTGAGATTTTGTTAATCCAATGGATGGTATTCGTGTCATTATGGAAGGTAGTTCGTTGTTGAGATTTTGTTACTCCAATGGATGGTAGCCTTGTCATTATGGATGGTTGTTCATTGATGAGATTTTATTAATCCAATGGATGATAGCCTTGTCATTATGGAAGGTAGTTCGTTGTTGAAATTTTGTTACACCAATGGATGGTAGGCTTGTCATTATGGAAGGTGGTTCATTGTTGAGATTTTGTTAATCCAATGGATGGTATTCGTGCCATTATGGAAGGTAGTTCGTTGTTGAGATTTTGTTACTCCATTGGATGGTAGCCTTGTCATTATGGAAGGTAGTTCATTGTTGACATTTTGTTACTCCAATGGATGGTAGCCTTTTCATTATGGAAGGTAGTTCGTTGTTGAGATTTTGTTACTCAAATGGATGGTATCCTTGCCATTACGGAAGGTAGTTCGTTGTTGAGATTTTATTTCTCCAATGGATGGTAGCCTTCTCATTATGGAAGGTAGTTTCTTGTTGAGATTTTATTACTCCAATGGATTGTAGCCTTGCCATTATGGAAGGTAGTTCATTGTTGAGATTTGGTTACTCCAATGGATGGTACCCTTGTAATTAAGGACGGATGATTGTTGGTGAGATTTTGTTACTCCAATGGATGGTATCCTTTTCATTATGGAAGATAGTTTGTTGTTGAGATTTTGTTACTCAAATGGATGGTAGCCTTTTTATTATGGAAGGTAGTTTGTTGTTGAGATTTTATTACACCAATGGATGGTAGCTTTGTCATTATGGAAGGTAGTTCGTTGTTGAGATTTTGTTACTCCAATGGATGGTAGACTTGTCACTATGGAAGGTAGTTCATTGTTGAGATTTTGTTACTCCAATGGATGGTAGCCTTGTCATTATGGATGGTAGTTTGTTGTTGAGATTTTGTTATTCCATTGGATGGTAGCCTTCTCATTACCGAAAGTAGTTTGTTTTTGAGATTTTGTTACTCTAATGGATGGTAGCCTTGTCATTATGGAAGGTAGTTCATAGTTGACATTTTGTTACTCCAATGGATGGTTGCCTTTTCATTATGGAAGGTAGTTCATTGTTGAGATTTTGTTACTCCAACGGATGGTAGACTTGTCATTTTGGAAGGTAGTGCGTTGTTGAGATTTTGTTACTCCAATAGATGGTAGCCTTGTCATTATGGATGGTAGTTTGTTGTTGAGATTTTGTTACTCCATTGTAGGGTACCCTTGTCATTACCGAAAGTAGTTCATTGTTTAGATTTTCTTACTCCAATGGATGGTAACCTTTTCATTATGGAAGGTAGTTCGTTGTTGAGATTTTGTTACTCCAATGGATGGTAGACTGGTCATTATGGAAGGTAGTTCGTTGTTGAGATTTTGTTACACTAATGGATGGTAGACTCGTCATTGTGGAAGGTAGTTCGTTGTTGAGATTTTGTTACTCTAATGGATAGTAGCCTTGTCATTATGTAAGGTAGTTCCTTGTTGATGTTTTGTTACTCCGGTGGATGGTAGCCTTGTCATTACCGAAAGTAGTTTGTTATTGAGATTTTGTTACTCCAATGGATGGTAGACTTGTCATTATGGAAGGTAGTGTGGTGTTGAGAAATTGTTACTCCAATAGATGGTAGCCTTGTCATTATGGATGGTAGTTTGTTGTTGAGATTTTGTTATTCCATTGGATGGTACCCTTGTCATTACCGAAAGTAGTTCATTGTTCAGATTTTCTTACTCTAATGGATGGTAACCTTTTCATTATGGAAGGTAGTTCGTTGTTGAGATTTTGATACTCCAATGGATGGTTGACTTGTCATTATGGAAGGTAGTTCGTTGTTGAGATTTTGTTACACTAATGGATGGTAGACTCGTCATTGTGGAAGGAAGTTTGTTGTTGAGATTTGGTTACTCTAATGGATAGTAGCATTGTCATTATGTAAGGTAGTTCGTTGTTGATGTTTTGTTATTCCAATGGATGGTAGCCTTGTCATTATGGAAGGTAGTTCGTTGTTGAGATTTTGTTACTCAAATGGATGGTATCCTTGCCATTACGGAAGGTAGTTCGTTGTTGAGATTTTATTTCTCCAATGGATGGTAGCCTTCTCATTATGGAAGGTAGTTTCTTGTTGAGATTTTATTACTCCAATGGATTGTAGCCTTGCCATTATGGAAGGTAGTTCATTGTTGAGATTTGGTTACTCCAATGGATGGTACCCTTGTAATTAAGGACGGATGATTGTTGGTGAGATTTTGTTACTCCAATGGATGGTATCCTTTTCATTATGGAAGATAGTTTGTTGTTGAGATTTTGTTACTCAAATGGATGGTAGCCTTTTTATTATGGAAGGTAGTTTGTTGTTGAGATTTTATTACACCAATGGATGGTAGCTTTGTCATTATGGAAGGTAGTTCGTTGTTGAGATTTTGTTACTCCAATGGATGGTAGACTTGTCACTATGGAAGGTAGTTCATTGTTGAGATTTTGTTACTCCAATGGATGGTAGCCTTGTCATTATGGATGGTAGTTTGTTGTTGAGATTTTGTTATTCCATTGGATGGTAGCCTTCTCATTACCGAAAGTAGTTTGTTTTTGAGATTTTGTTACTCTAATGGATGGTAGCCTTGTCATTATGGAAGGTAGTTCATAGTTGACATTTTGTTACTCCAATGGATGGTTGCCTTTTCATTATGGAAGGTAGTTCATTGTTGAGATTTTGTTACTCCAACGGATGGTAGACTTGTCATTTTGGAAGGTAGTGCGTTGTTGAGATTTTGTTACTCCAATAGATGGTAGCCTTGTCATTATGGATGGTAGTTTGTTGTTGAGATTTTGTTACTCCATTGTAGGGTACCCTTGTCATTACCGAAAGTAGTTCATTGTTTAGATTTTCTTACTCCAATGGATGGTAACCTTTTCATTATGGAAGGTAGTTCGTTGTTGAGATTTTGTTACTCCAATGGATGGTAGACTGGTCATTATGGAAGGTAGTTCGTTGTTGAGATTTTGTTACACTAATGGATGGTAGACTCGTCATTGTGGAAGGTAGTTCGTTGTTGAGATTTTGTTACTCTAATGGATAGTAGCCTTGTCATTATGTAAGGTAGTTCGTTGTTGATGTTTTGTTACTCCGGTGGATGGTAGCCTTGTCATTACCGAAAGTAGTTTGTTATTGAGATTTTGTTACTCCAATGGATGGTAGACTTGTCATTATGGAAGGTAGTGTGGTGTTGAGAAATTGTTACTCCAATAGATGGTAGCCTTGTCATTATGGATGGTAGTTTGTTGTTGAGATTTTGTTATTCCATTGGATGGTACCCTTGTCATTACCGAAAGTAGTTCATTGTTCAGATTTTCTTACTCCAATGGATGGTAACCTTTTCATTATGGAAGGTAGTTCGTTGTTGAGATTTTGATACTCCAATGGATGGTTGACTTGTCATTATGGAAGGTAGTTCGTTGTTGAGATTTTGTTACACTAATGGATGGTAGACTCGTCATTGTGGAAGGAAGTTTGTTGTTGAGATTTGGTTACTCTAATGGATAGTAGCCTTGTCATTATGTAAGGTAGTTCGTTGTTGATGTTTTGTTATTCCAATGGATGGTAGCCTTGTCATTATGGAAGGTAGTTCGTTGTTGAGATTTTGTTACTCAAATGGATGGTATCCTTGCCATTACGGAAGGTAGTTCGTTGTTGAGATTTTATTTCTCCAATGGATGGTAGCCTTCTCATTGTGGAAGGTAGTTTCTTGTTGAGATTTTATTACTCCAATGGATTGTAGCCTTGCCATTATGGAAGGTAGTTCATTGTTGAGATTTGGTTACTCCAATGGATGGTACCCTTGTAATTAAGGACGGATGATTGTTGGTGAGATTTTGTTACTCCAATGGATGGTATCCTTTTCATTATGGAAGATAGTTTGTTGTTGAGATTTTGTTACTCAAATGGATGGTAGCCTTTTTATTATGGAAGGTAGTTTGTTGTTGAGATTTTATTACACCAATGGATGGTAGCTTTGTCATTATGGAAGGTAGTTCGTTGTTGAGATTTTGTTACTCCAATGGATGGTAGACTTGTCACTATGGAAGGTAGTTCATTGTTGAGATTTTGTTACTCCAATGGATGGTAGCCTTGTCATTATGGATGGTAGTTTGTTGTTGAGATTTTGTTATTCCATTGGATGGTAGCCTTATCATTAGCGAAAGTAGTTTGTTTTTGAGATTTTGTTACTCTAATGGATGGTAGCCTTGTCATTATGGAAGGTAGTTCATAGTTGACATTTTGTTACTCCAATGGATGGTTGCCTTTTCATTATGGAAGGTAGTTCATTGTTGAGATTTTGTTACTCCAACGGATGGTAGACTTGTCATTTTGGAAGGTAGTGCGTTGTTGAGATTTTGTTACTCCAATAGATGGTAGCCTTGTCATTATGGATGGTAGTTTGTTGTTCAGATTTTGTTACTCCATTGTAGGGTACCCTTGTTATTACCGAAAGTAGTTCATTGTTTAGATTTTCTTACTCCAATGGATGGTAACCTTTTCATTATGGAAGGTAGTTCGTTGTTGAGATTTTGTTACTCCAATGGATGGTAGACTGGTCATTATGGAAGGTAGTTCGTTGTTGAGATTTTGTTACACTAATGGATGGTAGACTCGTCATTGTGGAAGGTAGTTCGTTGTTGAGATTTTGTTACTCTAATGGATAGTAGCCTTGTCATTATGTAAGGTAGTTCGTTGTTGATGTTTTGTTACTCCGGTGGATGGTAGCCTTGTCATTACCGAAAGTAGTTTGTTATTGAGATTTTGTTACTCCAATGGATGGTAGACTTGTCATTATGGAAGGTAGTGTGGTGTTGAGAAATTGTTACTCCAATAGATGGTAGCCTTGTCATTATGGATGGTAGTTTGTTGTTGAGATTTTGTTATTCCATTGGATGGTACCCTTGTCATTACCGAAAGTAGTTCATTGTTCAGATTTTCTTACTCCAATGGATGGTAACCTTTTCATTATGGAAGGTAGTTCGTTGTTGAGATTTTGATACTCCAATGGATGGTTGACTTGTCATTATGGAAGGTAGTTCGTTGTTGAGATTTTGTTACACTAATGGATGGTAGACTCGTCATTGTGGAAGGAAGTTTGTTGTTGAGATTTGGTTACTCTAATGGATAGTAGCCTTGTCATTATGTAAGGTAGTTCGTTGTTGATGTTTTGTTATTCCAATGGATGGTAGCCTTGTCATTATGGAAGGTAGTTCGTTGTTGAGATTTTGTTACTCCAATGGATAGTAGCCTTGTCATTATTGAAGGTAGTTCGTTGTTGAGATTTTGTTACTCCAATGGATGGTAGCCTTGTCATTATGGAAGGTAGTTCATTGATGATATTTTATTACTCCAATAGATGATAGCCTTGTCATTATGGAAGGTAGTTCGTTGTTGAGATTTTGTTACACCAATGTATGGTAGGCTTGTCATTATGGAAGGTGGTTCATTGTTGAGATTTTGTTAATCCAATGGATGGTATTCGTGTCATTATGGAAGGTAGTTCGTTGTTGAGATTTTGTTACTCCAATGGATGGTAGCCTTGTCATTATGGATGGTTGTTCATTGATGAGATTTTATTAATCCAATGGATGATAGCCTTGTCATTATGGAAGGTAGTTCGTTGTTGAAATTTTGTTACACCAATGGATGGTAGGCTTGTCATTATGGAAGGTGGTTCATTGTTGAGATTTTGTTAATCCAATGGATGGTATTCGTGCCATTATGGAAGGTAGTTCGTTGTTGAGATTTTGTTACTCCATTGGATGGTAGCCTTGTCATTATGGAAGGTAGTTCATTGTTGACATTTTGTTACTCCAATGGATGGTAGCCTTTTCATTATGGAAGGTAGTTCATTGTTGAGATTTTGTTACTCAAATGGATGGTATCCTTGCCATTACGGAAGGTAGTTCGTTGTTGAGATTTTATTTCTCCAATGGATGGTAGCCTTCTCATTATGGAAGGTAGTTTCTTGTTGAGATTTTATTACTCCAATGGATTGTAGCCTTGCCATTATGGAAGGTAGTTCATTGTTGAGATTTGGTTACTCCAATGGATGGTACCCTTGTAATTAAGGAAGGATGATTGTTGGTGAGATTTTGTTACTCCAATGGATGGTATCCTTTTCATTATGGAAGATAGTTTGTTGTTGAGATTTTGTTACTCAAATGGATGGTAGCCTTTTTATTATGGAAGGTAGTTTGTTGTTGAGATTTTATTACACCAATGGATGGTAGCTTTGTCATTATGGAAGGTAGTTCGTTGTTGAGATTTTGTTACTCCAATGGATGGTAGACTTGTCACTATGGAAGGTAGTTAATTGTTGAGATTTTGTTACTCCAATGGATGGTAGCCTTGTCATTATGGATGGTAGTTTGTTGTTGAGATTTTGTTATTCCATTGGATGGTAGCCTTCTCATTACCGAAAGTAGTTTGTTTTTGAGATTTTGTTACTCTAATGGATGGTAGCCTTGTCATTATGGAAGGTAGTTCATAGTTGACATTTTGTTACTCCAATGGATGGTTGCCTTTTCATTATGGAAGGTAGTTCATTGTTGAGATTTTGTTACTCCAACGGATGGTAGACTTGTCATTTTGGAAGGTAGTGCGTTGTTGAGATTTTGTTACTCCAATAGATGGTAGCCTTGTCATTATGGATGGTAGTTTTTTGTTGAGATTTTGTTACTCCATTGTAGGGTACCCTTGTCATTACCGAAAGTAGTTCATTGTTTAGATTTTCTTACTCCAATGGATGGTAACCTTTTCATTATGGAAGGTAGTTCGTTGTTGAGATTTTGTTACTCCAATGGATGGTAGACTGGTCATTATGGAAGGTAGTTCGTTGTTGAGATTTTGTTACACTAATGGATGGTAGACTCGTCATTGTGGAAGGTAGTTCGTTGTTGAGATTTTGTTACTCTAATGGATAGTAGCCTTGTCATTATGTAAGGTAGTTCGTTGTTGATGTTTTGTTACTCCGGTGGATGGTAGCCTTGTAATTACCGAAAGTAGTTTGTTATTGAGATTTTGTTACTCCAATGGATGGTAGACTTGTCATTATGGAAGGTAGTGTGGTGTTGAGATTTTGTTACTCCAATAGATGGTAGCCTTGTCATTATGGATGGTAGTTTGTTGTTGAGATTTTGTTATTCCATTGGATGGTACCCTTGTCATTACCGAAAGTAGTTCATTGTTCAGATTTTCTTACTCCAATGGATGATAACCTTTTCATTATGGAAGGTAGTTCGTTGTTGAGATTTTGATACTCCAATGGATGGTAGACTTGTCATTATGGAAGGTAGTTCGTTGTTGAGATTTTGTTACACTAATGGATGGTAGACTCGTCATTGTGGAAGGAAGTTTGTTGTTGAGATTTGGTTACTCTAATGGATAGTAGCCTTGTCATTATGTAAGGTAGTTCGTTGTTGATGTTTTGTTATTCCAATGGATGGTAGCCTTGTCATTATGGAAGGTAGTTCGTTGTTGAGATTTTGTTACTCCAATGGATGGTAGCCTTGTCATTATTGAAGGTAGTTCGTTGTTGAGATTTTGTTACTCCAATGGATGGTAGCCTTGTCATTATGGAAGGTAGTTCATTGATGAGATTTTATTACTCCAATGGATGATAGCCTTGTCATTATGGAAGATAGTTCGTTGTTGAGATTTTGTTACACCAATGTATGGTAGGCTTGTCATTATGGAAGGTGGTTCGTTGTTGAGATTTTTTTAATCCAATGGATGGTATTCGTGTCATTATGGAAGGTAGTTCGTTGTTGAGATTTTGTTACTCCAATGGATGGTAGCCTTGTCATTATGGAAGGTTGTTCATTGATGAGATTTTATTAATCCAATGGATGATAGCCTTGTCATTATGGAAGGTAGTTCATTGTTGAGATTTTGTTACACCAATGGATGGTAGGCTTGTCATTATGGAAGGTGGTTCATTGTTGAGATTTTGTTAATCCAATGGATGTTATTCGTGCCATTATGGAAGGTAGTTTGTTGTTGAGATTTTGTTACTCCATTGGATGGTAGCCTTGTCATTATGGAAGGTAGTTCATTGTTGACATTTTGTTACTCCAATGGATGGTAGCCTTTTCATTATGGAAGGTAGTTCGTTGTTGAGATTTTGTTACTCAAATGGATGGTATCCTTGCCATTACGGAAGGTAGTTCGTTGTTGAGATTTTATTTCTCCAATGGATGGTAGCCTTCTCATTATGGAAGGTAGTTTCTTGTTGAGATTTTATTACTCCAATGGATGGTAGCCTTGCCATTATGGAAGGTAGTTCATTGTTGAGATTTGGTTACTCCAATGGATGGTACCCTTGTAATTACGGAAGGATGATTGTTGGTGAGATTTTGTTACTCCATTGTATGGTACCCTTGTCATTACCGAAAGTAGTTCATTGTTCAGATTTTCTTACTCCAATGGATGGTAGCCTTGTCATTACGGAAGGTAGTTCGTTGTTGAGATTTTATTACATCAATGGATGGTATCCTTGTCATTATGGAAGGTAGTTTGTTGTTAAGATTTGGTTACTCTAATGGATGGTATCCTTGTCATTATGAAAGGTAGTTCATTGTTGAGATTTTATTTCACCAATGGATGGTAGCCTTTTCATTATGGAAGGTAGTTCGTTGTTGATATTTTGTTACTCCAATGGATGGTAGCCTTTTCATTATGTAAGGAAGTTTGTTGTTGATATTTTCTTACTCCAATGGATGGTAGCCTTGTCATTATTAAAGGTAGTTCGTTGTTGATATTTTGTTACTCCAATGGATAGTAGACTTGTCATTATGGAATGTAGTTCGTTGTTGAGATTTTGTTACTCCAATGGATAATAGCCTTGTCATTATGGAAGGTAGTTTGTTGTTGAGATTTTGTTAGTCCAATGGATGTTATTCGTGTCATTATGCAAGGTAGTTTATTGTTGAGATTTTATTACTCCAATGGATGGTAGCCTTGTCATTATGGAAGGTAGTTCGTTGTTGAGATTTGTTTCTCTAATGGATGGTAGCCTTGTCATTATGGATGGTAGTTCGTTGATGAGATTTTGTTACTCCATTGGATGGTAGCTTTGTCATTAAAGAAAGTAGTTCGTTGTTGAGATTTTGTTACTCTAATGGATGGTAGCCTTGTCATTATGGAAGGTAGTTCATTGTTGACATTTTGTTACTCCAATGGATGGTAGCCTTGTCATTATGGAAGGTAGTTCGTTGTTGAGATTTTGTTACTCCAATGGATGGTAGACTTGTCACTATGGAAGGTAGTTCATTGTTGAGATTTTGTTATTCCAATGGATGGTAGCCTTGTCATTATGGATGGTAGTTTGTTGTTGAGATTTTGTTACTCCATTGGATTGTAGCCTTCTCATTACCGAAAGTAGTTTGTTGTTGAGATTTTGTTACTCCAATGGATGGTAGACTTGTCATTATGGAAGGTAGTGCGTTGTTGAGATTTTGTTACTCCAATAGATGGTAGCCTTGTCATTGTGGATGGTAGTTTGTTGTTGATATTTTGTTATTCCATTGGATGGTACCCTTGTCATTACCGAAAGTAGTTCATTGTTCAGATTTTCTTACTCCAATGGATGGTAACCTTTTCATTATGGAAGGTAGTTCGTTGTTGAGATTTTGTTACTCCAATGGATGGTAGACTTGTCATTATGGAAGGTAGTTCGTTGTTGAGATTTTGTTACACTAATGGATGGTAGACTCGTCATTGTGGAAGGTAGTTTGTTGTTGAGATTTGGTTACTCTAATGGATAGTAGCCTTGTCATTATGTAAGGTAGTTCGTTGTTGATGTTTTGTTATTCCAATGGATGGTAGCCTTGTCATTATGGAAGGTAGTTCGTTGTTGAGATTTTGTTACTCCAATGGATGGTAGCCTGGTCATTATGGAAGGTAGTTTGTTGTTGAGATTTTGTTACTCCAATGGATGGTAGCCTTGTCATTATGGAAGGTAGTTCATTGATGATATTTTATTACTCCAATGGATGATAGCCTTGTCATTATGGAAGGTAGTTCGTTGTTGAGATTTTGTTACACCAATGTATGGTAGGCTTGTCATTATGGAAGGTGGTTCATTGTTGAGATTTTGTTAATCCAATGGATGGTATTCGTGTCATTATGGAAGGTAGTTCGTTGTTAAGATTTTGTTACTCCAATGGATGGTAGCCTTGTCATTATGGAAGGTTGTTCATTGATGAGATTTTATTAATCCAATGGATGATAGCCTTGTCATTATAGAAGGTAGTTCGTTGTTGAAATTTTGTTACACCAATGGATGGTAGGCTTGTCATTATGGAAGGTGGTTCATTGTTGAGATTTTGTTAATCCAATGGATGGTATTCGTGCCATTATGGAAGGTAGTTCGTTGTTGAGATTTTGTTACTCCATTGGATGGTAGCCTTGTCATTATGGAAGGTAGTTCATTGTTGACATTTTGTTACTCCAATGGATGGTAGCCTTTTCATTATGGAAGGTAGTTCGTTGTTGAGATTTTGTTACTCAAATGGATGGTATCCTTGCCATTACGGAAGGTAGTTCGTTGTTGAGATTTTATTTCTCCAATGGATGGTAGCCTTCTCATTATGGAAGGTAGTTTCTTGTTGAGATTTTATTACTCCAATGGATTGTAGCCTTGCCATTATGGAAGGTAGTTCATTGTTGAGATTTGGTTACTCCAATGGATGGTACCCTTGTAATTAAGGAAGGATGATTGTTGGTGAGATTTTGTTACTCCAATGGATGGTATCCTTTCCACTATGGAAGATAGTTTGTTGTTGAGATTTTGTTACTCAAATGGATGGTAGCCTTTTTATTATGGAAGGTAGTTTGTTGTTGAGATTTTATTACACCAATGGATGGTAGCTTTGTCATTATGGAAGGTAGTTCGTTGTTGAGATTTTGTTACTCCAATGGATGGTAGACTTGTCACTATGGAAGGTAGTTCATTGTTGAGATTTTGTTACTCCAATGGATGGTAGCCTTGTCATTATGGATGGTAGTTTGTTGTTGAGATTTTGTTATTCCATTGGATGGTAGCCTTCTCATTACCAAAAGTAGTTTGTTTTTGAGATTTTGTTACTCTAATGGATGGTAGCCTTGTCATTATGGAAGGTAGTTCATAGTTGACATTTTGTTACTCCAATGGATGGTTGCCTTTTCATTATGGAAGGTAGTTCATTGGTGAGATTTTGTTACTCCAACGGATGGTAGACTTGTCATTTTGGAAGGTAGTGCGTTGTTGAGATTTTGTTACTCCAATAGATGGTAGCCTTGTCATTATGGATGGTAGTTTGTTGTTGAGATTTTGTTACTCCATTGTAGGGTACCCTTGTCATTACCGAAAGTAGTTCATTGTTTAGATTTTCTTACTCCAATGGATGGTAACCTTTTCATTATGGAAGGTAGTTCGTTGTTGAGATTTTGTTACTCCAATGGATGGTAGACTGGTCATTATGGAAGGTAGTTCGTTGTTGAGATTTTGTTACACTAATGGATGGTAGACTCGTCATTGTGGAAGTAGTTCGTTGTTGAGATTTTGTTACTCTAATGGATAGTAGCCTTGTCATTATGTAAGGTAGTTCGTTGTTGATGTTTTGTTACTCCGGTGGATGGTAGCCTTGTCATTACCGAAAGTAGTTTGTTATTGAGATTTTGTTACTCCAATGGATGGTAGACTTGTCATTATGGAAGGTAGTGTGTTGTTGAGATTTTGTTACTCCAATAGATGGTAGCCTTGTCATTATGGATGGTAGTTTGTTGTTGAGATTTTGTTATTCCATTGGATGGTACCCTTGTCATTACCGAAAGTAGTTCATTGTTCAGATTTTCTTACTCCAATGGATGGTAACCTTTTCATTATGGAAGGTAGTTCGTTGTTGAGATTTTGATACTCCAATGGATGGTAGACTTGTCATTATGGAAGGTAGTTCGTTGTTGAGATTTTGTTACACTAATGGATGGTAGACTCGTCATTGTGGAAGGTAGTTTGTTGTTGAGATTTGGTTACTCTAATGGATAGTAGCCTTGTCATTATGTAAGGTAGTTCGTTGTTGATGTTTTGTTATTCCAATGGATGGTAGCCTTGTCATTATGGATAGTAGTTCGTTGTTGAGATTTTGTTACTCCAATGGATGGTAGCCTTGTCATTATTGAAGGTAGTTCGATGTTGAGATTTTGTTACTCCAATGGATGGTAGCCTTGTCATTATGGAAGGTAGTTCATTGATGAGATTTTATTACTCCAATGGATGATAGCCTTGTCATTATGGAAGATAGTTCGTTGTTGAGATTTTGTTACACCAATGTATGGTAGGCTTGTCATTATGGAAGGTGGTTCGTTGTTGAGATTTTTTTAACCCAATGGATGGTATTCGTGTCATTATGGAAGGTAGTTCGTTGTTGAGATTTTGTTACTCCAATGGATGGTAGCCTTGTCATTATGGAAGGTTGTTCATTGATGAGATTTTATTAATCCAATGGATGATAGCCTTGTCATTATGGAAGGTAGTTCATTGTTGAGATTTTGTTACACCAATGGATGGTAGGCTTCTCATTATGGAAGGTGGTTCATTGTTGAGATTTTGTTAATCCAATGGATGTTATTCGTGCCATTATGGAAGGTAGTTTGTTGTAGAGATTTTGTTACTCCATTGGATGGTAGCCTTGTCATTATGGAAGGTAGTTCATTGTTGACATTTTGTTACTCCAATGGATGGTAGCCTTTTCATTATGGAAGGTAGTTCGTTGTTGAGATTTTGTTACTCAAATGGATGGTATCCTTGCCATTACGGAAGGTAGTTCGTTGTTGAGATTTTATTTCTCCAATGGATGGTAGCCTTCTCATTATGGAAGGTAGTTTCTTGTTGAGATTTTATTACTCCAATGGATGGTAGCCTTGCCATTATGGAAGGTAGTTCATTGTTGAGATTTGGTTACTCCAATGGATGGTACCCTTGTAATTACGGAAGGATGATTGTTGGTGAGATTTTGTTACACCAATGGATGGTATCCTTTTCATTATGGAAGATAGTTTGTTGTTGAGATTTTGTTACTCAAATGGATGGTAGCCTTTTTATTATGTTGAGATTTTATTACACCAATGGATGGTAGCTTTGTCATTATGGAAGGTAGTTCGTTGTTGAGATTTTGTTACTCCAATGGATGGTAGACTTGTCACTATGGAAGGTAGTTCATTGTTGAGATTTTGTTACTCCAATGGATGGTAGCCTTGTCATTATGGATGGTAATTTGTTGTTGAGATTTTGTTACTCCATTGGATGGTAGCCTTCTCATTACCGAAAGTAGTTTGTTTTTGAGATTTTGTTACTCTAATGGATGGTAGCCTTGTCATTATGGAAGGTAGTTCATAGTTGACATTTTGTTACTCCAATGGATGGTTGCCTTTTCATTATGGAAGGTAGTTCATTGTTGAGATTTTGTTACTCCAACGGATGGTAGACTTGTCATTTTGGAAGGTAGTGCGTTGTTGAGATTTTGTTACTCCAATAGATGGTAGCCTTGTCATTCTGGATGGTAGTTTGTTGTTGAGATTTTGTTACTCCATTGTATGGTACCCTTGTCATTACCGAAAGTAGTTCATTGTTTAGATTTTCTTACTCCAATGGATGGTAACCTTTTCATTATGGAAGGTAGTTCGTTGTTGAGATTTTGTTACTCCAATGGATGGTAGACTTGTTATTATGGAAGGTAGTTCGTTGTTGAGATTTTGTTACACTAATGGATGGTAGACTCGTCATTGTGGAAGGTAGTTCGTTGTTGAGATTTTGTTACTCTAATGGATAGTAGCCTTTTCATTATGTAAGGTAGTTCGTTGTTGATGTTTTGTTAATCCAGTGGATGGTAGCCTTGTCATTATGGAAGTTAGTTAGTTGTTGAGATTTTGTTACTCCAATGGATGGTACCCTTGTCATTACCGAAAGTAGTTCATTGTTCAGATTTTCTTACTACAATTGATGGTAGCCTTGTCATTACGGAAGGTAGTTCGTTGTTGAGATTTTGTTACTTCAATGGATGGTATCCTTGTCATTATGGAAGGTAATTTGTTGTTAAGATTTTGTTACTCTAATGGATGGTATCCTTGTCATTATGGAAGGTAGTTCATTGTTGAGATTTTATTTCTCCAATGGATGGTAGCCTTGTCATTATGGAAGGTAGTTCGTTGTTGATATTTTGTTACTCCAATGGATGGTAGCCTTTTCATTATGGAAGGAAGTTTGTTGTTGTGATTTTGTTACTTCAATGGATGGTAGCCTTGTCATTATGGAAGGTAGTTCATTGTTGAGATTTTGTTACACCAATGGATGGTAGCCTTGTCATTATGGAAGGTAGTTCATTGTTGAGATTTTGTTACTCCAATAGATGATAAACTTGTCATTATGTAAGGTAGTTCTTTGTTGAGATTTTGTTACTCTAATGGATGGTAGCCTTGTCATTATTAAAGGTAGTTCGTTGTTGAGATTTTGTTACTCCAATGGATAGTAGACTTGTCATTATGGAATGTAGTTCGTTGTTGAGATTTTGTTACTCCAATGGATGGTAGCCTTGTCATTATGGAAGGTAGTTCGTTGTTAAGAATTTGTTAGTCCAATGGATGGTATTCGTGTCATTATGCAAGGTAGTTTATGGTTGAGATTTTATTACTCCAATGGATGGTAGCCTGGTCATTATGGAAGGTAGTTTGTTGTTGAGATTTTGTTACTCCAATGGATGGTAGCCTTGTCATTATGGAAGGTAGTTCGTTGTTGAGATTTTTTACTCTAATGGATTGTAGCCTTGTCATTATGGATGGTAGTTCGTTGATGAGATTTTGTTACTCCATTGGATGGTAGCTTTGTCATTACAGAAAGTAGTTCGTTGTTGAGATTTTGTTACTCTAATGGATGGTAGCCTTGTCATTATGGAAGGTAGTTCATCGTTGACATTTTGTTACTCCAGTGGATGGTAGCCTTGTCATTATGGAAGGTAGTTCGTTGTTGAGATTTTGTTACTCCAATGGATGGTAGACTTTTCACTATGGAAGGTAGTTCATTGTTGAGATTTTGATACTCCAATGGATGGTAGCCTTGTCATTATGGATGGTAGTTTGTTGTTGAGATTTTGTTACTCCATTGGATGGTAGCTTTGTCATTATGGAAGGTAGTTAATTGTTGACATTTTGTTACTCCAATGGATGGTAGCCTTTTCATTATGGAAGGTAGTTTGTTGTTAAGATTTTGTTACTCAAATGGATGGTATCCTTGCCATTAGGGAAGGTAGTTTGTTGTTGAGATTTTGTTACTCCAATGGATGGTAGCCTTGTCATTATGGATGGTAGTTCATTGTTGAGATTTTGTTACTCCATTGGATGGCAGCCTTGTCATTACCGAAAGTAGTTTGTTGTTGAGATTTTTTTATTCTAATGGATGTTAGCCTTGTCATTTTGGAAGGTAGTCCATTGTTGACATTTTGTTACTCCAATGGATGGTAGCCTTTTCATTATGGAAGGTAGTTCTTTGTTGAGATTTTGTTACTCCAATGGATGGTAACCTTGTCATTATGGAAGGTAGTTTGTTGTTGAGATTTTGTTACTCCAATTGATGGTAGCCTTGTCATTATGGCTAGTAGTTCGTTGTTAAAATTTTGTTACTCCATTGGATGGTAGCCTTGTCATTACCGAAAGTAGTTTGTTGTTTAGATTTTGTTACTCTAATGGATGGTAGCCTTGTCATTATGGAAGGAAGTTCATTGTTGACATTTTGTTACTACAATGGATGGTAGCCTTTTCATTATTGAAGGTAGTTCGTTGTTAAGATTTTGTTACTCCAATAGATGGTAGCCTTGTCATTATGGATGGTAGTTTGTTGTTGAGATTTTGTTACTCCATTGGATGGTACCCTTGTCATTACCGAAAGTAGTTCATTGTTCAGATTTTCTTACTCCAATGGATGGTAACCTTTTCATTATGGAAGGTAGTTCGTTGTTGAGATTTTGTTACTCCAATGGATGGTAGACTTGTCATTATGGAAGGTAGTTCGTTGTTGAGATTTTGTTACACTAATGGATGGTAGACTCGTCATTGTGGAAGGTTGTTCGTTGTTGAGATTTGGTTACTCTAATGGATAGTAGCCTTGTCATTATGTAAGGTAGTTCGTTGTTGATGTTTTGTTACTCCAATGGATGGTAGCCTTGTCATTATGGAAGGTAGTTCGTTGTGTAGATTTTGTTACTCCAATGGATGGTAGTCTTGTCATTATTAAAGGTAGTTCGTTGTTGAGATTTTGTTACTCCAATGGATGGTAGCCTTGTCATTATGGAAGGTAGTTCGTTGTTGAGATTTTGTTACACCAATGTATGGTAGGCTTGTCATTATGGAAGGTGGTTCGTTGTTGAGATTTTGTTAATCCAATGGATGGTATTCGTGTCATTATGGAAGGTAGTTCGTTGTTGAGATTTTGTTACTCCAATGGATGGTAGCCTTGTCATTATGGAAGGTTGTTCATTGATGAGATTTTATTAATCCAATGGATGATAGCCTTGTCATTATGGATGGTAGTTCGTTGTTGAGATTTTGTTACACCAATGGATGGTAGGCTTCTCATTATGGAAGGTGGTTCGTTGTTGAGATTTTGTTAATCCAATGGATGGTATTCGTGCCATTATGGAAGGTAGTTCGTTATTGAGATTTTGTTACTCCATTGGATGGTAGCCTTGTCATTATGGAAGGTAGTTCATTGTTGACATTTTGTTACTCCAATGGATGGTAGCCTTTTCATTATGGAAGGTAGTTCGTTGTTGAGATTTTGTTACTCAAATGGATGGTATCCTTGCCATTACGGAAGGTAGTTCGTTGTTGAGATTTTGTTTCTCCAATGGATGGTAGCCTTCTCATTATGGAAGGTAGTTTCTTGTTGAGATTTTATTACTCCAATGGATGGTAGCCTTTCCATTATGGAAGGTAGTTTGTTGTTGAGATTTGGTTACTCCAATGGATGGTACCCTTGTAATTATGGAAGGTTGATTATTGTTGAGATTTTGTTACTCCAATGGATGGTATCCTTGCCATTACGGAAGGTAGTTTGTTGTTGAGATTTTGTTACTCCAATGGATGGTAGCCTTGTCATTATGGATGGAAGTTCGTTGTTGAGATTTTGTTACTCCATTGGATGGCAGCCTTGTCATTACCGAAAGTAGTTTGTTGTTGAGATTTTTTTATTCTAATGGATGGTAGCCTTGTCATTTTGGAAGGTAGTCCATTGTTGACATTTTGTTACTCCAATGGATGGTAGCCTTTTCATTATGGAAGGTAGTTCTTTGTTGAGATTTTGTTACTCCAATGGATGGTAGCCTTGTCATTATGGAAGGTAGTTTGTTGTTGAGATTTTGTTACTCCAATGGATGGTAGCCTTGTCATTATGGAAGGTTGTTCATTGATGAGATTTTATTAATCCAATGGATGATAGCCTTGTCATTATGGAAGGTAGTTCATTGTTGAGATTTTGTTACACCAATGGATGGTAGGCTTCTCATTATGGAAGGTGGTTCATTGTTGAGATTTTGTTAATCCAATGGATGTTATTCGTGCCATTATGGAAGGTAGTTTGTTGTAGAGATTTTGTTACTCCATTGGATGGTAGCCTTGTCATTATGGAAGGTAGTTCATTGTTGACATTTTGTTACTCCAATGGATGGTAGCCTTTTCATTATGGAAGGTAGTTCGTTGTTGAGATTTTGTTACTCAAATGGATGGTATCCTTGCCATTACGGAAGGTAGTTCGTTGTTGAGATTTTATTTCTCCAATGGATGGTAGCCTTCTCATTATGGAAGGTAGTTTCTTGTTGAGATTTTATTACTCCAATGGATGGTAGCCTTGCCATTATGGAAGGTAGTTCATTGTTGAGATTTGGTTACTCCAATGGATGGTACCCTTGTAATTACGGAAGGATGATTGTTGGTGAGATTTTGTTACACCAATGGATGGTATCCTTTTCATTATGGAAGATAGTTTGTTGTTGAGATTTTGTTACTCAAATGGATGGTAGCCTTTTTATTATGTTGAGATTTTATTACACCAATGGATGGTAGCTTTGTCATTATGGAAGGTAGTTCGTTGTTGAGATTTTGTTACTCCAATGGATGGTAGACTTGTCACTATGGAAGGTAGTTCATTGTTGAGATTTTGTTACTCCAATGGATGGTAGCCTTGTCATTATGGATGGTAATTTGTTGTTGAGATTTTGTTACTCCATTGGATGGTAGCCTTCTCATTACCGAAAGTAGTTTGTTTTTGAGATTTTGTTACTCTAATGGATGGTAGCCTTGTCATTATGGAAGGTAGTTCATAGTTGACATTTTGTTACTCCAATGGATGGTTGCCTTTTCATTATGGAAGGTAGTTCATTGTTGAGATTTTGTTACTCCAACGGATGGTAGACTTGTCATTTTGGAAGGTAGTGCGTTGTTGAGATTTTGTTACTCCAATAGATGGTAGCCTTGTCATTCTGGATGGTAGTTTGTTGTTGAGATTTTGTTACTCCATTGTATGGTACCCTTGTCATTACCGAAAGTAGTTCATTGTTTAGATTTTCTTACTCCAATGGATGGTAACCTTTTCATTATGGAAGGTAGTTCGTTGTTGAGATTTTGTTACTCCAATGGATGGTAGACTTGTTATTATGGAAGGTAGTTCGTTGTTGAGATTTTGTTACACTAATGGATGGTAGACTCGTCATTGTGGAAGGTAGTTCGTTGTTGAGATTTTGTTACTCTAATGGATAGTAGCCTTTTCATTATGTAAGGTAGTTCGTTGTTGATGTTTTGTTAATCCAGTGGATGGTAGCCTTGTCATTATGGAAGTTAGTTAGTTGTTGAGATTTTGTTACTCCAATGGATGGTACCCTTGTCATTACCGAAAGTAGTTCATTGTTCAGATTTTCTTACTACAATTGATGGTAGCCTTGTCATTACGGAAGGTAGTTCGTTGTTGAGATTTTGTTACTTCAATGGATGGTATCCTTGTCATTATGGAAGGTAGTTTGTTGTTAAGATTTTGTTACTCTAATGGATGGTATCCTTGTCATTATGGAAGGTAGTTCATTGTTGAGATTTTATTTCTCCAATGGATGGTAGCCTTGTCATTATGGAAGGTAGTTCGTTGTTGATATTTTGTTACTCCAATGGATGGTAGCCTTTTCATTATGGAAGGAAGTTTGTTGTTGTGATTTTGTTACTTCAATGGATGGTAGCCTTGTCATTATGGAAGGTAGTTCATTGTTGAGATTTTGTTACACCAATGGATGGTAGCCTTGTCATTATGGAAGGTAGTTCATTGTTGAGATTTTGTTACTCCAATAGATGATAAACTTGTCATTATGTAAGGTAGTTCTTTGTTGAGATTTTGTTACTCTAATGGATGGTAGCCTTGTCATTATTAAAGGTAGTTCGTTGTTGAGATTTTGTTACTCCAATGGATAGTAGACTTGTCATTATGGAATGTAGTTCGTTGTTGAGATTTTGTTACTCCAATGGATGGTAGCCTTGTCATTATGGAAGGTAGTTCGTTGTTAAGAATTTGTTAGTCCAATGGATGGTATTCGTGTCATTATGCAAGGTAGTTTATGGTTGAGATTTTATTACTCCAATGGATGGTAGCCTGGTCATTATGGAAGGTAGTTTGTTGTTGAGATTTTGTTACTCCAATGGATGGTAGCCTTGTCATTATGGAAGGTAGTTCGTTGTTGAGATTTTTTACTCTAATGGATTGTAGCCTTGTCATTATGGATGGTAGTTCGTTGATGAGATTTTGTTACTCCATTGGATGGTAGCTTTGTCATTACAGAAAGTAGTTCGTTGTTGAGATTTTGTTACTCTAATGGATGGTAGCCTTGTCATTATGGAAGGTAGTTCATCGTTGACATTTTGTTACTCCAGTGGATGGTAGCCTTGTCATTATGGAAGGTAGTTCGTTGTTGAGATTTTGTTACTCCAATGGATGGTAGACTTTTCACTATGGAAGGTAGTTCATTGTTGAGATTTTGATACTCCAATGGATGGTAGCCTTGTCATTATGGATGGTAGTTTGTTGTTGAGATTTTGTTACTCCATTGGATGGTAGCTTTGTCATTATGGAAGGTAGTTAATTGTTGACATTTTGTTACTCCAATGGATGGTAGCCTTTTCATTATGGAAGGTAGTTTGTTGTTAAGATTTTGTTACTCAAATGGATGGTATCCTTGCCATTAGGGAAGGTAGTTTGTTGTTGAGATTTTGTTACTCCAATGGATGGTAGCCTTGTCATTATGGATGGTAGTTCATTGTTGAGATTTTGTTACTCCATTGGATGGCAGCCTTGTCATTACCGAAAGTAGTTTGTTGTTGAGATTTTTTTATTCTAATGGATGTTAGCCTTGTCATTTTGGAAGGTAGTCCATTGTTGACATTTTGTTACTCCAATGGATGGTAGCCTTTTCATTATGGAAGGTAGTTCTTTGTTGAGATTTTGTTACTCCAATGGATGGTAGCCTTGTCATTATGGAAGGTAGTTTGTTGTTGAGATTTTGTTACTCCAATTGATGGTAGCCTTGTCATTATGGCTAGTAGTTCGTTGTTAAAATTTTGTTACTCCATTGGATGGTAGCCTTGTCATTACCGAAAGTAGTTTGTTGTTTAGATTTTGTTACTCTAATGGATGGTAGCCTTGTCATTATGGAAGGAAGTTCATTGTTGACATTTTGTTACTACAATGGATGGTAGCCTTTTCATTATTGAAGGTAGTTCGTTGTTAAGATTTTGTTACTCCAATAGATGGTAGCCTTGTCATTATGGATGGTAGTTTGTTGTTGAGATTTTGTTACTCCATTGGATGGTACCCTTGTCATTACCGAAAGTAGTTCATTGTTCAGATTTTCTTACTCCAATGGATGGTAACCTTTTCATTATGGAAGGTAGTTCGTTGTTGAGATTTTGTTACTCCAATGGATGGTAGACTTGTCATTATGGAAGGTAGTTCGTTGTTGAGATTTTGTTACACTAATGGATGGTAGACTCGTCATTGTGGAAGGTTGTTCGTTGTTGAGATTTGGTTACTCTAATGGATAGTAGCCTTGTCATTATGTAAGGTAGTTCGTTGTTGATGTTTTGTTACTCCAATGGATGGTAGCCTTGTCATTATGGAAGGTAGTTCGTTGTGTAGATTTTGTTACTCCAATGGATGGTAGTCTTGTCATTATTAAAGGTAGTTCGTTGTTGAGATTTTGTTACTCCAATGGATGGTAGCCTTGTCATTATGGAAGGTAGTTCGTTGTTGAGATTTTGTTACACCAATGTATGGTAGGCTTGTCATTATGGAAGGTGGTTCGTTGTTGAGATTTTGTTAATCCAATGGATGGTATTCGTGTCATTATGGAAGGTAGTTCGTTGTTGAGATTTTGTTACTCCAATGGATGGTAGCCTTGTCATTATGGAAGGTTGTTCATTGATGAGATTTTATTAATCCAATGGATGATAGCCTTGTCATTATGGATGGTAGTTCGTTGTTGAGATTTTGTTACACCAATGGATGGTAGGCTTCTCATTATGGAAGGTGGTTCGTTGTTGAGATTTTGTTAATCCAATGGATGGTATTCGTGCCATTATGGAAGGTAGTTCGTTATTGAGATTTTGTTACTCCATTGGATGGTAGCCTTGTCATTATGGAAGGTAGTTCATTGTTGACATTTTGTTACTCCAATGGATGGTAGCCTTTTCATTATGGAAGGTAGTTCGTTGTTGAGATTTTGTTACTCAAATGGATGGTATCCTTGCCATTACGGAAGGTAGTTCGTTGTTGAGATTTTGTTTCTCCAATGGATGGTAGCCTTCTCATTATGGAAGGTAGTTTCTTGTTGAGATTTTATTACTCCAATGGATGGTAGCCTTTCCATTATGGAAGGTAGTTTGTTGTTGAGATTTGGTTACTCCAATGGATGGTACCCTTGTAATTATGGAAGGTTGATTATTGTTGAGATTTTGTTACTCCAATGGATGGTATCCTTGCCATTACGGAAGGTAGTTTGTTGTTGAGATTTTGTTACTCCAATGGATGGTAGCCTTGTCATTATGGATGGAAGTTCGTTGTTGAGATTTTGTTACTCCATTGGATGGCAGCCTTGTCATTACCGAAAGTAGTTTGTTGTTGAGATTTTTTTATTCTAATGGATGGTAGCCTTGTCATTTTGGAAGGTAGTCCATTGTTGACATTTTGTTACTCCAATGGATGGTAGCCTTTTCATTATGGAAGGTAGTTCTTTGTTGAGATTTTGTTACTCCAATGGATGGTAGCCTTGTCATTATGGAAGGTAGTTTGTTGTTGAGATTTTGTTACTCCAATTGATGGTAGCCTTGTCATTATGGCTGGTAGTTCGTTGTTAAAATTCTGTTACTCCATTGGATGGTAGCCTTGCCATTATGGAAGGTAGTTCGTTGTTGAGATTTGGTTACTCCAATGGATGGTACCCTTGTAATTATGGAAGGTTGATTGTTGGTGAGATTTTGTTACTCCAATGGATGGTATCCTTTTCATTATGGAAGATAGTTTGTTGTTGAGATTTTGTTACTCAAATGGATGGTAGCCTTTTTATTATGGAAGGTAGATCGTTGTTGAGATTTTATTACACCAATGGATGGTAGCTTTGTTATTATGGGAGGTAGTTCGTTGTTGAGATTTTGTTACTCCAATGGATGGTAGACTTGTCACTATGGAAGGTAGTTCATTGTTGAGATTTTGTTACTCCAATGGATGGTAGCCTTGTCATTATGGATGGTAGTTTGTTGTTGAGATTTTGTTACTCCATTGGATGGTAGCCTTCTCATTACCGAAAGTAGTTTGTTTTTGAGATTTTGTTACTCTAATGGATGGTAGCCTTGTCATTATGGAAGGTAGTTCATAGTTGACATTTTGTTACTCCAATGGATGGTAGCCTTGTCATTATGGAAGGTAGTTCATTGATGAGATTTTATTACTCCAATGGATGATAGCCTTGTCATTATGGAAGGTAGTTCGTTGTTTAGATTTTATTACACCAATGTATGGTAGGCTTATCATTAAGGAAGGTGGTTCGTTGTTGAGATTTTGTTAATCTAATGGATGGTATTCGTGTCATTATGGGAGGTAGTTCGTTGTTGAGATTTTGTTACTCCAATGGATGGTAGCCTTGTCATTATGGAAGGTTGTTCATTGATGATATTTTATTAATCCAATGAATGATAGCCTTGTCATTATGGAAGGTAGTTCGTTGTTGAGATTTTGTTACACCAATGGATGGTAGGCTTGTCATTATGGAAGGTGGTTCATTGTTGAGATTTTGTTAATCCAATGGATGGTATTCGTGCCATTATGGAAGGTAGTTCGTTGTTGAGATTTTGTCACTCCATTGGATGGTAGCCTTGTCATTATGGAAGGTAGTTCATTGTTGACATTTTGTTACTCCAATGGATGGTAGCCTTTTCATTATGGAAGGTAGTTCGTTGTTGAGATTTTGTTACTCAAATGGATGGTATCCTTGCCATTACGGAAGGTAGTTCATTGTTGAGATTTTATTTCTCCAATGGATGGTAGCCTTCTCATTATGGAAGGAGGTTTCTTGTTGAGATTTTATTACTCCAATGGATGGTAGCCTTGCCATTATGGAAGGTAGTTCGTTGTTGAGATTTGGTTACTCCAATGGATGGTACCCTTGTAATTATGGAAGGTTGATTGTTGGTGAGATTTTGTTACTCCAATGGATGGTATCCTTTTCATTATGGAAGATAGTTTGTTGTTGAGATTTTGTTACTCAAATGGATGGTAGCCTTTTTATTATGGAAGGTAGTTCGTTGTTGAGATTTTATTACACCAATGGATGGTAGCTTTGTTATTATGGGAGGTAGTTCGTTGTTGAGATTTTGTTACTCCAATGGATGGTAGACTTGTCACTATGGAAGGTAGTTCATTGTTGAGATTTTGTTACTCCAATGGATGGTAGCCTTGTCATTATGGATGGTAGTTTGTTGTTGAGATTTTGTTACTCCATTGTGAAATTCCGGGAATGTCACAGACTCAGAATGTCTAATGGAATGTTAAGACCTCTGATCTGACATTAAGTGCTGTACAAGTAGAATAGGCTGTACTTTTGATATCTGTTCTACAACAGTCACTGGATTAACTTACCAGAGCCAGCAACACGCTGGTTCTGATTTGCTGAAGTTCAGAACAATTAAGGTTAATCTTATACATTGATGTTACGAGGAATGCTGTGACATCAGAGTAAGTAACCAATACAGAAAGTAAATAACACACAGAATTGTTCAACCAGTTCGGTTCAACCAACCTACATCTGGGGGCTTCCAAGCCAGGGATAAAGTTCACTATTAGTAGTATCAATTCAAAGACCCTACAGCCAACATACCCGTTGACAGCCTTCTCACTTAATCACTACCCAATGACACTTTTACCTAAGATCCAATCCTAGATATGAGACCCCTCTCACTCCCCCTCAATCACCACAGTGATAACTTTCTACAGTACACATACTGTTCAGAAGATACACTTCCATTACACATCTTGATCATGCTTAAAAGCTTCAATCAAGTACAATGCATTCATCCTTTAACCTACAGGTTTCAAGGAGTATGGTGACCATCCCACAGCCCGGGTGGTTCACAACAAAACTGGCCCTAAAGTGTTACATCTTGTCAATACTCGACGCTAGCTTAAATTAGGTTACAATGCTTCTATTTACAACCCTCTTTACCCAGCTGGATTTGGGCCTTCACATAACAGCAATGCAGCTTTAACGACCTGCATAAATTAAGCAGAAAACTTCTGCTACAAGTTAGGTCTTCAATCGAGCTTTTCTCCTTATCCTTAGCTTCTGATTGAATCACGTATGCCTTCAATTTTCGCTACTTGTTATGCATTCTATTTGGCAGAATATTCTGCATAACTTTAGGAACAAAACTGCATCAGTCTTGACAGTTCAGTAGCTTGATGTCTGGTATGATGTTATGACATCACTTGAGACATGTTGTTCCAGATGTTGATCAACATGTTTAGGCATTTACAATAGAATTTTCAGGCTGTTCCTATTGTACATTATATTACATTTTTGTTGTTGTTATTTGTTTTACAAGAGATGAGCCAATCCCAAACGAAGGCACTTACAATCTCCCCCTTTGGCTAATTTTGGCTAAAACAAATACAACAATAATACTCACCATTCAGGACCTCTTGAGGCACAGGAGGAAGAGGATGCCCTTATTCCCTTTTAGACCACGAACCATTTCTTGTCACTGATGGTTGAAAAAGAGGACCGTGGGAGATAAACTATCCTTTCAGAGGCATCAGAGAACCTTTAAGGAGTGACCAGAATATCTCCCTTGTAACTCAGAACACAGGTCACAACTGTGTTCATAACTCAGATCACAAGTCACAAAGAAATTCACGCCTTTTGAATTTCTGCTGAGTTTGTGACAAGGCTTTGTGATCAAAATTTTGAGTAGCTGCTGCAATGAGGACAGTTTCTAACAGTACTCCTTTCTCCCCCTTTTTGGCCAAAAATTGCCAATGAAAGCCCTCACAAAACCAGATCCAAGAACAGTTTTCCCAAATCCGTATAAACCCCATGATGGTTGTGAGAGAAAAGAATGTGTGACAGGAGGTTATATAAGGCGATACCAGGTTCAAGAAGATGGTAGAATCTTGGTCAAGGATACCTGTTAAAGCATGTGCATATTTCAGACTGACTGTGCATGTATTTTAGACGTATTTGTTTGCTTCCACAAAAAGAACCAGTCCTAATACATGCATAAGTTTAGGTCAGAGCAATTCCTGAATAAAATCAGCCTTTGACCCATTTTCGGGACTGAAGATTTATTCCTTCTAGGAAACAGAATACCAATGACGTGGCGAAGTTATTTTCCCGTATTCTTCTTGATTTCCACAAGGTTGCAATGTCGTTGATAATGTCATGACATTTACTTAGACATTACCTTGCATTCTTCAACAACAGCAGCCTTCTCTTTACTTCTCATGCTTTGTGTTGCTGAGATCCAATACACCAGAAGACTCCAACATACTTCACAGGACATCACACAAATTTAGATGCCACTTCTATTTCTTGTAGTAAAAGAACCCCTTGAACATATGCTGAATATATCTGATTTACTTCTTCTGATCTTCTATTCACTAGTAGTTGTTGGAGCTAGTGAAGTCTGATTTGCTAGACCAATTTGCTATTGATAAGATCTGAATCTTCCAAATTGCTCCAAAAGTATCAAAACTACCACTTATGATACTTTTAAGAATCTCTGAGATTTTCTTCCTAACAAGAGCAATTCTTCAATCTCCTGTTGTTGAGACATTATCCATGACTTTATCAGAACACATAAACATCAGCATACCACTGCCCTCTTCTGACTTCTGATCTTCAGATTAAGCCCAACATTACAGAGTCTCCCTTCAATGTATATTGTAATTGGAAAAGTGCAACACTTAGTGACTTCCCTTGTTAAGGCCAATCAAAACAGTGGCGTGGAAACCAGTAGCACTAGCTCTGAGGTGGTAACTTCAAGCACCCTGAACTAGTCTTAGAATAGTAAGGACATATCTGATTCATGCCCTTGTGCTTCCACACTTATCATGACTCTCATGTAACCATAGTCTGAAACCAACCTCCAACCTTCTTAGTGTGCTTACAAGCTTTACTAAGATTTAGACTTTCTAGAAGGATTATCCTTTGATCATGTCATCCTTCTGTATAATATATTTACTAGTAGTTGCTAATACTAGTAAATTTTTCAGACCACAACAGTAGTTATGCGTTGTTAAGCATACTTCTTTTAAACACAAGTAGAATCTACTTATTCCAAACCAACAATAAAACTGCCACACTAGAAGATTAAGATTCACAGTTCCAAGTCTCTGCCACGGACTTCTAACAATAAATGATGTTACAGTATGAACCTATCTGCTTGGATTCTGAAGTTAACATCCAGGGGATTGATGCCCTTTTATATTCCCCATAAGAAAAGTATGATTACTCACCAGAATATTCTTAGAGAGAAATAAACTCTCTACCAAGTTCTGTGAATTAGGTTCAGAATACAGCCTTGCAAACAATTAGTCTCCCATTGAAGTGCATATATATATCTTTATGCAGGATCCTAATGAATACTTAGTCTCCCGTCAAAGTATTCATTATTAGTTAGATCATGTCATCTTCTCAAGGTAGGATCATTATTCTAACAATCTTCTGTTCCATGCATGAAGAACCACAACAACTACGTGACCATGCAGCAACTAGCATGGATAAACTTCACCTTGTCTGCTGACCCTTGAACAGTACAAAGGAGTTAATTGTACCATACTCCTGTAGACAAACCAAGTTGTTCACATAGATGAACTTCAAGCAAGAAGAGGATCTTCTCAGGAACCCATGATCTTTTGAAGATAACTCATCCTTGCTACATACAACTAACAAGTTCATCCTAGGTGATGAGGATGACTTGTCATAGTGCAGATATCCACCATTTGACTTTGGTCCAGGATGTCAAGACATTTTGTAAGATATGTCTTCCAAGATCCTCAGGTTAAGGACTCCCCCTGAAACTCAGCTCAGATCATTGTAGAGAATAAAGTGAATTCTCCTTCACATGCTGCAGGTTATGTGATTGGTAGTCATAACCTGTTCTATTCCTATCTTCCTTGGAAATCACTAAGATCATGAGAAATAAACTCAAGCATCTTATAGAGCAAGGTAGGATGAACTTCCTTTCACATCAGTTTGATCATACTACTCCCTCTGAACAAACTGTTATCCAACTTCGCTCTTTGTAGACCTCTTTACTTTAGACACATAGTAAATATTCTTTATTTGGAATTTGCCACAGGTTCCAAATTAAGAGTCTTTGGTTTGCTTGCTGTACAAGTTTCAGGTTGCCACATTCTGTAACTTGTACACGAAGAAACTTCATTATCAATCTGGGACTTATCCATCTTTGTGCATCTTTTATCATCACAAGCTTTAGATTTAACACATAAAGATTCTGCTTCCATCATTTATTCAATTGGAATTATCTAATCACACTAGACTGATTACTTCTTCATGCTTGCTAAGCATATTTACTTGGCTGAAGACATCATCCACAGCTTTAAAGTCCTTTTAAGTGCATTTAGCTCAGCACATATACTCCCTTAAACTCACAACTGGAGTAGATGACCTGTTGATCGTGTCCTGATTAATTATTTCAAAACAGATGTCTCCTCTTCCAGATCAGGAGTAGGTTCCAAACATATGTACTCACATTACATATGTTTAGCACCCAGAACATCTGTTCTTCAACTGGCAGTTGCATGATGTTCTAACATTCTTAAGAACATTAGTTGCATCTTCTTGGAACACATCATCCTTGATAATCTTCAAGGTCTTCAAGTGGCTTGCAGACGCATGTGAGAATCATTGATCAATCAATTAACAAAAATAATAGCTCTAGAGTTCTTCTTTCACTTTTAGGGGTTGTATCAGAAGGTATGCAGCGGAATAGCAGTATTTCGCCAGAACTTACACAGTGCTTACTCCATATAGTAAGCATGACACATAAGGATAAATCAATCCCACAAGTTGTTTGCTTCTTCACCGAACAACTTTCTAAACCCAACTCTACAGCCCTGTTAAAAGAAGGCTTTGTAACCATATGTGATGCCTTATCAATATCTTCACTCCCGCATGAAGTCTTTGAATTTGTTCAAACACTTTTATCTTCCTTCAACATAGATGATCTAGTTTCTCCCAAATTGGTCCATCCTCCACTCCTAGGGACCAAACAATATGAACACTATTGGTTCAAACAATATTCTACCTCGTACACAACCGGAAAGTATCCCCCATGGATCTCATCCAGAGACAGACAGGATGCCTGCTCTTATACCAATTGAAATTCCGGGAATGTCACAGACTCAGAATGTCTAATGGAATGTTAAGACCTCTGATCTGACATTAAGCGCTGTACAAGTAGAATAGGCTGTACTTTTGATATCTGTTCTACAACAGTCACTGGATTAACTTACCAGAGCCAGCAACACGCTGGTTCTGATTTGCTGAAGTTCAGAACAGTTAAGGTTAATCTTATACATTGATGTTACGAGGAATGCTGTGACATCAGAGTAAGTAACCAATACAGAAAGTAAATAACACACAGAATTGTTCACCCAGTTCGGTTCAACCAACCTACATCTGGGGGCTTCCAAGCCAGGGATAAAGTTCACTATTAGTAGTATCAATTCAAAGACCCTACAGCCAACATACCCGTTGACAGCCTTCTCACTTAATCACTACCCAATGACACTTTTACCTAAGATCCAATCCTAGATATGAGACCCCTCTCACTCCCCCTCAATCACCACAGTGATAACTTTCTACAGTACACATACTGTTCAGAAGATACACTTCCATTACACATCTTGATCATGCTTAAAAGCTTCAATCAAGTACAATGCATTCATCCTTTAACCTACAGGTTTCAAGGAGTATGGTGACCATCCCACAGCCCGGGTGGTTCACAACAAAACTGGCCCTAAAGTGTTACATCTTGTCAATACTCGACGCTAGCTTAAATTAGGTTACAATGCTTCTATTTATAACCCTCTTTACCCAGCTGGATTTGGGCCTTCACATAACAGCAATGCAGCTTTAACGACCTGCATAAATTAAGCAGAAAACTTCTGCTACAAGTTAGGTCTTCAATCGAGCTTTTCTCCTTATCCTTAGCTTTTGATTGAATCACGTATGCCTTCAATTTTCGCTACTTGTTATGCATTCTATTTGGCAGAATATTCTGCATAACTTTAGGAACAGAACTGCATCAGTCTTGACAGTTCAGTAGCTTGATGTCTGGTATGATGTTATGACATCAATTGAGACATGTTGTTCCAGATGTTGATCAACATGTTTAGGCATTTACAATAGAATTTTCAGGCTGTTTCTATTGTACATTATATTACATTTTTGTTGTTGTTATTTGTTTTACAAGAGATGAGCCAATCCCAAACGAAGGCACTTACACATTGGATGGTAGCCTTCTCATTACCGAAAGTAGTTTGTTTTTGAGATTTTGTTACTCTAATGGATGGTAGCCTTGTCATTATTGAAGGTAGTTCATAGTTGACATTTTGTTACTCCAATGGATGGTAGCCTTGTCATTATGGAAGGTAGTTCATTGATGAGATTTTATTACTCCAATGGATGATAGCCTTGTCATTATAGAAGGTAGTTCGTTGTTGAGATTTTATTACACCAATGTATGGTAGGCTTATCATTAAGGAAGGTGGTTCGTTGTTGAGATTTTGTTAATCTAATGGATGGTATTCGTGTCATTATGGAAGGTAGTTCGTTGTTGAGATTTTGTTACTCCAATGGATGGTAGCCTTGTCATTATGGAAGGTTGTTCATTGATGAGATTTTATTAATCCAATGAATGATAGCCTTGTCATTATGGAAGGTAGTTCGTTGTTGAGATTTTGTTACACCAATGGATGGTAGGCTTGTCATTATGGAAGGTGGTTCATTGTTGAGATTTTGTTAATCCAATGGATGGTATTCGTGCCATTATGGAAGGTAGTTCGTTGTTGAGATTTTGTTACTCCATTGGATGGTAGCCTTGTCATTATGGAAGGTAGTTCATTGTTGACATTTTGTTACTCCAATGGATGGTAGCCTTTTCATTATGGAAGGTAGTTCGTTGTTGAGATTTTGTTACTCAAATGGATGGTATCCTTGCCATTACGGAAGGTAGTTCATTGTTGAGATTTTATTTCTCCAATGGATGGTAGCCTTCTCATTATGGAAGGAGGTTTCTTGTTGAGATTTTATTACTCCAATGGATGGTAGCCTTGCCATTATAGAAGGTAGTTCGTTGTTGAGATTTGGTTACTCCAATGGATGGTACCCTTGTAATTAAGGAAGGTTGATTGTTGGTGAGATTTTGTTACTCCAATGGATGGTATCCTTTTCATTATGGAAGATAGTTTGTTGTTGAGATTTTGTTACTCAAATGGATGGTAGCCTTTTTATTATGGAAGGTAGTTCGTTGTTGAGATTTTATTACACCAATGGATGGTAGCTTTGTTATTATGGAAGGTAGTTCGTTGTTGAGATTTTGTTACTCCAATGGATGGTAGACTTGTCACTATGGAAGGTAGTTCATTGTTGAAATTTTGTTACTCCAATGGATGGTAGCCTTGTCATTATGGATGGTAGTTTGTTGTTGAGATTTTGTTACTGCATTGGATGGTAGCCTTCTCATTACCGAAAGTAGTTTGTTTTTGAGATTTTGTTACTCTAATGGATGGTAGCCTTGTCATTATGGAAGGTAGTTCATAGTTGACATTTTGTTACTCCAATGGATGGTTTCCTTTTCATTATGGAAGGTAGTTCATTGTTGAGATTTTGTTACTCCAACGGATGGTAGACTTGTCATTTTGGAAGGTAGTGCATTGTTGAGATTTTGTTACTCCAATAGATGTTAGCCTTGTCATTATGGATGGTAGTTTGTTGTTGAGATTTTGTTACTCCAATGGATGGTAGACTTGTCATTGTGGAAGGTAGTTCGTTGTTGAGATTTTGTTACTCTAATGGATAGTAGCCTTGTCATTATGTAAGGTAGTTCGTTGTTGATGTTTTGTTACTCCAATGGATGGTAGCCTTGTCATTATGGAAGTTAGTTCGTTGTTGAGATTTTGTTACTCCAGTGGATGGTACCCTTGTCATTACCGAAAGTAGTTCATTGTTCATATTTTCTTACTCCAATTGATGGTAGCCTTGTCATTACGGAAGGTAGTTCGTTGTTGAGATTTTGTTACTTCAATGGATGGTATCCTTGTCATTATGGAAGGTAGTTTGTTGTTAAGATTTTGTTACTCTAATGGATGGTAACCTTGTCATTATGGAAGGTAGTTCATTGTTGAGATTTTATTTCTCCAATGGATGGTAGCCTTGTCATTATGGAAGGTAGTTCGTTGTTGATATTTCGTTACTCCAATGGATGGTAGCCTTTTCATTATGGAAGGAAGTTTGTTGTTGTGATTTTGTTACTTCAATGGATGGTAGCCTTGTCATTATGGAAGGTAGTTCGTTGTTGAGATTTTGTTACACCAATGGATGGTAGCCTTGTCATTATGGAAGGTAGTTCATTGTTGAGATTTTGTTACTCCAATAGATGATAAACTTGTCATTAAGTAAGGTAGTTCTTTGTTGAGATTTTGTTACTCTAATGGATGGTAGCCTTGTCATTATTAAAGGTAGTTTGTTGTTGAGATTTTGTTACTCCAATGGATAGTAGACTTGTCATTATGGAATGTAGTTCGTTGTTGAGATTTTGTTACTCCAATGGATGGTAGCCTTGTCATTATTGAAGGTAGTTCGTTATTAAGATTTTGTTAGTCCAATGGATGGTATTCGTGTCATTATGCAAGGTAGTTTATTGTTGAGATTTTATTACTCCAATGGATGGTAGCCTGGTCATTATGGAAGGTAGTTTGTTGTTGAGATTTTGTTACTCCAATGGATCGTAGCCTTGTCATTATGGAAGGTAGTTCATTGTTGAGATTTTTTACTCTAATGGATTGTAGCCTTGTCATTATGGATGGTAGTTCGTTGATGAGATTTTGTTACTCCATTGGATGGTAGCTTTGTCATTACAGAAAGTAGTTCGTTGTTGAGATTTTGTTACTCTAATGGATGGTAGCCTTGTCATTATGGAAGGTAGTTCATTGTTGACATTTTGTTACTCCAGTGGATGGTAGCCTTGTCATTATGGAAGGTAGTTCGTTGTTGAGATTTTGTTACTCCAATGGATGGTAGACTTGTCACTATGGAAGGTAGTTCATTGTTGAGATTTTGTTACTCCAATGCATGGTAGCCTTGTCATTATGGATGGTAGTTTGTTGTTGAGATTTTGTTACTCCATTGGATGGTAGCCTTGTCATTACCGAAAGTAGTTTGTTGTTGAGATTTTGTTACTCTAATGGATGGTAGCCTTGTCATTTTGGAAGGTAGTTCATAGTTGACATTTTGTTATCCAATGGATGGTAGCCTTTTCATTATGGAAGGTAGTTCACTGTTGAGATTTTGTTACTCCAATGGATGGTAGACTTGTCATTATGGAAGGTAGTGCATTGTTGAGATTTTGTTACTCCAATAGATGGTAGCCTTGTCATTATGGATGCTAGTTTGTTGTTGAGATTTTGTTACTCTAATGGATAGTAGCCCTGTCATTATGTAAGGTAGTTCGTTGTTGATGTTTTGTTACTCCAATGGATGGTAGCCTTGTCATTATGGAAGTTAGTTCGTTGTTGAGATTTTGTTACTCCAGTGGATGGTACCCTTGTCATTACCGAAAGTAGTTCATTGTTCATATTTTCTTACTCCAATTGATGGTAGCCTTGTCATTACGGAAGGTAGTTTGTTGTTGAGATTTTGTTACTTCAATGGATGGTATCCTTGTCATTATGGAAGGTAGTTTGTTGTTAAGATTTTGTTACTCTAATGGATGGTAACCTTGTCATTATGGAAGGTAGTTCATTGTTGAGATTTTATTTCTCCAATGGATGGTAGCCTTGTCATTATGGAAGGTAGTTCGTTGTTGATATTTTGTTGCTCCAATGGATGGTAGCCTTTTCATTATGGCAGGAAGTTTGTTGTTGTGATTTTGTTACTTCAATGGATGGTAGCCTTGTCATTATGGAAGGTAGTTCGTTGTTGAGATTTTGTTACACCAATGGATGGTAGCCTTGTCATTATGGAAGGTAGTTCATTGTTGAGATTTTGTTACTCCAATAGATGATAAACTTGTCATTAAGTAAGGTAGTTCTTTGTTGAGATTTTGTTACTCTAATGGATGGTAGCCTTGTCATTATTAAAGGTAGTTCGTTGTTGAGATTTTGTTACTCCAATGGATAGTAGACTTGTCATTATGGAATGTAGTTCGTTGTTGAGATTTTGTTACTCCAATGGATGGTAGCCTTGTCATTATTGAAGGTAGTTCGTTATTAAGATTTTGTTAGTCCAATGGATGGTATTCGTGTCATTATGCAAGGTAGTTTATTGTTGAGATTTTATTACTCCAATGGATGGTAGCCTGGTCATTATGGAAGATAGTTTGTTGTTGAGATTTTGTTACTCCAATGGATCGTAGCCTTGTCATTATGGAAGGTAGTTCATTGTTGAGATTTTTTACTCTAATGGATTGTAGCCTTGTCATTATGGATGGTAGTTCGTTGATGAGATTTTGTTACTCCATTGGATGGTAGCTTTGTCATTACAGAAAGTAGTTCGTTGTTGAGATTTTGTTACTCTAATGGATGGTAGCCTTGTCATTATGGAAGGTAGTTCATTGTTGACATTTTGTTACTCCAGTGGATGGTAGCCTTGTCATTATGGAAGGTAGTTCGTTGTTGAGATTTTGTTACTCCAATGGATGGTAGACTTGTCACTATGGAAGGTAGTTCATTGTTGAGATTTTGTTACTCCAATGCATGGTAGCCTTGTCATTATGGATGGTAGTTTGTTGTTGAGATTTTGTTACTCCATTGGATGGTAGCCTTGTCATTACCGAAAGTAGTTTGTTGTTGAGATTTTGTTACTCTAATGGATGGTAGCCTTGTCATTATGGAAGGTAGTTCATAGTTGACATTTTGTTATCCAATGGATGGTAGCCTTTTCATTATGGAAGGTAGTTCACTGTTGAGATTTTGTTACTCCAATGGATGGTAGACTTGTCATTATGGAAGGTAGTGCATTGTTGAGATTTTGTTACTCCAATAGATGGTAGCCTTGTCAATATGGATGGTAGTTTGTTGTTGAGATTTTGTTACTCTAATGGATAGTAGCCTTGTCATTACGGAAAGTAGTTCATTGTTCAGATTTTCTTACTCCAATGGATGGTAACCTTTTCATTATGGAAGGTAGTTCGTTGTTGTGATTTTGTTACTCCAATGGATGGTAGACTTGTCATTATGGAAGGTAGTTCGTTGTTGAGATTTTGTTACACTAATGGATGGTAGACTCGTCATTGTGGAAGGTAGTTCGTTGTTGAGATTTGGTTACTCTAATGGATAGTAGCCTTGTCATTATGTAAGGTAGTTCGTTGTTGATGTTTTGTTACTCCAATGGATGGTAGCCTTGTCAATATGGAAGGTAGTTTGTTGTTGAGATTTTGTTACTCCAATGGATGGTAGTCTTGTCATTATTAAAGGTAGTTCGTTGTTGAGATTTTGTTACTCCAATGGATGGTAGCCTTGTCATTCTGGAAGGTAGTTCATTGATGAGATTTTATTACTCCAATGGATGATAGCCTTGTCATTATGGAAGGTAGTTCGTTGTTGAGATTTTGTTACACCAATGTATGGTAGGCTTGTCATTATGGAAGGTGGTTCGTTGTTGAGATTTTGTTAATCCAATGGATGGTATTCGTGTCATTATGGAAGGTAGTTCGTTGTTGAGATTTTGTTACTCCAATGGATGGTAGCCTTGTCATTATGGAAGGTTGTTCATTGATGAGATTTTATTAATCCAATGGATGATAGCCTTGTCATTATTGAAGGTAGTTCGTTGTTGAGATTTTGTTAAACCAATGGATGGTAGGCTTGTCATTATGGAAGGTGGTTCGTTGTTGAGATTTTGTTAATCCAATGGATGGTATTCATGCCATTATGGAAGGTAGTTCGTTGTTGAGATTTTGTTACTTCATTGGATGGTAGCCTTGTCATTATGGAAGGTAGTTCATTGTTGACATTTTGTTACTCCAATGGATGGTAGCCTTTTCATTATGGTAGGTTGTTCGTTGTTGAGATTTTGTTACTCAAATGGATGGTATCCTTGCCATTACGGAAGGTAGTTCGTTGTTGAGATTTTGTTTCTCCAATGGATGGTAGCCTTCTCATTATGGAAGGTAGTTTCTTGTTGAGATTTTATTACTCCAATAGATGGCAGCCTTTCCATTATGGAAGGTAGTTCGGTGTTGAGATTTGGTTACTCCAATGGGTGGTACCCTTGTAATTATGGAAGGTTGATTATTGTTGAGATTTTGTTACTCCAATGGATGGTAGCCTTTTCATTATGGAAGATAGTTTGTTGTTGAGATTTTGTTACTCAAATGGATGGTAGCCTTTTTATTAAGGAAGGTAGTTCGTTGTTGAGATTTTATTACACCAATGGATGGTAGCTTTGTCATTATGGAAGGTAGTTCGTTGTTGAGATTTTGTTACTCCAATGGATGGTAGACTTGTCATTATGGAAGGTAGTTCGTTGTTGAGATTTTGTTACACTAATGGATGGTAGACTCGTCATTGTGGAAGGTAGTTCGTTGTTGAGATTTTGTTACTCTAATGAATAGTAGCCTTGTCATTATGTAAGGTAGTTCGTTGTTGATGTTTTGTTACTCCAATGGATGGTAGCCTTGTCATTATGGAAGTTAGTTCGTTGTTGAGATTTTGTTACTCCAATGGATGGTACCCTTGTCATTACCGAAAGTAGTTCATTGTTCATATTTTCTTACTCCAATTGATGGTAGCCTTGTCATTACGGAAGGTAGTTCGTTGTTGAGATTTTGTTACTTCAATGGATGGTATCCTTGTCATTATGGAAGGTAGTTTGTTGTTAAGATTTTGTTACTCTAATGGATGGTAACCTTGTCATTATGGAAGGTAGTTCATTGTTGAGATTTTATTTCTCCAATGGATGGTAGCCTTGTCATTATGGAAGGTAGTTCGTTGTTGATATTTTGTTACTCCAATGGATGGTAGCCTTTTCATTATGGAAGGAAGTTTGTTGTTGTGATTTTGTTACTTCAATGGATGGTAGCCTTGTCATTATGGAAGGTAGTTTGTTGTTGAGATTTTGTTACACCAATGGATGGTAGCCTTGTCATTATGGAAGGTAGTTCATTGTTGAGATTTTGTTAAGCCAATAAATGATAAACTTGTCATTAAGTAAGGTAGTTCTTTGTTGAGATTTTGTTACTCTAATGGATGGACGCCTTGTCATTATTAAAGGTAGTTCGTTGTTGATATTTTGTTACTCCAATGGATAGTAGACTTGTCATTATGGAATGTAGTTCGTTGTTAAGATTTTGTTAGTCCAATGGATGGTATTCGTGTCATTATGCAAGGTAGTTTATTGTTGAGAATTTATTACTCCAATGGATGGTAGCCTGGTCATAATGGAAGGTAGTTTGTTGTTGAGATTTTGTTACTCCAATGGATGGTAGCCTTGTCATTATGGAAGGTAGTTCGTTGTTGAGATTTTTTACTCTAATGGATTGTAGCCTTGTCATTATGGATGGTAGTTCGTTGATGAGATTTTGTTACTCCAATTGATGTTAGCTTTGTCATTACAGAAAGTAGTTCGTTGTTGAGATTTTGTTACTCTAATGGATGGTAGCCTTGTCATTATGGAAGGTAGTTCATTGTTGACATTTTGTTACTCCAGTGGATGGTAGCCTTGTCATTATGGAAGGTAGTTCGTTGTTGAGATTTTGTTACTCCAATGGATGGTAGACTTGTCACTATGGAAGGTAGTTCATTGTTGAGATTTTGTTACTCCAATGGATGGTAGCCTTGTCATTATGGATGGTAGTTTGTTGTTGAGATTTTGTTACTCCATTGGATGGTAGCCTTGTCATTACCGAAAGTAGTTTGTTGTTGAGATTTTGTTACTCTAATGGATGGTAGCCTTGTCATTATGGAAGGTAGTTCATAGTTGACATTTTGTTACTCCAATGGATGGTAGCCTTTTCATTATGGAAGGTAGTTCATTGTTGAGATTTTGTTACTCCAATGGATGGTAGACTTGTCATTATGGAAGGTAGTGCATTGTTGAGATTTTGTTACTCCAATAGATGGTAGCCTTGTCATTATGGATGGTAGTTTGTTGTTGAGATTTTGTTACTCCATTGGATGGTACCCTTGTCATTACCGAAAGTAGTTCATTATTCAGATTTTCTTACTCCAATGGATGGTAACCTTTTCATTATGGAAGGTAGTTCGTTGTTGAGATTTTGTTACTCCAATGGATGGTAGACTTGTCATTATGGAAGGTAGTTCGTTGTTGAGATTTTGTTACACTAATGGATGGTAGACTCGTCATTGTGGAAGGTAGTTCGTTGTTGAGATTTGGTTACTCTAATGGATAGTAGCCTTGTCATTATGTAAGGTCGTTCGTTGTTGATGTTTTGTTACTCCAATGGATGGTAGCCTTGTCATTATGGAAGGTAGTTCGTTGTTGAGATTTTGTTACTCAAATGGATGGTATCCTTGCCATTACGGAAGGTAGTTCGTTGTTGAGATTTTGTTTCTCCAATGGATGGTAGCCTTCTCATTATGGAAGGTAGTTTCTTGTTGAGATTTTATTACTCCAATGGATGGCAGCCTTTCCATTATGGAAGGTAGTTCGTTGTTGAGATTTGGTTACTCCAATGGATGGTACCCTTGTAATTATGGAAGGTTGATTATTGTTTAGATTTTGTTACTCCAATGGATGGTAGCCTTTTCATTATGTAAGATAGTTTGTTGTTTAGATTTTGTTACTCAAATGGATGGTAGCCTTTTTATTATGGAAGGTAGTTCGTTGTTGAGATTTTATTACACCAATGGATGGTAGCTTTGTCATTATGGAAGGTAGTTCGTTATTGAGATTTTTTACTCTAATGGATTGTAGCCTTGTCATTATGGATGGTAGTTCGTTGATGAGATTTTGTTACTCCATTGGATGGTAGCTTTGTCATTACAGAAAGTAGTTCGTTGTTGAGATTTTGTTACTCTAATGGATGGTAGCCTTGTCATTATGGAAGGTAGTTCATTGTTGACATTTTGTTACTCCAGTGGATGGTAGCCTTGTCATTATGGAAGGTAGTTCGTTGTTGAGATTTTGTTACTCCAATGGATGGTAGACTTGTCACTATGGAAGGTAGTTCATTGTTGAGATTTTGTTACTCCAATGGATGGTAGCCTTGTCATTATGGATGGTAGTTTGTTGTTGAGATTTTGTTACTCCATTGGATGGTAGCCTTGTCATTACCGAAAGTAGTTTGTTGTTGAGATTTTGTTACTCTAATGGATGGTAGCCTTGTCATTATGGAAGGTAGTTCATAGTTGACATTTTGTTACTCCAATGGATGGTAGCCTTTTCATTATGGAAGGTAGTTCATTGTTGAGATTTTGTTACTCCAATGGATGGTAGACTTGTCATTATGGAAGGTAGTGCATTGTTGAGATTTTGTTACTCCAATAGATGGTAGCCTTGTCATTATGGATGGTAGTTTGTTGTTGAGATTTTGTTACTCCATTGGATGGTACCCTTGTCATTACCGAAAGTAGTTCATTATTCAGATTTTCTTACTCCAATGGATGGTAACCTTTTCATTATGGAAGGTAGTTCGTTGTTGAGATTTTGTTACTCCAATGGATGGTAGACTTGTCATTATGGAAGGTAGTTCGTTGTTGAGATTTTGTTACACTAATGGATGGTAGACTCGTCATTGTGGAAGGTAGTTCGTTGTTGAGATTTGGTTACTCTAATGGATAGTAGCCTTGTCATTATGTAAGGTCGTTCGTTGTTGATGTTTTGTTACTCCAATGGATGGTAGCCTTGTCATTATGGAAGGTAGTTCGTTGTTGAGATTTTGTTACTCAAATGGATGGTATCCTTGCCATTACGGAAGGTAGTTCGTTGTTGAGATTTTGTTTCTCCAATGGATGGTAGCCTTCTCATTATGGAAGGTAGTTTCTTGTTGAGATTTTATTACTCCAATGGATGGCAGCCTTTCCATTATGGAAGGTAGTTCGTTGTTGAGATTTGGTTACTCCAATGGATGGTACCCTTGTAATTATGGAAGGTTGATTATTGTTTAGATTTTGTTACTCCAATGGATGGTAGCCTTTTCATTATGTAAGATAGTTTGTTGTTTAGATTTTGTTACTCAAATGGATGGTAGCCTTTTTATTATGGAAGGTAGTTCGTTGTTGAGATTTTATTACACCAATGGATGGTAGCTTTGTCATTATGGAAGGTAGTTCGTTGTTGTGATTTTGTTACTCCAATGGATGGTAGACTTGTCACTATGGAAGGTAGTTCATTGTTGAGATTTTGTTACTCCAATGGATGGTAGCCTTGTCATTATGGATGGTAGTTTGTTTTTGAGATTTTGTTACTCCATTGGATGGTAGCCTTGTCATTACCGAAAGTAGTTTGTTGTTGAGATTTTGTTACTCTAATGGATGGTAGCCTTGTCATTATGGAAGGTAGTTCATAGTTGACATTTTGTTACTCCAATGGATGGTAGCCTTTTCATTATGGAAGGTAGTTCATTGTTGAGATTTTGTTACTCCAATGGATGGTAGACTTGTCATTATGGAAGGTAGTGCATTGTTGAGATTTTGTTACTCCAATAGATGGTAGCCTTGTCATTATGGATGGTAGTTTGTTGTTGAGATTTTGTTACTCCATTGGATGGTACCCTTGTCATTACCGAAAGTAGTTCATTATTCAGATTTTCTTACTCCAATGGATGGTAACCTTTTCATTATGGAAGGTAGTTCGTTGTTGAGATTTTGATACTCCAATGGATGGTAGACTTGTCATTATGGAAGGTAGTTCGTTGTTGAGATTTTGTTACACTAATGGATGGTAGACTCGTCATTGTGGAAGGTAGTTCGTTGTTGAGATTTGGTTACTCTAATGGATAGTAGCCTTGTCATTATGTAAGGTCGTTCGTTGTTGATGTTTTGTTACTCCAATGGATGGTAGCCTTGTCATTATGGAAGGTAGTTCGTTGTTGAGATTTTGTTACTCAAATGGATGGTATCCTTGCCATTACGGAAGGTAGTTCATTGTTGAGATTTTGTTTCTCCAATGGATGGTAGCCTTCTCATTATGGAAGGTAGTTTCTTGTTGAGATTTTATTACTCCAATGGATGGCAGCCTTTCCATTATGGAAGGTAGTTCGTTGTTGAGATTTGGTTACTCCAATGGATGGTACCCTTGTAATTATGGAAGGTTGATTATTGTTTAGATTTTGTTACTCCAATGGATGGTAGCCTTTTCATTATGTAAGATAGTTTGTTGTTTAGATTATGTTACTCAAATGGATGGTAGCCTTTTTATTATGGAAGGTAGTTCGTTGTTGAGATTTTATTACACCAATGGATGGTAGCTTTGTCATTATGGAAGGTAGTTCGTTGTTGTGATTTTGTTACTCCAATGGATGGTAGACTTGTCACTATGGAAGGTAGTTCATTGTTGAGATTTTGTTACTCCAATGGATGGTAGCCTTGTCATTATGGATGGTAGTTTGTTTTTGAGATTTTGTTACTCCATTGGATGGTAGCCTTGTCATTACCGAAAGTAGTTTGTTGTTGAGATTTTGTTACTCTAATGGATGGTAGCCTTGTCATTATGGAAGGTAGTTCATAGTTGACATTTTGTTACTCCAATGGATGGTAGCCTTTTCATTATGGAAGGTAGTTCATTGTTGAGATTTTGTTACTCCAATGGATGGTAGACTTGTCATTATGGAAGGTAGTGCATTGTTGAGATTTTGTTACTCCAATAGATGGTAGCCTTGTCATTATGGATGGTAGTTTGTTGTTGAGATTTTGTTACTCCATTGGATGGTACCCTTGTCATTACCGAAAGTAGTTCATTATTCAGATTTTCTTACTCCAATGGATGGTAACCTTTTAATTATGGAAGGTAGTTCGTTGTTGAGATTTTGTTACTCCAATGGATGGTAGACTTGTCATTATGGAAGGTAGTTCGTTGTTGAGATTTTGTTACACTAATGGATGGTAGACTCGTCATTGTGGAAGGTAGTTCGTTGTTGAGATTTGGTTACTCTAATGGATAGTAGCCTTGTCATTATGTAAGGTCGTTCGTTGTTGATGTTTTGTTACTCCAATGGATGGTAGCCTTGTCATTATGGAAGGTAGTTCGTTGTTGAGATTTTGTTACTCAAATGGATGGTATCCTTGCCATTACGGAAGGTAGTTCATTGTTGAGATTTTGTTTCTCCAATGGATGGTAGCCTTCTCATTATGGAAGGTAGTTTCTTGTTGAGATTTTATTACTCCAATGGATGGCAGCCTTTCCATTATGGAAGGTAGTTCGTTGTTGAGATTTGGTTACTCCAATGGATGGTACCCTTGTAATTATGGAAGGTTGATTATTGTTTAGATTTTGTTACTCCAATGGATGGTAGCCTTTTCATTATGTAAGATAGTTTGTTGTTTAGATTATGTTACTCAAATGGATGGTAGCCTTTTTATTATGGAAGGTAGTTCGTTGTTGAGATTTTATTACACCAATGGATGGTAGCTTTGTCATTATGGAAGGTAGTTCGTTGTTGTGATTTTGTTACTCCAATGGATGGTAGACTTGTCACTATGGAAGGTAGTTCATTGTTGAGATTTTGTTACTCCAATGGATGGTAGCCTTGTCATTATGGATGGTAGTTTGTTTTTGAGATTTTGTTACTCCATTGGATGGTAGCCTTGTCATTACCGAAAGTAGTTTGTTGTTGAGATTTTGTTACTCTAATGGATGATAGCCTTGTCATTATGGAAGGTAGTTCATAGTTGACATTTTGTTACTCCAATTGATGGTAGCCTTTTCATTATGGAAGGTAGTTCATTGTTGAGATTTTGTTACTCCAATGGATGGTAGACTTGTAATTATGGAAGGTAGTGCATTGTTGAGATTTTGTTACTCCAATAGATGGTAGCCTTGTCATTATGGATGGTAGTTTGTTGTTGAGATTTTGTTACTCCATTGGATGGTACCCTTGTCATTACCGAAAGTAGTTCATTATTCAGATTTTCTTACTCCAATGGATGGTAACCTTTTCATTATGGAAGGTAGTTCGTTGTTGAGATTTTGTTACTCCAATGGATGGTAGACTTGTCATTATGGAAGGTAGTTCATTGTTGAGATTTTGTTACACTAATGGATGGTAGACTCGTCATTGTGGAAGGTAGTTCGTTGTTGAGATTTGGTTACTCTAATGGATAGTAGCCTTGTCATTATGTAAGGTCGTTTGTTGTTGATGTTTTGTTACTCCAATGGATGGTAGCCTTGTCATTATGGAAGGTAGTTCGTTGTTGTGATTTTGTTACTCAAATGGATGGTATCCTTGCCATTACGGAAGGTAGTTCGTTGTTGAGATTTTGTTTCTCCAATGGATGGTAGCCTTCTCATTATGGAAGGTAGTTTCTTGTTGAGATTTTATTACTCCAATGGATGGTAGCCTTTCCATTATGGAAGGTAGTTCGTTGTTGAGATTTGGTTACTCCAATGGATGGTACCCTTGTAATTATGGAAGGTTGATTATTGTTTAGATTTTGTTACTCCAATGGATGGTAGCCTTTTCATTATGTAAGATAGTTTGTTGTTTAGATTTTGTTACTCAAATGGATGGTAGCCTTTTTATTATGGAAGGTAGTTCGTTGTTGAGATTTTATTACACCAATGGATGGTAGCTTTGTCATTATGGAAGGTAGTTCGTTGTTGTGATTTTGTTACTCCAATGGATGGTAGACTTGTCACTATGGAAGGTAGTTCATTGTTGAGATTTTGTTACTCCAATGGATGGTAGCCTTGTCATTATGGATGGTAGTTTGTTTTTGAGATTTTGTTACTCCATTGGATGGTAGCCTTGTTATTACCGAAAGTAGTTTGTTGTTGAGATTTTGTTACTCTAATGGATGGTAGCCTTGTCATTATGGAAGGTAGTTCATAGTTGACATTTTGTTACTCCAATGGATGGTAGCCTTTTCATTATGGAAGGTAGTTCATTGTTGAGATTTTGTTACTCCAATGGATGGTAGACTTGTCATTATGGAAGGTAGTGCGTTGTTGAGATTTTGTTACTCCAATAGATGGTAGCCTTGTCATTATGGATGGTAGTTTGTTGTTGAGATTTTGTTACTCCATTGGATGGTACCCTTGTCATTACCGAAAGTAGTTCATTATTCAGATTTTCTTACTCCAATGGATGGTAACCTTTTCATTATGGAAGGTAGTTCGTTGTTGAGATTTTGTTACTCCAATGGATGGTAGACTAGTCATTATGGAAGGTAGTTCGTTGTTGAGATTTTGTTACACTAATGGATGGTAGACTCGTCATTGTGGAAGGTAGTTCGTTGTTGAGATTTGGTTACTCTAATGGATAGTAGCCTTGTCATTATGGAAGGTAGTTCATTGATGAGATTTTATTACTCCAATGGATGATAGCCTTGTCATTATGGAAGGTAGTTCGTTGTTGAGATTTTGTTACACCAATGTATGGTAGGCTTGTCATTATGGAAGGTGGTTCGTTGTTGAGATTTTGTTAATCCAATGGATGGTATTCGTGTCATTATGGAAGGTAGTTCGTTGTTGAGATTTTGTTTCTCTAATGGATGGTAGCCTTGTCATTATGGAAGGTTGTTCATTGATGAGATTTTATTAATCCAATGGATGATAGCCTTGTCATTATGGAAGGTAGTTCGTTGTTGAGATTTTGTTACACCAATGGATGGTAGGCTTGTCATTATGGAAGGTGGTTCGTTGTTGAGATTTTGTTAATCCAATGGATGGTATTCGTGCCATTATGGAAGGTAGTTCGTTGTTGAGATTTTGTTACTCCATTGGATGGTAGCCTTGTCATTATGGAAGGTAGTTCGTTGTTGAGATTTTGTTACTCCAATGGATGGTAGTCTTGTCATTATTAAAGGTAGTTCGTTGTTGAGATTTTGTTACTCCAATGGATGGTAGCCTTGTCATTATGGAAGGTAGTTCATTGATGAGATTTTATTACTCCAATGGATGATAGCCTTGTCATTATGGAAGGTAGTTCGTTGTTGAGATTTTGTTACACCAATGTATGGTAGGCTTGTCATTATGGAAGGTGGTTCGTTGTTGAGATTTTGTTAATCCAATGGATGGTATTCGTGTCATTATGGAAGGTAGTTCGTTGTTGAGATTTTGTTACTCTAATGGATGGTAGCCTTGTCATTATGGAAGGTTGTTCATTGATGAGATTTTATTAATCCAATGGATGATAGCCTTGTCATTATGGAAGATAGTTCGTTGTTGAGATTTTGTTACACCAATGGATGGTAGGCTTGTCATTATGGAAGGTGGTTCGTTGTTGAGATTTTGTTAATCCAATGGATGGTATTCGTGCCATTATGGAAGGTAGTTCGTTGTTGAGATTTTGTTACTACATTGGATGGTAGCCTTGTCATTATGGAAGGTAGGTCATTGTTGACATTTTGTTACTCCAATGGATGGTAGCCTTTTCATTATGGAAGGTAGTTCGTTGTTGAGATTTTGTTACTCAAATGGATGGTATCCTTGCCATTACGAAAGGTAGTTCGTTGTTGAGATTTTGTTTCTCCAATGGATGGTAGCCTTCTCATTATGGAAGGTAGTTTCTTGTTGAGATTTTATTACTCCAATGGATGGTAGCCTTTCCATTATGGAAGGTAGTTCGTTGTTGAGATTTGGTTACTCCAATGGATGGTATTCGTGTCATTATGGAAGGTAGTTCGTTGTTGAGATTTTGTTACTCTAATGGATGGTAGCCTTGTCATTATGGAAGGTTGTTCATTGATGAGATTTTATTAATCCAATGGATGATAGCCTTGTCATTATGGAAGATAGTTCGTTGTTGAGATTTTGTTACACCAATGGATGGTAGGCTTGTCATTATGGAAGGTGGTTCGTTGTTGAGATTTTGTTAATCCAATGGATGGTATTCGTGCCATTATGGAAGGTAGTTCGTTGTTGAGATTTTGTTACTACATTGGATGGTAGCCTTGTCATTATGGAAGGTAGGTCATTGTTGACATTTTGTTACTCCAATGGATGGTAGCCTTTTCATTATGGAAGGTAGTTCGTTGTTGAGATTTTGTTACTCAAATGGATGGTATCCTTGCCATTACGAAAGGTAGTTCGTTGTTGAGATTTTGTTTCTCCAATGGATGGTAGCCTTCTCATTATGGAAGGTAGTTTCTTGTTGAGATTTTATTACTCCAATGGATGGTAGCCTTTCCATTATGGAAGGTAGTTCGTTGTTGAGATTTGGTTACTCCAATGGATGGTACCCTTGTAATTACGGAAGGTTGATTATTGTTTAGATTTTGTTACTCCAATGGATGGTAGCCTTTTCATTATGGAAGATAGTTTGTTGTTGAGATTTTGTTACTCAAATGGATGGTAGCCTTTTTATTATGGAAGGTAGTTCGTTGTTGAGATTTTATTACACCAATGGATGGTAGCTTTGTCATTATGGAAGGTAGTTCGTTGTTGAGATTTTGTTACTCCAATGGATGGTAGACTTGTCACTATGGAAGGTAGTTCATTGTTGAGATTTTGTTACTCCAATGGATGGTAGCCTTGTCATTATGGATGGTAGTTTGTTGTTGAGATTTTGTTACTCCATTGGATGGTAGCCTTCTCATTATCGAAAGTAGTTTGTTTTTGAGATTTTGTTACTCTAATGGATGGTAGCTTTGTCATTATGGAAGGTAGTTCATAGTTGACATTTTGTTACTCCAATGGATGGTTGCCTTGTCATTATGGAAGGTAGTGCGTTGTTGAGATTTTGTTACTCCAATAGATGGTAGCCTTGTCATTATGGATGGTAGTTTGTTGTTGAGATTTTGTTACTCCATTGGATGGTACCCTTGTCATTACCGAAAGTAGTTCATTGTTCAGATTTTCTTACTCCAATGGATGGTAACCTTTTCATTATGGAAGGTAGTTCGTTGTTGAGATTTTGTTACTCCAATGGATGGTAGACTTGTCATTATGAAAGGTAGTTCGTTGTTGAGATTTTGTTACACTAATGGATGGTAGACTCGTCATTATGGAAGGTAGTTCGTTGTTGAGATTTTGTTACTCTACTGGATAATAGCCTTGTCATTATGTAAGGTAGTTCGTTGTTGATGTTTTGTTACTCCAATGGATGGTAGCCTTGTCATTATGGAAGTTAGTTCGTTGTTGAGATTTTGTTACTCCAATGGATGGTACACTTGTCATTACCGAAAGTAGTTCATTGTTCAGATTTTCTTACTCCAATTGATGGTAGCCTTGTCATTACAGAAGGTAGTTCGTTGTTGAGATTTTGTTACTCCAATGGATGGTACACTTGTCATTACCGAAAGTAGTTCATTGTTCAGATTTTCTTACTCCAATTGATGGTAGCCTTGTCATTACAGAAGGTAGTTCGTTGTTGAGATTTTGTTACTCCAATGGATAGTAGACTTGTCATTATGGAATGTAGTTCGTTGTTGAGATTTTGTTATTCCAATGGATGGTAGCCTTGTCATTATGGAAGGTAGTTCGTTGTTAAGATTTTGTTAGTCCAATGGATGGTATTCGTGTCATTATGCAAGGTAGTTTATTGTTGAGATTTTATTACTCCCATGGATGGTAGCCTGGTCATTATGGAAGGTAGTTTGTTGTTGAGATTTTGTTACTCCAATGGATGGTAGCCTTGTCATTATGGAAGGTAGTTCGTTGTTAAGATTTTTTACTCTAATGGATTGTAGCCTTGTTATTATGGATGGTAGTTCGTTGATGAGATTTTCTTACTCCATTGGATGGTAGCTTTGTCATTACAGAAAGTAGTTCGTTGTTGAGATTTTGTTACTCTAATGGATGGTAGCCTTGTCATTATGGAAGGTAGTTCATTGTTGACATTTTGTAACTCCAATGGATGGTAGCCTTTATCATTATGAAAGGTAGTTCGTTGTTGAGATTTTTTTACTCCAATGGATGGTAGACTTGTCACTATGGAAGGTAGTTCATTGTTGAGATTTTGTTACTCCAATGGATGGTAGCCTTGTCATTATGGATGGTAGTTTGTTGTTGAGATTTTGTTACTCCATTGGATGGTAGCCTTGTCATTACCGAAAGTAGTTTGTTGTTGAGATTTTGTTACTCTAATGGATGGTAACCTTGTCATTATGGAAGGTAGTTCATAGTTGACATTTTGTTACTCCAATGGATGGTAGCCTTTTCATTATGGAAGGTAGTTCATTGTTGAGATTTTGTTACTCCAATGGATGGTAGACTTGTCATTATGGAAGGTAGTGTGTTGTTGATATTTTGTTACTTCAATATATGGTAGCCTTGTCATTATGGATGGTAGTTTGTTGTTGATATTTTTTTACTCCATTGGATGGTACCCTTGTCATTACCGAAAGTAGTTCATTATTCAGATTTTCTTACTCCAATGGATGGTAACCTTTTCATTATGGAAGGTAGTTCGTTGTTGAGATTTTGTTACTCCAATGGATGGTAGACTTGTCATTATGGAAGGTAGTTCGTTGTTGAGATTTTGTTACACTAATGGATGGTAGACTCGTCATTGTGGAAGTTAGTTCGTTGTTGAGATTTGGTTACTCTAATGGATAGTAGCCTTGTCATTATGTAAGGTAGTTCGTTGTTGATGTTTTGTTACTCCAATGGATGGTAGCCTTGTCATTATGGAAGGTAGTTCGTTGTTGAGATTTTGTTACTCCAATGGATGGTAGTCTTGTCATTATTAAAGGTAGTTCGTTGTTGAGATTTTGTTACTCCAATGGATGGTAGCCTTGTCATTATGGAAGGTAGTTCATTGATGAGATTTTATTAATCCAATGGATGATAGCCTTGTCATTATGGAAGGTAGTTCGTTGTTGAGATTTTGTTACACCAATGTATGGTAGGCTTGTCATTATGGAAGGTGGTTCGTTGTTGAGATTCTGTTAATCCAATGGATGGTATTCGTGTCATTATGGAAGGTAGTTCATTGTTGAGATTTTGTTACTCCAATGGATGGTAGCCTTGTCATTATGGAAGGTTGTTCATTGATGAGATTTTATTAATCCAATGGATGATAGCCTTGTCATTATGGAAGGTAGTTCGTTGTTGAGATTTTGTTACACCATTGGATGGTAGGCTTGTCATTATGGAAGGTGGTTCATTGTTGAGATTTTGTTAATCCAATGGATGGTATTCGTGCCATTATGGAAGGTAGTTCGTTGTTGAGATTTTGTTACTCCATTGGATGGTAGCCTTGTCATTATGGAAGGTAGTTCATTGTTGACATTTTGTTGCTCCAATGGATGGTAGCCTTTTCATTATGGAAGGAAGTTCGTTGTTGAGATTTTGTTACTCAAATGGATGGTATCCTTGCCATTACGGAAGGTAGTTCGTTGTTGAGATTTTGTTTCTCTAATGGATGGTAGCCTTCTCATTATGGAAGGTAGTTTCTTGTTGAGATTTTATTACTGCAATGGATGGTAGCCTTTCCATTATGGAAGGTTGTTCGTTTTTGAGATTTGGTTACTCCAATGGATGGTACCCTTGTAATTATGGAAGGTTGATTATTGTTGAGATTTTGTTACTCCAATGGATGGTAGCCTTTTCATTATGGAAGATAGTTTGTTGTTGAGATTTTGTTACTCAAATGGTTGGTAGCCTTTTAAATATGGAAGGTAGTTCGTTGTTGAGATTTTATTACACCAATGGATGGTAGCTTTGTCATTATGGAAGGTAGTTCGTTGTTGAGATTTTGTTACTCCAATGGATGGTAGACTTGTCACTATGGAAGGTAGTTCATTGTTGAGATTTTGTTACTCCAATGGATGGTATCCTTGTCATTATGGATGGTAGTTTGTTGTTGAGATTTTGTTACTCCATTGGATGGTAGCCTTCTCATTACCGAAAGTAGTTTGTTTTTGAGATTTTGTTACTCTAATGGTTGGTAGCCTTGTCATTATGGAAGGTAGTTCATAGTTGACATTTTGTTACTCCAATGGATGGTTGCCTTTTCATTATGAAAGGTAGTTCATTGTTGATATTTTGTTACTCCAATGGATGGTAGACTTGTCATTATGGATGGTAGTGCATTGTTGAGATTTTGTTACTCCAATAGATGGTAGCCTTGTCATTATGGATGGTAGTTTGTTGTTTAGATTTTGTTACTCCATTGGATGGTATCCTTGTCATTACCGAAAGTAGTTCATTGTTCAGATTTTCTTACTCCAATGGATGGTAACCTTTTCATTATGGAAGGTAGTTCGTTGTTGAGATTTTGTTACTCCAATGGATGGTAGACTTGTCATTATGGAAGGTACTTCGTTGTTGAGATTTTGTTACACTAATGGATGGTAGACTCGTCATTGTGGAAGGTAGTTCGTTGTTGAGATTTTGTTACTCTAATGGATAGTAGCCTTGTCATTATGTAAGGTAGTTTGTTGTTGATTTTTTGTTACTCCAATGGATGGTAGCCTTGTCATTATGGAAGTTAGTTCGTAGTTGAGATTTTGTTACTCCAATGGATGGTACCCTTGTCATTACCGAAAGTAGTTCATTGTTCAGATTTTCTTACTCCAATTGATGGTAGCCTTGTCATTACGGAAGGTAGTTCGTTGTGAAGATTTTGTTACTTCAATGGATGGTATCCCTGTCATTATGGAAGGTAGTTTGTTGTTAAGATTTTGTTACTCTAATGGATGGTATCCTTGTCATTATGGAAGGTAGTTCATTGTTGAGATTTTATTTCTCCACTGGATGGTAGCCTTGTCATTATGGAAGGTAGTTCGTTGTTGATATTTTGTTACTCCAATGGATGGTAGCCTTTTCATTATGGAAGGAAGTTTGTTGTTGTGATTTTCTTACTCCAATGGATGGTAGCCTTGTCATTATGGAAGGTAGTTCGTTGTTGAGATTTTGTTACACCAATGGATGGTAGCCTTGTCATTATGGAAGGTAGTTCATTGTTGAGATTTTGTTACTCCAATAGATGATAAACTTGTCATTATCTAAGGTAGTTCTTTGTTGAGATTTTGTTATTCTAATGGATGGTAGCCTTGTCATTATTAAAGGTAGTTCGTTGTTGAGATTTTGTTACTCCAATGGATAGTAGACTTGTCATTATGGAATGTAGTTCGTTGTTGAGATTTTGTTAATCCAATGGATGGTAGCCTTGTCATTATGGAAGGTAGTTCATTGTTGAGATTTTGTTAGTCCAATGTATGGTATTCGTGTCATTATGCAAGGTAGTTTATTGTTGAGATTTTATTACTCCCATGGATGGTAGCCTGGACATTATGGAAGGTAGTTTGTTGTTGAGATTTTGTTACTCCAATGGATGGTAGCCTTGTCATTATGGAAGGTAGTTCGTTGTTAAGATTTTTTACTCTAATGGATTGTAGCCTTGTTATTATGGATGGTAGTTCGTTGATGAGATTTTGTTACTCCATTGGATGGTAGCTTTGTCATTACAGAAAGTAGTTCGTTGTTGAGATTTTGTTACTCTAATGGATGGTAGCCTTGTCATTATGGAAGGTAGTTCATTGTTGACATTTTGTAACTCCAATGGATGGTAGCCTTTGTCATTATGAAAGGTAGTTCGTTGTTGAGATTTTGTTACTCCAATGGATGGTAGACTTGTCACTATGGAAGGTAGTTCATTGTTGAGATTTTGTTACTCCAATGGATGGTAGCCTTGTCATTATGGATGGTAGTTTGTTGTTGAGATTTTGTTACTCCATTGGATGGTAGCCTTGTCATTACCGAAAGTAGTTTGTTGTTGAGATTTTTTTACTCTAATGGATGGTAGCCTTGTCATTATGGAAGGTAGTTCATAGTTGACATTTTGTTACTCCAATGGATGGTAGCCTTTTCATTATGGAAGGTAGTTCATTGTTGAGATTTTGTTACTCCAATGGATGGTAGACTTGTCATTATGGAAGGTAGTGCGTTGTTGAGATTTTGTTACTCCAATAGATGGTAGCCTTGTCATTATGGATGGTAGTTTGTTGTTGAGATTTTGTTACTCCATTGGATGGTACCCTTGTCATTACCGAAAGTAGTTCATTATTCAGATTTTCTTACTCCAATGGATGGTAACCTTTTCATTATGGAAGGTAGTTCGTTGTTGAGATTTTGTTACTCCAATGGATGGTAGACTTGTCATTATGGAAGGTAGTTCATTGTTGAGATTTTGTTACACTAATGGATGGTAGACTCGTCATTATGGAAGGTAGTTCGTTGTTGAGATTTGGTTACTCTAATGGATAGTAGCCTTGTCATTATGTAAGGTAGTTCGTTGTTGATGTTTTGTTACTCCAATGTATGGTAGCCTTGTCATTATGGAAGGTAGTTCGTTGTTGAGATTTTGTTACTCCAATGGATGGTAGTCTTGTCATTATTAAAGGTAGTTCGTTGTTGAGATTTTGTTATTCCAATGGATGGTAGCCTTGTCATTATGGAAGGTAGTTCATTGATGAGATTTTATTACTCCAATGGATGATTGCCTTGTCATTATGGAAGGTAGTTCGTTGTTGAGATTTTGTTACACCAATGTATGGTAGGCTCGTCATTATGGAAGGTGGTTCGTTGTTGAGATTTTGTTAATCCAATGGATGGTATTCGTGTCATTATGGAAGGTAGTTCGTTGATGAGATTTTATTAATCCAATGGATGATAGCCTTGTCATTATGGAAGGTAGTTCATTGTTGAGATTTTGTTACACCAATGGATGGTAGGCTTGTCATTATGGAAGGTGGTTCGTTGTTGAGATTTTGTTACTCAAATGGATGGTATCCTTGCCATTACGGAAGGTAGTTCGTTGTTGTGATTTTGTTTCTCCAATGGATGGTAGCCTTCTCATTATGGAAGGTAGTTTCTTGTTGAGATTTTATTACTCCAATGGATGGTAGCCTTTTCATTATGGAAGGTAGTTCGTTGTTGAGATTTGGTTACTCCAATGGATGGTACCCTTGTAATTATGGAAGGTTGACTATTGTTGAGATTTTGTTACTCCAATGGATGGTAGCCTTTTCATTATGGAAGATAGTTTGTTGTTGAGATTTTGTTACTCAAATGGATGGTAGCCTTTTTATTATGGAAGGTAGTTCATTGTTGAGATTTTATTACACCAATGGATGGTAGCTTTGTCATTATGGAAGGTAGTTCGTTGTTGAGATTTTGTTACTCCAATGGATGGTAGACTTGTCACTATGGAAGGTAGTTCATTGTTGAGATTTTGTTACTCCAATGGATGGTAGCCTTGTCATTATGGATGGTAGTTTGTTGTTGATATTTTGTTACTCCATTGGATGGTAGCCTTCCCATTACCGAAAGTAGTTTGTTTTTGAGATTTTGTTACTCTAATGGATGGTAGCCTTGTCATTATGGAAGGTAGTTCATAGTTGACATTTTGTTACTCCAATGGATGGTTGCCTTTTCATTATGGAAGGTAGTTCATTGTTGAGATTTTGTTACTCCAATGGATGGTAGACTTGTCATTATGGAAGGTAGTGCGTTGTTGAGATTTTGTTACTCCAATAGATGGTAGCCTTGTCATTATGGATGGTAGTTTGTTGTTGAGATTTTGTTACTCCATTGGATGGTACCCTTGTCATTATCGAATGTAGTTCATTATTCAGATTTTCTTACTCCAATGGATGGTAACCTTTTCATTATGGAAGGTAGTTTGTTGTTGAGATTTTGTTACTCCAATGGATGGTAGACTTGTCATTATGGAAGGTAGTTCGTTGTTGAGATTTTGTTACACTAATGGATGGTAGACTCGTCATTGTGGAAGGTAGTTCGTTGTTGAGATTTTGTTACTCTAATGGATAGTAGCCTTGTCATTATGTAAGGTAGTTTGTTGTTGATGTTTTGTTACTCCAATGGATGGTAGTCTTGTCATTATGGAAGTTAGTTCGTTGTTGAGATTTTGTTACTCCAATGGATGGTACCCTTGTCATTACCGAAAGTAGTTCATTGTTCAGATTTTCTTACTCCAATTGATGGTAGCCTTGTCATTACGGAAGGTAGTTCGTTGTTGAGATTTTGTTACTTCAATGGATGGTATCCCTGTCATTATGGAAGGTAGTTTGTTGTTGAGATTTTTTTACACTAATGGATGGTATCCTTGTCATTATGGAAGGTAGTTCATTGTTGAGATTTTATTTCTCCAATGGATGGTAGCCTTGTCATTATGGAAGGTAGTTCGTTGTTGATATTTTGTTACTCCAATGGATGGTAGCCTTTTCATTATGGAAGGAAGTTTGTTGTTGTTATTTTGTTACTTCAATGGATGGTAGCCTTGTCATTATGGAAGGTAGTTCGTTGTTGAGATTTTGTTACATCAATGGATGGTAGCCTTGTCATTATGGAAGGTAGTTCATTGTTGAGATTTTGTTACTCCAATAGATGATAAACTTGTCATTATGTAAGGTAGTTCTTTGTTGAGATTTTGTTACTCTAATGGATGGTAGCCTTGTCATTATTAAAGGTAGTTCGTTGTTGAGATTTTGTTACTCCAACGGATAGTAGACTTGTCATTATGGAATGTAGTTCGTTGTTGAGATTTTGTTAATCCAATGGATGGTAGCCTTGTCATTATGGAAGGTAGTTCGTTGTTGAGATTTTGTTAGTCCAATGGATGGTATTCTTATCATTATGCAAGGTAGTTTATTGTTTAGATTTTATTACTCCCATGGATGGTAGCCTGGTCATTATGGAATGTAGTTCGTTGTTGAGATTTTGTTAATCCAATGGATGGTAGCCTTGTCATTATGGAAGGTAGTTCATAGTTGACATTTTGTTACTCCAATGGATGGTAGCCTTTTCATTATGGAAGGTAGTTCATTGTTAAGATTTTGTTACTCCAATGGATGGTAGACTTGTCATTATGGAAGGTAGTGCGTTGTTGAGATTTTGTTACTCCAATAGATGGTAGCCTTGTCATTATGGATGGTAGTTTGTTGTTGAGATTTTGTTACTCCATTGGATGGTACCCTTGTCATTACCGAAAGTAGTTCATTGTTCAGATTTTCTTACTCCAATGGATGGTAACCTTTTCATTATGGAAGGTAGTTCGTTGTTGAGATTTTGTTACTCCAATGGATGGTAGACTTGTCATTATGGAAGGTAGTTCATTGTTGAGATTTTGTTACACTAATGGATGGTAGACTCGTCATTATGGAAGGTAGTTCGTTGTTGAGATTTGGTTACTCTAATGGATAGTAGCCTTGTCATTATGTAAGGTAGTTCGTTGTTGATGTTTTGTTACTCCAATGTATGGTAGCCTTGTCATTATGGAAGGTAGTTCGTTGTTGAGATTTTGTTACTCCAATGGATGGTAGTCTTGTCATTATTAAAGGTAGTTCGTTGTTGAGATTTTGTTATTCCAATGGATGGTAGCCTTGTCATTATGGAAGGTAGTTCATTGATGAGATTTTATTACTCCAATGGATGATTGCCTTGTCATTATGGAAGGTAGTTCGTTGTTGAGATTTTGTTACACCAATGTATGGTAGGCTCGTCATTATGGAAGGTGGTTCGTTGTTGAGATTTTGTTAATCCAATGGATGGTATTCGTGTCATTATGGAAGGTAGTTCGTTGATGAGATTTTATTAATCCAATGGATGATAGCCTTGTCATTATGGAAGGTAGTTCATTGTTGAGATTTTGTTACACCAATGGATGGTAGGCTTGTCATTATGGAAGGTGGTTCGTTGTTGAGATTTTGTTACTCAAATGGATGGTATCCTTGCCATTACGGAAGGTAGTTCGTTGTTGTGATTTTGTTTCTCCAATGGATGGTAGCCTTCTCATTATGGAAGGTAGTTTCTTGTTGAGATTTTATTACTCCAATGGATGGTAGCCTTTTCATTATGGAAGGTAGTTCGTTGTTGAGATTTGGTTACTCCAATGGATGGTACCCTTGTAATTATGGAAGGTTGACTATTGTTGAGATTTTGTTACTCCAATGGATGGTAGCCTTTTCATTATGGAAGATAGTTTGTTGTTGAGATTTTGTTACTCAAATGGATGGTAGCCTTTTTATTATGGAAGGTAGTTCATTGTTGAGATTTTATTACACCAATGGATGGTAGCTTTGTCATTATGGAAGGTAGTTCGTTGTTGAGATTTTGTTACTCCAATGGATGGTAGACTTGTCACTATGGAAGGTAGTTCATTGTTGAGATTTTGTTACTCCAATGGATGGTAGCCTTGTCATTATGGATGGTAGTTTGTTGTTGATATTTTGTTACTCCATTGGATGGTAGCCTTCCCATTACCGAAAGTAGTTTGTTTTTGAGATTTTGTTACTCTAATGGATGGTAGCCTTGTCATTATGGAAGGTAGTTCATAGTTGACATTTTGTTACTCCAATGGATGGTTGCCTTTTCATTATGGAAGGTAGTTCATTGTTGAGATTTTGTTACTCCAATGGATGGTAGACTTGTCATTATGGAAGGTAGTGCGTTGTTGAGATTTTGTTACTCCAATAGATGGTAGCCTTGTCATTATGGATGGTAGTTTGTTGTTGAGATTTTGTTACTCCATTGGATGGTACCCTTGTCATTATCGAAAGTAGTTCATTATTCAGATTTTCTTACTCCAATGGATGGTAACCTTTTCATTATGGAAGGTAGTTTGTTGTTGAGATTTTGTTACTCCAATGGATGGTAGACTTGTCATTATGGAAGGTAGTTCGTTGTTGAGATTTTGTTACACTAATGGATGGTAGACTCGTCATTGTGGAAGGTAGTTCGTTGTTGAGATTTTGTTACTCTAATGGATAGTAGCCTTGTCATTATGTAAGGTAGTTTGTTGTTGATGTTTTGTTACTCCAATGGATGGTAGTCTTGTCATTATGGAAGTTAGTTCGTTGTTGAGATTTTGTTACTCCAATGGATGGTACCCTTGTCATTACCGAAAGTAGTTCATTGTTCAGATTTTCTTACTCCAATTGATGGTAGCCTTGTCATTACGGAAGGTAGTTCGTTGTTGAGATTTTGTTACTTCAATGGATGGTATCCCTGTCATTATGGAAGGTAGTTTGTTGTTGAGATTTTTTTACTCTAATGGATGGTATCCTTGTCATTATGGAAGGTAGTTCATTGTTGAGATTTTATTTCTCCAATGGATGGTAGCCTTGTCATTATGGAAGGTAGTTCGTTGTTGATATTTTGTTACTCCAATGGATGGTAGCCTTTTCATTATGGAAGGAAGTTTGTTGTTGTTATTTTGTTACTTCAATGGATGGTAGCCTTGTCATTATGGAAGGTAGTTCGTTGTTGAGATTTTGTTACATCAATGGATGGTAGCCTTGTCATTATGGAAGGTAGTTCATTGTTGAGATTTTGTTACTCCAATAGATGATAAACTTGTCATTATGTAAGGTAGTTCTTTGTTGAGATTTTGTTACTCTAATGGATGGTAGCCTTGTCATTATTAAAGGTAGTTCGTTGTTGAGATTTTGTTACTCCAACGGATAGTAGACTTGTCATTATGGAATGTAGTTCGTTGTTGAGATTTTGTTAATCCAATGGATGGTAGCCTTGTCATTATGGAAGGTAGTTCGTTGTTGAGATTTTGTTAGTCCAATGGATGGTATTCTTATCATTATGCAAGGTAGTTTATTGTTTAGATTTTATTACTCCCATGGATGGTAGCCTGGTCATTATGGAATGTAGTTCGTTGTTGAGATTTTGTTAATCCAATGGATGGTAGCCTTGTCATTATGGAAGGTAGTTCGTTGTTGAGATTTTGTTAGTCCAATGGATGGTATTCTTGTCATTATGCAAGGTAGTTTATTGTTGAGATTTTATTACTCCCATGGATGGTAGCCTGGTCATTATGGAAGGTAGTTTGTTGTTGAGATTTTGTTACTCCAATGGATGGTAGCCTTGTCATTATGGAAGGTAGTTCGTTGTTAAGATTTTTTACTCTAATGGATTGTAGCCTTGTTATTATGGATGGTAGTTCGTTGATGAGATTTTGTTACTCCATTGGATGGTAGCTTTGTCATTACAGGAAGTAGTTAGTTGTTGTGATTTTGTTACTCTAATGGATGGTAGCCTTGTCATTATGGAAGGTAGTTCATTGTTGACATTTTGTAACTCCAATGGATGGTAGCCTTTGTCATTATAAAAGGTAGTTCGTTGTTGAGATTTTGTTACTCCAATGGATGGTAGACTTGTCACTATGGAAGATAGTTCATTGTTGAGATTTTGTTACTCCAATGGATGGTAGCCTTGTCATTATGGATGGTAGTTTGTAGTTGAGATTTTGTTACTACATTGGATGGTAGCCTTGTCATTACCGAAAGTAGTTTGTTGTTGATATTTTTTTACTCTAATGGATGGTAGCCTTGTCATTATGGAAGTTAGTTCATAGTTGACATTTTGTTACTCAAATGGATGGTAGCCTTTTCATTATGGAAGGTAGTTCATTGTTGAGATTTTTTTACTCCAATGGATGGTAGACTTGTCATTATGGAAGGTAGTGCGTTGTTGAGATTTTGTTACTCCAATAGATGGTAGCCTTGTCATTATGGATGGTAGTTTGTTGTTGAGATTTTGTTACTCCATTGGATGGTACCCTTGTCATTACCGAAAGTAGTTCATTATTCAGATTTTCTTACTCCAATGGATGGTAACCTTTTCATTATGGAAGGTAGTTTGTTGTTGAGATTTTGTTACTCCAATGGATGGTAGACTTGTCATTATGGAAGGTAGTTCGTTGTTGAGATTTTGTTACACTAATGGATGGTAGACTCGTCATTGTGGAAGGTAGTTCGTTGTTGAGATTTTGTTACTCTAATGGATAGTAGCCTTGTCATTATGTAAGGTAGTTTGTTGTTGATGTTTTGTTACTCCAATGGATGGTAGTCTTGTCATTATGGAAGTTAGTTCGTTGTTGAGATTTTGTTACTCCAATGGATGGTACCCTTGTCATTACCGAAAGTAGTTCATTGTTCAGATTTTCTTACTCCAATTGATGGTAGCCTTGTCATTACGGAAGGTAGTTCGTTGTTGAGATTTTGTTACTTCAATGGATGGTATCCCTGTCATTATGGAAGGTAGTTTGTTGTTAAGATTTTGTTACTCTAATGGATGGTATCCTTGTCATTATGGAAGGTAGTTCATTGTTGTGATTTTATTTCTCCAATGGATGGTAGCCTTGTCATTATGGAAGGTAGTTCGTTGTTGATATTTTGTTACTCCAATGGATGGTAGCCTTTTCATTATGCAAGGAAGTTTGTTGTTGTTATTTTGTTACTTCAATGGATGGTAGCCTTGTCATTATGGAAGGTAGTTCGTTGTTGAGATTTTGTTACACCAATGGATGGTAGCCTTGTCATTATGGAAGGTAGTTCATTGTTGAGATTTTGTTACTCCAATAGATGATAAACTTGTCATTATGTAAGGTAGTTCTTTGTTGAGATTTTGTTACTCTAATGGATGGTAGCCTTGTCATTATTAAAGGTAGTTCGTTGTTGTGATTTTGTTACTCCAACGGATAGTAGACTTGTCATTATGGAATGTAGTTCGTTGTTGAGATTTTGTTAATCCAATGGATGGTAGCCTTGTCATTATGGAAGGTAGTTCGTTGTTGAGATTTTGTTAGTCCAATGGATGGTATTCTTGTCATTATGCAAGGTAGTTTATTGTTGAGATTTTATTACTCCCATGGATGGTAGCCTGGTCATTATGGAAGGTAGTTTGTTGTTGAGATTTTGTTACTCCAATGGATGGTAGCCTTGTCATTATGGAAGGTAGTTCGTTGTTAAGATTTTTTACTCTAATGGATTGTAGCCTTGTTATTATGGATGGTAGTTCGTTGATGAGATTTTGTTACTCCATTGGATGGTAGCTTTGTCATTACAGGAAGTAGTTAGTTGTTGTGATTTTGTTACTCTAATGGATGGTAGCCTTGTCATTATGGAAGGTAGTTCATTGTTGACATTTTGTAACTCCAATGGATGGTAGCCTTTGTCATTATAAAAGGTAGTTCGTTGTTGAGATTTTGTTACTCCAATGGATGGTAGACTTGTCACTATGGAAGGTAGTTCATTGTTGAGATTTTGTTACTCCAATGGATGGTAGCCTTGTCATTATGGATGGTAGTTTGTAGTTGAGATTTTGTTACTACATTGGATGGTAGCCTTGTCATTACCGAAAGTAGTTTGTTGTTGATATTTTTTTACTCTAATGGATGGTAGCCTTGTCATTATGGAAGTTAGTTCATAGTTGACATTTTGTTACTCAAATGGATGGTAGCCTTTTCATTATGGAAGGTAGTTCATTGTTGAGATTTTTTTACTCCAATGGATGGTAGACTTGTCATTATGGAAGGTAGTGCGTTGTTGAGATTTTGTTACTCCAATAGATGGTAGCCTTGTCATTATGGATGGTAGTTTGTTGTTGAGATTTTGTTACTCCATTGGATGGTACCCTTGTCATTACCGAAAGTAGTTCATTATTCAGATTTTCTTACTCCAATGGATGGTAACCTTTTCATTATGGAAGGTAGTTTGTTGTTGAGATTTTGTTACTCCAATGGATGGTAGACTTGTCATTATGGAAGGTAGTTCGTTGTTGAGATTTTGTTACACTAATGGATGGTAGACTCGTCATTGTGGAAGGTAGTTCGTTGTTGAGATTTTGTTACTCTAATGGATAGTAGCCTTGTCATTATGTAAGGTAGTTTGTTGTTGATGTTTTGTTACTCCAATGGATGGTAGTCTTGTCATTATGGAAGTTAGTTCGTTGTTGAGATTTTGTTACTCCAATGGATGGTACCCTTGTCATTACCGAAAGTAGTTCATTGTTCAGATTTTCTTACTCCAATTGATGGTAGCCTTGTCATTACGGAAGGTAGTTCGTTGTTGAGATTTTGTTACTTCAATGGATGGTATCCCTGTCATTATGGAAGGTAGTTTGTTGTTAAGATTTTGTTACTCTAATGGATGGTATCCTTGTCATTATGGAAGGTAGTTCATTGTTGTGATTTTATTTCTCCAATGGATGGTAGCCTTGTCATTATGGAAGGTAGTTCGTTGTTGATATTTTGTTACTCCAATGGATGGTAGCCTTTTCATTATGCAAGGAAGTTTGTTGTTGTTATTTTGTTACTTCAATGGATGGTAGCCTTGTCATTATGGAAGGTAGTTCGTTGTTGAGATTTTGTTACACCAATGGATGGTAGCCTTGTCATTATGGAAGGTAGTTCATTGTTGAGATTTTGTTACTCCAATAGATGATAAACTTGTCATTATGTAAGGTAGTTCTTTGTTGAGATTTTGTTACTCTAATGGATGGTAGCCTTGTCATTATTAAAGGTAGTTCGTTGTTGTGATTTTGTTACTCCAACGGATAGTAGACTTGTCATTATGGAATGTAGTTCGTTGTTGAGATTTTGTTAATCCAATGGATGGTAGCCTTGTCATTATGGAAGGTAGTTCGTTGTTGAGATTTTGTTAGTCCAATGGATGGTATTCGTGTCATTATGCAAGGTAGTTTATTGTTGAGATTTTATTACTCCCATGGATGGTAGCCTGGACATTATGGAAGGTAGTTTGTTGTTGAGATTTTGTTACTCCAATGGATGGTAGCCTTGTCATTATGGAAGGTAGTTCGTTGTTAAGATTTTTTACTCTAATGGATTGTAGCCTTGTTATTATGGATGGTAGTTCGTTGATGAGATTTTGTTACTCCATTGGATGGTAGCTTTGTCATTACAGAAAGTAGTTCGTTGTTGAGATTTTGTTACTCTAATGGATGGTAGCCTTGTCATTATGGAAGGTAGTTCATTGTTGACATTTTGTAACTCCAATGGATGGTAGCCTTTGTCATTATGAAAGGTAGTTCGTTGTTGAGATTTTGTTACTCCAATGGATGGTAGACTTGTCACTATGGAAGGTAGTTCATTGTTGAGATTTTGTTACTCCAATGGATGGTAGCCTTGTCATTATGGATGGTAGTTTGTTGTTGAGATTTTGTTACTCCATTGGATGGTAGCCTTGTCATTACCGAAAGTAGTTTGTTGTTGAGATTTTTTTACTCTAATGGATGGTAGCCTTGTCATTATGGAAGGTAGTTCATAGTTGACATTTTGTTACTCCAATGGATGGTAGCCTTTTCATTATGGAAGGTAGTTCATTGTTAAGATTTTGTTACTCCAATGGATGGTAGAATTGTCATTATGGAAGGTAGTGCGTTGTTTAGATTTTGTTACTCCAATAGATGGTAGCCTTGTCATTATGGATGGTAGTTTGTTGTTGAGATTTTGTTACTCCATTGGATGGTACCCTTGTCATTACCGAAAGTAGTTCATTGTTCAGATTTTCTTACTCCAATGGATGGTAACCTTTTCATTATGGAAGGTAGTTCGTTGTTGAGATTTTGTTACTCCAATGGATGGTAGACTTGTCATTATGGAAGGTAGTTCATTGTTGAGATTTTGTTACACTAATGGATGGTAGACTCGTCATTATGGAAGGTAGTTCGTTGTTGAGATTTGGTTACTCTAATGGATAGTAGCCTTGTCATTATGTAAGGTAGTTCGTTGTTGATGTTTTGTTACTCCAATGTATGGTAGCCTTGTCATTATGGAAGGTAGTTCGTTGTTGAGATTTTGTTACTCCAATGGATGGTAGTCTTGTCATTATTAAAGGTAGTTCGTTGTTGAGATTTTGTTATTCCAATGGATGGTAGCCTTGTCATTATGGAAGGTAGTTCATTGATGAGATTTTATTACTCCAATGGATGATTGCCTTGTCATTATGGAAGGTAGTTCGTTGTTGAGATTTTGTTACACCAATGTATGGTAGGCTCGTCATTATGGAAGGTGGTTCGTTGTTGAGATTTTGTTAATCCAATGGATGGTATTCGTGTCATTATGGAAGGTAGTTCGTTGATGAGATTTTATTAATCCAATGGATGATAGCCTTGTCATTATGGAAGGTAGTTCATTGTTGAGATTTTGTTACACCAATGGATGGTAGGCTTGTCATTATGGAAGGTGGTTCGTTGTTGAGATTTTGTTACTCAAATGGATGGTATCCTTGCCATTACGGAAGGTAGTTCGTTGTTGTGATTTTGTTTCTCCAATGGATGGTAGCCTTCTCATTATGGAAGGTAGTTTCTTGTTGAGATTTTATTACTCCAATGGATGGTAGCCTTTTCATTATGGAAGGTAGTTCGTTGTTGAGATTTGGTTACTCCAATGGATGGTACCCTTGTAATTATGGAAGGTTGACTATTGTTGAGATTTTGTTACTCCAATGGATGGTAGCCTTTTCATTATGGAAGATAGTTTGTTGTTGAGATTTTGTTACTCAAATGGATGGTAGCCTTTTTATTATGGAAGGTAGTTCATTGTTGAGATTTTATTACACCAATGGATGGTAGCTTTGTCATTATGGAAGGTAGTTCGTTGTTGAGATTTTGTTACTCCAATGGATGGTAGACTTGTCACTATGGAAGGTAGTTCATTGTTGAGATTTTGTTACTCCAATGGATGGTAGCCTTGTCATTATGGATGGTAGTTTGTTGTTGATATTTTGTTACTCCATTGGATGGTAGCCTTCCCATTACCGAAAGTAGTTTGTTTTTGAGATTTTGTTACTCTAATGGATGGTAGCCTTGTCATTATGGAAGGTAGTTCATAGTTGACATTTTGTTACTCCAATGGATGGTTGCCTTTTCATTATGGAAGGTAGTTCATTGTTGAGATTTTGTTACTCCAATGGATGGTAGACTTGTCATTATGGAAGGTAGTGCGTTGTTGAGATTTTGTTACTCCAATAGATGGTAGCCTTGTCATTATGGATGGTAGTTTGTTGTTGAGATTTTGTTACTCCATTGGATGGTACCCTTGTCATTATCGAAAGTAGTTCATTATTCAGATTTTCTTACTCCAATGGATGGTAACCTTTTCATTATGGAAGGTAGTTTGTTGTTGAGATTTTGTTACTCCAATGGATGGTAGACTTGTCATTATGGAAGGTAGTTCGTTGTTGAGATTTTGTTACACTAATGGATGGTAGACTCGTCATTGTGGAAGGTAGTTCGTTGTTGAGATTTTGTTACTCTAATGGATAGTAGCCTTGTCATTATGTAAGGTAGTTTGTTGTTGATGTTTTGTTACTCCAATGGATGGTAGTCTTGTCATTATGGAAGTTAGTTCGTTGTTGAGATTTTGTTACTCCAATGGATGGTACCCTTGTCATTACCGAAAGTAGTTCATTGTTCAGATTTTCTTACTCCAATTGATGGTAGCCTTGTCATTACGGAAGGTAGTTCGTTGTTGAGATTTTGTTACTTCAATGGATGGTATCCCTGTCATTATGGAAGGTAGTTTGTTGTTGAGATTTTTTTACTCTAATGGATGGTATCCTTGTCATTATGGAAGGTAGTTCATTGTTGAGATTTTATTTCTCCAATGGATGGTAGCCTTGTCATTATGGAAGGTAGTTCGTTGTTGATATTTTGTTACTCCAATGGATGGTAGCCTTTTCATTATGGAAGGAAGTTTGTTGTTGTTATTTTGTTACTTCAATGGATGGTAGCCTTGTCATTATGGAAGGTAGTTCGTTGTTGAGATTTTGTTACATCAATGGATGGTAGCCTTGTCATTATGGAAGGTAGTTCATTGTTGAGATTTTGTTACTCCAATAGATGATAAACTTGTCATTATGTAAGGTAGTTCTTTGTTGAGATTTTGTTACTCTAATGGATGGTAGCCTTGTCATTATTAAAGGTAGTTCGTTGTTGAGATTTTGTTACTCCAACGGATAGTAGACTTGTCATTATGGAATGTAGTTCGTTGTTGAGATTTTGTTAATCCAATGGATGGTAGCCTTGTCATTATGGAAGGTAGTTCGTTGTTGAGATTTTGTTAGTCCAATGGATGGTATTCTTATCATTATGCAAGGTAGTTTATTGTTTAGATTTTATTACTCCCATGGATGGTAGCCTGGTCATTATGGAATGTAGTTCGTTGTTGAGATTTTGTTAATCCAATGGATGGTAGCCTTGTCATTATGGAAGGTAGTTCGTTGTTGAGATTTTGTTAGTCCAATGGATGGTATTCTTGTCATTATGCAAGGTAGTTTATTGTTGAGATTTTATTACTCCCATGGATGGTAGCCTGGTCATTATGGAAGGTAGTTTGTTGTTGAGATTTTGTTACTCCAATGGATGGTAGCCTTGTCATTATGGAAGGTAGTTCGTTGTTAAGATTTTTTACTCTAATGGATTGTAGCCTTGTTATTATGGATGGTAGTTCGTTGATGAGATTTTGTTACTCCATTGGATGGTAGCTTTGTCATTACAGGAAGTAGTTAGTTGTTGTGATTTTGTTACTCTAATGGATGGTAGCCTTGTCATTATGGAAGGTAGTTCATTGTTGACATTTTGTAACTCCAATGGATGGTAGCCTTTGTCATTATAAAAGGTAGTTCGTTGTTGAGATTTTGTTACTCCAATGGATGGTAGACTTGTCACTATGGAAGGTAGTTCATTGTTGAGATTTTGTTACTCCAATGGATGGTAGCCTTGTCATTATGGATGGTAGTTTGTAGTTGAGATTTTGTTACTACATTGGATGGTAGCCTTGTCATTACCGAAAGTAGTTTGTTGTTGATATTTTTTTACTCTAATGGATGGTAGCCTTGTCATTATGGAAGTTAGTTCATAGTTGACATTTTGTTACTCAAATGGATGGTAGCCTTTTCATTATGGAAGGTAGTTCATTGTTGAGATTTTTTTACTCCAATGGATGGTAGACTTGTCATTATGGAAGGTAGTGCGTTGTTGAGATTTTGTTACTCCAATAGATGGTAGCCTTGTCATTATGGATGGTAGTTTGTTGTTGAGATTTTGTTACTCCATTGGATGGTACCCTTGTCATTACCGAAAGTAGTTCATTATTCAGATTTTCTTACTCCAATGGATGGTAACCTTTTCATTATGGAAGGTAGTTTGTTGTTGAGATTTTGTTACTCCAATGGATGGTAGACTTGTCATTATGGAAGGTAGTTCGTTGTTGAGATTTTGTTACACTAATGGATGGTAGACTCGTCATTGTGGAAGGTAGTTCGTTGTTGAGATTTTGTTACTCTAATGGATAGTAGCCTTGTCATTATGTAAGGTAGTTTGTTGTTGATGTTTTGTTACTCCAATGGATGGTAGTCTTGTCATTATGGAAGTTAGTTCGTTGTTGAGATTTTGTTACTCCAATGGATGGTACCCTTGTCATTACCGAAAGTAGTTCATTGTTCAGATTTTCTTACTCCAATTGATGGTAGCCTTGTCATTACGGAAGGTAGTTCGTTGTTGAGATTTTGTTACTTCAATGGATGGTATCCCTGTCATTATGGAAGGTAGTTTGTTGTTAAGATTTTGTTACTCTAATGGATGGTATCCTTGTCATTATGGAAGGTAGTTCATTGTTGTGATTTTATTTCTCCAATGGATGGTAGCCTTGTCATTATGGAAGGTAGTTCGTTGTTGATATTTTGTTACTCCAATGGATGGTAGCCTTTTCATTATGCAAGGAAGTTTGTTGTTGTTATTTTGTTACTTCAATGGATGGTAGCCTTGTCATTATGGAAGGTAGTTCGTTGTTGAGATTTTGTTACACCAATGGATGGTAGCCTTGTCATTATGGAAGGTAGTTCATTGTTGAGATTTTGTTACTCCAATAGATGATAAACTTGTCATTATGTAAGGTAGTTCTTTGTTGAGATTTTGTTACTCTAATGGATGGTAGCCTTGTCATTATTAAAGGTAGTTCGTTGTTGTGATTTTGTTACTCCAACGGATAGTAGACTTGTCATTATGGAATGTAGTTCGTTGTTGAGATTTTGTTAATCCAATGGATGGTAGCCTTGTCATTATGGAAGGTAGTTCGTTGTTGAGATTTTGTTAGTCCAATGGATGGTATTCTTGTCATTATGCAAGGTAGTTTATTGTTGAGATTTTATTACTCCCATGGATGGTAGCCTGGTCATTATGGAAGGTAGTTTGTTGTTGAGATTTTGATACTCCAATGGATGGTAGCCTTGTCATTATGGAAGGTAGTTCGTTGTTAAGATTTTTTACTCTAATGGATTGTAGCCTTGTTATTATGGATGGTAGTTCGTTGATGAGATTTTGTTACTCCATTGGATGGTAGCTTTGTCATTACAGGAAGTAGTTAGTTGTTGTGATTTTGTTACTCTAATGGATGGTAGCCTTGTCATTATGGAAGGTAGTTCATTGTTGACATTTTGTAACTCCAATGGATGGTAGCCTTTGTCATTATAAAAGGTAGTTCGTTGTTGAGATTTTGTTACTCCAATGGATGGTAGACTTGTCACTATGGAAGGTAGTTCATTGTTGAGATTTTGTTACTCCAATGGATGGTAGCCTTGTCATTATGGATGGTAGTTTGTAGTTGAGATTTTGTTACTACATTGGATGGTAGCCTTGTCATTACCGAAAGTAGTTTGTTGTTGATATTTTTTTACTCTAATGGATGGTAGCCTTGTCATTATGGAAGTTAGTTCATAGTTGACATTTTGTTACTCAAATGGATGGTAGCCTTTTCATTATGGAAGGTAGTTCATTGTTGAGATTTTTTTACTCCAATGGATGGTAGACTTGTCATTATGGAAGGTAGTGCGTTGTTGAGATTTTGTTACTCCAATAGATGGTAGCCTTGTCATTATGGATGGTAGTTTGTTGTTGAGATTTTGTTACTCCATTGGATGGTACCCTTGTCATTACCGAAAGTAGTTCATTATTCAGATTTTCTTACTCCAATGGATGGTAACCTTTTCATTATGGAAGGTAGTTTGTTGTTGAGATTTTGTTACTCCAATGGATGGTAGACTTGTCATTATGGAAGGTAGTTCGTTGTTGAGATTTTGTTACACTAATGGATGGTAGACTCGTCATTGTGGAAGGTAGTTCGTTGTTGAGATTTTGTTACTCTAATGGATAGTAGCCTTGTCATTATGTAAGGTAGTTTGTTGTTGATGTTTTGTTACTCCAATGGATGGTAGTCTTGTCATTATGGAAGTTAGTTCGTTGTTGAGATTTTGTTACTCCAATGGATGGTACCCTTGTCATTACCGAAAGTAGTTCATTGTTCAGATTTTCTTACTCCAATTGATGGTAGCCTTGTCATTACGGAAGGTAGTTCGTTGTTGAGATTTTGTTACTTCAATGGATGGTATCCCTGTCATTATGGAAGGTAGTTTGTTGTTAAGATTTTGTTACTCTAATGGATGGTATCCTTGTCATTATGGAAGGTAGTTCATTGTTGTGATTTTATTTCTCCAATGGATGGTAGCCTTGTCATTATGGAAGGTAGTTCGTTGTTGATATTTTGTTACTCCAATGGATGGTAGCCTTTTCATTATGCAAGGAAGTTTGTTGTTGTTATTTTGTTACTTCAATGGATGGTAGCCTTGTCATTATGGAAGGTAGTTCGTTATTGAGATTTTGTTACACCAATGGATGGTAGCCTTGTCATTATGGAAGGTAGTTCATTGTTGAGATTTTGTTACTCCAATAGATGATAAACTTGTCATTATGTAAGGTAGTTCTTTGTTGAGATTTTGTTACTCTAATGGATGGTAGCCTTGTCATTATTAAAGGTAGTTCGTTGTTGTGATTTTGTTACTCCAACGGATAGTAGACTTGTCATTATGGAATGTAGTTCGTTGTTGAGATTTTGTTAATCCAATGGATGGTAGCCTTGTCATTATGGAAGGTAGTTCGTTGTTGAGATTTTGTTAGTCCAATGGATGGTATTCTTGTCATTATGCAAGGTAGTTTATTGTTGAGATTTTATTACTCCCATGGATGGTAGCCTGGTCATTATGGAAGGTAGTTTGTTGTTGAGATTTTGTTACTCCAATGGATGGTAGCCTTGTCATTATGGAAGGTAGTTCGTTGTTAAGATTTTTTACTCTAATGGATTGTAGCCTTGTTATTATGGATGGTAGTTCGTTGATGAGATTTTGTTACTCCATTGGATGGTAGCTTTGTCATTACAGGAAGTAGTTAGTTGTTGTGATTTTGTTACTCTAATGGATGGTAGCCTTGTCATTATGGAAGGTAGTTCATTGTTGACATTTTGTAACTCCAATGGATGGTAGCCTTTGTCATTATAAAAGGTAGTTCGTTGTTGAGATTTTGTTACTCCAATGGATGGTAGACTTGTCACTATGGAAGGTAGTTCATTGTTGAGATTTTGTTACTCCAATGGATGGTAGCCTTGTCATTATGGATGGTAGTTTGTAGTTGAGATTTTGTTACTACATTGGATGGTAGCCTTGTCATTACCGAAAGTAGTTTGTTGTTGATATTTTTTTACTCTAATGGATGGTAGCCTTGTCATTATGGAAGTTAGTTCATAGTTGACATTTTGTTACTCAAATGGATGGTAGCCTTTTCATTATGGAAGGTAGTTCATTGTTGAGATTTTTTTACTCCAATGGATGGTAGACTTGTCATTATGGAAGGTAGTGCGTTGTTGAGATTTTGTTACTCCAATAGATGGTAGCCTTGTCATTATGGATGGTAGTTTGTTGTTGAGATTTTGTTACTCCATTGGATGGTACCCTTGTCATTACCGAAAGTAGTTCATTATTCAGATTTTGTTACTCCAATGGATGGTAACCTTTTCATTATGGAAGGTAGTTTGTTGTTGAGATTTTGTTACTCCAATGGATGGTAGACTTGTCATTATGGAAGGTAGTTCGTTGTTGAGATTTTGTTACACTAATGGATGGTAGACTCGTCATTGTGGAAGGTAGTTCGTTGTTGAGATTTTGTTACTCTAATGGATAGTAGCCTTGTCATTATGTAAGGTAGTTTGTTGTTGATGTTTTGTTACTCCAATGGATGGTAGTCTTGTCATTATGGAAGTTAGTTCGTTGTTGAGATTTTGTTACTCCAATGGATGGTACCCTTGTCATTACCGAAAGTAGTTCATTGTTCAGATTTTCTTACTCCAAATGATGGTAGCCTTGTCATTACGGAAGGTAGTTCGTTGTTGAGATTTTGTTACTTCAATGGATGGTATCCCTGTCATTATGGAAGGTAGTTTGTTGTTAAGATTTTGTTACTCTAATGGATGGTATCCTTGTCATTATGGAAGGTAGTTCATTGTTGTGATTTTATTTCTCCAATGGATGGTAGCCTTGTCATTATGGAAGGTAGTTCGTTGTTGATATTTTGTTACTCCAATGGATGGTAGCCTTTTCATTATGCAAGGAAGTTTGTTGTTGTTATTTTGTTACTTCAATGGATGGTAGCCTTGTCATTATGGAAGGTAGTTCGTTGTTGAGATTTTGTTACACCAATGGATGGTAGCCTTGTCATTATGGAAGGTAGTTCATTGTTGAGATTTTGTTACTCCAATAGATGATAAACTTGTCATTATGTAAGGTAGTTCTTTGTTGAGATTTTGTTACTCTAATGGATGGTAGCCTTGTCATTATTAAAGGTAGTTCGTTGTTGAGATTTTGTTACTCCAACGGATAGTAGACTTGTCATTATGGAATGTAGTTCGTTGTTGAGATTTTGTTAATCCAATGGATGGTAGCCTTGTCATTATGGAAGGTAGTTCATTGTTGAGATTTTGTTAGTCCAATGGATGGTATTCTTGTACATATGCAAGGTAGTTTATTGTCGAGATTTTATTACTCCCATGGATGGTAGCCTGGTCAATATGGAAGGTAGTTTGTTGTTGAGATTTTGTTACTCCAATGGATGGTAGCCTTGTCATTATGGAAGGTAGTTCGTTGTTAAGATTTTTTACTCTAATGGATTGTAGCCTTGTTATTATGGATGGTAGTTCGTTGATGAGATTTTGTTACTCCATTGGATGGTAGCTTTGTCATTACAGGAAGTAGTTCGTTGTTGTGATTTTGTTACTCTAATGGATGGTAGCCTTGTCATTATGGAAGGTAGTTCATTGTTGACATTTTGTAACTCCAATGGATGGTAGCCTTTGTCATTATAAAAGGTAGTTCGTTGTTGAGATTTTGTTACTCCAATGGATGGTAGACTTGTCACTATGGAAGGTAGTTCATTGTTGAGATTTTGTTACTCCAATGGATGGTAGCCTTGTCATTATGGATGGTAGTTTGTAGTTGAGATTTTGTTACTACATTGGATGGTAGCCTTGTCATTACCGAAAGTAGTTTGTTGTTGATATTTTTTTACTCTAATGGATGGTAGCCTTGTCATTATGGAAGGTAGTTCATAGTTGACATTTTGTTACTCAAATGGATGGTAGCCTTTTCATTATGGAAGGTAGTTCATTGTTGAGATTTTTTTACTCCAATGGATGGTAGACTTGTCATTATGGAAGGTAGTGCGTTGTTGAGATTTTGTTACTCCAATAGATGGTAGCCTTGTCATTATGGATGGTAGTTTGTTGTTGAGATTTTGTTACTCCATTGGATGGTACCCTTGTCATTACCGAAAGTAGTTCATTATTTAGATTTTCTTACTCCAATGGATGGTAACCTTTTCATTATGGAAGGTAGTTTGTTGTTGAGATTTTGTTACTCCAATGGATGGTAGACTTGTCATTATGGAAGGTAGTTTGTTGTTGAGATTTTGTTACACTAATGGATGGTAGACTCGTCATTGTGGAAGGTAGTTCGTTGTTGAGATTTTGTTACTCTAATGGATAGTAGCCTTGTCATTATGTAAGGTAGTTTGTTGTTGATGTTTTGTTACTCCAATGGATGGTAGTCTTGTCATTATGGAAGTTAGTTCGTTGTTGAGATTTTGTTACTCCAATGGATGGTACCCTTGTCATTACCGAAAGTAGTTCATTGTTCAGATTTTCTTACTCCAATTGATGGTAGCCTTGTCATTACGGAAGGTAGTTCGTTGTTGAGATTTTGTTACTTCAATGGATGGTATCCCTGTCATTATGGAAGGTAGTTTGTTGTTAAGATTTTGTTACTCTAATGGATGGTATCCTTGTCATTATGGAAGGTAGTTCATTGTTGTGATTTTATTTCTCCAATGGATGGTAGCCTTGTCATTATGGAAGGTAGTTCGTTGTTGATATTTTGTTACTCCAATGGATGGTAGCCTTTTCATTATGGAAGGAAGTTTGTTGTTGTTATTTTGTTACTTCAATGGATGGTAGCCTTGTCATTATGGAAGGTAGTTCGTTTTTGAGATTTTGGTACACCAATGGATGGTAGCCTTGTCATTATGGAAGGTAGTTCATTGTTGAGATTTTGTTACTCCAATAGATGATAAACTTGTCATTATGTAAGGTAGTTCTTTGTTGAGATTTTGTTACTCTAATGGATGGTAGCCTTGTCATTATTAAAGGTAGTTCGTTGTTGAGATTTTGTTACTCCAACGGATAGTAGACTTGTCATTATGGAATGTAGTTCGTTGTTGAGATTTTGTTAATCCAATGGATGGTAGCCTTGTCATTATGGAAGGTAGTTCGTTGTTGAGATTTTGTTAGTCCAATGGATGGTATTCTTGTCATTATGCAAGGTAGTTTATTGTTTATATTTTATTACTCCCATGGATGGTAGCCTGGTCATTATGGAAGGTAGTTTGTTGTTGAGATTTTGTTACTCCAATGGATGGTAGCCTTGTCATTATGGAAGGTAGTTCGTTGTTAAGATTTTTTACTCTAATGGATTGTAGCCTTGTTATTATGGATGGTAGTTCGTTGATGAGATTTTGTTACTCCATTGGATGGTAGCTTTGTCATTACAGGAAGTAGTTCGTTGTTGTGATTTTGTTACTCTAATGGATGGTAGCCTTGTCATTATGGAAGGTAGTTCATTGTTGACATTTTGTAACTCCAATGGATGGTAGCCTTTGTCATTATGAAAGGTAGTTCGTTGTTGAGATTTTGTTACTCCAATGGATGGTAGACTTGTCACTATGGAAGGTAGTTCATTGTTGAGATTTTGTTACTCCAATGGATGGTAGCCTTGTCATTATGGATGGTAGTTTGTAGTTGAGATTTTGTTACTACATTGGATGGTAGCCTTGTCATTACCGAAAGTAGTTTGTTGTTGATATTTTTTTACTCTAATGGACGGTAGCCTTGTCATTATGGAAGGTAGTTCATAGTTGACATTTTGTTACTCCAATGGATGGTAGCCTTTTCATTATGGAAGGTAGTTCATTGTTGAGATTTTGTTACTCCAATGGATGGTAGACTTGTCATTATGGAAGGTAGTGCGTTGTTGAGATTTTGTTACTCCAATAGATGGTAGCCTTGTCATTATGGATGGTAGTTTGTTGTTGAGATTTTGTTACTCCATTGGATGGTACCCTTGTCATTACCGAAAGTAGTTCATTGTTCAGATTTTCTTACTCCAATGGATGGTAACCTTTTCATTATGGAAGGTAGTTCGTTGTTGAGATTTTGTTACTCCAATGGATGGTAGACTTGTCATTATGGAAGGTAGTTCGTTGTTGAGATTTTGTTACACTAATGGATGGTAGACTCGTCATTATGGAAGGTAGTTCGTTGTTGAGATTTGGTTACTCTTATGGATAGTAGCCTTGTCATTATGTAAGGTAGTTCGTTGTTGATGCTTTGTTACTCCAATTGATGGTAGCCTTGTCATTATGGAAGGTAGTTTGTTGTTGAGATTTTGTTACTCCAATGGATGGTACCCTTGTCATTACCGAAAGTAGTTCATTGTTCAGATTTTCTTACTCCAATTGATGGTAGCCTTGTCATTACGGAAGGTAGTTCGTTGTTGAGATTTTGTTACTTCAATGGATGGTATCCCTGTCATTATGGAAGGTAGTTTGTTGTTAAGATTTTGTTACTCTAATGGATGGTATCCTTGTCATTATGGAAGGTAGTTCATTGTTGAGATTTTATTTCTCCAATGGATGGTAGCCTTGTCATTATGGAAGGTAGTTCGTTGTTGATATTTGGTTACTCCAATGGATGGTAGCCTTTTCATTATGGAAGGAAGTTTGTTGTTGTTATTTTGTTACTTCAATGGATGGTAGCCTTGTCATTATGGAAGGTAGTTCGTTGTTGAGATTTTGTTACTCCAACGGATAGTAGACTTGTCATTATGGAATGTAGTTCGTTGTTGAGATTTTGTTAATCCAATGGATGGTAGCCTTGTCATTATGGAAGGTAGTTCGTTGTTGAGATTTTGTTAGTCCAATGGATGGTATTCTTGTCATTATGCAAGGTAGTTTATTGTTAAGATTTTATTACTCCCATGGATGGTAGCCTGGTCAATATGGAAGGTAGTTTGTTGTTGAGATTTTGTTACACTAATGGATGGTAGACTCGTCATTGTGGAAGGTAGTTCGTTGTTGAGATTTTGTTACTCTAATGGATAGTAGCCTTGTCATTATGTAAGGTAGTTTGTTGTTGATGTTTTGTTACTCCAATGGATGGTAGTCTTGTCATTATGGAAGTTAGTTCGTTGTTGAGATTTTGTTACTCCAATGGATGGTACCCTTGTCATTACCGAAAGTAGTTCATTGTTCAGATTTTCTTACTCCAAATGATGGTAGCCTTGTCATTACGGAAGGTAGTTCGTTGTTGAGATTTTGTTACTTCAATGGATGGTATCCCTGTCATTATGGAAGGTAGTTTGTTGTTAAGATTTTGTTACTCTAATGGATGGTATCCTTGTCATTATGGAAGGTAGTTCATTGTTGTGATTTTATTTCTCCAATGGATGGTAGCCTTGTCATTATGGAAGGTAGTTCGTTGTTGATATTTTGTTACTCCAATGGATGGTAGCCTTTTCATTATGCAAGGAAGTTTGTTGTTGTTATTTTGTTACTTCAATGGATGGTAGCCTTGTCATTATGGAAGGTAGTTCGTTGTTGAGATTTTGTTACACCAATGGATGGTAGCCTTGTCATTATGGAAGGTAGTTCATTGTTGAGATTTTGTTACTCCAATAGATGATAAACTTGTCATTATGTAAGGTAGTTCTTTGTTGAGATTTTGTTACTCTAATGGATGGTAGCCTTGTCATTATTAAAGGTAGTTCGTTGTTGAGATTTTGTTACTCCAACGGATAGTAGACTTGTCATTATGGAATGTAGTTCGTTGTTGAGATTTTGTTAATCCAATGGATGGTAGCCTTGTCATTATGGAAGGTAGTTCATTGTTGAGATTTTGTTAGTCCAATGGATGGTATTCTTGTACATATGCAAGGTAGTTTATTGTCGAGATTTTATTACTCCCATGGATGGTAGCCTGGTCAATATGGAAGGTAGTTTGTTGTTGAGATTTTGTTACTCCAATGGATGGTAGCCTTGTCATTATGGAAGGTAGTTCGTTGTTAAGATTTTTTACTCTAATGGATTGTAGCCTTGTTATTATGGATGGTAGTTCGTTGATGAGATTTTGTTACTCCATTGGATGGTAGCTTTGTCATTACAGGAAGTAGTTCGTTGTTGTGATTTTGTTACTCTAATGGATGGTAGCCTTGTCATTATGGAAGGTAGTTCATTGTTGACATTTTGTAACTCCAATGGATGGTAGCCTTTGTCATTATAAAAGGTAGTTCGTTGTTGAGATTTTGTTACTCCAATGGATGGTAGACTTGTCACTATGGAAGGTAGTTCATTGTTGAGATTTTGTTACTCCAATGGATGGTAGCCTTGTCATTATGGATGGTAGTTTGTAGTTGAGATTTTGTTACTACATTGGATGGTAGCCTTGTCATTACCGAAAGTAGTTTGTTGTTGATATTTTTTTACTCTAATGGATGGTAGCCTTGTCATTATGGAAGGTAGTTCATAGTTGACATTTTGTTACTCAAATGGATGGTAGCCTTTTCATTATGGAAGGTAGTTCATTGTTGAGATTTTTTTACTCCAATGGATGGTAGACTTGTCATTATGGAAGGTAGTGCGTTGTTGAGATTTTGTTACTCCAATAGATGGTAGCCTTGTCATTATGGATGGTAGTTTGTTGTTGAGATTTTGTTACTCCATTGGATGGTACCCTTGTCATTACCGAAAGTAGTTCATTATTTAGATTTTCTTACTCCAATGGATGGTAACCTTTTCATTATGGAAGGTAGTTTGTTGTTGAGATTTTGTTACTCCAATGGATGGTAGACTTGTCATTATGGAAGGTAGTTTGTTGTTGAGATTTTGTTACACTAATGGATGGTAGACTCGTCATTGTGGAAGGTAGTTCGTTGTTGAGATTTTGTTACTCTAATGGATAGTAGCCTTGTCATTATGTAAGGTAGTTTGTTGTTGATGTTTTGTTACTCCAATGGATGGTAGTCTTGTCATTATGGAAGTTAGTTCGTTGTTGAGATTTTGTTACTCCAATGGATGGTACCCTTGTCATTACCGAAAGTAGTTCATTGTTCAGATTTTCTTACTCCAATTGATGGTAGCCTTGTCATTACGGAAGGTAGTTCGTTGTTGAGATTTTGTTACTTCAATGGATGGTATCCCTGTCATTATGGAAGGTAGTTTGTTGTTAAGATTTTGTTACTCTAATGGATGGTATCCTTGTCATTATGGAAGGTAGTTCATTGTTGTGATTTTATTTCTCCAATGGATGGTAGCCTTGTCATTATGGAAGGTAGTTCGTTGTTGATATTTTGTTACTCCAATGGATGGTAGCCTTTTCATTATGGAAGGAAGTTTGTTGTTGTTATTTTGTTACTTCAATGGATGGTAGCCTTGTCATTATGGAAGGTAGTTCGTTTTTGAGATTTTGGTACACCAATGGATGGTAGCCTTGTCATTATGGAAGGTAGTTCATTGTTGAGATTTTGTTACTCCAATAGATGATAAACTTGTCATTATGTAAGGTAGTTCTTTGTTGAGATTTTGTTACTCTAATGGATGGTAGCCTTGTCATTATTAAAGGTAGTTCGTTGTTGAGATTTTGTTACTCCAACGGATAGTAGACTTGTCATTATGGAATGTAGTTCGTTGTTGAGATTTTGTTAATCCAATGGATGGTAGCCTTGTCATTATGGAAGGTAGTTCGTTGTTGAGATTTTGTTAGTCCAATGGATGGTATTCTTGTCATTATGCAAGGTAGTTTATTGTTTATATTTTATTACTCCCATGGATGGTAGCCTGGTCATTATGGAAGGTAGTTTGTTGTTGAGATTTTGTTACTCCAATGGATGGTAGCCTTGTCATTATGGAAGGTAGTTCGTTGTTAAGATTTTTTACTCTAATGGATTGTAGCCTTGTTATTATGGATGGTAGTTCGTTGATGAGATTTTGTTACTCCATTGGATGGTAGCTTTGTCATTACAGGAAGTAGTTCGTTGTTGTGATTTTGTTACTCTAATGGATGGTAGCCTTGTCATTATGGAAGGTAGTTCATTGTTGACATTTTGTAACTCCAATGGATGGTAGCCTTTGTCATTATGAAAGGTAGTTCGTTGTTGAGATTTTGTTACTCCAATGGATGGTAGACTTGTCACTATGGAAGGTAGTTCATTGTTGAGATTTTGTTACTCCAATGGATGGTAGCCTTGTCATTATGGATGGTAGTTTGTAGTTGAGATTTTGTTACTACATTGGATGGTAGCCTTGTCATTACCGAAAGTAGTTTGTTGTTGATATTTTTTTACTCTAATGGACGGTAGCCTTGTCATTATGGAAGGTAGTTCATAGTTGACATTTTGTTACTCCAATGGATGGTAGCCTTTTCATTATGGAAGGTAGTTCATTGTTGAGATTTTGTTACTCCAATGGATGGTAGACTTGTCATTATGGAAGGTAGTGCGTTGTTGAGATTTTGTTACTCCAATAGATGGTAGCCTTGTCATTATGGATGGTAGTTTGTTGTTGAGATTTTGTTACTCCATTGGATGGTACCCTTGTCATTACCGAAAGTAGTTCATTGTTCAGATTTTCTTACTCCAATGGATGGTAACCTTTTCATTATGGAAGGTAGTTCGTTGTTGAGATTTTGTTACTCCAATGGATGGTAGACTTGTCATTATGGAAGGTAGTTCGTTGTTGAGATTTTGTTACACTAATGGATGGTAGACTCGTCATTATGGAAGGTAGTTCGTTGTTGAGATTTGGTTACTCTTATGGATAGTAGCCTTGTCATTATGTAAGGTAGTTCGTTGTTGATGCTTTGTTACTCCAATTGATGGTAGCCTTGTCATTATGGAAGGTAGTTTGTTGTTGAGATTTTGTTACTCCAATGGATGGTACCCTTGTCATTACCGAAAGTAGTTCATTGTTCAGATTTTCTTACTCCAATTGATGGTAGCCTTGTCATTACGGAAGGTAGTTCGTTGTTGAGATTTTGTTACTTCAATGGATGGTATCCCTGTCATTATGGAAGGTAGTTTGTTGTTAAGATTTTGTTACTCTAATGGATGGTATCCTTGTCATTATGGAAGGTAGTTCATTGTTGAGATTTTATTTCTCCAATGGATGGTAGCCTTGTCATTATGGAAGGTAGTTCGTTGTTGATATTTGGTTACTCCAATGGATGGTAGCCTTTTCATTATGGAAGGAAGTTTGTTGTTGTTATTTTGTTACTTCAATGGATGGTAGCCTTGTCATTATGGAAGGTAGTTCGTTGTTGAGATTTTGTTACTCCAACGGATAGTAGACTTGTCATTATGGAATGTAGTTCGTTGTTGAGATTTTGTTAATCCAATGGATGGTAGCCTTGTCATTATGGAAGGTAGTTCGTTGTTGAGATTTTGTTAGTCCAATGGATGGTATTCTTGTCATTATGCAAGGTAGTTTATTGTTAAGATTTTATTACTCCCATGGATGGTAGCCTGGTCAATATGGAAGGTAGTTTGTTGTTGAGATTTTGTTACTCCAATGGATGGTAGCCTTGTCATTATGGAAGGTAGTTCGTTGTTAAGATTTTTTACTCTAATGGATTGTAGCCTTGTTATTATGGATGGTAGTTCGTTGATGAGATTTTGTTACTCCATTGGATGGTAGCTTTGTCATTACAGGAAGTAGTTCGTTGTTGTGATTTTGTTACTCTAATGGATGGTAGCCTTGTCATTATGGAAGGTAGTTCATTGTTGACATTTTGTAACTCCAATGGATGGTAGCCTTTGTCATTATGAAAGGTAGTTCGTTGTTGAGATTTTGTTACTCCAATGGATGGTAGCCTTTTCATTATGGAAGGTAGTTCATTGTTGAGATTTTGTTACTCCAATGGATGGTAGACTTGTCATTATGGAAGGTAGTGCATTGTTGAGATTTTGTTACTCCAATAGATGGTAGCCTTGTCATTATGGATGGTAGTTTGTTGTTGAGATTTTGTTACTCCATTGGATGGTACCCTTGTCATTACCGAAAGTAGTTCATTATTTAGATTTTCTTACTCCAATGGATGGTAACCTTTTCATTATGGAAGGTAGTTTGTTGTTGAGATTTTGTTACTCCAATGGATGGTAGACTTGTCATTATGGAAGGTAGTTCGTTGTTGAGATTTTGTTACACTAATGGATGGTAGACTCGTCATTGTGGAAGGTAGTTCGTTGTTGAGATTTTGTTACTCTAATGGATAGTAGCCTTGTCATTATGTAAGGTAGTTTGTTGTTGATGTTTTGTTACTCCAATGGATGGTAGTCTTGTCATTATGGAAGTTAGTTCGTTGTTGAGATTTTGTTACTCCAATGGATGGTACCCTTGTCATTACCGAAAGTAGTTCATTGTTCAGATTTTCTTACTCCAATTGATGGTAGCCTTGTCATTACGGAAGGTAGTTCGTTGTTGAGATTTTGTTACTTCAATGGATGGTATCCCTGTCATTATGGAAGGTAGTTTGTTGTTAAGATTTTGTTACTCTAATGGATGGTATCCTTGTCATTATGGAAGGTAGTTCATTGTTGTGATTTTATTTCTCCAATGGATGGTAGCCTTGTCATTATGGAAGGTAGTTCGTTGTTGATATTTTGTTACTCCAATGGATGGTAGCCTTTTCATTATGGAAGGAAGTTTGTTGTTGTTATTTTGTTACTTCAATGGATGGTAGCCTTGTCATTATGGAAGGTAGTTCGTTTTTGAGATTTTGGTACACCAATGGATGGTAGCCTTGTCATTATGGAAGGTAGTTCATTGTTGAGATTTTGTTACTCCAATAGATGATAAACTTGTCATTATGTAAGGTAGTTCTTTGTTGAGATTTTGTTACTCTAATGGATGGTAGCCTTGTCATTATTAAAGGTAGTTCGTTGTTGAGATTTTGTTACTCCAACGGATAGTAGACTTGTCATTATGGAATGTAGTTCGTTGTTGAGATTTTGTTAATCCAATGGATGGTAGCCTTGTCATTATGGAAGGTAGTTCGTTGTTGAGATTTTGTTAGTCCAATGGATGGTATTCTTGTCATTATGCAAGGTAGTTTATTGTTTATATTTTATTACTCCCATGGATGGTAGCCTGATCATTATGGAAGGTAGTTTGTTGTTGAGATTTTGTTACTCCAATGGATGGTAGCCTTGTCATTATGGAAGGTAGTTCGTTGTTAAGATTTTTTACTCTAATGGATTGTAGCCTTGTTATTATGGATGGTAGTTCGTTGATGAGATTTTGTTACTCCATTGGATGGTAGCTTTGTCATTACAGGAAGTAGTTCGTTGTTGTGATTTTGTTACTCTAATGGATGGTAGCATTGTCATTATGGAAGGTAGTTCATTGTTGACATTTTGTAACTCCAATGGATGGTAGCCTTTGTCATTATGAAAGGTAGTTCGTTGTTGAGATTTTGTTACTCCAATGGATGGTAGACTTGTCACTATGGAAGGTAGTTCATTGTTGAGATTTTGTTACTCCAATGGATGGTAGCCTTGTCATTATGGATGGTAGTTTGTAGTTGAGATTTTGTTACTACATTGGATGGTAGCCTTGTCATTACCGAAAGTAGTTTGTTGTTGATATTTTTTTACTCTAATGGATGGTAGCCTTGTCATTATGGAAGGTAGTTCATAGTTGACATTTTGTTACTCCAATGGATGGTAGCCTTTTCATTATGGAAGGTAATTCATTGTTGAGATTTTGTTACTCCAATGGATGGTAGACTTGTCATTATGGAAGGTAGTGCGTTGTTGAGATTTTGTTACTCCAATAGATGGTAGCCTTGTCATTATGGATGGTAGTTTGTTGTTGAGATTTTGTTACTCCATTGGATGGTACCCTTGTCATTACCGAAAGTAGTTCATTGTTCAGATTTTCTTACTCCAATGGATGGTAACCTTTTCATTATGGAAGGTAGTTCGTTGTTGAGATTTTGTTACTCCAATGGATGGTAGACTTGTCATTATGGAAGGTAGTTCGTTGTTGAGATTTTGTTACACTAATGGATGGTAGACTCGTCATTATGGAAGGTAGTTCGTTGTTGAGATTTGGTTACTCTTATGGATAGTAGCCTTGTCATTATGTAAGGTAGTTCGTTGTTGATGCTTTGTTACTCCAATTGATGGTAGCCTTGTCATTATGGAAGGTAGTTTGTTGTTGAGATTTTGTTACTCCAATGGATGGTACCCTTGTCATTACCGAAAGTAGTTCATTGTTCAGATTTTCTTACTCCAATTGATGGTAGCCTTGTCATTACGGAAGGTAGTTCGTTGTTGAGATTTTGTTACTTCAATGGATGGTATCCCTGTCATTATGGAAGGTAGTTTGTTGTTAAGATTTTGTTACTCTAATGGATGGTATCCTTGTCATTATGGAAGGTAGTTCATTGTTGAGATTTTATTTCTCCAATGGATGGTAGCCTTGTCATTATGGAAGGTAGTTCGTTGTTGATATTTGGTTACTCCAATGGATGGTAGCCTTTTCATTATGGAAGGAAGTTTGTTGTTGTTATTTTGTTACTTCAATGGATGGTAGCCTTGTCATTATGGAAGGTAGTTCGTTGTTGAGATTTTGTTACTCCAACGGATAGTAGACTTGTCATTATGGAATGTAGTTCGTTGTTGAGATTTTGTTAATCCAATGGATGGTAGCCTTGTCATTATGGAAGGTAGTTCGTTGTTGAGATTTTGTTAGTCCAATGGATGGTATTCTTGTCATTATGCAAGGTAGTTTATTGTTGAGATTTTATTACTCCCATGGATGGTAGCCTGGTCAATATGGAAGGTAGTTTGTTGTTGAGATTTTGTTACTCCAATGGATGGTAGCCTTGTCATTATGGAAGGTAGTTCGTTGTTAAGATTTTTTACTCTAATGGATTGTAGCCTTGTTATTATGGATGGTAGTTCGTTGATGAGATTTTGTTACTCCATTGGATGGTAGCTTTGTCATTACAGGAAGTAGTTCGTTGTTGTGATTTTGTTACTCTAATGGATGGTAGCCTTGTCATTATGGAAGGTAGTTCATTGTTGACATTTTGTAACTCCAATGGATGGTAGCCTTTGTCATTATAAAAGGTAGTTCGTTGTTGAGATTTTGTTACTCCAATGGATGGTAGACTTGTCACTATGGAAGGTAGTTCATTGTTGAGATTTTGTTACTCCAATGGATGGTAGCCTTGTCATTATGGATGGTAGTTTGTAGTTGAGATTTTGTTACTACATTGGATGGTAGCCTTGTCATTACCGAAAGTAGTTTGTTGTTGATATTTTTTTACTCTAATGGATGGTAGCCTTGTCATTATGGAAGGTAGTTCATAGTTGACATTTTGTTACTCAAATGGATGGTAGCCTTTTCATTATGGAAGGTAGTTCATTGTTGAGATTTTTTTACTCCAATGGATGGTAGACTTGTCATTATGGAAGGTAGTGCGTTGTTGAGATTTTGTTACTCCAATAGATGGTAGCCTTGTCATTATGGATGGTAGTTTGTTGTTGAGATTTTGTTACTCCATTGGATGGTACCCTTGTCATTACCGAAAGTAGTTCATTATTTAGATTTTCTTACTCCAATGGATGGTAACCTTTTCATTATGGAAGGTAGTTTGTTGTTGAGATTTTGTTACTCCAATGGATGGTAGACTTGTCATTATGGAAGGTAGTTCGTTGTTGAGATTTTGTTACACTAATGGATGGTAGACTCGTCATTGTGGAAGGTAGTTCGTTGTTGAGATTTTGTTACTCTAATGGATAGTAGCCTTGTCATTATGTAAGGTAGTTTGTTGTTGATGTTTTGTTACTCCAATGGATGGTAGTCTTTTCATTATGGAAGTTAGTTCGTTGTTGAGATTTTGTTACTCCAATGGATGGTACCCTTGTCATTACCGAAAGTAGTTCATTGTTCAGATTTTCTTACTCCAATTGATGGTAGCCTTGTCATTACGGAAGGTAGTTCGTTGTTGAGATTTTGTTACTTCAATGGATGGTATCCCTGTCATTATGGAAGGTAGTTTGTTGTTAAGATTTTGTTACTCTAATGGATGGTATCCTTGTCATTATGGAAGGTAGTTCATTGTTGTGATTTTATTTCTCCAATGGATGGTAGCCTTGTCATTATGGAAGGTAGTTCGTTGTTGATATTTTGTTACTCCAATGGATGGTAGCCTTTTCATTATGGAAGGAAGTTCGTTGTTGTTATTTTGTTACTTCAATGGATGGTAGCCTTGTCATTATGGAAGGTAGTTCGTTTTTGAGATTTTGGTACACCAATGGATGGTAGCCTTGTCATTATGGAAGGTAGTTCATTGTTGAGATTTTGTTACTCCAATAGATGATAAACTTGTCATTATGTAAGGTAGTTCTTTGTTGAGATTTTGTTACTCTAATGGATGGTAGCCTTGTCATTATTAAAGGTAGTTCGTTGTTGAGATTTTGTTACTCCAACGGATAGTAGACTTGTCATTATGGAATGTAGTTCGTTGTTGAGATTTTGTTAATCCAATGGATGGTAGCCTTGTCATTATGGAAGGTAGTTCGTTGTTGAGATTTTGTTAGTCCAATGGATGGTATTCTTGTCATTATGCAAGGTAGTTTATTGTTTATATTTTATTACTCCCATGGATGGTAGCCTGGTCATTATGGAAGGTAGTTTGTTGTTGAGATTTTGTTACTCCAATGGATGGTAGCCTTGTCATTATGGAAGGTAGTTCGTTGTTAAGATTTTTTACTCTAATGGATTGTAGCCTTGTTATTATGGATGGTAGTTCGTTGATGAGATTTTGTTACTCCATTGGATGGTAGCTTTGTCATTACAGGAAGTAGTTCGTTGTTGTGATTTTGTTACTCTAATGGATGGTAGCCTTGTCATTATGGAAGGTAGTTCATTGTTGACATTTTGTAACTCCAATGGATGGTAGCCTTTGTCATTATGAAAGGTAGTTCGTTGTTGAGATTTTGTTACTCCAATGGATGGTAGACTTGTCACTATGGAAGGTAGTTCATTGTTGAGATTTTGTTACTCCAATGGATGGTAGCCTTGTCATTATGGATGGTAGTTTGTAGTTGAGATTTTGTTACTACATTGGATGGTAGCCTTGTCATTACCGAAAGTAGTTTGTTGTTGATATTTTTTTACTCTAATGGATGGTAGCCTTGTCATTATGGAAGGTAGTTCATAGTTGACATTTTGTTAATCCAATGGATGGTAGCCTTTTCATTATGGAAGGTAGTTCATTGTTGAGATTTTGTTACTCCAATGGATGGTAGACTTGTCATTATGGAAGGTAGTGCGTTGTTGAGATTTTGTTACTCCAATAGATGGTAGCCTTGTCATTATGGATGGTAGTTTGTTGTTGAGATTTTGTTACTCCATTGGATGGTACCCTTGTCATTACCGAAAGTAGTTCATTGTTCAGATTTTCTTACTCCAATGGATGGTAACCTTTTCATTATGGAAGGTAGTTCGTTGTTGAGATTTTGTTACTCCAATGGATGGTAGACTTGTCATTATGGAAGGTAGTTCGTTGTTGAGATTTTGTTACACTAATGGATGGTAGACTCGTCATTATGGAAGGTAGTTCGTTGTTGAGATTTGGTTACTCTTATGGATAGTAGCCTTGTCATTATGTAAGGTAGTTCGTTGTTGATGCTTTGTTACTCCAATTGATGGTAGCCTTGTCATTATGGAAGGTAGTTTGTTGTTGAGATTTTGTTACTCCAATGGATGGTACCCTTGTCATTACCGAAAGTAGTTCATTGTTCAGATTTTCTTACTCCAATTGATGGTAGCCTTGTCATTACGGAAGGTAGTTCGTTGTTGAGATTTTGTTACTTCAATGGATGGTATCCCTGTCATTATGGAAGGTAGTTTGTTGTTAAGATTTTGTTACTCTAATGGATGGTATCCTTGTCATTATGGAAGGTAGTTCATTGTTGAGATTTTATTTCTCCAATGGATGGTAGCCTTGTCATTATGGAAGGTAGTTCGTTGTTGATATTTGGTTACTCCAATGGATGGTAGCCTTTTCATTATGGAAGGAAGTTTGTTGTTGTTATTTTGTTACTTCAATGGATGGTAGCCTTGTCATTATGGAAGGTAGTTCGTTGTTGAGATTTTGTTACACCAATGGATGGTAGCCTTGTCATTATGGAAGGTAGTTCATTGTTGAGATTTTGTTACTCCAATAGATGATAAACTTGTCATTATGTAAGGTAGTTCATTGTTGAGATTTTGTTACTCTAATGGATGGTAGCCTTGTCATTATTAAAGGTAGTTCGTTGTTGAGATTTTGTTACTCCAACGGATAGTAGACTTGTCATTATGGAATGTAGTTCGTTGTTGAGATTTTGTTAATCCAATGGATGGTAGCCTTGTCATTATGGAAGGTAGTTCGTTGTTGAGATTTGGTTAGTCCAATGGATGGTATTCTTGTCATTATGCAAGGTAGTTTATTGTTGAGATTTTATTACTCCCATGGATGGTAGCCTGGTCATTATGGAAGGTAGTTTGTTGTTGAGATTTTGTTACTCCAATGGATGGTAGCCTTGTCATTATGGAAGGTAGTTCGTTGTTAAGATTTTTTACTCTAATGGATTGTAGCCTTGTTATTATGGATGGTAGTTCGTTGATGAGATTTTGTTACTCCATTGGATGGTAGCTTTGTCAATACATAAAGTAGTTCGTTGTTGTGATTTTGTTACTCTAATGGATGGTAGCCTTGTCATTATGGAAGGTAGTTCATTGTTGACATTTTGTAACTCCAATGGATGGTAGCCTTTGTCATTATGAAAGGTAGTTCGTTGTTGAGATTTTGTTACTCCAATGGATGGTAGACTTGTGACTATGGAAGGTAGTTCATTGTTGAGATTTTGTTACTCCAATGGATGGTAGCCTTGTCATTATGGATGGTAATTTGTAGTTGAGATTTTGTTACTCCATTGGATGTTAGCCTTGTCATTACCGAAAGTAGTTTGTTGTTGAGATTTTTTTACTCTAATGGATGGTAGCCTTGTCATTATGGAAGGTAGTTCATAGTTGACATTTTGTTACTCAAATGGATGGTAGCCTTTTCATTATGGAAGGTAGTTCATTGTTGAGATTGTTTTACTCCAATGGATGGTAGACTTGTAATTATGGAAGGTAGTGCGTTGTTGAGATTTTGTTACTCCAATAGATGGTAGCCTTGTCATTATGGATGGTAGTTTGTTGTTGAGATTTTGTTACTCCATTGGATGGTACCCTTGTCATTACCGAAATTAGTTCATGGTCAGATTTTCTTACTCCAATGGATGGTAACCTTTTCATTATGGAAGGTAGTTCGTTGTTGAGATTTTGTTACTCCAATGGATGGTAGACTTGTCATTATGGAAGGTAGTTCGTTGTTGAGATTTTGTTACATTAATGGATGGTAGACTCGTCATTGTGGAAGGTAGTTCGTTGTTGAGATTTGGTTACTCTAATGGATAGTAGCCTTGTCATTATGTAAGGTAGTTCGTTGTTGATGCTTTGTTACTCCAATTGATGGTAGCCTTGTCATTATGGAAGGTAGTTCGTTGTTGAGATTTTGTTACTCCAATGGATGGTACCCTTGTCATTACCGAAAGTAGTTCATTGTTCAGATTTTCCTACTCCAATTGATGGTAGCCTTGTCATTACGGAAGGTAGTTCGTTGTTGAGATTTTGTTACTTCAATGGATGGTATCCCTGTCATTATGGAAGGTAGTTTGTTGTTAAGATTTTGTTACTCTAATGGATGGTATCCTTGTCATTATGGAAGGTAGTTCATTGTTGAGATTTTATTTCTCCAATGGATGGTAGCCTTGTCATTATGGAAGGTAGTTCGTTGTTGATATTTGGTTACTCCAATGGATGGTAGCCTTTTCATTATGGAAGGAAGTTTGTTGTTGTTATTTTGTTACTTCAATGGATGGTAGCCTTGTCATTATGGAAGGTAGTTCGTTGTTGAGATTTTGTTACACCAATGGATGGTAGCCTTGTCATTATGGAAGGTAGTTCATTGTTGAGATTTTGTTACTCCAATAGATGATAAACTTGTCATTATGTAAGGTAGTTCATTGTTGAGATTTTGTTACTCTAATGGATGGTAGCCTTGTCATTATTAAAGGTAGTTCGTTGTTGAGATTTTGTTACTCCAACGGATAGTAGACTTGTCATTATGGAATGTAGTTCGTTGTTGAGATTTTGTTAATCCAATGGATGGTAGCCTTGTCATTATGGAAGGTAGTTCGTTGTTGAGATTTGGTTAGTCCAATGGATGGTATTCTTGTCATTATGCAAGGTAGTTTATTGTTGAGATTTTATTACTCCCATGGATGGTAGCCTGGTCATTATGGAAGGTAGTTTGTTGTTGAGATTTTGTTACTCCAATGGATGGTAGCCTTGTCATTATGGAAGGTAGTTCGTTGTTAAGATTTTTTACTCTAATGGATTGTAGCCTTGTTATTATGGATGGTAGTTCGTTGATGAGATTTTGTTACTCCATTGGATGGTAGCTTTGTCAATACATAAAGTAGTTCGTTGTTGTGATTTTGTTACTCTAATGGATGGTAGCCTTGTCATTATGGAAGGTAGTTCATTGTTGACATTTTGTAACTCCAATGGATGGTAGCCTTTGTCATTATGAAAGGTAGTTCGTTGTTGAGATTTTGTTACTCCAATGGATGGTAGACTTGTGACTATGGAAGGTAGTTCATTGTTGAGATTTTGTTACTCCAATGGATGGTAGCCTTGTCATTATGGATGGTAATTTGTAGTTGAGATTTTGTTACTCCATTGGATGTTAGCCTTGTCATTACCGAAAGTAGTTTGTTGTTGAGATTTTTTTACTCTAATGGATGGTAGCCTTGTCATTATGGAAGGTAGTTCATAGTTGACATTTTGTTACTCAAATGGATGGTAGCCTTTTCATTATGGAAGGTAGTTCATTGTTGAGATTGTTTTACTCCAATGGATGGTAGACTTGTAATTATGGAAGGTAGTGCGTTGTTGAGATTTTGTTACTCCAATAGATGGTAGCCTTGTCATTATGGATGGTAGTTTGTTGTTGAGATTTTGTTACTCCATTGGATGGTACCCTTGTCATTACCGAAATTAGTTCATTGTCAGATTTTCTTACTCCAATGGATGGTAACCTTTTCATTATGGAAGGTAGTTCGTTGTTGAGATTTTGTTACTCCAATGGATGGTAGACTTGTCATTATGGAAGGTAGTTCGTTGTTGAGATTTTGTTACATTAATGAATGGTAGACTCGTCATTGTGGAAGGTAGTTCGTTGTTGAGATTTGGTTACTCTAATGGATAGTAGCCTTGTCATTATGTAAGGTAGTTCGTTGTTGATGCTTTGTTACTCCAATTGATGGTAGCCTTGTCATTATGGAAGGTAGTTCGTTGTTGAGATTTTGTTACTCCAATGGATGGTACCCTTGTCATTACCGAAAGTAGTTCATTGTTCAGATTTTCCTACTCCAATTGATGGTAGCCTTGTCATTACGGAAGGTAGTTCGTTGTTGAGATTTTGTTACTTCAATGGATGGTATCCCTGTCATTATGGAAGGTAGTTTGTTGTTAAGATTTTGTTACTCTAATGGATGGTATCCTTGTCATTATGGAAGGTAGTTCATTGTTGAGATTTTATTTCTCCAATGGATGGTAGCCTTGTCATTATGGAAGGTAGTTCGTTGTTGATATTTTGTTACTCCAATGGATGGTAGCCTTTTCATTATGGAAGGAAGTTTGTTGTTGTTATTTTGTTACTTCAATGGATGGTAGCCTTGTCATTATGGAAGGTAGTTCGTTGTTGAGATTCTGTTACACCAATGGATGGTAGCCTTGTCATTATGGAAGGTAGTTCATTGTTGAGATTTTGTTACTCTAATGGATAGTAGCCTTGTCATTCTGTAAGGTAGTTTGTTGTTGATGTTTTGTTACTCCAATGGATGGTAGTCTTGTCATTATGGAAGTTAGTTCGTTGTTGAGATTTTGTTACTCCAATGGATGGTACCCTTGTCATTACCGAAAGTAGTTCATTGTTCAGATTTTCTTACTCCAATTGATGGTAGCCTTGTCATTACGGAAGGTAGTTCGTTGTTGAGATTTTCTTACTTCAATGGATGGTATCCCTGTCATTATGGAAGGTAGTTTGTTGTTAAGATTTTGTTACTCTAATGGATGGTATCCTTGTCATTATGGAAGGTAGTTCATTGTTGAGATTTTATTTCTCCAATGGATGGTAGCCTTGTCATTATGAAAGGTAGTTCGTTGTTGATATTTTGTTACTCCAATGGATGGTAACCTTTTCATTATGGAAGGTAGTTCGTTGTTGAGATTTTGTTACTCCAATGGATGGTAGACTTGTCATTATGGAAGGTAGTTCGTTATTGAGATTTTGTTACACTAATGGATGGTAGACTCGTCATTGTGGAAGGTAGTTCGTTGTTGAGATTTTGTTACTCCAATAGATGATAAACTTGTCATTATGTAAGGTAGTTCGTTGTTGATGCTTTGTTACTCCAATTGATGGTAGCCTTGTCATTATGGAAGGTAGTTCGTTGTTGAGATTTTGTTACTCCAACGGATAGTAGACTTGTCATTATGGAATGTAGTTCGTTGTTGAGATTTTGTTAATCCAATGGATGGTAGCCTTGTCATTATGGAAGGTAGTTCGTTGTTGAGATTTTGTTAGTCCAATGGATGGTATTCTTGTCATTATGCAAGGTAGTTTATTGTTGAGATTTTATTACTCCCATTGATGGTAGCCTGATCATTATGGAAGGTAGTTTGTTGTTGAGATTTTGTTACTCCAATGGATGGTAGCCTTGTCATTATGGAAGGTAGTTCGTTGTTAAGATTTTTCACTCTAATGGATTGTAGCCTTGTTATTATGGATGGTAGTTCGTTGATGAGATTTTGTTACTCCATTGGATGGTAGCTTTGTCATTACAGAAAGTAGTTCGTTGTTGTGATTTTGTTACTCTAATGGATGGTAGCCTTGTCATTATGGATGGTAGTTCATTGTTGACATTTTGTAACTCCAATGGATGGTAGCCTTTGTCATTATGAAAGGTAGTTCGTTGTTGAGATTTTGTTACTCCAATGGATGGTAGACTTGTCACTATGGAAGGTAGTTCATTGTTGAGATTTTGTTACTCCAATGGATGGTAGCCTTGTCATTATGGATGGTAGTTTGTAGTTGAGATTTTGTTACTCCATTGGATGGTAGCCTTGTCATTACCGAAAGTAGTTTGTTGTTGAGATTTTTTTACTCTAATGGATGGTAGCCTTGTCATTATGGAAGGTAGTTCATAGTTGACATTTTGTTACTCAAATGGATGGTAGCCTTTTCATTATGGAAGGTAGTTCATTGTTGAGATTTTTTTACTCCAATGTATGGTAGACTTGTCATTATGGAAGGTAGTGCGTTGTTGAGATTTTGTTACTCCAATAGATGGTAGCCTTGTCATTATGGATGGTAGTTTGTTGTTGAGATTTTGTTACTCCATTGGATGGTACCCTTGTCATTACCGAAATTAGTTCATTGTCAGATTTTCTTACTCCAATGGATGGTAACCTTTTCATTATGGAAGGTAGTTCGTTGTTGAGATTTTGTTACTCCAATGGATGGTAGACTTGTCATTATGGAAGGTAGTTCGTTGTTGAGATTTTGTTACATTAATGGATGGTAGACTCGTCATTGTGGAAGGTAGTTCGTTGTTGAGATTTGGTTACTCTAATGGATAGTAGCCTTGTCATTATGTAAGGTAGTTCGTTGTTGATGCTTTGTTACTCCAATTGATGGTAGCCTTGTCATTATGGAAGGTAGTTCGTTGTTGAGATTTTGTTACTCCAATGGATGGTACCCTTGTCATTACCGAAAGTAGTTCATTGTTCAGATTTTCTTACTCCAATTGATGGTAGCCTTGTCATTACGGAAGGTAGTTCGTTGTTGAGATTTTGTTACTTCAATGGATGGTATCCCTGTCATATGGAAGGTAGTTTGTTGTTAAGATTTTGTTACTCTAATGGATGGTATCCTTGTCATTATGGAAGGTAGTTCATTGTTGAGATTTTATTTCTCCAATGGATGGTAGCCTTGTCATTATGGAAGGTAGTTCGTTGTTGATATTATGTTACTCCAATGGATGGTAGCCTTTTCATTATGGAAGGAAGTTTGTTGTTGTTATTTTGTTACTTCAATGGATGGTAGCCTTGTCATTATGGAAGGTAGTTTGTTGTTGAGATTTTGTTACACCAATAGATGGTAGCCTTGTCATTATGGAAGGTAGTTCATTGTTGAGATTTTGTTACTCTAATGGTAAGTAGCCTTGTCATTATGTAAGGTAGTTTGTTGTTGATGTTTTGTTACTCCAATGGATGGTAGTCTTGTCATTATGGAAGTTAGTTCGTTGTTGAGATTTTGTTACTCCAATGGATGGTACCCTTGTCATTACCGAAAGTAGTTCATTGTTCAGATTTTCTTACTCCAATTGATGGTAGCCTTGTCATTACGGAAGGTAGTTCGTTGTTGAGATTTTGTTACTTCAATGGATGGTATCCCTGTCATTATGGAAGGTAGTTTGTTGTTAAGATTTTGTTACTCTAATGGATGGTATCCTTGTCATTATGGAAGGTAGTTCATTGTTGAGATTTTATTTCTCCAATGGATGGTAGCCTTGTCATTATGAAAGGTAGTTCGTTGTTGATATTTTGTTACTCCAATGGATGGTAGCCTTTTCATTATGGAAGGAAGTTTGTTGTTGTTATTTTGTTACTTCAATGGATGGTAGCCTTGTCATTATGGAAGGTAGTTAGTTGTTGAGATTTTGTTACACCAATGGTTGGTAGCCTTGTCATTATGGAAGGTAGTTCATTGTTGAGATTTTGTTACTCCAATAGATGATAAACTTGTCATTATGTAAGGTAGTTCTTTGTTGAGATTTTGTTACTCTAATGGATGGTAGCCTTGTCATTATTAAAGGTAGTTCGTTGTTGAGATTTTGTTACTCCAACGGATAGTAGACTTGTCATTATGGAATGTAGTTCGTTGTTGAGATTTTGTTAATCCAATGGATGGTAGCCTTGTCATTATGGAAGGTAGTTCGTTGTTGAGATTTTGTTAGTCCAATGGATGGTATTCTTGTCATTATGCAAGGTAGTTTATTGTTGAGATTTTATTACTCCCATGGATGGTAGCCTGGTCATTATGGAAGGTAGTTTGTTGTTGAGATTTTGTTACTCCAATGGATGGTAGCCTTGTCATTATGGAAGGTAGTTCGTTGTTAAGATTTTTTACTCTAATGGATTGTAGCCTTGTTATTATGGATGGTAGTTCGTTGATGAGATTTTGTTACTCCATTGGATGGTAGCTTTGTCATTACAGGAAGTAGTTCATTGTGGTGATTTTGTTACTCTAATGGATGGTAGCCTTGTCATTATGGAAGGTAGTTCATTGTTGACATTTTGTAACTCCAATGGATGGTAGCCTTTGTCATTATGAAAGGTAGTTCGTTGTTGAGATTTTGTTACTCCAATGGATGGTAGACTTGTCACTATGGAAGGTAGTTCATTGTTGAGATTTTGTTACTCCAATGGATGGTAGCCTTGTCATTATGGATGGTAGTTTGTAGTTGAGATTTTGTTACTCCATTGGATGGTAGCCTTGTCATTACCGAAAGTAGTTTGTTGTTGATATTTTTTTACTCTAATGGATGGTAGCCTTGTCATTATGGAAGGTAGTTCATAGTTGACATTTTGTTACTCAAATGGATGGTAGCCTTTTCATTATGGAAGGTAGTTCATTGTTGAGATTTTTTTACTCCAATGGATGGTAGACTTGTCATTATGGAAGGTAGTGCGTTGTTGAGATTTTGTTACTCCTATAGATGGTAGCCTTGTCATTATGGATGGTAGTTTGTTGTTGAGATTTTGTTACTCCATTGGATGGTACCCTTGTCATTACCGAAATTAATTCTTTGTCAGATTTTCTTACTCCAATGGATGGTAACCTTTTCATTATGGAAGGTAGTTCGTTGTTGAGATTTTGTTACTCCAATGGATGGTAGACTTGTCATTATGGAAGGTAGTTCGTTGTTGAGATTTTGTTACATTAATGGATGGTAGACTCGTCATTGTGGAAGGTAGTTCGTTGTTAAGATTTGGTTACTCTTATGGATGGTAGCCTTGTCATTATGTAAGGTAGTTCGTTGTTGATGCTTTGTTACTCCAATTGATGGTAGCCTTGTCATTATGGAAGGTAGTTCGTTGTTGAGATTTTGTTACTCCAATGGATGGTACCCTTGTCATTACCGAAAGTAGTTCATTGTTCAGATTTTCTTACTCCAATTGAGTGTAGCCTTGTCATTACGGAAGGTAGTTCGTTGTTGAGATTTTGTTACTTCAATGGATGGTATCCCTGTCATATGGAAGGTAGTTTGTTGTTAAGATTTTGTTACTCTAATGGATGGTATCCTTGTCATTATGGAAGGTAGTTCATTGTTGAGATTTTATTTCTCCAATGGATGGTAGCCTTGTCATTATGGAAGGTAGTTCGTTGTTGATATTTTGTTACTCCAATGGATGGTAGCCTTTTCATTATGGAAGGAAGTTTGTTGTTGTTATTTTGTTACTTCAATGGATGGTAGCCTTGTCATTATGGAAGGTAGTTCGTTGTTGAGATTTTGTTACACCAATAGATGGTAGCCTTGTCATTATGGAAGGTAGTTCATTGTTGAGATTTTGTTACTCTAATGGATAGTAGCCTTGTCATTATGTAAGGTAGTTTGTTGTTGATGTTTTGTTACTCCAATGGATGGTAGTCTTGTCATTATGGAAGTTAGTTCGTTGTTGAGATTTTGTTACTCCAATGGATGGTACCCTTGTCATTACCGAAAGTAGTTCATTGTTCAGATTTTCTTACTCCAATTGATGGTAGCCTTGTCATTACGGAAGGTAGTTCGTTGTTGAGATTTTGTTACTTCAATGGATGGTATCCCTGTCATTATGGAAGGTAGTTTGTTGTTAAGATTTTGTTACTCTAATGGATGGTATCCTTGTCATTATGGAAGGTAGTTCATTGTTGAGATTTTATTTCTCCAATGGATGGTAGCCTTGTCATTATGAAAGGTAGTTCGTTGTTGATATTTTGTTACTTCAATGGATGGTAGCCTTTTCATTATGGAAGGAAGTTTGTTGTTGTTATTTTGTTACTTCAATGGATGGTAGCCTTGTCATTATGGAAGGTAGTTCGTTGTTGAGATTTTGTTACACCAATGGATGGTAGCCTTGTCATTATGGAAGGTAGTTCATTGTTGAGATTTTGTTACTCCAATAGATGATAAACTTGTCATTATGTAAGGTAGTTCTTTGTTGAGATTTTGTTACTCTAATGGATGGTAGCCTTGTCATTATTAAAGGTAGTTCGTTGTTGAGATTTTGTTACTCCAACGGATAGTACACTTGTCATTATGGAATGTAGTTCGTTGTTGAGATTTTGTTAATCCAATGGATGGTAGCCTTGTCATTATGGAAGGTAGTTCGTTGTTGAGATTTTGTTAGTCCAATGGATGGTATTCTTTTCATTATGCAAGGTAGTTTATTGTTGAGATTTTATTACTCCCATGGATGGTAGCCTGGTCATTATGGAAGGTAGTTTGTTGTTGAGATTTTGTTACTCCAATGGATGGTAGCCTTGTCATTATGGAAGGTAGTTCGTTGTTAAGATTTTTTACTCTAATGGATTGTAGCCTTGTTATTATGGATGGTAGTTCGTTGATGAGATTTTGTTACTCCATTGGATGGTAGCTTTGTCATTACAGGAAGTAGTTCATTGTGGTGATTTTGTTACTCTAATGGATGGTAGCCTTGTCATTATGGAAGGTAGTTCATTGTTGACATTTTGTAACTCCAATGGATGGTAGCCTTTGTCATTATGAAAGGTAGTTCGTTGTTGAGATTTTGTTACTCCAATGGATGGTAGACTTGTCACTATGGAAGGTAGTTCATTGTTGAGATTTTGTTACTCCAATGGATGGTAGCCTTGTCATTATGGATGGTAGTTTGTAGTTGAGATTTTGTTACTCCATTGGATGGTAGCCTTGTCATTACCGAAAGTAGTTTGTTGTTGATATTTTTTTACTCTAATGGATGGTAGCCTTGTCATTATGGAAGGTAGTTCATAGTTGACATTTTGTTACTCAAATGGATGGTAGCCTTTTCATTATGGAAGGTAGTTCATTGTTGAGATTTTTTTACTCCAATGGATGGTAGACTTGTCATTATGGAAGGTAGTGCGTTGTTGAGATTTTGTTACTCCTATAGATGGTAGCCTTGTCATTATGGATGGTAGTTTGTTGTTGAGATTTTGTTACTCCATTGGATGGTACCCTTGTCATTACCGAAATTAATTCTTTGTCAGATTTTCTTACTCCAATGGATGGTAACCTTTTCATTATGGAAGGTAGTTCGTTGTTGAGATTTTGTTACTCCAATGGATGGTAGACTTGTCATTATGGAAGGTAGTTCGTTGTTGAGATTTTGTTACATTAATGGATGGTAGACTCGTCATTGTGGAAGGTAGTTCGTTGTTAAGATTTGGTTACTCTTATGGATGGTAGCCTTGTCATTATGTAAGGTAGTTCGTTGTTGATGCTTTGTTACTCCAATTGATGGTAGCCTTGTCATTATGGAAGGTAGTTCGTTGTTGAGATTTTGTTACTCCAATGGATGGTACCCTTGTCATTACCGAAAGTAGTTCATTGTTCAGATTTTCTTACTCCAATTGAGTGTAGCCTTGTCATTACGGAAGGTAGTTCGTTGTTGAGATTTTGTTACTTCAATGGATGGTATCCCTGTCATATGGAAGGTAGTTTGTTGTTAAGATTTTGTTACTCTAATGGATGGTATCCTTGTCATTATGGAAGGTAGTTCATTGTTGAGATTTTATTTCTCCAATGGATGGTAGCCTTGTCATTATGGAAGGTAGTTCGTTGTTGATATTTTGTTACTCCAATGGATGGTAGCCTTTTCATTATGGAAGGAAGTTTGTTGTTGTTATTTTGTTACTTCAATGGATGGTAGCCTTGTCATTATGGAAGGTAGTTCGTTGTTGAGATTTTGTTACACCAATAGATGGTAGCCTTGTCATTATGGAAGGTAGTTCATTGTTGAGATTTTGTTACTCTAATGGATAGTAGCCTTGTCATTATGTAAGGTAGTTTGTTGTTGATGTTTTGTTACTCCAATGGATGGTAGTCTTGTCATTATGGAAGTTAGTTCGTTGTTGAGATTTTGTTACTCCAATGGATGGTACCCTTGTCATTACCGAAAGTAGTTCATTGTTCAGATTTTCTTACTCCAATTGATGGTAGCCTTGTCATTACGGAAGGTAGTTCGTTGTTGAGATTTTGTTACTTCAATGGATGGTATCCCTGTCATTATGGAAGGTAGTTTGTTGTTAAGATTTTGTTACTCTAATGGATGGTATCCTTGTCATTATGGAAGGTAGTTCATTGTTGAGATTTTATTTCTCCAATGGATGGTAGCCTTGTCATTATGAAAGGTAGTTCGTTGTTGATATTTTGTTACTTCAATGGATGGTAGCCTTTTCATTATGGAAGGAAGTTTGTTGTTGTTATTTTGTTACTTCAATGGATGGTAGCCTTGTCATTATGGAAGGTAGTTCGTTGTTGAGATTTTGTTACACCAATGGATGGTAGCCTTGTCATTATGGAAGGTAGTTCATTGTTGAGATTTTGTTACTCCAATAGATGATAAACTTGTCATTATGTAAGGTAGTTCTTTGTTGAGATTTTGTTACTCTAATGGATGGTAGCCTTGTCATTATTAAAGGTAGTTCGTTGTTGAGATTTTGTTACTCCAACGGATAGTACACTTGTCATTATGGAATGTAGTTCGTTGTTGAGATTTTGTTAATCCAATGGATGGTAGCCTTGTCATTATGGAAGGTAGTTCGTTGTTGAGATTTTGTTAGTCCAATGGATGGTATTCTTTTCATTATGCAAGGTAGTTTATTGTTGAGATTTTATTACTCCCATGGATGGTAGCCTGGTCATTATGGAAGGTAGTTTGTTGTTGAGATTTTGTTACTCCAATGGATGGTAGCCTTGTCATTATGGAAGGTAGTTCGTTGTTAAGATTTTTTACTCTAATGGATTGTAGCCTTGTTATTATGGATGGTAGTTCGTTGATGAGATTTTGTTACTCCATTGGATGGTAGCTTTGTCATTACAGGAAGTAGTTCATTGTTGTGATTTTGTTACTCTAATGGATGGTAGCCTTGTCATTATGGAAGGTAGTTCATTGTTGACATTTTGTAACTCCAATGGATGGTAGCCTTTGTCATTATGAAAGGTAGTTCGTTGTTGAGATTTTGTTACTCCAATGGATGGTAGACTTGTCACTATGGAAGGTAGTTCATTGTTGAGATTTTGTTACTCCAATGGATGGTAGCCTTGTCATTATGGATGGTAGTTTGTAGTTGAGATTTTGTTACTCCATTGGATGGTAGCCTTGTCATTACCGAAAGTAGTTTGTTGTTGATATTTTTTTACTCTAATGGATGGTAGCCTTGTCATTATGGAAGGTAGTTCATAGTTGACATTTTGTTACTCAAATGGATGGTAGCCTTTTCATTATGGAAGGTAGTTCATTGTTGAGATTTTTTTACTCCAATGGATGGTAGACTTGTCATTATGGAAGGTAGTGCGTTGTTGAGATTTTGTTACTCCAATAGATGGTAGCCTTGTCATTATGGATGGTAGTTTGTTGTTGAGATTTTGTTACTCCATTGGATGGTACCCTTGTCATTACCGAAATTAGTTCTTTGTCAGATTTTCTTACTCCAATGGATGGTAACCTTTTCATTATGGAAGGTAGTTCGTTGTTGAGATTTTGTTACTCCAATGGATGGTAGACTTGTCATTATGGAAGGTAGTTCGTTGTTGAGATTTTGTTACATTAATGGATGGTAGACTCGTCATTGTGGAAGGTAGTTCGTTGTTAAGATTTGGTTACTCTTATGGATGGTAGCCTTGTCATTATGTAAGGTAGTTCGTTGTTGATGCTTTGTTAATCCAATTGATGGTAGCCTTGTCATTATGGAAGGTAGTTCGTTGTTGAGATTTTGTTACTCCAATGGATGGTACCCTTGTCATTACCGAAAGTAGTTCATTGTTCAGATTTTCTTACTCCAATTGATGGTAGCCTTGTCATTACAGAAGGTAGTTCGTTGTTGAGATTTTGTTACTTCAATGGATGGTATCCCTGTCATTATGGAAGGTAGTTTGTTGTTAAGATTTTGTTACTCTAATGGATGGTATCCTTGTCATTATGGAAGGTAGTTCATTGTTGAGATTTTATTTCTCCAATGGATGGTAGCCTTGTCATTATGGAAGGTAGTTCGTTGTTGATATTTGGTTACTCCAATGGATGGTAGCCTTTTCATTATGGAAGGAAGTTTGTTGTTGTTATTTTGTTACTTCAATGGATGGTAGCCTTGTCATTATGGAAGGTAGTTCGTTGTTGAGATTTTGTTACACCAATGGATGGTAGCCTTGTCATTATGGAAGGTAGTTCATTGTTGAGATTTTGTTACTCCAATAGATGATAAACTTGTCATTATGTAAGGTAGTTCATTGTTTAGATTTTGTTACTCTAATGGATGATAGCCTTGTCATTATTAAAGGTAGTTCGTTGTTGAGATTTTGTTACTCCAACGGATAGTAGACTTGTCATTATGGAATGTAGTTCGTTGTTGAGATTTTGTTAATCCAATGGATGGTAGCCTTGTCATTATGGAAGGTAGTTCGTTGTTGAGATTTTGTTAGTCCAATGGATGGTATTCTTGTCATTATGAAAGGTAGTTTATTGTTGAGATTTTATTACTCCCATGGATGGTAGCCTGGTCATTATGGAAGGTAGTTTGTTGTTGAGATTTTGTTACTCCAATGGATGGTAGCCTTGTCATTATGGAAGGTAGTTCGTTGTTAAGATTTTTTACTCTAATGGATTGTAGCCTTGTTATTATGGATGGTAGTTCGTTGATGAGATTTTGTTACTCCATTGGATGGTAGCTTTGTCAATACAGAAAGTAGTTCGTTGTTGTGATTTTGTTACTCTAATGGATGGTAGCCTTGTCATTATGGAAGGTAGTTCATTGTTGACATTTTGTAACTCCAATGGATGGTAGCCTTTGTCATTATGAAAGGTAGTTCGTTGTTGAGATTTTGTTACTCCAATGGATGGTAGACTTGTGACTATGGAAGGTAGTTCATTGTTGAGATTTTGTTACTCCAATGGATGGTAGCCTTGTCATTATGGATGGTAATTTGTAGTTGAGATTTTGTTACTCCATTGGATGGTAGCCTTGTCATTACCGAAAGTAGTTTGTTGTTGAGATTTTTTTACTCTAATGGATGGTAGCCTTGTCATTATGGAAGGTAGTTCATAGTTGACATTTTGTTACTCAAATGGATGGTAGCCTTTTCATTATGGAAGGTAGTTCATTGTTGAGATTTTTTTACTCCAATGGATGGTAGACTTGTAATTATGGAAGGTAGTGCGTTGTTGAGATTTTGTTACTCCAATAGATGGTAGCCTTGTCATTATGGATGGTAGTTTGTTGTTGAGATTTTGTTACTCCATTGGATGGTACCCTTGTCATTACCGAAATTAGTTCATTGTCAGATTTTCTTACTCCAATGGATGGTAACCTTTTCATTATGGAAGGTAGTTCGTTGTTGAGATTTTGTTACTCCAATGGATGGTAGACTTGTCATTATGGAAGGTAGTTCGTTGTTGAGACTTTGTTACACTAATGGATGGTAGACTCGTCATTGTGGAAGGTAGTTCGTTGTTGAGATTTGGTTACTCTAATGGATAGTAGCCTTGTCATTATGTAAGGTAGTTCGTTGTTGATGCTTTGTTACTCCAATTGATGGTAGCCTTGTCATTATGGAAGGTAGTTCGTTGTTGAGATTTTGTTACTCCAACGGATAGTAGACTTGTCATTATGGAATGTAGTTCGTTGTTGAGATTTTGTTAATCCAATGGATGGTAGCCTTGTCATTATGGAAGGTAGTTCGTTGTTGAGATTTTGTTAGTCCAATGGATGGTATTCTTGTCATTATGCAAGGTAGTTTATTGTTGAGATTTTATTACTCCCATGGATGGTAGCCTGGTCATTATGGAAGGTAGTTTGTTGTTGAGATTTTGTTACTCCAATGGATGGTAGCCTTGTCATTATGGAAGGTAGTTCGTTGTTAAGATTTTTTACTCTAATGGATTGTAGCCTTGTTATTATGGATGGTAGTTCGTTGATGAGATTTTGTTACTCCATTGGATGGTAGCTTTGTCATTACAGAAAGTAGTTCGTTGTTGTGATTTTGTTACTCTAATGGATGGTAGCCTTGTCATTATGGAAGGTAGTTCATTGTTGACATTTTGTAACTCCAATGGATGGTAGCCTTTGTCATTATGAAAGGTAGTTCGTTGTTGAGATTTTGTTTCTCCAATGGATGGTAGACTTGTCACTATGGATGGTAGTTCATTGTTGAGATTTTGTTACTCCAATGGATGGTAGCCTCGTCATTATGGATGGTAGTTTGTAGTTGAGATTTTGTTACTCCATTGGATGGTAGCCTTGTCATTACCGAAAGTAGTTTGTTGTTGAGATTTTTCTACTCTAATGGATGGTAGCCTTGTCATTATGGAAGGTAGTTCATAGTTGACATTTTGTTACACAAATGGATGGTAGCCTTTTCATTATGGAATGTAGTTCATTGTTGAGATTTTTTTACTCCAATGTATGGTAGACTTGTCATTATGGAAGGTAGTGCGTTGTTGAGATTTTGGTACTCCAATAGATGGTAGCCTTGTCATTATGGATGGTAGTTTGTTGTTGAGATTTTGTTACTCCATTGGATGGTACCCTTGTCATTACCAAAATTAGTTCATTGTCAGATTTTCTTACTCCAATGGATGGTAACCTTTTCATTATGGAAGGTAGTTCGTTGTTGAGATTTTGTTACTCCAATGGATGGTAGACTTGTCATTATGGAAGGTAGTTCGTTGTTGAGATTTTGTTACATTAATGGATGGTAGACTCGTCATTGTGGAAGGTAGTTCGTTGTTGAGATTTGGTTACTCTAATGCATAGTAGCCTTGTCATTATGTAAGGTAGTTCGTTGTTGATGTTTTGTTACTCCCATTGATGGTAGCCTTGTCATTATGGAAGGTAGTTCGTTGTTGAGATTTTGTTACTCCAATGGATGGTACCCTTGTCATTACCGAAAGTAGTTCATTGTTCAGATTTTCTTACTCCAATTGATGGTAGCCTTGTCATTACGGAAGGTAGTTCGTTGTTGAGATTTTGTTACTTCAATGGATGGTATCCCTGTCATTATGGAAGGTAGTTTGTTGTTAAGATTTTGTTACTCTAATGGATGGTATCCTTGTCATTATGGAAGGTAGTTCATTGTTGAGATTTTATTTCTCCAATGGATGGTAGCCTTGTCATTATTAAAGGTAGTTCGTTGTTGAGATTTTGTTACTCCAACGGATAGTAGACTTGTCATTATGGAATGTAGTTCGTTGTTGAGATTTTGTTAATCCAATGGATGGTAGCCTTGTCATTATGGAAGGTAGTTCGTTGTTGAGATTTTGTTAGTCCAATGGATGGTATTCTTGTCATTATGCAAGGTAGTTTATTGTTGAGATTTTATTACTCCCATGGATGGTAGCCTGGTCATTATGGAAGGTAGTTTGTTGTTGAGATTTTGTTACTCCAATGGATGGTAGCCTTGTCATTATGGAAGGTAGTTCGTTGTTAAGATTTTTTACTCTAATGGATTGTAGCCTTGTTATTATGGATGGTAGTTCGTTGATGAGATTTTGTTACTCCATTGGATGGTAGCTTTGTCATTACAGGAAGTAGTTCATTGTTGTGATTTTGTTACTCTAATGGATGGTAGCCTTGTCATTATGGAAGGTAGTTCATTGTTGACATTTTGTAACTCCAATGGATGGTAGCCTTTGTCATTATGAAAGGTAGTTCGTTGTTGAGATTTTGTTACTCCAATGGATGGTAGACTTCTCACTATGGAAGGTAGTTCATTGTTGAGATTTTGTTACTCCAATGGATGGTAGCCTTGTCATTATGGATGGTAGTTTGTAGTTGAGATTTTGTTACTCCATTGGATGGTAGCCTTGTCATTACCGAAAGTAGTTTGTTGTTGATATTTTTTTACTCTAATGGATGGTAGCCTTGTCATTATGGAAGGTAGTTCATAGTTGACATTTTGTTACTCAAATGGATGGTAGCCTTTTCATTATGGAAGGTAGTTCATTGTTGAGATTTTTTTACTCCAATGGATGGTAGACTTGTCATTATGGAAGGTAGTGCGTTGTTGAGATTTTGTTACTCCAATAGATGGTAGCCTTGTCATTATGGATGGTAGTTTGTTGTTGAGATTTTGTTACTCCATTGGATGGTACCCTTGTCATTACCGAAATTAGTTCTTTGTCAGATTTTCTTACTCCAATGGATGGTAACCTTTTCATTATGGAAGGTAGTTCGTTGTTGAGATTTTGTTACTCCAATGGATGGTAGACTTGTCATTATGGAAGGTAGTTCGTTGTTGAGATTTTGTTACATTAATGGATGGTAGACTCGTCATTATGGAAGGTAGTTCGTTGTTAAGATTTGGTTACTCTTATGAATAGTAGCCTTGTCATTATGTAAGGTAGTTCGTTGTTGATGCTTTGTTACTCCAATTGATGGTATCCTTGTCATTATGGAAGGTAGTTCGTTGTTGAGATTTTGTTACTCCAATGGATGGTACCCTTGTCGTTACCGAAAGTAGTTCATTGTTCAGATTTTCTTACTCCAATTGATGGTAGCCTTGTCATTACGGAAGGTAGTTCGTTGTTGAGATTTTGTTACTTCAATGGATGGTATCCCTGTCATTATGGAAGGTAGTTTGTTGTTAAGATTTTGTTACTCTAATGGATGGTATCCTTGTCATTATGGAAGGTAGTTCATTGTTGAGATTTTATTTCTCCAATGGATGGTAGCCTTGTCATTATGGAAGGTAGTTCGTTGTTGATATTTGGTTACTCCAATGGATGGTAGCCTTTTCATTATGGAAGGAAGTTTGTTGTTGTTATTTTGTTACTTCAATGGATGGTAGCCTTGTCATTATGGAAGGTAGTTCGTTGTTGAGATTTTGTTACACCAATGGATGGTAGCCTTGTCATTATGGAAGGTAGTTCATTGTTGAGATTTTGTTACTCCAATAGATGATAAACTTGTCATTATGTAAGGTAGTTCATTGTTGAGATTTTGTTACTCTAATGGATGGTAGCCTTGTCATTATTAAAGGTAGTTCGTTGTTGAGATTTTGTTACTCCAACGGATAGTAGACTTGTCATTATGGAATGTAGTTTGTTGTTGAGATTTTGTTAATCCAATGGATGGTAGCCTTGTCATTATGGAAGGTAGTTCGTTGTTGAGATTTTGTTAGTCCAATGGATGGTATTCTTGTCATTATGCAAGGTAGTTTATTGTTGAGATTTTATTACTCCCATGGATGGTAGGCTGGTCATTATGGAAGGTAGTTTGTTGTTGAGATTTTGTTACTCCAATGGATGGTAGCCTTGTCATTATGGAAGGTAGTTCGTTGTTAAAATTTTTTACTCTAATGGATTGTAGCCTTGTTATTATGGATGGTAGTTCGTTGATGAGATTTTGTTACTCCATTGGATGGTAGCTTTGTCATTACAGAAAGTAGTTCGTTGTTGTGATTTTGTTACTCTAATGGATGGTAGCCTTGTCATTATGGAAGGTAGTTCATTGTTGACATTTTGTAACTCCAATGGATGGTAGCCTTTGTCATTATGAAAGGTAGTTCGTTGTTGAGATTTTGTTACTCCAATGGATGGTAGACTTGTCACTATGGAAGGTAGTTCATTGTTGAGATTTTGTTACTCCAATGGATGGTAGCCTTGTCATTATGGATGGTAGTTTGTAGTTGAGATTTTGTTACTCCATTGGATGGTAGCCTTGTCATTACCGAAAGTAGTTTGATGTTGAGATTTTTTTACTCTAATGGATGGTAGCCTTGTCATTATGGAAGGTAGTTCATAGTTGACATTTTGTTACTCAAATGGATGGTAGCCTTTTCATTATGGAAGGTAGTTCATTGTTGAGATTTTTTTACTCCAATGTATGGTACACTTGTCATTATGGAAGGTAGTGCGTTGTTGAGATTTTGTTACTGCAATAGATGGTATCCTTGTCATTATGGATGGTAGTTTGTTGTTGAGATTTTGTTACTCCATTGGATGGTACCCTTGTCATTACCGAAATTAGTTCATTGTCAGATTTTCTTACTCCAATGGATGGTAACCTTTTCATTATGGAAGGCAGTTCGTTGTTGAGATTTTGTTACTCCAATGGATGGTAGACTTGTCATTATGAAAGGTAGTTCGTTGTTGAGATTTTGTTACATTAATGGATGGTAGACTCGTCATTGTTGAAGGTAGTTCGTTGTTGAGATTTGGTTACTCTAATGGATAGTAGCCTTGTCATTATGTAAGGTAGTTCGTTGTTGATGCTTTGTTACTCCAATTGATGGTAGCCTTGTCATTATGGAAGGTAGTTCGTTGTTGAGATTTTGTTACTCCAATGGATGGTACCCTTGTCATTACCGAAAGTAGTTCATTGTTCAGATTTTCTTACTCCAATTGATGGTAGCCTTGTCATTACGGAAGGTAGTTCGTTGTTGAGATTTTGTTACTTCAATGGATGGTATCCCTGTCATTATGGAAGGTAGTTTGTTGTTAAGATTTTGTTACTCTAATGGATGGTATCCTTGTCATTATGGAAGGTAGTTCATTGTTGAGATTTTATTTCTCCAATGGATGGTAGCCTTGTCATTATGGAAGGTAGTTCGTTGTTGTTATTTTGTTACTCCAATGGATGGTAGCCTTTTCATTATGGAAGGAAGTTTGTTGTTGTTATTTTGTTACTTCAATGGATGGTAGCCTTGTCATTATGGAAGGTAGTTCGTTGTTGAGATTTTGTTACACCAATGGATGGTAGCCTTGTCATTATGGAAGGTAGTTCATTGTTGAGATTTTGTTACTCCAATAGATGATAAACTTGTCATTATGTAAGGTAGTTCTTTGTTGAGATTTTGTTACTCTAATGGATGGTAGCCTTGTCATTATTAAAGGTAGTTCGTTGTTGAGATTTTGTTACTCCAACGGATAGTAGACTTGTCATTATGGAATGTAGTTCGTTGTTGAGATTTTGTTAATCCAATGGATGGTAGCCTTGTCATTATGGAAGGTAGTTCGTTGTTGAGATTTTGTTAGTCCAATGGATCGTATTCTTGTCATTATGCAAGGTAGTTTATTGTTGAGATTTTATTACTCCCATGGATGGTAGCCTGGTCATTATGGAAGGTAGTTTGTTGTGGAGCTTTTGTTACTCCAATGGATGGTAGCCTTGTCATTATGGAAGGTAGTTCGTTGTTAAGATTTTTTACTCTAATGGATTGTAGCCATGTTATTATGGATGGTAGTTCGTTGATGAGATTTTGTTACTCCATTGGATGGTAGCTTTGTCATTACAGAAAGTAGTTCGTTGTTGTGATTTTGTTACTCTAATGGATGGTAGCCTTGTCATTATGGAAGGTAGTTCATTGTTGACATTTTGTAACTCCAATGGATGGTAGCCTTTGTCATTATGAAAGGTAGTTCGTTGTTGAGATTTTGTTACTCCAATGGATGGTAGACTTGACACTATGGAAGGTAGTTCATTGTTGAGATTTTGTTACTCCAATGGATGGTAGCCTTGTCATTATGGATGGTAGTTTGTAGTTGAGATTTTGTTACTCCATTGGATGGTAGCCTTGTCATTACCGAAAGTAGTTTGTTGTTGAGATTTTTTTACTCTAATGGATGGTAGCCTTGTCATTATTGAAGGTAGTTCATAGTTGACATTTTGTTACTCAAATGGATGGTAGCCTTTTCATTATGGAAGGTAGTTCATTGTTGAGATTTTTTTACTCCAATGGATTGTAGACCTGTCATTATAGAAGGTAGTGCATTGTTGAGATTTTGTTACTCCAATAGATGGTAGCCTTGTCATTATGGATGGTAGTTTGTTGTTGAGATTTTGTTACTCCATTGGATGGTACCCTTGTCATTACCGAAATTAGTTCATTGTCAGATTTTCTTACTCCAATGGATGGTAACCTTTTCATTATGGAAGGCAGTTCGTTGTTGAGATTTTGTTACTCCAATGGATGGTAGACTTGTCATTATGAAAGGTAGTTCGTTGTTGAGATTTTGTTACATTAATGGATGGTAGACTCGTCATTGTGGAAGGTAGTTCGTTGTTGAGATTTGGTTACTCTAATGGATAGTAGCCTTGTCATTATGTAAGGTAGTTCGTTGTTGATGCTTTGTTACTCCAATTGATGGTAGCCTTGTCATTATGGAAGGTAGTTTGTTGTTGAGATTTTGTTACTCCAATGGATGGTACCCTTGTCATTACCGAAAGTAGTTCATTGTTCAGATTTTCTTACTCCAATTGATGGTAGCCTTGTCATTACGGAAGGTAGTTCGTTGTTGAGATTTTGTTACTTCAATGGATGGTATCCCTGTCATTATGGAAGGTAGTTTGTTGTTAAGATTTTGTTACTCTAATGGATGGTATCCTTGTCATTATGGAAGGTAGTTCATTGTTGAGATTTTATTTCTCCAATGGATGGTAGCCTTGTCATTATGGAAGGTAGTTCGTTGTTGATATTTTGTTACTCCAATGGATGGTAGCCTTTTCATTATGGAAGGAAGTTTGTTGTTGTTATTTTGTTACTTCAATGGATGGTAGCCTTGTCATTATGGAAGGTAGTTCGTTGTTGAGATTTTGTTACACCAATGGATGGTAGCCTTGTCATTATGGAAGGTAGTTCATTGTTGAGATTTTGTTACTCCAATAGATGATAAACTTGTCATTATGTAAGGTAGTTCTTTGTTGAGATTTTGTTACTCTAATGGATGGTAGCCTTGTCATTATTAAAGGTAGTTCGTTGTTGAGATTTTGTTACTCCAACGGATAGTAGACTTGTCATTATGGAATGTAGTTCGTTGTTGAGATTTTGTTAATCCAATGGATGGTAGCCTTGTCATTATGGAAGGTAGTTCGTTGTTGAGATTTTGTTAGTCCAATGGATGGTATTCTTGTCATTATGCAAGGTAGTTTATTGTTGAGATTTTATTACTCCCATGGATGGTAGCCTGGTCATTATGGAAGGTAGTTTGTTGTGGAGATTTTGTTACTCCAATGGATGGTAGCCTTGTCATTATGGAAGGTAGTTCGTTGTTAAGATTTTTTACTCTAATGGATTGTAGCCATGTTATTATGGATGGTAGTTCGTTGATGAGATTTTGTTACTCCATTGGATGGTAGCTTTGTCATTACAGAAAGTAGTTCGTTGTTGTGATTTTGTTACTCTAATGGATGGTAGCCTTGTCATTATGGAAGGTAGTTCATTGTTGACATTTTGTAACTCCAATGGATGGTAGCCTTTGTCATTATGAAAGGTAGTTCGTTGTTGAGATTTTGTTACTCCAATGGATGGTAGACTTGACACTATGGAAGGTAGTTCATTGTTGAGATTTTGTTACTCCAATGGATGGTAGCCTTGTCATTATGGATGGTAGTTTGTAGTTGAGATTTTGTTACTCCATTGGATGGTAGCCTTTTCATTACCGAAAGTAGTTTGATGTTGAGATTTTTTTACTCTAATGGATGGTAGCCTTGTCATTATGGAAGGTAGTTCATAGTTGACATTTTGTTACTCAAATGGATGGTAGCCTTTTCATTATGGAAGGTAGTTCATTGTTGAGATTTTTTTACTCCAATGGATTGTAGACCTGTCATTATGGAAGGTAGTGCATTGTTGAGATTTTGTTACTCCAGTAGATGGTAGCCTTGTCATTATGGATGGTAGTTTGTTGTTGAGATTTTGTTACTCCATTGGATGGTACCCTTGTCATTACCGAAATTAGTTCATTGTCAGATTTTCTTACTCCAATGGATGGTAACCTTTTCATTATGGAAGGCAGTTCGTTGTTGAGATTTTGTTACTCCAATGGATGGTAGACTTGTCATTATGAAAGGTAGTTCGTTGTTGAGATTTTGTTACATTAATGGATGGTAGACTCGTCATTGTGGAAGGTAGTTCGTTGTTGAGATTTGGTTACTCTAATGGATAGTAGCCTTGTCATTATGTAAGGTAGTTCGTTGTTGATGCTTTGTTACTCCAATTGATGGTAGCCTTGTCATTATGGAAGGTAGTTCGTTGTTGAGATTTTGTTACTCCAATGGATGGTACCCTTGTCATTACCGAAAGTAGTTCATTGTTCAGATTTTCTTACTCCAATTGATGGTAGCCTTGTCATTACGGAAGGTAGTTCGTTGTTGAGATTTTGTTACTTCAATGGATGGTATCCCTGTCATTATGGAAGGTAGTTTGTTGTTAAGATTTTGTTACTCTAATGGATGGTATCCTTGTCATTATGGAAGGTAGTTCATTGTTGAGATTTTATTTCTCCAATGGATGGTAGCCTTGTCATTATGGAAGGTAGTTCGTTGTTGTTATTTTGTTACTCCAATGGATGGTAGCCTTTTCATTATGGAAGGTAGTTCATTGTTGAGATTTTTTTACTCCAATGGATTGTAGACCTGTCATTATAGAAGGTAGTGCATTGTTGAGATTTTGTTACTCCAATAGATGGTAGCCTTGTCATTATGGATGGTAGTTTGTTGTTGAGATTTTGTTACTCCATTGGATGGTACCCTTGTCATTACCGAAATTAGTTCATTGTCAGATTTTCTTACTCCAATGGATGGTAACCTTTTCATTATGGAAGGCAGTTCGTTGTTGAGATTTTGTTACTCCAATGGATGGTAGACTTGTCATTATGAAAGGTAGTTCGTTGTTGAGATTTTGTTACATTAATGGATGGTAGACTCGTCATTGTGGAAGGTAGTTCGTTGTTGAGATTTGGTTACTCTAATGGATAGTAGCCTTGTCATTATGTAAGGTAGTTCGTTGTTGATGCTTTGTTACTCCAATTGATGGTAGCCTTGTCATTATGGAAGGTAGTTTGTTGTTGAGATTTTGTTACTCCAATGGATGGTACCCTTGTCATTACCGAAAGTAGTTCATTGTTCAGATTTTCTTACTCCAATTGATGGTAGCCTTGTCATTACGGAAGGTAGTTCGTTGTTGAGATTTTGTTACTTCAATGGATGGTATCCCTGTCATTATGGAAGGTAGTTTGTTGTTAAGATTTTGTTACTCTAATGGATGGTATCCTTGTCATTATGGAAGGTAGTTCATTGTTGAGATTTTATTTCTCCAATGGATGGTAGCCTTGTCATTATGGAAGGTAGTTCGTTGTTGATATTTTGTTACTCCAATGGATGGTAGCCTTTTCATTATGGAAGGAAGTTTGTTGTTGTTATTTTGTTACTTCAATGGATGGTAGCCTTGTCATTATGGAAGGTAGTTCGTTGTTGAGATTTTGTTACACCAATGGATGGTAGCCTTGTCATTATGGAAGGTAGTTCATTGTTGAGATTTTGTTACTCCAATAGATGATAAACTTGTCATTATGTAAGGTAGTTCTTTGTTGAGATTTTGTTACTCTAATGGATGGTAGCCTTGTCATTATTAAAGGTAGTTCGTTGTTGAGATTTTGTTACTCCAACGGATAGTAGACTTGTCATTATGGAATGTAGTTCGTTGTTGAGATTTTGTTAATCCAATGGATGGTAGCCTTGTCATTATGGAAGGTAGTTCGTTGTTGAGATTTTGTTAGTCCAATGGATGGTATTCTTGTCATTATGCAAGGTAGTTTATTGTTGAGATTTTATTACTCCCATGGATGGTAGCCTGGTCATTATGGAAGGTAGTTTGTTGTGGAGATTTTGTTACTCCAATGGATGGTAGCCTTGTCATTATGGAAGGTAGTTCGTTGTTAAGATTTTTTACTCTAATGGATTGTAGCCATGTTATTATGGATGGTAGTTCGTTGATGAGATTTTGTTACTCCATTGGATGGTAGCTTTGTCATTACAGAAAGTAGTTCGTTGTTGTGATTTTGTTACTCTAATGGATGGTAGCCTTGTCATTATGGAAGGTAGTTCATTGTTGACATTTTGTAACTCCAATGGATGGTAGCCTTTGTCATTATGAAAGGTAGTTCGTTGTTGAGATTTTGTTACTCCAATGGATGGTAGACTTGACACTATGGAAGGTAGTTCATTGTTGAGATTTTGTTACTCCAATGGATGGTAGCCTTGTCATTATGGATGGTAGTTTGTAGTTGAGATTTTGTTACTCCATTGGATGGTAGCCTTGTCATTACCGAAAGTAGTTTGATGTTGAGATTTTTTTACTCTAATGGATGGTAGCCTTGTCATTATGGAAGGTAGTTCATAGTTGACATTTTGTTACTCAAATGGATGGTAGCCTTTTCATTATGGAAGGTAGTTCATTGTTGAGATTTTTTTACTCCAATGGATTGTAGACCTGTCATTATGGAAGGTAATGCATTGTTGAGATTTTGTTACTCCAGTAGATGGTAGCCTTGTCATTATGGATGGTAGTTTGTTGTTGAGATTTTGTTACTCCATTGGATGGTACCCTTGTCATTACCGAAATTAGTTCATTGTCAGATTTTCTTACTCCAATGGATGGTAACCTTTTCATTATGGAAGGCAGTTCGTTGTTGAGATTTTGTTACTCCAATGGATGGTAGACTTGTCATTATGAAAGGTAGTTCGTTGTTGAGATTTTGTTACATTAATGGATGGTAGACTCGTCATTGTGGAAGGTAGTTCGTTGTTGAGATTTGGTTACTCTAATGGATAGTAGCCTTGTCATTATGTAAGGTAGTTCGTTGTTGATGCTTTGTTACTCCAATTGATGGTAGCCTTGTCATTATGGAAGGTAGTTCGTTGTTGAGATTTTGTTACTCCAATGGATGGTACCCTTGTCATTACCGAAAGTAGTTCATTGTTCAGATTTTCTTACTCCAATTGATGGTAGCCTTGTCATTACGGAAGGTAGTTCGTTGTTGAGATTTTGTTACTTCAATGGATGGTATCCCTGTCATTATGGAAGGTAGTTTGTTGTTAAGATTTTGTTACTCTAATGGATGGTATCCTTGTCATTATGGAAGGTAGTTCATTGTTTAGATTTTATTTCTCCAATGGATGGTAGCCTTGTCATTATGGAAGGTAGTACGTTGTTGATATTTTGTTACTCCAATGGATGGTAGCCTTTTCATTATGGAAGGAAGTTTGTTGTTGTTATTTTGTTACTTCAATGGATGGTAGCCTTGTCATTATGGAAGGTAGTTCGTTGTTGAGATTTTGTTACACCAATGGATGGTAGCCTTGTCATTATGGAAGGTAGTTCATTGTTGAGATTTTGTTACTCCAATAGATGATAAACTTGTCATTATGTAAGGTAGTTCTTTGTTGAGATTTTGTTACTCTAATGGATGGTAGCCTTGTCATTATTAAAGGTAGTTCGTTGTTGAGATTTTGTTACTCCAACGGATAGTAGACTTGTCATTATGGAATGTAGTTCGTTGTTGAGATTTTGTTAATCCAATGGATGGTAGCCTTGTCATTATGGAAGGTAGTTCGTTGTTGAGATTTTGTTAGTCCAATGGATGGTATTCTTGTCATTATGCAAGGTAGTTTATTGTTGAGATTTTATTACTCCCATGGATGGTAGCCTGGTCATTATGGAATGTAGTTTGTTGTGGAGATTTTGTTACTCCAATGGATGGTAGCCTTGTCATTATTGAAGGTAGTTCGTTGTTGAGATTTTGTTACTCCAATGGATGGTAGCCTTGTCATTATGGAAGGTAGTTCATTGATGAGATTTTATTACTCCAATGGATGATAGCCTTGTCATTATGGAAGGTAGTTCGTTGTTGAGATTTTGTTACACCAATGTATGGTAGGCTTGTCATTATGGAAGGTGGTTCGTTGTTGAGATTTTGTTAATCCAATGGATGGTATTCATGTCATTATGGAAGGTAGTTCGTTGTTGAGATTTTGTTACTCCAATGGATGGTATCCTTGTCATTATGGAAGGTTGTTCATTGATGATAATTTATTACTCCAATGGATGATAGACTTGTCATTATGGAAGGTAGTTCGTTGTTGAGATTTTGTTACACCAATGGATGGTAGGCTTGTCATTATGGAAGGTGGTTCGTTGTTGAGATTTTGTTAATCCAATGGATGGTATTCGTGCCATTATGGAAGGTAGTTCGTTGTTGAGATTTTGTTACTCCATTGGATGGTAGCCTTGTCATTATGGAAGGTAGTTCATTGTTGACATTTTGTTACTCCAATGGATGGTAGCCTTTTCATTATGGAAGGTAGTTCGTTGTTGAGATTTTGTTACTCAAATGGATGGTATCCTTGCCATTACGGAAGGTAGTTCGTTGTTGAGATTTTGTTTCTCCAATGGATGGTAGCCTTCTCATTATGGAAGGTAGTTTCTTGTTGAGATTTTATTACTCCAATGGATGGTAGCCTTGCCATTATGGAAGGTAGTTCGTTGTTGAGATTTTGTTAATCCAATGGATGGTACCCTTGTAATTATGGAAGGTTGATTGTTGTTGAGATTTTGTTACTCCAATGGATGGTAGCCTTTTCATTATGGAAGATAGTTTGTTGTTGAGATTTTGTTACTCAAATGGATGGTATCCTTTTTATTATGGAAGGTAGTTCGTTGTTGAGATTTTATTACACCAATGGATGGTAGCTTTGTCATAATGGAAGGTAGTTTGTTGCTGAGATTTTGTTACTCCAATTGATGGTAGCCTTGTGATTATGGAAGGTAGTTCCTTGTTTAAGTTTTGTTACTCCAATGTATGGTAGCCTTGTCATTATGGATGGTAGTTTTTTGATGAGATTTTATTACTCAATTGGATGGTAGAATTGTCATTACAGAAAGTAGTTCGTTGTTGAGATTTTGTTACTCTAATGGATGGTAGCCTTGTCATTATGCAAGGTAGTTCATTGTTGACATTTTGTTACTCCAATTTATGGTAGCCTTGTCATTATGGAAGGTAGTTTGTTGTTTAGATTTTGTTACTCCAATGGATGGTAGACTTGTCATTATGGAAGGTAGTTCGTTGTTGAGATTTTGTTACACTAATGGATGGTAGACTCGTCGTTGTGGAAGGTAGTTCGTTGTTAAGATTTGGTTACTCTAATGGATAGTAGCCTTGTCATTATGTAAGGTAGTTCGTTGTTGATGCTTTGTTACTCCAATTGATGGTAATCTTGTCATTATGGAAGGTAGTTCGTTGTTGAGATTTTGTTACTCCAATGGATGGTAGCCTGGTCATTATTGAAGGTAGTTCGTTGTTGAGATTTTGTTACTCCAATGGATGGTAGCCTTGTCATTTTGGAAGGTAGTTCATTGATGAGATTTTATTACTCCAATGGATGATAGCCTTGTCATTATGGAAGGTAGTTCGTTGTTGAGATTTTGTTACACCAATGTATGGTAGGCTTGTCATTATGGAAGGTGGTTCGTTGTTGAGATTTTGTTAATCCAATGGATGGTATTCGTGCCATTATGGAAGGTAGTTCGTTGTTGAGATTTTGTTACTCCATTGGATGGTAGCCTTGTCATTATGGAAGGTAGTTCATTGTTGACATTTTGTTACTCCAATGGATGGTAGCCTTTTCATTATGGAAGGTAGTTCGTTTTTGAGATTTTGTTAATCAAATGGATGGTATCCTTGCCATTACGGAAGGTAGTTCGTTGTTGAGATTTTGTTTCTCCAATGGATGGTAGCCTTCTCATTATGGAAGGTAGTTTCTTGTTGAGATTTTATTACTCCAATGGATGGTAGCCTTGCCATTATGGAAGGTAGTTCGTTGTTGGAATTTCGTTACAACAATGGATGGTACCCTTGTAATTATGGAAGGTTGATTGTTGTTGAGATTTTGTTACTCCAATGGATGGTAGCCTTTTCATTATGGAAGGTTGATTGTTGTTGAGATTTTGTTACTCCAATGGATGGTAGCCTTTTCATTATGGAAGATAGTTTGTTGTTGAGATTTTGTTACTCAAATGGATGGTATCCTTTTTATTATGGAAGGTAGTTCGTTGTTGAGATTTTATTACACCAATGGATGGTAGCTTTGTCATAATGGAAGGTAGTTTGTTGCTGAGATTTTGTTGCTCCAATTTATGGTAGCCTTGTGATTATGGAAGGTAGTTCCTTGTTTAAATTTTGTTACTCCAATGTATGGTAGCCTTGTCATTATGGATGGTAGTTTTTTGATGAGATTTTGTTACTCAATTAGATGGTAGAATTGTCATTACAGAAAGTAGTTCGTTGTTGAGATTTTGTTAATCTAATGGATGGTAGCCTTGTCATTATGCAAGGTAGTTCATTGTTGACATTTTGTTACTCCAATGAATGGTAGCCTTGTCATTATGGAAGGTAGTTTTTTTTTGAGATTTTGTTACTCCAATGGATGGTAGACTTGTCATTATGGAAGGTAGTTCGTTGTTGATATTTTGTTACTCCAATGGATGATAGCCTTGTCATTATGGATGGTATTTCGTTGTTGAGATTTTGTTACTCCATTGGATGGTACCCTTGTCATTACCGAAAGTAGTTCGTTGTTAAAATTTTGTTACTCCAATGGATGGTAGCCTTGTCATTACAGAAGGTAGTCCGTTGTTGAGATTTCGTTACAACAATGGATGGTATCCTTGTCATTAAGGAAGGTAGTTCGTTGTTGAGATTTTGTTACTCTAATGGATAGTATCCTTGTAATTATGGTAGGTAGTTCATTGTTGAGATTTTGTTTCTCCAATGGATGGTAGCCTTTTCATTATGGAAGATAGTGCGTTGTTGATATTTTGTACTCCAATTGATGGTAACCTTTTCATTACAAAAGGTAGTAAGTTGTTGAGATTTTGTTACTCAAATGGATGGTAGACTTGTCATTATGGAAGGTAGTTCGTTGTTGAGATTTTGTTACACTAATGGATGGTAGACTTGTCATTGTGGAAGGTAGTTCGTTGTTGAGATTTTGTTACTCTAATGGATAGTAGCCTTGTCATTATGTAAGGTAGTTCGTTGTTTATGTTTTCTTACTCCAATGGATTGTAGCCTTGTCATTATGGAAGGTAGTTCATTGAGGAGATTTTATTACTACAATTGATGATAGCCTTGTGATTATGGAAGGTGGTTCGTTGTTGATATTTTGTTAATCCAATGGATGGTATTTGTGTAATTATGGAAGGTAGTTCGTTGTTGAGATTTTGTTACTCCATTTGATGGTAGCCTTGTCATCATGGAAGGTAGTTCATTGTTGACATTTTGTTACTCCAATGGATGGTAGCCTTTTCATTATGTAAGGTAGTTTGTTGTTGAGATTTTGTTACTCAAATGGATGGTATCCTTGCCATTACGGAAGGTAGTTCGTTGTTGAGAGTTTGTTTCTCCAATGGATGGTAGCCTTGTCATTATTGAAGGTAGTTTCTTGTTGAGATTTTATTACTTCAATGGATGGTAGCCTTGCCATTATGGAATGTAGTTCGTTGTTGAGATTTTGTTACTCCAATGGATGGTACCCTTGTAATTATGGAAGGTTGATTGTTGTTGAGATTTTGTTACTCCAATGGATGGTAGCCTTTTCATTATGGAAGATAGTTTGTTGTTGAGATTTTGTTACTCAAATGGATGGTAGCCTTTTTATTATGGAAGGTATTTCGTTGTTGAGATTTTGTTACACCAATCGATGCTAGCCTTGTCATAATGGAAGGTAGTTTGTTGCTGAGATTTTGTTACTCCAATGGATGGTAGCCTTGTGATTATGGAAGGTAGTACATTGTTTAGATTTTGTTACTCCAATGGATGGTAGCCTTGTCATTATGGATGGTTGTTTTTTGATGAGATTTTGTTACTCCATTGGATGGTAGCATTGTGATTACAGAAAGTAGTTCGTTGTTGATATTTTGTTACTCTAATGGATGGTAGCCTTGTCATTATGCATGGTAGTTCATTGTTGACATTTTGTTACTCCAATTTATGGTAGCCTTGTCATTATGAAAGGTAGTTTTTTGCTGATATTTTGTTACTCCAATGGATGGTAGACTTGTCATTATGGAAGGTAGTTCGTTGTTGAGATTTTGTTACTCCAATGGATGATAGCTTTATCATTATGGATGGTATTTCATTGTTTAGATTTTGTTACTCCATTGGATGGTACCTTTGTCATTACCGAAAGTAGTTCGTTGTTGAAATTTTGTTACAACAATGGATGGTATCCTTGTCATTATGGAAGGTAGTTTGTTGTTGAGATTTTGTTACTCTAATGGATGGTATCCTTGTCATTATGGAAGGTAGTTCATTTTTGAGATTTTGTTTCTCCAATGGATGGTAGCCTTGTCATTATGGAAGATAGTGCGTTGTTGATATTTTGTTACTCTAATGGATGGTAGACTTGTAATTATGGAAGGTAGTTCGTTGTTGAGATTTTGTTACTCTAATGGATGGTAGCCTTGTCATTATGGAAGGTAGTTCGTTGTTGAGATTTTGTTACTCCAATGGATGGTAGCCTTTTCATTATGGAAGGTAGTTCATTGTTGAGATTTTGTTACTCCAATGGAATGTAGACTTGTCATTATGGAAGGTAGTGTGTTGTTGAGATTTTGTTACTCCAATAGATGGTAGCCTTGTCATTATGGATGGTAGTTTGCTGTTGAGATTTTGTTACTCCATTGGATGGTACCCTTGTCATTACCGAAAGTAGTTCATTGTTTAGATTTTCTTACTCCAATGGATGGTAACATTTTCATTATGGAAGGTAGTTCGTTGTTCATATTTTGTTACTCCAATGGATGGTAGACTTGTCATTATGGAAGGTAGTTCGTTGTTGAGATTTTGTTACACTAATGGATGGTAGACTCGTTATTGTGGAAGGTAGTTCGTTGTTGAGATTTGGTTACTCCAATGGATGGTAGACTTGTCATTATGGAAGGTAGTTCGTTGTTGATGTTTTGTTAATCCAATGGATGGTAGCCTTGTCATTATGGAAGGTAGTTCGTTGTTGAGATTTTGTTACTCCAATGGATGGTAGCCTTGTCATTATTGAAGGTAGTTCGTTGTTGAGATTTTGTTACTCCAATGGATGGTAGCCTTGTCATTATGGAAGGTAGTTCATTGATGAGATTTTATTACTCTAATGGATGATAGCCTTGTCATTATGGAAGGTAGTTCGTTGTTGAGATTTTATTACACCAATGTATGGTAGGCTTGTCATTATGGAAGGTGGTTCGTTGTTGAGATTTTGTTACTCCAATGGATGGTAGCCTTGTCATTATGGAAGGTTGTTCATTGATGAGATTTTATTAATCCAATGGATGATAGCCTTGTCATTATGGAAGGTAGTTCGTTGTTGAGATTTTGTTACACCAATGTATGGTAGACTTGTCATTATGGAAGGTAGTTCATTGTTGAGATTTTGTTACTCCAATGGATGGTATCCTTGTCATTATGGATGGTATTTCATTGTTGAGATTTTGTTACTCCATTGGATGGTACCTTCGTCATTACCGAAAGTAGTTCATTGTTGAAATTTTGTTACTCCAATGGATGGTAGCCTTGTCATTACAGAAGGTAAGTAGTTCATTGTTTAGATTTTGTTACTCCAATGGATGGTAGCCTTTTCATTATGGAAGGTTGATTGTTGTTGAGATTTTGTTACTCCAATGGATGGTAGCCTTTTCATTATGGAAGATAGTTTGTTGTTGAGATTTTGTTACTCAAATGGATGGTATCCTTTTTATTATGGAAGGTAGTTCGTTGTTGAGATTTTATTACACCAATGGATGGTAGCTTTGTCATAATGGAAGGTAGTTTGTTGCTGAGATTTTGTTACTCCAATTGATGGTAGCCTTGTGATTATGGAAGGTAGTTCCTTGTTTAAATTTTGTTACTCCAATGTATGGTAGCCTTGTCATTATGGATGGTAGTTTTTTGATGAGATTTTGTTACTCAATTAGATGGTAGAATTGTCATTACAGAAAGTAGTTCGTTGTTGAGATTTTGTTAATCTAATGGATGGTAGCCTTGTCATTATGCAAGGTAGTTCATTGTTGACATTTTGTTACTCCAATTTATGGTAGCCTTGTCATTATGGAAGGTAGTTCGTTATTTAGATTTTGTTACTCCAATGGATGGTAGACTTGTCATTATGGAAGGTAGTTCGTTGTTAAGATTTTGTTACTCTGATGGATGGTAGCCTTGTCATTATGCAAGGTAGTTCATTGTTGACATTTTGTTACTCCAATGAATGGTAGCCTTGTCATTATGGAAGGTAGTTTTTTTTTGAGAATTTGTTACTCCAATGGATGGTAGACTTGTCATTATGGAAGGTAGTTCGTTGTTGATATTTTGTTACTCAAATGGATGGTAGCCTTGTCATTATGGATGGTATTTCATTGTTGAGATTTTGTTACTCCATTGGATGGTACCCTTGTCATTACCGAAAGTAGTTCGTTGTTAAAATTTTGTTACTCCAATGGATGGTAGCCTTGTCGTTACAGAAGGTAGTCCGTTGTTGAGATTTCGTTACAACAATGGATGGTATCCTTGTCATTAAGGAAGGTAGTTCGTTGTTGAGATTTTGTTACTCTAATGGATAGTATCCTTGTAATTATGGAAGGTAGTTCATTGTTGAGATTTTGTTTCTCCAATGGATGGTAGCCTTGTCATTATGGAAGATAATGCGTTGTTGATATTTTGTACTCCAATGGATGGTAACCTTTTCATTACAAAAGGTAGTTAGTTGTTGAGATTTTGTTACTCAAATGGATGGTAGACTTGTCATTATGGAAGGTAGTTCGTTGTTGAGATTTTGTTACACTAATGGATGGTAGACTTGTCATTGTGGAAGGTAGTTCGTTGTTGAGATTTTATTACTCTAATGGATAGTAGCCTTGTCATTATGTAAGGTAGTTCGTTGTTTATGTTTTCTTACTCCAATGGATTGTAGCCTTGTCATTATGGAAGGTAGTTCGTTGTTGGAATTTTGTTACTCCAATGGATGGTAGCCTTGTAATTATTGAAGGTAGTTCGTTGTTGAGATTTTGTTACTCCAATGGATGGTATCCTTGTCATTATGGAAGGTAGTTCATTGATGAGATTTTATTACTCCAATGAATGATAGCCTTGTCATTATGGAAGGTAGTGCGTTTTGGAGATTTTGTTACACCAATGTATGGTAGGCTTGTCATTATGGAAGGAGGTTCGTTGTTGAGATTTTGTTTATCCAATGGATGGTATTCGTGTCATTATGGAAGGTAGTTCGTTGTTGAGATTTTGTTACTCCAATGGATGGTAGCCTTGGTAATATGGAAGGAAGTTCATTGATGAGATTTTATTACTCCAATGGATGGTAGCCTTGTCAATATTGAAGGTAGTACGTTGTTGAGATTTTGTTACTCCAATGGATGGTAGCCTTGTCATTATGGAAGGTAGTTCATTGAGGAGATTTTATTACTACAATTGATGATAGCCTTGTCATTATGGAAGGTGGTTCGTTGTTGATATTTTGTTAATCCAATGGATGGTATTTGTGTAATTATGGAAGGTAGTTCGTTGTTGAGATTTTGTTACTCCATTTCATGGTAGCCTTGTCATCATGGAAGGTAGTTCATTGTTGACATTTTGTTACTCCAATGGATGGTAGCCTTTTCATTATGTAAGGTAGTTTGTTGTTGAGATTTTGTTACTCAAATGGATGGTATCCTTGCCATTACGGAAGGTAGTTCGTTGTTGAGAGTTTGTTTCTCCAATGGATGGTAGCCTTGTCATTATTGAAGGTAGTTCGTTATTTAGATTTTGTTACTCCAATGGATGGTAGACTTGTCATTATGGAAGGTAGTTCGTTGTTGAGATTTTGTTACTCTGATGGATGGTAGCCTTGTCATTATGCAAGGTAGTTCATTGTTGACATTTTGTTACTCCAATGAATGGTAGCCTTGTCATTATGGAAGGTAGTTTTTTTTTGAGATTTTCTTACTCCAATGGATGGTAGACTTGTCATTATGGAAGGTAGTTCGTTGTTGATATTTTGTTACTCCAATGGATGGTAGCCTTGTCATTATGGATGGTATTTCATTGTTGAGATTTTGTTACTCCATTGGATGGTACCCTTGTCATTACCGAAAGTAGTTCGTTGTTAAAATTTTGTTACTCCAATGGATGGTAGCCTTGTCATTACAGAAGGTAGTCCGTTGTTGAGATTTCGTTACAACAATGGATGGTATCCTTGTCATTAAGGAAGGTAGTTCGTTGTTGAGATTTTGTTACTCTAATGGATAGTATCCTTGTAATTATGGAAGGTAGTTCATTGTTGAGATTTTGTTTCTCCAATGGATGGTAGCCTTGTCATTATGGAAGATAATGCGTTGTTGATATTTTGTACTCCAATGGATGGTAACCTTTTCATTACAAAAGGTAGTTAGTTGTTGAGATTTTGTTACTCAAATGGATGGTAGACTTGTCATTATGGAAGGTAGTTCGTTGTTGAGATTTTGTTACACTAATGGATGGTAGACTTGTCATTGTGGAAGGTAGTTCGTTGTTGAGATTTTGTTACTCTAATGGATAGTAGCCTTGTCATTATGTAAGGTAGTTCGTTGTTTATGTTTTCTTACTCCAATGGATTGTAGCCTTGTCATTATGGAAGGTAGTTCGTTGTTGGAATTTTGTTACTCCAATGGATGGTAGCCTTGTCATTATTGAAGGTAGTTCGTTGTTGAGATTTTGTTACTCCAATGGATGGTATCCTTGTCATTATGGAAGGTAGTTCATTGTTGAGATTTTATTACTCCAATGAATGATAGCCTTGTCATTATGGAAGGTAGTGCGTTTTGGAGATTTTGTTACACCAATGTATGGTAGGCTTGTCATTATGGAAGGAGGTTCGTTGTTGAGATTTTGTTTATCCAATGGATGGTATTCGTGTCATTATGGAAGGTAGTTCGTTGTTGAGATTTTGTTACTCCAATGGATGGTAGCCTTGGTAATATGGAAGGAAGTTCATTGATGAGATTTTATTACTCCAATGGATGGTAGCCTTGTCAATATTGAAGGTAGTACGTTCTTGAGATTTTGTTACTCCAATGGATGGTAGCCTTGTCATTATGGAAGGTAGTTCATTGAGGAGATTTTATTACTACAATTGATGATAGCCTTGTCATTATGGAAGGTGGTTCGTTGTTGATATTTTGTTAATCCAATGGATGGTATTTGTGTAATTATGGAAGGTAGTTCGTTGTTGAGATTTTGTTACTCCATTTCATGGTAGCCTTGTCATCATGGAAGGTAGTTCATTGTTGACATTTTGTTACTCCAATGGATGGTAGCCTTTTCATTATGTAAGGTAGTTTGTTGTTGAGATTTTGTTACTCAAATGGATGGTATCCTTGCCATTACGGAAGGTAGTTCGTTGTTGAGAGTTTGTTTCTCCAATGGATGGTAGCCTTGTCATTATTGAAGGTAGTTTCTTGTTGAGATTTTATTACTTCAATGGATGGTAGCCTTGCCATTATGGAATGTAGTTCGTTGTTGAGATTTTGTTACTCCAATGGATGGTACCCTTGTAATTATGGAAGGTGGATTGTTGTTGAGATTTTGTTACTCCAATGGATGGTAGCCTATTCATTATGGAAGATAGTTTGTTGTTGAGATTTTGTTACTCAAATGGATGGTAGCCTTTTTATTATGGAAGGTATTTCGTTGTTGAGATTTTGTTACACCAATCGATGCTAGCCTTGTCATAATGGAAGGTAGTTTGTTGCTGAGATTTTGTTACTCCAATGGATGGTAGCCTTGTGATTATGGAAGGTAGTACATTGTTTAGATTTTGTTACTCCAATGGATGGTAGCCTTGTCATTATGGATGGTAGTTTTTTGATGAGATTTTGTTACTCCATTGGATGGTAGCATTGTGATTACAGAAAGTAGTTCGTTGTTGATATTTTGTTACTCTAATGGATGGTAGCCTTGTCATTATGGAAGGTAGTTCGTTGTTGAGATTTTGTTACTCCATTGGATGGTAGCCTTGTCATTACCGAAAGTAGTTTGATGTTGAGATTTTTTTACTCTAATGGATGGTAGCCTTGTCATTATGGAAGGTAGTTCATAGTTGACATTTTGTTACTCAAATGGATGGTAGCCTTTTCATTATGGAAGGTAGTTCATTGTTGAGATTTTTTTACTCCAATGTATGGTACACTTGTCATTATGGAAGGTAGTGCGTTGTTGAGATTTTGTTACTGCAATAGATGGTATCCTTGTCATTATGGATGGTAGTTTGTTGTTGAGATTTTGTTACTCCATTGGATGGTACCCTTGTCATTACCGAAATTAGTTCATTGTCAGATTTTCTTACTCCAATGGATGGTAACCTTTTCATTATGGAAGGCAGTTCGTTGTTGAGATTTTGTTACTCCAATGGATGGTAGACTTGTCATTATGAAAGGTAGTTCATTGTTGAGATTTTGTTACATTAATGGATGGTAGACTCGTCATTGTGGAAGGTAGTTCGTTGTTGAGATTTGGTTACTCTAATGGATAGTAGCCTTGTCATTATGTAAGGTAGTTCGTTGTTGATGCTTTGTTACTCCAATTGATGGTAGCCTTGTCATTATGGAAGGTAGTTCGTTGTTGAGATTTTGTTACTCCAATGGATGGTACCCTTGTCATTACCGAAAGTAGTTCATTGTTCAGATTTTCTTACTCCAATTGATGGTAGCCTTGTCATTACGGAAGGTAGTTCGTTGTTGAGATTTTGTTACTTCAATGGATGGTATCCCTGTCATTATGGAAGGTAGTTTGTTGTTAAGATTTTGTTACTCTAATGGATGGTATCCTTGTCATTATGGAAGGTAGTTCATTGTTGAGATTTTATTTCTCCAATGGATGGTAGCCTTGTCATTATGGAAGGTAGTTCGTTGTTGTTATTTTGTTACTCCAATGGATGGTAGCCTTTTCATTATGGAAGGAAGTTTGTTGTTGTTATTTTGTTACTTCAATGGATGGTAGCCTTGTCATTATGGAAGGTAGTTCGTTGTTGAGATTTTGTTACACCAATGGATGGTAGCCTTGTCATTATGGAAGGTAGTTCATTGTTGAGATTTTGTTACTCCAATAGATGATAAACTTGTCATTATGTAAGGTAGTTCTTTGTTGAGATTTTGTTACTCTAATGGATGGTAGCCTTGTCATTATTAAAGGTAGTTCGTTGTTGAGATTTTGTTACTCCAACGGATAGTAGACTTGTCATTATGGAATGTAGTTCGTTGTTGAGATTTTGTTAATCCAATGGATGGTAGCCTTGTCATTATGGAAGGTAGTTCGTTGTTGAGATTTTGTTAGTCCAATGGATGGTATTCTTGTCATTATGCAAGGTAGTTTATTGTTGAGATTTTATTACTCCCATGGATGGTAGCCTGGTCATTATGGAAGGTAGTTTGTTGTGGAGATTTTGTTACTCCAACGGATGGTAGCCTTGTCATTATGGAAGGTAGTTCGTTGTTAAGATTTTTTACTCTAATGGATTGTAGCCATGTTATTATGGATGGTAGTTCGTTGATGAGATTTTGTTACTCCATTGGATGGTAGCTTTGTCATTACAGAAAGTAGTTCGTTGTTGTGATTTTGTTACTCTAATGGATGGTAGCCTTGTCATTATGGAAGGTAGTTCATTGTTGACATTTTGTAACTCCAATGGATGGTAGCCTTTGTCATTATGAAAGGTAGTTCGTTGTTGAGATTTTGTTACTCCAATGGATGGTAGACTTGTCACTATGGAAGGTAGTTCATTGTTGAGATTTTGTTACTCCAATGGATGGTAGCCTTGTCATTATGGATGGTAGTTTGTAGTTGAGATTTTGTTACTCCATTGGATGGTAGCCTTGTCATTACCGAAAGTAGTTTGATGTTGAGATTTTTTTACTCTAATGGATGGTAGCCTTGTCATTATGGAAGGTAGTTCATAGTTGACATTTTGTTACTCAAATGGATGGTAGCCTTTTCATTATGGAAGGTAGTTCATTGTTGAGATTTTTTTACTCCAATGTATGGTACACTTGTCATTATGGAAGGTAGTGCGTTGTTGAGATTTTGTTACTGCAATAGATGGTATCCTTGTCATTATGGATGGTAGTTTGTTGTTGAGATTTTGTTACTCCATTGGATGGTACCCTTGTCATTACCGAAATTAGTTCATTGTCAGATTTTCTTACTCCAATGGATGGTAACCTTTTCATTATGGAAGGCAGTTCGTTGTTGAGATTTTGTTACTCCAATGGATGGTAGACTTGTCATTATGAAAGGTAGTTCATTGTTGAGATTTTGTTACATTAATGGATGGTAGACTCGTCATTGTGGAAGGTAGTTCGTTGTTGAGATTTGGTTACTCTAATGGATAGTAGCCTTGTCATTATGTAAGGTAGTTCGTTGTTGATGCTTTGTTACTCCAATTGATGGTAGCCTTGTCATTATGGAAGGTAGTTCGTTGTTGAGATTTTGTTACTCCAATGGATGGTACCCTTGTCATTACCGAAAGTAGTTCATTGTTCAGATTTTCTTACTCCAATTGATGGTAGCCTTGTCATTACGGAAGGTAGTTCGTTGTTGAGATTTTGTTACTTCAATGGATGGTATCCCTGTCATTATGGAAGGTAGTTTGTTGTTAAGATTTTGTTACTCTAATGGATGGTATCCTTGTCATTATGGAAGGTAGTTCATTGTTGAGATTTTATTTCTCCAATGGATGGTAGCCTTGTCATTATGGAAGGTAGTTCGTTGTTGTTATTTTGTTACTCCAATGGATGGTAGCCTTTTCATTATGGAAGGAAGTTTGTTGTTGTTATTTTGTTACTTCAATGGATGGTAGCCTTGTCATTATGGAAGGTAGTTCGTTGTTGAGATTTTGTTACACCAATGGATGGTAGCCTTGTCATTATGGAAGGTAGTTCATTGTTGAGATTTTGTTACTCCAATAGATGATAAACTTGTCATTATGTAAGGTAGTTCTTTGTTGAGATTTTGTTACTCTAATGGATGGTAGCCTTGTCATTATTAAAGGTAGTTCGTTGTTGAGATTTTGTTACTCCAACGGATAGTAGACTTGTCATTATGGAATGTAGTTCGTTGTTGAGATTTTGTTAATCCAATGGATGGTAGCCTTGTCATTATGGAAGGTAGTTCGTTGTTGAGATTTTGTTAGTCCAATGGATGGTATTCTTGTCATTATGCAAGGTAGTTTATTGTTGAGATTTTATTACTCCCATGGATGGTAGCCTGGTCATTATGGAAGGTAGTTTGTTGTGGAGATTTTGTTACTCCAACGGATGGTAGCCTTGTCATTATGGAAGGTAGTTCGTTGTTAAGATTTTTTACTCTAATGGATTGTAGCCATGTTATTATGGATGGTAGTTCGTTGATGAGATTTTGTTACTCCATTGGATGGTAGCTTTGTCATTACAGAAAGTAGTTCGTTGTTGTGATTTTGTTACTCTAATGGATGGTAGCCTTGTCATTATGGAAGGTAGTTCATTGTTGACATTTTGTAACTCCAATGGATGGTAGCCTTTGTCATTATGAAAGGTAGTTCGTTGTTGAGATTTTGTTACTCCAATGGATGGTAGACTTGACACTATGGAAGGTAGTTCATTGTTGAGATTTTGTTACTCCAATGGATGGTAGCCTTGTCATTATGGATGGTAGTTTGTAGTTGAGATTTTGTTACTCCATTGGATGGTAGCCTTGTCATTACCGAAAGTAGTTTGTTGTTGAGATTTTTTTACTCTAATGGATGGTAGCCTTGTCATTATTGAAGGTAGTTCATAGTTGACATTTTGTTACTCAAATGGATGGTAGCCTTTTCATTATGGAAGGTAGTTCATTGTTGAGATTTTTTTACTCCAATGGATTGTAGACCTGTCATTATAGAAGGTAGTGCATTGTTGAGATTTTGTTACTCCAATAGATGGTAGCCTTGTCATTATGGATGGTAGTTTGTTGTTGAGATTTTGTTACTCCATTGGATGGTACCCTTGTCATTACCGAAATTAGTTCATTGTCAGATTTTCTTACTCCAATGGATGGTAACCTTTTCATTATGGAAGGCAGTTCGTTGTTGAGATTTTGTTACTCCAATGGATGGTAGACTTGTCATTATGAAAGGTAGTTCGTTGTTGAGATTTTGTTACATTAATGGATGGTAGACTCGTCATTGTGGAAGGTAGTTCGTTGTTGAGATTTGGTTACTCTAATGGATAGTAGCCTTGTCATTATGTAAGGTAGTTCGTTGTTGATGCTTTGTTACTCCAATTGATGGTAGCCTTGTCATTATGGAAGGTAGTTTGTTGTTGAGATTTTGTTACTCCAATGGATGGTACCCTTGTCATTACCGAAAGTAGTTCATTGTTCAGATTTTCTTACTCCAATTGATGGTAGCCTTGTCATTACGGAAGGTAGTTCGTTGTTGAGATTTTGTTACTTCAATGGATGGTATCCCTGTCATTATGGAAGGTAGTTTGTTGTTAAGATTTTGTTACTCTAATGGATGGTATCCTTGTCATTATGGAAGGTAGTTCATTGTTGAGATTTTATTTCTCCAATGGATGGTAGCCTTGTCATTATGGAAGGTAGTTCGTTGTTGATATTTTGTTACTCCAATGGATGGTAGCCTTTTCATTATGGAAGGAAGTTTGTTGTTGTTATTTTGTTACTTCAATGGATGGTAGCCTTGTCATTATGGAAGGTAGTTCGTTGTTGAGATTTTGTTACACCAATGGATGGTAGCCTTGTCATTATGGAAGGTAGTTCATTGTTGAGATTTTGTTACTCCAATAGATGATAAACTTGTCATTATGTAAGGTAGTTCTTTGTTGAGATTTTGTTACTCTAATGGATGGTAGCCTTGTCATTATTAAAGGTAGTTCGTTGTTGAGATTTTGTTACTCCAACGGATAGTAGACTTGTCATTATGGAATGTAGTTCGTTGTTGAGATTTTGTTAATCCAATGGATGGTAGCCTTGTCATTATGGAAGGTAGTTCGTTGTTGAGATTTTGTTAGTCCAATGGATGGTATTCTTGTCATTATGCAAGGTAGTTTATTGTTGAGATTTTATTACTCCCATGGATGGTAGCCTGGTCATTATGGAAGGTAGTTTGTTGTGGAGATTTTGTTACTCCAATGGATGGTAGCCTTGTCATTATGGAAGGTAGTTCGTTGTTAAGATTTTTTACTCTAATGGATTGTAGCCATGTTATTATGGATGGTAGTTCGTTGATGAGATTTTGTTACTCCATTGGATGGTAGCTTTGTCATTACAGAAAGTAGTTCGTTGTTGTGATTTTGTTACTCTAATGGATGGTAGCCTTGTCATTATGGAAGGTAGTTCATTGTTGACATTTTGTAACTCCAATGGATGGTAGCCTTTGTCATTATGAAAGGTAGTTCGTTGTTGAGATTTTGTTACTCCAATGGATGGTAGACTTGACACTATGGAAGGTAGTTCATTGTTGAGATTTTGTTACTCCAATGGATGGTAGCCTTGTCATTATGGATGGTAGTTTGTAGTTGAGATTTTGTTACTCCATTGGATGGTAGCCTTGTCATTACCGAAAGTAGTTTGATGTTGAGATTTTTTTACTCTAATGGATGGTAGCCTTGTCATTATGGAAGGTAGTTCATAGTTGACATTTTGTTACTCAAATGGATGGTAGCCTTTTCATTATGGAAGGTAGTTCATTGTTGAGATTTTTTTACTCCAATGGATTGTAGACCTGTCATTATGGAAGGTAGTGCATTGTTGAGATTTTGTTACTCCAATAGATGGTAGCCTTGTCATTATGGATGGTAGTTTGTTGTTGAGATTTTGTTACTCCATTGGATGGTACCCTTGTCATTACCGAAATTAGTTCATTGTCAGATTTTCTTACTCCAATGGATGGTAACCTTTTCATTATGGAAGGCAGTTCGTTGTTGAGATTTTGTTACTCCAATGGATGGTAGACTTGTCATTATGAAAGGTAGTTCGTTGTTGAGATTTTGTTACATTAATGGATGGTAGACTCGTCATTGTGGAAGGTAGTTCGTTGTTGAGATTTGGTTACTCTAATGGATAGTAGCCTTGTCATTATGTAAGGTAGTTCGTTGTTGATGCTTTGTTACTCCAATTGATGGTAGCCTTGTCATTATGGAAGGTAGTTCGTTGTTGAGATTTTGTTACTCCAATGGATGGTACCCTTGTCATTACCGAAAGTAGTTCATTGTTCAGATTTTCTTACTCCAATTGATGGTAGCCTTGTCATTACGGAAGGTAGTTCGTTGTTGAGATTTTGTTACTTCAATGGATGGTATCCCTGTCATTATGGAAGGTAGTTTGTTGTTAAGATTTTGTTACTCTAATGGATGGTATCCTTGTCATTATGGAAGGTAGTTCATTGTTGAGATTTTATTTCTCCAATGGATGGTAGCCTTGTCATTATGGAAGGTAGTACGTTGTTGATATTTTGTTACTCCAATGGATGGTAGCCTTTTCATTATGGAAGGAAGTTTGTTGTTGTTATTTTGTTACTTCAATGGATGGTAGCCTTGTCATTATGGAAGGTAGTTCGTTGTTGAGATTTTGTTACACCAATGGATGGTAGCCTTGTCATTATGGAAGGTAGTTCATTGTTGAGATTTTGTTACTCCAATAGATGATAAACTTGTCATTATGTAAGGTAGTTCTTTGTTGAGATTTTGTTACTCTAATGGATGGTAGCCTTGTCATTATTAAAGGTAGTTCGTTGTTGAGATTTTGTTACTCCAACGGATAGTAGACTTGTCATTATGGAATGTAGTTCGTTGTTGAGATTTTGTTAATCCAATGGATGGTAGCCTTGTCATTATGGAAGGTAGTTCGTTGTTGAGATTTTGTTAGTCCAATGGATGGTATTCTTGTCATTATGCAAGGTAGTTTATTGTTGAGATTTTATTACTCCCATGGATGGTAGCCTGGTCATTATGGAATGTAGTTTGTTGTGGAGATTTTGTTACTCCAATGGATGGTAGCCTTGTCATTATTGAAGGTAGTTCGTTGTTGAGATTTTGTTACTCCAATGGATGGTAGTCTTGTCATTATGGAAGGTAGTTCATTGATGAGATTTTATTACTCCAATGGATGATAGCCTTGTCATTATGGAAGGTAGTTCGTTGTTGAGATTTTGTTACACCAATGTATGGTAGGCTTGTCATTATGGAAGGTGGTTCGTTGTTGAGATTTTGTTAATCCAATGGATGGTATTCATGTCATTATGGAAGGTAGTTCGTTGTTGAGATTTTGTTACTCCAATGGATGGTATCCTTGTCATTATGGAAGGTTGTTCATTGATGATAATTTATTACTCCAATGGATGATAGACTTGTCATTATGGAAGGTAGTTCGTTGTTGAGATTTTGTTACACCAATGGATGGTAGGCTTGTCATTATGGAAGGTGGTTCGTTGTTGAGATTTTGTTAATCCAATGGATGGTATTCGTGCCATTATGGAAGGTAGTTCGTTGTTGAGATTTTGTTACTCCATTGGATGGTAGCCTTGTCATTATGGAAGGTAGTTCATTGTTGACATTTTGTTACTCCAATGGATGGTAGCCTTTTCATTATGGAAGGTAGTTCGTTGTTGAGATTTTGTTACTCAAATGGATGGTATCCTTGCCATTACGGAAGGTAGTTCGTTGTTGAGATTTTGTTTCTCCAATGGATGGTAGCCTTCTCATTATGGAAGGTAGTTTCTTGTTGAGATTTTATTACTCCAATGGATGGTAGCCTTGCCATTATGGAAGGTAGTTCGTTGTTGAGATTTTGTTAATCCAATGGATGGTACCCTTGTAATTATGGAAGGTTGATTGTTGTTGAGATTTTGTTACTCCAATGGATGGTAGCCTTTTCATTATGGAAGATAGTTTGTTGTTGAGATTTTGTTACTCAAATGGATGGTATCCTTTTTTATTATGGAAGGTAGTTCGTTGTTGAGATTTTATTACACCAATGGATGGTAGCTTTGTCATAATGGAAGGTAGTTTGTTGCTGAGATTTTGTTACTCCAATTGATGGTAGCCTTGTGATTATGGAAGGTAGTTCCTTGTTTAAGTTTTGTTACTCCAATGTATGGTAGCCTTGTCATTATGGATGGTAGTTTTTTGATGAGATTTTATTACTCAATTGGATGGTAGAATTGTCATTACAGAAAGTAGTTCGTTGTTGAGATTTTGTTACTCTAATGGATGGTAGCCTTGTCATTATGCAAGGTAGTTCATTGTTGACATTTTGTTACTCCAATTTATGGTAGCCTTGTCATTATGGAAGGTAGTTTGTTGTTTAGATTTTGTTACTCCAATGGATGGTAGACTTGTCATTATGGAAGGTAGTTCGTTGTTGAGATTTTGTTACACTAATGGATGGTAGACTCGTCGTTGTGGAAGGTAGTTCGTTGTTAAGATTTGGTTACTCTAATGGATAGTAGCCTTGTCATTATGTAAGGTAGTTCGTTGTTGATGCTTTGTTACTCCAATTGATGGTAATCTTGTCATTATGGAAGGTAGTTCGTTGTTGAGATTTTGTTACTCCAATGGATGGTAGCCTGGTCATTATTGAAGGTAGTTCGTTGTTGAGATTTTGTTACTCCAATGGATGGTAGCCTTGTCATTTTGGAAGGTAGTTCATTGATGAGATTTTATTACTCCAATGGATGATAGCCTTGTCATTATGGAAGGTAGTTCGTTGTTGAGATTTTGTTACACCAATGTATGGTAGGCTTGTCATTATGGAAGGTGGTTCGTTGTTGAGATTTTGTTAATCCAATGGATGGTATTCGTGCCATTATGGAAGGTAGTTCGTTGTTGAGATTTTGTTACTCCATTGGATGGTAGCCTTGTCATTATGGAAGGTAGTTCATTGTTGACATTTTGTTACTCCAATGGATGGTAGCCTTTTCATTATGGAAGGTAGTTCGTTTTTGAGATTTTGTTAATCAAATGGATGGTATCCTTGCCATTACGGAAGGTAGTTCGTTGTTGAGATTTTGTTTCTCCAATGGATGGTAGCCTTCTCATTATGGAAGGTAGTTTCTTGTTGAGATTTTATTACTCCAATGGATGGTAGCCTTGCCATTATGGAAGGTAGTTCGTTGTTGGAATTTCGTTACAACAATGGATGGTACCCTTGTAATTATGGAAGGTTGATTGTTGTTGAGATTTTGTTACTCCAATGGATGGTAGCCTTTTCATTATGGAAGGTTGATTGTTGTTGAGATTTTGTTACTCCAATGGATGGTAGCCTTTTCATTATGGAAGATAGTTTGTTGTTGAGATTTTGTTACTCAAATGGATGGTATCCTTTTTATTATGGAAGGTAGTTCGTTGTTGAGATTTTATTACACCAATGGATGGTAGCTTTGTCATAATGGAAGGTAGTTTGTTGCTGAGATTTTGTTGCTCCAATTTATGGTAGCCTTGTGATTATGGAAGGTAGTTCCTTGTTTAAATTTTGTTACTCCAATGTATGGTAGCCTTGTCATTATGGATGGTAGTTTTTTGATGAGATTTTGTTACTCAATTAGATGGTAGAATTGTCATTACAGAAAGTAGTTCGTTGTTGAGATTTTGTTAATCTAATGGATGGTAGCCTTGTCATTATGCAAGGTAGTTCATTGTTGACATTTTGTTACTCCAATGAATGGTAGCCTTGTCATTATGGAAGGTAGTTTTTTTTTGAGATTTTGTTACTCCAATGGATGGTAGACTTGTCATTATGGAAGGTAGTTCGTTGTTGATATTTTGTTACTCCAATGGATGATAGCCTTGTCATTATGGATGGTATTTCGTTGTTGAGATTTTGTTACTCCATTGGATGGTACCCTTGTCATTACCGAAAGTAGTTCGTTGTTAAAATTTTGTTACTCCAATGGATGGTAGCCTTGTCATTACAGAAGGTAGTCCGTTGTTGATATTTCGTTACAACAATGGATGGTATCCTTGTCATTAAGGAAGGTAGTTCGTTGTTGAGATTTTGTTACTCTAATGGATAGTATCCTTGTAATTATGGTAGGTAGTTCATTGTTGAGATTTTGTTTCTCCAATGGATGGTAGCCTTTTCATTATGGAAGATAGTGCGTTGTTGATATTTTGTACTCCAATTGATGGTAACCTTTTCATTACAAAAGGTAGTAAGTTGTTGAGATTTTGTTACTCAAATGGATGGTAGACTTGTCATTATGGAAGGTAGTTCGTTGTTGAGATTTTGTTACACTAATGGATGGTAGACTTGTCATTGTGGAAGGTAGTTCGTTGTTGAGATTTTGTTACTCTAATGGATAGTAGCCTTGTCATTATGTAAGGTAGTTCGTTGTTTATGTTTTCTTACTCCAATGGATTGTAGCCTTGTCATTATGGAAGGTAGTTCATTGAGGAGATTTTATTACTACAATTGATGATAGCCTTGTGATTATGGAAGGTGGTTCGTTGTTGATATTTTGTTAATCCAATGGATGGTATTTGTGTAATTATGGAAGGTAGTTCGTTGTTGAGATTTTGTTACTCCATTTGATGGTAGCCTTGTCATCATGGAAGGTAGTTCATTGTTGACATTTTGTTACTCCAATGGATGGTAGCCTTTTCATTATGTAAGGTAGTTTGTTGTTGAGATTTTGTTACTCAAATGGATGGTATCCTTGCCATTACGGAAGGTAGTTCGTTGTTGAGAGTTTGTTTCTCCAATGGATGGTAGCCTTGTCATTATTGAAGGTAGTTTCTTGTTGAGATTTTATTACTTCAATGGATGGTAGCCTTGCCATTATGGAATGTAGTTCGTTGTTGAGATTTTGTTACTCCAATGGATGGTACCCTTGTAATTATGGAAGGTTGATTGTTGTTGAGATTTTGTTACTCCAATGGATGGTAGCCTTTTCATTATGGAAGATAGTTTGTTGTTGAGATTTTGTTACTCAAATGGATGGTAGCCTTTTTATTATGGAAGGTATTTCGTTGTTGAGATTTTGTTACACCAATCAATGCTAGCCTTGTCATAATGGAAGGTAGTTTGTTGCTGAGATTTTGTTACTCCAATGGATGGTAGCCTTGTGATTATGGAAGGTAGTACATTGTTTAGATTTTGTTACTCCAATGGATGGTAGCCTTGTCATTATGGATGGTTGTTTTTTGATGAGATTTTGTTACTCCATTGGATGGTAGCATTGTGATTACAGAAAGTAGTTCGTTGTTGATATTTTGTTACTCTAATGGATGGTAGCCTTGTCATTATGCATGGTAGTTCATTGTTGACATTTTGTTACTCCAATTTATGGTAGCCTTGTCATTATGGAAGGTAGTTTTTTGCTGATATTTTGTTACTCCAATGGATGGTAGACTTGTCATTATGGAAGGTAGTTCGTTGTTGAGATTTTGTTACTCCAATGGATGATAGCTTTATCATTATGGATGGTATTTCATTGTTTAGATTTTGTTACTCCATTGGATGGTACCTTTGTCATTACCGAAAGTAGTTCGTTGTTGAAATTTTGTTACAACAATGGATGGTATCCTTGTCATTATGGAAGGTAGTTTGTTGTTGAGATTTTGTTACTCTAATGGATGGTATCCTTGTCATTATAGAAGGTAGTTCATTTTTGAGATTTTGTTTCTCCAATGGATGGTAGCCTTGTCATTATGGAAGATAGTGCGTTGTTGATATTTTGTTACTCTAATGGATGGTAGACTTGTAATTATGGAAGGTAGTTCGTTGTTGAGATTTTGTTACTCTAATGGATGGTAGCCTTGTCATTATGGAAGGTAGTTCGTTGTTGAGATTTTGTTACTCCAATGGATGGTAGCCTTTTCATTATGGAAGGTAGTTCATTGTTGAGATTTTGTTACTCCAATGGAATGTAGACTTGTCATTATGGAAGGTAGTGTGTTGTTGAGATTTTGTTACTCCAATAGATGGTAGCCTTGTCATTATGGATGGTAGTTTGCTGTTGAGATTTTGTTACTCCATTGGATGGTACCCTTGTCATTACCGAAAGTAGTTCATTTTTTAGATTTTCTTACTCCAATGGATGGTAACATTTTCATTATGGAAGGTAGTTCGTTGTTCATATTTTGTTACTCCAATGGATGGTAGACTTGTCATTATGGAAGGTAGTTCGTTGTTGAGATTTTGTTACACTAATGGATGGTAGACTCGTTATTGTGGAAGGTAGTTCATTGTTGAGATTTGGTTACTCCAATGGATGGTAGACTTGTCATTATGGAAGGTAGTTCGTTGTTGATGTTTTGTTAATCCAATGGATGGTAGCCTTGTCATTATGGAAGGTAGTTCGTTGTTGAGATTTTGTTACTCCAATGGATGGTAGCCTTGTCATTATTGAAGGTAGTTCGTTGTTGAGATTTTGTTACTCCAATGGATGGTAGCCTTGTCATTATGGAAGGTAGTTCATTGATGAGATTTTATTACTCTAATGGATGATAGCCTTGTCATTATGGAAGGTAGTTCGTTGTTGAGATTTTATTACACCAATGTATGGTAGGCTTGTCATTATGGAAGGTGGTTCGTTGTTGAGATTTTGTTACTCCAATGGATGGTAGCCTTGTCATTATGGAAGGTTGTTCATTGATGAGATTTTATTAATCCAATGGATGATAGCCTTGTCATTATGGAAGGTAGTTCGTTGTTGAGATTTTGTTACACCAATGTATGGTAGACTTGTCATTATGGAAGGTAGTTCATTGTTGAGATTTTGTTACTCCAATGGATGGTATCCTTGTCATTATGGATGGTATTTCATTGTTGAGATTTTGTTACTCCATTGGATGGTACCTTCGTCATTACCGAAAGTAGTTCATTGTTGAAATTTTGTTACTCCAATGGATGGTAGCCTTGTCATTACAGAAGGTAAGTAGTTCATTGTTTAGATTTTGTTACTCCAATGGATGGTAGCCTTTTCATTATGGAAGGTTGATTGTTGTTGAGATTTTGTTACTCCAATGGATGGTAGCCTTTTCATTATGGAAGATAGTTTGTTGTTGAGATTTTGTTACTCAAATGGATGGTATCCTTTTTATTATGGAAGGTAGTTCGTTGTTGAGATTTTATTACACCAATGGATGGTAGCTTTGTCATAATGGAAGGTAGTTTGTTGCTGAGATTTTGTTACTCCAATTGATGGTAGCCTTGTGATTATGGAAGGTAGTTCCTTGTTTAAATTTTGTTACTCCAATGTATGGTAGCCTTGTCATTATGGATGGTAGTTTTTTGATGAGATTTTGTTACTCAATTAGATGGTAGAATTGTCATTACAGAAAGTAGTTCGTTGTTGAGATTTTGTTAATCTAATGGATGGTAGCCTTGTCATTATGCAAGGTAGTTCATTGTTGACATTTTGTTACTCCAATTTATGGTAGCCTTGTCATTATGGAAGGTAGTTCGTTATTTAGATTTTGTTACTCCAATGGATGGTAGACTTGTCATTATGGAAGGTAGTTCGTTGTTAAGATTTTGTTACTCTGATGGATGGTAGCCTTGTCATTATGCAAGGTAGTTCATTGTTGACATTTTGTTACTCCAATGAATGGTAGCCTTGTCATTATGGAAGGTAGTTTTTTTTTGAGAATTTGTTACTCCAATGGATGGTAGACTTGTCATTATGGAAGGTAGTTCGTTGTTGATATTTTGTTACTCAAATGGATGGTAGCCTTGTCATTATGGATGGTATTTCATTGTTGAGATTTTGTTACTCCATTGGATGGTACCCTTGTCATTACCGAAAGTAGTTCGTTGTTAAAATTTTGTTACTCCAATGGATGGTAGCCTTGTCGTTACAGAAGGTAGTCCGTTGTTGAGATTTCGTTACAACAATGGATGGTATCCTTGTCATTAAGGAAGGTAGTTCGTTGTTGAGATTTTGTTACTCTAATGGATAGTATCCTTGTAATTATGGAAGGTAGTTCATTGTTGAGATTTTGTTTCTCCAATGGATGGTAGCCTTGTCATTATGGAAGATAATGCGTTGTTGATATTTTGTACTCCAATGGATGGTAACCTTTTCATTACAAAAGGTAGTTAGTTGTTGAGATTTTGTTACTCAAATGGATGGTAGACTTGTCATTATGGAAGGTAGTTCGTTGTTGAGATTTTGTTACACTAATGGATGGTAGACTTGTCATTGTGGAAGGTAGTTCGTTGTTGAGATTTTGTTACTCTAATGGATAGTAGCCTTGTCATTATGTAAGGTAGTTCGTTGTTTATGTTTTCTTACTCCAATGGATTGTAGCCTTGTCATTATGGAAGGTAGTTCGTTGTTGGAATTTTGTTACTCCAATGGATGGTAGCCTTGTAATTATTGAAGGTAGTTCGTTGTTGAGATTTTGTTACTCCAATGGATGGTATCCTTGTCATTATGGAAGGTAGTTCATTGATGAGATTTTATTACTCCAATGAATGATAGCCTTGTCATTATGGAAGGTAGTGCGTTTTGGAGATTTTGTTACACCAATGTATGGTAGGCTTGTCATTATGGAAGGAGGTTCGTTGTTGAGATTTTGTTTATCCAATGGATGGTATTCGTGTCATTATGGAAGGTAGTTCGTTGTTGAGATTTTGTTACTCCAATGGATGGTAGCCTTGGTAATATGGAAGGAAGTTCATTGATGAGATTTTATTACTCCAATGGATGGTAGCCTTGTCAATATTGAAGGTAGTACGTTGTTGAGATTTTGTTACTCCAATGGATGGTAGCCTTGTCATTATGGAAGGTAGTTCATTGAGGAGATTTTATTACTACAATTGATGATAGCCTTGTCATTATGGAAGGTGGTTCGTTGTTGATATTTTGTTAATCCAATGGATGGTATTTGTGTAATTATGGAAGGTAGTTCGTTGTTGAGATTTTGTTACTCCATTTCATGGTAGCCTTGTCATCATGGAAGGTAGTTCATTGTTGACATTTTGTTACTCCAATGGATGGTAGCCTTTTCATTATGTAAGGTAGTTTGTTGTTGAGATTTTGTTACTCAAATGGATGGTATCCTTGCCATTACGGAAGGTAGTTCGTTGTTGAGAGTTTGTTTCTCCAATGGATGGTAGCCTTGTCATTATTGAAGGTAGTTCGTTATTTAGATTTTGTTACTCCAATGGATGGTAGACTTGTCATTATGGAAGGTAGTTCGTTGTTGAGATTTTGTTACTCTGATGGATGGTAGCCTTGTCATTATGCAAGGTAGTTCATTGTTGACATTTTGTTACTCCAATGAATGGTAGCCTTGTCATTATGGAAGGTAGTTTTTTTTTGAGATTTTGTTACTCCAATGGATGGTAGACTTGTCATTATGGAAGGTAGTTCGTTGTTGATATTTTGTTACTCCAATGGATGGTAGCCTTGTCATTATGGATGGTATTTCATTGTTGAGATTTTGTTACTCCATTGGATGGTACCCTTGTCATTACCGAAAGTAGTTCGTTGTTAAAATTTTGTTACTCCAATGGATGGTAGCCTTGTCATTACAGAAGGTAGTCCGTTGTTGAGATTTCGTTACAACAATGGATGGTATCCTTGTCATTAAGGAAGGTAGTTCGTTGTTGAGATTTTGTTACTCTAATGGATAGTATCCTTGTAATTATGGAAGGTAGTTCATTGTTGAGATTTTGTTTCTCCAATGGATGGTAGCCTTGTCATTATGGAAGATAATGCGTTGTTGATATTTTGTACTCCAATGGATGGTAACCTTTTCATTACAAAAGGTAGTTAGTTGTTGAGATTTTGTTACTCAAATGGATGGTAGACTTGTCATTATGGAAGGTAGTTCGTTGTTGAGATTTTGTTACACTAATGGATGGTAGACTTGTCATTGTGGAAGGTAGTTCGTTGTTGAGATTTTGTTACTCTAATGGATAGTAGCCTTGTCATTATGTAAGGTAGTTCGTTGTTTATGTTTTCTTACTCCAATGGATTGTAGCCTTGTCATTATGGAAGGTAGTTCGTTGTTGGAATTTTGTTACTCCAATGGATGGTAGCCTTGTCATTATTGAAGGTAGTTCGTTGTTGAGATTTTGTTACTCCAATGGATGGTATCCTTGTCATTATGGAAGGTAGTTCATTGTTGAGATTTTATTACTCCAATGAATGATAGCCTTGTCATTATGGAAGGTAGTGCGTTTTGGAGATTTTGTTACACCAATGTATGGTAGGCTTGTCATTATGGAAGGAGGTTCGTTGTTGAGATTTTGTTTATCCAATGGATGGTATTCGTGTCATTATGGAAGGTAGTTCGTTGTTGAGATTTTGTTACTCCAATGGATGGTAGCCTTGGTAATATGGAAGGAAGTTCATTGATGAGATTTTATTACTCCAATGGATGGTAGCCTTGTCAATATTGAAGGTAGTACGTTCTTGAGATTTTGTTACTCCAATGGATGGTAGCCTTGTCATTATGGAAGGTAGTTCATTGAGGAGATTTTATTACTACAATTGATGATAGCCTTGTCATTATGGAAGGTGGTTCGTTGTTGATATTTTGTTAATCCAATGGATGGTATTTGTGTAATTATGGAAGGTAGTTCGTTGTTGAGATTTTGTTACTCCATTTCATGGTAGCCTTGTCATCATGGAAGGTAGTTCATTGTTGACATTTTGTTACTCCAATGGATGGTAGCCTTTTCATTATGTAAGGTAGTTTGTTGTTGAGATTTTGTTACTCAAATGGATGGTATCCTTGCCATTACGGAAGGTAGTTCGTTGTTGAGAGTTTGTTTCTCCAATGGATGGTAGCCTTGTCATTATTGAAGGTAGTTTCTTGTTGAGATTTTATTACTTCAATGGATGGTAGCCTTGCCATTATGGAATGTAGTTCGTTGTTGAGATTTTGTTACTCCAATGGATGGTACCCTTGTAATTATGGAAGGTGGATTGTTGTTGAGATTTTGTTACTCCAATGGATGGTAGCCTATTCATTATGGAAGATAGTTTGTTGTTGAGATTTTGTTACTCAAATGGATGGTAGCCTTTTTATTATGGAAGGTATTTCGTTGTTGAGATTTTGTTACACCAATCGATGCTAGCCTTGTCATAATGGAAGGTAGTTTGTTGCTGAGATTTTGTTACTCCAATGGATGGTAGCCTTGTGATTATGGAAGGTAGTACATTGTTTAGATTTTGTTACTCCAATGGATGGTAGCCTTGTCATTATGGATGGTAGTTTTTTGATGAGATTTTGTTACTCCATTGGATGGTAGCATTGTGATTACAGAAAGTAGTTCGTTGTTGATATTTTGTTACTCTAATGGATGGTAGCCTTGTCATTATGCATGGTAGTTCATTGTTGACATTTTGTTACTCCAATTTATGGTAGCCTTGTCATTATGGAAGGTAGTTTTTTGCTGATATTTTGTTACTCCAATGGATGTTAGACTTGTCATTATGGAAGGTAGTTCGTTGTTGAGATTTTGTTACTCCAATGGATGGTAGCCTTGTCATTATGGATGGTATTTCATTGTTTAGATTTTGTTACTCCATTGGATGGTACCTTTGTCATTACCGAAAGTAGTTCGTTGTTGAAATTTTGATACAACAATGGATGGTATCCTTGTCATTATGGAAGGTAGTTTGTTGTTGAGATTTTGTTACTCTAATGGATGGTATCCTTGTCATTATGGAAGGTAGTTCATTTTTGAGATTTTGTTTCTCCAATGGATGGTAGCCTTGTCATTATGGAAGATAGTGCGTTGTTGATATTTTGTTACTCTAATGGATGGTAGACTTGTAATTATGGAAGGTAGTTCGTTGTTGAGATTTTGTTACTCTAATGGATGGTAGCCTTGTCATTATGGAAGGTAGTTCGTTGTTGAGATTTTGTTACTCCAATGGATGGTAGCCTTTTCATTATGGAAGGTAGTTCATTGTTGAGATTTTGTTACTCCAATGGAATGTAGACTTGTCATTATGGAAGGTAGTGTGTTGTTGAGATTTTGTTACTCCAATAGATGGTAGCCTTGTCATTATGGATGGTAGTTTGCTGTTGAGATTTTGTTACTCCATTGGATGGTACCCTTGTCATTACCGAAAGTAGTTCATTGTTTAGATTTTCTTACTCCAATGGATGGTAACATTTTCATTATGGAAGGTAGTTCGTTGTTCAGATTTTGTTACTCCAATGGATGGTAGACTTGTCATTATGGAAGGTAGTTCGTTGTTGAGATTTTGTTACACTAATGGATGGTAGACTCGTTATTGTGGAAGGTAGTTCGTTGTTGAGATTTGGTTACTCCAATGGATGGTAGACTTGTCATTATGGAAGGTAGTTCGTTGTTGATGTTTTGTTAATCCAATGGATGGTAGCCTTGTCATTATGGAAGGTAGTTCGTTGTTGAGATTTTGTTACTCCAATGGATGGTAGCCTTGTCATTATTGAAGGTAGTTCGTTGTTGAGATTTTGTTACTCCAATGGATGGTAGCCTTGTCATTATGGAAGGTAGTTCATTGATGAGATTTTATTACTCTAATGGATGATAGCCTTGTCATTATGGAAGGTAGTTCGTTGTTGAGATTTTATTACACCAATGTATGGTAGGCTTGTCATTATGGAAGGTGGTTCGTTGTTGAGATTTTGTTACTCCAATGGATGGTAGCCTTGTCATTATGGAAGGTTGTTCATTGATGAGATTTTATTAATCCAATGGATGATAGCCTTGTCATTATGGAAGGTAGTTCGTTGTTGAGATTTTGTTACACCAATGTATGGTAGACTTGTCATTATGGAAGGTAGTTCATTGTTGAGATTTTGTTACTCCAATGGATGGTATCCTTGTCATTATGGATGGTATTTCATTGTTGAGATTTTGTTACTCCATTGGATGGTACCTTCGTCATTACCGAAAGTAGTTCATTGTTGAAATTTTGTTACTCCAATGGATGGTAGCCTTGTCATTACAGAAGGTAGTTCGTTGTTGAGATTTCGTTACAACAATGGATGGTATCCTTGTCATTATGGAAGGTAGTTTGTTGTTGAGATTTTGTTACTCTAATGGATGGTATCCTTGTCATTATGGAAGGTAGTTCATTGTTGAGATTTTGTTTCTCCAATGGATGGTAGCCTTGTCATTATAGAAGATAGTGCATTGTTGATATTTTGTTACTCTAATGGATGGTAGACTTGTCATTGTGGAAGGTAGTTCGTTGTTGAGATTTTGTTACTCTAATGGATAGTAGCCTTGTCATTATGTAAGGTAGTTCGTTGTTGATGTTTTTTTACTCCAATGGATGGTAGCCTTGTCATTATGGAAGGTAGTTCGTTGTTGAGATTTTGTTATTCCAATGGAATGTAGACTTGTCATTATGGAAGGTAGTGTGTTGTTGAGATTTTGTTACTCCAATAGATGGTAGCCTTGTCATTATGGATGGTAGTTTGCTGTTGAGATTTTGTTACTCCATTGGATGGTACCCTTGTCATTACCGAAAGTAGTTCATTGTTTAGATTTTCTTACTCCAATGGATGGTAACATTTTCATTATGGAAGGTAGTTCGTTGTTCAGATTTTGTTACTCCAATGGATGGTAGACTTGTCATTATGGAAGGTAGTTCGTTGTTGAGATTTTGTTACACTAATGGATGGTAGACTCGTTATTGTGGAAGGTAGTTCGTTGTTGAGATTTGGTTACTCCAATGGATGGTAGACTTGTCATTATGGAAGGTAGTTCGTTGTTGATGTTTTGTTAATCCAATGGATGGTAGCCTTGTCATTATGGAAGGTAGTTCGTTGTTGAGATTTTGTTACTCCAATGGATGGTAGCCTTGTCATTATTGAAGGTAGTTCGTTGTTGAGATTTTGTTACTCCAATGGATGGTAGCCTTGTCATTATGGAAGGTAGTTCATTGATGAGATTTTATTACTCTAATGGATGATAGCCTTGTCATTATGGAAGGTAGTTCGTTGTTGAGATTTTATTACACCAATGTATGGTAGGCTTGTCATTATGGAAGGTGGTTCGTTGTTGAGATTTTGTTACTCCAATGGATGGTAGCCTTGTCATTATGGAAGGTTGTTCATTGATGAGATTTTATTAATCCAATGGATGATAGCCTTGTCATTATGGAAGGTAGTTCGTTGTTGAGATTTTGTTACACCAATGTATGGTAGACTTGTCATTATGGAAGGTAGTTCATTGTTGAGATTTTGTTACTCCAATGGATGGTATCCTTGTCATTATGGATGGTATTTCATTGTTGAGATTTTGTTACTCCATTGGATGGTACCTTCGTCATTACCGAAAGTAGTTCATTGTTGAAATTTTGTTACTCCAATGGATGGTAGCCTTGTCATTACAGAAGGTAGTTCGTTGTTGAGATTTCGTTACAACAATGGATGGTATCCTTGTCATTATGGAAGGTAGTTTGTTGTTGAGATTTTGTTACTCTAATGGATGGTATCCTTGTCATTATGGAAGGTAGTTCATTGTTGAGATTTTGTTTCTCCAATGGATGGTAGCCTTGTCATTATAGAAGATAGTGCATTGTTGATATTTTGTTACTCTAATGGATGGTAGACTTGTCATTGTGGAAGGTAGTTCGTTGTTGAGATTTTGTTACTCTAATGGATAGTAGCCTTGTCATTATGTAAGGTAGTTCGTTGTTGATGTTTTTTTACTCCAATGGATGGTAGCCTTGTCATTATGGAAGGTAGTTCGTTGTTGAGATTTTGTTATTCCAATGGATGGTAGCCTTTTCATTATGGAAGGTAGTTCATTATTGAGATCTTGTTACTCCAATGGATGGTAGACTTGTCATTATGGAAGGTAGTGTGTTGTTGAGATTTTGTTACTCCAATAGATGGTAGCCTTGTCATTATGGATAGTAGTTTGCTGTTGAGATTTTGTTACTCCATTGGATGGTACCCTTGTCATTACCGAAAGTAGTTCATTGTTCAGATTTTCTTACTCCAATGGATGGTAACATTTTCATTATGGAAGGTAGTTCGTTGTTCAGATTTTGTTACTCCAATGGATGGTAGACTTGTCATTATGGAAGGTAGTTCGTTGTTGAGATTTTGTTACACTAATGGATGGTAGACTCGTTATTGTGGAAGGTAGTTAGTTGTTGAGATTTGGTTACTCTAATGGATAGTAGCATTGTCATTATGTAAGGTAGTTCGTTGTTGATGTTTTGTTACTCCAATGGATGGTAGCCTTGTCATTATGGAAGGTAGTTTGTTATTGAGATTTTGTTACTCCAATGGATGGTAGCCTTGTCATTATTGAAGGTAGTTCTAGTTGAGATTTTGTTACTCCAATGGATCGTAGCCTTGTCATTATGGAAGGTAGTTCATTGATGAGATTTTATTACTCCAATGGGTGATAGCCTTGTCATTATGGAAGGTAGTTCGTTGTTGAGATTTTTTTACACCAATGTATGTTAGGCTTGTCATTATGGAAGGTGGTTCGTTGTTGAGATTTTGTTAATTCAATTGATGGTATTCATGTCATTATGGAAGGTAGTTCGTTGTTGAGATTTTGTTACTCCAATGGATGATAGCCTTGTCATTGTGGAAGGTAGTTTGTTGTTGAGATTTTGTTACACCAATGGATGGTAGGCTTGTCATTATGGAAGCTGGTTCGTTGTTGAGATTTTGTTAATCCAATGGATGGTATTCGTGCCATTTTGGAAGGTAGTTCGTTGTTGAGATTTTGTTACTCCATTGGATGGTAGCCTTGTCATTATGGAAGGTAGTTCATTGTTGACATTTTGTTACTCCAATGGATGGTAGCCTTTTCATTACGGAAGGTAGTTCGTTGTTGAGATTTTGTTACTCAAATGGATGGTATCCTTGCCATTACGGAAGGTAGTTCGTTGTTGAGATTTTGTTTCTCCAATGGATGGTAGCCTTCTCATTATGGAAGGTAGTTTATTGTTGAGATTTTATTACTCCAATGGATGTTAGCCTTGCCATTATGGAAGATAGTTCATTGTTGAGATTTTGTTACTCCAATGGATGGTACCCTTGTAATTATGGAAGGTTGATTGTTGTTGAGATTTTGTTACTTAAATGGATGGTAGCCTTTTTATTATGGAAGGTAGTTCGTTGTTGAGATTTTGTTACACCAATGTATGGTAGGCTTGTCATTATGGAAGGTGGTTCGTTGTTGAGATTTTGTTAATCCAATTGATGGTACTCGTGTCATTATGGAAGGTAGTTTGTTGTTGAGATTTTGTTACTCCAATGGATGGTAGCCTTGTCATTATGGAAGGTTGTTCATTGATGAGATTTTATTACTCCAATGGATGATAGCCTTGTTATTATGGAAGGTAGTTCATTGTTGAGATTTTGTTACACCAATGGATGGTAGGCTTGTCATTATGGAAGGTGGTTCGTTGTTGAGATTTTGTTAATCCAATGGATGGTATTCGTGCCATTTTTGACGGTAGTTCGTTGTTGAGATTTTGTTACTCCTTTGGATGGTAGCCTTGTCATTATGGAAGGTAGTTCATTGTTGACATTTTGTTACTCCAATGGATGGTAGCCTTTTCATTACGGAAGGTAGTTCATTGTTGAGATTTTGTTACTCAAATGGATGGTATCCTTGCCATTACGGAAGGTAGTTTGTTGTTGAGATTTTGTTTCTCCAATGGATGGTAGCTTTCTCATTATGGAAGGTAGTTTCTTGTTGAGATTTTATTACTCCAATGGATGGTAGCCTTGCCATTATGGAAGGTAGTTCATTGTTGAGATTTTGTTACTCCAATGGATGGTACCCTTGTAATTATGGAAGGTTGATTGTTGTTGAGATTTTGTTACTCTAATGGATGATAGCCTTTTCATTATGGAAGATAGTTTGTTGTTGAGATTTTGTTACTCCAATGGATGATAGCCTGGTCATTATGGAAGGAAGTTCGTTGTTGAGATTTTGTTACACCAATGGATTGTAGGCTTGTCAATATGGAAGGTGGTTCGTTGTTGAGATTTTGTTAATCCAATGGATGGTATTCGTGTCATTATGGAACGTAGTTCGTTTTTGAGATTTTGTTACTCCATTGGATGGTAGCCTTGTCATTATGGAAGGTAGTGCGTTGTTGATATTTTGTTACTCCAATAAATGGTAACCTTTTCATTATGGAAGGTAGTTTGTTGTTGAGATTTTGTTACACTAATGGATGATAGACTTGTCATTGTTGAAGGTAGTTCGTTGTTGAGATTTTGTTACTCTAATGGATAATAGCCTTGTCATTATGTAAGGTAGTTCGTTGTTGATGTTTTGCTACTCCAATGGATGGTAGCCTTGTCATTATGGAAGGTAGTTTGTTGTTGAGATTTTGTTACTCCAATGGATGGTAGCCTTGTCATTATGGAAGGTAGTTCGTTGTTGAGATTTTGTTACTCTAATGGATGGTAGCCTTGTCATTATGCAAGGTAGTTCATTGTTGACATTTTGTTACTCCAATGAATGGTAGCCTTGTCATTATAGAAGGTAGTTTTTTGTTGAGATTTTGTTACTCCAATGGATGGTAGACTTGTCATTATGGAAGGTAGTTCGTTGTTTAGATTTGGTTACTCCAATTGATGGTAGCCTTGTCATTACGGATGGTAGTTCGTTGTTGAGATTTTTTTACTCCATTGGATGGTACCCTTGTCATTACCGAAAGTAGTTCGTTGTTGAAATTTTGTTACTACAATGGATGGTAGCCTTGTCATTACGGAAGGTAGTTCATTGTTGAGATTTCGTTACTGCAATGGATGGTATCCTTGTCATTATGGAAGGTAGTTTGTTGTTGAGATTTTGTTACTCTAATGGATGGTATCCTTGTCATTATGGAAGGTAGTTCATTGTTGAGATTTTATTACTCCAATGGGTGATAGCCTTGTCATTATGGAAGGTAGTGCGTTGTTGATATTTTGTTACTCCAATGGATGGTAACCTTTTCATTATGGAAGGTAGTTCGTTGTTGAGATTTTGTTACTCCAATGGATGGTAGACTTGTCATTATGGAAGGTAGTTCGTTTTTGATATTTTGTCACACTAATGGATGGTAGACTTGTCATTGTGGAAGGTAGTTCGTTGTTGAGATTTTATTACTCTAATGGATAGTAGCCTTGTCATTATGTAAGGTAGTTCGTTGTTGATGTTTTGTTACTCCAATGGATGGTAGCCTTGTCATTATGGAAGGTAGTTCGTTGTTGAGATTTTTTTACTCCAATGGATGGTAGACTTGTCATTAGTGAAGGTAGTTTGTTGTTGAGATTTTGTTACTCCAATCGATGGTAGCCTTGTCATTATGGAAGGTAGTTCATTGATGAGATTTTATTATTCCAATGGATGATAGCCTTGTCATTATGGAAGGTAGTTCGTTGTTGAGATTTTGTTACACCAATGTATGGTAGGCTTGTCATTATGGAAGGTGGTTCATTGTTGAGATTTTGTTAATCCAATGGATGGTATTCGTGTCATTATGGAAGGTAGTTCGTTGTTGAGATTTTGTTACTCCAATGGATGGTAGGCTAGTCATTATGGAAGGTAGTTCATTGATGAGATTTTATTAATCCAATGGATGGTAGCCTTGTTATTATTGAAGGTAGTTCGTTGTTGAGATTTTGTTACTCCAATAGATGGAAGCCTTGTCATTATGGAAGGTAGTTTATTGATGAGATTTTATTACTCCAATGGATGATAGCCTTGTCATTATGGAAGGAAGTTCGTTGTTGAGATTTTGTTACACCAATGGATGGTAGGCTTGTCATTATGGAAGGTCGTTCGTTGTTGAGATTTTGTTAATCCAATGGATGGTATTCGTGTCATTATGGAACGTAGTTCGTTTTTGAGATTTTGTTACTCCATTGGATGGTAGCCTTGTCATTATGGAAGGTAGTGCGTTGTTGATATTTTGTTACTCCAATAAATGGTAACCTTTTCATTATGGAAGGTAGTTCGTTGTTGAGATTTTGTTACACTAATGGATGATAGACTTGTCATTGTTGAAGGTAGTTCGTTGTTGAGATTTTGTTACTCTAACGGATAATAGCCTTGTCATTATGTAAGGTAGTTCGTTGTTGATGTTTTGTTACTCCAATGGATGGTAGCCTTGTCATTATGGAAGGTAGTTCGTTCTTGAGATTTTGTTACTCCAATGGATGGTAGCCTTGTCATTATGGATGGTAGTTCATTGTTGACATTTTATTACTCCAATGAATGGTAGCCTTGTCATTATGGAAGGTAGTTTTTTGTTGAGATTTTGTTACTCTAATAGATGGTAGACTTTTCATTATGGAAGGTAGTTCGTTGTTGAGATTTTGTTACTCTAATGGATGGTAGCCTTGTCATTATGCAAGGTAGTTCATTGTTGACATTTTGGTACTCCAATGAATGGTAGCCTTGTCATTATAGAAGGTAGTTTTTTGTTGAGATTTTGTTACTCCAATGGATGGTAGACTTGTCATTATGGAAGGTAGTTCGTTGTTTAGATTTTGTTACTCCAATGGATGGTAGCCTTGTCATTATGGATGGTAGTTCGTTGTTGAGATTTTTTTACTCCATTGGATGGTACCCTTGTCATTACCGAAAGTAGTTCGTTGTTGAAATTTTGTTACTCCAATGGATGGTAGCCTTGTCATTATGGAAGGTAGTTCATTGTTGAGATTTTGTTTCTCCAACGGATGGTAGCCCTGTCATTATGGAAGGTAGTACGTTGTTGATATTTTGTTACTCCAATGGATGGTAACCTTTTCATTATGGAAGGTAGTTCGTTGTTGAGATTTTGTTACTCCAATGGATGGTAGATTTGTCATTATGGAAGGTAGTTCGTTGTTGAGATTTTGTCACACTAATGGATGGTAGACTTGTCATTGTGGAAGGTAGTTCGTTGTTGAGATTTTGTTACTCTAATGGATGGTAGCCTTGTCATTATGTAAGGTAGTTCGTTGTTTATGTTTTGTTACTCCAATGGATGGTAGCCTTATCATTATGGAAGGTAGTTTGTTGTTGAGATTTTGTTACTCCAATGGATGGTAGCCTTGTCATTATTGAAGGTCGTTTGTTGTTGAGATTTTGTTACTCCAATCGATGGTAGCCTTGTCATTATCGAAGGTAGTTCATTGATGAGATTTTATTACTCCAATGGATGATAGCCTTGTCATTATGGAAGGTAGTTCGTTGTTGAGATTTTGTTACACCAATGTATGGTAGGCTTGTCATTATGGAAGGTGGTTCGTTGTTGAGATTTTGTTAATCCAATGGATGGTATTCGTGTCATTATGGAAGGTAGTTCGTTGTTGAGATTTTGTTACTCCAATGGATGGTAGGCTTGTCGTTATGGAAGGTAGTTCATTGATGAGATTTTATTAATCCAATGGATGGTAGCCTTGTCATTATTGAAGGTAGTTCGTTGTTGAGATTTTGTTACTCCAATAGACGGTAGCCTTGTCATTATGGAAGGTAGTTCATTGATGAGATTTTATTACTCCAATGGATGATAGCCTTGTCATTATGGAAGGTAGTTCGTTGTTGAGATTTTGTTACACCAATGGATGTTAGGCTTGTCATTATGGAAGGTGGTTCGTTGTTGAGATTTTGTTAATCCAATGGATGGTATTCGTGTCATTATGGAACGTAGTTCGTTTTTGAGATTTTGTTACTCCATTGGATGGTAGCCTTGTCATTATGGAAGGTAGTTCATTGTTGCCATTTTGTTACTCCAATGGATGGTAGCCTTGTCATTATGGAAGGTAGTTTTTTGTTGAGATTTTGTTACTCTAATAGATGGTAGACTTTTCATTATGGAAGGTAGTTCGTTGTTGAGATTTTGTTACTCTAATGGATGGTAGCCTTGTCATTATGCAAGGTAGTTCATTGTTGACATTTTGGTACTCCAATGAATGGTAGCCTTGTCATTATAGAAGGTAGTTTTTTGTTGAGATTTTGTTACTCCAATGGATGGTAGACTTGTCATTATGGAAGGTAGTTCGTTGTTTAGATTTTGTTACTCCAATGGATGGTAGCCTTGTCATTATGGATGGTAGTTCGTTGTTGAGATTTTTTTACTCCATTGGATGGTACCCTTGTCATTACCGAAAGTAGTTCGTTGTTGAAATTTTGTTACTCCAATGGATGGTAGCCTTGTCATTATGGAAGGTAGTTCATTGTTGCCATTTTGTTACTCCAATGGATGGTAGCCTTGTCATTATGGAAGGTAGTTTTTTGTTGAGATTTTGTTACTCTAATAGATGGTAGACTTTTCATTATGGAAGGTAGTTCGTTGTTGAGATTTTGTTACTCTAATGGATGGTAGCCTTGTCATTATGCAAGGTAGTTCATTGTTGACATTTTGGTACTCCAATGAATGGTAGCCTTGTCATTATAGAAGGTAGTTTTTTGTTGAGATTTTGTTACTCCAATGGATGGTAGACTTGTCATTATGGAAGGTAGTTCGTTGTTTAGATTTTGTTACTCCAATGGATGGTAGCCTTGTCATTATGGATGGTAGTTCGTTGTTGAGATTTTTTTACTCCATTGGATGGTACCCTTGTCATTACCGAAAGTAGTTCGTTGTTGAAATTTTGTTACTCCAATGGATGGTAGCCTTGTCATTATGGAAGGTAGTTCATTGTTGAGATTTTGTTTCTCCAACGGATGGTAGCCCTGTCATTATGGAAGGTAGTACGTTGTTGATATTTTGTTACTCCAATGGATGGTAACCTTTTCATTATGGAAGGTAGTTCGTTGTTGAGATTTTGTTACTCCAATGGATGGTAGATTTGTCATTATGGAAGGTAGTTCGTTGTTGAGATTTTGTCACACTAATGGATGGTAGACTTGTCATTGTGGAAGGTAGTTCGTTGTTGAGATTTTGTTACTCTAATGGATGGTAGCCTTGTCATTATGTAAGGTAGTTCGTTGTTTATGTTTTGTTACTCCAATGGATGGTAGCCTTATCATTATGGAAGGTAGTTTGTTGTTGAGATTTTGTTACTCCAATGGATGGTAGCCTTGTCATTATTGAAGGTCGTTTGTTGTTGAGATTTTGTTACTCCAATCGATGGTAGCCTTGTCATTATCGAAGGTAGTTCATTGATGAGATTTTATTACTCCAATGGATGATAGCCTTGTCATTATGGAAGGTAGTTCGTTGTTGAGATTTTGTTACACCAATGTATGGTAGGCTTGTCATTATGGAAGGTGGTTCGTTGTTGAGATTTTGTTAATCCAATGGATGGTATTCGTGTCATTATGGAAGGTAGTTCGTTGTTGAGATTTTGTTACTCCAATGGATGGTAGGCTTGTCGTTATGGAAGGTAGTTCATTGATGAGATTTTATTAATCCAATGGATGGTAGCCTTGTCATTATTGAAGGTAGTTCGTTGTTGAGATTTTGTTACTCCAATAGACGGTAGCCTTGTCATTATGGAAGGTAGTTCATTGATGAGATTTTATTACTCCAATGGATGATAGCCTTGTCATTATGGAAGGTAGTTCGTTGTTGAGATTTTGTTACACCAATGGATGTTAGGCTTGTCATTATGGAAGGTGGTTCGTTGTTGAGATTTTGTTAATCCAATGGATGGTATTCGTGTCATTATGGAACGTAGTTCGTTTTTGAGATTTTGTTACTCCATTGGATGGTAGCCTTGTCATTATGGAAGGTAGTTCATTGTTGCCATTTTGTTACTCCAATGGATGGTAGCCTTTTCATTATGAAAGGTAGTTCGTTGTTGAGATTTTGTTACTCAAATGGATGGTATCCTTGCCATTGCGGAAGGTAGTTCGTTGTTGAGATTTTGTTTCTCCAATGGATGGTAGCCTTGTCATTATTGAAGGTAGTTTCTTGTTGAGATTTTATTACTCCAATGGATGGTAGCCTTGCCATTATGGAAGGTAGTTCGTTGTTGAGATTTTGTTACTCCAATGGATGGTTCCCTTGTAATTACTGAAGGTTGATTGTTGTTGAGATTTTGTTACTCAAATGGATGATAGCCTTTTCATTATGGAAGATAGTTTGTTGTTGAGATTTTGTTACTCAAATGGATGGTAGCCTTTTTATTATGGAAGGTATTTCGTTGCTGAGATTTTGCTACACCAATGGATGGTAGCCTTTTCATAATAGAAGGGAGTTTGTTGCTGAGATTTTGTTACTCCAATGGATGGTAGCCTTGTGATTATGGAAGGTAGTTCGTTGTTTAGATTTTGTTACTCCAATGGATGGTAGCCTTGTCATTATGGATGGTAGTTTTTTGATGAGATTTTGTTACTCCATTGGATGGTAGCATTGTCATTACAAAAAGTAGTTCGTTGTTGATATTTTGTTACTCTAATGGATGGTAGCCTTGTCATTATGCAAGGTAGTTCATTGTTGACATTTTGTTACTTCAATTTATTGTAGTCTTGTCATTATGGAAGGTAGTTCGTTGTTGAGATTTTGTTACTCCAATGGATGGTAGACTTGTCATTATGGAAGGTAGTTCGTTGTTGAGATTTTGTTACTCTAATGGATGGTAGCCTTGTCATTATGCAAGGTAGTTCATTGTTGACATTTTGTTACTCCAATGAATGGTGACCTTGTCATTATGGAAGGTATTTTTTTGCTGAGATTTTGTTACTCCAATGGATGGTAGACTTGTCATTATGGAAGGTTGTTCATTGTTGAGATTTTGTTACTCCAATGGATGGTAGACTTGTCATTATGGATGGTAGTTCGTTGTTGAGATTTTGTTACTCCATTGGATGGTACCCTTGTCATTACCGAAAGTAGTTTGTTGTTAAAATTTTGTTACTCCAATGGATGGTATCCTTGTCATTACGGAAGGTAGTTTGTTGTTGAGATTTCGCTACAACAATGGATGGTATCCTTGTCATTATGGAAGGTAGTTCATTGTTGAGATTTTGTTTCTCCAACGGATGGTAGCCTTGTCATTATGGAAGGTAGTGCGTTGTTGATATTTTGTTACTCCAATGGATGGTAACCTTTTCATTATGGAAGGTAGTTCGTTGTTGAGATTTTGTTACTCCAATGGATGGTAGACTTGTCATTATGGAAGGTAGTTCATTGTTGAGATTTTGTTACACTAATGGATGGTAGACTTGTCATTGTGGAAGGTAGTTCGTTGTTGAGATTTTGTTACTCTAATGGATAGTAGCCTTGTTATTATGTAAGGTAGTTCGTTGTTGATGTTTTGTTACTCCAATGGATGGTAGCCTTGTCATTATGCAAGGTAGTTCATTGTTGACATTTTGTTACTCCAATTTCTGGTAGCCTTGTAATTATGGAAGGTAGTTCGTTGTTTAGATTTTGTTACTCCAATGGATGGTAGCCTTGTCATTATTGAAGGTAGGTCGTTGTTGAGATTTTCTTACTCCACTGGATGGTAGCCTTGTCATTATGGAAGGTAGTTCATTGATGAGATTTTATTACTCCAATGGATGATAGCCTTGTCATTATGGAAGGTAGTTCGTTGTTGAGATTTTGTTACACCAATGTATGGTAGGCTTGTCATTACGGAAGGTGGTTCGTTGTTGAGATTTTGTTAATCCAATGGATGGTATTCGTGTCATTATGGAAGGTAGTTCGTTGTTGAGATTCTGTTACTCCAATGGATGGTAGCCTTGTCAATATGGAAGGTAGTTCATTGATGACATTTTATTACTCCAATGGATGGTAGCCTTGTCATTATTGAAGGTAGTTCGTTGTTGAGATTTTGTTACTCCAATGGATGGTAGCCTTGTCATTATGGAAGGTAGTTCATTGATGAGATTTTATTACTCCAATGGATGATAGCCTTGTCATTATGGAAGGTAGTTCGTTGTTGAGATTTTGTTACACCAAAGGATGGTAGGCTTGTCATTATGGAAGGTGGTTCGTTGTTGAGATTTTGTTAATCCAATGGATGGTAATCGTGTCATTATGGAAGGTACTTCGTTTTTGAGATTTTGTTACTCCATTGGATGGTAGCCTTGTCATTATGGAAGGTAGTTCATTGTTGACATTTTGTTACTCCAATGGATGGTAGCCTTGTCATTATGGAAGGTAGTTTTTTGTTGAGATTTTGTTACTCCAATGGATGGTAGACTTGTCATTATGGAAGGTAGTTTGTTGTTGAGATTTTGTTACTCTAATGGATGGTAGCCTTGTCATTATGGATGGTACTTCGTTGTTGAGATTTTTTTACTCCATTGGATGGTACCCTTGTTATTACCGAAAGTAGTTCGTTGTTGAAATTTTGTTACTCCAATGGATGGTAGCCTTGTCATTACGGAAGGTAGTTCATTGTTGAGATTTCGTTACTGCAATGGATGGTAGACTTGTCATTATGGAAGGTAGTTTCTTGTTGAGATTTTGTTACTCTAATGGATGGTAGCCTTGTCATTATGGATGGTAGTTCGTTGTTGAGATTTTTTTACTCCATTGGATGGTACCCTTGTCATTACCGAAAGTAGTTCGTTGTTGAAATTTTGTTACTCCAATGGATGGTAGCCTTGTCATTACGGAAGGTAGTTCATTGTTGAGATTTCGTTACTGCAATGGATGGTATCCTTCTCATTATGGGAGGTAGTTTGTTGTTGAGATTTTGTTACTTTAATGGATGGTATCCTTGTAATTATGGAAGGTAGTTCATTGTTGAGATTTTGTTTCTCCAACGGACGGTAGCCTTGTCATTATGGAAGGTAGTGCGTTGTTGATATTTTGTTACTCTAATGGATGGTAACCTTTTCATTATGGAAGGTAGTTCATTGTTGAGATTTTGTTACTCCAATGGATGGTAGACTTGTCATTATGGAAGGTAGTTCGTTTTTGAGATTTTGTTACACTAATGGATGATAGACTTGTCATTGTAGAAGGTAGTTCGTTGTTGAGATTTTGTTACTCTAATGGATAATAGCCTTGTCATTATGTAAGGTAGTTCGTTGTTGATGTTTTGTTACTCCAATGGATGGTAGCCTTGTCATTATGGAAGGTAGTTCGTTGTTGAGATTTTGTTACTCCAATGAATGGTAGCCTTGTCATTATGGAAGGTAGTTTTTTGTTAAGATTTTGTTACTCCAATGGATGGTATTCGTGTCATTATGGAAGGTAGTTCGTTGTTGAGATTTTGTTACTCTAATGGATGGTAGCCTTGTCATTATGGAAGGTAGTTCATTGATGACATTTTGTTACTCCAATGGATGGTAGCCTTGTCATTATTGAAGGTAGTTCGTTGTTGAGATTTTGTTACTCCAATGGATGGTAGCCTTGTCATTATGGAAGGTAGTTAATTGATGAGATTTTATTACTCCAATGGATGATAGCCTTGTCATTATGGAAGGTAGTTCGTTGTTGAGATTTTGTTACACCAATGGATGGTAGGATTGTCATTATGGAAGGTGGTTCGTTGTTGAGATTTTGTTAATCCAATGGATGGTAATTGTGTCATTATGGAAGGTAGTTCGTTTTTGAGATTTTGTTACTCCATTGGATGGTAGCCTTATCATTATGGAAGGTAGTTCATTGTTGACATTTTGTTACTCCAATGGATGGTAGCCTTGTCATTATGGAAGTTAGTTTTTTGTTGAGATTTTGTTACTCCAATGGATGGTAGACTTGTCATTATGGAAGGTAGTTTGTTGTTGAGATTTTGTTACTCTAATGGATGGTAGCCTTGTCATTATGGATGGTAGTTCGTTGTTGAGATTTTTTTACTCCATTGGATGGTACCCTTGTCATTACCGAAAGTAGTTCGTTGTTGAAATTTTGTTACTCCAATGGATGGTAGCCTTGTCATTACGGAAGGTAGTTCGTTGTTGAGATTTCGTTACTGCAATGGATGGTAGACTTGTCATTATGGAAGGTAGTTTGTTGTTGAGATTTTGTTACTCTAATGGATGGTAGCCTTGTAATTATGGAAGGTAGTTCGTTGTTTAGATTTTGTTACTCCAATGGATGGTAGCCTTGTCATTATTGAAGGTAGGTCGTTGTTGAGATTTTCTTACTCCACTGGATGGTAGCCTTGTCATTATGGAAGGTAGTTCATTGATGAGATTTTATTACTCCAATGGATGATAGCCTTGTCATTATGGAAGGTAGTTCGTTGTTGAGATTTTGTTACACCAATGTATGGTAGGCTTGTCATTACGGAAGGTGGTTCGTTGTTGAGATTTTGTTAATCCAATGGATGGTATTCGTGTCATTATGGAAGGTAGTTCGTTGTTGAGATTCTGTTTCTCCAACGGACGGTAGCCTTGTCATTATGGAAGGTAGTGCGTTGTTGATATTTTGTTACTCTAATGGATGGTAACCTTTTCATTATGGAAGGTAGTTCGTTGTTGAGATTTTGTTACTCCAATGGATGGTAGACTTGTCATTATGGAAGGTAGTTCGTTTTTGAGATTTTGTTACACTAATGGATGGTAGACTTGTCATTGTTGAAGGTAGTTCGTTGTTGAGATTTTGTTACTCTAATGGATAATAGCCTTGTCATTATGTAAGGTAGTTCGTTGTTGATGTTTTGTTACTCCAATGGATGGTAGCCTTGTCATTATGGAAGGTAGTTCGTTGTTGAGATTTTGTTACTCCAATGAATGGTAGCCTTGTCATTATGGAAGGTAGTTTTTTGTTGAGATTTTGTTACTCTAATAGATGGTAGACTTGTCATTATGGAAGGTAGTTCGTTGTTGAGATTTTGTTACTCTAATGGATGGTAGCCTTGTCATTATGCAAGGTAGTTCATTGTTGAAATTTTGTTACTCCAATGAATGGTAGCCTTGTCATTATAGAAGGTAGTTTTTTGTTGAGATTTTGTTACTCCAATGGATGGTAGACTTGTCATTATGGAAGGTAGTTCGTTGTTTAGATTTTGTTACTCCAATGGATGGTAGCCTTGTCATTATGGATGGTAGTTCGTTGTTGAGATTTTTTTACTCCATTGGATGGTACCCTTGTCATTACCGAAAGTAGTTCGTTGTTGAAATTTTGTTACTCCAATGGATGGTAGCCTTGTCATTATGGAAGGTAGTTCGTTGTTGAGATTTTGTTACACCAATGGATGGTAGGCTTGTCATTATGGAAGGTGGTTCGTTGTTGAGATTTTGTTAATCCAATGGATGGTAATTGTGTCATTATGGAAGGTAGTTCGTTTTTGAGATTTTGTTACTCCATTGGATGGTATCCTTGTCATTATGGAAGGTAGTTTGTTGTTGAGATTTTGTTACTCTAATGGATGGTATCCTTGTCATTATGGAAGGTAGTTCATTGTTGAGATTTTGTTTCTCCAACGGATGGTAGCCTTGTCATTATGGAAGGTAGTGCGTTGTTGATATTTTGTTACTCCAATGGATGGTAACCTTTTCATTATGGAAGGTAGTTCGTTGTTGAGATTTTGTTACTCCAATGGATGGTAGATTTGTCATTATGTAAGGTAGTTCGTTGTTGAGATTTTGTCACACTAATGGATGGTAGACTTGTCATTGTGGAAGGTAGTTCGTTGTTGAGATTTTGTTACTCTAATGGATGGTAGCCTTGTCATTATGTAAGGTAGTTCGTTGTTTATGTTTTGTTACTCCAATGGATGGTAGCCTTGTCATTATGGAAGGTAGTTTGTTGTTGAGATTTTGTTACTCCAATGGATGGTAGCCTTGTCATTATTGAAGGTAGTTTGTTGTTGAGATTTTGTTACTCCAATCGATGGTAGCCTTGTCATTATCGAAGGTAGTTCATTGATGAGATTTTATTACTCCAATGGATGATAGCCTTGTCATTATGGAAGGTAGTTCGTTGTTGAGATTTTGTTACACCAATGTATGGTAGGCTTGTCATTATGGAAGGTGGTTCGTTGTTGAGATTTTGTTAATCCAATGGATGGTATTCGTGTCATTATGGAAGGTAGTTCGTTGTTGAGATTTTGTTACTCCAATGGATGGTAGGCTTGTCGTTATGGAAGGTAGTTCATTGATGAGATTTTATTAATCCAATGGATGGTAGCCTTGTCATTATTGAAGGTAGTTCGTTGTTGAGATTTTGTTACTCCAATCGACGATAGCCTTGTCATTATGGAAGGTAGTTCATTGATGAGATTTTATTACTCCAATGGATGATAGCCTTGTCATTATGGAAGGTAGTTCGTTGTTGAGATTTTGTTACACCAATGGATGTTAGGCTTGTCATTATGGAAGGTGGTTCGTTGTTGAGATTTTGTTAATCCAATGGATGGTATTCGTGTCATTATGGAACGTAGTTCGTTTTTGAGATTTTGTTACTCCATTGGATGGTAGCCTTGACATTATGGAAGGTAGTTCATTGTTGCCATTTTGTTACTCCAATGGATGGTAGCCTTTTCATTATGAAAGGTAGTTCGTTGTTGAGATTTTGTTACTCAAATGGATGGTATCCTTGCCATTGCGGAAGGTAGTTCGTTGTTGAGATTTTGTTTCTCCAATGGATGGTAGCCTTGTCATTATTGAAGGTAGGTCGTTGTTGAGATTTTCTTACTCCACTGGATGGTAGCCTTGTCATTATGGAAGGTAGTTCATTGATGAGATTTTATTACTCCAATGGATGATAGCCTTGTCATTATGGAAGGTAGTTCGTTGTTGAGATTTTGTTACACCAATGTATGGTAGGCTTGTCATTACGGAAGGTGGTTCGTTGTTGAGATTTTGTTAATCCAATGGATGGTATTCGTGTCATTATGGAAGGTAGTTCGTTGTTGAGATTCTGTTTCTCCAACGGACGGTAGCCTTGTCATTATGGAAGGTAGTGCGTTGTTGATATTTTGTTACTCTAATGGATGGTAACCTTTTCATTATGGAAGGTAGTTCGTTGTTGAGATTTTGTTACTCCAATGGATGGTAGACTTGTCATTATGGAAGGTAGTTCGTTTTTGAGATTTTGTTACACTAATGGATGGTAGACTTGTCATTGTTGAAGGTAGTTCGTTGTTGAGATTTTGTTACTCTAATGGATAATAGCCTTGTCATTATGTAAGGTAGTTCGTTGTTGATGTTTTGTTACTCCAATGGATGGTAGCCTTGTCATTATGGAAGGTAGTTCGTTGTTGAGATTTTGTTACTCCAATGAATGGTAGCCTTGTCATTATGGAAGGTAGTTTTTTGTTGAGATTTTGTTACTCTAATAGATGGTAGACTTGTCATTATGGAAGGTAGTTCGTTGTTGAGATTTTGTTACTCTAATGGATGGTAGCCTTGTCATTATGCAAGGTAGTTCATTGTTGAAATTTTGTTACTCCAATGAATGGTAGCCTTGTCATTATAGAAGGTAGTTTTTTGTTGAGATTTTGTTACTCCAATGGATGGTAGACTTGTCATTATGGAAGGTAGTTCGTTGTTTAGATTTTGTTACTCCAATGGATGGTAGCCTTGTCATTATGGATGGTAGTTCGTTGTTGAGATTTTTTTACTCCATTGGATGGTACCCTTGTCATTACCGAAAGTAGTTCGTTGTTGAAATTTTGTTACTCCAATGGATGGTAGCCTTGTCATTATGGAAGGTAGTTCGTTGTTGAGATTTTGTTACACCAATGGATGGTAGGCTTGTCATTATGGAAGGTGGTTCGTTGTTGAGATTTTGTTAATCCAATGGATGGTAATTGTGTCATTATGGAAGGTAGTTCGTTTTTGAGATTTTGTTACTCCATTGGATGGTATCCTTGTCATTATGGAAGGTAGTTTGTTGTTGAGATTTTGTTACTCTAATGGATGGTATCCTTGTCATTATGGAAGGTAGTTCATTGTTGAGATTTTGTTTCTCCAACGGATGGTAGCCTTGTCATTATGGAAGGTAGTGCGTTGTTGATATTTTGTTACTCCAATGGATGGTAACCTTTTCATTATGGAAGGTAGTTCGTTGTTGAGATTTTGTTACTCCAATGGATGGTAGATTTGTCATTATGTAAGGTAGTTCGTTGTTGAGATTTTGTCACACTAATGGATGGTAGACTTGTCATTGTGGAAGGTAGTTCGTTGTTGAGATTTTGTTACTCTAATGGATGGTAGCCTTGTCATTATGTAAGGTAGTTCGTTGTTTATGTTTTGTTACTCCAATGGATGGTAGCCTTGTCATTATGGAAGGTAGTTTGTTGTTGAGATTTTGTTACTCCAATGGATGGTAGCCTTGTCATTATTGAAGGTAGTTTGTTGTTGAGATTTTGTTACTCCAATCGATGGTAGCCTTGTCATTATCGAAGGTAGTTCATTGATGAGATTTTATTACTCCAATGGATGATAGCCTTGTCATTATGGAAGGTAGTTCGTTGTTGAGATTTTGTTACACCAATGTATGGTAGGCTTGTCATTATGGAAGGTGGTTCGTTGTTGAGATTTTGTTAATCCAATGGATGGTATTCGTGTCATTATGGAAGGTAGTTCGTTGTTGAGATTTTGTTACTCCAATGGATGGTAGGCTTGTCGTTATGGAAGGTAGTTCATTGATGAGATTTTATTAATCCAATGGATGGTAGCCTTGTCATTATTGAAGGTAGTTCGTTGTTGAGATTTTGTTACTCCAATAGACGATAGCCTTGTCATTATGGAAGGTAGTTCATTGATGAGATTTTATTACTCCAATGGATGATAGCCTTGTCATTATGGAAGGTAGTTCGTTGTTGAGATTTTGTTACACCAATGGATGTTAGGCTTGTCATTATGGAAGGTGGTTCGTTGTTGAGATTTTGTTAATCCAATGGATGGTATTCGTGTCATTATGGAACGTAGTTCGTTTTTGAGATTTTGTTACTCCATTGGATGGTAGCCTTGACATTATGGAAGGTAGTTCATTGTTGCCATTTTGTTACTCCAATGGATGGTAGCCTTTTCATTATGAAAGGTAGTTCGTTGTTGAGATTTTGTTACTCAAATGGATGGTATCCTTGCCATTGCGGAAGGTAGTTCGTTGTTGAGATTTTGTTTCTCCAATGGATGGTAGCCTTGTCATTATTGAAGGTAGTTTCTTGTTGAGATTTTATTACTCCTATGGATGGTAGCCTTGCCATTATGGAAGGTAGTTCGTTGTTGAGATTTTGTTACTCCAATGGATGGTTCCCTTGTAATTACTGAAGGTTGATTGTTGTTGAGATTTTGTTACTAAAATGGATGATAGCCTTTTCATTATGGAAGATAGTTTGTTGTTGAGATTTTGTTACTCAAATGGATGGTAGCCTTTTTATTATGGAAGGTATTTCGTTGCTGAGATTTTGTTACACCAATGGATGGTAGCCTTTTCATAATAGAAGGGAGTTTGTTGCTGAGATTTTGTTACTCCAATGGATGGTAGCCTTGTGATTATGGAAGGTAGTTCGTTATTTAGATTTTGTTACTCCAATGGATGGTAGCCTTGTCATTATGGATGGTAGTTTTTTGATGAGATTTTGTTACTCCATTGGATGGTAGCATTGTCATTACAAAAAGTAGTTCGTTGTTGATATTTTGTTACTCTAATGGATGGTAGCCTTGTCATTATGCAAGGTAGTTCATTGTTGACATTTTGTTACTTCAATTTATTGTAGTCTTGTCATTATGGAAGGTAGTTCGTTGTTGAGATTTTGTTACTCCAATGGATGGTAGACTTGTCATTATGGAAGGTAGTTCGTTGTTGAGATTTTGTTACTCTAATGGATGGTAGCCTTGTCCTTATGCAAGGTAGTTCATTGTTGACATTTTGTTACTCCAATGAATGGTGACCTTATCATTATGGAAGGTATTTTTTTGCTGAGATTTTGTTACTCCAATGGATGGTAGACTTGTCATTATGGAAGGTTGTTCATTGTTGAGATTTTGTTACTCCAATGGATGGTAGACTTGTCATTATGGATGGTAGTTCGTTGTTGAGATTTTGTTACTCCATTGGATGGTACCCTTGTCATTACCGAAAGTAGTTTGTTGTTAAAATTTTGTTACTCCAATGGATGGTATCCTTGTCATTACGGAAGGTAGTTTGTTGTTGAGATTTCGCTACAACAATGGATGGTATCCTTGTCATTATGGAAGGTAGTTCGTTGTTGAGATTTTGTTTCTCCAACGGATGGTAGCCTTGTCATTATGGAAGGTAGTGCGTTGTTGATATTTTGTTACTCCAATGGATGGTAACCTTTTCATTATGGAAGGTAGTTCGTTCTTGAGATTTTGTTACTCCAATTGATGGTAGACTTGTCATTATGGAAGGTAGTTCATTGTTGAGATTTTGTTACACTAATGGATGGTAGACTTGTCATTGTGGAAGGTAGTTCGTTGTTGAGATTTTGTTACTCTAATGGATAGTAGCCTTGTTATTATGTAAGGTAGTTCGTTGTTGATGTTTTGTTACTCCAATGGATGGTAGCCTTGTCATTATGCAAGGTAGTTCATTGCTGACTTTTTGTTACTCCAATTTCTGGTAGCCTTGTAATTATGGAAGGTAGTTCGTTGTTTAGATTTTGTTACTCCAATGGATGGTAGCCTTGTCATTATTGAAGGTAGGTCGTTGTTGAGATTTTCTTACTCCACTGGATGGTAGCCTTGTCATTATGGAAGGTAGTTCATTGATGAGATTTTATTACTCCAATGGATGATAGCCTTGTCATTATGGAAGGTAGTTCGTTGTTGAGATTTTGTTACACCAATGTATGGTAGGCTTGTCATTACGGAAGGTGGTTCATTGTTGAGATTTTGTTAATCCAATGGATGGTATTCGTGTCATTATGGAAGGTAGTTCGTTGTTGAGATTCTATTACTCCAATGGATGGTAGCCTTGTCATTATGGAAGGTAGTTCATTGATGACATTTTATTACTCCAATGGATGGTAGCCTTGTCATTATTGAAGGTAGTTCGTTGTTGAGATTTTGTTACTCCAATGGATGGTATCCTTGTCATTATGGAAGGTAGTTCATTGATGAGATTTTATTACTCCAATGGATGATAGCCTTGTCATTATGGAAGGTAGTTCGTTGTTGAGATTTTGTTACACCAATGGATGGTAGGCTTGTCATTATGGAAGGTGGTTCGTTGTTGAGATTTTGTTAATCCAATGGATGGTAATCGTGTCATTATGGAAGGTAGTTCGTTTTTGAGATTTTGTTACTCCATTGGATGGTAGCCTTGTCATTATGGAAGGTAGTTCATTGTTGACATTTTGTTACTCCAATGGATGGTAGCCTTGTCATTATGGAAGGTAGTTTTTTGTTGAGATTTTGTTACTCCAATGGATGGTAGACTTGTCATTATGGAAGGTAGTTTGTTGTTGAGATTTTGTTACTCTAATGGATGGTAGCCTTGTCATTATGGATGGTAGTTCGTTGTTGAGATTTTTTTACTCCATTGGATGGTACCCTTGTCATTACCGAAAGTAGTTCGTTGTTGAAATTTTGTTACTCCAATGGATGGTAGCCTTGTCATTACGGAAGGTAGTTCATTGTTGAGATTTCGTTACTGCAATGGATGGTAGACTTGTCATTATGTAAGGTAGTTTGTTGTTGAGATTTTGTTACTCTAATGGATGGTAGCCTTGTCATTATGGATGGTAGTTCGTTGTTGAGATTTTTTTACTCCATTGGATGGTACCCTTGTCATTACCGAAAGTAGTTCGTTGTTGAAATTTTGTTACTCCAATGGATGGTAGCCTTGTCATTATGGAAGGTAGTTCATTGTTGAGATTTCGTTACTGCAATGGATGGTATCCTTGTCATTATGGAAGGTAGTTTGTTGTTGAGATTTTGTTACTTTAATGGATGGTATCCTTGTAATTATGGAAGGTAGTTCATTGTTGAGATTTTGTTTCTCCAACGGACGGTAGCCTTGTCATTATGGAAGGTAGTGCGTTGTTGATATTTTGTTACTCTAATGGATGGTAACCTTTTCATTATGGAAGGTAGTTCGTTGTTGAGATTTTGTTACTCCAATGGATGGTAGACTTGTCATTATGGAAGGTAGTTCGTTTTTGAGATTTTGTTACACTAATGGATGATAGACTTGTCATTGTAGAAGGTAGTTCGTTGTTGAGATTTTGTTACTCTAATGGATAATAGCCTTGTCATTATGTAAGGTAGTTCGTTGTTGATGTTTTGTTACTCCAATGGATGGTAGCCTTGTCATTATGGAAGGTAGTTCGTTGTTGAGATTTTGTTACTCCAATGAATGGTAGCCTTGTCATTATGGAAGGTAGTTTTTTGTTAAGATTTTGTTACTCCAATGGATGGTATTCGTGTCATTATGGAAGGTAGTTCGTTGTTGAGATTTTGTTACTCTAATGGATGGTAGCCTTGTCATTATGGAAGGTAGTTCATTGATGACATTTTGTTACTCCAATGGATGGTAGCCTTGTCATTATTGAAGGTAGTTCGTTGTTGAGATTTTGTTACTCCAATGGATGGTAGCCTTGTCATTATGGAAGGTAGTTAATTGATGAGATTTTATTACTCCAATGGATGATAGCCTTGTCATTATGGAAGGTAGTTCGTTGTTGAGATTTTGTTACACCAATGGATGGTAGGCTTGTCATTATGGAAGGTGGTTCGTTGTTGAGATTTTGTTAATCCAATGGATGGTAATTGTGTCATTATGGAAGGTAGTTCGTTTTTGAGATTTTGTTACTCCATTGGATGGTAGCCTTGTCATTATGGAAGGTAGTTCATTGTTGACATTTTGTTACTCCAATGGATGGTAGCCTTGTCATTATGGAAGTTAGTTTTTTGTTGAGATTTTGTTACTCCAATGGATGGTAGACTTGTCATTATGGAAGGTAGTTTGTTGTTGAGATTTTGTTACTCTAATGGATGGTAGCCTTGTCATTATGGATGGTAGTTCGTTGTTGAGATTTTTTTACTCCATTGGATGGTACCCTTGTCATTACCGAAAGTAGTTCGTTGTTGAAATTTTGTTACTCCAATGGATGGTAGCCTTGTCATTACGGAAGGTAGTTCATTGTTGAGATTTCGTTACTGCAATGGATGGTAGACTTGTCATTATGGAAGGTAGTTTGTTGTTGAGATTTTGTTACTCTAATGGATGGTAGCCTTGTCATTATGGATGGTAGTTCGTTGTTGAGATTTTTTTACTCCATTGGATGGTACCCTTGTCATTACCGAAAGTAGTTCGTTGTTGAAATTTTGTTACTCCAATGGATGGTAGCCTTGTCATTACGGAAGGTAGTTCATTGTTGAGATTTCGTTACTGCAATGGATGGTATCCTTGTCATTATGGAAGGTAGTTTGTTGTTGAGATTTTGTTACTTTAATGGATGGTATCCTTGTAATTATGGAAGGTAGTTCATTGTTGAGATTTTGTTTCTCCAACGGACGGTAGCCTTGTCATTATGGAAGGTAGTGCGTTGTTGATATTTTGTTACTCTAATGGATGGTAACCTTTTCATTATGGAAGGTAGTTCGTTGTTGAGATTTTGTTACTCCAATGGATGGTAGACTTGTCATTATGGAAGGTAGTTCGTTTTTGAGATTTTGTTACACTAATGGATGATAGACTTGTCATTGTTGAAGGTAGTTCGTTGTTGAGATTTTGTTACTCTAATGGATAATAGCCTTGTCATTATGTAAGGTAGTTCGTTGTTGATGTTTTGTTACTCCAATGGATGGTAGCCTTGTCATTATGGAAGGTAGTTCGTTGTTGAGATTTTGTTACTCCAATGAATGGTAGCCTTGTCATTATGGAAGGTAGTTTTTTGTTGAGATTTTATTACTCTAATAGATGGTAGACTTGTCATTATGGAAGGTAGTTCGTTGTTGAGATTTTGTTACTCTAATGGATGGTAGCCTTGTCATTATGCAAGGTAGTTCATTGTTGAAATTTTGTTACTCCAATGAATGGTAGCCTTGTAATTATAGAAGGTAGTTTTTTGTTGAGATTTTGTTACTCCAATGGATGGTAGACTTGTCATTATGGAAGGTAGTTCGTTGTTTAGATTTTGTTACTCCAATGGATGGTAGCCTTGTCATTATGGATGGTAGTTCGTTGTTGAGATTTTTTTACTCCATTGGATGGTACCCTTGTCATTACCGAAAGTAGTTCGTTGTTGAAATTTTGTTACTCCAATGGATGGTAGCCTTGTCATTATGGAAGGTAGTTCGTTGTTGAGATTTTGTTACACCAATGGATGGTAGGCTTGTCATTATGGAAGGTGGTTCGTTGTTGAGATTTTGTTAATCCAATGGATGGTAATTGTGTCATTATGGAAGGTAGTTCGTTTTTGAGATTTTGTTACTCCATTGGATGGTATCCTTGTCATTATGGAAGGTAGTTTGTTGTTGAGATTTTGTTACTCTAATGGATGGTATCCTTGTCATTATGGAAGGTAGTTCATTGTTGAGATTTTGTTTCTCCAACGGATGGTAGCCTTGTCATTATGGAAGGTAGTGCGTTGTTGATATTTTGTTACTCCAATGGATGGTAACCTTTTCATTATGGAAGGTAGTTTGTTGTTGAGATTTTGTTACTCCAATGGATGGTAGACTTGTCATTATGGAAGGTAGTTCGTTGTTGAGATTTTGTCACACTAATGGATGGTAGACTTGTCATTGTGGAAGGTAGTTCGTTGTTGAGATTTTGTTACTCTAATGGATAGTAGCCTTGTCATTATGTAAGGTAGTTCGTTGTTGATGTTTTGTTACTCCAATGGATGGTAGCCTTCTCATTATGGAAGGTAGTTCGTTGTTGAGATTTTGTTACTCCAATGGATGGTAGCCTTGTCATTATTGAAGGTAGTTTGTTGTTGAGATTTTGTTACTCCAATCAATGGTAGCCTTGTCATTATGGAAGGTAGTTCATTGATGAGATTTTATTACTCCAATGGATGATAGCCTTGTCATTATGGAAGGTAGTTCGTTGTTGAGAGTTTGTTACACCAATGTATGGTAGGCTTGTCATTATGGAAGGTGGTTCGTTGTTGAGATTTTGTTAATCCAATGGATGGTATTCGTGTCATTATGGAACGTAGTTCGTTTTTGAGATTTTGTTACTCCATTGGATGGTAGCCTTGTCATTATGGAAGGTAGTTCATTGTTGACATTTTGTTACTCCAATGGATGGTAGCCTTTTCATTATGGAAGGTAGTTCGTTGTTGAGATTTTGTTACTCAAATGGATGGTATGCTTGCCGTTGCGGAAGGTAGTTCGTTGTTGAGATTTTGTTTCTCCAATGGAGGGTAGCCTTTTCATTATTGAAGGTAGTTTCTTGTTGAGATTTTATTACACCAATGGATGGTAGCCTTGCCATTATTGAAGGTAGTTCGTTGTTGAGATTTTGTTACTCCAATGGATGGTACCCTTGTAATTATGGAAGGTTGATTGCTGTTAAGATTTTGTTACTCAAATGGATGGTAGCCTTTTCATTATGGAAGATAGTTTGTTGTTGAGATTTTGTTACTCAAATGGATGGTAGCCTTTTTATTATGGAAGGTATTTTGTTGCTGAGATTTTGTTACACTAATGGATGGTAGCCTTGTCATAATGGAAAGTAGTTTGTTGCAGAGATTTTGTTACTCCAATGGATGGTAGCCTTGTGATTATGGAAGGTAGTTCGTTGTTTAGATTTTGTTACTCCAATGGATGGTAGCCTTGTCATTATGGATGGTAGTTTTTTGATGTGATTTTGTTACTCCATTGGATGGTAGCATTGTCATTACAGAAAGTAGTTCGTTGTTAATATTTGGTTACTCTAATGGATGGTAGCCTTGTCATTATGCAAGGTAGTTCATTTTTGACATTTTGTTACTCCAATTTATTGTAGCCTTGTCATTATGGAAGGTAGTTCGTTGTTGAGATTTTGTTACTCCAATGGATGGTAGACTTGTCATTATGGAAGGTAGTTCGTTGTTGAGATTTTGTTACTCTAATGGATGGTAGCCTTGTCATTATGCAAGGTAGTTCATTGTTGACATTTTGTTACTCTAATGAATGGTAGCCTTGTCATTATGGAAGGTATTTTTTTGCTGAGATTTTTTTACTCCAATGGATGGTAGCGTTGTCATTATGGATGGTAGTTCGTTATTGAGATTTTGTTACTCCAATGGATGATAGCGTTTTCATTATGGATGGTAGTTCATTGTTGAGATATTGTTACTCCATTAGATGGTACCCTTGTCATTACCGAAAGTAGTTCGTTGTTGAAATTTTGTTACTCCAATGGATGGTAGCCTTGTCATTATGGAAGGTAGTTCGTTGTTGAGATTTTGTTACTCCAATGGATGGTAGCCTTGTCATTATGGAAGGTAGTTTGTTGTTGAGATTTTGTTACTCTAATGGATGGTAGCCTTGTCATTATGGAAGGTAGTGCATTGTTGATATTTTGTTACTCCAATAGATGGTAACCTTTTCATTATGGAAGGTAGTTCGTTGTTGAGATTTTGTTACTCCAATGGATGGTAGACTTGTCATTATGGAAGGTAGTTCGTTGTTGAGATTTTGTTACACTAATGGATGGTAGACTTGTCATTGTTGAAGGTAGTTCGTTGTTGAGATTTTGTTACTCTAATGGATAGTAGCCTTGTCATTATGTAAGGTAGTTCATTGTTGATGTTTTGTTACTCCAATGGATGGTAGCCTTGTCATTATGGAAGGTAGTTAGTTGTTGAGATTTTGTTACTCCAATGGATGGTAGCCTTGTCATTATTGAAGGTAGTTCGTTGTTCAGATTTTGTTACTCCAATGGAAGGTAGCCTTGTCATTATGGAAGGTAGTTCATTGATGAGATTTTATTACTCTAATGGATGATAGCCTTGTCATTATGGAAGGTAGTTCATTGTTGAGATTTTGTTACACCAATGTATGGTAGGCTTGTCATTATGGAAGGTGGTTCGTTGTTGAGATTTTGTTAATCCAATGGATGGTATTCGTGTCATTATGGAAGGTAGTTCGTTGTTGAGATTTTGTTACTCCAATGGATGGTAGCCTTGTCATTATTGAAGGTAGTTCATTGTTGAGATTTTGTTACTCCAATGGATGGTAGCCTTGTCATTATTGAAGGTAGTTCGTTGTTGAGATTTTGTCACTCCAATGGATGGTAGCCTTGTCATTATGGAAGGTAGTTAGTTGTTGAGATTTTGTTACACCAATGTATGGTAGGCTTGTCATTATGGAAGGTGGTTCGTTGTTGAGATTTTTTTAATCCAATGGATGGTATTCATGTCATTATGGAAGGTAGTTCGTTGTTGAGATTTTGTTACTCCAATGGATGGTAGGCTTGTCATTATGGAAGGTAGTTCATTGATGAGATTTTATTACTCCAATGGATGGTAGCCTTGTCATTATTGAAGGTAGTTCGTTGTTGAGATTTTGTTACTCCAATAGATGGTAGCCTTGTCATTATGGAAGGTAGTTCATTGATGAGATTTTATTACTCCAATGGATGATAGCCTTGTCATTATTGAAGGTAGTTCGTTGTTGAGATTTTGTTACACCAATGGATGGTAGGCTTGTCATTATGGAAGGTGGTTTGTTGTTGAGATTTTGTTAATCCAATGGATGGTATTCGTGTCATTATGGAACGTAATTCGTTTTTGAGATTTTGTTACTCCATTGGATGGTAGCCTTGTCATTATGGAAGGTAATTCATTGTTGACATTTTGTTACTCCAATGGATGGTAGCCTTTTCATTATGGAAGGTAGTTCGTTGCTGAGATTTTGTTACACAAATGGATGGTATCCTTGCCATTGCGGAAGGTAGTTCGTTGTTGAGATTTTGTTTCTCCAATGGATGGTAGCCTTGTCATTATTGAAGGTAGTTTCTTGTTGAGATTTTATTACTCCAATGGATGGTAGCCTTGCCATTATGGAAGGTAGTTCGTTGTTGAGATTTTGTTACTCCAATGGATGGTACCCTTGTAATTATTGAAGGTTGATTGTTGTTGAGATTTTGTTACTCAAATGGATGGTAGCCTTTTCATTATGGAAGATAGTTTGTTGTTGAGATTTTGTTACTCAAATGGATGGTTGCCTTTTTATTATGGAACGTATTTCGTTGCTGAGATTTTGTTACACCAATGGATGGTAGCCTTGTCATAATGGAAGGTAGTTTGTTGCTGAGATTTTGTTACTCCAATGGATGGTAGCCTTGTGATTATGGAAGGTAGTTCGTTGTTTAGATTTTGTTACTCCAATAGATGGTAGCCTTGTCATTATGGATGGTAGTTTTTTGATGAGATTTTGTTACTCCATTGGACGGTAGCATTGTCATTACAGAAAGTAGTTCGTTGTTGATATTTTGTTACTCTAATGGATGGTAGCCTTGTCATTATGCAAGGTAGTTCATTGTTGACATTTTGTTACTCCAATTTATTGTAGCCTTGTCATTATGGAAGGTAGTTCGTTGTTGAGATTTTGTTACTCCAATGGATGGTAGACTTGTCATTATGGAAGGTAGTTCATTGTTGAGATTTTGTTACTCTAATGGATGGTTACCTTGTCATTATGCAAGGTAGTTCATTGATGACATTTTGTTACTCTAATGAATGGTAGCCTTGTCATTATGGAAGGTATTTTTTTGCTGAGATTTTTTTACTCCAATGGATGGTAGCCTTGTCATTATGGAAGGTAGTTCATTTTTGACATTTTGTTACTCCAATGAATGGTAGCCTTGTCATTATGGAAGGTATTTTTTTGCTGAGATTTTGTTACTCCAATGGATGGTAGACTTGTCATTATGGAAGGTTGTTCATTGTTGAGATTTTGTTACTCCAATGGATGGTAGCGTTGTCATTATGGATGGTAGTTCGTTGTTGAGATTTTGTTACTCCATTGGATGGTACCCTTGTCATTACCGAAAGTAGTTCGTTGTTGAAATTTTGTTACTCCAATGGATGGTAGCCTTGTCATTATGGAAGGTAGTTCGTTGTTGAGATTTTGTTACTCTAATGGATGGTATCCTTGTCATTATGGAAGGTAGTTCATTGTTGAGATTTTGTTTCTCCAACGGATGGTAGCCTTGTCATTATAGAAGGTAGTGCGTTGTTGATATTTTGTTACTCCAATAGATGGTACCCTTTTCATTATGGAAGGTAGTTCGTTGTTGAGATTTTGTTACTCCAATGGATGGTAGACTTGTCATTATTGAAGGTAGTTCGTTGTTGAGATTTTGTTACACTAATGGATGGTAGACTTGTCATTGTTGAAGGTAGTTCGTTGTTGAGATTATGTTACTCTAATGGATAGTAGCCTTGTCATTATGTAAGGTAGTTCATTGTTGATGTTTTGTTACTCGAATGCATGGTAGCCTTGTCATTATGGAATGTAGTTTGTTGTTGAGATTTTGTTACTCCAATGGATGGTAGCCTTGTCATTATTTAAGGTAGTTCGTTGTTCAGATTTTGTTACTCCAATGGATGGTAGCCTTGTCATTATGGAAGGTAGTTCATTGATGACATTTTATTACACTAATGGATGATAGCCTTGTCATTATGGAAGGTAGTTCATTGTTGAGATTTTGTTACTCTAATGGATGGTAGGCTTGTCATTATGGAAGGTGGTTCGTTGTTGAGATTTTGTTTCTCCAACGGATGGTAGCCTTGTCATTATAGAAGGTAGTGCGTTGTTGATATTTTGTTACTCCAATGGATGGTAACCTTTTCATTATGGAAGGTAGTTCGTTGTTGAGATTTTGTTACTCCAATGGATGGTAGATTTGTCATTATGGAAGGTAGTTCGTTGTTGAGATTTTGTCACACTAATGGATGGTAGACTTGTCATTGTGGAAGGTAGTTCGTTGTTGAGATTTTGTTACTCTAATGGATGGTAGCCTTGTCATTATGTAAGGTAGTTCGTTGTTTATGTTTTGTTACTCCAATGGATGGTAGCCTTGTCATTATGGAAGGTAGTTCATTGTTGAGATTTTGTTACACCAATGTATGGTAGGCTTGTCATTATGGAAGGTGGTTCGTTGTTGAGATTTTGTTAATCCAATGGATGGTATTCGTGTCATTATGGAAGGTAGTTCGTTGTTGAGATTTTGTTACTCCAATGGACGGTAGGCTTGTCGTTATGGAAGGTAGTTCATTGATGAGATTTTATTAATCCAATGGATGGTAGCCTTGTCATTATTGAAGGTAGTTCATTGTTGAGATTTTGTTACTCCAATAGACGGTAGCCTTGTCATTATGGAAGGTAGTTCATTGATGAGATTTTATTACTCCAATGGATGATAGCCTTGTCATTATGGAAGGTAGTTCGTTGTTGAGATTTTGTTACACCAATGGATGTTAGGCTTGTCATTATGGAAGGTGGTTCGTTGTTGAGATTTTGTTAATCCAATGGATGGTATTCGTGTCATTATGGAACGTAGTTCGTTTTTGAGATTTTGTTACTCCATTGGATGGTAGCCTTGTCATTATGGAAGGTAGTTCATTGTTGCCATTTTGTTACTCCAATGGATGGTAGCCTTTTCATTATGAAAGGTAGTTCGTTGTTGAGATTTTGTTACTCAAATGGATGGTATCCTTGCCATTGCGGAAGGTAGTTCGTTGTTGAGATTTTGTTTCTCCAATGGATGGTAGCCTTGTCATTATTGAAGGTAGTTTCTTGTTGAGATTTTATTACTCTAATGGATGGTAGCCTTGCCATTATGGAAGGTAGTTCGTTGTTGAGATTTTGTTACTCCAATGGATGGTTCCCTTGTAATTATTTAAGGTTGATTGTTGTTGAGATTTTGTTACTCAAATGGATGATAGCCTTTTCATTATGGAAGATAGTTTGTTGTTGAGATTTTGTTACTCAAATGGATGGTAGCCTTTTTATTATGGAAGGTATTTCGTTGCTGAGATTTTGTTACACCAATGGATGGTAGCCTTTTCATAATGGAAGGGAGTTTGTTGCTGAGATTTTGTTACTCCAATGGATGGTAGCCTTGTGATTATGGAAGGTAGTTCGTTGTTTAGATTTTGTTACTCCAATGGATGGTAGCCTTGTCATTATGGATGGTAGTTTTTTGATGAGATTTTGTTACTCCATTGGATGGTAGCATTGTCATTACAAAAAGTAGTTCGTTGTTGATATTTTGTTACTCTAATGGATGGTAGCCTTGTCATTATGCAAGGTAGTTCATTGTTGACATTTTGTTACTTCAATTTATTGTAGCCTTGTCATTATGGAAGGTAGTTCGTTGTTGAGATTTTGTTACTCCAATGGATGGTAGACTTGTCATTATGGAAGGTAGTTCGTTGTTGAGATTTTGTTACTCTAATGGATGGTAGCCTTGTCATTATGCAAGGTAGTTCATTGTTGACATTTTGTTACTCCAATGAATGGTGACCTTGTCATTATGGAAGGTATTTTTTTGCTGAGATTTTGTTTCTCCAATGGATGGTAGACTTGTCATTATGGAAGGTTGTTCATTGTTGATATTTTGTTACTCCAATGGATGGTAGACTTGTCATTATGGATGGTAGTTCGTTGTTGAGATTTTGTTACTCCATTGGATGGTACCCTTGTCATTACCGAAAGTAGTTTGTTGTTAAAATTTTGTTACTCCAATGGATGGTATCCTTGTCATTACGGAAGGTAGTTTGTTGTTGAGATTTCGTTACAACAATGGATGGTATCCTTGTCATTATGGAAGGTAGTTCATTGTTGAGATTTTGTTTCTCCAACGGATGGTAGCCATGTCATTATGGAAGGTAGTGCGTTGTTGATATTTTGTTACTCCAATGGATGGTAACCTTTTCATTATGGAAGGTAGTTCGTTGTTGAGATTTTGTTACTCCAATGGATGGTAGACTTGTCATTATGGAAGGTAGTTCATTGTTGAGATTTTGTTACACTAATGGATGGTAGACTTGTCATTATGTAAGGTAGTTCGTTGTTGATGTTTTGTTACTCCAATGGATGGTAGCCTTGTCATTATGGAAGGTAGTTCGTTGTTTAGATTTTGTTACTCCAATGGATGGTAGCCTTGTCATTATTGAAGGTAGGTCGTTGTTGAGATTTTCTTACTCCACTGGATGGTAGCCTTGTCATTATGGAAGGTAGTTCATTGATGAGATTTTATTACTCCAATGGATGATAGCCTTGTCATTATGGAAGGTAGTTCGTTGTTGAGATTTTGTTACACCAATGTATGGTAGGCTTGTCATTACGGAAGGTGGTTCGTTGTTGAGATTTTGTTAATCTAATGGATGGTATTCGTGTCATTATGGAAGGTAGTTCGTTGTTGAGATTTTGTTACTCCAATGGATGGTAGCCTTGTCATTATGGAAGGTAGTTCATTGATGAAATTTTATTACTCCAATGGATGGTAGCCTTGTCATTATTGAAGGTAGTTCATTGTTGAGATTTTGTTACTCCAATGGATGGTAGCCTTGTCATTATGGAAGGTAGTTCATTGATGAGATTTTATTACTCCAATGGATGATAGCCTTGTCATTATGGAAGGTAGTTCGTTGTTGAGATTTTGTTACACCAATGGATGGTAGGCTTGTCATTATGGAAGGTGAATCGTTGTTGAGATTTTGTTAATCTAATGGATGGTAATCGTGTCATTATGGAAGGTAGTTCGTTTTTGAGATTTTGTTACTCCATTGGATGGTAGCCTTGTCATTATGGAAGGTAGTTCATTGTTGACATTTTGTTACTCCAATGGATGGTAGCCTTGTCATTATGGAAGGTAGTTTTTTGTTGAGATTTTGTTACTCCAATGGATGGTAGACTTGTCATTATGGAAGGTAGTTTGTTGTTGAGATTTTGTTACTCTAATGGATGGTAGCCTTGTCATTATGGATGGTAGTTCGTTGTTGAGATTTTTTTACTCCATTGGATGGTACACTTGTCATTACCGAAAGTAGTTCGTTGTTGAAATTTTGTTACTCCAATGGATGGTAGCCTTGTCATTACGGAAGGTAGTTCATTGTTGAGATTTCGTTACTGCAATGGATGGTATCCTTGTCATTATGGAAGGTAGTTTGTTGTTGAGATTTTGTTACTTTAATGGATGGTATCCTTGTAATTATGGAAGGTAGTTCATTGTTGAGATTTTTTTTCTCCAACGGACGGTAGCCTTGTCATTATGGAAGGTAGTGCGTTGTTGATATTTTGTTACTCTAATGGATGGTAACCTTTTCATTATGGAAGGTAGTTCTTTGTTGAGATTTTGTTACTCCAATGGATGGTAGACTTGTCATTATGGAAGGTAGTTCGTTTTTGAGATTTTGTTACACTAATGGATGATAGACTTGTCATTGTTGAAGGTAGTTTGTTGTTGAGATTTTGTTAGTCTAATGGATAATAGCCTTGTCATTATGTAAGGTAGTTCGTTGTTGATGTTTTGTTACTCCAATGGATGGTAGCCTTGTCATTATGGAAGGTAGTTTGTTGTTGAGATTTTGTTACTCCAGTGAATGGTAGCCTTGTCATTATGGAAGGTAGTTTTTTGTTGAGATTTTGTTACTCTAATAGATGGTAGACTTGTCATTATGGAAGGTAGTTCGTTGTTGAGATTTTGTTACTCTAATGGATGGTAGCCTTGTCATTATGCAAGGTAGTTCATTGTTGAAATTTAGTTACTCCAATGAATGGTAGCCTTGTCATTATAGAAGGTAGTTTTTTGTTGAGATTTTGTTACTCCAATGGATGGTAGACTTGTCATTATTGAAGGTAGTTCGTTGTTTAGATTTTGTTACTCCAATGGATGGTAGCCTTGTCATTATGGATGGTAGTTCGTTGTTGAGATTTTTTTACTCCATTGGATGGTACCCTTGTCATTACCGAAAGTAGTTCGTTGTTGAAATTTTGTTACTCCAATGGATGGTAGCCTTGTCATTACGGAAGGTAGTTCATTGTTGAGATTTCGTTACTGCAATGGATGGTATCCTTGTCATTATGGAAGGTAGTTTGTTGTTGAGATTTTGTTACTCTAATGGATGGTATCCATGTCATTAAGGAAGGTAGTTCATTGTTGAGATTTTGTTTCTCCAACGGACGGTAGCCTTGTCATTATGGAAGGTAGTGCGTTGTTGATATTTTGTTACTCTAATGGATGGTAACCTTTTCATTATGGAAGGTAGTTCGTTGTTGAGATTTTGTTACTCCAATGGATGGTAGCCTTGTCATTATTGAAGGTAGTTCATTGTTGAGATTTTGTTACTCCAATGGATGGTAGCCTTGTCATTATTGAAGGTAGTTCGTTGTTGAGATTTTGTCACTCCAATGGATGGTAGCCTTGTCATTATGGAAGGTAGTTAGTTGTTGAGATTTTGTTACACCAATGTATGGTAGGCTTGTCATTATGGAAGGTGGTTCGTTGTTGAGATTTTTTTAATCCAATGGATGGTATTCATGTCATTATGGAAGGTAGTTCATTGTTGAGATTTTGTTACTCCAATGGATGGTAGGCTTGTCATTATGGAAGGTAGTTCATTGATGAGATTTTATTACTCCAATGGATGGTAGCCTTGTCATTATTGAAGGTAGTTCGTTGTTGAGATTTTGTTACTCCAATAGATGGTAGCCTTGTCATTATGGAAGGTAGTTCATTGATGAGATTTTATTACTCCAATGGATGATAGCCTTGTCATTATGGAAGGTAGTTCGTTGTTGAGATTTTGTTACACCAATGGATGGTAGGCTTGTCATTATGGAAGGTGGTTCGTTGTTGAGATTTTGTTAATCCAATGGATGGTATTCGTGTCATTATGGAACGTAATTCGTTTTTGAGATTTTGTTACTCCATTGGATGGTAGCCTTGTCATTATGGAAGGTAATTCATTGTTGACATTTTGTTACTCCAATGGATGGTAGCCTTTTCATTATGGAAGGTAGTTCGTTGTTGAGATTTTGTTACACAAATGGATGGTATCCTTGCCATTGCGGAAGGTAGTTCGTTGTTGAGATTTTGTTTCTCCAATGGATGGTAGCCTTGTCATTATTGAAGGTAGTTTCTTGTTGAGATTTTATTACTCCAATGGATGGTAGCCTTGCCATTATGGAAGGTAGTTCGTTGTTGAGATTTTGTTACTCCAATGGATGGTACCCTTGTAATTATTGAAGGTTGATTGTTGTTGAGATTTTGTTACTCAAATGGATGGTAGCCTTTTCATTATGGAAGATAGTTTGTTGTTGAGATTTTGTTACTCAAATGGATGGTTGCCTTTTTATTATGGAACGTATTTCGTTGCTGAGATTTTGTTACACCAATGGATGGTAGCCTTGTCATAATGGAAGGTAGTTTGTTGCTGAGATTTTGTTACTCCAATGGATGGTAGCCTTGTGATTATGGAAGGTAGTTCGTTGTTTAGATTTTGTTACTCCAATAGATGGTAGCCTTGTCATTATGGATGGTAGTTTTTTGATGAGATTTTGTTACTCCATTGGATGGTAGCATTGTCATTACAGAAAGTAGTTCGTTGTTGATATTTTGTTACTCTAATGGATGGTAGCCTTGTCATTATGCAAGGTAGTTCATTGTTGACATTTTGTTACTCCAATTTATTGTAGCCTTGTCATTATGGAAGGTAGTTCGTTGTTGAGATTTTGTTACTCCAATGGATGGTAGACTTGTCATTATGGAAGGTAGTTCATTGTTGAGATTTTGTTAATCTAATGGATGGTTACCTTGTCATTATGCAAGGTAGTTCATTGATGACATTTTGTTACTCTAATGAATGGTAGCCTTGTCATTATGGAAGGTAGTTCATTTTTGACATTTTGTTACTCCAATGAATGGTAGCCTTGTCATTATGGAAGGTATTTTTTTGCTGAGATTTTGTTACTCCAATGGATGGTAGACTTGTCATTATGGAAGGTTGTTCATTGTTGAGATTTTGTTACTCCAATGGATGGTAGCGTTGTCATTATGGATGGTAGTTCGTTGTTGAGATTTTGTTACTCCATTGGATGGTACCCTTGTCATTACCGAAAGTAGTTCGTTGTTGAAATTTTGTTACTCCAATGGATGGTAGCCTTGTCATTATGGAAGGTAGTTCGTTGTTGAGATTTTGTTACTCTAATGGATGGTATCCTTGTCATTATGGAAGGTAGTTCATTGTTGAGATTTTGTTTCTCCAACGGATGGTAGCCTTGTCATTATAGAAGGTAGTGCGTTGTTGATATTTTGTTACTCCAATAGATGGTAACCTTTTCATTATGGAAGGTAGTTCGTTGTTGAGATTTTGTTACTCCAATGGATGGTAGACTTGTCATTATTGAAGGTAGTTCGTTGTTGAGATTTTGTTACACTAATGGATGGTAGACTTGTCATTGTTGAAGGTAGTTCGTTGTTGAGATTATGTTACTCTAAAGGATAGTAGCCTTGTCATTATGTAAGGTAGTTCATTGTTGATGTTTTGTTACTCGAATGGATGGTAGCCTTGTCATTATGGAATGTAGTTTGTTGTTGAGATTTTGTTACTCCAATGGATGGTAGCCTTGTCATTATTTAAGGTAGTTCGTTGTTCAGATTTTGTTACTCCAATTGATGGTAGCCTTGTCATTATGGAAGGTAGTTCATTGATGACATTTTATTACACTAATGGATGATAGCCTTGTCATTATGGAAGGTAGTTCATTGTTGTGATTTTGTTACTCTAATGGATGGTAGGCTTGTCATTATGGAAGGTGGTTCGTTGTTGAGATTTTGTTTCTCCAACGGATGGTAGCCTTGTCATTATAGAAGGTAGTGCGTTGTTGATATTTTGTTACTCCAATGGATGGTAACCTTTTCATTATGGAAGGTAGTTCGTTGTTGAGATTTTGTTACTCCAATGGATGGTAGATTTGTCATTATGGAAGGTATTTCGTTGTTGAGATTTTGTCACACTAATGGATGGTAGACTTGTCATTGTGGAAGGTAGTTCGTTGTTGAGATTTTGTTACTCTAATGGATGGTAGCCTTGTCATTATGTAAGGTAGTTCGTTGTTTATGTTTTGTTACTCCAATGGATGGTAGCCTTGTCATTATGGAAGGTAGTTTGTTGTTGAGATTTTGTTACTCCAATGGATGGTAGCCTTGTCATTATTGAAGGTAGTTTGTTGTTGAGATTTTGTTACTCCAATCGATGGTAGCCTTGTCATTATGGAAGGTAGTTCATTGATGAGATTTTATTACTCCAATGGATGATAGCCTTGTCATTATGGAAGGTAGTTCGTTGTTGAGATTTTGTTACACCAATGTATGGTAGGCTTGTCATTATGGAAGGTGGTTCGTTGTTGAGATTTTGTTAATCCAATGGATGGTATTCGTGTCATTATGGAAGGTAGTTCGTTGTTGAGATTTTGTTACTCCAATGGATGGTAGGCTTGTCGTTATGGAAGGTAGTTCATTGATGAGATTTTATTAATCCAATGGATGGTAGCCTTGTCATTATTGAAGGTAGTTCGTTGTTGAGATTTTGTTACTCCAATAGACGGTAGCCTTGTCATTATGGAAGGTAGTTCATTGATGAGATTTTATTACTCCAATGGATGATAGCCTTGTCATTATGGAAGGTAGTTCGTTGTTGAGATTTTGTTACACCAATGGATGTTAGGCTTGTCATTATGGAAGGTGGTTCGTTGTTGAGATTTTGTTAATCCAATGGATGGTATTCGTGTCATTATGGAACGTAGTTCGTTTTTGAGATTTTGTTACTCCATTGGATGGTAGCCTTGTCATTATGGAAGGTAGTTCATTGTTGCCATTTTGTTACTCCAATGGATGGTAGCCTTTTCATTATGAAAGGTAGTTCGTTGTTGAGATTTTGTTACTCAAATGGATGGTATCCTTGCCATTGCGGAAGGTAGTTCGTTGTTGAGATTTTGTTTCTCCAATGGATGGTAGCCTTGTCATTATTGAAGGTAGTTTCTTGTTGAGATTTTATTACTCTAATGGATGGTAGCCTTGCCATTATGGAAGGTAGTTCGTTGTTGAGATTTTGTTACTCCAATGGATGGTTCCCTTGTAATTATTTAAGGTTGATTGTTGTTGAGATTTTGTTACTCAAATGGATGATAGCCTTTTCATTATGGAAGATAGTTTGTTGTTGAGATTTTGTTACTCAAATGGATGGTAGCCTTTTTATTATGGAAGGTATTTCGTTGCTGAAATTTTGTTACACCAATGGATGGTAGCCTTTTCATAATGGAAGGGAGTTTGTTGCTGAGATTTTGTTACTCCAATGGATGGTAGCCTTGTGATTATGGAAGGTAGTTCGTTGTTTAGATTTTGTTACTCCAATGGATGGTAGCCTTGTCATTATGGATGGTAGTTTTTTGATGAGATTTTGTTACTCCATTGGATGGTAGCATTGTCATTACAAAAAGTAGTTCGTTGTTGATATTTTGTTACTCTAATGGATGGTAGCCTTGTCATTATGCAAGGTAGTTCATTGTTGACGTTTTGTTACTTCAATTTATTGTAGCCTTGTCATTATGGAAGGTAGTTCGTTGTTGAGATTTTGTTACTCCAATGGATGGTAGACTTGTCATTATGGAAGGTAGTTCGTTGTTGAGATTTTGATACTCTAATGGATGGTAGCCTTGTCATTATGCAAGGTAGTTCATTGTTGACATTTTGTTACTCCAATGAATGGTGACCTTGTCATTATGGAAGGTATTTTTTTGCTGAGATTTTGTTACTCCAATGGATGGTAGACTTGTCATTATGGAAGGTTGTTCATTGTTGAGATTTTGTTACTCCAATGGATGGTAGACTTGTCATTATGGATGGTAGTTCGTTGTTGAGATTTTGTTACTCCATTGGATGGTACCCTTGTCATTACCGAAAGTAGTTTGTTGTTAAAATTTTGTTACTCCAATGGATGGTATCCTTGTCATTATGGAAGGTAGTTTGTTGTTGAGATTTCGTTACAACAATGGATGGTATCCTTGTCATTATGGAAGGTAGTTCATTGTTGAGATTTTGTTTCTCCAACGGATGGTAGCCTTGTCATTATGGAAGGTAGTGCGTTGTTGATATTTTGTTACTCCAATGGATGGTAACCTTTTCATTATGGAAGGTAGTTCGTTGTTGAGATTTTGTTACTCCAATGGATGGTAGACTTGTCATTATGGAAGGTAGTTCATTGTTGAGATTTTGTTACACTAATGGATGGTAGACTTGTCATTATGTAAGGTAGTTCGTTGTTGATGTTTTGTTACTCCAATGGATGGTAGCCTTGTCATTATGGAAGGTAGTTCGTTGTTTAGATTTTGTTACTCCAATGGATGGTAGCCTTGTCATTATTGAAGGTAGGTCGTTGTTGAGATTTTCTTACTCCACTGGATGGTAGCCTTGTCATTATGGAAGGTAGTTCATTGATGAGATTTTATTACTCCAATGGATGATAGCCTTGTCATTATGGAAGGTAGTTCGTTGTTGAGATTTTGTTACACCAATGTATGGTAGGCTTGTCATTACGGAAGGTGGTTCGTTGTTGAGATTTTGTTAATCTAATGGATGGTATTCGTGTCATTATGGAAGGTAGTTCGTTGTTGAGATTTTGTTACTCCAATGGATGGTAGCCTTGTCATTATGGAAGGTAGTTCATTGATGAAATTTTATTACTCCAATGGATGGTAGCCTTGTCATTATTGAAGGTAGTTCATTGTTGAGATTTTGTTACTCCAATGGATGGTAGCCTTGTCATTATGGAAGGTAGTTCATTGATGAGATTTTATTACTCCAATGGATGATAGCCTTGTCATTACGGAAGGTAGTTCATTGTTGAGATTTCGTTACTGCAATGGATGGTATCCTTGTCATTATGGAAGGTAGTTTGTTGTTGAGATTTTGTTACTCTAATGGATGGTATCCTTGTCATTATGGAAGGTAGTTCATTGTTGAGATTTTGTTTCTCCAACGGACGGTAGCCTTGTCATTATGGAAGGTAGTGCGTTGTTGATATTTTGTTACTCTAATGGATGGTAACCTTTTCATTATGGAAGGTAGTTCGTTGTTGAGATTTTGTTACTCCAATGGATGGTAGACTTGTCATTATGGAAGGTAGTTTGTTGTTGAGATTTTGTTACTCTAATGGATGGTAGCCTTGTCATTATGGATGGTAGTACGTTGTTGAGATTTTTTTACTCCATTGGATGGTACCCTTGTCATTACCGAAAGTAGTTTGTTGTTGAAATTTTGTTACTCCAATGGATGGTAGCCTTGTCATTACGGAAGGTAGTTCATTGTTGAGATTTCGTTACTGCAATGGATGGTATCCTTGTCATTATGGAAGGTAGTTTGTTGTTGAGATTTTGTTACTTTAATGGATGGTATCCTTGTAATTATGGAAGTAGTTCATTGTTGAGATTTTGTTTCTCCAACGGACGGTAGCCTTGTCATTATGGAAGGTAGTGCGTTGTTGATATTTTGTTACTCTAATGGATGTTAACCTTTTCATTATGGAAGGTAGTTCGTTGTTGAGATTTTGTTACTCCAATGGATGGTAGACTTGTCATTATGGAAGGTAGTTTGTTTTTGAGATTTTGTTACACTAATTGATGATAGACTTGTCATTGTTAAAGGTAGTTCGTTGTTGAGATTTTGTTACTCTAATGGATAATAGCCTTGTCATTATGTAAGGTAGTTCGTTGTTGATGTTTTGTTACTCCAATGGATGGTAGCCTTGTCATTATGGAAGGTAGTTCGTTGTTGAGATTTTGTTACTCCAATGAATGGTAGCCTTGTCATTATGGAAGGTAGTTTTTTGTTGAGATTTTGTTACTCTAATAGATGGTAGACTTGTCATTATGGAAGGTAGTTCGTTGTTGAGATTTTGTTACTCTAATGGATGGTAGCCTTGTCATTATGCAAGGTAGTTCATTGTTGAAATTTTGTTACTCCAATGAATGGTAGCCTTGTCATTATAGAAGGTAGTTTTTTGTTGAGATTTTGTTACTCCAATGGATGGTAGACTTGTCATTATGGAAGGTAGTTCGTTGTTTAGATTTTGTTACTCCAATGGATGGTAGCCTTGTCATTATGGATGGTAGTTCGTTGTTGAGATTTTTTAATCCATTGGATGGTACCCTTGTCATTACCGAAAGTAGTTCGTTGTTGAAATTTTGTTACTCCAATGGATGGTAGCCTTGTCATTACGGAAGGTAGTTCATTGTTGAGATTTCGTTACTGCAATGGATGGTATCCTTGTCATTATGGAAGGTAGTTTGTTGTTGAGATTTTGTTACTCTAATGGATGGTATCCTTGTCATTATGGAAGGTAGTTCATTGTTGAGATTTTGTTTCTCCAACGGATGGTAGCCTTGTCATTATGGAAGGTAGTGCGTTGTTCATATTTTGTTACTCCAATGGATGGTAACCTTTTCATTATGGAAGGTAGTTCGTTGTTGAGATTTTGTTACTCCAATGGATGGTAGACTTGTCATTATGGAAGGTAGTTCATTGTTGAGATTTTGTCACACTAATGGATGTTAGACTTGTCATTGTGGAAGGTAGTTCGTTGTTGAGATTTTGTTACTCTAATGGATAGTAGCCTTGTCATTATGTAAGGTAGTTCGTTGTTGATGTTTTGTTACTCCAATGGATGGTAGCCTTCTCATTATGGAAGGTAGTTCGTTGTTGAGATTTTGTTACTCCAATGGATGGTAGCCTTGTCATTATTGAAGGTAGTTTGTTGTTGAGATTTTGTTACTCCAATCGATGGTAGCCTTGTCATTATGGAAGGTAGTTCATTGATGAGATTTTATTACTCCAATGGATGATAGCCTTGTCATTATGGAAGGTAGTTCGTTGTTGAGAGTTTGTTACACCAATGTATGGTAGGCTTGTCATTATGGAAGGTGGTTCGTTGTTGAGATTTTCTTAATCCAATGGATGGTATTCGTGTCATTATGGAAGGTAGTTCGTTGTTGAGATTTTGTTACTCCAATGGATGGTAGGCTTGTCATTATGGAAGGTAGTTCATTGATGAGATTTTATTACTCCAATGGATGGTAGCCTTGTCATTATTGAAGGTAGTTCGTTGTTGAGATTTTGTTACTCCAATAGATGGTAGCCTTGTCATTATGAAAGGTAGTTCATTGATGAAATTTTATTACTCCAATGGATGATAGCCTTGTCATTATGGAAGGTAGTTCGTTGTTGAGATTTTGTTACACCAATGGATGGTAGGCTTGTCATTATGAAAGGTGGTTCGTTGTTGAGATTTTGTTAATCCAATGGATGGTATTCGTGTCATTATGGAACGTAGTTCGTTTTTGAGATTTTGTTACTCCATTGGATGGTAGCCTTGTCATTATGGAAGGTAGTTCATTGTTGACATTTTGTTACTCCAATGGATGATAGCCTTTTCATTATGGAAGGTAGTTCGTTGTTGAGATTTTGTTACTCAAATGGATGGTATGCTTGCCGTTGCGGAAGGTAGTTCGTTGTTGAGATTTTGTTTCTCCAATGGAGGGTAGCCTTTTCATTATTGAAGGTAGTTTCTTGTTGAGATTTTATTACTCCAATGGATGGTAGCCTTGCCATTATGGAAGGTAGTTCGTTGTTGAGATTTTGTTACTCCAATGGATGGTACCCTTGTAATTATGGAAGGTTGATTGTTGTTGAGATTTTGTTACTCAAATGGATGGTAGCCTTTTAATTATGGAAGATAGTTTGTTGTTGAGATTTTGTTACTCAAATGGATGGTAGCCTTTTTATTATGGAAGGTATTTTGTTGCTGAGATTTTGTTACACTAATGGATGGTAGCCTTGTCATAATGGAAGGTAGTTTGTTGCAGAGATTTTGTTACTCCAATGGATGGTAGCCTTGTGATTATGGAAGGTAGTTCGTTGTTTAGATTTTGTTATTCCAATGGATGGTAGCCTTGTCATTATGGATGGTAGTTTTTTGATGTGATTTTGTTACTCCATTGGATGGTAGCATTGTCATTACAGAAAGTAGTTCGTTGTTGATATTTGGTTACTCTAATGGATGGTAGCCTTGTCATTATGCAAGGTAGTTCATTTTTGACATTTTGTTACTCCAATTTATTGTAGCCTTGTCATTATGGAAGGTAGTTCGTTGTTGAGATTTTGTAACTCTAATGGATGGTAGCCTTGTCATTATGGAAGGTAGTTTTTTGTTGAGATTTTGTTACTCCAATGGATGGTAGACTTGTCATTATGGAAGGTAGTTTGTTGTTGAGATTTTGTTACTCTAATGGATGGTAGCCTTGTCATTATGGATGGTAGTTCGTTGTTGAGATTTTTTTACTCCATTGGATGGTACCCTTGTCATTACCGAAAGTAGTTCGTTGTTGAAATTTTGTTACTCCAATGGATGATAGCCTTGTCATTACGGAAGGTAGTTCATTGTTGAGATTTCGTTACTGCAATGGATGGTATCCTTGTCATTATGGAAGGTAGTTTGTTGTTGAGATTTTGTTACTTTAATGGATGGTATCCTTGTAATTATGGAAGGTAGTTCATTGTTGAGATTTTGTTTCTCCAACAGACGGTAGCCTTGTCATTATGGAAGGTAGTGCGTTGTTGATATTTTGTTACTCTAATGGATGGTAACGTTTTCATTATGGAAGGTAGTTCGTTGTTGAGATTTTGTTACTCCAATGGATGGTAGACTTGTCATTATGGAAGGTAGTTCGTTTTTGAGATTTTGTTACACTAATGGATGATAGACTTGTCATTGTTGAAGGTAGTTTGTTGTTGAGATTTTGTTAGTCTAATGGATAATAGCCTTGTCGTTATGTAAGGTAGTTCGTTGTTGATGTTTTGTTACTCCAATGGATGGTAGCCTTGTCATTATGGAAGGTAGTTCGTTGTTGAGATTTTGTTACTCCAATGAATGGTAGCCTTGTCATTATGGAAGGTAGTTTTTTGTTGAGATTTTGTTACTCTAATAGATGGTAGACTTGTCATTATGGAAGGTAGTTCGTTGTTGAGATTTTGTTACTCTAATGGATGGTAGCCTTGTCATTATGCAAGGTAGTTCATTGTTGAAATTTTGTTACTCCAATGAATGGTAGCCTTGTCATTATAGAAGGTAGTTTTTTGTTGAGATTTTGTTACTCCAATGGATGGTAGACTTGTCATTATGGAAGGTAGTTCGTTGTTTAGATTTTGTTACTCCAATGGATGGTAGCCTTGTCATTATGGATGGTAGTTCGTTGTTGAGATTTTTTTACTCCATTGGATGGTACCCTTGTCATTACCGAAAGTAGTTCGTTGTTGAAATTTTGTTACTCCAATGGATGGTAGCCTTGTCATTACGGAAGGTAGTTCATTGTTGAGATTTCGTTACTGCAATGGATGGTATCCTTGTCATTATGGAAGGTAGTTTGTTGTTGAGATTTTGTTACTCTAATGGATGGTATCCTTGTCATTATGGAAGGTAGTTCATTGTTGAGATTTTGTTTCTCCAACGGACGGTAGCCTTGTCATTATGGAAGGTAGTGCGTTGTTGATATTTTGTTACTCTAATGGATGGTAACCTTTTCATTATGGAAGGTAGTTCGTTGTTGAGATTTTGTTACTCCAATGGATGGTAGACTTGTCATTATGGAAGGTAGTCTGTTGTTGAGATTTTGTTACTCTAATGGATGGTAGCCTTGTCATTATGGATGGTAGTTCGTTGTTGAGATTTTTTTACTCCATTGGATGGTACCCTTGTCATTACCGAAAGTAGTTCGTTGTTGAAATTTTGTTACTCCAATGGATTGTAGCCTTGTCATTACGGAAGGTAGTTCATTGTTGAGATTTCGTTACTGCAATGGATGGTATCCTTGTCATTATGGAAGGTAGTTTGTTGTTGAGATTTTGTTACTTTAATGGATGGTATCCTTGTAATTATGGAAGGTAGTTCATTGTTGAGATTTTGTTTCTCCAACGGACGGTAGCCTTGTCATTATGGAAGGTATTGCGTTGTTGATATTTTGTTACTCTAATGGATGGTAACCTTTTCATTATGGAAGGTAGTTCGTTGTTGAGATTTTGTTACTCCAATGGATGGTAGACTTGTCATTATGGAAGGTAGTTCGTTTTTGAGATTTTGTTACACTAATGGATGATAGAGTTGTCATTGTTGAAGGTAGTTCGTTGTTGAGATTTTGTTACTCTAATGGATAATAGCCTTGTCATTATGTAAGGTAGTTCGTTGTTGATGTTTTGTTACTCCAATGGATGGTAGCCTTGTCATTATGGAAGGTAGTTCGTTGTTGAGATTTTGTTACTCCAATGAATGGTAGCCTTGTCATTATGGAAAGTAGTTTTTTGTTGAGATTTTGTTACTCTAATAGATGGTAGACTTGTCATTATGGAAGGTAGTTCGTTGTTGAGATTTTGTTACTCTAATGGATGGTAGCCTTGTCATTATGCAAGGTAGTTCATTGTTGAAATTTTGTTACTCCAATGAATGGTAGCCTTGTCATTATAGAAGGTAGTTTTTTGTTGAGATTTTGTTACTCCAATGGATGGTAGACTTGTCATTATGGAAGGTAGTTCGTTGTTTAGATTTGTTACTCCAATGGATGGTAGCCTTGTCATTATGGATGGTAGTTCGTTGTTGAGATTTTTTAATCCATTGGATGGTACCCTTGTCATTACCGAAAGTAGTTCGTTGTTGAAATTTTGTTACTCCAATGGATGGTAGCCTTGTCATTACGGAAGGTAGATCATTGTTGAGATTTCGTTACTGCAATGGATGGTATCCTTGTCATTATGGAAGGTAGTTTGTTGTTGAGATTTTGTTACTCTAATGGATGGTATCCTTGTCATTATGGAAGGTAGTTCATTGTTGAGATTTTGTTTCTCCAACGGATGGTAGCCTTGTCATTATGGAAGGTAGTGCGTTGTTGATATTTTGTTACTCCAATGGATGGTAACCTTTTCATTATGGAAGGTAGTTCGTTGTTGAGATTTTGTTACTCCAATGGATGGTAGACTTGTCATTATGGAAGGTAGTTCATTGTTGAGATTTTGTCACACTAATGGATGGTAGACTTGTCATTGTGGAAGGTAGTTCGTTGTTGAGATTTTGTTACTCTAATGGATAGTAGCCTTGTCATTATGTAAGGTAGTTCGTTGTTGATGTTTTGTTACTCCAATGGATGGTAGCCTTCTCATTATGGAAGGTAGTTCGTTGTTGAGATTTTGTTACTCCAATGGATGGTAGCCTTGTCATTATAGAAGGTAGTTTGTTGTTGAGATTTTGTTACTCCAATCGATGGTAGCCTTGTCATTATGGAAGGTAGTTCATTGATGAGATTTTATTACTCCAATGGATGATAGCCTTGTCATTATGGAAGGTAGTTCGTTGTTGAGAGTTTGTTACACCAATGTATGGTAGGCTTGTCATTATGGAAGGTGGTTCGTTGTTGAGATTTTGTTAATCCAATGGATGGTATTCGTGTCATTATGGAAGGTAGTTCGTTGTTGAGATTTTGTTACTCCAATGGATGGTAGGCTTGTCATTATGGAAGGTAGTTCATTGATGAGATTTTATTACTCCAATGGATGGTAGCCTTGTCATTATTGAAGGTAGTTCGTTGTTGAGATTTTGTTACTCCAATAGATGGTAGCCTTGTCATTATGAAAGGTAGTTCATTGATGAAATTTTATTACTCCAATGGATGATAGCCTTGTCATTATGGAAGGTAGTTCGTTGTTGAGATTTTGTTACACCAATGGATGGTAGGCTTGTCATTATGAAAGGTGGTTCGTTGTTGAGATTTTGTTAATCCAATGGATGGTATTCGTGTCATTATGGAACGTAGTTCGTTTTTGAGATTTTGTTACTCCATTGGATGGTAGCCTTGTCATTATGGAAGGTAGTTCATTGTTGACATTTTGTTACTCCAATGGATGATAGCCTTTTCATTATGGAAGGTAGTTCGTTGTTGAGATTTTGTTACTCAAATGGATGGTATGCTTGCCGTTGCGGAAGGTAGTTCGTTGTTGAGATTTTGTTTCTCCAATGGAGGGTAGCCTTTTCATTATTGAAGGTAGTTTCTTGTTGAGATTTTATTACTCCAATGGATGGTAGCCTTGCCATTATGGAAGGTAGTTCGTTGTTGAGATTTTGTTACTCCAATGGATGGTACCCTTGTAATTATGGAAGGTTGATTGTTGTTGAGATTTTGTTACTCAAATGGATGGTAGCCTTTTTATTATGGAAGGTATTTTGTTGCTGAGATTTTGTTACACTAATGGATGGTAGCCTTGTCATAATGGAAGGTAGTTTGTTGCAGAGATTTTGTTACTCCAATGGATGGTAGCCTTGTGATTATGGAAGGTAGTTCGTTGTTTAGATTTTGTTATTCCAATGGATGGTAGCCTTGTCATTATGGATGGTAGTTTTTTGATGTGATTTTGTTACTCCATTGGATGGTAGCATTGTCATTACAGAAAGTAGTTCGTTGTTGATATTTGGTTACTCTAATGGATGGTAGCCTTGTCATTATGCAAGGTAGTTCATTTTTGACATTTTGTTACTCCAATTTATTGTAGCCTTGTCATTATGGAAGGTAGTTCGTTGTTGAGATTTTGTAACTCTAATGGATGGTAGCCTTGTCATTATGGAAGGTAGTTTTTTGTTGAGATTTTGTTACTCCAATGGATGGTAGACTTGTCATTATGGAAGGTAGTTTGTTGTTGAGATTTTGTTACTCTAATGGATGGTAGCCTTGTCATTATGGATGGTAGTTCGTTGTTGAGATTTTTTTACTCCATTGGATGGTACCCTTGTCATTACCGAAAGTAGTTCGTTGTTGAAATTTTGTTACTCCAATGGATGATAGCCTTGTCATTACGGAAGGTAGTTCATTGTTGAGATTTCGTTACTGCAATGGATGGTATCCTTGTCATTATGGAAGGTAGTTTGTTGTTGAGATTTTGTTACTTTAATGGATGGTATCCTTGTAATTATGGAAGGTAGTTCATTGTTGAGATTTTGTTTCTCCAACAGACGGTAGCCTTGTCATTATGGAAGGTAGTGCGTTGTTGATATTTTGTTACTCTAATGGATGGTAACGTTTTCATTATGGAAGGTAGTTCGTTGTTGAGATTTTGTTACTCCAATGGATGGTAGACTTGTCATTATGGAAGGTAGTTCGTTTTTGAGATTTTGTTACACTAATGGATGATAGACTTGTCATTGTTGAAGGTAGTTTGTTGTTGAGATTTTGTTAGTCTAATGGATAATAGCCTTGTCGTTATGTAAGGTAGTTCGTTGTTGATGTTTTGTTACTCCAATGGATGGTAGCCTTGTCATTATGGAAGGTAGTTCGTTGTTGAGATTTTGTTACTCCAATGAATGGTAGCCTTGTCATTATGGAAGGTAGTTTTTTGTTGAGATTTTGTTACTCTAATAGATGGTAGACTTGTCATTATGGAAGGTAGTTCGTTGTTGAGATTTTGTTACTCTAATGGATGGTAGCCTTGTCATTATGCAAGGTAGTTCATTGTTGAAATTTTGTTACTCCAATGAATGGTAGCCTTGTCATTATAGAAGGTAGTTTTTTGTTGAGATTTTGTTACTCCAATGGATGGTAGACTTGTCATTATGGAAGGTAGTTCGTTGTTTAGATTTTGTTACTCCAATGGATGGTAGCCTTGTCATTATGGATGGTAGTTCGTTGTTGAGATTTTTTTACTCCATTGGATGGTACCCTTGTCATTACCGAAAGTAGTTCGTTGTTGAAATTTTGTTACTCCAATGGATGGTAGCCTTGTCATTACGGAAGGTAGTTCATTGTTGAGATTTCGTTACTGCAATGGATGGTATCCTTGTCATTATGGAAGGTAGTTTGTTGTTGAGATTTTGTTACTCTAATGGATGGTATCCTTGTCATTATGGAAGGTAGTTCATTGTTGAGATTTTGTTTCTCCAACGGACGGTAGCCTTGTCATTATGGAAGGTAGTGCGTTGTTGATATTTTGTTACTCTAATGGATGGTAACCTTTTCATTATGGAAGGTAGTTCGTTGTTGAGATTTTGTTACTCCAATGGATGGTAGACTTGTCATTATGGAAGGTAGTCTGTTGTTGAGATTTTGTTACTCTAATGGATGGTAGCCTTGTCATTATGGATGGTAGTTCGTTGTTGAGATTTTTTTACTCCATTGGATGGTACCCTTGTCATTACCGAAAGTAGTTCGTTGTTGAAATTTTGTTACTCCAATGGATTGTAGCCTTGTCATTACGGAAGGTAGTTCATTGTTGAGATTTCGTTACTGCAATGGATGGTATCCTTGTCATTATGGAAGGTAGTTTGTTGTTGAGATTTTGTTACTTTAATGGATGGTATCCTTGTAATTATGGAAGGTAGTTCATTGTTGAGATTTTGTTTCTCCAACGGACGGTAGCCTTGTCATTATGGAAGGTATTGCGTTGTTGATATTTTGTTACTCTAATGGATGGTAACCTTTTCATTATGGAAGGTAGTTCGTTGTTGAGATTTTGTTACTCCAATGGATGGTAGACTTGTCATTATGGAAGGTAGTTCGTTTTTGAGATTTTGTTACACTAATGGATGATAGAGTTGTCATTGTTGAAGGTAGTTCGTTGTTGAGATTTTGTTACTCTAATGGATAATAGCCTTGTCATTATGTAAGGTAGTTCGTTGTTGATGTTTTGTTACTCCAATGGATGGTAGCCTTGTCATTATGGAAGGTAGTTCGTTGTTGAGATTTTGTTACTCCAATGAATGGTAGCCTTGTCATTATGGAAAGTAGTTTTTTGTTGAGATTTTGTTACTCTAATAGATGGTAGACTTGTCATTATGGAAGGTAGTTCGTTGTTGAGATTTTGTTACTCTAATGGATGGTAGCCTTGTCATTATGCAAGGTAGTTCATTGTTGAAATTTTGTTACTCCAATGAATGGTAGCCTTGTCATTATAGAAGGTAGTTTTTTGTTGAGATTTTGTTACTCCAATGGATGGTAGACTTGTCATTATGGAAGGTAGTTCGTTGTTTAGATTTGTTACTCCAATGGATGGTAGCCTTGTCATTATGGATGGTAGTTCGTTGTTGAGATTTTTTAATCCATTGGATGGTACCCTTGTCATTACCGAAAGTAGTTCGTTGTTGAAATTTTGTTACTCCAATGGATGGTAGCCTTGTCATTACGGAAGGTAGATCATTGTTGAGATTTCGTTACTGCAATGGATGGTATCCTTGTCATTATGGAAGGTAGTTTGTTGTTGAGATTTTGTTACTCTAATGGATGGTATCCTTGTCATTATGGAAGGTAGTTCATTGTTGAGATTTTGTTTCTCCAACGGATGGTAGCCTTGTCATTATGGAAGGTAGTGCGTTGTTGATATTTTGTTACTCCAATGGATGGTAACCTTTTCATTATGGAAGGTAGTTCGTTGTTGAGATTTTGTTACTCCAATGGATGGTAGACTTGTCATTATGGAAGGTAGTTCATTGTTGAGATTTTGTCACACTAATGGATGGTAGACTTGTCATTGTGGAAGGTAGTTCGTTGTTGAGATTTTGTTACTCTAATGGATAGTAGCCTTGTCATTATGTAAGGTAGTTCGTTGTTGATGTTTTGTTACTCCAATGGATGGTAGCCTTCTCATTATGGAAGGTAGTTCGTTGTTGAGATTTTGTTACTCCAATGGATGGTAGCCTTGTCATTATAGAAGGTAGTTTGTTGTTGAGATTTTGTTACTCCAATCGATGGTAGCCTTGTCATTATGGAAGGTAGTTCATTGATGAGATTTTATTACTCCAATGGATGATAGCCTTGTCATTATGGAAGGTAGTTCGTTGTTGAGAGTTTGTTACACCAATGTATGGTAGGCTTGTCATTATGGAAGGTGGTTCGTTGTTGAGATTTTGTTAATCCAATGGATGGTATTCGTGTCATTATGGAAGGTAGTTCGTTGTTGAGATTTTGTTACTCCAATGGATGGTAGGCTTGTCATTATGGAAGGTAGTTCATTGATGAGATTTTATTACTCCAATGGATGGTAGCCTTGTCATTATTGAAGGTAGTTCGTTGTTGAGATTTTGTTACTCCAATAGATGGTAGCCTTGTCATTATGGAAGGTAGTTCATTGATGAGATTTTATTACTCCAATGGATGATAGCCTTGTCATTATGGAAGGTAGTTCGTTGTTGAGATTTTGATACACCAATGGATGGTAGGCTTGTCATTATGGAAGGTGGTTCATTGTTGAGATTTTGTTAATCCAATGGATGGTATTCGTGTCATTATGGAACGTAGTTCGTTTTTGAGATTTTGTTACTCCATTGGATGGTAGCCTTGTCATTATGGAAGGTAGTTCATTGTTGACATTTTGTTACTCCAATGGATGGTAGCCTTTTCATTATCGAAGGTAGTTCGTTGTTGAGATTTTGTTACTCAAATGGATGGTATGCTTGTCGTTGCGGAAGGTAGTTCGTTGTTGAGATTTTGTTTCTCCAATGGAGGGTAGCCTTTTCATTATTGAAGGTAGTTTCTTGTTGAGATTTTATTACTCCAATGGATGGTAGCCTTGCCATTATGGAAGGTAGTTCGTTGTTGAGATTTTGTTACTCCAATGGATGGTACCCTTGTAATTATGGAAGGTTGATTGTTGTTGAGATTTTGTTACTCAAATGGATGGTAGCCTTTTCATTATGCAAGATAGTTTGTTGTTGAGATTTTGTTACTCAAATGGATGGTAGCCTTTTTATTATGGAAGGTATTTTGTTGCTGAGATTTTGTTACACTAATGGATGGTAGCCTTGTCATAATGGAAGGTAGTTTGTTGCAGAGATTTTGTTACTCCAATGGATGGTAGCCTTGTGATTATGGAAGGTAGTTCGTTGTTTAGATTTTGTTACTCCAATGGATGGTAGCCTTGTCATTATGGATGGTAGTTTATTGATGTGATTTTGTTACTCCATTGGATGGTAGCATTGTCATTACAGAAAGTAGTTCGTTGTTGATATTTGGTTACTCTAACGGATGGTAGCCTTGTCATCATGCAAGGTAGTTCATTTTTGACATTTTGTTACTCCAATTTATTATAGCCTTGTCATTATGGAAGGTAGTTCGTTGTTGAGATTTTGTTACTCCAATGGATGGTAGACTTGTCATTATGGAAGGTAGTTCGTTGTTGAGATTTTGTTACTCTAATGGATGGTAGCCTTGTCATTATGCAAGGTAGTTCATTGTTGACATTTTGTTACTCTAATGAATGGTAGCCTTGTCATTATGGAAGGTATTTTTTTGCTGAGATTTTGTTACTCCAATGGATGGTAGCGTTGTCATTATGGATGGTAGTTCGTTGTTGAGATTTTGTTACCCAATGGATGATAGCGTTTTCATTATGGATGGTAGTTCGTTGTTGAGATTTTGTTACTCCATTGGATGGTACCCTTGTCATTACCAAAAGTAGTTCGTTGTTGAGATTTTGTTACTCCAATGGATGGTACCCTTGTCATTACCGAAGGTAGTTCGTTGTTGAGATTTTGTTACTCCAATGGATGGTAGCCTTGTCATTATGGAAGGTAGTTTGTTGTTGAGATTTTGTTACTCTAATGGATGGTAGCCTTGTCATTATGGAAGGTAGTTTGTTGTTGATATTTTGTTACTCTAATGGATGGTAGCCTTGTCATTATGGAAGGTAGTGCGTTGTTGATATTTTGTTACTCCAATAGATGGTAACCTTTTCATTATGGAAGGTAGTTCGTTGTTGAGATTTTGTTACTCCAATGGATGGTAGACTTGTCATTATGGAAGGTAGTTCGTTGTTGAGATTTTATTACTCTAATGGATGATAGGCTTGTCATTATGGAAGGTGGTTCATTGTTGAGATTTTGTTACACCAATGTATGGTAGGCTTGTCATTATGGAAGGTGGTTCGTTGTTGAGATTTTGTTAATCCAATGGATGGTATTCGTGTCATTATGGAAGGTAGTTCGTTGTTGAGATTTTGTTACTCCAATGGATGGTAGCCTTGTCATTATTGAAGGTAGTTCATTGTTGAGATTTTGTTACTCCAATGGATGGTAGCCTTGTCATTATTGAAGGTAGTTCGTTGTTGAGATTTTGTTACTCCAATGGATGGTAGCCTTGTCATTATGGAAGGTAGTTCATTGATGAGATTTTATTACTCCAATGGATGATAGCCTTGTCATTATGGAAGGTAGTTAGTTGTTGAGATTTTGTTACACCAATGTATGGTAGGCTTGTCAATATGGAAGGTGGTTCGTTGTTGAGATTTTTTTAATCCAATGGATGGTATTCGTGTCATTATGGAAGGTAGTTCATTGTTGAGATTTTGTTACTCCAATGGATGGTAGGCTTGTCATTATGGAAGGTAGTTCATTGATGAGATTTTATTACTCCAATGGATGGTAGCCTTGTCATTATTGAAGGTAGTTCGTTGTTGAGATTTTGTTACTCCAATAGATGGTAGCCTTGTCATTATGGAAGGTAGTTCGTTGTTGAGATTTTGTTACACCAATGGATGGTAGGCTTGTCATTATGGAAGGTGGTTCGTTGTTGAGATTTTGTTAATCCAATGGATGGTATTCGTGTCATTATGGAACGTAATTCGTTTTTGAGATTTTGTTACTCCATTGGATGGTAGCCTTGTCATTATGGAAGGTAGTTCATTGTTGACATTTTGTTACTCCAATGGATGGTAGCCTTTTCATTATGGAAGGTAGTTCGTTGTTGAGATTTTGTTACTCAAATGGATGGTATCCTTGCCATTGCGGAAGGTAGTTCGTTGTTGAGATTTTGTTTCTCCAATGGATGGTAGCCTTGTCATTATTGAAGGTAGTTTCTTGTTGAGATTTTATTACTCCAATGGATGGTAGCCTTGCCATTATGGAAGGTAGTTCGTTGTTGAGATTTTGTTACTCCAATGGATGGTACCCTTGTAATTATTGAAGGTTGATTGTTGTTGAGATTTTGTTACTCAAATGGATGGTAGCCTTTTCATTATGGAAGATAGTTTGTTGTTGAGATTTTGTTACTCAAATGGATGGTTGCCTTTTTATTATGGAACGTATTTCGTTGCTGAGATTTTGTTACACCAATGGATGGTAGCCTTGTCATAATGGAAGGTAGTTTGTTGCTGAGATTTTGTTACTCCAATGGATGGTAGCCTTGTGATTATGGAAGGTAGTTCGTTGATTAGATTTTGTTACTCCAATGGATGGTAGCCTTGTCATTATGGATGGTAGTTTTTTGATGAGATTTTGTTACTCCATTGGATGGTAGCATTGTCATTACAGAAAGTAGTTCGTTGTTGATATTAGGTTACTCTAATGGATGGTAGCCTTGTCATTATGCAAGGTAGTTCATTTTTGACATTTTGTTACTCCAATTTATTGTAGCCTTGTCATTATGGAAGGTAGTTCGTTGTTGAGATTTTGTTACTCCAATGGATGGTAGACTTGTCATTATGGAAGGTAGTTCATTGTTGAGATTTTGTTACTCTAATGGATGGTAGCCTTGTCATTATGCAAGGTAGTTCATTGTTGACATTTTGTTACTCTAATGAATGGTAGCCTTGTCATTATGGAAGGTATTTTTTTGCTGAGATTTTTTTACTCCAATGGATGGTAGCGTTGTCATTATGGATGGTAGTTCGTTGTTGAGATTTTGTTACCCAATGGATGATAGCGTTTTCATTATGGATGGTAGTTCGTTGTTGAGATTTTGTTACTCCATTGGATGGTACCCTTGTCATTACCAAAAGTAGTTCGTTGTTGAAATTTTGTTACTCCAATGGATGGTAGCCTTGTCATTATGGAAGGTAGTTCGTTGTTGAGATTTTGTTACTCCAATGGATGGTAGCCTTGTTATTATGGAAGGTAGTTTGTTGTTGAGATTTTGTTACTCTAATGGATGGTAGCCTTGTCATTATGGAAGGTAGTGCGTTCTTGATATTTTGTTACTCCAATAGATGGTAACCTTTTCATTATGGAAGGTAGTTCGTTGTTGAGATTTTGTTACTCCAATGGATGGTAGACTTGTCATTATGGAAGGTAGTTCGTTGTTGAGATTTTGTAACACTAATGGATGGTAGACTTGACATTGTTGAAGGTAGTTCGTTGTTGAGATTTTGTTACTCTAATGGATAGTAGCCTTGTCATTATGTAAGGTAGTTCATTGTTGATGTTTTGTTACTCCAATGGATGGTAGCCTTGTCATTATTGAAGGTAGTTCGTTATTCAGATTTTATTACTCCAATGGAAGGTAGCCTTGTCATTATGGAAGGTAGTTCATTGATGAGATTTTATTACTCTAATGGATGATAGCCTTGTCATTATGGAAGGTAGTTCATTGTTGAGATTTTGTTACACCAATGTATGGTAGGCTTGTCATTATGGAAGGTGGTTCGTTGTTGAGATTTTGTTAATCCAATGGATGGTATTCGTGTCATTATGGAAGGTAGTTCGTTGTTGAGATTTTGTTACTCCAATGGATGGTAGCCTTGTCATTATTGAAGGTAGTTCATTGTTGAGATTTTGTTACTCCAATGGATGGTAGCCTTGTCCTTATTGAAGGTAGTTCGTTGTTGAGATTTTGTTACTCCAATGGATGGTAGCCTTGTCATTATGGAAGGTAGTTCATTGATGAGATTTTATTACTCCAATGGATGATAGCCTTGTCATTATGGAAGGTAGTTAGTTGTTGAGATTTTGTTACACCAATGTATGGTAGGCTTGTCAATATGGAAGGTGGTTCGTTGTTGAGATTTTTTTAATCCAATGGATGGTATTCGTGTCATTATGGAAGGTAGTTCATTGTTGAGATTTTGTTACTCCAATGGATGGTAGGCTTGTCATTATGGAAGGTAGTTCATTGATGAGATTTTATTACTCCAATGGATGGTAGCCTTGTCATTATTGAAGGTAGTTCGTTGTTGAGATTTTGTTACTCCAATAGATGGTAGCCTTGTCATTATGGAAGGTAGTTCATTGTTGAGATTTTGTTACACCAATGGATGGTAGGCTTGTCATTATGGAAGGTGGTTCGTTGTTGAGATTTTGTTAATCCAATGGATGGTATTCGTGTCATTATGGAACGTAATTCGTTTTTGAGATTTTGTTACTCCATTGGATGGTAGCCTTGTCATTATGGAAGGTAGTTCATTGTTGACATTTTGTTACTCCAATGGATGGTAGCCTTTTCATTATGGAAGGTAGTTCGTTGTTGAGATTTTGTTACTCAAATGGATGGTATCCTTGCCATTGCGGAAGGTAGTTCGTTATTGAGATTTTGTTTCTCCAATGGATGGTAGCCTTGTCATTATTGAAGGTAGTTTCTTGTTGAGATTTTATTACTCCAATGGATGGTAGCCTTGCCATTATGGAAGGTAGTTCGTTGATGAGATTTTGTTACTCCAATGGATGGTACCCTTGTAATTATTGAAGGTTGATTGTTGTTGAGATTTTGTTACTCAAATGGATGGTAGCCTTTTCATTATGGAAGATAGTTTGTTGTTGAGATTTTGTTACTCAAATGGATGGTTGCCTTTTTATTATGGAACGTATTTCGTTGCTGAGATTTTGTTACACCAATGGATGGTAGCCTTGTCATAATGGAAGGTAGTTTGTTGCTGAGATTTTGTTACTCCAATGGATGGTAGCCTTGTGATTATGGAAGGTAGTTCGTTGTTTAGATTTTGTTACTCCAATGGATGGTAGCCTTGTCATTATGGATGGTAGTTTTTTGATGAGATTTTGTTACTCCATTGGATGGTAGCATTGTCATTACAGAAAGTAGTTCGTTGTTGATATTTTGTTACTCTAATGGATGGTAGCCTTGTCATTATGCAAGGTAGTTCATTGTTGACATTTTGTTACTCCAATTTATTGTAGCCTTGTCATTATGGAAGGTAGTTCGTTGTTGAGATTTTGTTACTCCAATGGATGGTAGACTTGTCATTATGGAAGGTAGTTCATTGTTGAGATTTTGTTACTCTAATGGATGGTAGCCTTGTCATTCTGCAAGGTAGTTCATTGTTGACATTTTGTTACTCTAATGAATGGTAGCCTTGTCATTATGGAAGGTATTTTTTTGCTGAGATTTTTTTACTCCAATGGATGGTAGCCTTGTCATTATGGAAGGTAGTTCATTTTTGACATTTTGTTACTCCAATGAATGGTAGCCTTGTCATTATGGAAGGTATTTTTTTGCTGAGATTTTGTTACTCCAATGGATGGTAGACTTGTCATTATGGAAGGTTGTTCATTGTTGAGATTTTGTTACTCCAATGGATGGTAGCGTTGTCATTATGGATGGTAGTTCGTTGTTGAGATTTTGTTACTCCATTGGATGGTACCCTTGTCATTACCGAAAGTAGTTCGTTGTTGAAATTTTGTTACTCCAATGGATGGTAGCCTTGTCATTATGGAAGGTAGTTCGTTGTTGAGATTTTGTTACTCTAATGGATGGTATCCTTGTCATTATGGAAGGTAGTTCATTGTTGAGATTTTGTTTCTCCAACTGATGGTAGCCTTGTCATTATAGAAGGTAGTGCGTTGTTGATATTTTGTTACTCCAATAGATGGTAACCTTTTCATTATGGAAGGTAGTTCGTTGTTGAGATTTTGTTACTCCAATGGATGGTAGACTTGTCATTATTGAAGGTAGTTCGTTGTTGAGATTTTGTTACACTAATGGATGGTAGACTTGTCATTGTTGAAGGTAGTTCGTTGTTGAGATTATGTTACTCTAATGGATAGTAGCCTTGTCATTATGTAAGGTAGTTCATTGTTGATGTTTTGTTACTCCAATGGATGGTAGCCTTCTCATTATGGAATGTAGTTTGTTGTTGAGATTTTGTTACTCCAATGGATGGTAGCCTTGTCATTATTGAAGGTAGTTCGTTGTTCAGATTTTGTTACTCCAATGGATGGTAGCCTTGTCATTATGGAAGGTAGTTCATTGATGACATTTTATTACACTAATGGATGATAGCCTTGTCATTATGGAAGGTAGTTCATTGTTGAGATTTTGTTACAACAATGTATGGTAGGCTTGTCATTATGGAAGGTGGTTCGTTGTTGAGATTTTGTTAATCCAATGGATGGTATTCGTGTCATTATGGAAGGTAGTTCATTGTTGAGATTTTGTTACTCAAATGGATGGTAGCCTTGTCATTATTGAAGGTAGTTCGTTGTTGAGATTTTGTTACTCCAATGGATGGTAGCCTTGTCATTATTGAAGGTAGTTCGTTGTTGAGATTTTGTTACTCCAATGGATGGTAGCCTTGTCATTATGGAAGGTAGTTCATTGATGAGATTTTATTACTCTAATGGATGGTATTCGTGTCATTATGGAAGGTAGTGCGTTGTTGAGATTTTGTTACTCCAATGGATGGTAGCCTTGTCATTATGGAAGGTAGTTCATTGATGAGATTTTATTACTCCAATGGATGGTAGCCTTGTCATTATTGAAGGTAGTTCGTTGTTGAGATTTTGTTAATCCAATGGATGGTAGCCTTGTCATTATGGAAGGTAGTTCATTGATGAGATTTTATTACTCCAATGGATGATAGCCTTGTCATTATGGAAGGTAGTTCATTGTTGAGATTTTATTACACCAATGGATGGTAGGCTTGTCATTATGTAAGGTTGTTCGTTGTTGAGATTTTGTTAATCCGATGGATGGAATTCGTGTCATTATGGAAGGTAGTTCGTTGTTGAGATTTTGTTACTCCATTGGATGGTAGCCTTGTCATTATGGAAGGTAGTTCATTGTTGACATTTTGTTACTCCAATGGATGGTAGCCTTTTAATTATGGAAGGTAGTTCGTTGTTGAGATTTTGTTACTCAAATGGATGGTATCCTTGCCATTACGGAAGGTAGTTCGTTGTTGAGATTTTGTTTCTCCAATGGATGGTAGCCTTGTCATTATTGAAGGTAGTTTCTTGTTGAGATTTTATTACTCCAATGGATGGTAGCCTTGCCATTATGGAAGGTAGTTCGTTGTTGAGATTTTGTTACTCCATTGAATGGTACCCTTGTAATTATGGAAGATAGTTTGTTGTTGAGATTTTGTTACTCAAATGGATGGTAGCCTTTTTATTATGGAAGGTATTTCGTTGCTGAGATTTTGTTACACCAATGGATGGTAGGCTTGTCATAATGGAAGGTAGTTTATTGCTGAGATTTTATTACTCCAAGGGATGGTAGCCTTGTGATTATGGAAGGTAGTTCGTTGTTTAGATTATGTTACTCCAATGGATGGTAGCCTTGTCATTATGGATGGTAGTTTTTTGATAAGATTTTGTTACTCCAATGGATGGTAACCTTTTCATTACGGAAGGTATTTCGTTGTTGAGATTTTGTTACTCCAATGGATGGTAGACTTGTCATTATGGAAGGTAGTTTGTTGTTCAGATTTTGTTACTCTAATGGATGGTAGACTTGTCATTTTGGAAGGTAGTTTGTTGTTGAGATTTTGTTACTCTAATGGATAGTAGCCTTGTCATTATGGAAGGTAGTTCGTTGTGGAGATTTTGTTACTCCAATGTATGGTAGCCTTGTCATTATTGAAGGTAGTTCGTTGTTGAGAATTTGTTACTCCAATGGATGGTAGCCTTGTCATTATGGAAGGTAGTTCATTGATGTGATTTTATTACTCCAATGTATGATAGCCTTGTCATTATGTAAGGTAGTTCTTTGTTGCGATTTTGTTACACCAATGTATGGTAGGCTTGTCATTATGGAAGGTGGTTCGTTGTTGAGATTTTTTTAATCCAATGGATGTTATTCGTGTCATTATGGAAGGTAGTTCGTTGTTGATATTTTGTTACTCCATTGGATTGTAGCCTTGTCATTATGGAAGGTAGTTCATTGTTGACATTTTGTTACTCCAATGGATGGTAGCCTTTTCATTATGGAAGGTAGTTCGTTGTTGAGATTTTGTTACTCAAATGGATGGTATCCTTGCCATTACGGAAGGTAGTTTGTTATTGAGATTTTGTTTCTCCAATGGATGGTAGCCTTGTCATTATGGAAGGTAGTTTCTTGTTGAGATTTTATTTCTCCAATGGATGGTAGCCTTGCCATTATGAAAGGGAGTTTTTTGTTGAGATTTTGTTACACCAATGGATGGTAGCCTTGTCATAATGGAAGGTAGTTTGTTGCTGAGATTATGTTACTCCGATGGATGGTAGCCTTGTGATTATGGAAGGTAGTTAATTGTTTAGATTTTGTTACTCCAATGGATGGTAGCCTTGTCATTATGGATGGTAGTTTTCTGATGAGATTTTGTTACTCCATTGGATGGCAGCATTGTCATTTCAGAAAGTAGTTTATTAGGGAGATTTTGTTACTCTAATGGATGGTAGCCTTGTCATTATGAAAGTTAGTTCATTGTTGACATTTTGTTTCTCCAATTTCTGGTAGCCTTGTCATTATGGAAGGTAGTTCGTTGTTGAGATTTTGTTACTCCAACGGATGGTAGACTTGTCATTATGGAAGGTAGTTCGTTGTTGATATTTTTTTACTCTAATGGATGGTAGCCTTGTCATTATTCAAGGTAGTTCATTGTTGAAATTTTGTTACTCCAATGAGTGGTAGCCTTGTCATTATGGAAGGTAGTCTTTTGTTGAGATTTTGTTACTCCAATGGATGGTAGACTTGTCATTATGGAAGGTAGTTTGTTGTTGATATTTTGTTACTCTAATGGATGGTAGCCTTGTCATTATGGATGGTAGTTCGTTGTTGATATTTTGTTACTCCGTTGGATGGTACCCTTGTCATTACCGAAAGTATTTCGTTGTTGATATTTTGTTACTCCGTTGGATGGTACCCTTGTCATTACCGAAAGTATTTCGTTGTTGAAATTTTGTTACTCCAATGGATGGTAGCCTTGTCATTACGGAAGGTAGTTCGTTGTTGAGATTTCGCTACTGCAATGGATGGTATCCTTGTCATTATGGAAGGTAGTTCGTTGTTGATATTTTGTTACTCTAATGGCTGGTATCCTTGTCATTATGGAAGGTAGTTCATTGTTGAGATTTTGTTTCTCCAATGGATGGTAGCGTTGTCATTATGGAAGGTAGTTCGTTGTTGATATTTTGTTAGTCCAATGGATGGTAACCTTTTCATTATGGAAGGTAGTTCGTTGTTGAGATTTTGTAACTCCAATGGATGGTAGCCTTGTCATTATGGAAGGTAGTTCGTTGTTGAGATTTTGTTACTCCAATGGATGGTAGACTTGTCATTATGGAAGGTAGTCCGTTGTTGAGATTTTGTTACTCAAATGGATGGTAGCCTTGTCATTATGTAAGGTAGTTCATTTTTGACATTTTGTTACTCCAATGAATTGTAGCCTTGTCATTATGGAAGGTAGTTTTTTGTTGAGATTTTGTTACTCCAATGGATGGTAGACTTGTCATTATGGAAGGTAGTTCTTTGTTGAGATTTTGTTACTCCAATGGATGGTAGCCTTGTCATTTTGGAAGGTAGTTCGTTGTTTAGATTTTGTTACTCCAATGTATGGTAGCCTTGTCATTATTGAAGGTAGTTCGTTGTTGAGAATTTGTTACTCCAATGGATGGTAGCCTTGTCATTATTGAAGGTAGTTTCTTGTTGAGATTTTATTACTCCAATGGATGGTAGCCTTGCCATTATGGAAGGTAGTTCGTTGTTGAGATTTTGTTACTCCATTGAATGGTACCCTTGTAATTATGGAAGGTTGATTGTTGTTGAGATTTTGTTACTCCAATGGATGGTAGCCTTTTCATTATGGAAGATAGTTTGTTGTTGAGATTTTGCTACTCAAATGGATTGTAGCCTTTTTATTATGGAAGGTATTTCGTTGCTGAGATTTTGTTACACCAATGGATGGTAGGATTGTAATAATGTAAGGTAGTTTATTGCTGAGATTTTATTACTCCAATGGATGGTAGCCTTGTGATTATGGAAGGTAGTTCGTTGTTTAGATTTTGTTACAGCAATGGATGGTAGCCTTGTCATTATGGATGTTAGTTTTTTGATAAGATTTTGTTACTCCAATGGATGGTAACCTTTTCATTACGGAAGGTATTTCGTTGTTGAGATTTTGTTACTCCAATGGATGGTAGACTTGTCATTATGGAAGGTAGTTTGTTGTTCAGATTTTGTTACTCTAATGGATGGTAGACTTGTCATTGTGGAAGGTAGTTTGTTGTTGAGATTTTGTTACTCTAATGGATAGTAGCCTTGTCATTATGGAAGGTAGATTGTTGTGGAGATTTTGTTACTCCAATGTATGGTAGCCTTGTCATTATTGAAGGTAGTTCGTTGTTGAGAATTTGTTACTCGAATGGATGGTAGCCTTGTCATTATGGAAGGTAGTTCATTGATGTGATTTTATTAATCCAATGTATGATAGCCTTGTCATTATGTAAGGTAGTTCGTTGTTGAGATTTTGTTACACCAATGTATGGTAGCCTTGTCATTATGGAAGGTGGTTCGTTGTTGAGATTTTTTTAATCCAATGGATGGTATTCGTGTCATTATGGAAGGTAGTTCGTTGTTGATATTCTGTTACTCCATTGGATGGTAGCCTTGTCATTATGGAAGGTAGTTCATTGTTGACATTTTGTTACTCCAATGGATGGTAGCCTTTTCATTATGGAAGGTAGTTCGTTGTTGAGATTTTGTTACTCAAATGGATGGTATCCTTGCCATTACGGAAGGTAGTTCGTTGTTGAGATTTTGTTTCTCCAATGGATGGTAGCCTTGTCATTATTGAAGGTAGTTTCTTGTTGAGATTTTATTACTCCAATGGATGGTAGCCTTGCCATTATGGAAGGTAGTTCGTTGTTGAGATTTTGTTACTCCATTGAATGGTACCCTTGTAATTATGGAAGATAGTTTGTTGTTGAGATTTTGTTACTCAAATGGATGGTAGCCTTTTTATTATGGAAGGTATTTCGTTGCTGAGATTTTGTTATACCAATGGATGGTAGGCTTGTCATAATGGAAGGTAGTTTATTGCTGAGATTTTATTACTCCAAGGGATGGTAGCCTTGTGATTATGGAAGGTAGTTCGTTGTTTAGATTTTGTTACTCCAATGGATGGTAGCCTTGTCATTATGGATGGTAGTTTTTTGATAAGATTTTGTTACTCCAATGGATGGTAACCTTTTCATTACGGAAGGTATTTCGTTGTTGAGATTTTGTTACTCCAATGGATGGTAGACTTGTCATTATGGAAGGTAGTTTGTTGTTCAGATTTTGTTACTCTAATGGATGGTAGACTTGCCATTGTGGAAGGTAGTTTGTTGTTGAGATTTTGTTACTCTAATGGATAGTAGCCTTGTCATTATGGAAGGTAGTTCATTGTGGAGATTTTGTTACTCCAATGTATGGTAGCCTTGTCATTATTGAAGGTAGTTCGTTGTTGAGAATTTGTTACTCCAATGGATGGTAGCCTTGTCATTATGGAAGGTAGTTCATTGATGTGATTTTATTACTCCAATGTATGATAGCCTTGTCATTATGTAAGGTAGTTTGTTGTTGCGATTTTGTTACACCAATGTATGGTAGGCTTGTCATTATGGAAGGTGGTTCGTTGTTGAGATTTTTTTAATCCAATGGATGTTATTCGTGTCATTATGGAAGGTAGTTCGTTGTTGATATTTTGTTACTCCATTGGATTGTAGCCTTGTCATTATGGAAGGTAGTTCATTGTTGACATTTTGTTACTCCAATGGATGGTAGCCTTTTCATTATGAAAGGTAGTTCGTTGTTGAGATTTTGTTACTCAAGTGGATGGTATCCTTGCCATTACGGAAGGTAGTTTGTTATTGAGATTTTGTTTCTCCAATGGATGGTAGCCTTGTCATTATGGAAGGTAGTTTCTTGTTGAGATTTTATTTCTCCAATGGATGGTAGCCTTGCCATTATGAAAGGGAGTTTTTTGTTGAGATTTTGTTACACCAATGGATGGTAGCCTTGTCATAATGGAAGGTAGTTTGTTGCTGAGATTATGTTACTCCGATGGATGGTAGCCTTGTGATTATGGAAGGTAGTTAATTGTTTAGATTTTGTTACTCCAATGGATGGTAGCCTTGTCATTATGGATGGTAGTTTTCTGATGAGATTTTGTTACTCCATTGGATGGCAGCATTGTCATTTCAGAAAGTAGTTCATTAGGGAGATTTTGTTACTCTAATGGATGGTAGCCTTGTCATTATGAAAGTTAGTTCATTGTTGACATTTTGTTTCTCCAATTTCTGGTAGCCTTGTCATTATGGAAGGTAGTTCGTTGTTGAGATTTTGTTACTCCAATGGATGGTAGACTTGTCATTATGGAAGGTAGTTCGTTGTTGATATTTTTTTACTCTAATGGATGGTAGCCTTGTCATTATTCAAGGTAGTTCATTGTTGAAATTTTGTTACTCCAATGAGTGGTAGCCTTGTCATTATGGAAGGTAGTCTTTTGTTGAGATTTTGTTACTCCAATGGATGGTAGACTTGTCATTATGGAAGGTAGTTTGTTGTTGATATTTTGTTACTCTAATGGATGGTAGCCTTGTCATTATGGATGGTAGTTCGTTGTTGATATTTTGTTACTCCGTTGGATGGTACCCTTGTCATTACCGAAAGTATTTCGTTGTTGATATTTTGTTACTCCGTTGGATGGTACCCTTGTCATTACCGAAAGTATTTCGTTGTTGAAATTTTGTTACTCCAATGGATGGTAGCCTTGTCATTACGGAAGGTAGTTCGTTGTTGAGATTTCGCTACTGCAATGGATGGTATCCTTGTCATTATGGAAGGTAGTTCGTTGTTGATATTTTGTTACTCTAATGGCTGGTATCCTTGTCATTATGGAAGGTAGTTCATTGTTGAGATTTTGTTTCTCCAATGGATGGTAGCCTTGTCATTATGGAAGGTAGTTCGTTGTTGATATTTTGTTAGTCCAATGGATGGTAACCTTTTCATTATGGAAGGTAGTTCGTTGTTGAGATTTTGTAACTCCAATGGATGGTAGCCTTGTCATTATGGAAGGTAGTTCGTTGTTGAGATTTTGTTACTCCAATGGATGGTAGACTTGTCATTATGGAAGGTAGTCCGTTGTTGAGATTTTGTTACTCTAATGGATGGTAGCCTTGTCATTATGTAAGGTAGTTCATTTTTGACATTTTGTTACTCCAATGAATTGTAGCCTTGTCATTATGGAAGGTAGTTTTTTGTTGAGATTTTGTTACTCCAATGGATGGTAGACTTGTCATTATGGAAGGTAGTTCTTTGTTGAGATTTTGTTACTCCAATGGATGGTAGCCTTGTCATTTTGGAAGGTAGTTCGTTGTTTAGATTTTGTTACTCCAATGTATGGTAGCCTTGTCATTATTGAAGGTAGTTCGTTGTTGAGAATTTGTTACTCCAATGGATGGTAGCCTTGTCATTATTGAAGGTAGTTTCTTGTTGAGATTTTATTACTCCAATGGATGGTAGCCTTGCCATTATGGAAGGTAGTTCGTTGTTGAGATTTTGTTACTCCATTGAATGGTACCCTTGTAATTATGGAAGGTTGATTGTTGTTGAGATTTTGTTACTCCAATGGATGGTAGCCTTTTCATTATGGAAGATAGTTTGTTGTTGAGATTTTGCTACTCAAATGGATTGTAGCCTTTTTATTATGGAAGGTATTTCGTTGCTGAGATTTTGTTACACCAATGGATGGTAGGCTTGTAATAATGTAAGGTAGTTTATTGCTGAGATTTTATTACTCCAATGGATGGTAGCCTTGTGATTATGGAAGGTAGTTCGTTGTTTAGATTTTGTTACAGCAATGGATGGTAGCCTTGTCATTATGGATGTTAGTTTTTTGATAAGATTTTGTTACTCCAACGGATGGTAACCTTTTCATTACGGAAGGTATTTCGTTGTTGAGATTTTGTTACTCCAATGGATGGTAGACTTGTCATTATGGAAGGTAGTTTGTTGTTCAGATTTTGTTACTCTAATGGATGGTAGACTTGTCATTGTGGAAGGTAGTTTGTTGTTGAGATTTTGTTACTCTAATGGATAGTAGCCTTGTCATTATGGAAGGTAGTTTGTTGTGGAGATTTTGTTACTCCAATGTATGGTAGCCTTGTCATTATTGAAGGTAGTTGGTTGTTGAGAATTTGTTACTCGAATGGATGGTAGCCTTGTCATTATGGAAGGTAGTTCATTGATGTGATTTTATTACTCCAATGTATGATAGCCTTGTCATTATGTAAGGTAGTTCGTTGTTGAGATTTTGTTACACCAATGTATGGTAGCCTTGTCATTATGGAAGGTGGTTCGTTGTTGAGATTTTTTTAATCCAATGGATGGTATTCGTGTCATTATGGAAGGTAGTTCGTTGTTGATATTCTGTTACTCCATTGGATGGTAGCCTTGTCATTATGGAAGGTAGTTCATTGTTGACATTTTGTTACTCCAATAGATGGTAGCCTTTTCATTATGGAAGGTAGTTCGTTGTTGAGATTTTGTTACTCAAATGGATGGTATCCTTGCCATTACGGAAGGTAGTTCGTTGTTGAGATTTTGTTTCTCCAATGGATGGTAGCCTTGTCATTATTGAAGGTAGTTTCTTGTTGAGATTTTATTACTCCAATGGATGGTAGCCTTGCCATTATGGAAGGTAGTTCGTTGTTGAGATTTTGTTACTCCATTGAATGGTACCCTTGTAATTATGGAAGATAGTTTGTTGTTGAGATTTTGTTACTCAAATGGATGGTAGCCTTTTTATTATGGAAGGTATTTCGTTGCTGAGATTTTGTTATACCAATGGATGGTAGGCTTGTCATAATGGAAGGTAGTTTATTGCTGAGATTTTATTACTCCAAGGGATGGTAGCCTTGTGATTATGGAAGGTAGTTCGTTGTTTAGATTTTGTTACTCCAATGGATGGTAGCCTTGTCATTATGGATGGTAGTTTTTTGATAAGATTTTGTTACTCCAATGGATGGTAACCTTTTCATTACGGAAGGTATTTCGTTGTTGAGATTTTGTTACTCCAATGGATGGTAGACTTGTCATTATGGAAGGTAGTTTGTTGTTCAGATTTTGTTACTCTAATGGATGGTAGACTTGTCATTGTGGAAGGTAGTTTGTTGTTGAGATTTTGTTACTCTAATGGATAGTAGCCTTGTCATTATGGAAGGTAGTTCATTGTGGAGATTTTGTTACTCCAATGTATGGTAGCCTTGTCATTATTGAAGGTAGTTCGTTGTTGAGAATTTGTTACTCCAATGGATGGTAGCCTTGTCATTATGGAAGGTAGTTCATTGATGTGATTTTATTACTCCAATGTATGATAGCCTTGTCATTATGTAAGGTAGTTTGTTGTTGCGATTTTGTTACACCAATGTATGGTAGGCTTGTCATTATGGAAGGTGGTTCGTTGTTGAGATTTTTTTAATCCAATGGATGGTATTCGTGTCATTATGGAAGGTAGTTCGTTGTTGATATTTTGTTACTCCATTGGATTGTAGCCTTGTCATTATGGAAGGTAGTTCATTGTTGACATTTTGTTACTCCAATGGATGGTAGCCTTTTCATTATGGAAGGTAGTTCGTTGTTGAGATTTTGTTACTCAAATGGATGGTATCCTTGCCATTACGGAAGGTAGTTCGTTGTTGAGATTTTTTTTCTCCAATGGATGGTAGCCTTGTCATTATGGAAGGTAGTTTCTTGTTGAGATTTTATTTCTCCAATGGATGGTAGCCTTGCCATTATGAAAGGGAGTTTTTTGTTGAGATTTTGTTACACCAATGGATGGTAGCCTTGTCATAATGGAAGGTAGTTTGTTGCTGAGATTATGTTACTCCGATGGATGGTAACCTTGTGATTATGGAAGGTAGTTAATTGTTTAGATTTTGTTACTCCAATGGATGGTAGCCTTGTCATTATGGATGGTAGTTTTCTGATGAGATTTTGTTACTCCATTGGATGGTAGCATTGTCATTTCAGAAAGTAGTTCGTTAGGGAGATTTTGTTACTCTAATGGATGGTAGCCTTGTCATTATGAAATTAGTTCATTGTTGACATTTTGTTTCTCCAATTTCTGGTAGCCTTGTCATTATGGAAGGTAGTTCGTTGTTGAGATTTTGTTACTCCAATGGATGGTAGACTTGTCATTATGGAAGGTAGTTCGTTGTTTATATTTTGTTACTCTAATGGATGGTAGCCTTGTCATTATTCAAGGTAGTTCATTGTTGACATTTTGTTACTCCAATGAGTGGTAGCCTTGTCATTATGGAAGGTAGTCTTTTGTTGAGATTTTGTTACTCCAATGGATGGTAGACTTGTCATTATGGAAGGTAGTTTGTTGTTGATATTTTGTTACTCTAATGGATGGTAGCCTTGTCATTATGGATGGTAGTTCGTTGTTGATATTTTGCTAGTCCGTTGGATGGTACCCTTGTCATTACCGAAAGTATTTCGTTGTTGAAATTTTGTTACTCCAATGGATGGTAGCCTTGTCATTACGGAAGGTAGTTCGTTGTTGAGATTTCGCTGCTGTAATGGATGGTATCCTTGTCATTATGGAAGGTAGTTCGTTGTTGATATTTTGTTACTCTAATGGCTGGTATACTTATCATTATGGAAGGTAGTTCATTGTTGAGATTTTGTTTCTCCAATGGATGGTAGCCTTGTCATTATGGAAGGTAGTTCGTTGTTGATATTTTGTTACTCCATTGGATGGTACCCTTGTCATTACCGAAAGTAGTTCGTTGTTGAAATTTTGTTACTCCAATGGATGGTAGCCTTGTCATTACGGAAGGTAGTTCGTTGTTGAGATTTCGCTACTGCAATAGATGGTATCCTTGTCATTATGGAAGGTAGTTCGTTGTTGAGATTTTGTTACTATAATGGCTGGTATCCTTGTCATTATGGAAGGTAGTTCCTTATTGAGATTTTGTTTCTCCAATGGATGGTAGCCTTGTCATTATGGAAGGTAGTTCGTTGTTGATATTTTGTTACTCCAATGGATGGTAACATTTTCATTATGGAAGGTAGTTCGTTGTTGAGATTTTGTAACTCCAATGGATGGTAGCCTTGTCATTATGGAAGGTAGTTCGTTGTTGAGATTTTGTTACTCTAATGGATGGTAGACTTGTCATTATGGAAGGTAGTTCGTTGTTGATATTTTGTTACTCTAATGGATGGTAGCCTTGTCATTATGTAAGGTAGTTCATTGTTGAGATTTTGTTACTACAATGGATGGTAGACTTGTCATTATGGAAGGTAGTTCTTTGTTGAGATTTTGTTACTCCAATGGATGGTAGCCTTGTCATTATGGAAGGTAGTTCGTTGTTGAGATTTTGTTACTCCAATGTATGGTAGCCTTGTCATTATTGAAGGTAGTTCGTTGTTGAGAATTTGTTACTCCAATGGATGGTAGCCTTGTCATTATGGAAGGTAGTTCTTTGATGAGATTTTATTACTCCAATGGATGATAGCCTTGTCATTATGTAAGGTAGTTCGTTGTTGAGATTTTGTTACACCAATGTATGGTAGGCTTGTCATTATGGAAGGTGGTTCGTTGTTGAGATTTTGTTAATCCAATGGATGGTATTCGTGTCATTATTGAAGGTAGTTCGTTGTTGATATTTTGTTACTCCATTAGATGGTAGCCTTGTCATTATGGAAGGTAGTTCATTGTTGACATTTTGTTACTCCAATGGATGGTAGCCTTTTCATTATGGAAGGTAGTTTGTTGTTGAGATTTTGTTACTCAAATGGATGGTATCCTTGCCATTACAGAAGGTAGTTCGTTGTTGAGATTTTATTACACCAATGGATGGTAGCCTTGTCATAATGGAAGGTAGTTTGTTGCTGAGATTATGTTACTCCAATGGATGGTAGCCTTGTGATTACGGAAGGTAGTTAATTGTTTAGATTTTGTTACTCCAATGGATGGTAGCCTTGTCATTATGGATGGTAGTTTTCTGATGAGATTTTGTTACTCCATTGGATGGTAGCATTGTCATTTTAGAAAGTAGTTCATTGGGGATATTTTATTACTCTAATGGATGGTAGCCTTGTCATTATGCAAGGTAGTTCATTGTTGACATTTTGTTTCTCCAATTTCTGGTAGCCTTGTGATTATGGAAGGTAGTTTGTTGTTGAGATTTTGTTACTCCAATGGATGGTAGACTTGTCATTATGGAAGGTAGTTCGTTGTTGATATTTTGTTACTCTAATGGATGGTAGCCTTGTCATTATTCAAGGTAGTTCATTGTTGACATTTTGTTACTCCAATGAATGGTAGCCTTGTCATTATGGAAGGTAGTTTTTTGTTGAGATTTTGTTACTCCAATGGATGGTAGACTTGTCATTATGGAAGGTAGTTTGTTGTTGAGATTTTGTTACTCTAATGGATGGTAGCCTTGTCATTATGGATGGTAGTTCGTTATTGATATTTTGTTACTCCGTTGGATGGTACCCTTGTCATTACCGAAAGTAGTTCGTTGTTGAAATTTTGTTACTCCAATGGATGGTAGCCTTGTCATTACGGAAGGTAGTTCGTTGTTGAGATTTCGCTACTGCAATAGATGGTATCCTTGTCATTATGGAAGGTAGTTCGTTGTTGAGATTATGTTAATATAATGGCTGGTATCCTTGTCATTATGGAAGGTAGTTCCTTGTTGAGATTTTGTTTCTCCAATGGATGGTAGCCTTTTCATTATGGAAGGTAGTTCGTTGTTGATATTTTGTTACTCCAATGGATGGTAACATTTTCATTATGGAAGGTAGTTCGTTGTTGAGATTTTGTAACTCCAATGGATAGTAGCCTTGTCCTTATGGAAGGTAGTTCGTTGTTGAGATTTTGTTACTCCAATGGATGGTAGACTTGTCATTATGGAAGGTAGTTCGTTGTTGATATTTTTTTACTCTAATGGATGGTAGCCTTGTCATTATTCATGGTAGTTCATTGTTAACATTTTGTTACTCCAATGAATGGTAGCCTTGTCATTATGGAAGGTAGTTTTTTGTTGAGATTTTGTTACTCCAATGGATGGTAGACTTGTAATTATGGAAGGCAGTTTGTTGTTGAGATTTTGTTACTCTAATGGATGGTAGCCTTGTCATTATGGATGGTAGTTCGTTGTTGATATTTTGTTACTCCGTTGGATGGTACCCTTGTCATTACCGAAAGTAGTTCGTTGTTGAAATTTTGTTACTCCAATTGATGGTAGCCTTGTCATTACGGAAGGTAGTTCGTTGTTGAGATTTCGCTAATGCAATGGATGGGATCCTTGTCATTATGGAAGGTAGTTCGTTGTTGAGATTTTGTTACTCTAATGGCTGGTATCCTTGTCATTATGGAAGGTAGTTCATTGTTGAGATTTTGTTTCTCCAATGGATGGTAGCCTTGTCATTATGGAAGGTAGTTCGTTGTTGATATTTTGTTACTCCAATGGATGGTAACCTTTTCATTATGGAAGGTAGTTTGTTGTTGAGATTTTGTTACTCCAATGGATGGTACTCTTGTCATTACCGAAAGTAGTTCGTTGTTGAAATTTTGTTACTCCAATTGATGGTACCCTTGTAATTATGGAAGGTTGATTTTTGTTGAGATTTTGTTACTCAAATGGATGATAGCCTTTTTATTATGGAAGGTATTTCGTTGCTGAGATTTTGTTACACCAATGGATGGTAGCCTTGTCATAATGGAAGGTAGTTTGTTGCTGTGATTTTGTTACTCCAATGGATGGTAGCCTTGTGATTATGGAAGGTAGTTCGTTGTTTAGATTTTGTAACTCCAATGGATGGTAGCCTTGTCATTATGGATGGTAGTTTTTTTATGAGATTTTGTTACTTCATTGGATGGTAGCATTGTCATTACAGAAAGTAGTTCGTTGTTGATATTTTGTTACTCTAATGGATGGTAGCCTTGTCATTATGCAAGGTAGTTCATTGTTGACATTTTGTTAATCCAATTTATTGTAGCCTTGTCATTATGGAAGGTAGTTCGTTGTTGAGATTTTGTTACTCCAATGGATGGTAGACTTGTCATAATGGAAGGTAGTTCGTTGTTGAGATTTTGTTACTCTAATGGATGGTAGCCTTGTCATTATGCAAGGTAGTTCATTGTTGACATTTTGTTACTCTAATGAATGGTAGCCTTGTCATTATGGAAGGTATTTTTTTGCTGAGATTTTTTTACTCCAATGGATGGTAGCGTTGTCATTATGGATGGTAGTTCGTACTTGAGATTTTGTTACTCCAATGGATGGTAGCGTTTTCATTATGGATGGTAGTTCGTTGTTGAGATTTTGTTACTCCATTGGATGGTAGCCTTGTCATTATGGAAGGTAGTTCATTGTTGACATTTTGTTTCTCCAATTTCTGGTAGCCTTGTCATTATGGAAGGTAGTTCGTTGTTGAGATTTTGTTACTCCAATGGATGGTAGACTTGTCATTATGGAAGGTAGTTCGTTGTTGATATTTTGTTACTCTAATGGATGGTAGCCTTGTCATTATTCAAGGTAGTTCATTGTTGACATTTTGTTACTCCAATGAATGGTAGCCTTGTCATTATGGAAGGTAGTTTTTTGTTGAGATTTTGTTACTCCAATGGATGGTAGACTTGTCATTATGGAAGGTAGTTTGTTGTTGAGATTTTGTTACTCTAATGGATGGTAGCCTTGTCATTATGGATGGTAGTTCGTTGTTGATATTTTGTTACTCCGTTGGATGGTACCCTTGTCATTACCGAAAGTAGTTCGTTGTTGAAATTTTGTTACTCCAATGGATGGTAGCCTTGTCATTACGGAAGGTAGTTCGTTGTTTAGATTTCGCTACTGCAATAGATGGTATCCTTGTCATTATGGAAGGTAGTTCATTGTTGAGATTTTGTTAATATAATGGCTGGTATCCTTGTCATTATGGAAAGTAGTTCCTTGTTGAGATTTTGTTTCTCCAATGGATGGTAGCCTTGTCATTATGGAAGGTAGTTCGTTGTTGATATTTTGTTACTTCAATGGATGGTAACATTTTCATTATGGAAGGTAGTTCGTTGTTGAGATTTTGTAACTCCAATGGATGGTAGCCTTGTCATTATGGAAGGTAGTTCGTTGTTGAGATTTTGTTACTCCAATGGATGGTAGACTTGTCATTATGGAAGGTAGTTCGTTGTTGATATTTTTTTATTCTAATGGATGGTAGCCTTGTCATTATTCAAGGTAGTTCATTGTTGACATTTTGTTACTCCAATGAATGGTAGCCTTGTCATTATGGAAGGTAGTTTTTTGTTGAGATTTTGTTACTCCAATGGATGGTAGACTTGTCATTATGGAAGGTAGTTTGTTGTTGAGATTTTGTTACTCTAATGGATGGTAGCCTTATCATTATGGATGGTAGTTCGTTGTTGATATTTTGTTACTCCGTTGGATGGTACCCTTGTCATTACCGAAAGTAGTTCATTGTTGAAATTTTGTTACTCCAATGGATGGTAGCCTTGTCATTACGGAAGGTAGTTCATTGTTGAGATTTCGCTACTGCAATGGATGGTATCCTTGTCATTATTGAAGGTAGTTCGTTGTTGAGATTTTGTTACTCTAATGGCTGGTATCCTTGTCATTATGGAAGGTAGTTCATTGTTGAGATTTTGTTTCTCCAATGGATGGTAGCCTTGTCATTATGGAAGGTAGTTCGTTGTTGATATTTTGTTACTCCAATGGATGGTAACCTTTTCATTATGGAAGGTAGTTCGTTGTTGAGATTTTGTTACTCCAATGGATGGTACTCTTGTCATTACCGAAAGTATTTCGTTGTTGAAATTTTGTTATTCCAATTGATGGTACCCTTGTAATTATGGAAGGTTGATTGTTGTTGAGAGTTTGTTACTCAAATGGATGGTAGCCTTTTTATTATGGAAGGTATTTCATTGCTGAGATTTTGTTACACCAATGGATGGTAGCCTTGTCATAATGGAAGGTAGTTTGTTGCTGAGATTTTGTTACTCCAATGGATGGTAGCCTTGTGATTATGGAAGGTAGTTCGTTGTTTAGATTTTGTTACTCCAATGGATGGTAGCCTTGACATTATGGATGGTAGTTTTTTGATGAGATTTTGTTACTTCATTGGATGGTAGCATTGTCATTACAGAAAGTAGTTCGTTGTTGATATTTTGTTACTCTAATGGATGGTAGCCTTGTCATTATGCAAGGTAGTTCATTGTTGACATTTTGTTACTCCAATGGATGGTAGCCTTGTCATTATTCAAGGTAGTTCATTGTTGACATTTTGTTACTCCAATGAATGGTAGCCTTGTCATTATGGAAGGTAGTTTTTTGTTGAGATTTTGTTACTCCAATGGATGGTAGACTTGTCATTATGGAAGGTAGTTCGTTGTTGAGATTTTGTTACTCTAATGGCTGGTATCCTTGTCATTATGGAAGGTAGTTCATTGTTGAGATTTTGTTTCTCCAATGAATGGTAGCCTTGTCATTATGGAAGGTAGTTCGTTGTTGATATTTTGTTACTCCAATGGATGGTAACCTTTTCATTATGGAAGGTAGTTTGTTGTTGAGATTTTGTTACTCCAATGGATGGTACTCTTGTCATTACCGAAAGTAGTTCGTTGTTGAAATTTTGTTACTCCAATTGATGGTACCCTTGTAATTATGGAAGGTTGATTTTTGTTGAGATTTTGTTACTCAAATGGATGATAGCCTTTTTATTATGGAAGGTATTTCGTTGCTGAGATTTTGTTACACCAATGGATGGTAGCCTTGTCATAATGGAAGGTAGTTTGTTGCTGTGATTTTGTTACTCCAATGGATGGTAGCCTTGTGATTATGGAAGGTAGTTCGTTGTTTAGATTTTGTAACTCCAATGGATGGTAGCCTTGTCATTATGGATGGTAGTTTTTTTATGAGATTTGGTTACTTCATTGGATGGTAGCATTGTCATTACAGAAAGTAGTTCGTTGTTGATATTTTGTTACTCTAATGGATGGTAGCCTTGTCATTATGCAAGGTAGTTCATTGTTGACATTTTGTTAATCCAATTTATTGTAGCCTTGTCATTATGGAAGGTAGTTCGTTGTTGAGATTTTGTTACTCCAATGGATGGTAGACTTGTCATAATGGAAGGTAGTTCGTTGTTGAGATTTTGTTACTCTAATGGATGGTAGCCTTGTCATTATGCAAGGTAGTTCATTGTTGACATTTTGTTACTCTAATGAATGGTAGCCTTGTCATTATGGAAGGTATTTTTTTGCTGAGATTTTTTTACTCCAATGGATGGTAGCGTTGTCATTATGGATGGTAGTTCGTACTTGAGATTTTGTTACTCCAATGGATGGTAGCGTTTTCATTATGGATGGTAGTTCGTTGTTGAGATTTTGTTACTCCATTGGATGGTAGCCTTGTCATTATGGAAGGTAGTTCATTGTTGACATTTTGTTTCTCCAATTTCTGGTAGCCTTGTCATTATGGAAGGTAGTTCGTTGTTGAGATTTTGTTACTCCAATGGATGGTAGACTTGTCATTATGGAAGGTAGTTCGTTGTTGATATTTTGTTACTCTAATGGATGGTAGCCTTGTCATTATTCAAGGTAGTTCATTGTTGACATTTTGTTACTCCAATGAATGGTAGCCTTGTCATTATGGAAGGTAGTTTTTTGTTGAGATTTTGTTACTCCAATGGATGGTAGACTTGTCATTATGGAAGGTAGTTTGTTGTTGAGATTTTGTTACTCTAATGGATGGTAGCCTTGTCATTATGGATGGTAGTTCGTTGTTGATATTTTGTTACTCCGTTGGATGGTACCCTTGTCATTACCGAAAGTAGTTCGTTGTTGAAATTTTGTTACTCCAATGGATGGTAGCCTTGTCATTGCGGAAGGTAGTTCGTTGTTTAAATTTCGCTACTGCAATAGATGGTATCCTTGTCATTATGGAAGGTAGTTCATTGTTGAGATTTTGTTAATATAATGGCTGGTATCCTTGTCATTATGGAAGGTAGTTCCTTGTTGAGATTTTGTTTCTCCAATGGATGGTAGCCTTGTCATTATGGAAGGTAGTTCGTTGTTGATATTTTGTTACTTCAATGGATGGTAACATTTTCATTATGGAAGGTAGTTCGTTGTTGAGATTTTGTAACTCCAATGGATGGTAGCCTTGTCATTATGGAAGGTAGTTCGTTGTTGAGATTTTGTTACTCCAATGGATGGTAGACTTGTCATTATGGAAGGTAGTTCGTTGTTGATATTTTTTTATTCTAATGGATGGTAGCCTTGTCATTATTCAAGGTAGTTCATTGTTGACATTTTGTTACTCCAATGAATGGTAGCCTTGTCATTATGGAAGGTAGTTTTTTGTTGAGATTTTGTTACTCCAATGGATGGTAGACTTGTCATTATGGAAGGTAGTTTGTTGTTGAGATTTTGTTACTCTAATGGATGGTAGCCTTATCATTATGGATGGTAGTTCGTTGTTGATATTTTGTTACTCCGTTGGATGGTACCCTTGTCATTACCGAAAGTAGTTCATTGTTGAAATTTTGTTACTCCAATGGATGGTAGCCTTGTCATTACGGAAGGTAGTTCATTGTTGAGATTTCGCTACTGCAATGGATGGTATCCTTGTCATTATGGAAGGTAGTTCGTTGTTGAGATTTTGTTACTCTAATGGCTGGTATCCTTGTCATTATGGAAGGTAGTTCATTGTTGAGATTTTGTTTCTCCAATGGATGGTAGCCTTGTCATTATGGAAGGTAGTTCGTTGTTGATATTTTGTTACTCCAATGGATGGTAACCTTTTCATTATGGAAGGTAGTTGGTTGTTGAGATTTTGTTACTCCAATGGATGGTAGACTTGTCATTATGGAAGGTAGTTCGTTGTTGATATTTTTTTACTCTAATGGATGGTAGCCTTGTCATTATTCATGGTAGTTCATTGTTGACATTTTGTTACTCCAATGAATGGTAGCCTTGTCATTATGGAAGGTAGTTTTTTGTTGAGATTTTGTTACTCCAATGGATGGTAGACTTGTCATTATGGAAGGCAGTTTGTTGTTGAGATTTTGTTACTCTAATGGATGGTAGCCTTGTCATTATGGATGGTAGTTCGTTGTTGATATTTTGTTACTCCGTTGGATGGTACCCTTGTCATTACCGAAAGTAGTTCGTTGTTGAAATTTTGTTACTCCAATGGATGGTAGCCTTGTCATTACGGAAGGTAGTTCGTTGTTGAGATTTCGCTAATGCAATGGATGGGATCCTTGTCATTATGGAAGGTAGTTCGTTGTTGAGATTTTGTTACTCTAATGGCTGGTATCCTTGTCATTATGGAAGGTAGTTCATTGTTGAGATTTTGTTTCTCCAATGGATGGTAGCCTTGTCATTATGGAAGGTAGTTCGTTGTTGATATTTTGTTACTCCAATGGATGGTAACCTTTTCATTATGGAAGGTAGTTTGTTGTTGAGATTTTGTTACTCCAATGGATGGTACTCTTGTCATTACCGAAAGTAGTTCGTTGTTGAAATTTTGTTACTCCAATTGATGGTACCCTTGTAATTATGGAAGGTTGATTGTTGTTGAGATTTTGTTACTCAAATGGATGATAGCCTTTTTATTATGGAAGGTTTTTCGTTGCTGAGATTTTGTTACACCAATGGATGGTAGCCTTGTCATAATGGAAGGTAGTTTGTTGCTGTGATTTTGTTACTCCAATGGATGGTAGCCTTGTGATTATGGAAGGTAGTTCGTTGTTTAGATTTTGTAACTCCAATGTATGGTAGCCTTGTCATTATGGATGGTAGTTTTTTTATGAGATTTTGTTACTTCATTGGATGGTAGCATTGTCATTACAGAAAGTAGTTCGTTGTTGATATTTTGTTACTCTAATGGATGGTAGCCTTGTCATTATGCAAGGTAGTTCATTGTTGACATTTTGTTAATCCAATTTATTGTAGCCTTGTCATTATGGAAGGTAGTTCGTTGTTGAGATTTTGTTACTCCAATGGATGGTAGAGTTGTCATAATGGAAGGTAGTTCGTTGTTGAGATTTTGTTACTCTAATGGATGGTAGCCTTGTCATTATGCAAGGTAGTTCATTGTTGACATATTGTTACTCTAATGAATGGTAGCCTTGTCATTATGGAAGGTATTTTTTTGCTGAGATTTTTTTACTCCAATGGATGGTAGCGTTGTCATTATGGATGGTAGTTCGTACTTGAGATTTTGTTACTCCAATGGATGGTAGCGTTTTCATTATGGATGGTAGTTCGTTGTTGAGATTTTGTTACTCCATTGGATGGTTGCCTTGTCATTATGGAAGGTAGTTCATTGTTGACATTTTGTTTCTCCAATTTCTGGTAGCCTTGTCATTATGGAAGGTAGTTCGTTGTTGAGATTTTGTTACTCCAATGGATGGTAGACTTGTCATTATGGAAGGTAGTTCGTTGTTGATATTTTGTTACTCTAATGGATGGTAGCCTTGTCATTATTCAAGGTAGTTCATTGTTGACATTTTGTTACTCCAATGAATGGTAGCCTTGTCATTATGGAAGGTAGTTTTTTGTTGAGATTTTGTTACTCCAATGGATGGTAGACTTGTCATTATGGAAGGTAGTTTGTTGTTGAGATTTTGTTACTCTAATGGATGGTAGCCTTGTCATTATGGATGGTAGTTCGTTGTTGATATTTTGTTAATCCGTTGGATGGTACCCTTGTCATTACCGAAAGTAGTTCGTTGTTGAAATTTTGTTACTCCAATGGATGGTAGCCTTGTCATTACGGAAGGTAGTTCGTTGTTTAGATTTCGCTACTGCAATAGATGGTATCCTTGTCATTATGGAAGGTAGTTCATTGTTGAGATTTTGTTAATATAATGGCTGGTATCCTTGTCATTATGGAAGGTAGTTCCTTGTTGAGATTTTGTTTCTCCAATGGATGGTAGCCTTGTCATTATGGAAGGTAGTTCGTTGTTGATATTTTGTTACTTCAATGGATGGTAACATTTTCATTATGGAAGGTAGTTCGTTGTTGAGATTTTGTAACTCCAATGGATGGTAGCCTTGTCATTATGGAAGGTAGTTCGTTGTTGAGATTTTGTTACTCCAATGGATGGTAGACTTGTCATTATGGAAGGTAGTTCGTTGTTGATATTTTTTTATTCTAATGGATGGTAGCCTTGTCATTATTCAAGGTAGTTCATTGTTGACATTTTGTTACTCCAATGAATGGTAGCCTTGTCATTATGGAAGGTAGTTTTTTGTTGAGATTTTGTTACTCCAATGGATGGTAGACTTGTCATTATGGAAGGTAGTTTGTTGTTGAGATTTTGTTACTCTAATGGATGGTAGCCTTATCATTATGGATGGTAGTTCGTTGTTGATATTTTGTTACTCCGTTGGATGGTACCCTTGTCATTACCGAAAGTAGTTCATTGTTGAAATTTTGTTACTCCAATGGATGGTAGCCTTGTCATTACGGAAGGTAGTTCATTGTTGAGATTTCGCTACTGCAATGGATGGTATCCTTGTCATTATTGAAGGTAGTTCGTTGTTGAGATTTTGTTACTCTAATGGCTGGTATCCTTGTCATTATGGAAGGTAGTTCATTGTTGAGATTTTGTTTCTCCAATGGATGGTAGCCTTGTCATTATGGAAGGTAGTTCGTTGTTGATATTTTGTTACTCCAATGGATGGTAACCTTTTCATTATGGAAGGTAGTTCGTTGTTGAGATTTTGTTACTCCAATGGATGGTACTCTTGTCATTACCGAAAGTATTTCGTTGTTGAAATTTTGTTATTCCAATTGATGGTACCCTTGTAATTATGGAAGGTTGATTGTTGTTGAGATTTTGTTACTCAATTGGATGGTAGCCTTTTTATTATGGAAGGTATTTCATTGCTGAGATTTTGTTACACCAATGGATGGTAGCCTTGTCATAATGGAAGGTAGTTTGTTGCTGAGATTTTGTTACTCCAATGGATGGTAGCCTTGTGATTATGGAAGGTAGTTCGTTGTTTAGATTTTGTTACTCCAATGGATGGTAGCCTTGTCATTATGGATGGTAGTTTTTTGATGAGATTTTGTTACTTCATTGGATGGTAGCATTGTCATTACAGAAAGTAGTTCGTTGTTGATATTTTGTTACTCTAATGGATGGTAGCCTTGTCATTATGCAAGGTAGTTCATTGTTGACATTTTGTTACTCCAATGGATGGTAGCCTTGTCATTATTCAAGGTAGTTCATTGTTGACATTTTGTTACTCCAATGAATGGTAGCCTTGTCATTATGGAAGGTAGTTTTTTGTTGAGATTTTGTTACTCCAATGGATGGTAGACTTGTCATTATGGAAGGTAGTTTGTTGTTGAGATTTTGTTACTCTAATGGATGGTAGCCTTATCATTATGGATGGTAGTTCGTTGTTGATATTTTGTTACTCCGTTGGATGGTACCCTTGTCATTACCGAAAGTAGTTCATTGTTGAAATTTTGTTACTCCAATGGATGGTAGCCTTGTCATTACGGAAGGTAGTTCATTGTTGAGATTTCGCTACTGCAATGGATGGTATCCTTGTCATTATGGAAGGTAGTTCGTTGTTGAGATTTTGTTACTCTAATGGCTGGTATCCTTGTCATTATGGAAGGTAGTTCATTGTTGAGATTTTGTTTCTCCAATGGATGGTAGCCTTGTCATTATGGAAGGTAGTTCGTTGTTGATATTTTGTTACTCCAATGGATGGTAACCTTTTCATTATGGAAGGTAGTTCGTTGTTGAGATTTTGTTACTCCAATGGATGGTACTCTTGTCATTACCGAAAGTATTTCGTTGTTGAAATTTTGTTATTCCAATTGATGGTACCCTTGTAATTATGGAAGGTTGATTGTTGTTGAGATTTTGTTACTCAAATGGATGGTAGCCTTTTTATTATGGAAGGTATTTCATTGCTGAGATTTTGTTACACCAATGGATGGTAGCCTTGTCATAATGGAAGGTAGTTTGTTGCTGAGATTTTGTTACTCCAATGGATGGTAGCCTTGTGATTATGGAAGGTAGTTCGTTGTTTAGATTTTGTTACTCTAATGGATGGTAGCCTTGTCATTATGGATGGTAGTTTTTTGATGAGATTTTGTTACTTCATTGGATGGTAGCATTGTCATTACAGAAAGTAGTTCGTTGTTGATATTTTGTTACTCTAATGGATGGTAGCCTTGTCATTATGCAAGGTAGTTCATTGTTGACATTTTGTTACTCCAATGGATGGTAGCCTTGTCATTATGGAAGGTAGTTCGTTGTTGAGATTTTGTTACTCTAATGGATGGTATCCTTGTCATTATGGAAGGTAGTTCGTTGTTGAGATTTTGTTACTCCAATGGATGGTAGACTTGTCATTATGGAAGGTAGTTCGTTGTTGAGATTTTGTTACACTAATGGATGGTAGACTTGTCATTGTGGAAGGTAGTTCGTTGTTGAGATTTTGTTACTCTAATGGATAGTAGCCTTGTCATTATGTAAGGTAGTTCATTGTTGATGTTTTGTTACTCCAATGGATGGTAGCCTTGTCATTATGGAAGGTAGTTCGTTGTTGAGATTTTGTTACTCCAATGGATGGTAGCCTTGTCATTATTGAAGGTAGTTCGTTGTTCAGATTTTGTTACTCCAATGGATGGTAGTCTTGTCATTATGGAAGGTAGTTCATTGATGAGATTTTATTACACTAATGGATGATAGCCTTGTCATTATGGAAGGTAGTTCATTGTTGAGATTTTGTTAGAACAATGTATGGTAGGCTTGTCATTATGGAAGGTGGTTCGTTGTTGAGATTTTGTTAATCCAATGGATGGTATTCGTGTCATTATGGAAGGTAGTTCATTGTTGAGATTTTGTTACTCCAATGAATGGTAGCCTTGTCATTATTGAAGGTAGTTCATTGTTGAGATTTTGTTACTCCAATGGATGGTAGCCTTGTCATTATTGAAGGTAGTTCGTTGTTCAGATTTTGTTACTCCAATGGATGGTAGCCTTGTCATTATGGAAGGTAGTTTGTTGCTGAGATTTTGTTACTCCAATGGATGGTAGCCTTGTGATTATGGAAGGTAGTTCGTTGTTTAGATTTTGTTACTCCAATGGATGGTAGCCTTGTCATTATGGATGGTAGTTTTTTGATGAGATTTTGTTACTTCATTGGATGGTAGCATTGTCATTACAGAAAGTAGTTCGTTGTTGATATTTTGTTACTCTAATGGATGGTAGCCTTGTCATTATGCAAGGGAGTTCATTGTTGACATTTTGTTACTCCAATTTATTGTAGCCTTGTCATTATGGAAGGTAGTTCGTTGTTGAGATTTTGTTACTCCAATGGATGGTAGACTTGTCATTATGGAAGGTAGTTCGTTGTTGAGATTTTGTTACTCTAATGGATGGTAGCCTTGTCATTATGCAAGGTAGTTCATTGTTGACATTTTGTTACTCTAATGAATGGTAGCCTTGTCATTATGGAAGGTATTTTTTTGCTCAGATTTTTTTACTCCAATGGATGGTAGCGTTGTCATTATGGATGGTAGTTCGTTGTTGAGATTTTGTAACTCCAATGGATGGTAGCATTTTCATTATGGATGGTAGTTCGTTGTTGAGATTTTGTTACTCCATTGGATGGTAGCCTTGTCATTATGGAAGGTAGTTCATTGTTGACATTTTGTTACTCCAATGAATGGTAGCCTTGTCATTATGGAAGGTATTTTTTTGCTGAGATTTTGTTACTCCAATGGATGGTAGACTTGTCATTATGGAAGGTTGTTCATTGTTGAGATTTTGTTACTCGAATGGATGGTAGCGTTGTCATTATGGATGGTAGTTCGTTGTTGAGATTTTGTTACTCCATTTGATGGTACCCTTGTCATTACCTAAAGTAGTTCGTTGTTGAAATTTTGTTACTCCAATGGATGGTAGCCTTGTCATTATGGAAGGTAGTTTGTTGTTGAGATTTTGTTACTCTAATGGATGGTATCCTTGTCATTATGGAAGGTAGTTCGTTGTTGAGATTTTGTTTCTCCAACGGATGGTAGCCTTGTCATTATGGAAGGTAGTGCGTTGTTGATATTTTGTCACTCCAATAGATGGTAACCTTTTCATTATGGAAGGTAGTTCGTTGTTGAGATTTTGTTACTCCAATGGATGGTAGACTTGTCATTATGGAAGGTAGTTCGTTGTTGAGATTTTGTTACACTAATGGATGGTAGACTTGTCATTGTGGAAGGTAGTTCGTTGTTGAGATTTTTTTACTCTAATGGATAGTAGCCTTATCAGTATGTAAGGTAGTTCATTGTTGATGTTTTGTTACTCCAATGGATGGTCGCCTAGTCATTATGGAAGGTAGTTCGTTGTTGAGATTTTGTTACTCCAATGGATGGTAGCCTTGTCATTATGGAAGGTAGTTCATTGATGTGATTTTATTACACTAATGGATGATAGCCTTGTCATTATGGAAGGTAATTCATTGTTGAGATTTTGTTACAACAATGTATGGTAGGCTTGTCATTATGGAAGGTGGTTCGTTATTGAGATTTTGTTAATCCAATGGATGGTATTCGTGTCATTATGGAAGGTAGTTCATTGTTGAGATTTTGTTACTCCAATGGATGGTAGCCTTGTCATTATTGAAGGTAGTTCGTTGTTGAGATTTTGTTACTCCGATGGATGGTAGCCTTGTCATTATTGAAGGTAGTTCGTTGTTGAGATTTTGTTACTCCAATGGATGGTAGCCTTGTCATTATGGAAGGTAGTTCATTGATGAGATTTTATTACTCTAATGGATGATAGCCTTGTCATTATGGAAGGTAGTTCGTTGTTGAGATTTTGTTACACCAATGTATGGTAGGCTTGTCATTATGGAAGGTGGTTCGTTGTTGAGATTTTGTTAATCCAATGGATGGTATTCGTGTCATTATGGAAGGTAGTTCGTTGTTGAGATTTTGTTACTCCAATGGATGGTAGCCTTGTCATTATGGAAGGTAGTTCATTGATGAGATTTTATTACTCCAATGGATGGTAGCCTTGTCATTATTGAAGGTAGTTCGTTGTTGAGATTTTGTTATTCCAATGGATGGTAGCCTTGTCATTATGGAAGGTAGTTCATTGATGAGATTTTATTACTCCAATGGATGATAGCCTTTTCATTATGGAAGGTAGTTCATTGTTGAGATTTTATTACACCAATGGATGGTAGGCTTGTCATTATGTAAGGTTGTTCGTTGTTGAGATTTTGTTAATCCAATGGATGGAATTCGTGTCATTATGGAAGGTAGTTCGTTGTTGAAATTTTGTTACTCCATTGGATGGTAGCCTTGTCATTATGGAAGGTAGTTCATTGTTGACATTTTGTTACTCCAATGGATGGTAGCCTTTTCATTATGGAAGGTAGTTCGTTGTTGAGATTTTGTTACTCAAATGGATGGTATCCTTGCCATTACGGAAGGTAGTTCGTTGTTGAGATTTTGTTTCTCCAATGGATGGTAGCCTTGTCATTATTGAAGGTAGTTTCTTGTTGAGATTTTATTACTCCAATGGATGGTAGCCTTGCCATTATGGAAGGTAGTTCGTTGTTGAGATTTTGTTACTCCATTGAATGGTACCCTTGTAATTATGGAAGGTTGATTGTTGTTGAGATTTTGTTACTCCAATGGATGGTAGCCTTTTCATTATGGAAGATAGTTTGTTGTTGATATTTTTTTACTCAAATGGATGGTAGCCTTTTTATTATGGAAGGTATTTCGTTGCTGAGATTTTGTTACACCAATGGATGGTAGGCTTGTCATAATGGAAGGTAGTTTATTGCTGATATTTTATTACTCCAATGGATGGTAGCCTTGTGATTATGGAAGGTAGTTCGTTGTTTAGATTTTGTTACTCCAATGGATGGTAGCCTTGTCATTATGGATGGTAGTTTTTTGATAAGATTTTGTTACTCCAATGGATGGTAACCTTTTCATTACGGAAGGTATTTCGTTGTTGAGATTTTGTTACACCAATGGATGGTAGACTTGTCATTATGGAAGGTAGTTCGTTGTTGAGATTTTGTTACTCCAATGGATGGTAGCCTTGTCATTATGGAAGGTAGTTCATTGATGTGATTTTATTACACTAATGGATGATAGCCTTGTCATTATGGAAGGTAATTCATTGTTGAGATTTTGTTACAACAATGTATGGTAGGCTTGTCATTATGGAAGGTGGTTCGTTATTGAGATTTTGTTAATCCAATGGATGGTATTCGTGTCATTATGGAAGGTAGTTCATTGTTGAGATTTTGTTACTCCAATGGATGGTAGCCTTGTCATTATTGAAGGTAGTTCGTTGTTGAGATTTTGTTACTCCGATGGATGGTAGCCTTGTCATTATTGAAGGTAGTTCGTTGTTGAGATTTTGTTACTCCAATGGATGGTAGCCTTGTCATTATGGAAGGTAGTTCATTGATGAGATTTTATTACTCTAATGGATGATAGCCTTGTCATTATGGAAGGTAGTTCGTTGTTGAGATTTTGTTACACCAATGTATGGTAGGCTTGTCATTATGGAAGGTGGTTCGTTGTTGAGATTTTGTTAATCCAATGGATGGTATTCGTGTCATTATGGAAGGTAGTTCGTTGTTGAGATTTTGTTACTCCAATGGATGGTAGCCTTGTCATTATGGAAGGTAGTTCATTGATGAGATTTTATTACTCCAATGGATGGTAGCCTTGTCATTATTGAAGGTAGTTCGTTGTTGAGATTTTGTTATTCCAATGGATGGTAGCCTTGTCATTATGGAAGGTAGTTCATTGATGAGATTTTATTACTCCAATGGATGATAGCCTTTTCATTATGGAAGGTAGTTCATTGTTGAGATTTTATTACACCAATGGATGGTAGGCTTGTCATTATGTAAGGTTGTTCGTTGTTGAGATTTTGTTAATCCAATGGATGGAATTCGTGTCATTATGGAAGGTAGTTCGTTGTTGAAATTTTGTTACTCCATTGGATGGTAGCCTTGTCATTATGGAAGGTAGTTCATTGTTGACATTTTGTTACTCCAATGGATGGTAGCCTTTTCATTATGGAAGGTAGTTCGTTGTTGAGATTTTGTTACTCAAATGGATGGTATCCTTGCCATTACGGAAGGTAGTTCGTTGTTGAGATTTTGTTTCTCCAATGGATGGTAGCCTTGTCATTATTGAAGGTAGTTTCTTGTTGAGATTTTATTACTCCAATGGATGGTAGCCTTGCCATTATGGAAGGTAGTTCGTTGTTGAGATTTTGTTACTCCATTGAATGGTACCCTTGTAATTATGGAAGGTTGATTGTTGTTGAGATTTTGTTACTCCAATGGATGGTAGCCTTTTCATTATGGAAGATAGTTTGTTGTTGATATTTTTTTACTCAAATGGATGGTAGCCTTTTTATTATGGAAGGTATTTCGTTGCTGAGATTTTGTTACACCAATGGATGGTAGGCTTGTCATAATGGAAGGTAGTTTATTGCTGATATTTTATTACTCCAATGGATGGTAGCCTTGTGATTATGGAAGGTAGTTCGTTGTTTAGATTTTGTTACTCCAATGGATGGTAGCCTTGTCATTATGGATGGTAGTTTTTTGATAAGATTTTGTTACTCCAATGGATGGTAACCTTTTCATTACGGAAGGTATTTCGTTGTTGAGATTTTGTTACACCAATGGATGGTAGACTTGTCATTATGGAAGGTAGTTCGTTGTTGAGATTTTGTTACTCCAATGGATGGTAGCCTTGTCATTATGGAAGGTAGTTCATTGATGTGATTTTATTACACTAATGGATGATAGCCTTGTCATTATGGAAGGTAATTCATTGTTGAGATTTTGTTACAACAATGTATGGTAGGCTTGTCATTATGGAAGGTGGTTCGTTATTGAGATTTTGTTAATCCAATGGATGGTATTCGTGTCATTATGGAAGGTAGTTCATTGTTGAGATTTTGTTACTCCAATGGATGGTAGCCTTGTCATTATTGAAGGTAGTTCGTTGTTGAGATTTTGTTACTCCGATGGATGGTAGCCTTGTCATTATTGAAGGTAGTTCGTTGTTGAGATTTTGTTACTCCAATGGATGGTAGCCTTGTCATTATGGAAGGTAGTTCATTGATGAGATTTTATTACTCTAATGGATGATAGCCTTGTCATTATGGAAGGTAGTTCGTTGTTGAGATTTTGTTACACCAATGTATGGTAGGCTTGTCATTATGGAAGGTGGTTCGTTGTTGAGATTTTGTTAATCCAATGGATGGTATTCGTGTCATTATGGAAGGTAGTTCGTTGTTGAGATTTTGTTACTCCAATGGATGGTAGCCTTGTCATTATGGAAGGTAGTTCATTGATGAGATTTTATTACTCCAATGGATGGTAGCCTTGTCATTATTGAAGGTAGTTCGTTGTTGAGATTTTGTTATTCCAATGGATGGTAGCCTTGTCATTATGGAAGGTAGTTCATTGATGAGATTTTATTACTCCAATGGATGATAGCCTTTTCATTATGGAAGGTAGTTCATTGTTGAGATTTTATTACACCAATGGATGGTAGGCTTGTCATTATGTAAGGTTGTTCGTTGTTGAGATTTTGTTAATCCAATGGATGGAATTCGTGTCATTATGGAAGGTAGTTCGTTGTTGAAATTTTGTTACTCCATTGGATGGTAGCCTTGTCATTATGGAAGGTAGTTCATTGTTGACATTTTGTTACTCCAATGGATGGTAGCCTTTTCATTATGGAAGGTAGTTCGTTGTTGAGATTTTGTTACTCAAATGGATGGTATCCTTGCCATTACGGAAGGTAGTTCGTTGTTGAGATTTTGTTTCTCCAATGGATGGTAGCCTTGTCATTATTGAAGGTAGTTTCTTGTTGAGATTTTATTACTCCAATGGATGGTAGCCTTGCCATTATGGAAGGTAGTTCGTTGTTGAGATTTTGTTACTCCATTGAATGGTACCCTTGTAATTATGGAAGGTTGATTGTTGTTGAGATTTTGTTACTCCAATGGATGGTAGCCTTTTCATTATGGAAGATAGTTTGTTGTTGATATTTTTTTACTCAAATGGATGGTAGCCTTTTTATTATGGAAGGTATTTCGTTGCTGAGATTTTGTTACACCAATGGATGGTAGGCTTGTCATAATGGAAGGTAGTTTATTGCTGATATTTTATTACTCCAATGGATGGTAGCCTTGTGATTATGGAAGGTAGTTCGTTGTTTAGATTTTGTTACTCCAATGGATGGTAGCCTTGTCATTATGGATGGTAGTTTTTTGATAAGATTTTGTTACTCCAATGGATGGTAACCTTTTCATTACGGAAGGTATTTCGTTGTTGAGATTTTGTTACACCAATGGATGGTAGACTTGTCATTATGGAAGGTAGTTTGTTGTTCAGATTTTGTTACTCTAATGGATGGTAGACTTGTCATTATGGAAGGTAGTTTGTTGTTGAGATTTTGTTACTCTAATGGATAGTAGCCTTGTCATTATGGAAGGTAGTTCGTTGTGGAGATTTTGTTACTCCAATGCATGGTAGCCTTGTCATTATTGAAGGTAGTTCGTTGTTGAGAATTTGTTACTCCAATGGATGGTAGCCTTGTCATTATGGAAGGTAGTTCATTGATGTGATTTTATTACTCCAATGGATGATAACCTTGTCATTATGTAAGGTAGTTCGTTGTTGAGATTTTGTTACACCAATGTATGGTAGGCTTGTCATTATGGAAAGTGGTTCGTTGTTGAGATTTTTTTAATCCAATGGATGGTATTCGTGTCATTATGGAAGGTAGTTCGTTGTTGAGATTCTGTTACTCCATTGGATGGTAGCCTTGTCATTATGGAAGGTAGTTCATTGTTGACATTTTGTTACTCCAATGGATGGTAGCCTTTTCATTATGGAAGGTAGTTCGTTGTTGAGATTTTGTTACTCAAATGGATGGAATCCTTGCCATTACGGAAGGTAGTTCGTTGTTGAGATTTTGTTTCTCCAATGGATGGTAGCCTTGTCATTATGGAAGGTAGTTTCTTGTTGAGATTTTACTTCTCCAATGGATGGTAGCCTTGCCATTATGAAAGGTAGTTTGTTGTTGAGATTTTGTTACACCAATGGATGGTAGCCTTGTCATAATGGAAGGTAGTTTGTTGTTGAGATTATGTTACTCCGATGGATGGTAGCCTTGTGATTATGGAAGGTAGTTAATTGTTTAGATTTTGTTACTCCAATGGATGGTAGCCTTGTCATTATGGATGGTAGTTTTCTGATGAGATTTTGTTACTCCATTGGATGGTAGCATTGTCATTTCAGAAAGTAGTTCGTTAGGGAGATTTTGTTACTCTAATGGATGGTAGCCTTGTCATTATGAAAGGTAGTTCATTGTTGACATTTTGTTTCTCCAATTTCTGGTAGCCTTGTCATTATGGAAGGTAGTTCGTTGTTGAGATTTTGTTACTCCAATGGATGGTAGACTTGTCATTATGGAAGGTAGTTCGTTGTTGATATATTGTTACTCTAATGGATGGTAGCCTTGTCATTATTCAAGGTAGTTCATTGTTGACATTTTGTTACTCCAATGAGTGGTAGCCTTGTCATTATTGAAGGTATTTTTTTGTTGAGATTTTGTTACTCCAATGGATGGTAGACTTGTCATTATGGAAGGTAGTTTGTTGTTGATATTTTGTTACTCTAATGGATGGTAGCCTTGTCATTATGGATGGTATTTCGTTGTTGATATTTTGTTACTCCGTTGGATGGTACCCTTGTCATTACCGAAAGTATTTCGTTGTTGAAATTTTGTTACTCCAATGGATGGTAGCCTTGTCATTACGGAAGATAGTTCGTTGTTGAGATTTCGCTACTGCAATGGATGGTATCCTTGTCATTATGGAAGGTAGTTCGTTGTTGATATTTTGTTACTCTAATGGCTGGTATCCTTGTCATTATGGAAGGTAGTTCATTGTTGAGATTTTGTTTCTCCAATGGATGGTAGCCTTGTCATTATGGAAGGTAGTTCGTTGTTGATATTTTGTTACTCCAATGGATGGTAACCTTTTCATTATGGAAGGTAGTTCGTTGTTGAGATTTTGTAACTCCAATGGATGGTAGCCTTGTCATTATGGAAGGTAGTTCGTTGTTGAGATTTTGTTACTCCAATGGATGGTAGACTTGTCATTATGGAAGGTAGTCCGTTGTTGAGATTTTGTTACTCTAATGGATGGTAGCCTTGTCATTATGTAAGGTAGTTCATTGTTGACATTTTGTTACTCCAATGAATTGTAGCCTTGTCATTATGGAAGGTAGTTTTTTGTTGAGATTTTGTTACTCCAATGAATGGTAGACTTGTCATTATGGAAGGTAGTTCTTTGTTGAGATTTTGTTACTCCAATGGATGGTAGCCTTGTCATTATGGAAGGTAGTTCGTTGTTGAGATTTTGTTACTCCAATGTATGGTAGCCTTGTCATTATTGAAGGTAGTTCGTTGTTGAGAATTTGTTACTCTAATGGATGGTAGCCTTGTCATTATGGAAGGTAGTTCTTTGATGAGATTTTATTACTCCAATGGATGATAGCCTTGTCATTATGTAAGGTAGTTTTTGTTGAGATTTTGTTACACCAATGTATGGTAGGCTTGTCATTATGGAAGGTGGTTCGTTGTTGAGATTTTGTTAATCCAATGGATGGTATTCGTGTCATTATTGAAGGTAGTTCATTGTTGATATTTTGTTACTCCATTAAATGGTAGCCTTGTCATTATGGAAGGTAGTTCATTGTTGACATTTTGTTACTCCAATGGATGGTAGCCTTTTCATTATGGAAGGTAGTTTGTTGTTGAGATTTTGTTACTCAAATGGATGGTATCCTTGCCATTACAGAAGGTAGTTCGTTGTTGAGATTTTGTTACACCAATGGATGGTAGCCTTATCATAATGGAAGGTAGTTTGTTGCTGAGATAATGTTACTCCAATGGATGGTAGCCTTGTGATTACGGAAGGTAGTTAATTGTTTAGATTTTGTTACTCCAATGGATGGTAGCCTTGTCATTATGGATGGTAGTTTTCTGATGAGATTTTGTTACTCCATTGGACGGTAGCATTGTCATTTCAGAAAGTAGTTCGTTGGGGAGATTTTGTTACTCTAATGGATGGTAGCCTTGTCATTATGCAAGGTAGTTCATTGTTGACATTTTGTTTCTCCAATTTCTGGTAGCCTTGTCATTATGGAAGGTAGTTCGTTGTTGAGATTTTGTTACTCCAATGGATGGTAGACTTGTCATTATGGAAGGTAGTTCGTTGTTGATATTTTGTTACTCTAATGGATGGTAGCCTTGTCATTATTCAAGGTAGTTCATTGTTGACATTTTGTTACTCCAATGAATGGTAGCCTTGTCATTATGGAAGGTAGTTTTTTGTTGAGATTTTGTTACTCCAATGGATGGTAGACTTGTCATTATGGAAGGTAGTTTGTTGTTGAGATTTTGTTACTCTAATGGATGGTAGCCTTGTCATTATGGATGGTAGTTCGTTGTTGATATTTTGTTACTCCGTTGGATGGTACCCTTGTCATTACCGAAAGTAGTTCGTTGTTGAAATTTTGTTACTCCAATGGATGGTAGCCTTGTCATTACGGAAGGTAGTTCGTTGTTGAGATTTCGCTACTGCAATAGATGGTATCCTTGTCATTATGGAAGGTAGTTCATTGTTGAGATTTTGTTACTATAATGGCTGGTATCCTTGTCATTATGGAAGGTAGTTCCTTGTTGAGATTTTGTTTCTCCAATGGATGGTAGCCTTGTCATTATGGAAGGTAGTTCGTTGTTGATATTTTATTACTCCAATGGATGGTAACCTTTTCATTATGGAAGGTAGTTCGTTGTTGAGATTTTGTAACTCCAATGGATGGTAGCCTTGTCATTATGGAAGGTAGTTCGTTGTTGAGATTTTGTTACTCCAATGGATGGTAGACTTGTCATTATGGAAGGTAGTCCGTTGTTGAGATTTTGTTACTCTAATGGATGGTAGCCTTGTCATTATGTAAGGTAGTTCATTGTTGACATTTTGTTACTCCAATGAATGGTAGCCTTGTCATTATGGAAGGTAGTTTTTTGTTGAGATTTTGTTACTCCAATGGATGGTAGACTTGTCATTATGGAAGGTAGTTCTTTGTTGAGATTTTGTTACTCCAATGGATGGTAGCCTTGTCATTATGTATGGTAGTTCGTTGTTGATATTTTGTTACTCCATTGGATGGTACCCTTGTCATTATCGAAAGTAGTTCGTTGTTGAAATTTTGTTACTCCAATGGATGGTAGCCTTGTCATTACGGAAGGTAGTTCGTTGTTGAGATTTCGTTACTGCAATGGATGGTATCCTGGTCATTATGGAAGGTAGTTTGTTGTTGAGAATTTGTTACTCTAATGGCTGATATCCTTGTCATTATGGAAGGTAGTACATTGTTGACATTTTGTTTCTCCAATGGATGGTAGCCTTGTAATTATGGAAGGTAGTTCGTTGTTGATATTTTGTTGGTCCAATGGATGGTAACCTTTTCATTATGGAAGGTAGTTCGTTGTTGTGATTTTGTTACTCCGATGGATGGTAGACTTGTCATTATGGAAGGTAGTTCGTTGTTGAGATTTTGTTACTCTAATGTATGGTAGACTTGTCATTATGGAAGGTAGTTCATTGTTGAGATTTTGTTACTCCAATGGATGGTATCCTTGTCATTATGTAAGGTAGTTCATTGTTGAAGTTTTGTTACTCCAATGGATGGTAACCTTTTCATTATGGAAGGTAGTTCGTTGTTGAGATTTTGTTACTCCAATGGATTGTAGACTTGCCATTATGGAAGGTAGTTCGTTGTTGAGATTTTGTTACTCTAATGGATGGTAGACTTTTACATTGTGGAAGGTAGTTTGTTGTTGAGATTTTGTTACTCTAATGGATAATAGCCTTGTCATTATGTAAGGTAGTTCGTTGTTGATGTTTTGTTACTCCAATGGATGGTAGCCTTGTCATTACATAAGGTAGCTCGTTGTTGAGATTTTGTTACTCCAATGGATGGTAGCCTTGTCATTATTGAAGGTAGTTCGTTGTTCCGATTTTGTTACTCCAATGGATGGTAGCCTTTTCATTATGGAAGGTAGTTCATTGATGAGATTTTATTACTCCAATGGATGATAGCCTTGTCATTATGGAAGGTAGTTCGTTGTTGATATTTTGTTACACTAATGTATGGTAAGCATGTCATTATGGAAGGTGGTTCGTTGTTGAGATTTCGTTAATCCAATGGATGGTATTCGTGTCATAATGAAAGGTAGTTCATTGTTGACATTTTGTTACTCCAATGGATGGTAGCCTTTTCATTATGGAAGGTAGTTCGTTGTTGAGATTTTATTACTCCAATGGATGATAGCCTTGTCATTATGGAAGGTAGTTCGTTGTTGAGATTTTGTTACACTAATGTATGGTAGGTATGTCATTATGGAAGGTGGTTCGTTGTTGAGATTTCGTTAATCCAATGGATGGTATTCGTGTCATAATGAAAGGTAGTTCATTGTTGACATTTTGTTACTCCAATGGATGGTAGCCTTTTCATTATGGAAGGTAGTTCGTTGTTGAGATTTTGTTACTCAAATGGATGGTATCCTTGCCATTACGGAAGGTAGTTCATTGTTGAGATTTTGTTTCTCCAATGGATGGTAACCTTGCCGTTATGGAAGGTAGTTCGTTGATGATATTTTGTTACACCAATGGATGGTAGACTTTTCCTAATGGAAGGTAGTTTGTTGTTGAGATTATGTTACTCCAATGGATGGTAGCCTTCTGATTGTGGAAGGTAGTTAATTGTTTAGATTTTGTTACTCCAATGGATGGTAGCCTTGTCATTATGGATGGTAGTTTTTTGATGAGATTTGGTTACTCCATTGGATGGTAGCATTGTCATTACAGAAAGTAGTTCGTTGTTGAGATTTTGTTACTCTAATGGATGGTAGCCTTGTCATTATGCAAGGTAGTTCATTGTTGACATTTTGTTACTCCAATTTCTGGTAGCCTTGTCATTATGGAAGGTAGTTCGTTGTTGAGATTTTGTTACTCCAATGGATGGTAGACTTGTCATTATGGAAGGTAGTTCGTTGGTTATATTTTGTTACTCTAATGTATGGTAGCCTTATCATTATTCAAGGTAGTTCATTGTTGACATTTTGTTACTCCAATGAATGGTAGCCTTGTCATTATGGAAGGTAGTTTTTTGTTGAGATTTTGTTACTCCAATGGATGGTAGACTTGTCATTATGGAAGGTAGTTCGTTGCTGATATTTTTTTACTCTAATGGATGGTAGCCTTGTCATTATGGATGGTAGTTTGTTGTTGATCTTTTGTTACTCCGTTGGATGGTACCCTTGTCATTACCGAAAGTAGTTCGTTGTTGAAATTTTGTTACTCCAATGGATGGTAGCCTTGTCATTACGGAAGGTAGTTCGTTGTAGAGATTTCGTTACTGCAATGGATGATATCCTTGTCATTATGGAAGGTAGTTCATTGTTGATATTTTGTTACTCTAATGGCTGGTATCCTTGTCATTATGGAAGGTAGTTCATTGTTGAGATTTTGTTTCTTCAATGGATGGTAGCCTTTTCATTATGGAAGGTAGTTCGTTGTTGATATTTTGTTACTCCAATGGATGGTAACCTTTTCATTATGGATGGTAGTTCTTTGTTGAGATCTTGTAACTCCAATGGATGGTAGCCTTGTCATTATGCAAGGTAGTTCATTGTTGACATTTTTTTACTCCAATTTCTGGTAGCATTGTCATTATGGAAGGTAGTTCGTTGTTGAGATTTTGTTACTCCAATGGATGGTAGACTTGTCATTATGGAAGGTAGTCCATTGTTGAGATTTTGTTACTCTAATGGATGGTAGCCTTGTCATTATGTAAGGTAGTTCATTGTTGACATTTTTTTACTCCAATGAATGGTAGCCTTGTCATTATGGAAGGTAGTTTTTTGTTGAGATTTTGTTACTCCAATGGGTGGTAGACTTATCATTATGGAAGGTAGTTCTTTGTTGAGATTTTGTTACTCCAATGGATGGTAGCCTTGTCATTATGGATGGTAGTTCGTTGTTGATATTTTGTTACTCCATTGGATGGTACCCTTGTCATTACCGAAAGTAGTTCGTTGTTGAAATTTTGTTACTCCAATGGATGGTAGCCTTGTCATTACGGAAGGTAGTTCGTTGTTGAGATTTCGTTACGGCAATGGATCATATCCTTGACATTATGGAAGGTATTTCATTGTTGAGATTTTGTTTCTCCAATGGATGGTAGCCTTGTCATTATGGAAGGTAGTTTGTTGTTGATATTTTGTTACTCCAATGGATGGTAACCTTTTCATTATGGAAGGTAGTTCGTTGTTGAGATTTTGTTACTCCAATGGATGGTAGACTTGTCATTATGGAAGGTAGTTCGTTGTTGAGATTTTGTTACTCTAATGGATGGTAGACTTGTCATTATGGAAGGTAGTTCATTGTTGAGATTTTGTTACTCCAATGGATGGTAGCCTTGTCATTATGTAAGGTAGTTCGTTGTTGAAGTTTTGTTACTCCAATGGATGGTAACCTTTTCATTATGGAAGGTAGTTCGTTGTTGAGATTTTGTTACTCCAATGGATGGTATCCTTGTCATTATGGAAGGTTGTTCGTTGTTGAGATTTTGTTACTCTAATGGCTGGTATCCTTGTCATTATGGAAGGTAGTTCATTGTTGAGATTTTGTTTCTCCAATGGATGGTAGCCTTGTCATTATGGAAGGTAGTTCGTTGTTGATATTTTGTTACTCTAATGGATGGTAACCTTTACATTATGGAAGGTAGTTCGTTGTTGAGATTTTGTAACTCCAATGGATGGTAGCCTTGTCATTATGCAAGGTAGTTCATTGTTGACATTTTGTTACTCCAATTTCTGGTAGCCTTGTCATTATGGAAGGTAGTTCATTGTTGAGATTTTGTTACTCCAATGGATGGTAGACTTGTCATTATGGAAGGTAGTTCATTGTTGAGATTTTGTTACCCCAATGGATGGTAGACTTGTCATTATGGAAGGTAGTCAGTTGTTGAGATTTTGTTACTCTAATGGATGGTAGCCTTGTCATTTTGTAAGGTAGTTCATTGTTGACATTTTGTTACTCCAATAAATGGTAGCCTTGTCATTATGGAAGGTAGTTTTTTGTTGAGATTTTGTTACTCCAATGGATGGTAGACTTGTCATTATGGAAGGTAGTTCTTTGATGAGATTTTGTTACTCCAATGGATGGTAGCCTTGTCATTATGGATGGTAGTTCATTGTTGATATTTTGTTACTCCATTGGATGGTACCCTTGTCATTACCGAAAGTAGTTCGTTGTTGAAATTTTGTTACTCCAATGGATGGTAGCCTTGTCATTACGGAAGGTAGTTCGTTGTTGAGATTTCGTTACTGCAATGGATGGTATCCTTGTCATTATGGAAGGTTGTTCGTTGTTGAGATTTTGTTACTCTAATGGCTGATATCCTTGTCATTATGGAAGGTAGTTCATTGTTGAGATTTTGTTTCTCCAATGGATGGTAGCCTTGTCATTATGGAAGGTAGTCCGTTGTTGATATTTTGTTACTCCAATGGATGGTAACCTTTTCATTATGGAAGGTAGTTCATTGGTGAGATTTTGTTACTCCAATAGATGGTAGACTTGTCATTATGGAAGGTAGTTCGTTGTTGAGATTTTGTTACTCTAATGGATGGTGGACTTTTCATTATGGAAGGTAGTTCATTGTTGAGATTTTGTTACTCCAATGGATGGTAGCCTTGTCATTATGTAAGGTAGTTCGTTGTTGAAGTTTTGTTACCCCAATGGATGGTAACCTTTTAATTATGGAAGGTAGTTCGTTGTTGAGATTTTGTTACTCCAATGGATGGTAGACTTGTCATTATGGAAGGTAGTTTGTTGTTGAGATTTTGTTATTCTAATGGATGGTAGACTTGTCATTATGGAAGGTAGTTTGTTATTGAGATTTTGTTACTCTAATGGATAATAGCCTTGTCATTATGTAAGGTAGTTCGTTGTTGATGTTTTGTTACTCCAATGGATGGTAGCCTTGTCATTATGGAAGGTAGTTCGTTGTTGAGATTGTTACTCCAATGGATGGTAGCCTTGTCATTATTGAAGGTAGTTTGTTGTTGAGATTTTGTTACTCCAATGGATGGTAGCCTTGTCTTTATGGAAGGTAGTTCATTGATGAGATTTTATTACTCCAATGGATGATAGCCTTGTCATTATGGAAGGTAGTTCGCTGTTTAGATTTTGTTACACCAATGTATGGCAGGCTTGTCATTATGGAAGGTGGTTCGTTGTTAAGATTTTGTTTATCCAATGGATGGTATTCGTGACATTATGGAAGGTAGTTCGTTGTTGATATTTTGTTACTCAATTGGATGGTAGCCTTGTCATTATGGAAGGTAGTTCATTGTTGACATTTTGTTACTCCAATGGATGGTAGCCTTGTCATTATGGAAGGTAGTTCGTTGTTGAGATTTTGTTACTCAAATGGATGGTATCCTTGCCATTACGGAAGGTAGTTCGTTGTTGAGATTTTATTTCTCCAATGGATGGTAGCCTTGTCATTATGGAAGGTAGTTTCTTGTTGAGATTTTATTACTCCAATGGATGGTAGCCTTGCCATTATTGAAGGTAGTTCTTTGTTGAGATTTTGTTACTCCAATGGATGGTAGCCATGTCATTATGAATGGTAGTTCGTTGTTGATATTTTGTCACTCCATTGGAATTGTAGACTTGTCATTACCGAAAGTAGTTCGTTGTTGGAATTTTGTTACTCCAATGGATGGTATCCTTGTCATTACGGAAGGTAGTTCGTTGTTGAGATTTCGTTACTGCAATGGATGGTATCCTTGTCATTATGGAAGGTAGTTTGTTGTTGAGATTTTGTTACTCTAATGGCTGATATCCTTGTCATTATGGAAGGTAGTTCATTGTTGAGATTTTCTTTCTCCAATGGATGGTAGCCTTGTCATTATGTAAGGTAGTTCATTGTTGACATTTTGTTACTCCAATGAATGGTAGCCTTGTCATTATGGAAGGTAGTTTTTTGTTGAGATTTTGTTACTCCAATGGATGGTAGACTTGTCATTATGGAAGGTAGTTCTTTGTTGAGATTTTGTTACTCCAATGGATGGTAACCTTGTCATTATGGATGGTAGTTTGTTGTTGATATTTTGTTACTCCATTGGATGGTACCCTTGTCATTACCGAAAGTAGTTCGTTGTTAAAATTTTGTTACTCCAATGGATGGTAGCCTTGTCATTATGGAAGGTAGTTCGTTGTTGAGATTTCGTTACGGCAATGGATGGTATCCTTGTCATTATGGAAGGTAGTTTGTTGTTGAGATTTTGTTACTCTAATGGCTGATATCCTTGACATTATGGAAGGTAGTTCATTGTTGAGATTTTGTTTCTCCAATGGATGGTAGCCTTGTAATTATGGAAGGTAGTTTGTTGTTGATATTTTGTTACTCCTATGGATGGTAACCTTTTCATTATGGAAGGTAGTTCGTTGTTGAGATTTTGTTACTCCAATGGATGGTAGACTTGTCATTATGGAAGGTAGTTTGTTGTTGAGATTTTGTTACTCTAATGGATGGTAGACTTGTCATTATGGAAGGTAGTTCATTGTTGAGATTTTGTTACTCCAATGGATGGTAGCCTTGTCATTATGTAAGGTAGTTCGTTGTTGAAGTTTTGTTACTCCAATGGATGGTAACCTTTTCATTATGGAAGGTAGTTCGTTGTTGAGATTTTGTTACTCCAATGGATGGTATCCTTGTCATTATGGAAGGTAGTTCATTGTTGAGATTTTGTTTCTCCAATGGATGGTAGCCTTGTCATTTTGGAAGGTAGTTCGTTGTTGATATTTTGTTACTCTAATGGATGGTAACCTTTTCATTATGGAAGGTAGTTCATTGTTGAGATTTTGTAACTCCAATGGATGGTAGCCTTGTCATTATGCAAGGTAGTTCATTGTTGACATTTTGTTACTCCAATTTCTGGTAGCCTTGTCATTATGGAAGGTAGTTCGTTGTTGAGATTTTGTTACTCCAATGGATGGTAGACTTGTCATTATGGAAGGTAGTCAGTTGTTGAGATTTTGTTACTCTAATGGATGGTAGCCTTGTCATTATGTAAGGTCGTTCATTGTTGACATTTTGTTACTCCAATGAATGGTAGCCTTGTCATTATGGAAGGTAGTTTTTTGTTAAGATTTTGTTACTCCAATGGATGGTAGACTTGTCATTATGGAAGGTAGTTCTTTGTTGAGATTTTGTTACTCCAATGGATGGTAGCCTTGTCATTATGGATGGTAGTTCATTGTTGATATTTTGTTACTCCATTGGATGGTACCCTTGTCATTACCGAAAGTAGTTCATTGTTTAAATTTTGTTACTCCAATGGATGGTAGCCTTGTCATTACGGAAGGTAGTTCGTTGTTGAGATTTCGTTACTGCAATGGATGGTATCCTTGTCATTATGGAAGGTTGTTCGTTGTTGAGATTTTGTTACTCTAATGGCTGATATCCTTGTCATTATGGAAGGTAGTTCATTGTTGAGATTTTGTTACTCCAATGGATGGTAACCTTGTCATTATGGATGGTAGTTTGTTGTTGATATTTTGTTACTCCATTGGATGGTACCCTTGTCATTACCGAAAGTAGTTCGTTGTTAAAAATTTGTTACTCCAATGGATGGTAGCCTTGTCATTATGGAAGGTAGTTCGTTGTTGAGATTTCGTTACGGCAATGGATGGTATCCTTGTCATTATGGAAGGTAGTTTGTTGTTGAGATTTTGTTACTCTAATGGCTGATATCCTTGACATTATGGAAGGTAGTTCATTGTTGAGATTTTGTTTCTCCAATGGATGGTAGCCTTGTAATTATGGAAGGTAGTTTGTTGTTGATATTTTGTTACTCCTATGGATGGTAACCTTTTCATTATGGAAGGTAGTTCGTTGTTGAGATTTTGTTACTCCAATGGATGGTAGACTTGTCATTATGGAAGGTAGTTTGTTGTTGAGATTTTGTTACTCTAATGGATGGTAGACTTGTCATTATGGAAGGTAGTTCATTGTTGAGATTTTGTTACTCCAATGGATGGTAGCCTTGTCATTATGTAAGGTAGTTCGTTGTTGAAGTTTTGTTACTCCAATGGATGGTAACCTTTTCATTATGGAAGGTAGTTCGTTGTTGAGATTTTGTTACTCCAATGGATGGTATCCTTGTCATTATGGAAGGTAGTTCATTGTTGAGATTTTGTTTCTCCAATGGATGGTAGCCTTGTCATTTTGGAAGGTAGTTCGTTGTTCATATTTTGTTACTCTAATGGATGGTAACCTTTTCATTATGGAAGGTAGTTCATTGTTGAGATTTTGTAACTCCAATGGATGGTAGCCTTGTCATTATGCAAGGTAGTTCATTGTTGACATTTTGTTACTCCAATTTCTGGTAGCCTTGTCATTATGGAAGGTAGTTCGTTGTTGAGATTTTGTTACTCCAATGGATGGTAGACTTGTCATTATGGAAGGTAGTCAGTTGTTGAGATTTTGTTACTCTAATGGATGGTAGCCTTGTCATTATGTAAGGTCGTTCATTGTTGACATTTTGTTACTCCAATGAATGGTAGCCTTGTCATTATGGAAGGTAGTTTTTTGTTATGATTTTGTTACTCCAATGGATGGTAGACTTGTCATTATGGAAGGTAGTTCTTTGTTGAGATTTTGTTACTCCAATGGATGGTAGCCTTGTCATTATGGATGGTAGTTCATTGTTGATATTTTGTTACTCCATTGGATGGTACCCTTGTCATTACCGAAAGTAGTTCATTGTTGAAATTTTGTTACTCCAATGGATGGTAGCCTTGTCATTACGGAAGGTAGTTCGTTGTTGAGATTTCGTTACTGCAATGGATGGTATCCTTGTCATTATGGAAGGTTGTTCGTTGTTGAGATTTTGTTACTCTAATGGCTGATATCCTTGTCATTATGGAAGGTAGTTCATTGTTGAGATTTTGTTTCTCCAATGGATGGTAGCCTTGTCATTATGGAAGGTAGATCGTTGTTGATATTTTGTTACTCCAATGGATGGTAACCTTTTCATTATGGAAGGTAGTTCATTGTTGAGATTTTGTTACTACAATGGATGGTAGACTTGTCATTATGGAAGGTAGTTCGTTGTTGAGATTTTGTTACTCTAATGGATGGTGGACTTGTCATTATGGAAGGTAGTTCATTGTTGAGATTTTGTTACTCCAATGGATGGTAGCCTTTTCATTATGTAAGGTAGTTCGTTGTTGAAGTTTTGTTACTCCAATGGATGGTAACCTTTTCATTATCGAAGGTAGTTCGTTGTTGAGATTTTGTTACTCCAATGGATGGTAGACTTGTCATTATGGAAGGCAGTTTGTTGTTGAGATTTTGTTATTCTAATGGATGGTAGACTTGTCATTATGGAAGGTAGTTTGTTATTGAGATTTTGTTACTCTAATGGATAATAGCCTTGTCATTATGTAAGGTAGTTCATTGTTGATGTTTTGTTACTCCAATGGATGGTAGCCTTGTCATTATGGAAGGTAGTTCGTTGTTGAGATTTTGTTACTCCAATGGATGGTAGCCTTGTCATTATTGAAGGTAGTTCGTTGTTGAGATTTTGTTACTCCAATGGATGGTAGCCTTGTCTTTATGGAAGGTAGTTCATTGATGAGATTTTATTACTCCAATGGATGATAGCCTTGTCATTATGGAAGGTAGTTCGTTGTTGAGATTTTGTTACACCAATGTATGGCAGGCTTGTCATTATGGAAGGTAGTTCGTTGTTGAGATTTTGTTTATCCAATGGATGGTATTCGTGACATTATGGAAGGTAGTTCGTTGTTGATATTTTGTTACTCCATTGGATGGTAGCCTTGTCATTATGGAAGGTAGTTCATTGTTGACATTTTGTTACTCCAATGGATGGTAGCTTTGTCATTATGGAAGGTAGTTCGTTGTTGAGATTCGGTTACTCAAATGGATGGTATCCTTTCCATTACGGAAGGTAGTTCGTTGTTGAGATTTTATTTCTCCAATGGATGGTAGCCTTGTCATTATGGAAGGTAGTTTCTTGTTGAGATTTTATTACTCCAATGGATGGTAGCCTTTCCATTATTGAAGGTAGTTCGTTGTTGAGATTTTTTTACTCCAATGGATGGAAACCATGTCATTATGGATGGTAGTTCGTTGTTGATATTTTGTCACTCCATTGGATGGTAGACTTGTCATTACCGAAAGTAGTTCGTTGTTGGAATTTTGTTACTCCAATGGATGGTATCCTTGTCATTACGGAAGGTAGTTCGTTGTTGAGATTTCGTTACTGCAATGGATGGTATCCTTGTCATTATGGAAGGTAGTTTGTTGTTGAGATTTTGTAACTCTAATGGCTGGTATCCTTGTCATTATGGAAGGTAGTTCATTGTTGAGATTTTGTTTCTCCAATGGATGGTAGCCTTGTCATTATGGAAGGTAGTTCGTTGTTTATATTTTGTTACTCCAATGGATGGTAACCTTTTCATTATGGAAGGTAGTTCGTTGTTGAGATTTTGTTACTCCAATGGATGGTAGACTTGTCATTATGGAAGGTAGTTCGTTGTTGAGATTTTGTTACTCCAATGGATGGTAGCCTTATCATTATGGATGGTAGTTCGTTGTTGATATTTTGTTACTCCATTGGATGGTACCCTTGTCATTACCAAAAGTAGTTCGTTGTTGAGATTTCGTTACTGCAATGGATGGTATCCTTGTCATTATGGAAGGTAGTTCATTGTTGAGATTTTGTTACTCTAATGGCTGATATCCTTGTCATTATGGAAGGTAGTTCGTTGTCGAGATTTTGTTACTCTAATGGCTGATATCCTTGTCATTATGGAAGGTAGTTCATTGTTGAGATTTTGTTTCTCCAATGGATGGTAGCCTTTTCGTTATGGAAGGTAGTTCGTTGTTGATATTTTGTTACTCCAATGGATGGTAACCTTTTCATTATGGAAGGTAGTTCGTTGTTGAGATTTTGTTACTCCAATGGATGGTAGGCTTGTCATTGTGGAAGGTAGTTCGTTGTTGAGATTTTGTTACTCTAATGGATGGTAGGCTTGTCATTGTGGAAGGTAGTTCGTTGTTGAGATTTTGTTACTCTAATGGATAGTACCCTTGTCATTATGTAAGGTAGTTCGTTGTTGATGTTTTGTTACTCCAATGGATGGTAGCCTTGTCTTTATGGAAGGTAGTTTATTGATGAGATTTTATTACTCCAATGGATGATAGCCTTGTCATTATGGAAGGTAGTTCGTTGTTGAGATTTTGTTACACCAATGTATGGCAGGCTTGTCATTATGGAAGGTGGTTCGTTGTTGAGATTTTGTTTATCCAATGGATGGTATTCGTGACATTATGGATGGTTGTTCGTTGTTGATATTTTGTTACTCAATTGGATGGTAGCCTTGTCATTATGGAAGGTAGTTCATTGTTGACATTTTGTTACTCCAATGGATGGTAGCCTTGTCATTATGGAAGGTAGTTCGTTGTTGAGATTTTGTTACTCAAATGGATGGTATCCTTGCCATTACGGAAGGTAGTTCGTTGTTGAGATTTTATTTCTCCAATGGATGGTAGCCTTGTCATTATGGAAGGTAGTTTCTTGTTGAGATTTTATTACTCCAATGGATGGTAGCCTTTCCATTATTGAAGGTAGTTCGTTGTTGAGATTTTGTTACTCCAATGGATGGTAGCCATGTCATTATGGATGGTAGTTCGTTGTTAATATTTTGTCACTCTATTGGATGGCAGACTTGTCATTACCGAAAGTAGTTCGTTGTTGGAATTTTGTTACTCCAATGGATGGTATCCTTGTCATTACGGAAGGTAGTTCGTTGTTGAGATTTCGTTACTGCAATGGATGGTATCCTTGTCATTATGGAAGTTAGTTTGTTGTTGAGATTTTGTTACTCTAATGGCTGGTATCCTTGTCATTATGGAAGGTAGTTCATTGTTGAGATTTTGTTTCTCCAATGGATGGTAGCCTTGTCATTATGGAAGGTAGTTCGTTGTTGATATTTTGTTACTCCAATGGATGGTAACCTTTTCATTATGGAAGGTAGTTCGTTGTTGAGATTTTGTTACTCCAATGGATGGTAGACTTGTCATTATGGAAGGTAGTTCGTTGTTGAGAATTTGTTACTCCAATGGATGGTAGCCTTATCATTATGGATGGTAGTTCGTTGTTGATATTTTTTTACTCCATTGGATGGTACCCTTGTCATTACCAAAAGTAGTTCGTTGTTGAAATTTTGTTACTCGAATGGATGGTAGCCTTGTCATTACGGAAGGTAGTTCATTGTTGAGATTTCGTTACTGCAATGGATGGTATCCTTGTCATTATGGAAGGTAGTTCGTTGTTGAGATTTTGTTACTCTAATGGCTGATATCCTTGTCATTATGGAAGGTAGTTCATTGTTGAGATTTTGTTTCTCCAATGGATGGTAGCCTTTTCATTATGGAAGGTAGTTCGTTGTTGATATTTTGTTACTCTAATGGATGGTAACCTCTTCATTATGGAAGGTAGTTCGTTGTTGAGATTTTGTTACTCCAATGGATGGTAGACTTGTCATTATGGAAGGTAGTTTGTTGTTGAGATTTTGTTACTCTAATGGATGGTAGGCTTGTCATTATGGAAGGTAGTTCGTTGTTGAGATTTTGTTACTCTAATGGATAGTACCCTTGTCATTATGTAAGGTAGTTCGTTGTTGATGTTTTGTTACTCCAATGGATGGTAGCCTTGTCATTATGGATGGTAGTCCGTTGTTGAGATTTTGTTAATCCAATGGATGGTAACCTTGTCATTATTGAAGGTAGTTCGTTGTTGTGATTTTGTTACTCCAATGGATGGTAGCCTTGTCATTATGGACGGTAGTTCATTGATGAGATTTTATTACTCCAATGGATGGTAGACTTGTCATTATGGAAGGTAGTTCGTTGTTGAGATTTTGTTACTCTAATGGATAGTACCCTTGTTATTATGTAAGGTAGTTCGTTGTTGATGTTTTGTTACTCCAATGGATGGTAGCCTTGTCTTTATGGAAGGTAGTTCATTGATGAGATTTTATTACTCCAATGGATGATAGCCTTGTCATTATGGAAGGTAGTTCGTTGTTGAGATTTTGTTACACCAATGTATGGCAGCCTTGTCATTATGGAAGGTGGTTCATTGTTGAGATTTTGTTTATCCAATGGATGGTATTCGTGACATTATGGAAGGTAGTTCGTTGTTGATATTTTGTTACTCCATTGGATGGTAGCCTTGTCATTATGGAAGGTAGTTCATTGTTGACATTTTTTTACTCCAATGGATGGTAGCCTTGTCATTATGGAAGGTAGTTCGTTGTTGAGATTTTGTTACTCAAATGGATGGTATCCTTGCCATTACGGAAGGTAGTTCGTTGTTGAGATTTTATTTCTCCAATGGATGGTAGCCTTGTCATTATGGAAGGTAGTTTCTTGTTGAGATTTTATTACTCCAATGGATGGTAGCCTTTCCATTATTGAAGGTAGTTCGTTGTTGAGATTTTTTTACTCCAATGGATGGTAGCCATGTCATTATGGATGGTAGTTCGTTGTTGATATTTTGTCACTCCATTGGATGGTAGACTTGTCATTACCGAAAGTAGTTCGTTGTTGGATTTTTGTTACTCCAATGGATGGTATCCTGGTCATTACGGAAGGTAGTTCGTTGTTGAGATTTCGTTACTGCAATGGATGGTATCCTTGTCATTATGGAAGGTAGTTTTATTTGTTGAGATTTTGTTACTCTAATGGCTGGTATCCTTGTCATTATGGAAGGTAGTTCATTGTTGAGATTTTGTTTCTCCAATGGATGGTAGCCTTGTCATTATGGAAGGTAGTTCGTTGTTGATATTTTGTTACTCCAATGGATGGTAACCTTTTAATTATGGAAGGTAGTTCGTTGTTGAGATTTTGTTACTCCAACGGATGGTAGACTTGTCATTATGGAAGGTAGTTCGTTGTTGAGATTTTGTTACTCCAATGGATGGTAGCCTTATCATTATGGATGGTAGTTCGTTGTTGATATTTTGTGTCTCCATTGGATGGTACCCTTGTCATTACCAAAAGTAGTTCGTTGTTGAAATTTTGTTACTCGAATGGATGGTAGCCTTGTCATTACGGAAGGTAGTTCATTGTTGAGATTTCGTTACTGCAATGGATGGTATCCTTGTCATTATGGAAGGTAGTTCGTTGGTGAGATTTTGTTACTCTAATGGCTGATATCCTTGTCATTATGGAAGGTAGTTCATTGTTGAGATTTTGTTTCTCCAATGGATGGTAGCCTTTTCATTATGGAAGGTAGTTCGTTGTTGATATTTTGTTACTCTAATGGATGGTAACCTCTTCATTATGGAAGGTAGTTTGTTGTTGAGATTTTGTTACTCCAATGGATGGTAGACTTGTCATTATGGAAGGTAGTTTGTTGTTGAGATTTTGTTACTCTAATGGATGGTAGGCTTGTCATTGTGGAAGGTCGTTCGTTGTTGAGATTTTGTTACTCTAATGGATAGTACCCTTGTCATTATGTAAGGTAGTTCGTTGTTGATGTTTTGTTACTCCAATGGATGGTAGCCTTGTCATTATGGATGGTAGTCCGTTGTTGAGATTTTGTTAATCCAATGGATGGTAGCCTTGTAATTATTGAAGGTAGTTCGTTGTTGAGATTTTGTTACTCCAATGGATGGTAGCCTTGTCATTATGGAAGGTAGTTCATTGTTGAGATTTTGTTACTCCAATGGATGGTAGACTTGTCATTATGGAAGGTAGTTCGTTGTTGAGATTTTGTTACTCTAATGGATAGTACCCTTGTCATTATGTAAGGTAGTTCGTTGTTGATGTTTTGTTACTCCAATGGATGGTAGCCTTGTCTTTATGGAAGGTAGTTCATTGATGAGATTTTATTACTCCAATGGATGATAGCCTTGTCATTATGGAAGGTAGTTCGTTGTTGAGATTTTGTTACACCAATGTGTGGCAGCCTTGTCATTATGGAAGGTGGTTCGTTGTTGAGATTTTGTTTATCCAATGGATGGTATTTGTGACATTATGAAAGGTAGTTCGTTGTTGATATTTTGTTAATCAATTGGATGGTAGCCTTGTCATTATGGAAGGTAGTTCATTGTTGACATTTTGTTACTCCAATGGATGGTAGCCTTGTCATTATGGAAGGTAGTTCGTTGTTGAGATTTTGTTACTCAAATGGATGGTATCCTTGCCATTACGGAAGGTAGTTCGTTGTTGAGATTTTATTTCTCCAATGGATGGTAGCCTTTTCATTATGGAAGGTAGTTTCTTGTTGAGATTTTAATACTCCAATGGATGGTAGCCTTTCCATTATTGAAGGTAGTTCGTTGTTGAGATTTTGTTACTCCAATGGATGGTAGCCATGTCATTATGGATGGTAGTTCGTTGTTGATATTTTGTCACTCCATTGGATGGTAGACTTGTCATTACCGAAAGTAGTTCGTTGTTGGAATTTTGTTACTCCAATGGATGGTATCCTTGTCATTACGGAAGGTAGTTCGTTGTTGAGATTTCGTTACTGCAATGGATGGTATCCTTGTCATTATGGAAGGTAGTTTTATTTGTTGAGATTTTGTTACTCTAATGGCTGGTATCCTTGTCATTATGGAAGGTAGTTCATTGTTGAGATTTTGTTTCTCCAATGGATGGTAGCCTTGTCATTATGGAAGGTAGTTCGTTGTTGATATTTTGTTACTCCAATGGATGGTAACCTTTTAATTATGGAAGGTAGTTTGTTGTTGAGATTTTGTTACTCCAACGGATGGTAGACTTGTCATTATGGAAGGTAGTTCGTTGTTGTGATTTTGTTACTCCAATGGATGGTAGGCTTATCATTATGGATGGTAGTTCGTTGTTGATATTTTGTGTCTCCATTGGATGGTACCCTTGTCATTACCAAAAGTAGTTCGTTGTTGAAATTTTGTTACTCGAATGGATGGTAGCCTTGTCATTACGGAAGGTAGTTCATTGTTGAGATTTCGTTACTGCAATGGATGGTATCCTTGTCATTATGGAAGGTAGTTCGTTGTTGAGATTTTGTTACTCTAATGGCTGATATCCTTGTCATTATGGAAGGTAGTTCATTGTTGAGATTTTGTTACTCCAATGGATGGTAGCCTTTTCATTATGGAAGGTAGTTCGTTGTTGATATTTTGTTACTCTAATGGATGGTAACCTCTTCATTATGGAAGGTAGTTCGTTGTTGAGATTTTGTTACTCCAATGGATGGTAGACTTGTCATTATGGAAGGTAGTTTGTTGTTGAGATTTTGTTACTCTAATGGATGGTAGGCTTGTCATTGTGGAAGGTCGTTCGTTGTTGAGATTTTGTTACTCTAATGGATAGTACCCTTGTCATTATGTAAGGTAGTTCGTTGTTGATGTTTTGTTACTCCAATGGATGGTAGCCTTGTCATTATGGATGGTAGTCCGTTGTTGAGATTTTGTTAATCCAATGGATGGTAGCCTTGTAATTATTGAAGGTAGTTCGTTGTTGAGATTTTGTTACTCCAATGGATGGTAGCCTTGTCATTATGGAAGGTAGTTCATTGTTGAGATTTTGTTACTCCAATGGATGGTAGACTTGTCATTATGGAAGGTAGTTCGTTGTTGAGATTTTATTACTCTAATGGATAGTACCCTTGTCATTATGTAAGGTAGTTCGTTGTTGATGTTTTGTTACTCCAATGGATGGTAGCCTTGTCTTTATGGAAGGTAGTTCATTGATGAGATTTTATTACTCCAATGGATGATAGCCTTGTCATTATGGAAGGTAGTTCGTTGTTGGGATTTTGTTACACCAATGTATGGCAGCCTTGTCATTATGGAAGGTGGTTCGTTGTTGAGATTTTGTTTATCCAATGGATGGTATTCGTGACATTATGGAAGGTAGTTCGTTGTTGATATTTTCTTAATCAATTGGATGGTAGCCTTGTCATTATGGAAGGTAGTTCATTGTTGACATTTTGTTACTCCAATGGATGGTAGCCTTGTCATTATGGAAGGTAGTTCCTTGTTGAGATTTTGTTACTCAAATTGATGGTATCCTTGCCATTACGGAAGGTAGTTCGTTGTTGAGATTTTATTTCTCCAATGGATGGTAGCCTTGTCATTATGGAAGGTAGTTTCTTGTTGAGATTTTATTACTCCAATGGATGGTAGCCTTTCCATTATTGAAGGTAGTTCGTTTTTGAGATTTTGTTACTCCAATGGATGGTAGCCATGTCATTATGGATGGTAGTTCGTTGTTGATATTTTGTCACTCCATTGGATGGTAGACTTGTCATTACCGAAAGTAGTTCGTTGTTGGAATTTTGTTACTCCAATGGATGGTATCCTTGTCATTACGGAAGGTAGTTCGTTGTTGAGATTTCGTTACTGCAATGGATGGTATCCTTGTCATTATGGAAGGTAGTTTTATTTGTTGAGATTTGGTTACTCTAATGGCTGGTATCCTTGTCAGTATGGAAGGTAGTTCATTGTTGAGATTTTGTTTCTCCAATGGATGGTAGCCTTGTCATTATGGAAGGTAGTTCGTTGTTGATATTTTGTTACTCCAATGGATGGTAACCTTTTAATTATGGAAGGTAGTTCGTTGTTGAGATTTTGTTACTCCAATGGATGGTAGACTTGTCATTATGGAAGGTAGTTCGTTGTTGAGATTTTGTTACTCCAATGGATGGTAGCCTTATCATTATGGATGGTAGTTCGTTGTTGATATTTTGTTACTCCATTGGATGGTACCCTTGTCATTACCAAAAGTAGTTCGTTGTTGAAATTTTGTTACTCGAATGGATTGTAGCCTTGTCATTACGGAAGGTAGTTCATTGTTGAGATTTCGTTACTACAATGGATGGTATCCTTGTCATTATGGAAGGTAGTTCATTGTTGAGATTTTGTTACTCTAATGGCTGATATCATTGTCATTATGGAAGGTAGTTCATTGTTGAGATTTTGTTTCTCCAATGGATGGTAGCCTTTTCATTATGGAAGGTAGTTCGTTGTTGATATTTTGTTACTCCAATGGATGGTAACCTTTTCATTATAGAAGGTAGTTCGTTGTTGAGATTTTGTTACTCCAATGGATGGTAGACTTGTCATTATGGAAGGTAGTTCGTTGTTGAGATTTTGTTACTCTAATGGATGGTAGGCTTGTCATTGTGGAAGGTAGTTCGTTGTTGAGATTTTGTTACTCTAATGGATAGTACCCTTGTCATTATGTAAGGTAGTTCGTTGTTGATGTTTTATTACTCCAATGGATGGTAGCCTTGTCATTATGGATGGTAGTCCGTTGTTGAGATTTTGTTAATCCAATGGATGGTAGCCTTGTCATTATTGAAGGTAGTTCGTTGTTGAGATTTTGTTACTCTAATGGATGGTGGACTTGTCATTATGGAAGGTAGTTCATTGTTGAGATTTTGTTACTCCAATGGATGGTAGCCTTGTCATTATGTAAGGTAGTTCTTTGTTGAAGTTTTGTTACTCCAATGGATGGTAACCTTTTCATTATGGAAGGTAGTTCGTTGTTGAGACTTTGTTACTCCAATGGATGGTAGACTTGTCATTATGGAATGTAGTTTGTTGTTGAGATTTTGTTACTCTAATGGATGGTAGACTTGTCATTGCGGAAGGTAGTTCGTTGTTGAGATTTTGTTACTCTAATGGATAGTAGCCTTGTCATTATGTAAGGTAGTTCGTTGTTGATGTTTTGTTACTCCAATGGATGGTAGCCTTGTCATTATGGATGGTAGTCCGTTGTTGAGATTTTGTTAATCCAATGGATGGTAGCCTTGTCATTATTGAAGGTAGTTCATTGTTGACATTTTATTACTCCAATGGATGGTAGCGTTGTCATTATGGAAGGTAGTTCATTGATGAGATTTTATTACTCCAATGGATGATAGCCTTGTCATTATGGAAGGTAGTTCGTTGTTGAGATTTTGTTACACCAATGTATGGTAGGCTTGTCATTATGGAAGGTGGTTCGTTGTTGAGATTTTGTTAATCCAATGGATGGTATTTGTGTCATTATGGAAGGTAGTTCGTTGTTGAGATTTTGTTACTCCATTGGATGGTAGCCTTGCCATTATGGAAGGTAGTTCATTGTTGACATTTTGTTACTCCAATGGATGGTAGCCTTGCCATTATGGAAGGTAGTTCGTTGTTGAGATTTTGTTACTCCAATGGATGGTAGCCTTGTCAATTATTGATGGTAGTTCGTTGTTGATATTTTGTTACTCCATTGGATGGTACCCTTGTCATTACCGAAAGTAGTTTGTTGTTGAAATTTTGTTACTCCAATGGATGGTAGCCTTTTCATTATGGAAGGTAGTTCGTTGTTGAGATTTCGTTACTGCAATGGATGGTATCCTTGTCATTATGTAAGGTAGTTCGTTGTTGAGATTTTGTTACTCTAATGGCTGGTATCCTTGTCATTATGGAAGGTAGTTCATTGTTGAGATTTTGTTTCTCCAATATATGGTAGCCTTGTCATTATGGAAGGTAGTTCGTTGTTGATATTTTGTTACTCCAATGGATGGTAACCTTTTCATTATGGAAGGTAGTTCGTTGTTGATATTTTGTTACTCCAATGGAAGGTAGCCTTCTCATTACGGAAGGTAGTTCATTGTTGAGATTTCGTTACTGCAATGGATGGTCTCCTTGTCATTATGGAAGGTAGTTCGTTGTTGATATTTTGTTACTCCAATGGATGGTAACCTTTTCATTATGGAAGGTAGTTCGTTGTTGATATTTTGTTACTCTAATGGATAATAGACTTGTCATTATGGAAGGTAGTTCATTATTGAGATTTTGTTACTCCAATGGATGGTAGCCTTGTCATTATGTAAGGTAGTTCGTTGTTGAAGTTTTGTTACTCCAATGGATGGTAACCTTTTCATTATGGAAGGTAGTTCGTTGTTGAAATTTGGTTACATCAATGGATGGTAGACTTGTCATTATGGAAGGTATTTCGTTGTTGAGATTTTGTTACTCTAATGGATGGTAGACTTGTCATTGTGGAAGGTAGTTCGTTGTTCATATTTTGTTACTCTAATGGATGGTAGCCTTGTCATTATGAAAGGTAGTTCATTGATGAGATTTTATTACTCCAATGGATGATAGCCTTGTCATTATGGAAGGTAGTTCGTTGTTGAGATTTTGTTACACCAATTTATGGTAGGCTTGTCATTACGGTAGGTGGTTCATTGTTGAGATTTTGTTAATCCAATGGATGGTATTTGTGTCATTATTGAAGGTAGTTCGATGTTGAGATTTTGTTACTCCATTGGATGGTATCCTTGTCATTATGGAAGGTAGTTCATTGTTGACATTTTGTTACTCCAATGGATGGTAGCCTTTTCATTATGGAAGGTAGTTCATTGTTGAGATTTTTTTACTCAAATGAATGGTATCCTTGCCATTACGGAAGGCAGTTCATTGTTGACATTTTGATACTCCAATGGATGGTAGCCTTTTCATTATGGAAGGTAGTTCGTTGTTGAGATTTTGTTACTCCAATGGATGGTAGCCTTGTCATTATGGATGGTAGTTCGTTGTTGATATTTTGTTACTCCATTGGATGGTACCCTTGTCATTACCGAAAGTAGTTCTTTGTTGAAATTTTGTTACTCCGATGGAAGGTAGCCTTTTCATTACGGAAGGTAGTTCGTTGTTGAGATTTCGTTACTGCAATGGATGGTATCCTTGTCATTATGGAAGGTAGTTTGTTGTTGAGATTTTGTTACTCTAATGGCTGGTATCCGTGTCATTATGGAAGGTAGTTCATTGTTGAGATTTTGTTTCTCCAATGGATGGAAGCCTTGTCATTATGGAAGGTAGTTCGTTGTTGATATTTTGTTACTCCAATGGATGGTAGCCTTTTCATTATGGAAGGTAGTTCGTTGTTGATATTTTGTTACTCCAATGGATGGTAGACTTGTCATTATGGAAAGTAGTTCGTTGTTGAGATTTTGTTACTCTAATGGATGGTAGACTTGTCATTATGGAAGGTAGTTCATTGTTGAGATTTTGTTACTCCAATGGATGATAGCCTTGTCATTATGTAAGGCAGTTTGTTGTTGAAGTTTTTTTACTCCAATGGATGGTAATTTTTTCATTATGGAAGGTAGTTCGTTGTTGAGATTTTGTTACATCAATGGATGGTACACTTGTCATTAAGGAAGGTAGTTCGTTGTTTAGATTTTGTTACTCTAATAGATGGTAGACTTGTCGTTGTGGAAGGTAGTTCGTTGTTGAGATTTTGTTACTCTAATGGATGGTAGCCTTGCCATTATGGAAGGTAGTTCGTTGTTGAGATTTTGTTACTCTAATGGATGGTAGCCTTGTCATTATGGATGGTAGTTCGTTGTTGATATTTTGTTACTCCATTGGATGGTACCCTTGTCATTACCGAAAGTAGTTCGTTGTTGAAATTTTGTTACTCCAATGGATGGTAGCCTTGTCATTACGGAAGGTAGTTCGTTGTTGAGATTTCAATACTGCATTGGATGGTATCCTTGTCATTATGGAAGGTAGTCTGTTGTTGAGATTTTGTTACTCTAATAGCTGGTATCCTTGTCATTATGGAAGGTAGTTCATTGTTGAGATTTTGTTTCTCCAATGGATGGTAGCCTAGTCATTATGGAAGGTAGTTCGTTGTTGATATTTTGTTACTCCAATGGATGGTAACCTTTTCATTATGGAAGGTAGTTCGTTGTTGAGATTTTGTTACTCTAATGGATGGTAGCCTTATCATTATGGAAGGTAGTTCATTGTTGAGATTTTGTTACTCTAATGGATGGTAGCCTTGCCATTACAGAAGGCAGTTCATTATTGACATTTTGATACTCCAATGGATGGTAGCCTTTTCATTATGGAAGGTAGTTTGTTGTTGAGATTTTATTACTCCAATGGATGGTAGCCTTATCATTATGGATGGTAGTTCATTGTTGATATTTTGTTACTCCATTGGATGGTACCCTTGTCATTACCGAAAGTAGTTCTTTGTTGAAATTTTGTTACTCCGATGGAAGGTAGCCTTTTAATTACGGAAGGTAGTTCGTTGTTGAGATTTCGTTACTGTAATGGATGGTATCCTTGTCATTATGGAAGGTAGTTTGTTGTTGAGATTTTGTTACTCTAATGGCTGGTATCCTTGTCATTATGGAAGGTAGTTCATTGTTGAGATTTTGTTTCTCCAATGGATGGCAGCCTTGTCATTATGGAAGGTAGTTCGTTGTTGATATTTTGTTACTCCAATGGATGGTACCCTTTTCATTATGGAAGGTAGTTCGTTGTTGATATTTTGTTACTCCAATGGATGGTAGACTTGTCATTATGGATGGTAGTTCGTTGTTGAGATTTTGTTACTCTAATGGATGGTAGACTTGTCATTATGGAAGGTAGTTCATTGTTGAGATTTTGTTACTCCAATGGATGATAGCCTTGTCATTATGTAAGGTAGTTCGTTGTTGAAGTTTTGTTACTCCAATGGATGGTAATTTTTTCATTATGGAAGGTAGTTCGTTGTTGAGATTTTGTTACATCAATGGATGGTAGACTTGTCATTATGGAAGGTAGTTCGTTGTTTAGATTTTGTTACTCTAATGGATGGTGGACTTGTCATTGTGGAAGGTAGTTCGTTGTTGAGATTTTGTTACTCTAATGGATGGTAGCCTTGCCATTATGGAAGGTAGTTCGTTGTTGAGATTTTGTTACTCCAATGGATGGTAGCCTAGTCATTATGGATGGTAGTTCGTTGTTGATATTTTGTTACTCCATTGGATGGTACCCCTGTCATTACCGAAAGTAGTTCGTTGTTGAAATTTTGTTACTCCAATGGATGGTAGCCTTGTCATTATGGAAGGTAGTTCATTGTTGAGATTTCGTTACTGCATTGGATGGTATCCTTGTCATTATGGAAGGTAGTTTGTTGTTGAGATTTTGTTACTCTAATGGCTGGTATCCTTGTCATTATGGAAGGTAGTTCATTGTTGAGATTTTGTTTCTCCAATGGATGGTAGCCTTGTCATTATGGAAGGTAGTTCGTTGTTTATATTTTGTTACTCCAATGGATGGTAACCGTTTCATTATGGAAGGTAGTTTGTTGTTGAGATTTTGTTACTCCAATGGATGGTAGACTTGTCATTATGGAAGGTAGTTCGTTGTTGAGATTTTGTTACTCTAATGGATGGTAGACTTGTCATTATGGAAGGTAGTTCATTGTTGAGATTTTGTTACTCCAATGGATGGTAGCCTTGTCATTATGTAAGGTAGTTCGTTGTTGAAGTTTTGTTACTCCAATGGATGGTAACCTTTTCATTATGGAAGGTAGTTCGTTGTTGAGATTTTGTTACATCAATGGATGGTAGACTTGTCATTATGGAAGGTAGTTCGTTGTTGAGATTTTGTTACTCTAATGGATGGTAGACTTGTCATTATGGAAGGTAGTTTGTTGTTGAGATTTTGTTACTCTAATGGATAGTAGCCTTGTCATTATGTAAGGTAGTTCGTTGTTGATGTTTTGTTACTACAATGGATAGTAGCCTTGTCATTATGGAAGGTAGTTCGTTTTTGAGATTTTGTAACTCCAATGGATGGTAGCCTTGTCATTATTGAAGGTAGTTCGTTGTTGAGATTTTGTTACTCCAATGGATGGTAGCCTTGTCATTATGGAAGGTAGTTCATTGATGAGATTTTATTACTCCAATGGATGATAGCCTTGTCATTATGGAAGGTAGTTCGTTGTTGAGATTTTGTTACACCAATTTATGGTAGGCTTGTCATTACGGAAGGTGGTTCGTTGTTAAGATTTTGTTAATCCAATGGATGGTATTCGTGTCATTATGGAAGGTAGTTCGTTGTTGAGATTTTGTTACTCCATTGGATGGTAGCCTTGTCATTATGGAAGGAAGTTCAATGTTGACATTTTGATACTCCAATGGATGGTAGCCTTTTCATTATGGAAGGTAGTTTGTTGTTGAGATTTTGTTACTCAAATGGATGGTATCCTTGCCATTACGTAAGATAGTTCATTGTTGAGATTTTGTTTCTCCAATGGATGGTAGCCTTGTCATTATGGAAGGTAGTTTCTTGTTGAGATTTTATTACTCCAATGGATGGTAGCCTTGCCATTATGGAAGGTAGTTCGTTGTTGAGATTTTGTTACTCCAATGGATGGTACCCTTGTAATTATGGAAGGTTGATTATTGTTGAGATTTTGTTACTCCAATGGATGGTAGCCTTTTCATTATGGAAGATAGTTTGTTGTTGAGCTTTTGTTACTCAAATGGATGGTAGCCTTTTTATTATGAGAGGTAGTTCGTTGTTGAGATTTTGTTACAACAATGGATGGTAGCCTTGTCATAATGGAAGGTAGTTTGTTGTTGTGATTATGTTACTCCAATGGATGGTAACCTTGTGATTATGGAAGGTAGTTCATTGTTGAGATTTTGTTACTCTAATGGACAATAGCCTTGTCATTATGTAAGGTAGTTCGTTGTTGATGTTTTGTTACTCCAATGGATGGTAGCCTTGTCATTATGGAAGGTAGTTCGTTGTTGAGATTTTGTTACTCCAATGGATGGTAGCCTTGTCATTATTGAAGGTAGTTCGTTGTTGAGATTTTGTTACTCCAATGGATGGTAGCCTTGTCACTATGGAAGGTAGTTCATTGATGAGATTTTATTACTCCAATGGATGATAGCCTTGTCATTATGGAAGGTAGTTCGTTGTTGAGATTTTGTTACACCAATTTATGGTAGGCTTGTCATTACGGAAGGTGGTTCATTGTTGAGATTTTGTTAATCCAATGGATGGTATTTGTGTCATTATGGAAGGTAGTTCGTTGTTGAGATTTTGTTACACCATTGGATGGTAGCCTTGTCATTATGGAAGGTAGTTCATTGTTGACATTTTGATACTCCAATGGATGGTAGCCTTTTCATTATGGAAGGTAGTTCGTTGTTGAGATTTTGTTACTCAAATGGATGGTATCCTTGCCATTACGTAAGGTAGTTCGTTGTTGAGATTTTGTTTCTCCAATGGATGGTAGCTTTGTCATTATGGAAGGTAGTTTCTTGTTGAGATTTTATTACTCCAATGGATGGTAGCCTTTTCATTATGGAAGGTAGTTCGTTGTTGAGATTTTGTTACTCCAATGGATGGTACCCTTGTAATTATGGAAGGTTGATTATTGTTGAGATTTTGTTACTCCAATGGATGGTAGCCTTTTAATTATGGAAGATAGTTTGTTGTTGAGCTTTTGTTACTCAAATGGATGGTAGCCTTTTTATTATGGAAGGTAGTTCGTTGTTGAGATTTTGTTACACAATTGGATGGTAGCCTTGTCATAATGGAAGGTACTTTGTTGTTGAGATTATGTTACTCCAATGGATGGTAACCTTGTGATTATGGAAGGTAGTTCATTGTTGAGATTTTGTTACTTAAATGGATAGTAGCCTTGTCATTATCTAAGGTTGTTCGTTGTTGATGTTTTGTTACTCCAATGGATGGTAGCCTTGTCATTATGGAAGGTAGTTCGTTGTTGAGATTTTGTTACTCCAATGGATGGTAGCCTTGTCATTATTAAAGGTAGTTCGTTGTTGAGATTTTGTTACTCCAATGGATGGTAGCCTTGTCATTATGGAAGGTAGTTCATTGATGAGATTTTATTACTCCAATGGATGATAGCCTTGTCATTATGGAAGGTAGTTCGTTGTTGAGATTTTGTTACACCAATTTATGGTAGGCTTGTCATTATGGAAGGTGGTTCGTTGTTGAGATTTTGTTAATCCAATGGATGGTATTCGTGTCATTATGGAAGGTAGTTCGTTGTTGAGATTTTGTTACTCCATTGGATGGTAGCCTTGTCATTATGGAAGGCAGTTCATTGTTGACATTTTGATACTCCAATGGATGGTGAAATTCTGGCTACAGATACTCAATGTCACGTCCAATGTTATGACACCGTATCTGACTTACTATATGACAGTAAATACAAAAGCAGTAAATAACACAGTCAATTGTTTACCCAGTTCAGTGTGTAACAACACCTACTCTAGGGGCTACCAAACCAGGGAGAGAATCCACTATAAGAGATGTTAATTCAGGAATAAACCAACCAGTTTATCTCCTTCACTTAAGACCTACCCAATGCAATTCTAATCTAAGTAACAACTTAAACCTGAGTTCCTACTCACTCCCCCTCAATCACAGCAGTGATACATAAACCAATTTGACTTGAGAATTGATGAAGACACTCTTCAAAACACACATTTGATTAAGCTTCACAGCTTTTTAATCAAGTAACACAATCACTCGTGCTTCACAGCTTTGAGTGATGTACACAACTAACTTGACTCTGCTTCACAGCTTTAGTCAAGTAACATTCAAACACTTTTGCTTCAAAGCTTTGAGTGCTACACAACCCTTACAATTGAAACCTATTCCAAGGCACTTATCACAATGATAATTGCTTGGAGTACAATAAACAAATCTATACAGATTACAAAATTGATCTTCTAATCAATCAGCAGGGATGACTTGAAAAACCGCAGCTCTGTTGAATATATAGCAGCTGCAACTTCAGTTAGGGTTTCCAAAAACCTAGGGTTGATTCCGTTTGACCTAAAGACCAGGTCACAGTACTTTATTGATCAGGTTAGGATTGAACTAGGTTACTCCTCAGAAAACGCAGGATTCTGTTTAGAAGGGACTGAGTTATTTCCTGAAAAAACTCAGACTTATCCAATCCTGCAATCCTGTTAGTTCAGAACAGGATGTCATAACATCTGTTATGACATCTGAGAAAACCTGTCTACTGATTTAGCAAAATGTGATCATTTTGCAAACATGCTCAGATACACATTTATAAACATCAGTATTTGAATTACAATATTTTTCTGCACATGTACCTATTGAGTTAGTACAACCTGAACTAGAATGTTATGACATCAGTCATGACATTCACACATACACTTGGGATTTACCAAAAATGCAAGCCAATACCTAAACACCTACAAACTCCCCCTTTGGCATATTTTTGGCTAAAGTCCCTAAACAATCAGAGATAAATAGATAGCAGCAGAAATAAGTGACAGCAGAAAAATATAGTGTCAAGTACTAATTAAGCAGTACCAAATATTCTCCCCCACTTTAGCCACAAATGGGCCAAAGATTACATGTTTATAAAGTTATACAGTTATCCAAAACAAAATAATGAGATCAGCAGCAGACAACAGCAAAACACACTTCCAAAGTCAGCTGATCTCCCATCAGCACAATCATTGGACAAGTTCACTACAAACTCTTTAACCAGATTTTCATAACATTTGCTGAACTTCATTACTGTCTTCATTAGCCCAGCATTCCTGATCAGCTCCATGATGTCTTTGCACTCCAAGGCATCATTGTTGAGTTCTCTCTCCAAGGCTATTCTCTTCAAGCAAACATACTTCCATCTGTTTGCATTATCAGGATGATGAAAGGAGATGTTGTCTGTTGGCACTTCAGGTACTCTAGCAATCTTGCTGGAGGGGAGCTTCCTTCTGATGGGAGTATTGTCAATGTCAATCTCAAATTCTGATTCATCATCAGAGTCAGTAGTTTCAGGTTCTTTACTTTTCTTGGGGATTGGTTGTCTAGCAGTCTGCACCTGTGTCTTCTTCCCTTTTGTCTGAATTTTCTCAGCCATCCCTTCAGCCTTGGATTTCTTAGCATCAGGTTTAACAGTCTCACTACTCTTTCTTTTCATCAATCTCCTAGCAATGCTAGGGTTCACATTAGCAATCAGTTCATTATCTGAGTAATCTTCATCCACATCAATGATAGGTGGATTAGCAGCCTTTTCAGAGGGATTCTGAATGTTGTCTTTTGGTGTCACAACATCCTCAGTGACATCTATATTTTCAGAACCTTCCACATTTGGACTTTCTGATTGATTCAAAGGGATAGAAATCCCCGGTACAGATTGATTGCCACTCAGAATGCTAGAAACCAGTCTAGCAATAGCTTGGTGTACTTGAACTGATCCTTCTTTATTAGGTGTAGAAGACGAAGGAAGAGAAGAATTACCAGAGATTGTAGTTTGAGCTCTTCCTGCATGTCTGGTCCTGAGCTTTTTGACTCTGGCTGGGTCAGTTGCCATCTCCCTGAGAGGAGTGACCTCAAGAACTTCAGATTCTATGCATGTAGTGATTGCCCTAGAATCTTGATCAGATGATGACGATGATGAGTGAGACGAAGCCGCCATGGTGGAAGACAATGTCTGAGACATTGTTTTTAACGTTGAGTGATAGTAGCAGTTTGAGAAAACTCTTTGATTGGGAGGAGGAAACATGTTGCAAGGATGAGAGAGGTAGGGAGTACAAGGGAGTCTCTTCAACTTCTTAAGGCTTCTGAAGGAATTGTGAATGAATATGATTAACCCACTAAATATAGACTTAATAAAATTAATCCCTTCAACCCTTGTTTTCAGCAAAACTAATTGCTATAATTTCTCATGTTGGTGAATACCCAATCTGCCCCTCAAATTTTCAAGTTTATTTCCAACAAGCGCCTTGGTAGAAGAATCAGTTAGCTGAAGCTTGGAGAAACTATGTTCCAGTTCAAATGACTTCTTCTCTCCAAAGTCAATAGGGTTCAAGGAAATGTTGAATGTTTTCAGATTATCACACCACAATGTCACAACATCTTGTGTAACATTGTCCTCAGGTAGCATCTGTTTTGACCAGAATTTATGAGACTTGTTCTTTGCCACATCACATATATTATCAGCCTGTAGTTTAGGAGTTCTTCTGACATCTTCCATAGGAATAGCTCTTCTCATTCCTTCAAGCTTATGCTGCCACTGTTTCATCTCTTTTTCTTCTTTGATGATTTGACTCATAGTGGAGATATCAGTGTTCTCAGGCTGCCACACATAACAGTTATTTTTGGATTTGATTCCTCTCATTACAACATCTAGTTTTTCATTAAACACTAGACATTCAGATCTTGAGAAGTTAACCATGAATCCTAGATCACATAATTGACTGATGCTGATGAGATTAGTAGTCAACCCTTTTACCAGCAGTACCTTATTCAGACTTGGAACTCCAGGGTAGTCCAAATTACCAACTCCTTTGATTTCTCCTTTAGCACCATCTCCAAAGGTCACAAAACTGGTGGTGTGCGGCATAACATTATTGAGGAGATTTTTGAATCCAGTCATGTGTCTGGAACATCCACTGTCAAAGTACCAATCTTCCTTTGCAGAGATCTTCATGGAAGTGTGTGCTATCAGTGCAGTAGCCTTTTTCTTCCATTGAGGAGCGTGTGGTACCTTTTTAGACTTAGGTTTGACATCTGAGTTCTGATTAGGATATCCATGTAATCTGAAGCAGAAGGGCTTTATGTGACCATATTTCCCACAATGATGACATCTCCATCTTTGGTACCTTTTCTTCATATGTCTCTGTCCCTGATGTTGAGAGTAATGTTGAGACATCCGTTTTGACATTTGCTTCCCGGTACCAAATTTCTTTGTTTCCACAAATCCTAGGCCAGATTTATTTCCCATATTTTGACCAGCCTGAAGGATCTCTTCCAATTTGTCTGTTCCATTGGTCAACATCTTGACAGATTTGGTCATTTGATTCAATTGTGAGTTCAGCAGTTGAACTTCTCCTTCTAAATGACTTATAGTTTCAAGATTTGCCCTCTTTTCAGCCTCCAGCTTTACAATGAGTTTTGATTGTTTCTCATTTTGCACACAGTCTTCACCACTTCTGATACACAATTTCTTGTAGGTATCAGCCAGTTCTTCAAATGTTACTTCTTCATCACTGGTGTCACTTTCAGAAGTACAAACACTAGTTAGGGCAGTAACTAGTTTGGCAGATTCTTCTTCAGAATTGCTTTCTGAATCATAGTCAGACCAAGTAACAGTCATTCCTTTCTTTTTCTTCTTAAGAAAGGTAGGACATTCAGCTCGAATATGTCCATATCCTTCACATCCATGGCATTGAATACCTCTGCCTTGGTTTTCCTTATCTTCTGACCTTGGTCTTCTGCTGGAACTGTCAATGTCAGAAGGAATGTTATGAACATTAGACCTTGACTTTGGGTCCATTCTTTTGATGAGCCTGTTGAACTGTCTTCCAAGCATGGCAATGGCTTCTGATATGTTTTCTTCTTCATCCTCCTTGTATTCAACATCAGTGTTGGATACAAGTGCTATGCTTTTGTTCTTCTTGTCACCATTATCAGTGATCCCCATCTCAAAAGTCTGAAGAGACCCAATAAGTTCATCCACTTTTAACTTGCTAATGTCCTGGGCTTCCTCTATGGCAGTTACCTTCATTGCAAATCTTTTAGGAAAGGATCTGAGAATCTTCCTCACCAGTTTTTCTTCTGACATTTTTTCTCCCAGTGCTCCTGAGGTGTTGGCAATCTCCAAGATGTTCATGTGAAACTCATGAATGGTTTCATCTTCCATCATTTTTAGATTCTCAAACTTAGTGGTCAACATCTGAAGCCTTGACATCTTTACTTTGGAAGTGCCCTCATGAGTAGTTTTGAGGGTGTCCCAAACTTCCTTGGCCAGTTCATATTGATGTACTAGTCTGAAGATGTTTCTATCAATTCCATTGAACAAGGCATTTAAGGCTTTTGAATTTCCCAGAGCTAACTCATCTTCTTCTTTACTCCAATCTTCCTCAGGCTTCAGACTTATTGTCCCATCTCTTTCAGTTATGGTGGGATGTATCCATCCTTTATCAGCAGCTCTCCAAGCCTTTTTGTCCAGAGATTTTAGGAAGGCAATCATACGAGGTTTCCAGTAGTCATAATTAGTTCCATCCAGAATGGGTGGTCTATTTCCAAAAACTCCTTCTTTGTCCATAGTGCCAGAAAGTGATATCCCTAGATCTCACCCAGTAATACAGGCAGGGTGCCTGCTCTGATACCAATTGAAATTCTGGCTACAGATACTCAATGTCACGTCCAATGTTATGACACCGTATCTGACTTACTATATGACAGTAAATACAAAAGCAGTAAATAACACAGTCAATTGTTTACCCAGTTCAGTGTGCAACAACACCTACTTTGGGGGCTACCAAGCCAGGGAGAGAATCCACTATAAGAGATGTTAATTCAGGAATAAACCAACCAGTTTATCTCCTTCACTTAAGACCTACCCAATGCAATTCTAATCTAAGTAACAACTTAAACCTCAGTTCCTACTCACTCCCCCTCAATCACAACAGTGATACATAAACCAATTTGACTTGAGAATTGATAAAGACACTATTCAAAACACACACTTGATTAAGCTTCACAACTTTTTAATCAAGTAACACAATCACTCGTGCTTCACAGCTTTGAGTGATGTACACAACTAACTTGACTCTGCTTCACAGCTTTAGTCAAGTAACATTCAAACACTTTTGCTTCAAAGCTTTGAGTGCTACACAACCCTTACAATTGAAACCTATTCCAGGGCACTTATCACAATGATAATTGCTTGGAGTACAATAAACAAATCTATACAGATTACAAAATTGATCTTCTAATCAATCAGCAGGGATGACTTGAAAAACTGCAGCTCTGTTGAATATATAGCAGCTGCAACTTCAGTTAGGGTTTCCAAAAACCTAGGGTTGATTCCGTTTGACCTAAAGACCAGGTCACAGTACTTTATTGATCAGGTTAGGATTGAGCTAGGTTACTCCTCAGAAAACGCAGGATTCTGTTTAGAAGGGACTGAGTTATTTCCTGAAAAAACTCAGACTTATCCAATCCTGCAATCCTGTTAGTTCAGAACAGGATGTCATAACATCTGTTATGACATCTGAGAAAACCTGTCTACTGATTTAGCAAAATGTGATCATTTTGCAAACATGCTCAGATACATATTTATAAACATCAGTATTTGAATTACAATATTTTTCTGCACATGTACCTATTGAGTTAGTACAACCTGAACTAGAATGTTATGACATCAGTCATGACATTCACACATACACTTGGGATTTACCAAAAATGCAAGCCAATACCTAAACACCTACAGATGGTACCCATTTCATTATGGAAGGTAGTTCGTTGTTGAGATTTTGTTACTCAAATGGATGGTATCCTTGCCATTACGTAAGGTAGTTCGTTGTTGAGATTTTGTTTCTCCAATGGATGGTAGCCTTGTCATTATGGAAGGTAGTTTCTTGTTGAGATTTTATTACTCCAATGGATGGTAGCCTTGCCATTATGGAAGGTAGTTCGTTGTTGAGATTTTGTTACTCCAATGGATGGTACCCTTGTAATTATGGAAGGTTGATTATTGTTGAGATTTTGTTACTCCAATGGATGGTAGCCCTGTCATTATGGAAGGTAGTTCATTGATGAGATTTTATTACTCCAATGGATGATAGCCTTGTCATTATGGAAGGTAGTTCGTTGTTGAGATTTTGTTACACCAATTTATGGTAGGCTTGTCATTACGGAAGGTGGTTCGTTGTTAAGATTTTGTTAATCCAATGGATGGTATTCGTGTCATTATGGAAGGTAGTTCGTTGTTGAGATTTTCTTACTCCATTGGATGGTAGCCTTGTCATTATGGAAGGCAGTTCAATGTTGACATTTTGATACTCCAATGGATGGTAGCCTTTTCATTATGGAAGGTAGTTTGTTGTTGAGATTTTGTTACTCAAATGGATGGTATCCTTGCCATTACGTAAGATAGTTCATTGTTGAGATTTTGTTTCTCCAATGGATGGTAGCCTTGTCATTATGGAAGGTAGTTTCTTGTTGAGATTTTATTACTCCAATGGATGGTAGCCTTGCCATTATGGAAGGTAGTTCGTTGTTGAGATTTTGTTACTCCAATGGATGGTACCCTTGTAATTATGGAAGGTTGATTATTGTTGAGATTTTGTTACTCCAATGGATGGTAGCCTTTTCATTATGGAAGATAGTTTGTTGTTGAGCTTTTGTTACTCAAATGGATGGTAGCCTTTTTATTATGAGAGGTAGTTCGTTGTTGAGATTTTGTTACAACAATGGATGGTAGCCTTGTCATAATGGAAGGTAGTTTGTTGTTGTGATTATGTTACTCCAATGGATGGTAACCTTGTGATTATGGAAGGTAGTTCATTGTTGAGATTTTGTTACTCTAATGGACAATAGCCTTGTCATTATGTAAGGTAGTTCGTTGTTGATGTTTTGTTACTCCAATGGATGGTAGCCTTGTCATTATGGAAGGTAGTTCGTTGTTGAGATTTTGTTACTCCAATGGATGGTATCCTTGTCATTATTGAAGGTAGTTCGTTGTTGAGATTTTGTTACTCCAATGGATAGTATTTGTGTCATTATGGAAGGTAGTTCGTTGTTGAGATTTTGTTACACCATTGGATGGTAGCCTTGTCATTATGGAAGGTAGTTCATTGTTGACATTTTGATACTCCAATGGATGGTAGCCTTTTCATTATGGAAGGTAGTTCGTTGTTGAGATTTTGTTACTCAAATGGATGGTAACCTTGCCATTACGTAAGGTAGTTCGTTGTTGAGATTTTGTTTCTCCAATGGATGGTAGCCTTGTCATTATGGAAGGTAGTTTTTTGTTGAGATTTTATTACTCCAATGGATGGTAGCCTTTCAATTATGGAAGGTAGTTCGTTGTTGAGATTTTGTTACATCAATGGATGGTAGACTTGTCATTATGGAAGGTAGTTCGTTGTTGAGATTTTGTTACACCAATTTATGGTAGGCTTGTCATTACGGAAGGTGGTTCGTTGTTAAGATTTTGTTAATCCAATGGATGGTATTCGTGTCATTATGGAAGGTAGTTCGTTGTTGAGATTTTGTTACTCCATTGGATGGTAGCCTTGTCATTATGGAAGGCAGTTCAATGTTGACATTTTGATACTCCAATGGATGGTAGCCTTTTCATTATGGAAGGTAGTTTGTTGTTGAGATTTTGTTACTCAAATGGATGGTATCCTTGCCATTACGTAAGATAGTTCATTGTTGAGATTTTGTTTCTCCAATGGATGGTAGCCTTGTCATTATGGAAGGTAGTTTCTTGTTGAGATTTTATTACTCCAATGGATGGTAGCCTTGCCATTATGGAAGGTAGTTCGTTGTTGAGATTTTGTTACTCCAATGGATGGTACCCTTGTAATTATGGAAGGTTGATTATTGTTGAGATTTTGTTACTCCAATGGATGGTAGCCTTTTCATTATGGAAGATAGTTTGTTGTTGAGCTTTTGTTACTCAAATGGATGGTAGCCTTTTTATTATGAGAGGTAGTTCGTTGTTGAGATTTTGTTACAACAATGGATGGTAGCCTTGTCATAATGGAAGGTAGTTTGTTGTTGTGATTATGTTACTCCAATGGATGGTAACCTTGTAATTATGGAAGGTAGTTCATTGTTGAGATTTTGTTACTCTAATGGACAATAGCCTTGTCATTATGTAAGGTAGTTCGTTGTTGATGTTTTGTTACTCCAATGGATGGTAGCCTTGTCATTATGGAAGGTAGTTCGTTGTTGAGATTTTGTTACTCCAATGGATGGTATCCTTGTCATTATTGAAGGTAGTTCGTTGTTGAGATTTTGTTACTCCAATGGATAGTATTTGTGTCATTATGGAAGGTAGTTCGTTGTTGAGATTTTGTTACACCATTGGATGGTAGCCTTGTCATTATGGAAGGTAGTTCATTGTTGACATTTTGATACTCCAATGGATGGTAGCCTTTTCATTATGGAAGGTAGTTCGTTGTTGAGATTTTGTTACTCAAATGGATGGTAACCTTGCCATTACGTAAGGTAGTTCGTTGTTGAGATTTTGTTTCTCCAATGGATGGTAGCCTTGTCATTATGGAAGGTAGTTTTTTGTTGAGATTTTATTACTCCAATGGATGGTAGCCTTTCAATTATGGAAGGTAGTTCGTTGTTGAGATTTTGTTACATCAATGGATGGTAGACTTGTCATTATGGAAGGTAGTTCGTTGTTTAGATTTTGTTACTCTAATGGATGGTAGACTTGTCATTATGGAAGGTAGTTCGTTGTTGAGATTTTGTTACTCTAATGGATAGTAGCCTTGTCATTATGTGAGGTAGTTCGTTGTTGATGTTTTGTTACTACAATGGATGGTAACCTTGTCATTATGGAAGGTAGTTCGTTGTTGAGATTTTGTTACTCCAATGGATGGTAGCCTTGTCATTATTGAAGGTAGTTCGTTGTTGAGATTTTGTTACTCCAATGGATGGTAGCCCTGTCATTATGGAAGGTAGTTCATTGATGAGATTTTATTACTCCAATGGATGATAGCCTTGTCATTATGGAAGGTAGTTTGTTGTTGAGATTTCGTTACACCAATTTATGGTAGGCTTGTCATTACGGAAGGTGGTTCATTGTTGAGATTTTGTTAATCCAATGGATGGTATTCGTGTCATTATTGAAGGTAGTTCGATGTTGAGATTTTGTTACTCTAATGGATGGTAGCCTTGTCATTATTGAAGGTAGTTCGTTGTTGACATTTTGTTACTCCAATGGATGGTAGCCTTGTCATTATGGAAGGTAGTTCATTGATGAGATTTTATTACTCCAATGGATGATAGCCTTGTCATTATGGAAGGTAGTTCGTTGTTGAGATTTTGTTACACCAATTTATGGTAGGCTTGTCATTACGGAAGGTGGTTCGTTGTTAAGATTTTGTTAATCCAATGGATGGTATTCGTGTCATTATGGAAGGTAGTTCGTTGTTGAGATTTTGTTACTCCATTGGATGGTAGCCTTGTCATTATGGAAGGGAGTTCAATGTTGACATTTTGATACTCCAATGGATGGTAGCCTTTTCATTATGGAAGGTAGTTTGTTGTTGAGATTTTGTTACTCAAATGGATGGTATCCTTGCCATTACGTAAGATAGTTCATTGTTGAGATTTTGTTTCTCCAATGGATGGTAGCCTTGTCATTATGGAAGGTAGTTTCTTGTTGAGATTTTATTACTCCAATGGATGGTAGCCTTGCCATTATGGAAGGTAGTTCGTTGTTGAGATTTTGTTACTCCAATGGATGGTACCCTTGTAATTATGGAAGGTTGATTATTGTTGAGATTTTGTTACTCCAATGGATGGTAGCCTTTTCATTATGGAAGATAGTTTGTTGTTGAGCTTTTGTTACTCAAATGGATGGTAGCCTTTTTATTATGAGAGGTAGTTCGTTGTTGAGATTTTGTTACAACAATGGATGGTAGCCTTGTCATAATGGAAGGTAGTTTGTTGTTGTGATTATGTTACTCCAATGGATGGTAACCTTGTGATTATGGAAGGTAGTTCATTGTTGAGATTTTGTTACTCTAATGGACAATAGCCTTGTCATTATGTAAGGTAGTTCGTTGTTGATGTTTTGTTACTCCAATGGATGGTAGCCTTGTCATTATGGAAGGTAGTTCGTTGTTGAGATTTTGTTACTCCAATGGATGGTATCCTTGTCATTATTGAAGGTAGTTCGTTGTTGAGATTTTGTTACTCCAATGGATGGTAGCCTTGTCACTATGGAAGGTAGTTCATTGATGAGATTTTATTACTCCAATGGATGATAGCCTTGTCATTATGGAAGGTAGTTCGTTGTTGAGATTTTGTTACACCAATTTATGGTAGGCTTGTCATTACGGAAGGTGGTTCATTGTTGAGATTTTGTTAATCCAATGGATGGTATTTGTGTCATTATGGAAGGTAGTTCGTTGTTGAGATTTTGTTACACCATTGGATGGTAGCCTTGTCATTATGGAGGGTAGTTCATTGTTGACATTTTGATACTCCAATGGATGGTAGCCTTTTCATTATGGAAGGTAGTTCGTTGTTGAGATTTTGTTACTCAAATGGATGGTATCCTTGCCATTACGTAAGGTAGTTCGTTGTTGAGATTTTGTTTCTCCAATGGATGGTAGCTTTGTCATTATGGAAGGTAGTTTCTTGTTGAGATTTTATTACTCCAATGGATGGTAGCCTTGCCATTATGGAAGGTAGTTCGTTGTTGAGATTTTGTTACTCCAATGGATGGTACCCTTGTAATTATGGAAGGTTGATTATTGTTGAGATTTTGTTACTCCAATGGATGGTAGCCTTTTAATTATGGAAGATAGTTTGTTGTTGAGCTTTTGTTACTCAAATGGATGGTAGCCTTTTTATTATGGAAGGTAGTTCGTTGTTGAGATTTTGTTACACCAATGGATGGTAGCCTTGTCATAATGGAAGGTACTTTGTTGTTGAGATTATGTTACTCCAATGGATGGTAACCTTGTGATTATGGAAGGTAGTTCATTGTTGAGATTTTGTTACTCTAATGGATAGTAGCCTTGTCATTATGTAAGGTTGTTCGTTGTTGATGTTTTGTTACTCCAATGGATGGTAGCCTTGTCATTATGGAAGGTAGTTCATTGATGAGATTTTGTTACTCCAATGGATGGTATCCTTGTCATTATTGAAGGTAGTTCGTTGTTGAGATTTTGTTACTCCAATGGATGGTAGCCTTGTCACTATGGAAGGTAGTTCATTGATGAGATTTTATTACTCCAATGGATGATAGCCTTGTCATTATGGAAGGTAGTTCGTTGTTGAGATTTTGTTACACCAATTTATGGTAGGCTTGTCATTACGGAAGGTGGTTCATTGTTGAGATTTTGTTAATCCAATGGATGGTATTTGTGTCATTATGGAAGGTAGTTCGTTGTTGAGATTTTGTTACACCATTGGATGGTAGCCTTGTCATTATGGAGGGTAGTTCATTGTTGACATTTTGATACTCCAATGGATGGTAGCCTTTTCATTATGGAAGGTAGTTCGTTGTTGAGATTTTGTTACTCAAATGGATGGTATCCTTGCCATTACGTAAGGTAGTTCGTTGTTGAGATTTTGTTTCTCCAATGGATGGTAGCTTTGTCATTATGGAAGGTAGTTTCTTGTTGAGATTTTATTACTCCAATGGATGGTAGCCTTTCCATTATGGAAGGTAGTTCGTTGTTGAGATTTTGTTACTCCAATGGATGGTACCATTGTAATTATGGAAGGTTGATTATTGTTGAGATTTTGTTACTCCAATGGATGGTAGCCTTTTAATTATGGAAGATAGTTTGTTGTTGAGCTTTTGTTACTCAAATGGATGGTATCCTTTTTATTATGGAAGGTAGTTCGTTGTTGAGATTTTGTTACACCAATGGATGGTAGCCTTGTCATAATGGAAGGTACTTTGTTGTTGAGATTATGTTACTCCAATGGATGGTAACCTTGTGATTATGGAAGGTAGTTCATTGTTGAGATTTTGTTACTCTAATGGATAGTAGCCTTGTCATTATGTAAGGTAGTTCGTTGTTGATGTTTTGTTACTCCAATGGATGGTAGCCTTGTCATTATGGAAGGTAGTTCGTTGTTGAGATTTTGTTACTCCAATGGATGGTAGCCTTGTCATTATTAAAAGTAGTTCGTTGTTGAGATTTTGTTACTCCAATGGATGGTAGCCTTGTCATTATGGAACGTAGTTCATTGATGAGATTTTATTACTCCAATGGATGATAGCCTTGCATTATGGAAGGTAGTTCGTTGTTGAGATTTTGTTACACCAATTTATGGTAGGCTTGTCATTACGGAAGGTGGTTCGTTGTTGAGATTTTGTTAATCCAATGGATGGTATTCGTGTCATTATGGAAGGTAGTTCGTTGTTGAGATTTTGTTACTCCATTGGATGGTAGCCTTGTCATTATGGAAGGCAGATCATTGTTGACATTTTGATACTCCAATGGATGGTAGCCTTTTCATTATGGAAGGTAGTTCGTTGTTGAGATTTTGTTACTCAAATGGATGGTATCCTTGCCATTACGTAAGGTAGTTCGTTGTTGAGATTTTGTTTCTCAAATGGATGGTAGCCTTGTCATTATGGAAGGTAGTTTCTTGTTGAGATTTTATTACTCCAATGGATGGTAGCCTTGCCATTATGGAAGGTAGTTCGTTGTTGAGATTTTGTTACTCCAATGGATGGTACCCTTGTAATTATGGAAGGTTGATTATTGTTGAGATTTTGTTACTCCAATGGATGGTAGCCTTTTCATTATGGAAGATAGTTTGTTGTTGAGCTTTTGTTACTCAAATGGATGGTAGCCTTTTTATTATGGGAGGTAGTTCGTTGTTGAGATTTTGTTACAACAATGGATGGTAGCCTTGTCATAATGGAAGGTAGTTTGTTGTTGTGATTATGTTACTCCAATGGATGGTAACCTTGTGATTATGGAAGGTAGTTCATTGTTGAGATTTTGTTACTCTAATGGACAATAGCCTTGTCATTATGTAAGGTAGTTCGTTGTTGATGTTTTGTTACTCCAATGGATGGTAGCCTTGTCATTATGGAAGGTAGTTCGTTGTTGAGATTTTGTTACTCCAATGGATGGTATCCTTGTCATTATTGAAGGTAGTTCGTTGTTGAGATTTTGTTACTCCAATGGATGGTAGCCTTGTCACTATGGAAGGTAGTTCATTGATGAGATTTTATTACTCCAATGGATGATAGCCTTGTCATTATGGAAGGTAGTTCGTTGTTGAGATTTTGTTACACCAATTTATGGTAGGCTTGTCATTACGGAAGGTGGTTCATTGTTGAGATTTTGTTAATCCAATGGATGGTATTTGTGTCATTATGGAAGGTAGTTCGTTGTTGAGATTTTGTTACACCATTGGATGGTAGCCTTGTCATTATGGAGGGTAGTTCATTGTTGACATTTTGATACTCCAATGGATGGTAGCCTTTTCATTATGGAAGGTAGTTCGTTGTTGAGATTTTGTTACTCAAATGGATGGTATCCTTGCCATTACGTAAGGTAGTTCGTTGTTGAGATTTTGTTTCTCCAATGGATGGTAGCTTTGTCATTATGGAAGGTAGTTTCTTGTTGAGATTTTATTACTCCAATGGATGGTAGCCTTTCCATTATGGAAGGTAGTTCGTTGTTGAGATTTTGTTACTCCAATGGATGGTACCCTTGTAATTATGGAAGGTTGATTATTGTTGAGATTTTGTTACTCCAATGGATGGTAGCCTTTTAATTATGGAAGATAGTTTGTTGTTGAGCTTTTGTTACTCAAATGGATGGTAGCCTTTTTATTATGGAAGGTAGTTCGTTGTTGAGATTTTGTTACACCAATGGATGGTAGCCTTGTCATAATGGAAGGTACTTTGTTGTTGAGATTATGTTACTCCAATGGATGGTAACCTTGTGATTATGGAAGGTAGTTCATTGTTGAGATTTTGTAACTCTAATGGATAGTAGCCTTGTCATTATGTAAGGTTGTTCGTTGTTGATGTTTTGTTACTCCAATGGATGGTAGCCTTGTCATTATGGAAGGTAGTTCGTTGTTGAGATTTTGTTACTCCAATGGATGGTAGCCTTGTCATTATTAAAGGTAGTTCGTTGTTGAGATTTTGTTACTCCAATGGATGGTAGCCTTGTCATTATGGAACGTAGTTCATTGATGAGATTTTATTACTCCAATGGATGATAGCCTTGTCATTATGGAAGGTAGTTCGTTGTTGAGATTTTGTTACACCAATTTATGGTAGGCTTGTCATTACGGAAGGTGGTTCGTTGTTGAGATTTTGTTAATCCAATGGATGGTATTCGTGTCATTATGGAAGGTAGTTCGTTGTTGAGATTTTGTTACTCCATTGGATGGTAGCCTTGTCATTATGGAAGGCAGTTCATTGTTGACATTTTGATACTCCAATGGATGGTAGCCTTTTCATTATGGAAGGTAGTTCGTTGTTGAGATTTTGTTACTCAAATGGATGGTATCCTTGCCATTACGTAAGGTAGTTCGTTGTTGAGATTTTGTTTCTCCAATGGATGGTAGCCTTGTCATTATGGAAGGTAGTTTCTTGTTGAGATTTTATTACTCCAATGGATGGTAGCCTTGCCATTATGGAAGGTAGTTCGTTGTTGAGATTTTGTTACTCCAACGGATGGTACCCTTGTAATTATGGAAGGTTGATTATTGTTGAGATTTTGTTACTCCAATGGATGGTAGCCTTTTCATTATGGAAGATAGTTTGTTGTTGAGCTTTTGTTACTCAAATGGATGGTAGCCTTTTTATTATGGGAGGTAGTTCGTTGTTGAGATTTTGTTACAACAATGGATGGTAGCCTTGTCATAATGGAAGGTAGTTTGTTGTTGTGATTATGTTACTCCAATGGATGGTAACCTTGTGATTATGGAAGGTAGTTCATTGTTGAGATTTTGTTACTCTAATGGACAATAGCCTTGTCATTATGTAAGGTAGTTCGTTGTTGATGTTTTATTACTCCAATGGATGGTATCCTTGTCATTATGGAAGGTAGTTCGTTGTTGAGATTTTGTTACTCCAATGGATGGTATCCTTGTCATTATTGAAGGTAGTTCGTTGTTGAGATTTTGTTACTCCAATGGATGGTAGCCTTGTCACTATGGAAGGTAGTTCATTGAAGAGATTTTATTACTCCAATGGATGATAGCCTTGTCATTATGGAAGGTAGTTCGTTGTTGAGATTATGTTACACCAATTTATGGTAGGCTTGTCATTACGGAAGGTGGTTCATTGTTGAGATTTTGTTAATCCAATGGATGGTATTTGTGTCATTATGGAAGGTAGTTCGTTGTTGAGATTTTGTTACACCATTGGATGGTAGCCTTGTCATTATGGAACGTAGTTCATTGATGAGATTTTATTACTCCAATGGATGATAGCCTTGTCATTATGGAAGGTAGTTCGTTGTTGAGATTTTGTTACACCAATTTATGGTAGGCTTGTCATTACGGAAGGTGGTTCGTTGTTGAGATTTTGTTAATCCAATGGATGGTATTCGTGTCATTATGGAAGGTAGTTCGTTGTTGAGATTTTGTTACTCCATTGGATGGTAGCCTTGTCATTATGGAAGGCAGTTCATTGTTGACATTTTGATACTCCAAGGGATGGTAGCCTTTTCATTATGGAAGGTAGTTCGTTGTTGAGATTTTGTTACTCAAATGGATGGTATCCTTGCCATTACGTAAGGTAGTTCGTTGTTGAGATTTTGTTTCTCCAATGGATGGTAGCCTTGTCATTATGGAAGGTAGTTTCTTGTTGAGATTTTATTACTCCAATGGATGGTAGCCTTGCCATTATGGAAGGTAGTTCGTTGTTGAGATTTTGTTACTCCAATGGATGGTACCCTTGTAATTATGGAAGGTTGATTATTGTTGAGATTTTGTTACTCCAATGGATGGTAGCCTTTTCATTATGGAAGATAGTTTGTTGTTGAGCTTTTGTTACTCAAATGGATGGTAGCCTTTTTATTATGGGAGGTAGTTCGTTGTTGAGATTTTGTTACAACAATGGATGGTAGCCTTGTCATAATGGAAGGTAGTTTGTTGTTGTGATTATGTTACTCCAATGGATGGTAACCTTGTGATTATGGAAGGTAGTTCATTGTTGAGATTTTGTTACTCTAATGGACAATAGCCTTGTCATTATGTAAGGTAGTTCGTTGTTGATGTTTTGTTACTCCAATGGATGGTAGCCTTGTCATTATGGAAGGTAGTTCATTGATGAGATTTTATTACTCCAATGGATGATAGCCTTGTCATTATGGAAGGTAGATCGTTGTTGAGATTATGTTACACCAATTTATGGTAGGCTTGTCATTACGGAAGGTGGTTCATTGTTGAGATTTTGTTAATCCAATGGATGGTATTTGTGTCATTATGGAAGGTAGTTCGTTGTTGAGATTTTGTTACACCATTGGATGGTAGCCTTGTCATTATGGAAGGTAGTTCATTGTTGACATTTTGATACTCCAATGGATGGTAGCCTTTTCATTATGGACGGTAGTTCGTTGTTGAGATTTTGTTACTCAAATGGATGGTAACCTTGCCATTACGTAAGGTAGTTCGTTGTTGAGATTTTGTTTCTCCAATGGATGGTAGCCTTGTCATTATGGAAGGTAGTTTTTTGTTGAGATTTTATTACTCCAATGGATGGTAGCCTTTCAATTATGGAAGGTAGTTCGTTGTTGAGATTTTGTTACATCAATGGATGGTAGACTTGTCATTATGGAAGGTAGTTCGTTGTTTAGATTTTGTTACTCTAATGGATGGTAGACTTGTCATTATGGAAGGTAGTTCGTTGTTGAGATTTTGTTACTCTAATGGATAGTAGCCTTGTCATTATGTGAGGTAGTTCGTTGTTGATGTTTTGTTACTACAATGGATGGTAACCTTGTCATTATGGAAGGTAGTTCGTTGTTGAGATTTTGTTACTCCAATGGATGGTAGCCTTGTCATTATTGAAGGTAGTTCGTTGTTGAGATTTTGTTACTCCAATGGATGGTAGCCTTGTCATTATGGAAGGTAGTTCGTTGTTGAGATTTTGTTACATCAATGGATGGTAGACTTGTCATTATGGAAGGTAGTTCGTTGTTTAGATTTTGTTACTCTAATGGATGGTAGACTTGTCATTGTGGAAGGTAGTTCGTTGTTGAGATTTTGTTACTCTAATGGATGGTAGCCTTGCCATTATGGAAGGTAGTTCGTTGTTGAGATTTTGTTACTCCAATGGATGGTAGCCTTGTCATTATGGATGGTAGTTCGTTGTTGATATTTTGTTACTCCATTGGATGGTACCCTTTTCATTACCGAAAGTAGTTCGTTGTTGAAATTTTGTTACTCCAATGGATGGTATCCTTGTCATTACGGAAGGTAGTTCATTGTTGAGATTTCGTTACTGCATTGGATGGTATCCTTGTCATTATGGAAGGTAGTTTGTTGTTGAGATTTTGTTACTCTAATGGCTGGTATCCTTGTCATTATGGAAGGTAGTTCATTGTTGAGATTTTGTTTCTCCAATGGATGGTAGCCTTGTCATTATGGAAGGTAGTTCGTTGTTGATATTTTTTTACTCCAATGTATGGTAACCTTTTCATTATGGAAGGTAGTTTGCTGTTGAGATTTTGTTACTCCAATGGATGGTAGACTTGTCATTATGGAAGGTAGTTCGTTGTTGAGATTTTGTTACTCTAATGGATGGTAGACTTGTCATTATGGAAGGTAGTTCATTGTTGAGATTTTGTTACTCCAATGGATGGTAGCCTTGTCATTATGTAAGGTAGTTCGTTGTTGAAGTTTTGTTACTCCAATGGATGGTAACCTTTTCATTATGGAAGGTAGTTCGTTGTTGAGATTTTGTTACATCAATGGATGGTAGACTTGTCATTATGGAAGGTAGTTCGTTGTTGAGATTTTGTTACTCTAATGGATGGTAGACTTGTCATTATGGAAGGTAGTTCGTTGTTGAGATTTTGTTACTCTAATGGATAGTAGCCTTGTCATTATGTAAGGTAGTTCGTTGTTGATGTTTTGTTACTACAATGGATGGTAGCCTTGTCATTATGGAAGGTAGTTTGTTGTTGACATTTTGTAACTCCAATGGATGGTAGCCTTGTCATTATTGAAGGTAGTTCGTTGTTGAGATTTTGTTACTCCAATGGATGGTAGCCTTGTCATTATGGAAGGTAGTTCATTGATGAGATTTTATTACTCCAATGGATGATAGCCTTGTCATTATGGAAGGTAGTTCGTTCTTGAGATTTTGTTACACCAATTTATGGTAGGCTTGTCATTACGGAAGGTGGTTCGTTGTTGAGATTTTGTTAATCCAATGGATGGTATTCGTGTCATTATGGAAGGTAGTTCGTTGTTGAGATTTTGTTACTCCATTGGATGGTAGCCTTGTCATTATGGAAGGCAGTTCATTGTTGACATTTTGATACTCCAATGGATGGTAGCCTTTTCATTATGGAAGGTAGTTCGTTGTTGAGATTTTGTTACTCAAATGGATGGTATCCTTGCCATTAAGTAAGGTAGTTCATTGTTGAGATTTTGTTTCTCCAATGGATGGTAGCCTTGTCATTATGGAAGGTAGTTTCTTGTTGAGATTTTATTACTCCAATGGATGGTAGCCTTGCCATTATGGAATGTAGTTCGTTGTTGAGATTTTGTTACTCCAATGGATGGTACCCTTCTAATTATGGAAGGTTGATTATTGTTGAGATTTTGTTACTCCAATGGATGGTAGCCTTTTCATTATGGAAGATAGTTTGTTGTTGAGCTTTTGTTACTCAAATGGATGGTAGCCTTTTTATTATGGAAGGTAGTTCGTTGTTGAGATTTTGTTACACCAATGGATGGTAGCCTTGTCATAATGGAAGGTACTTTGTTGTTGAGATTATGTTACTACAATGGATGGTAACCTTGTGATTATGGAAGGTAGTTCATTGTTGAGATTTTGTTACTCTAATGGACAATAGCCTTGTCATTATGTAAGGTAGTTCGTTGTTGATGTTTTGTTACTCCAATGGATGGTAGCCTTGTCATTATGGAAGGTAGTTCATTGATGAGATTTTATTACTCCAATGGATGATAGCCTTGTCATTATGGAAGGTAGTTCGTTGTTGAGATTATGTTACACCAATTTATGGTAGGCTTGTCATTACGGAAGGTGGTTCATTGTTGAGATTTTGTTAATCCAATGGATGGTATTTGTGTCATTATGGAAGGTAGTTCGTTGTTGAGATTTTGTTACACCATTGGATGGTAGCCGTGTCATTATGGAAGGTAGTTCATTGTTGACATTTTGATACTCCAATGGATGGTAGCCTTTTCATTATGGAAGGTAGTTCGTTGTTGGGATTTTGTTACTCAAATGGATGGTAACCTTGCCATTACGTAAGGTAGTTCGTTGTTGAGATTTTGTTTCTCCAATGGATGGTAGCCTTGTCATTATGGAAGGTAGTTTTTTGTTGAGATTTTATTACTCCAATGGATGGTAGCCTTTCAATTATGGAAGGTAGTTCGTTGTTGAGATTTTGTTACATCAATGGATGGTAGACTTGTCATTATGGAAGGTAGTTCGTTGTTTAGATTTTGTTACTCTAATGGATGGTAGACTTGTCATTATGGAAGGTAGTTCGTTGTTGAGATTTTGTTACTCTAATGGATAGTAGCCTTGTCATTATGTGAGGTAGTTCGTTGTTGATGTTTTGTTACTACAATGGATGGTAACCTTGTCATTATGGAAGGTAGTTCGTTGTTGAGATTTTGTTACTCCAATGGATGGTAGCCTTGTCATTATTGAAGGTAGTTCGTTGTTGAGATTTTGTTACTCCAATGGATGGTAGCCTTGTCATTATGGAAGGTAGTTCATTGATGAGATTTTATTACTCCAATGGATGATAGCCTTGTCATTATGGAAGGTAGTTTGTTGTTGAGATTTTCTTACACCAATTTATGGTAGGCTAGTCATAAAGGAAGGTGGTTCATTGTTGAGATTTTGTTAATCCAATGGATGGTATTCGTGTCATTATTGAAGGTAGTTCGATGTTGAGATTTTGTTACTCCATTGGATGGTAGCTTTGTCATTATGGAAGGTAGTTCATTGTTGACATTTTGTTACTCCAATGGATGGTAGCCTTTTCATTATGGAAGGTAGTTCATTGTTGAGATTTTTTTACTCAAATGAATGGTATCCTTGCCATTACAGAAGGCAATTCATTGTTGACATTTTGATACTCCAATGGATGGTAGCCTTTTCATTATGGAAGGTAGTTCGTTGTTGAGATTTTGTTACTCCAATGGATGGTAGCCTTATCATTATGGATGGTAGTTCGTTGTTGATATTTTGTTACTCCATTGGATGGTACCCTTGTCATTACCGAAAGTAGTTCTTTGTTGAAATTTTGTTACTCCGATGGAAGGTAGCCTTTTCATTACGGAAGGTAGTTCGTTGTTGAGATTTCGTTACTGTAATGGATGGTATCCTTGTCATTATGGAAGGTAGTTTTTTGTTGAGATTTTGTTACTCTAATGGCTGGTATCCTTGTCATTATGGAAGGTAGTTCATTGTTGAGATTTTGTTTCTCCAATGGATGGCAGCCTTGTCATTATGGAAGGTAGTTCGTTGTTGATATTTTTTTACTCCAATGGATGGTAGACTTGTCATTATGGAAGGTAGTTCGTGGTTGAGATTTTGTTACTCTAATGGATGGTAGACTTGTCATTATGGAAGGTAGTTCATTGTTGAGATTTTGTTACTCCAATGGATGATAGCCTTGTCATTATGTAAGGTAGTTCGTTGTTGAAGTTTTGTCACTCCAATGGATGGAAATTTTTTCATTATGGAAGGTAGTTCGTTGTTGAGATTTTGTTACATCAATGGATGGTAGACTTGTCATTATGGAAGGTAGTTCGTTGTTTAGATTTTGTTACTCTAATGGATGATAGACTTGTCATTCTGGAAGGTAGTTTGTTGTTGAGATTTTGTTACTCTAATGGATGGTAGCCTTGCCATTATGGAAGGTAGTTCGTTGTTGAGATTTTGTTACTCCAATGGATGGTAGCCTTGTCATTATGGATGGTAGTTCGTTGTTGATATTTTGTTACTCCATTGGATGGTACCCTTTTCATTACCGAAAGTAGTTCGTTGTTGAAATTTTGTTACTCCAATGGATGGTATCCTTGTCATTACGGAAGGTAGTTCATTCTTGAGATTTCGTTACTGCATTGGATGGTATCCTTGTCATTATGGAAGATAGTTTGTTGTTGAGATTTTGTTACTCTAATGGCTGGTATCCTTGTCATTATGGAAGGTAGTTCATTGTTGAGATTTTGTTTCTCCAATGGATGGTAGCCTTGTCATTATGGAAGGTAGTTCGTTGTTGATATTTTTTTACTCCAATGGATGGTAACCTTTTCATTATGGAAGGTAGTTTGTTGTTGAGATTTTGTTACTCCAATGGATGGTAGACTTGTCATTATGGAAGGTAGTTCGTTGTTGAGATTTTGTTACTCTAATGGATGGTAGACTTGTCATTATGGAAGGTAGTTCATTGTTGAGATTTTGTTACTCCAATGGATGGTAGCCTTGTCATTATGTAAGGTAGTTCGTTGTTGAAGTTTTGTTACTCCAATGGATGGTAACCTTTTCATTATGGAAGGTAGTTCGTTGTTGAGATTTTGTTACATCAATGGATGGTAGACTTGTCATTGTGGAAGGTAGTTCGTTGTTGAGATTTTGTTACTCTAATGGATGGTAGACTTGTCATTATGGAAGGTAGTTTGTTGTTGAGATTTTGTTACTCTAATGGATAGTAGCCTTGTCATTATGTAAGGTAGTTCGTTGTTGATGTTTTGTTGAGATTTTGTTACATCAATGGATGGTAGACTTGTCATTGTGGAAGGTAGTTCGTTGTTGAGATTTTGTTACTCTAATGGATGGTAGACTTGTCATTATGGAAGGTAGTTCGTTGTTGAGATTTTGTTACTCAAATGGATGGTATCCTTGCCATTACGTAAGGTAGTTCGTTGTTGAGATTTTGTTTCTCCAATGGATGGTAGCCTTGTCATTATGGAAGGTAGTTTCTTGTTGAGATTTTATTACTCCAATGGATGGTAGCCTTTCCATTATGGAAGGTAGTTCGTTGTTGAGATTTTGTTACTCCAATGGATGGTACCCTTGTAATTATGGAAGGTTGATTGTTGTTGAGATTTTGTTACTCCAATGGATGGTAGCCTTTTAATTATGGAAGATAGTTTGTTGTTGAGCTTTTGTTACTCAAATGGATGGTAGCCTTTTTATTATGGAAGGTAGTTCGTTGTTGAGATTTTGTTACACCAATGGATGGTAGCCTTGTCATAATGGAAGGTAGTTTGTTGTTGAGATTATGTTACTCCAATGGATGGTAACCTTGTGATTATGGAAGGTAGTTCATTGTTGAGATTTTGTTACTCTAATGGATAATAGCCTTGTCATTATGTAAGGTTGTTCGTTGTTGATGTTTTGTTACTCCAATGGATGGTAGCCTTGTCATTATGGAAGGTAGTTCGTTGTTGAGATTTTGTTACTCCAATGGATGGTAGCCTTGTCATTATTGAAGGTAGTTCGTTGTTGAGATTTTGTTACTCCAATGGATGGTAGCCTTGTCACTATGGAAGGTAGTTCATTGATGAGATTTTATTACTCCAATGGATGATAGCCTTGTCATTATGGAAGGTAGTTCGTAGTTGAGATTTTGTTACACCAATTTATGGTAGGCTTGTCATTACGGAAGGTGGTTCATTGTTGAGATTTTGTTAATCCAATGGATGGTATTCGTGTCATTATGGAAGGTAGTTCGTTGTTGAGATTTTGTTACTCCATTGGATGGTAGCCTTGTCATTATGGAAGGCAGTTCATTGTTGACATTTTGATACTCCAATGGATGGTAGCCTTTTCATTATGGAAGGTAGTTTGTTGTTGAGATTTTGTTACTCAAATGGATGGTATCCTTGCCATTACGTAAGGTAGTTCGTTGTTGAGATTTTGTTTCTCCAATGGATGGTAGCCTTGTCATTATGGAAGGTAGTTTCTTGTTGAGATTTTATTACTCCAATGGATGGTAGCCTTGCCATTATGGAAGGTAGTTCGTTGTTGAGATTTTGTTACTCCAACGGATGGTACCCTTGTAATTATGCAAGGTTGATTATTGTTGAGATTTTGTTACTCCAATGGATGGTAGCCTTTTCATTATGGAAGATAGTTTGTTGTTGAGCTTTTGTTACTCAAATGGATGGTAGCCTTTTTATTATGGGAGGTAGTTCGTTGTTGAGATTTTGTTACAACAATGGATGGTAGCCTTGTCATAATGGAATGTAGTTTGTTGTTGTGATTATGTTACTCCAATGGATGGTAACCTTGTGATTATGGAAGGTAGTTCATTTTTGAGATTTTGTTACTCTAATGGACAATAGCCTTGTCATTATGTAAGGTAGTTCGTTGTTGATGTTTTGTTACTCCAATGGATGGTAGCCTTGTCATTATGGAAGGTAGTTCGTTGTTGAGATTTTGTTACTCCAATGGATGGTAGCCTTGTCATTATTGAAGGTAGTTCGTTGTTGAGATTTTGTTACTCCAATGGATGGTAGCCTTGTCACTATGGAAGGTAGTTCATTGATGAGATTTTATTACTCCAATGGATGATAGCCTTGTCATTATGGAAGGTAGTTCGTTGTTGAGATTTTGTTACACCAATTTATGGTAGGCTTGTCATTACGGAAGGTGGTTCATTGTTGAGATTTTGTTAATCCAATGGATGGTATTTGTGTCATTATGTAAGGTAGTTCGTTGTTGAGATTTTGTTACACCATTGGATGGTAGCCTTGTCATTATGGAAGGTAGTTCATTGTTGACATTTTGATACTCCAATGGATGGTAGCCTTTTCATTATGGAAGGTAGTTCGTTGTTGAAATTTTGTTACTAAAATGGATGGTATCCTTGCCATTACGTAAGGTAGTTCGTTGTTGAGATTTTGTTTCTCCAATGGATGGTAGCCTTGTCATTATGGAAGGTAGTTTCTTGTTGAGATTTTATTACTCCAATGGATGGTAGCCTTTCCATTATGGAAGGTAGTTCGTTGTTGAGATTTTGTTACTCCAATGGAAGGTACCCTTGTAATTATGGAAGGTTGATTGTTGTTGAGATTTTGTTACTCCAATGGATTGTAGCCTTTTAATTATGGAAGATAGTTTGTTGTTGAGCTTTTGTTACTCAAATGGATGGTAGCCTTTTTATTATGGAAGGTAGTTCGTTGTTGAGATTTTGTTACACCAATGGATGGTAGCCTTGTCATAATGGAAGGTAGTTTGTTGTTGAGATTATGTTACTCCAATGGATGGTAACCTTGTGATTATGGAAGGTAGTTCATTGTTGAGATTTTGTTACTCTAATGGATAATAGCCTTGTCATTATGTAAGGTTGTTCGTTGTTGATGTTTTGTTACTCCAATGGATGGTAGCCTTGTCACTATGGAAGGTAGTTCGTTGTTGAGATTTTGTTACTCCAATGGATGGTAGCCTTGTCATTATTGAAGGTAGTTCGTTGTTGAGATTTTGTTACTCCAATGGATGGTAGCCTTGTCACTATGGAAGGTAGTTCATTGATGAGATTTTATTACTCCAATGGATGATAGCCTTGTCATTATGGAAGGTAGTTCGTTGTTGAGATTTTGTTACACCAATTTATGGTAGGCTTGTCATTACGGAAGGTGGTTCATTGTTGAGATTTTGTTAATCCAATGGATGGTATTTGTGTCATTATGTAAGGTAGTTCGTTGTTGAGATTTTGTTACACCATTGGATGGTAGCCTTGTCATTATGGAAGGTAGTTCATTGTTGACATTTTGATACTCCAATGGATGGTAGCCTTTTCATTATGGAAGGTAGTTCGTTGTTGAGATTTTGTTACTCAAATGGATGGTATCCTTGCCATTACGTAAGGTAGTTCGTTGTTGAGATTTTGTTTCTCCAATGGATGGTAGCCTTGTCATTATGGAAGGTAGTTTCTTGTTGAGATTTTATTACTCCAATGGATGGTAGCCTTTCCATTATGGAAGGTAGTTCGTTGTTGAGATTTTGTTACTCCAATGGATGGTACCCTTGTAATTATGGAAGGTTGATTGTTGTTGAGATTTTGTTACTCCAATGGATGGTAGCCTTTTAATTATGGAAGATAGTTTGTTGTTGAGCTTTTGTTACTCAAATGGATGGTAGCCTTTTTATTATGGAAGGTAGTTCGTTGTTGAGATTTTGTTACACCAATGGATGGTAGCCTTGTCATAATGGAAGGTAGTTTGTTGTTGAGATTATGTTACTCCAATGGAGGGTAACCTTGTGATTATGGAAGGTAGTTCATTGTTGAGATTTTGTTACTCTAATGGATAATAGCCTTGTCATTATGTAAGGTTGTTCGTTGTTGATGTTTTGTTACTCCAATGGATGGTAGCCTTGTCAGTATGAAAGGTAGTTCGTTGTTTAGATTTTGTTACTCCAATGGATAGTAGCCTTGTCATTATTAAAGGTAGTTCGTTGTTGAGATTTTGTTACTCCAATGGATGGTAGCCTTGTCATTATGGAAGGTAGTTCATTGATGAGATTTTATTACTCCAATGGATGATAGCCTTGTCATTATAGAAGGTAGTTCGTTGTTGAGATTTTGTTACACCAATTTATGGTAGGCTTGTCATTACGGAAGGTGGTTCGTTGTTGAGATTTTGTTAATCCAATGGATGGTATTCGTGTCATTATGGAAGGTAGTTCGTTGTTGAGATTTTGTTACTCCATTGGTTGGTAGCCTTGTCATTATGGAAGGTAGTTCATTGTTGACATTTTGATACTCCAATGGATGGTAGCCTTTTCATTATGGAAGGTAGTTCGTTGTTGAGATTTTGTTACTCAAATGGATGGTATCCTTGCCATTACGTAAGGTAGTTCGTTGTTGAGATTTTGTTTCTCCAATGGATGGTAGCCTTGTCATTATGGAAGGTAGTTTCTTGTTGAGATTTTATTACTCCAATGGATGGTAGCCTTGCCATTATGGAAGGTAGTTCGTTGTTGAGATTTTGTTACTCCAATGGATGGTACCCTTGTAATTGTGGAAGGTTGATTATTGTTGAGATTTTGTTACTCCAATGGATGGTAGCCTTTTCATTATGGAAGATAGTTTGTTGTTGAGCTTTTGTTACTCAAATGGATGGTAGCCTTTTTATTATGGGAGGTAGTTCGTTGTTGAGATTTTGTTACAACAATGGATGGTAGCCTTGTCATAATGGAAGGTAGTTTGTTGTTGTGATTATGTTACTCCAATGGATGGTAACCTTGTGATTATGGAAGGTAGTTCATTGTTGAGATTTTGTTACTCTAATGGACAATAGCCTTGTCATTATGTAAGGTAGTTCGTTGTTGATGTTTTGTTACTCCAATGGATGGTAGCCTTGTCATTATGGAAGGTAGTTCGTTGTTGAGATTTTGTTACTCCAATGGATGGTAGCCTTGTCATTATTGAAGGTAGTTCGTTGTTGAGATTTTGTTACTCCAATGGATGGTAGCCTTGTCACTATGGAAGGTAGTTCATTGATGAGATTTTATTACTCCAATGGATGATAGCCTTGTCATTATGGAAGGTAGTTCGTTGTTGAGATTTTGTTACACCAATTTATGGTAGGCTTGTCATTACGGAAGGTGGTTCATTGTTGAGATTTTGTTAATCCAGTGGATGGTATTTGTGTCATTATGGAAGGTAGTTCGTTGTTGAGATTTTGTTACACCATTGGATGGTAGCCTTGTCATTATGGAAGGTAGTTCATTGTTGACATTTTGATACTCCAATGGATGGTAGCCTTTTCATTATGGAAGGTAGTTCGTTGTTGAGATTTTGTTACTCAAATGGATGGTATCCTTGCCATTACGTAAGGTAGTTCGTTGTTGAGATTTTGTTTCTGCAATGGATGGTAGCCTTGTCATTATGGAAGGTAGTTTCTTGTTGAGATTTTATTACTCCAATGGATGGTAGCCTTTCCATTATGGAAGGTAGTTCGTTGTTGAGATTTTGTTACTCCAATGGATGGTACCCTTGTAATTATGGAAGGTTGATTGTTGTTGAGATTTTGTTACTCCAATGGATGGTAGCCTTTTAATTATGGAAGATAGTTTGTTGTTGAGCTTTTGTTACTCAAATGGATGGTAGCCTTTTTATTATGGAAGGTAGTTCGTTGTTGAGATTTTGTTACACCAATGGATGGTAGCCTTGTCATAATGGAAGGTAGTTTGTTGTTGAGATTATGTTACTCCAATGGATGGTAACCTTGTGATTATGGAAGGTAGTTCATTGTTGAGATTTTGTTACTCTAATGGATAGTAGCCTTGTCATTATGTAAGGTTGTTCGTTGTTGATGTTTTGTTACTCCAATGGATGGTAGCCTTGTCATTATGGAAGGTAGTTCGTTGTTGAGATTTTGTTACTCCAATGGATGGTAGCCTTGTCATTATTAAAGGTAGTTCGTTGTTGAGATTTTGTTACTCCAATGGATGGTAGCCTTGTCATTATGGAAGGTAGTTCATTGATGAGATTTTATTACTCCAGAGGATGATAGCCTTGTCATTATGGAAGGTAGTTCGTTGTTGAGATATTATTACACCAATTTATGGTAGGCTTGTCATTACGGAAGGTGGTTCGTTGTTGAGATTTTGTTAATCCAATGGATTGTATTCATGTCATTATTGAAGGTAGTTTGATGTTGAGATTTTGTTACTCCATTGGATGGTAGCCTTGTCATTATGGAAGGTAGTTCATTGTTGACATTTTGTTACTCCAATGGATGGTAGCCTTTTCATTATGGAAGGTAGTTCGTTGTTGAGATTTTTTTACTCAAATGGATGGTATCCTTGCCATTACGGAAGGTAGTTCATTCTTGAGATTTTGTTTCTCCAATGGATGGAAGCCTTGTCATTATGGAAGGTAGTTTCTTGTTGAGATTTTATTACTCCAATGGATGGTAGCCTTGCCATTATGGAAGGTAGTTCGTTGTTGAGATTTTGTTACTCCAATGGATGGTAGCCTTGTCATTATGGATGGTAGTTCGTTGTTGATATTTTGTTACTCCATTGGATGGTACCCTTGTCATTACCGAAAGTAGTTCTTTGTTGAAATTTTGTTACTCAAATGGAAGGTAGCCTTGTCATTACGGAAGGTAGTTTGTTGTTGAGATTTCGTTACTGCAATGGATGGTATCCTTGTCATTATGGAAGGTAGTTTGTTGTTGAGATTTTGTTACCCTAATGGCTGGTATCCCTGTCATTGTGGAAGGTAGTTCATTGTTGAGATTTTGTTACCCTAATGGCTGGTATTCATGTCATTATGGAAGGTAGTTCGTTGTTGAGATTTTGTTACTCCATTGGATGGTAGCCTTGTCATTATGGAAGGTAGTTCGTTGTTGATATTTTGTTACTCCAATGGATGGTAACCTTTTCATTATGGAAGGTAGTTCGTTGTTGATATTTTGTTACTCCAAAGGATGGTAGACTTGTCATTATGGAAGGTAGTTCGTTGTTGAGATTTTGTTACTCTAATGGATGTTAGACTTGTCATTATGGAAGGTAGTTCATTGTTGAGATTTTGTTACTCCAATGGATGGTAGCCTTGTCATTATGTAAGGTAGTTCGTTGATGAAGTTTTGTTACTCCAATGGATGGTAATCTTTTCATTATGGAAGGTAGTTCGTTGTTGAGATTTTGTTACATCAATGGATGGTAGACTTGTCATTATGGAAGGTAGTTCGTTGTTTAGATTTTGTTACTCTAATGGATGGTAGACTTGTCATTGTGGAAGGTAGTTCGTTGTTGAGATTTTGTTACTCTAATGGATAGTAGCCTTGTCATTATGTAAGGTAGTTCGTTGTTGATGTTTTGTTACTCCAATGGATGGTAGCCTTGTCATTATGGAAGGTAGTTCGTTGTTGAGATTTTGTTACTCCAATGGATGGTAGCCTTGTCATTATTGAAGGTAGTTCGTTGTTGAGATTTTGTTACTCCAATGGATGGTAGCCTTGTCATTATGGAAGGTAGTTCATTGATGAGATTTTATTACTCCAATGGATGATATCCTTGTCATTATGGAAGGTAGTTCGTTGTTGAGATTTCGTTAATCCAATGGATGGTATTCATGTCATTATGGAAGGTAGTTCGTTGTTGAGATTTTGTTACTCCATTGGATGGTAGCCTTGTCATTATGGAAGGTAGTTCATTGTTGACATTTTGTAACTCCAATGGATGGTAGCCTTTTCATTATGGAAGGTAGTTCGTTATTGAGATTTTGTTACTCAAATGGATGGTATCCTTGCCATTACGGAAGGTAGTTCGTTGTTGAGATTTTGTTTCTCCAATGGATGGTAGCCTTGTCATTATGGAAGGTAGATTCTTGTTGAGATTTTATTACTCCAATGGATGGTAGCCTTGCCATTATGGAAGGTAGTTCATTGTTGAGATTTTGTTACTCCAATGGATGGTAGCCTTGTCATTATGGATGGTAGTTCGTTGTTGATATTTTGTTACTCCATTGGATGGTACCCTTGTCATTACCGAAAGTAGTTCGTTATTGAAATTTTGTTACTCCAATGGATGGTAGCCTTGTCATTACGGAAGGTAGTTCGTTGTTGAGATTTTCTTACTCCAATGGATGGTAACCTTTTCATTATGGAAGGTAGTTTGTTGTTGAGATTTTGTTACTCCAATGGATGGTAGACTTGTCGTTATGGAAGGTAGTTCATTGTTGAGATTTTGTTACTCCAATGGATGGTAGCCTTTCATTATGTAAGGTAGTTCGTTGTTGAAGTTTTGTTACTCCAATGGATGGTAACCTTTTCATTATGGAAGGTAGTTCGTTGTTGAGATTTTGTTACATCAATGGATGGTAGACTTGTCATTATGGAAGGGAGTTCGTTGTTGAGATTTTGTTACTCTAATGGATGGTAGACTTGTCATTGTGGAAGGTAGTCCGTTGTTGAGATTTTGTTACTCTAATGGATAGTAGCCTTGTCATTATGTAAGGTAGTTCGTTGTTGATGTTTTGTTACTCCAATGGATGGTAGCCTTGTCATTATGGAAGGTAGTTCGTTGTTGAGATTTTGTTACTCCAATGGATGGTAGCCTTGTCATTATTGAAGGTAGTTCGTTGTTGAGATTTTGTTACTCCAATGGATGGTAGCCTTGTCATTATGGAAGGTAGTTCATTGATGAGATTTTATTACTCCAATGGATGATAGCCTTGTCATTATGGAAGGTAGTTCATTGTTGAGATTTTGTTACACCAATTTATGGTAGGCTTGTCATTACGGAAGGTGGTTTGTTGTTGAGATTTTGTTAATCCAATGGATGGTAGACTTGTCATTATGGAAGGTAGTTCATTGTTGACATTTTGATACTCCAATGGATGGTAGCCTTTTCATTATGGAAGTCAGTTCGTTGTTGAGATTTTGTTACTCAAATGGATGGTATCCTTGCCATTACGTAAGGTAGTTCGTTGTTGAGATTTTGTTTCTCCAATGGACGGTAGCCTTGTCATTATGGAAGGTAGTTTCTTGTTGAGATTTTATTACTCCAATGGATGGTAGCCTTGCCATTATGGAAGGTAGTTCGTTGTTGAGATTTTGTTACTCCAATGGATGGTACCCTTGTAATTATGGAAGGTTGATTGTTGTTGAGATTTTGTTACTCCAATGGATGGTAGCCTTTTCATTATGGAAGATAGTTTGTTGTTGAGCTTTTGTTACTCAAATGGATGGTAGCCTTTTTATTATGGAAGGTAGTTCGTTGTTGAGATTTTGTTACACCAATGGATGGTAGCCTTGTCATAATGGAAGGTAGTTTGTTGTTGAGATTATGTTACTCCAATGGATCGTAACCTTGTGATTATGTAAGGTAGTTCATTGTTGAGATTTTTTTACTCTAATGGATAGTAGCCTTGTCATTATGTAAGGTAGTTCGTTGTTGATGTTTTGTTACTCCAATGGATGGTAGCCTTGTCATTATGGAAGGTAGTTCGTTGTTGAGATTTTGTTACTCCAATGGATGGTAGCCTTGTCATTATTGAAGGTAGTTCGTTGTTGAGATTTTGTTACTCCAATGGATGGTAGCCTTGTCACTATGGAAGGTAGTTCATTGATGAGATTTTATTACTCCAATGGATGATAGCCTTGTCATTATGGAAGGTAGTTCGTTGTTGAGATTTTGTTACACCAATTTATGGTAGGCTTGTCATTACGGAAGGTGGTTCATTGTTGAGATTTTGTTAATCCAGTGGATGGTATTTGTGTCATTATGGAAGGTAGTTCGTTGTTGAGATTTTGTTACACCATTGGATGGTAGCCTTGTCATTATGGAAGGTAGTTCATTGTTGACATTTTGATACTCCAATGGATGGTAGCCTTTTCATTATGGAAGGTAGTTCGTTGTTGAGATTTTGTTACTCAAATGGATGGTATCCTTGCCATTACGTAAGGTAGTTCGTTGTTGAGATTTTGTTTCTGCAATGGATGGTAGCCTTGTCATTATGGAAGGTAGTTTCTTGTTGAGATTTTATTACTCCAATGGATGGTAGCCTTTCCATTATGGAAGGTAGTTCGTTGTTGAGATTTTGTTACTCCAATGGATGGTACCCTTGTAATTATGGAAGGTTGATTGTTGTTGAGATTTTGTTACTCCAATGGATGGTAGCCTTTTAATTATGGAAGATAGTTTGTTGTTGAGCTTTTGTTACTCAAATGGATGGTAGCCTTTTTATTATGGAAGGTAGTTCGTTGTTGAGATTTTGTTACACCAATGGATGGTAGCCTTGTCATAATGGAAGGTAGTTTGTTGTTGAGATTATGTTACTCCAATGGATGGTAACCTTGTGATTATGGAAGGTAGTTCATTGTTGAGATTTTGTTACTCTAATGGATAGTAGCCTTGTCATTATGTAAGGTTGTTCGTTGTTGATGTTTTGTTACTCCAATGGATGGTAGCCTTGTCATTATGGAAGGTAGTTCGTTGTTGAGATTTTGTTACTCCAATGGATGGTAGCCTTGTCATTATTAAAGGTAGTTCGTTGTTGAGATTTTGTTACTCCAATGGATGGTAGCCTTGTCATTATGGAAGGTAGTTCATTGATGAGATTTTATTACTCCAGAGGATGATAGCCTTGTCATTATGGAAGGTAGTTCGTTGTTGAGATATTATTACACCAATTTATGGTAGGCTTGTCATTACGGAAGGTGGTTCGTTGTTGAGATTTTGTTAATCCAATGGATTGTATTCATGTCATTATTGAAGGTAGTTTGATGTTGAGATTTTGTTACTCCATTGGATGGTAGCCTTGTCATTATGGAAGGTAGTTCATTGTTGACATTTTGTTACTCCAATGGATGGTAGCCTTTTCATTATGGAAGGTAGTTCGTTGTTGAGATTTTTTTACTCAAATGGATGGTATCCTTGCCATTACGGAAGGTAGTTCATTCTTGAGATTTTGTTTCTCCAATGGATGGAAGCCTTGTCATTATGGAAGGTAGTTTCTTGTTGAGATTTTATTACTCCAATGGATGGTAGCCTTGCCATTATGGAAGGTAGTTCGTTGTTGAGATTTTGTTACTCCAATGGATGGTAGCCTTGTCATTATGGATGGTAGTTCGTTGTTGATATTTTGTTACTCCATTGGATGGTACCCTTGTCATTACCGAAAGTAGTTCTTTGTTGAAATTTTGTTACTCAAATGGAAGGTAGCCTTGTCATTACGGAAGGTAGTTTGTTGTTGAGATTTCGTTACTGCAATGGATGGTATCCTTGTCATTATGGAAGGTAGTTTGTTGTTGAGATTTTGTTACCCTAATGGCTGGTATCCCTGTCATTGTGGAAGGTAGTTCATTGTTGAGATTTTGTTACCCTAATGGATGGTATTCATGTCATTATGGAAGGTAGTTCGTTGTTGAGATTTTGTTACTCCATTGGATGGTAGCCTTGTCATTATGGAAGGTAGTTCGTTGTTGATATTTTGTTACTCCAATGGATGGTAACCTTTTCATTATGGAAGGTAGTTCGTTGTTGATATTTTGTTACTCCAATGGATGGTAGACTTGTCATTATGGAAGGTAGTTCGTTGTTGAGATTTTGTTACTCTAATGGATGTTAGACTTGTCATTATGGAAGGTAGTTCATTGTTGAGATTTTGTTACTCCAATGGATGGTAGCCTTGTCATTATGTAAGGTAGTTCGTTGATGAAGTTTTGTTACTCCAATGGATGGTAATCTTTTCATTATGGAAGGTAGTTCGTTGTTGAGATTTTGTTACATCAATGGATGGTAGACTTGTCATTATGGAAGGTAGTTCGTTGTTTAGATTTTGTTACTCTAATGGATGGTAGACTTGTCATTGTGGAAGGTAGTTCGTTGTTGAGATTTTGTTACTCTAATGGATAGTAGCCTTGTCATTATGTAAGGTAGTTCGTTGTTGATGTTTTGTTACTCCAATGGATGGTAGCCTTGTCATTATGGAAGGTAGTTCGTTGTTGAGATTTTGTTACTCCAATGGATGGTAGCCTTGTCATTATTGAAGGTAGTTCGTTGTTGAGATTTTGTTACTCCAATGGATGGTAGCCTTGTCATTATGGAAGGTAGTTCATTGATGAGATTTTATTACTCCAATGGATGATATCCTTGTCATTATGGAAGGTAGTTCGTTATTGAGATTTCGTTAATCCAATGGATGGTATTCATGTCATTATGGAAGGTAGTTCGTTGTTGAGATTTTGTTACTCCATTGGATGGTAGCCTTGTCATTATGGAAGGTAGTTCATTGTTGACATTTTGTAACTCCAATGGATGGTAGCCTTTTCATTATGGAAGGTAGTTCGTTATTGAGATTTTGTTACTCAAATGGATGGTATCCTTGCCATTACGGAAGGTAGTTCGTTGTTGAGATTTTGTTTCTCCAATGGATGGTAGCCTTGTCATTATGGAAGGTAGATTCTTGTTGAGATTTTATTACTCCAATGGATGGTAGCCTTGCCATTATGGAAGGTAGTTCATTGTTGAGATTTTGTTACTCCAATGGATGGTAGCCTTGTCATTATGGATGGTAGTTCGTTGTTGATATTTTGTTACTCCATTGGATGGTACCCTTGTCATTACCGAAAGTAGTTCGTTATTGAAATTTTGTTACTCCAATGGATGGTAGCCTTGTCATTACGGAAGGTAGTTCGTTGTTGAGATTTTGTTACTCCAATGGATGGTAACCTTTTCATTATGGAAGGTAGTTTGTTGTTGAGATTTTGTTACTCCAATGGATGGTAGACTTGTCGTTATGGAAGGTAGTTCATTGTTGAGATTTTGTTACTCCAATGGATGGTAGCCTTTCATTATGTAAGGTAGTTCGTTGTTGAAGTTTTGTTACTCCAATGGATGGTAACCTTTTCATTATGGAAGGTAGTTCGTTGTTGAGATTTTGTTACATCAATGGATGGTAGACTTGTCATTATGGAAGGGAGTTCGTTGTTGAGATTTTGTTACTCTAATGGATGGTAGACTTGTCATTGTGGAAGGTAGTCCGTTGTTGAGATTTTGTTACTCTAATGGATAGTAGCCTTGTCATTATGTAAGGTAGTTCGTTGTTGATGTTTTGTTACTCCAATGGATGGTAGCCTTGTCATTATGGAAGGTAGTTCGTTGTTGAGATTTTGTTACTCCAATGGATGGTAGCCTTGTCATTATTGAAGGTAGTTCGTTGTTGAGATTTTGTTACTCCAATGGATGGTAGCCTTGTCATTATGGAAGGTAGTTCATTGATGAGATTTTATTACTCCAATGGATGATAGCCTTGTCATTATGGAAGGTAGTTCATTGTTGAGATTTTGTTACACCAATTTATGGTAGGCTTGTCATTACGGAAGGTGGTTTGTTGTTGAGATTTTGTTAATCCAATGGATGGTAGACTTGTCATTATGGAAGGTAGTTCATTGTTGACATTTTGATACTCCAATGGATGGTAGCCTTTTCATTATGGAAGTCAGTTCGTTGTTGAGATTTTGTTACTCAAATGGATGGTATCCTTGCCATTACGTAAGGTAGTTCGTTGTTGAGATTTTGTTTCTCCAATGGACGGTAGCCTTGTCATTATGGAAGGTAGTTTCTTGTTGAGATTTTATTACTCCAATGGATGGTAGCCTTGCCATTATGGAAGGTAGTTCGTTGTTGAGTTTTGTTACTCCAATGGATGGTACCCTTGTAATTATGGAAGGTTGATTGTTGTTGAGATTTTGTTACTCCAATGGATGGTAGCCTTTTCATTATGGAAGATAGTTTGTTGTTGAGCTTTTGTTACTCAAATGGATGGTAGCCTTTTTATTATGGAAGGTAGTTCGTTGTTGAGATTTTGTTACACCAATGGATGGTAGCCTTGTCATAATGGAAGGTAGTTTGTTGTTGAGATTATGTTACTCCAATGGATCGTAACCTTGTGATTATGTAAGGTAGTTCATTGTTGAGATTTTGTTACTCTAATGGATAGTAGCCTTGTCATTATGTAAGGTAGTTCGTTGTTGATGTTTTGTTACTCCAATGGATGGTAGCCTTGTCATTATGGAAGGTAGTTCGTTGTTGAGATTTTGTTACTCCAATGGATGGTAGCCTTGTCATTATTGAAGGTAGTTCGTTGTTGAGATTTTGTTACTCCAATGGATGGTAGCCTTGTCACTATGGAAGGTAGTTCATTGATGAGATTTTATTACTCCAATGGATGATAGCCTTGTCATTATGGAAGGTAGTTCGTTGTTGAGATTTTGTTACACCAATTTATGGTAGGCTTGTCATTACGGAAGGTGGTTCATTGTTGAGATTTTGTTAATCCAGTGGATGGTATTTGTGTCATTATGGAAGGTAGTTCGTTGTTGAGATTTTGTTACACCATTGGATGGTAGCCTTGTCATTATGGAAGGTAGTTCATTGTTGACATTTTGATACTCCAATGGATGGTAGCCTTTTCATTATGGAAGGTAGTTCGTTGTTGAGATTTTGTTACTCAAATGGATGGTATCCTTGCCATTACGTAAGGTAGTTCGTTGTTGAGATTTTGTTTCTGCAATGGATGGTAGCCTTGTCATTATGGAAGGTAGTTTCTTGTTGAGATTTTATTACTCCAATGGATGGTAGCCTTTCCATTATGGAAGGTAGTTCGTTGTTGAGATTTTGTTACTCCAATGGATGGTACCCTTGTAATTATGGAAGGTTGATTGTTGTTGAGATTTTGTTACTCCAATGGATGGTAGCCTTTTAATTATGGAAGATAGTTTGTTGTTGAGCTTTTGTTACTCAAATGGATGGTAGCCTTTTTATTATGGAAGGTAGTTCGTTGTTGAGATTTTGTTACACCAATGGATGGTAGCCTTGTCATAATGGAAGGTAGTTTGTTGTTGAGATTATGTTACTCCAATGGATGGTAACCTTGTGATTATGGAAGGTAGTTCATTGTTGAGATTTTGTTACTCTAATGGATAGTAGCCTTGTCATTATGTAAGGTTGTTCGTTGTTGATGTTTTGTTACTCCAATGGATGGTAGCCTTGTCATTATGGAAGGTAGTTCGTTGTTGAGATTTTGTTACTCCAATGGATGGTAGCCTTGTCATTATTAAAGGTAGTTCGTTGTTGAGATTTTGTTACTCCAATGGATGGTAGCCTTGTCATTATGGAAGGTAGTTCATTGATGAGATTTTATTACTCCAGAGGATGATAGCCTTGTCATTATGGAAGGTAGTTCGTTGTTGAGATATTATTACACCAATTTATGGTAGGCTTGTCATTACGGAAGGTGGTTCGTTGTTGAGATTTTGTTAATCCAATGGATTGTATTCATGTCATTATTGAAGGTAGTTTGATGTTGAGATTTTGTTACTCCATTGGATGGTAGCCTTGTCATTATGGAAGGTAGTTCATTGTTGACATTTTGTTACTCCAATGGATGGTAGCCTTTTCATTATGGAAGGTAGTTCGTTGTTGAGATTTTTTTACTCAAATGGATGGTATCCTTGCCATTACGGAAGGTAGTTCATTCTTGAGATTTTGTTTCTCCAATGGATGGAAGCCTTGTCATTATGGAAGGTAGTTTCTTGTTGAGATTTTATTACTCCAATGGATGGTAGCCTTGCCATTATGGAAGGTAGTTCGTTGTTGAGATTTTGTTACTCCAATGGATGGTAGCCTTGTCATTATGGATGGTAGTTCGTTGTTGATATTTTGTTACTCCATTGGATGGTACCCTTGTCATTACCGAAAGTAGTTCTTTGTTGAAATTTTGTTACTCAAATGGAAGGTAGCCTTGTCATTACGGAAGGTAGTTTGTTGTTGAGATTTCGTTACTGCAATGGATGGTATCCTTGTCATTATGGAAGGTAGTTTGTTGTTGAGATTTTGTTACCCTAATGGCTGGTATCCCTGTCATTGTGGAAGGTAGTTCATTGTTGAGATTTTGTTACCCTAATGGATGGTATTCATGTCATTATGGAAGGTAGTTCGTTGTTGAGATTTTGTTACTCCATTGGATGGTAGCCTTGTCATTATGGAAGGTAGTTCGTTGTTGATATTTTGTTACTCCAATGGATGGTAACCTTTTCATTATGGAAGGTAGTTCGTTGTTGATATTTTGTTACTCCAATGGATGGTAGACTTGTCATTATGGAAGGTAGTTCGTTGTTGAGATTTTGTTACTCTAATGGATGTTAGACTTGTCATTATGGAAGGTAGTTCATTGTTGAGATTTTGTTACTCCAATGGATGGTAGCCTTGTCATTATGTAAGGTAGTTCGTTGATGAAGTTTTGTTACTCCAATGGATGGTAATCTTTTCATTATGGAAGGTAGTTCGTTGTTGAGATTTTGTTACATCAATGGATGGTAGACTTGTCATTATGGAAGGTAGTTCGTTGTTTAGATTTTGTTACTCTAATGGATGGTAGACTTGTCATTGTGGAAGGTAGTTCGTTGTTGAGATTTTGTTACTCTAATGGATAGTAGCCTTGTCATTATGTAAGGTAGTTCGTTGTTGATGTTTTGTTACTCCAATGGATGGTAGCCTTGTCATTATGGAAGGTAGTTCGTTGTTGAGATTTTGTTACTCCAATGGATGGTAGCCTTGTCATTATTGAAGGTAGTTCGTTGTTGAGATTTTGTTACTCCAATGGATGGTAGCCTTGTCATTATGGAAGGTAGTTCATTGATGAGATTTTATTACTCCAATGGATGATATCCTTGTCATTATGGAAGGTAGTTCGTTGTTGAGATTTCGTTAATCCAATGGATGGTATTCATGTCATTATGGAAGGTAGTTCGTTGTTGAGATTTTGTTACTCCATTGGATGGTAGCCTTGTCATTATGGAAGGTAGTTCATTGTTGACATTTTGTAACTCCAATGGATGGTAGCCTTTTCATTATGGAAGGTAGTTCGTTATTGAGATTTTGTTACTCAAATGGATGGTATCCTTGCCATTACGGAAGGTAGTTCGTTGTTGAGATTTTGTTTCTCCAATGGATGGTAGCCTTGTCATTATGGAAGGTAGTTTCTTGTTGAGATTTTATTACTCCAATGGATGGTAGCCTTGCCATTATGGAAGGTAGTTCGTTGTTGAGATTTTGTTACTCCAATGGATGGTACCCTTGTAATTATGGAAGGTTGATTGTTGTTGAGATTTTGTTACTCCAATGGATGGTAGCCTTTTCATTATGGAAGATAGTTTGTTGTTGAGCTTTTGTTACTCAAATGGATGGTAGCCTTTTTATTATGGAAGGTAGTTCGTTGTTGAGATTTTGTTACACCAATGGATGGTAGCCTTGTCATAATGGAAGGTAGTTTGTTGTTGAGATTATGTTACTCCAATGGATCGTAACCTTGTGATTATGTAAGGTAGTTCATTGTTGAGATTTTGTTACTCTAATGGATAGTAGCCTTGTCATTATGTAAGGTAGTTCGTTGTTGATGTTTTGTTACTCCAATGGATGGTAGCCTTGTCATTATGGAAGGTAGTTCGTTGTTGATGTTTTGTTACTCCAATGGATGGTAGCCTTGTCATTATGGAAGGTAGTTCGTTGTTGAGATTTTGTTACTCCAATGGATGGTAGCCTTGTCATTATTGAAGGTAGTTCGTTGTTGAGATTTTGTTACTCCAATGGATGGTAGCCTTGTCACTATGGAAGGTAGTTCATTGATGAGATTTTATTACTCCAATGGATGATAGCCTTGTCATTATGGAAGGTAGTTCGTTGTTGAGATTTTGTTACACCAATTTATGGTAGGCTTGTCATTACGGAAGGTGGTTCATTGTTGAGATTTTGTTAATCCAGTGGATGGTATTTGTGTCATTATGGAAGGTAGTTCGTTGTTGAGATTTTGTTACACCATTGGATGGTAGCCTTGTCATTATGGAAGGTAGTTCATTGTTGACATTTTGATACTCCAATGGATGGTAGCCTTTTCATTATGGAAGGTAGTTCGTTGTTGAGATTTTGTTACTCAAATGGATGGTATCCTTTCCATTACGTAAGGTAGTTCGTTGTTGAGATTTTGTTTCTGCAATGGATGGTAGCCTTGTCATTATGGAAGGTAGTTTCTTGTTGAGATTTTATTACTCCAATGGATGGTAGCCTTTCCATTATGGAAGGTAGTTCGTTGTTGAGATTTTGTTACTCCAATGGATGGTACCCTTGTAATTATGGAAGGTTGATTGTTGTTGAGATTTTGTTACTCCAATGGATGGTAGCCTTTTAATTATGGAAGATAGTTTGTTGTTGAGCTTTTGTTACTCAAATGGATGGTAGCCTTTTTATTATGGAAGGTAGTTCGTTGTTGAGATTTTGTTACACCAATGGATGGTAGCCTTGTCATAATGGAAGGTAGTTTGTTGTTGAGATTATGTTACTCCAATGGATGGTAACCTTGTGATTATGGAAGGTAGTTCATTGTTGAGATTTTGTTACTCTAATGGATAGTAGCCTTGTCATTATGTAAGGTTGTTCGTTGTTGATGTTTTGTTACTCCAATGGATGGTAGCCTTGTCATTATGGAAGGTAGTTCGTTGTTGAGATTTTGTTACTCCAATGGATGGTAGCCTTGTCATTATTAAAGGTAGTTCGTTGTTGAGATTTTGTTACTCCAATGGATGGTAGCCTTGTCATTATGGAAGGTAGTTCATTGATGAGATTTTATTACTCCAGAGGATGATAGCCTTGTCATTATGGAAGGTAGTTCGTTGTTGAGATATTATTACACCAATTTATGGTAGGCTTGTCATTACGGAAGGTGGTTCGTTGTTGAGATTTTGTTAATCCAATGGATTGTATTCATGTCATTATTGAAGGTAGTTTGATGTTGAGATTTTGTTACTCCATTGGATGGTAGCCTTGTCATTATGGAAGGTAGTTCATTGTTGACATTTTGTTACTCCAATGGATGGTAGCCTTTTCATTATGGAAGGTAGTTCGTTGTTGAGATTTTTTTACTCAAATGGATGGTATCCTTGCCATTACGGAAGGTAGTTCATTCTTGAGATTTTGTTTCTCCAATGGATGGAAGCCTTGTCATTATGGAAGGTAGTTTCTTGTTGAGATTTTATTACTCCAATGGATGGTAGCCTTGCCATTATGGAAGGTAGTTCGTTGTTGAGATTTTGTTACTCCAATGGATGGTAGCCTTGTCATTATGGATGGTAGTTCGTTGTTGATATTTTGTTACTCCATTGGATGGTACCCTTGTCATTACCGAAAGTAGTTCTTTGTTGAAATTTTGTTACTCAAATGGAAGGTAGCCTTGTCATTACGGAAGGTAGTTTGTTGTTGAGATTTCGTTACTGCAATGGATGGTATCCTTGTCATTATGGAAGGTAGTTTGTTGTTGAGATTTTGTTACCCTAATGGCTGGTATCCCTGTCATTGTGGAAGGTAGTTCATTGTTGAGATTTTGTTACCCTAATGGATGGTATTCATGTCATTATGGAAGGTAGTTCGTTGTTGAGATTTTGTTACTCCATTGGATGGTAGCCTTGTCATTATGGAAGGTAGTTCGTTTTTCATATTTTGTTACTCCAATGGATGGTAACCTTTTCATTATGGAAGGTAGTTCGTTGTTGATATTTTGTTACTCCAATGGATGGTAGACTTGTCATTATGGAAGGTAGTTCGTTGTTGAGATTTTGTTACTCTAATGGATGTTAGACTTGTCATTATGGAAGGTAGTTCATTGTTGAGATTTTGTTACTCCAATGGATGGTAGCCTTGTCATTATGTAAGGTAGTTCGTTGATGAAGTTTTGTTACTCCAATGGATGGTAATCTTTTCATTATGGAAGGTAGTTCGTTGTTGAGATTTTGTTACATCAATGGATGGTAGACTTGTCATTATGGAAGGTAGTTCGTTGTTTAGATTTTGTTACTCTAATGGATGGTAGACTTGTCATTGTGGAAGGTAGTTCGTTGTTGAGATTTTGTTACTCTAATGGATAGTAGCCTTGTCATTATGTAAGGTAGTTCGTTGTTGATGTTTTGTTACTCCAATGGATGGTAGCCTTGTCATTATGGAAGGTAGTTCGTTGTTGAGATTTTGTTACTCCAATGGATGGTAGCCTTGTCATTATTGAAGGTAGTTCGTTGTTGAGATTTTGTTACTCCAATGGATGGTAGCCTTGTCATTATGGAAGGTAGTTCATTGATGAGATTTTATTACTCCAATGGATGATATCCTTGTCATTATGGAAGGTAGTTCGTTGTTGAGATTTCGTTAATCCAATGGATGGTATTCATGTCATTATGGAAGGTAGTTCGTTGTTGAGATTTTGTTACTCCATTGGATGGTAGCCTTGTCATTATGGAAGGTAGTTCATTGTTGACATTTTGTAACTCCAATGGATGGTAGCCTTTTCATTATGGAAGGTAGTTCGTTATTGAGATTTTGTTACTCAAATGGATGGTATCCTTGCCATTACGGAAGGTAGTTCGTTGTTGAGATTTTGTTTCTCCAATGGATGGTAGCCTTGTCATTATGGAAGGTAGATTCTTGTTGAGATTTTATTACTCCAATGGATGGTAGCCTTGCCATTATGGAAGGTAGTTCATTGTTGAGATTTTGTTACTCCAATGGATGGTAGCCTTGTCATTATGGATGGTAGTTCGTTGTTGATATTTTGTTACTCCATTGGATGGTACCCTTGTCATTACCGAAAGTAGTTCGTTATTGAAATTTTGTTACTCCAATGGATGGTAGCCTTGTCATTACGGAAGGTAGTTCGTTGTTGAGATTTTGTTACTCCAATGGATGGTAACCTTTTCATTATGGAAGGTAGTTTGTTGTTGAGATTTTGTTACTCCAATGGATGGTAGACTTGTCGTTATGGAAGGTAGTTCATTGTTGAGATTTTGTTACTCCAATGGATGGTAGCCTTTCATTATGTAAGGTAGTTCGTTGTTGAAGTTTTGTTACTCCAATGGATGGTAACCTTTTCATTATGGAAGGTAGTTCGTTGTTGAGATTTTGTTACATCAATGGATGGTAGACTTGTCATTATGGAAGGGAGTTCGTTGTTGAGATTTTGTTACTCTAATGGATGGTAGACTTGTCATTGTGGAAGGTAGTCCGTTGTTAAGATTTTGTTACTCTAATGGATAGTAGCCTTGTCATTATGTAAGGTAGTTCGTTGTTGATGTTTTGTTACTCCAATGGATGGTAGCCTTGTCATTATGGAAGGTAGTTCGTTGTTGAGATTTTGTTACTCCAATGGATGGTAGCCTTGTCATTATTGAAGGTAGTTCGTTGTTGAGATTTTGTTACTCCAATGGATGGTAGCCTTGTCATTATGGAAGGTAGTTCATTGATGAGATTTTATTACTCCAATGGATGATAGCCTTGTCATTATGGAAGGTAGTTCATTGTTGAGATTTTGTTACACCAATTTATGGTAGGCTTGTCATTACGGAAGGTGGTTTGTTGTTGAGATTTTGTTAATCCAATGGATGGTAGACTTGTCATTATGGAAGGTAGTTCATTGTTGACATTTTGATACTCCAATGGATGGTAGCCTTTTCATTATGGAAGTCAGTTCGTTGTTGAGATTTTGTTACTCAAATGGATGGTATCCTTGCCATTACGTAAGGTAGTTCGTTGTTGAGATTTTGTTTCTCCAATGGACGGTAGCCTTGTCATTATGGAAGGTAGTTTCTTGTTGAGATTTTATTACTCCAATGGATGGTAGCCTTGCCATTATGGAAGGTAGTTCGTTGTTGAGATTTTGTTACTCCAATGGATGGTACCCTTGTAATTATGGAAGGTTGATTGTTGTTGAGATTTTGTTACTCCAATGGATGGTAGCCTTTTCATTATGGAAGATAGTTTGTTGTTGAGCTTTTGTTACTCAAATGGATGGTAGCCTTTTTATTATGGAAGGTAGTTCGTTGTTGAGATTTTGTTACACCAATGGATGGTAGCCTTGTCATAATGGAAGGTAGTTTGTTGTTGAGATTATGTTACTCCAATGGATCGTAACCTTGTGATTATGTAAGGTAGTTCATTGTTGAGATTTTGTTACTCTAATGGATAGTAGCCTTGTCATTATGTAAGGTAGTTCGTTGTTGATGTTTTGTTACTCCAATGGATGGTAGCCTTGTCATTATGGAAGGTAGTTCGTTGTTGAGATTTTGTTACTCCAATGGATGGTAGCCTTGTCATTATTGAAGGTAGTTCATTGTTGAGATTTTGTTACTCATTTGGATGGTAGCCTTGTCATTATGGAAGGTATTTCATTGATGAGATTTTATTACTCCAATGGATGATAGCCTTGTCATTATGGAAGGTAGTTCGTTGTTGAGATTTTGTTACACCAATTTATGGTAGGCTTGTCATTACGGAAGGTGGTTCGTTGTTGAGATTTTGTTAATCCAATGGATGGTAATCGTGTCATTATGGAAGGTAGTTCGTTGTTGAGATTTTGTTACTCCATTGGATGGTAGCCTTGTCATTATGGAAGGTAGTTCATTGTTGACATTTTGATACTGCAATGGATGGTAGCCTTTTCATTATGGAAGGTAGTTCGTAGTTGAGATTTTGTTACTCAAATGGATGGTATCCTTGCCATTAGGTAAGGTAGTTCGTTGTTGAGATTTTGTTTCTCCAATTGATGGTAGCCTTGTCATTATGGAAGGTAGTTTATTGTTGAGATTTTATTACTCCAATGGATGGTAGCCTTGCCATTATGGAAGGTAGTTCGTTGTTGAGATTTTGTTACTCCAATGGATGGTACCCTTGTAATTATGGAAGGTTGATTGTTGTTGAGATTTTATTACTCCAATGGATGGTAGCCTTTTCATTATAGAAGATAGTTTGTTGTTGAGCTTTTGTTACTCAAATGGATGGTAGCCTTTTTATTATGGAAGGTATTTCGTTGTTGAGATTTTGTTACACCAATGGATGGTAGCCTTGTCATAATGGAAGGTAGTTTGTTGTTGAGATTATGTTACTCCAATGGATGGTAACCTTGTGATTATGGAAGGTAGTTCATTGTTGAGATTTTGTTACTCTAATGGATAGTAGCCTTGTCATTATGTAAGGTAGTTCGTTGTTTATGTTTTGTTACTCCAATGGATGGTAGCCTTGTCATTATGGAAGGTAGTTCGTTGTTGAGATTTTGTTACTCCAATGGATGGTAGCCTTGTCATTATTGAAGGTAGTTCGTTGTTGAAATTTTGTTACTCCAATGGATGGTAGCCTTGTCATTATGGAAGGTAGTTCATTGATGAGATTTTATTACTCCAATGGATGATAGCCTTGTCATTATGGAAGGTAGTTCGTTGTTGAGATTTTGTTACACCAATTTATGGTAGGCTTGTCATTACGGAAGGTGGTTCGTTGTTGAGATTTTGTTACTCCAATGGATGGTACCCTGGTAATTATGGAAGGTAGTTCGTTGTTGAGATTTTGTTACACCAATGGATGGTAGCCTTGTCATAATGGAAGGTAGTTTGTTGCTGAGATTATGTTACTCCAATGAATGGTAACCTTGTGATTATGAAAGGTATTTCATTGTTTAGATTTTGTTACTCCAATGGATGGTAGCCTTGTCATTTTGGATGATAGTTTTTTGATGAGATTTTGTTACTCCAATGGATGGTAGCATTGTCATTACAGAAAGTAGTTTGTTGTTCAGATTTTGTTACTCTAATGGATGGTAGCCTTATCATTATGCAAGGTAGTTCATTGTTGACATTTTGTTACTCTAATTTCTTGTAGCCTTGTCATTATGGAAGGTAGTTTTTTGTTGAGGTTTTGTTACTCCAATGGATGGTAGCCTTGTCATTATGGAAGGTAGTTCGTTGTTGAGATTTTGTTACTCCAATGGATGGTAGCCTTGTCATTATTGAAGGTAGTTCGTTGTTGAGATTTTGTTACTCCAATGGATGGTAGCCTTGTCATTATGGAAGGTAGTTCATTGATGAGATTTTATTACTCCAATGGATGATACCCTTGTCATTATGGAAGGTAGTTCATTGTTGAGATTTTGTTACACCAATTTATGGTAGGCTTGTCATTACGGAAGGTGGTTTGTTGTTGAGATTTTGTTAATCCAATGGATGGTATTTGTGTCATTATGGAAGGTAGTTCGTTGTTGAGATTTTGTTACTCCATTGGATGGTAGACTTGTCATTATGGAAGGTAGTTCATTGTTGACATTTTGATACTCCAATGGATGGTAGCCTTTTCATTATGGAAGTCAGTTCGTTGTTGAGATTTTGTTACTCAAATGGATGGTATCCTTGCCATTACGTAAGGTAGTTCGTTGTTGAGATTTTGTTTCTCCAATGGACGGTAGCCTTGTCATTATGGAAGGTAGTTTCTTGTTGAGATTTTATTACTCCAATGGATGGTAGCCTTGCCATTATGGAAGGTAGTTCGTTGTTGAGATTTTGTTACTCCAATGGATGGTACCCTTGTAATTATGGAAGGTTGATTGTTGTTGAGATTTTGTTACTCCAATGGATGGTAGCCTTTTCATTATGGAAGATAGTTTGTTGTTGAGCTTTTGTTACTCAAATGGATGGTAGCCTTTTTATTATGGAAGGTAGTTCGTTGTTGAGATTTTGTTACACCAATGGATGGTAGCCTTGTCATAATGGAAGGTAGTTTGTTGTTGAGATTATGTTACTCCAATGGATCGTAACCTTGTGATTATGTAAGGTAGTTCATTGTTGAGATTTTGTTACTCTAATGGATAGTAGCCTTGTCATTATGTAAGGTAGTTCGTTATTGATGTTTTGTTACTCCAATGGATGGTAGCCTTGTCATTATGGAAGGTAGTTCGTTGTTGAGATTTTGTTACTCCAATGGATGGTAGCCTTGTCATTATTGAAGGTAGTTCATTGTTGAGATTTTGTTACTCATTTGGATGGTAGCCTTGTCATTATGGAAGGTATTTCATTGATGAGATTTTATTACTCCAATGGATGATAGCCTTGTCATTATGGAAGGTAGTTCGTTGTTGAGATTTTGTTACACCAATTTATGGTAGGCTTGTCATTACGGAAGGTGGTTCGTTGTTGAGATTTTGTTAATCCAATGGATGGTAATCGTGTCATTATGGAAGGTAGTTCGTTGTTGAGATTTTGTTACTCCATTGGATGGTAGCCTTGTCATTATGGAAGGTAGTTCATTGTTGACATTTTGATACTGCAATGGATGGTAGCCTTTTCATTATGGAAGGTAGTTCGTAGTTGAGATTTTGTTACTCAAATGGATGGTATCCTTGCCATTAGGTAAGGTAGTTCGTTGTTGAGATTTTGTTTCTCCAATTGATGGTAGCCTTGTCATTATGGAAGGTAGTTTATTGTTGAGATTTTATTACTCCAATGGATGGTAGCCTTGCCATTATGGAAGGTAGTTCGTTGTTGAGATTTTGTTACTCCAATGGATGGTACCCTTGTAATTATGGAAGGTTGATTGTTGTTGAGATTTTATTACTCCAATGGATGGTAGCCTTTTCATTATAGAAGATAGTTTGTTGTTGAGCTTTTGTTACTCAAATGGATGGTAGCCTTTTTATTATGGAAGGTATTTCGTTGTTGAGATTTTGTTACACCAATGGATGGTAGCCTTGTCATAATGGAAGGTAGTTTGTTGTTGAGATTATGTTACTCCAATGGATGGTAACCTTGTGATTATGGAAGGTAGTTCATTGTTGAGATTTTGTTACTCTAATGGATAGTAGCCTTGTCATTATGTAAGGTAGTTCGTTGTTTATGTTTTGTTACTCCAATGGATGGTAGCCTTGTCATTATGGAAGGTAGTTCGTTGTTGAGATTTTGTTACTCCAATGGATGGTAGCCTTGTCATTATTGAAGGTAGTTCGTTGTTGAAATTTTGTTACTCCAATGGATGGTAGCCTTGTCATTATGGAAGGTAGTTCATTGATGAGATTTTATTACTCCAATGGATGATAGCCTTGTCATTATGGAAGGTAGTTCGTTGTTGAGATTTTGTTACACCAATTTATGGTAGGCTTGTCATTACGGAAGGTGGTTCGTTGTTGAGATTTTGTTACTCCAATGGATGGTACCCTGGTAATTATGGAAGGTAGTTCGTTGTTGAGATTTTGTTACACCAATGGATGGTAGCCTTGTCATAATGGAAGGTAGTTTGTTGCTGAGATTATGTTACTCCAATGAATGGTAACCTTGTGATTATGAAAGGTATTTCATTGTTTAGATTTTGTTACTCCAATGGATGGTAGCCTTGTCATTTTGGATGATAGTTTTTTGATGAGATTTTGTTACTCCAATGGATGGTAGCATTGTCATTACAGAAAGTAGTTCGTTGTTCAGATTTTGTTACTCTAATGGATGGTAGCCTTATCATTATGCAAGGTAGTTCATTGTTGACATTTTGTTACTCTAATTTCTTGTAGCCTTGTCATTATGGAAGGTAGTTTTTTGTTGAGGTTTTGTTACTCCAATGGATGGTAGCCTTGTCATTATGGAAGGTAGTTCGTTGTTGAGATTTTGTTACTCCAATGGATGGTAGCCTTGTCATTATTGAAGGTAGTTCGTTGTTGAGATTTTGTTACTCCAATGGATGGTAGCCTTGTCATTATGGAAGGTAGTTCATTGATGAGATTTTATTACTCCAATGGATGATAGCCTTGTCATTATGGAAGGTAGTTCATTGTTGAGATTTTGTTACACCAATTTATGGTAGGCTTGTCATTACGGAAGGTGGTTTGTTGTTGAGATTTTGTTAATCCAATGGATGGTATTTGTGTCATTATGGAAGGTAGTTCGTTGTTGAGATTTTGTTACTCCATTGGATGGTAGACTTGTCATTATGGAAGGTAGTTCATTGTTGACATTTTGATACTCCAATGGATGGTAGCCTTTTCATTATGGAAGTCAGTTCGTTGTTGAGATTTTGTTACTCAAATGGATGGTATCCTTGCCATTACGTAAGGTAGTTCGTTGTTGAGATTTTGTTTCTCCAATGGATGGTAGCCTTGTCATTATGGAAGGTAGTTTCTTGTTGAGATTTTATTACTCCAATGGATGGTAGCCTTGCCATTATGGAAGGTAGTTCGTTGTTGAGATTTTGTTACTCCAATGGATGGTACCCTTGTAATTATGGAAGGTTGATTGTTGTTGAGATTTTGTTACTCCAATGGATGGTAGCCTTTTCATTATGGAAGAAAGTTTGTTGTTGAGCTTTTGTTACTCAAATGGATGGTAGCCTTTTTATTATGGAAGGTAGTTCGTTGTTGAGATTTTGTTACACCAATGGATGGTAGCCTTGTCATAATGGAAGGTAGTTTGTTGTTGAGATTATGTTACTCCAATGGATCGTAACCTTGTGATTATGGAAGGTAGTTCATTGTTGAGATTTTGTTACTCTAATGGATAGTATCCTTGTCATTATGTAAGGTAGTTCGTTGTTGATGTTTTGTTACTCCAATGGATGGTAGCCTTGTCATTATGGAAGGTAGTTCGTTGTTGAGATTTTGTTACTCCAATGGATGGTAGCCTTGTCATTATTGAAGGTAGTTCATTGTTGAGATTTTGTTACTCATTTGGATGGTAGCCTTGTCATTATGGAAGGTATTTCATTGATGAGATTTTATTACTCCAATGGATGATAGCCTTGTCATTATGGAAGGTAGTTCGTTGTTGAGATTTTGTTACACCAATTTATGGTAGGCTTGTCATTACGGAAGGTGGTTCGTTGTTGAGATTTTGTTAATCCAATGGATGGTAATCGTGTCATTATGGAAGGTAGTTCGTTGTTGAGATTTTGTTACTCCATTGGATGGTAGCCTTGTCATTATGGAAGGTAGTTCATTGTTGACATTTTGATACTGCAATGGATGGTAGCCTTTTCATTATGGAAAGTAGTTCGTAGTTGAGATTTTGTTACTCAAATGGATGGTATCCTTGCCATTAGGTAAGGTAGTTCGTTGTTGAGATTTTGTTTCTCCAATTGATGGTAGCCTTGTCATTATGGAAGGTAGTTTCTTGTTGAGATTTTATTACTCCAATGGATGGTAGCCTTGCCATTATGGAAGGTAGTTCGTTGTTGAGATTTTGTTACTCCAATGGATGGTACCCTTGTAATTATGGAAGGTTGATTGTTGTTGAGATTTTGTTACTCCAATGGATGGTAGCCTTTTCATTATAGAATATAGTTTGTTGTTGAGCTTTTGTTACTCAAATGGATGGTAGCCTTTTTATTATGGAAGGTATTTCGTTGTTGAGATTTTGTTACACCAATGGATGGTAGCCTTGTCATAATGGAAGGTAGTTTGTTGTTGAGATTATGTTACTCCAATGGATGGTAACCTTGTGATTATGGAAGGTAGTTCATTGTTGAGATTTTGTTACTCTAATGGATAGTAGCCTTGTCATTATGTAAGGTAGTTCGTTGTTGATGTTTTGTTACTCCAATGGATGGTAGCCTTGTCGTTATGGAAGGTAGTTCGTTGTTGATATTTTGTTACTCCAATGGATGGTAGCCTTGTCATTATTGAAGGTAGTTCGTTGTTGAAATTTTGTTACTCCAATGGATGGTAGCCTTGTCATTATGGAAGGTAGTTCATTGATGAGATTTTATTACTCCAATGGATGATAGCCTTGTCATTATGGAAGGTAGTTCGTTGTTGAGATTTTGTTACACCAATTTATGGTAGGCTTGTCATTACGGAAGGTGGTTCGTTGTTGAGATTTTGTTACTCCAATGGATGGTACCCTGGTAATTATGGAAGGTAGTTCGTTGTTGAGATTTTGTTACACCAATGGATGGTAGCCTTGTCATAATGGAAGGTAGTTTGTTGCTGAGATTATGTTACTCCAATGGATGGTAACCTTGTGATTATGAAAGGTATTTCATTGTTTAGATTTTGTTACTCCAATGGATGGTAGCCTTGTCATTTTGGATGATAGTTTTTTGATGAGATTTTGTTACTCCAATGGATGGTAGCATTGTCATTACAGAAAGTAGTTCGTTGTTCAGATTTTGTTACTCTAATGGATGGTAGCCTTATCATTATGCAAGGTAGTTCATTGTTGACATTTTGTTACTCTAATTTCTTGTAGCCTTGTCATTATGGAAGGTAGTTTTTTGTTGAGGTTTTGTTACTCCAATGGATGGTAGCCTTGTCATTATGGAAGGTAGTTCGTTGTTGAGATTTTGTTACTCCAATGGATGGTAGCCTTGTCATTATTGAAGGTAGTTCGTTGTTGAGATTTTGTTACTCCAATGGATGGTAGCCTTGTCATTATGGAAGGTAGTTCATTGATGAGATTTTATTACTCCAATGGATGATAGCCTTGTCATTATGGAAGGTAGTTCATTGTTGAGATTTTGTTACACCAATTTATGGTAGGCTTGTCATTACGGAAGGTGGTTTGTTGTTGAGATTTGGTTAATCCAATGGATGGTATTTGTGTCATTATGGAAGGTAGTTCGTTGTTGAGATTTTGTTACTCCATTGGATGGTAGACTTGTCATTATGGAAGGTAGTTCATTGTTGACATTTTGATACTCCAATGGATGGTAGCCTTTTCATTATGGAAGTCAGTTCGTTGTTGAGATTTTGTTACTCAAATGGATGGTATCCTTGCCATTACGTAAGGTAGTTCGTTGTTGAGATTTTGTTTCTCCAATGGATGGTAGCCTTGTCATTATGGAAGGTAGTTTCTTGTTGAGATTTTATTACTCCAATGGATGGTAGCCTTGCCATTATGGAAGGTAGTTCGTTGTTGAGATTTTGTTACTCCAATGGATGGTACCCTTGTAATTATGGAAGGTTGATTGTTGTTGAGATTTTGTTACTCCAATGGATGGTAGCCTTTTCATTATGGAAGAAAGTTTGTTGTTGAGCTTTTGTTACTCAAATGGATGGTAGCCTTTTTATTATGGAAGGTAGTTCGTTGTTGAGATTTTGTTACACCAATGGATGGTAGCCTTGTCATAATGGAAGGTAGTTTGTTGTTGAGATTTTGTTACTCCAATGGATCGTAACCTTGTGATTATGGAAGGTAGTTCATTGTTGAGATTTTGTTACTCTAATGGATAGTATCCTTGTCATTATGTAAGGTAGTTCGTTGTTGATGTTTTGTTACTCCAATGGATGGTAGCCTTGTCATTATGGAAGGTAGTTCGTTGTTGAGATTTTGTTACTCCAATGGATGGTAGCCTTGTCATTATTGAAGGTAGTTCATTGTTGAGATTTTGTTACTCATTTGGATGGTAGCCTTGTTATTATGGAAGGTATTTCATTGATGAGATTTTATTACTCCAATGGATGATAGCCTTGTCATTATGGAAGGTAGTTCGTTGTTGAGATTTTGTTACACCAATTTATGGTAGGCTTGTCATTACGGAAGGTGGTTCGTTGTTGAGATTTTGTTAATCCAATGGATGGTAATCGTGTCATTATGGAAGGTAGTTCGTTGTTGAGATTTTGTTACTCCATTGGATGGTAGCCTTGTCATTATGGAAGGTAGTTCATTGTTGACATTTTGATACTGCAATGGATGGTAGCCTTTTCATTATGGAAAGTAGTTCGTAGTTGAGATTTTGTTACTCAAATGGATGGTATCCTTGCCATTAGGTAAGGTAGTTCGTTGTTGAGATTTTGTTTCTCCAATTGATGGTAGCCTTGTCATTATGGAAGGTAGTTTCTTGTTGAGATTTTATTACTCCAATGGATGGTAGCCTTGCCATTATGGAAGGTAGTTCGTTGTTGAGATTTTGTTACTCCAATGGATGGTACCCTTGTAATTATGGAAGGTTGATTGTTGTTGAGATTTTGTTACTCCAATGGATGGTAGCCTTTTCATTATAGAATATAGTTTGTTGTTGAGCTTTTGTTACTCAAATGGATGGTAGCCTTTTTATTATGGAAGGTATTTCGTTGTTGAGATTTTGTTACACCAATGGATGGTAGCCTTGTCATAATGGAAGGTAGTTTGTTGTTGAGATTATGTTACTCCAATGGATGGTAACCTTGTGATTATGGAAGGTAGTTCATTGTTGAGATTTTGTTACTCTAATGGATAGTAGCCTTGTCATTATGTAAGGTAGTTCGTTGTTGATGTTTTGTTACTCCAATGGATGGTAGCCTTGTCATTATGGAAGGTAGTTCGTTGTTGATATTTTGTTACTCCAATGGATGGTAGCCTTGTCATTATTGAAGGTAGTTCGTTGTTGAAATTTTGTTACTCCAATGGATGGTAGCCTTGTCATTATGGAAGGTAGTTCATTGATGAGATTTTATTAATCCAATGGATGATAGCCTTGTCATTATGGAAGGTAGTTCGTTGTTGAGATTTTGTTACACCAATTTATGGTAGGCTTGTCATTACGGAAGGTGGTTCATTGTTGAGATTTTGTTACTCCAATGGATGGTACCCTGGTAATTATGGAAGGTAGTTCGTTGTTGAGATTTTGTTACACCAATGGATGGTAGCCTTGTCATAATGGAAGGTAGTTTGTTGCTGAGATTATGTTACTCCAATGGATGGTAACCTTGTGATTATGAAAGGTATTTCATTGTTTAGATTTTGTTACTCCAATGGATGGTAGCCTTGTCATTTTGGATGATAGTTTTTTGATGAGATTTTGTTACTCCAATGGATGGTAGCATTGTCATTGACGAAAGTAGTTCGTTGTTCAGATTTTGTTACTCTAATGGATGGTAGCCTTATCATTATGCAAGGTAGTTCATTGTTGACATTTTGTTACTCTAATTTCTTGTAGCCTTGTCATTGTGGAAGGTAGTTTTTTGTTGAGGTTTTGTTACTCCATTGGATGGTAGCCTTGTCATTATGGAAGGTAGTTCATTGTTGACATTTTGATACTGCAATGGATGGTAGCCTTTTCATTATGGAAAGTAGTTCGTAGTTGAGATTTTGTTACTCAAATGGATGGTATCCTTGCCATTAGGTAAGGTAGTTCGTTGTTGAGATTTTGTTTCTCCAATTGATGGTAGCCTTGTCATTATGGAAGGTAGTTTCTTGTTGAGATTTTATTACTCCAATGGATGGTAGCCTTGCCATTATGGAAGGTAGTTCGTTGTTGAGATTTTGTTACTCCAATGGATGGTACCCTTGTAATTATGGAAGGTTGATTGTTGTTGAGATTTTGTTACTCCAATGGATGGTAGCCTTTTCATTATAGAATATAGTTTGTTGTTGAGCTTTTGTTACTCAAATGGATGGTAGCCTTTTTATTATGGAAGGTATTTCGTTGTTGAGATTTTGTTACACCAATGGATGGTAGCCTTGTCATAATGGAAGGTAGTTTGTTGTTGAGATTATGTTACTCCAATGGATGGTAACCTTGTGATTATGGAAGGTAGTTCATTGTTGAGATTTTGTTACTCTAATGGATAGTAGCCTTGTCATTATGTAAGGTAGTTCGTTGTTGATGTTTTGTTACTCCAATGGATGGTAGCCTTGTCATTATGGAAGGTAGTTCGTTGTTGATATTTTGTTACTCCAATGGATGGTAGCCTTGTCATTATTGAAGGTAGTTCGTTGTTGAAATTTTGTTACTCCAATGGATGGTAGCCTTGTCATTATGGAAGGTAGTTCATTGATGAGATTTTATTAATCCAATGGATGATAGCCTTGTCATTATGGAAGGTAGTTCGTTGTTGAGATTTTGTTACACCAATTTATGGTAGGCTTGTCATTACGGAAGGTGGTTCATTGTTGAGATTTTGTTACTCCAATGGATGGTACCCTGGTAATTATGGAAGGTAGTTCGTTGTTGAGATTTTGTTACACCAATGGATGGTAGCCTTGTCATAATGGAAGGTAGTTTGTTGCTGAGATTATGTTACTCCAATGGATGGTAACCTTGTGATTATGAAAGGTATTTCATTGTTTAGATTTTGTTACTCCAATGGATGGTAGCCTTGTCATTTTGGATGATAGTTTTTTGATGAGATTTTGTTACTCCAATGGATGGTAGCATTGTCATTGACGAAAGTAGTTCGTTGTTCAGATTTTGTTACTCTAATGGATGGTAGCCTTATCATTATGCAAGGTAGTTCATTGTTGACATTTTGTTACTCTAATTTCTTGTAGCCTTGTCATTGTGGAAGGTAGTTTTTTGTTGAGGTTTTGTTACTCCAATGGATGGTAGACTTGTCATTATGGAAGGTAGTTTGTTGTTGAGATTTTATTACTCTAATGGATGGTAGCCTTGTCATTATGGATGGTAGTTCGTTGTTGATATTTTGTTACTCCATTGGATGGTACCCTTGTCAATACTGAAAGTAGTTCGTTGATGAGATTTTGTTACTCTAATGGCTGGTATCCTTGTCATTATGGAAGTTAGTTCGTTGTTGAGATTTTGTTACTCCAATGGATGGTAGCCTTTTCATTATGGAAGATAGTTTGTTGTTGAGCTTTTGTTACTCAAATGGATGTTAGCCTTTTTATTATGGAAGGTAGTTCGTTGTTGAGATTTTGTTACACCAATGGATGGTAGCCTTGCCATAATGGAAAGTAGTTTGTTCCTGATATTATGTTACTCTAATGGATGGTAGCCTTGTGATTATGGAAGGTAGTTCATTTTTTAGATTTTATTACTCCAATGGATGGTAGCCTTGTCATTATGGAAGGTAGTTCGTTGTTGAGATTTTGTTACACCAATTTATGGTAGGCTTTTCATTACGGAAGGTGGTTCATTGTTGAGATTTTGTTAATCCAATGGATGGTAACCTTTTCATTATGGAAGGTAGTTCGTTGTTGAGATTTTGTTACATCAATGGATGGTAGACTTGCCATTATAGAAGGTAGTTCGTTGTTGATATTTTGTTACTCTAATGGATGGTAGACTTGTCATTGTGGAAGGTAGTTCGTTGTTGAGATTTTGTTACTCTAAGGGATAGTAGCCTTGTCATTATGTAAGGTAGTTCGTTGTTGATGTTTTGTTACTCTAATGGATGGTAGCCTTGTCATTATGGAAGGTAGTTCGTTGTTGAGATTTTGTTACTCCAATGGATGGTACCCTTGTAATTATGGAAGGTTGATTGTTGTTGAGATTTTTTTACTCCATGGATGGTAGCCTTTTCATTATGGAAGATAGTTTATTGTTGAGCTTTTGTTACTCAAATGGATGTTAGCCTTTTTATTATGGAAGGTAGTTCGTTGTTGAGATTTTGTTACACCAATGGATGGTAGCCTTGCCATAATGGAAGGTAGTTTGTTGTTAAGATTTTGTTACTCCATTGGATGGTAGCCTTGTCATTATGGAAGGTAGTTCATTGTTGACATTTTGTTACTCCAATGGATGGTAGCCTTTTTTTTATGGAAGGTAGTTCATTGTTGAGATTTTGTTACTCAAATGGATGGTATCCTTGCCATTATGGAAGGTAGTTCGTTGTTGAGATTTTGTTTCTCCAATGGATGGTAGCCTTGTCATTATGGAAGGTAGTTTCTTGTTGAGATTTTATTACTCCAATGGATGGTAGCCTTGCCATTATGGAAGGTAGTTCGTTGTTTAGATTTTGTTACTCCAATAGATGGTACCCTTGTAATTATGGAAGGTTGATTGTTGTTGAGATTTTGTTACTCCAATGGATGGTAGCCTTTTCATTATGTAAGATAGTTTGTTGTTGAGCTTTTGTTACTCAAATGGATAGTATCCTTTTTATTATGGAAGGTAGTTCATTGTTGAGATTTTATTACACCAATGGATGGTAGCCTTGTCATAATGGAAGGTAGTTTGTTGTTGAGATTATGTTACTCCAATGGATGGTAGCCTTGTGATTATGGAAGGTAGTTCATTGTTTAGATTTTGTTACTCCAATGGATGGTAGCCTTGTCATTATGGATGATAGTATTTTGATGAGATTTTGTTACTACATTGGATGGTAGCATTGTCATTACAGAAAGTAGTTCGTTGTTCAGATTTTGTTACTCTATGTGATGGTAGCCTTATCATTATGCAAGGTAGTTCATTGTTGACATTTTGTTACTCCAATTTCTGGTAGCCTTGTCATTATGGAATGTAGTTTTTTGTTGATATTTTGTTACTCCAATGGATGGTAGACTTGTCATTATGGAAGGTAGTTCGTTGTTGAGATTTTGTTACTCCAATGGATGGTAGCCTTGTCATTATGGATGGTAGTTCGTTGTTGATATTTTGTTACTCCATTGGATGGTACACTTGTCATTACCGAAAGTAGTTCGTTGATGAAATTTTATTACTCCAATGGATGGTAGCCTTGTCATTACGGAAGGTAGTTCGGTTTTGAGATTGCGTTACTACAATGGATGGTATCCTTGTCATTATGGAAGTTAGTTCGTTGTTGAGATTTTGTTACTCTAATGGCTGGTATCCTTGTCATTATGGAAGATAGTTCATTGTTGAGATTTTGTTTCTCCAATAGATGGTAGCCTTGTCATTATGGAAGGTAGTTCATTGTTGATATTTTGTTACTCCAATGGATGGTAACCTTTTCATTATGGAAGGTAGTTCGTTGTTGAGATTTTGTTACTCCAATGGATGGTAGACTTGTCATTATGGAAGGTAGTTCGTTGTTGAGATTTTGTTACTCTAATGGATGGTAGACTTTTCATTATGGAAGGTAGTTCATTGTTGAGATTTTGTTACTCCAATGGATGGTAGCCTTGTGATTATGTAAGGTAGTTCGTTGTTGAAGTTTTGTTACTCCAATGGATGGTAACCTTTTCATTATGGAAGGTAGTTCGTTGTTGAGATTTTGTTACATCAATGGAAGGTAGACTTGTCATTATGGAAGGTAGTTCATTGTTGAGATTTTGTTACTCTAATAGATGGTAAACTTGTCATTGTGGAAGGTAGTTCGTTGTTGAGATTTTGGTACTCTAATGGATAGTAGCCTTGTCATTATGTAAGGTAGTTCGTTGTTGATGTTTTGTTACTACAATGGATGGTAGCCTTGTCATTATGGAAGGTAGTTCGTTGTTGAGATTATGTTACTCCAATGGATGGTACCATTGTAATTATGGAAGACTGATTGTTGTTGAGATTTTGTTACCCCAATGGATGATAGCATTTTCATTATGGAAGATAGTTTGTTGTTGAGCTTTTGTTACTCAAATGGATGGTAGCCTTTTTATTATGGAAGGTAGTTCATTGCTGAGATTTTGTTACACCAATGGATGGTAGCCTTGCCATAATGGAAGGTAGTTTGTTGCTGAGATTATGTTACTCCAATGGATGGTACCCTTGTGATTATGGAAGGTAGTTCATTGTTTAGATTTTGTTACTCCAATGGATGGTAGCCTTGTCATTATGGATGATAGTTTTTTGATGAAATTTTATTACTCCAATGGATGGTAGCCTTGTCATTACAGAAGGTAGTTCGTTGTTGAGATTTTGTTACTCCAATGGATGGTAGCCTTGTCATTATGGATGGTAGTTCGTTGTTGATATTTTGTTACTCCATTGGATGGTACCCTTGTCATTACCGAAAGTAGTTCGTTATTGAAATTTTGTTACTCCAATGGATGGTAGCCTTGTCATTACGGAAGGTAGTTCGTTGTTGAGATTTTGTTACTCCAATGGATGGTAACCTTTTCATTATGGAAGGTAGTTTGTTGTTGAGATTTTGTTACTCCAATGGATGGTAGACTTGTCGTTATGGAATGTAGTTCGTTGTTGAGATTTTGTTACTCTAATGGATGGTAGACTTGTCATTATGGAAGGTAGTTCATTGTTGAGATTTTGTTACTCCAATGGATGGTAGCCTTTCATTATGTAAGGTAGTTCATTGTTGAAGTTTTGTTACTCCAATGGATGGTAACCTTTTCATTATGGAAGGTAGTTCGTTGTTGAGATTTTGTTACATCAATGGATGGTAGACTTGTCATTATGGAAGGTAGTTCGTTGTTGAGTTTTTGTTACTCTAATGGATGGTAGACTTGTCATTGTGGAAGGTAGTTCGTTGTTGAGATTTTGTTACTCTAATGGATAGTAGCCTTGTCATTATGTAAGGTAGTTCGTTGTTGATGTTTTGTTACTCCAATGGATGGTAGCCTTGTCATTATGGAAGGTGGTTCGTTGTTGAGATTTTGTTACTCCAATGGATGGTAGCCTTGTCATTATTGAAGGTAGTTCGTTGTTGAGATTTTGTTACTCCAATGGATGGTAGCCTTGTCATTATGGAAGGTAGTTCATTGATGAGATTTTATTACTTCAATGGATGATAGCCTTGTCATTATGGAAGGTAGTTCATTGTTGAGATTTTGTTACACCAATTTATGGTAGGCTTGTCATTACGGAAGGTGGTTTGTTGTTGAGATTTTGTTAATCCAATGGATGGTATTTGTGTCATTATGGAAGGTAGTTCGTTGTTGAGATTTTGTTACTCCATTGGATGGTAGACTTGTCATTATGGAAGGTAGTTCATTGTTGACATTTTGATACTCCAATGGATGGTAGCCTTTTCATTATGGAAGTCAGTTCGTTGTTGAGATTTTGTTACTCAAATGGATGGTATCCTTGCCATTACGTAAGGTAGTTCGTTGTTGAGATTTTGTTTCTCCAATGGATGGTAACCTTGTCATTATGGAAGGTAGTTTCTTGTTGAGATTTTATTACTCCAATGGATGGTAGCCTTGCCATTATGGAAGGTAGTTCGTTGTTGAGATTTTGTTACTCCAATGGATGGTACCCTTGTAATTATGGAAGGTTGATTGTTGTTGAGATTTTGTTACTCCAATGGATGGTAGCCTTTTCATTATGGAAGATAGTTTGTTGTTGAGCTTTTGTTACTCAAATGGATGGTAGCCTTTTTATTATGGAAGGTAGTTCGTTGTTGAGATTTTGTTACACCAATGGATGGTAGCCTTGTCATAATGGAAGGTAGTTTGTTGTTGAGATTATGTTACTCCAATGGATCGTAACCTTGTGATTATGGAAGGTAGTTCATTGTTGAGATTTTGGTACTCTAATGGATAGTAGCCTTGTCATTATGTAAGGTAGTTCGTTGTTGATGTTTTGTTACTCCAATGGATGGTAGCCTTGTCATTATGGAAGGTAGTTCGTTGTTGAGATTTTGTTACTCCAATGGATGGTAGCCTTGTCATTATTGAAGGTAGTTCATTGTTGAGATTTTGTTACTCATTTGGATGGTAGCCTTGTCATTATGGAAGGTATTTCATTGATGAGATTTTATTACTCCAATGGATGATAGCCTTGTCATTATGGAAGGTAGTTCGTTGTTGAGATTTTGTTACACCAATTTATGGTAGGCTTGTCATTACGGAAGGTGGTTCGTTGTTGAGATTTTGTTAATCCAATGGATGGTAATCGTGTCATTGTGGAAGGTAGTTCGTTGTTGAGATTTTGTTACTCCATTGGATGGTAGCCTTGTCATTATGGAAGGTAGTTCATTGTTGACATTTTGATACTGCAATGGATGGTAGCCTTTTCATTATGGAAGGTAGTTCGTAGTTGAGATTTTGTTACTCAAATGGATGGTATCCTTGCCATTAGGTAAGGTAGTTCGTTGTTGAGATTTTGTTTCTCCAATTGATGGTAGCATTGTCATTATGGAAGGTAGTTTCTTGTTGAGATTTTCTTACTCCAATGGATGGTAGCCTTGCCATTATGGAAGGTAGTTCGTTGTTGAGATTTTGTTACTCCAATGGATGGTACCCTTGTAATTATGGAAGGTTGATTGTTGTTGAGATTTTGTTACTCCAATGGATGGTAGCCTTTTCATTATAGAAGATAGTTTGTTGTTGATCTTTTGTTACTCAAATGGATGGTAGCCTTTTTATTATGGAAGGTATTTCGTTGTTGAGATTTTGTTACACCAATGGATGGTAGCCTTGTCATAATGGAAGGTAGTTTGTTGTTGAGATTATGTTACTCCAATGGATGGTAACCTTGTGATTATGGAAGGTAGTTCATTGTTGACATTTTGTTACTCTAATGGATAGTAGCCTTGTCATTATGTAAGGTAGTTCGTTGTTGATGTTTTGTTACTCCAATGGATGGTAGCCTTGTCATTATGGAAGGTAGTTCGTTGTTGAGATTTTGTTACTCCAATGGATGGTAGCCTTGTCATTATTGAAGGTAGTTCGTTGTTGAAATTTTGTAACTCCAATGGATGGTAGCCTTGTCATTATGGAAGGTAGTTCATTGATGAGATTTTATTACTCCAATGGATGATAGCCTTGTCATTATGGAAGGTAGTTCGTTGTTGAGATTTTGTTACACCAATTTATGGTAGGCTTGTCATTACGGAAGGTGGTTCGTTGTTGAGATTTTGTTACTCCAATGGATGGTACCCTGGTAATTATGGAAGGTAGTTCGTTGTTGAGATTTTGTTACACCAATGGATGGCAGCCTTGTCATAATGGAAGGTAGTTTGTTGCTGAGATTATGTTACTCCAATGGATGGTAACCTTGTGATTATGAAAGGTATTTCATTGTTTAGATTTTGTTACTCCAATGGATGGTAGCCTTGTCATTTTGGATGATAGTTTTTTGATGAGATTTTGTTACTCCAATGGATGGTAGCATTGTCATTACAGAAAGTAGTTCGTTGTTCAGATTTTGTTACTCTAATGGATGGTAGCCTTATCATTATGCAAGGTAGTTCATTGTTGACATTTTGTTACTCTAATTTCTTGTAGCCTTGTCATTATGGAAGGTAGTTTTTTGTTGAGGTTTTGTTACTCCAATGGATGGTAGACTTGTCATTATGGAAGGTAGTTCGTTGTTGAGATTTTAATACTGTAATGGATGGTAGCCTTGTCATTATGGATGGTAGTTCGTTGTTGATATTTTGTTACTCCATTGGATGGTACCCTTGTCAATACTGAAATTAGTTCGTTGATGAGATTTTGTTACTCTAATGGCTGGTATCCTTGTCATTATGGAAGTTAGTTCGTTGTTGAGATTTTGTTACTCCAATGGATGGTAGCCTTTTCATTATGGAAGATAGTTTATTGTTGAGCTTTTGTTACTCAAATGGATGTTAGCCTTTTTATTATGGAAGGTAGTTCGTTGTTGAGATTTTGTTACACCAATGGATGGTAGCCTTGCCATAATGGAAGGTAGTTTGTTGCTGAGATTATGTTACTCCAATGGATGGTAGCCTTGTGATTATGGAAGGTAGTTCATTGTTTAGATTTTGTTACTCCAATGGATGGTAGCCTTGTCATTATGGAAGGTAGTTCGTTGTTGAGATTTTGTTACACCAATTTATGGTAGGCTTTTCATTACGGAAGGTGGTTCGTTGTTTAGATTTTGTTAATCCAATGGATGGTATTCGTGTCATTACGGAAGGTAGTTTGTTGTTGAGATTTTGTTACTCCATTGGATGGTAGCCTTGTCATTAAGGAAGGTAGTTCATTGTTGACATTTTGTTACTCCAATGGATGGTAGCCTTTTCATTATGGAAGGTAGTTCATTGTTGAGATTTTGTTACTCAAATGGATGGTATCCTTGCCCTTATGGAAGGTAGTTCGTTGTTGAGATTTTGTTTCTCCAATGGATGGTAGCCTTGTCATTATGGAAGGTAGTTTCTTGTTGAGATTTTATTACTCCAATGCATGGTAGCCTTGCCATTATGGAAGGTAGTTCGTTGTTGAGATTTTGTTACTCCAATAGATGGTACCCTTGTAATTATGGAAGGTTGATTGTTGTTGAGATTTTGTTACTCCAATGGATGGTAGCCTTTTCATTATGTAAGATAGTTTGTTGTTGAGCTTTTGTTACTCAAATGGATAGTATCCTTTTTATTATGGAAGGTAGTTCATTATTGAGATTTTGTTACACCAATGGATGGTAGCCTTGTCATAATGGAAGGTAGTTTGTTGTTGAGATTATGTTACTCCAATGGATGGTAGCCTTGTGATTATGGAAGGTAGTTCATTGTTTAGATTTTGTTACTCCAATGGATGGTAGACTTGTCATTATGGAAGGTAGTTCGTTGTTGAGATTTTGTTACTCCAATGGATGGTAGCCTTGTCATTATGGATGGTAGTTCGTTGTTGATATTTTGTTACTCCATTGGATGGTACACTTGTCATTACCGAAAGTAGTTCGTTGATGAAATTTTATTACTCCAATGGATGGTAGCCTTGTCATTACGGAAGGTAGTTCGGTTTTGAGATTGCGTTACTACAATGGATGGTATCCTTGACATTATGGAAGTTAGTTCGTTGTTGAGATTTTGTTACTCTAATGGCTGGTATCCTTGTCATTATGGAAGATAGTTCATTGTTGAGATTTTGTTTCTCCAATAGATGGTAGCCTTGTCATTATGGAAGGTAGTTCATTGTTGATATTGTGTTACTCCAATGGATGGTAACCTTTTCATTATGGAAGGTAGTTCGTTGTTGAGATTTTGTTACTCCAATGGATGGTAGACTTGTCATTATGGAAGGTAGTTCGTTGTTGAGATTTTGTTACTCTAATGGATGGTAGACTTTTCATTATGGAAGGTAGTTCATTGTTGAGATTTTGTTACTCCAATGGATGGTAGCCTTGTGATTATGTAAGGTAGTTCGTTGTTGAAGTTTTGTTACTCCAATGGATGGTAACCTTTTCATTATGGAAGGTAGTTCGTTATTGAGATTTTGTTACATCAATGGATGGTAGACTTGTCATTATGGAAGGTAGTTCATTGTTGAGATTTTGTTACTCTAATAGATGGTAGACTTGTCATTGTGGAAGGTAGTTCGTTGTTGAGATTTTGGTACTCTAATGGATAGTAGCCTTGTCATTATGTAAGGTAGTTCGTTGTTGATGTTTTGTTACTACAATGGATGGTAGCCTTGTCATTATGGAAGGTAGTTCGTTGTTGAGATTCTGTTACTCCAATGGATGGTACCATTGTAATTATGGAAGACTGATTGTTGTTGAGATTTTGTTACCCCAATGGATGATAGCATTTTCATTATGGAAGATAGTTTGTTGTTGAGCTTTTGTTACTCAAATGGATGGTAGCCTTTTTATTATGGAAGGTAGTTCATTGTTGAGATTTTGTTACACCAATGGATGGTAGCCTTGCCATAATGGAAGGTAGTTTGTTGCTGAGATTATGTTACTCCAATGGATGGTACCCTTGTGATTATGGAAGGTAGTTCATTGTTTAGATTTTGTTACTCCAATGGATGGTAGCCTTGTCATTATGGATGATAGTTTTTTGATGAGATTTTGATACTCCATTGGATGGTAGCATTGTCATTACAGAAAGTAGTTCGTTGTTCAGATTTTGTTACTCTAGTATATGGTAGCCTTATCATTATGCAAGGTAGTTCATTGTTGACATTTTGTTACTCCAATTTCTGGTAGCCTTGTCATTATGGAAGGTAGTTTTTTGTTGAGATTTTGTTACTCCAATGGATGGTAGACTTGTCAGTATGGAAGGTAGTTCGTTGTTGAGATTTTTTTACTCCAATGGATGGTAGCCTTGTCATTATGGATGGTAGTTCGTTGTTGATATTTTGTTACTCCATTGGATGGTACACTTGTCATTACCGAAAGTAGTTCGTTGATGAAATTTTGTTACTCCAATGGATGGTTGCCTTGTCATTACAGAAGGTAGTTCGGTTTTGAGATTTCGTTACTACAATGGATGGTATCCTTGTCATTATGGAAGTTAGTTTGTTGTTGAGATTTTGTTACTCTAATGGCTGGTATCCTTGTCATTATGGAAGGTAGTTCATTGTTGAGATTTTGTTTCTCCAATGGATGGTAGCCTTGTCATTATGGAAGGTAGTTCATTGTTGATATTTTGTTACTCCAATGGATGGTAACCTTTTCATTATGGAAGGTAGTTCGTTGTTGAGATTTTGTTACTCTAATGGATGGTAGACTTGTCATTATGGAAGGTAGTTCGTTGTGAGATTTTGTTACTCTAATGGATGGTAGATTTGTCATTATGGAAGGTAGTTCATTGTTGAGATTTTTTTACTCCAATGGATGGTAGCCTTGTGATTATGTAAGGTAGTTCGTTGTTGAAGTTTTGTTACTCCAATGGATGGTAACCTTTTTATTATGGAAGGTAGTTCGTTGTTGAGATTTACTTACATCAATGGATGGTAGACTTGTCATTATGGAAGGTAGTTCGTTGTTTAGATTTTGTTACTCTAATAGATGGTACACTTGTCATTGTGGAAGATAGTTCGTTGTTGAGATTTTGTTACTCTAATGGATAGTAGCCTTGTCATTATGTAAGGTAGTTCGTTGTTGATGTTTTGTTACTCCAATGGATGGTAGACTTGTCATTATGGAAGGTAGTTCGTTGTTGAGATTTTGTTACTCCAAGGGATGGTACCCTTGAAATTATGGAAGGTTGATTGTTGTTGAGATTTTGTTACTCCAATGGATGGTAGCCTTTTCATTATGGAAGATAGTTTGTTGTTGAGCTTTTGTTACTCAAATGGATGGTAGCCTTTTTATTATGGAAGGTAGTTCGTTGTTGAGATTTTTTTACACCAATGGATGGTAGCCTTGCCATAATGGAAGGTAGTTTGTTGCTGAGATTATGTTTCTCCAATGGATGGTAGCCTTGTGATTATGGAAGGTAGTTCATGGTTTAGATTTTGTTACTCCAATGGATGGTAGCCTTGTCATTATGGATGATAGTTTTTTGATGAGATTTTGTTACTCCATTGGATGGTAGCATTGTCATTACAGAAAGTAGTTCGTTGTTCAGATTTTGTTACTCTAATGGATGGTAGCCTTGTCATTATGCAAGGTAGGTCATTGTTGACATTTTGTTACTCCAATTTCTGGTAACCTTGTCATTATGGAAGGTAGTTCTTTGTTGTGATTTTGTTACTCCAATGGATGGTAGACTTGTCATTATGGAAGGTAGTTCGTTGTTGATATTTTGTTACTCCAATGGATGGTAGCCTTGTCATTATGGATGGTAGTTCGTTGTTGATATTTTGTTACTCCATTGGATGGTACCCTTGTCATTACCGAAAGTAGTTCGTTGATAAAATTTTGTTACTCCAATGGATGGTAGCCTTGTCATTACGAAAGGTAGTTCGTTGTTGAGATTTCGTTACTGCAATGGATGGTATCCTTGTCATTATGGAAGTTAGTTCGTTGTTGAGATTTTGTTATTCTAATGGTTGGTATCCTTGTCATTATGGAAGGTAGTTCATTGTTGAGATTTTGTTTCTCCAATGGATGGTAGCCTTGTCATTATGGAAGGTATTTCGTTGTTGATATTTTGTTACACCAATGGATGGTAGCCTTTCCATAATGGAAGGTAGTGTGTTGCTGATATTATGTTACTCTAATGGATGGTATCCTTGTGATTATGGAAGGTAGTTCATTTTTTAGATTTTATTACTCTGATGGATGGTAGCCTTGTCATTATGGAAGGTAGTTCGTTGTTGAGATTTTGTTACACCAATTTATGGTAGACTTGTCATTATAGAAGGTAGTTCGTTGTTGAGATTTTGTTACTCCATTGGATGGTAGCCTTGTCATTAAGGAAGGTAGTTCATTGTTGACATTTTGTTACTCCAATGGATGGTAGCCTTTTCATTATGGAAGGTAGTTCATTGTTGAGATTTTGTTACTCAAATGGATGGTATCCTTGCCATTATGGAAGGTAGTTCGTTGTTGAGATTTTGTTTCTCCAATGGATGGTAGCCTTGTCATTATGGAAGGTAGTTTCTTGTTGAGATTTTATTACTCCAATGCATGGTAGCCTTGCCATTATGGAAGGTAGTTCATTGTTGAGATTTTGTTACTCCAATAGATGGTACCCTTGTAATTATGGAAGGTTGATTGTTGTTGAGATTTTGTTACTCCAATGGATGGTAGCCTTTTCATTATGTAAGATAGTTTGTTGTTGAGCTTTTGTTACTCAAATGGATAGTATCCTTTTTATTATGGAAGGTAGTTCATTATTGAGATTTTGTTACACCAATGGATGGTAGCCTTGTCATAATGGAAGGTAGTTTGTTGTTGAGATTATGTTACTCCAATGGATGGTAGCCTTGTGATTATGGAAGGTAGTTCATTGTTTAGATTTTGTTACTCCAATGGATGGTAGACTTGTCATTATGGAAGGTAGTTCGTTGTTGAGATTTTGTTACTCCAATGGATGGTAGCCTTGTCATTATGGATGGTAGTTCGTTGTTGATATTTTGTTACTCCATTGGATGGTACACTTGTCATTACCGAAAGTAGTTCGTTGATGAAATTTTATTACTCCAATGGATGGTAGCCTTGTCATTACGGAAGGTAGTTCGGTTTTGAGATTGCGTTACTACAATGGATGGTATCCTTGACATTATGGAAGTTAGTTCGTTGTTGAGATTTTGTTACTCTAATGGCTGGTATCCTTGTCATTATGGAAGATAGTTCATTGTTGAGATTTTGTTTCTCCAATAGATGGTAGCCTTGTCATTATGGAAGGTAGTTCATTGTTGATATTGTGTTACTCCAATGGATGGTAACCTTTTCATTATGGAAGGTAGTTCGTTGTTGAGATTTTGTTACTCCAATGGATGGTAGACTTGTCATTATGGAAGGTAGTTCGTTGTTGAGATTTTGTTACTCTAATGGATGGTAGACTTTTCATTATGGAAGGTAGTTCATTGTTGAGATTTTGTTACTCCAATGGATGGTAGCCTTGTGATTATGTAAGGTAGTTCGTTGTTGAAGTTTTGTTACTCCAATGGATGGTAACCTTTTCATTATGGAAGGTAGTTCGTTATTGAGATTTTGTTACATCAATGGATGGTAGACTTGTCATTATGGAAGGTAGTTCATTGTTGAGATTTTGTTACTCTAATAGATGGTAGACTTGTCATTGTGGAAGGTAGTTCGTTGTTGAGATTTTGGTACTCTAATGGATAGTAGCCTTGTCATTATGTAAGGTAGTTCGTTGTTGATGTTTTGTTACTACAATGGATGGTAGCCTTGTCATTATGGAAGGTAGTTCGTTGTTGAGATTCTGTTACTCCAATGGATGGTACCATTGTAATTATGGAAGACTGATTGTTGTTGAGATTTTGTTACCCCAATGGGTGATAGCATTTTCATTATGGAAGATAGTTTGTTGTTGAGCTTTTGTTACTCAAATGGATGGTAGCCTTTTTATTATGGAAGGTAGTTCATTGTTGAGATTTTGTTACACCAATGGATGGTAGCCTTGCCATAATGGAAGGTAGTTTGTTGCTGAGATTATGTTACTCCAATGGATGGTACCCTTGTGATTATGGAAGGTAGTTCATTGTTTAGATTTTGTTACTCCAATGGATGGTAGCCTTGTCATTATGGATGATAGTTTTTTGATGAGATTTTGTTACTCCATTGGATGGTAGCATTGTCATTACAGAAAGTAGTTCGTTGTTCAGATTTTGTTACTCTAGTGGATGGTAGCCTTATCATTATGCAAGGTAGTTCATTGTTGACATTTTGTTACTCCAATTTCTGGTAGCCTTGTCATTATGGAAGGTAGTTTTTTGTTGAGATTTTGTTACTCCAATGGATGGTAGACTTGTCATTATGGAAGGTAGTTCGTTGTTGAGATTTTTTTACTCCAATGGATGGTAGCCTTGTCATTATGGATGGTAGTTCGTTGTTGATATTTTGTTACTCCATTGGATGGTACACTTGTCATTACCGAAAGTAGTTCGTTGATGAAATTTTGTTACTCCAATGGATGGTTGCCTTGTCATTACAGAAGGTAGTTCGGTTTTGAGATTTCGTTACTACAATGGATGGTATCCTTGTCATTATGGAAGTTAGTTTGTTGTTGAGATTTTGTTACTCTAATGGCTGGTATCCTTGTCATTATGGAAGGTAGTTCATTGTTGAGATTTTGTTTCTCCAATGGATGGTAGCCTTGTCATTATGGAAGGTAGTTCATTGTTGATATTTTGTTACTCCAATGGATGGTAATCTTTTCATTATGGAAGGTAGTTCGTTGTTGAGATTTTGTTACTCTAATGGATGGTAGACTTGTCATTATGGAAGGTAGTTCGTTGTGAGATTTTGTTACTCTAATGGATGGTAGATTTGTCATTATGGAAGGTAGTTCATTGTTGAGATTTTTTTACTCCAATGGATGGTAGCCTTGTGATTATGTAAGGTAGTTCGTTGTTGAAGTTTTGTTACTCCAATGGATGGTAACCTTTTTATTATGGAAGGTAGTTCGTTGTTGAGATTTACTTACATCAATGGATGGTAGACTTGTCATTATGGAAGGTAGTTCGTTGTTTAGATTTTGTTACTCTAATAGATGGTACACTTGTCATTGTGGAAGATAGTTCGTTGTTGAGATTTTGTTACTCTAATGGATAGTAGCCTTGTCATTATGTAAGGTAGTTCGTTGTTGATGTTTTGTTACTCCAATGGATGGTAGACTTGTCATTATGGAAGGTAGTTCGTTGTTGAGATTTTGTTACTCCAAGGGATGGTACCCTTGAAATTATGGAAGATAGTTTGTTGTTGAGCTTTTGTTACTCAAATGGATGGTAGCCTTTTTATTATGGAAGGTAGTTCGTTGTTGAGATTTTTTTACACCAATGGATGGTAGCCTTGCCATAATGGAAGGTAGTTTGTTGCTGAGATTATGTTTCTCCAATGGATGGTAGCCTTGTGATTATGGAAGGTAGTTCATGGTTTAGATTTTGTTACTCCAATGGATGGTAGCCTTGTCATTATGGATGATAGTTTTTTGATGAGATTTTGTTACTCCATTGGATGGTAGCATTGTCATTACAGAAAGTAGTTCGTTGTTCAGATTTTGTTACTCTAATGGATGGTAGCCTTGTCATTATGCAAGGTAGGTCATTGTTGACATTTTGTTACTCCAATTTCTGGTAACCTTGTCATTATGGAAGGTAGTTCTTTGTTGTGATTTTGTTACTCCAATGGATGGTAGACTTGTCATTATGGAAGGTAGTTCGTTGTTGATATTTTGTTACTCCAATGGATGGTAGCCTTGTCATTATGGATGGTAGTTCGTTGTTGATATTTTGTTACTCCATTGGATGGTACCCTTGTCATTACCGAAAGTAGTTCGTTGATAAAATTTTGTTACTCCAATGGATGGTAGCCTTGTCATTACGAAAGGTAGTTCGTTGTTGAGATTTCGTTACTGCAATGGATGGTATCCTTGTCATTATGGAAGTTAGTTCGTTGTTGAGATTTTGTTATTCTAATGGTTGGTATCCTTGTCATTATGGAAGGTAGTTCATTGTTGAGATTTTGTTTCTCCAATGGATGGTAGCCTTGTCATTATGGAAGGTATTTCGTTGTTGATATTTTGTTACACCAATGGATGGTAGCCTTTCCATAATGGAAGGTAGTGTGTTGCTGATATTATGTTACTCTAATGGATGGTATCCTTGTGATTATGGAAGGTAGTTCATTTTTTAGATTTTATTACTCTGATGGATGGTAGCCTTGTCATTATGGAAGGTAGTTCGTTGTTGAGATTTTGTTACACCAATTTATGGTAGACTTGTCATTATAGAAGGTAGTTCGTTGTTGATATTTTGTTACTCTAATGGATGGTAGACTTGTCATTGTGGAAGGTAGTTCGTTGTTGAGATTTTGTTACTCTAAGGGATAGTAGCCTTGTCATTATGTAAGGTAGTTCGTTGTTGATGTTTTGTTACTCCAATGGATGGTAGCCTTTTCATTATGGAAGATAGTTTATTATTGAGCTTTTGTTACTCAAATGGATGTTAGCCTTTTTATTATGGAAGGGAGTTCGTTGTTGATATTTTGTTACACTAATGGATGGTAGCCTTGCCATAATGGAAGGTAGTTTGTTGCTGAGATTATGTTACTCCAATGGATGGTAGCCTTTTCATTATGGAAGGTAGTTCATTGTTGAGATTTTGTTACTCAAATGGATGGTATCCTTGCCATTATGGAAGGTAGTTTGTTGTTGAGACTTTGTTTCTCCAATGCATGGTAGCCTTGTCATTATGGAAGGTAGTTTCTTGTTGAGATTTTATTACTCCAATGGATGGTAGCCTTGCCATTATGGAAGGTAGTTCGTTGTTGAGATTTTGTTACTCCAATAGATGGTACCCTTGTAATTATGGAAGGTTGATTGTTGTTGAGATTTTGTTACTCCAATGGATGGTAGCCTTTTCATTATGTAAGATAGTTTGTTGTTGAGCTTTTGTTACTCAAATGGATAGTAGCCTTTTTATTATGGAAGGTAGTTCGTTGTTGAGATTTTGTTACACCAATGGATGGTAGCCTTGTCATAATGGAAGGTAGTTTGTTGTTGAGATTATGCTACTCCAATGGATGGTAGCCTTGTTATTATGGAAGGTAGTTCATTGTTTAGATTTTGTTACTCCAATGGATGGTAGCCTTGTCATTATGGATGATAGTTTTTTGATGAGATTTTGTTACTCCATTGGATGGTAGCATTGTCATTACAGAAAGTAGTTCATTGTTCAGATTTTGTTACTCTATGTGATGGTAGCCTTATCATTATGCAAGGTAGTTCATTGTTGACATTTTGTTACTCCAATTTCTGGTAGCCTTGTCATTATGGAAGGTAGTTTTTTGTTGAGATTTTGTTACTCCGATGGATGGTAGACTTGTCATTATGGAAGGTAGTTCATTGTTGAGATTTTGTTACTCCAATGGATGGTAGCCTTGTCATTATGGATGTTAGCCTTGTCATTATGGATGGTAGTTCGTTGTTGATATTTTGTTACTCCATTGGATGGTACACTTGTCATTACCGAAAGTAGTTCGTTGATGAAATTTTATTACTCTAATGGATGGTAGCCTTGTCATTACGGAAGGTAGTTCGGTTTTGAGATTTCGTTACTACAATGGATGGTATCCTTGTCATTATGGAAGTTAGTTCGTTGTTGAGATTTTGTTACTCTAATGGCTGGTATCCTTGTCATTATGGAAGATAGTTCATTGTTGAGATTTTGTTTCTCCAATGGATGGTAGCCTTGTCATTATGGAAGGTAGTTCATTGTTGATATTTTGTTACTCCAATGGATGGAAACCTTTTCATTATGGAAGGTAGTTCGTTGTTGAGATTTTGTTACTCCAATGGATGGTAGACTTGTCATTATGGAAGGTAGTTCGTTGTTGAGATTTTGTTAGTCTAATGGATGGTAGACTTTTCATTATGGAAGGTAGTTCATTGTTGAGATTTTGTTACTCCAATGGATGGTAGCCTTGTGATTATGTAAGGTAGTTCGTTGTTGAAGTTTTGTTACTCCAATGGATGGTAACCTTTTCATTATGGAAGGTAGTTCGTTGTTGAGATTTTGTTACATCAATGGATGGTAGACTTGTCATTATGGAAGGTAGTTCGTTGTTGAGATTTTGTTACTCTAATGGATAGTAGCCTTGTCATTATGTAAGGTAGTTCAATGTTGATGTTTTGTTACTACAATGGATGGTAGCCTTGTCATTATGGAAGGTAGTTCGTTGTTGAGATTTTGTTACTCCAATGGATGGTACCCTTGTAATTATGGAAGGCTGATTGTTGTTGAGATTTTGTTACCCCAATGGATGATAGCATTTTCATTATTGAAGATAGTTTGTTGTTGAGCTTTTGTTACTCAAATGGATGGTAGCCTTTTTATTATGGAAGGTAGTTCATTGTTGAGATTTTGTTACACCAATGGATGGTAGCCTTGCCATAATGGAAGGTAGTTTGTTGCTGAGTATATGTTACTCCAATGGATGGTACCCTTGTGATTATGGAAGGTAGTTCATTGTTTAGATTTTGTTACTCCAATGTATGGTAGCCTTGTCATTATGGATGATAGTTTTTTGATGAGATTTTGTTACTCCATTGGATGGTAGCATTGTCATTAGAGAAAGTAGTTCGTTGTTCAGATTTTGTTAATCTAGTGGATGGTAGCCTTATCATTATGCAAGGTAGTTCATTGTTGACATTTTGTTACTCCAATTTCTGGTAGCCTTGTCATTATGGAAGGTAGTTTTTTGTTGAGATTTTGTTACTCCAATGGATGGTAGACTTGTCATTATGGAAGGTAGTTCGTTGTTGAGATTTTGTTACTCCAATGGATGGTAGCCTTGTCATTATGGATGGTAGTTCGTTGTTGATATTTTGTTACTTCATTGGATGGTACATTTTTCATTACCGAAAGTAGTTCGTTGATGAAATTTTGTTACTCCAATGGATGGTTGCCTTGTCATTACGGAAGGTAGTTCGGTTTTGAGATTTCGTTACTATAATGGATGGTATCCTTATCATTATGGTAGTTAGTTCGTTGTTGAGATTTTGTTACTCTAATGGCTGGTATCCTTGTCATTATGGAAGGTAGTTCATTGTTGAGATTTTGTTTCTCCAATGGATGGTAGCCTTGTCATTATGGAAGGTAGTTCATTGTTGATATTTTGTTACTCCAATGGATGGTAACCTTTTCATTATGGAAGGTAGTTCGTTGTTGAGATTTTGTTACTCTAATGGATGGTAGACTTGTCATTATGGAAGGTAGTTCGTTGTGAGATTTTGTTACTCTAATGGATGGTAGACTTGGCATTATGGAAGGTAGTTCATTGTTGAGATTTTTTTACTCCAATGGATGGTAGCCTTGTGATTATGTAAGGTAGTTCGTTGTTGAAGTTTTGTTACTCCAATGGATGGTAACCTCTTTATTATGGAAGGTAGTTCGTTGTTGAGATTTAGTTACATCAATGGATGGTAGACTTGTCATTATGGAAGGTAGTTTGTTGTTTAGATTTTGTTACTCTAATAGATGGTAGACTTGTCATTGTGGAAGGTAGTTCGTTGTTGAGATTTTGTTACTCTAATGGATAGTAGCCTTGTCATTATGTAAGGTAGTTCGTTGTTGATGTTTTGTTACTCCAATGGATGGTAGCCTTGTCATTATGGAAGGTAGTTCATTGTTGAGATTTTGTTACTCCAATGGATGGTACCCTTGAAATTATGGAAGGTTGATTGTTGTTGAGATTTTGTTACTCCAATGGATGGTAGCCTTTTCATTATGGAAGATAGTTTGTTGTTGAGCTTTTGTTACTCAAATGGATGGTAGCCTTTTTATTATGGAAGGTAGTTCGTTGTTGAGATTTTGTTACACCAATGGATGGTAGCCTTGCCATAATGGAAGGTAGTTTGTTGCTGAGATTATGTTTCTCCAATGGATGGTAGCCTTGTGATTATGGAAGGTAGTTCATTGTTTAGATTTTGTTACTCCAATGGATGGTAGCCTTGTCATTATGGATGATAGTTCGTTGTTGAGATTTTGTTACACCAATTTATGGTAGGCTTTTCATTACGGAAGGTGGTTCATTGTTGAGATTTTGTTAATCCAATGGATGGTATTCGTGTCATTACGGAAGGTAGTTCGTTGTTGAGATTTTGTTAATCCAATGGATGGTATTCGTGTCATTACGGAAGGTAGTTCGTTGTTGAGATTTTGTTACTCCATTGGATGGTAGCCTTGTCATTATGGAAGGTAGTTCGTTGTTGAGATTTTGTTACTCCAATGGATGGTAGCGTTTTCATTATGGAAGGTAGTTCGTTGTTGAGATTTTGTTACTCAAATGGATGGTATCCTTGCCATTATGGAAAGTAGTTAGTTGTTGAGATTTTGTTTCTCCAATGGATGGTAGCCTTGTCATTATGGAAGGTAGTTTCTTGTTGAGAATTTATTACTCCAATGGATGGTAGCCTTGTCATTATGGAAGGTAGTTCGTTGTTGTGATTTTGTTACTCCAATGGATGGTAGCCTTTTCATTATGGAAGATAGTTTGTTGTTGAGCTTTTGTTACTCAAATGGATGGTAGCCTTTTTATTATGGAAGGTAGTTCGTTGTTGAGATTATGTTACACCAATGGATGGTAGCCTTGTCATAATGGAAGGTAGTTTGTTGCTGAGATTATGTTACTCCAATGGATGGTAGCCTTGTGATTATGGAAGGTAGTTCATTGTTTAGATTTTGTTACTCCAATGGATGGTAGCCTTGTCATTATGGATGATAGTTTTTTGATGAGATTTTGTTACTCCATTGGATGGTAGCATTGTCATTACAGAAAGTAGTTCGTTGTTAAGATTTTGTTACTCTACTGGATGGTAGCCTCGTCATTATGCAAGGAAGTTCATTGTTGACATTTTGTTACTCCAATTTCTGGTAGCCTTGTCATTATGGAAGGTAGTTTTTTGTTGATATTTTGTTACTCCAATGGATGGTAGACTTGTCATTATGGAAGGTAGTTCGTTGTTGAGATTTTGTTACTCCAATGGATGGTTGCCTTGTCGTTATGGATGGTAGTTCGTTGTTGATATTTTGTTACTCCATTGGATGGTACCCTTGTCATTACCGAAAGTAGTTCGTTGATGAAATTTTGTTACTCCAATGGATGGTAGCCTTGTCATTACGAAAGGTAGTTCGTTGTTGAGATTTCATTACTGCAATGGATGGTATCCTTATCATTATGGAAGTTAGTTCGTTGTTGAGATTTTGTTAATCTAATGGCTGGTATTCTTGTCATTATGGAAGGTAGTTCATTGTTGAGATTTTGTTTCTTCAATGGATGGTAGCCTTGTCATTATAGAAGGTAGTTCGTTGTTGATTTTTTGTTACTCCAATGCATGGTAACCTTTTCATTATGGAAGGTAGTTCGTTGTTGAGATTTTGTTACTCCAATGGATGGTAGCCTTGTCATTATGCAAGGTAGTTCATTGTTGACATTTTCTTACTCCAATTTCTGGTAGCCTTGTCATTATGGAAGGTAGTTCGTTGTTGAGATTTTGTTACTCCAATGGATAGTAGACTTGTCATTATGGAAGGTAGTTTGTTGTTGAGATTTTGTTACACCAATTTATGGTAGGCTTGTCATTATGGAAGGTGGTTCATTGTTGAGATTTTGGTAATCCAATTGATGGTATTCGTGTCACTATGGAAGGTAGTTCGTTGTTGAGATTTTGTTACTCCATTGGATGGTAGCCTTGTCATTATGGAAGGTAGTTCTCTTTTGACATTTTGTTACTCCAATGGATGGTATCCTTTTCATTATGGAAGGTAGTTCGTTGTTGAGATTTTGGTACTCAAATGGATGGTATCCTTGCCATTACGGATGGTAGTTCGTTGTTAAGATTTTGTTTCTCCAATGGATGGTAGCCTTGTCATTATGGAAGGTAGTTTCTTGTTGAGATTTTATTACTCCAATGGATGGTAGCCTTCCCATTATGGGAGGTAGTTCGTTGTTGCGATTTTGTTACTCCAATGGATGGTACCCTTGTAATTATGGAAGGTTGATTGTTGTTGAGATTTTGTTACTCCAATGGATGGTAGCCTTTTCATTATGGAAGATAGTTTGTTGTTGAGCTTTTGTTACTCAAATGGATGGTAGCCTTTTTATTATGGATGGTAGTTCGTTGTTGAGATTTTGTTACACCAATGGATTATAGCCTTGTCATAATGGAAGGTAGTTTGTTGCTGAGATTATATTACTCCAATGGATGGTAGCCTTGTGATTATAGAAGGTAGTTCATTGTTTAGATTTTGTTTCTCCAATGGATGGTAGCCTTGTCATTATGGATGATAGTTTTTTGATGAGATTTTGTTACTCCATTGGATGGTAGCATTGTCATTACAGAAAGTAGTTCGTTGTTAAGATTTTGTTACTCTACTGGATGGTAGCCTCGTCATTATGCAAGGTAGTTCATTGTTGACATTTTGTTACTCCAATTTCTGGTAGCCTTGTCATTATGGAAGGTAGTTTTTTGTTGATATTTTGTTACTCCAATGGATGGTAGACTTGTCATTATGGAAGGTAGTTCGTTGTTGAGATTTTGTTACTCCAATGGATGGTAGCCTTGTCGTTATGGATGGTAGTTCGTTGTTGATATTTTGTTACTCCATTGGATGGTACCCTTGTCATTACCGAAAGTAGTTCGTTGATGAAATTTTGTTACTCCAATGGATGGTAGCCTTGTCATTACGGAAGGTAGTTCGTTGTTGAGATTTCATTACTGCAATGGATGGTATCCTTATCATTATGGAAGTTAGTTCGTTGTTGAGATTTTGTTAATCTAATGGCTGGTATTCTTGTCATTATGGAAGGTAGTTCATTGTTGAGATTTTGTTTCTTCAATGGATGGTAGCCTTGTCATTATAGAAGGTAGTTCGTTGTTGATTTTTTGTTACTCCAATGGATGGTAACCTTTTCATTATGGAAGGTAGTTTGTTGTTGAGATTTTGTTACTCCAATGGATGGTAGCCTTGTCATTATGCAAGGTAGTTCATTGTTGACATTTTGTTACTCCAATTTCTGGTAGCCTTGTCATTATGGAAGGTAGTTCGTTGTTGAGATTTTGTTACTCCAATGGATGGTAGACTTGTCATTATGGAAGGTAGTTTGTTGTTGAGATTTTGTTACACCAATTTATGGTAGGCTTGTCATTATGGAAGGTGGTTCATTGTTGAGATTTTGGTAATCCAATTGATGGTATTCGTGTCACTATGGAAGGTAGTTCGTTGTTGAGATTTTGTTACTCCATTGGATGGTAGCCTTGTCATTATGGAAGGTAGTTCTCTTTTGACATTTTGTTACTCCAATGGATGGTATCCTTTTCATTATGGAAGGTAGTTCGTTGTTGAGATTTTGGTACTCAAATGGATGGTATCCTTGCCATTACGAATGGTAGTTCGTTGTTGAGATTTTGTTTCTCCAATGGATGGTAGCCTTGTCATTATGGAAGGTAGTTTCTTGTTGAGATTTTATTACTCCAATGGATGGTAGCCTTCCCATTATGGGAGGTAGTTCGTTGTTGCGATTTTGTTACTCCAATGGATGGTACCCTTGTAATTATGGAAGGTTGATTGTTGTTGAGATTTTGTTACTCCAATGGATGGTAGCCTTTTCATTATGGAAGATAGTTTGTTGTTGAGCTTTTGTTACTCAAATGGATGGTAGCCTTTTTATTATGGATGGTAGTTCGTTGTTGAGATTTTGTTACACCAATGGATTATAGCCTTGTCATAATGGAAGGTAGTTTGTTGCTGAGATTATATTACTCCAATGGATGGTAGCCTTGTGATTATAGAAGGTAGTTCATTGTTTAGATTTTGTTTCTCCAATGGATGGTAGCCTTGTCATTATGGATGATAGTTTTTTGATGAGATTTTGTTACTCCATTGGATGGTAGCATTGTCATTACAGAAAGTAGTTCGTTGTTAAGATTTTGTTACTCTACTGGATGGTAGCCTCGTCATTATGCAAGGTAGTTCATTGTTGACATTTTGTTACTCCAATTTCTGGTAGCCTTGTCATTATGGAAGGTAGTTTTTTGTTGATATTTTGTTACTCCAATGGATGGTAGACTTGTCATTATGGAAGGTAGTTCGTTGTTGAGATTTTGTTACTCCAATGGATGGTAGCCTTGTCGTTATGGATGGTAGTTCGTTGTTGATATTTTGTTACTCCATTGGATGGTACCCTTGTCATTACCGAAAGTAGTTCGTTGATGAAATTTTGTTACTCCAATGGATGGTAGCCTTGTCATTACGGAAGGTAGTTCGTTGTTGAGATTTCGTTACTGCAATGGATGGTATCCTTGTCATTATGGAAGTTAGTTCGTTGTTGAGATTTTGTTAATCTAATGGCTGGTATTCTTGTCATTATGGAAGGTAGTTCATTGTTGAGATTTTGTTTCTCCAATGGATGGTAGCCTTGTCATTATAGAAGGTAGTTCGTTGTTGATATTTTGTTACTCCAATGGATGGTAACCTTTTCATTATGGAAGGTAGTTCGTTGTTGAGATTTTGTTACTCCAATGGATGGTAGCCTTGTCATTATGCAAGGTAGTTCATTGTTGACATTTTGTTACTCCAATTTCTGGTAACCTTGTCATTATGGAAGGTAGTTTGTTGTTGAGATTTTGTTACTCCAACGGATGGTAGACTTGTCATTATGGAAGGTAGTTTGTTGTTGAGATTTTGTTACTCCAATGGATGGTAGACTTGTCATTATGGAAGGAAGTTTGTTGTTGTGATTTTGTTACTCTAATGGATGGTAGCCTTGTCATTATGGAAGGTAGTTTTTTGTTGAGATTTTGTTATTCCAATGGATGGTAGACTTGTCATTATGGAAGGTAGTTCGTTGTTGAGATTTTGGTACTCCAATGGATGGTAACCTTGTCAATATGGATGGTAGTTCGTTGTTGATATTTTGTTACTCCATTGGATGGTACCCTTGTCATTACCGAAAGTAGTTCGTTGTTGAAATTTTGTTACTCCAATGGATGGTAGCCTTGTCATTACGAAAGGTAGTTCGTTGTTGAGATTACGTTACTGCAATGGATGGTATCCTTGTCATTATGGAAGGTAGTTCGTTGTTTAGATTTTGTTACTCTTATGGCTGGTATCCTTGTCATTATAGAAGGTAGTTCATTGTTGAGATTTTGTTTACCCAATGGATGGTAGCCTTGTCATTATGGAAGGTAGTTCGTTGTTGATATTTTGTTACTCCAATGGATGGTAACCTTTTCATTACAGAAGGTAGTTTGTTGTTGAGATTTTGTTACTCCAATGGATGGTAGACTTGTCATTATGGAAGGTAGTTCGTTGTTGAGATTTTGTTACTCTAATGGATGGTAGACTTTCATTATGTAAGGTAGTTCATTGTTGAAATTTTGTTACTCCAATGGATGGTAACCTTTTCATTATGGAAGGTAGTTCGTTGTTGAGATTTTGTTACTCAAATGGATGGTAGACTTGTCATTATGGAAGGTAGTTCGTTGTTGATATTTTGTTACTCCAATGGATGGTAACCTTTTCATTATGGAAGGTAGTTCGTTGTTGAGATTTTGTTACTCTAATGGATGGTAGACTTGTCATTATGGAAGGTAGTTCATTGTTAAGATTTTGTTACTCCAATGGATGGTAACCTTTTCTTTATGGAAGGTAATTCGTTGTTGAGATTTTGTTACGTCAATGGATGGTAGACTTGTCATTATGGAAGGTAGTTCGTTGTTGAGATTTTGTTAATCTAATGGATGGTAGACTTGTCATTGTGGAAGGTAGTTTGTTGTTGAGATTTTGTTACTCTAATAGATAGTAGCCTTGTCATTGTGTAAGGTAGTTCGTTGTTGATGATTTGTTACTCCAATGGATGGTAGCCTTGTCATTATGGAAGGTAGTTCGTTATTGAGATTTTGTTACTCCATTGGATGATGGCCTTGTCATTATGGAGGGTAGTTCGTTGTTGAGATTTTGTTACACCAATTTATGGTAGGCTTGTCATTATGGAAGGTGGTTCATTGTTGAGATTTTGGTAATCCAATGGATGGTATTCGTGTCATTATGGAAGGTAGTTCGTTGTTGAGATTTTGTTACTCCATTGGATGGTAGCCTTGTCATTATGGAAGGTAGTTCATTGTTGACATTTTGTTACTCCAATGGATGGTAGCCTTTTCATTATGGAAGGTAGTTCGTTGTTGAGATTTTGTTACTCCAATGGATGGTAGCCTTGTCATTATGTAAGGTAGTTCGTTGTTGAAGTTTTGTTACTCCAATGGATGGTAACCTTTTCATTATGGAAGGTAATTCGTTGTTGAGATTTTGTTACGTCAATGGATGGTAGACTTGTCATTATGGTAGGTAGTTCGTTGTTGAGATTTTGTTAATCTAATGGATGGTAGACTTGTCATTGTGGAAGGTAGTTCGTTGTTGAGATTTTGTTACTCTAATAGATAGTAGCCTTGTCATTGTGTAAGGTAGTTCGTTGTTGATATTTTGTTACTCCAGTGGATGGTAGCCTTGTCATTATGGAAGGTAGTTCGTTATTGAGATTTTGTTACTCCATTGGATGATAGCCTTGTCATTATGGAGGGTAGTTCGTTGTTGAGATTTTGTTACACCAATTTATGGTAGGCTTGTCATTATGGAAGGTGGTTCATTGTTGAGATTTTGGTAATCCAATGGATGGTATTCGTGTCATTATGGAAGGTAGTTCTTTGTTGAGATTTTGTTACTCCATTGGATGGTAGCCTTGTCATTATGGAAGGTAGTTCATTGTTGACATTTTGTTACTCCAATGGATGGTAGCCTTTTCATTATGGAAGGTAGTTCGTTGTTGAGATTTTGTTACTCCAATGGATGGTAGCCTTGTCATTATGTAAGGTAGTTTGTTGTTGAAGTTTTGTTACTCCAATGGATGGTAACCTTTTCATTATGGAAGGTAATTCGTTGTTGAGATTTTGTTACGTCAATGGATGGTAGACTTGTCATTATGGAAGGTAGTTCGTTGTTGAGATTTTGTTAATCTAATGGATGGTAGACTTGTCATTGTGGAAGGTAGTTTGTTGTTGAGATTTTGTTACTCTAATAGATAGTAGCCTTGTCATTGTGTAAGGTAGTTCGTTGTTGATGATTTGTTACTCCAATGGATGGTAGCCTTGTCATTATGGAAGGTAGTTCGTTATTGAGATTTTGTTACTCCATTGGATGATGGCCTTGTCATTATGGAGGGTAGTTCGTTGTTGAGATTTTGTTACACCAATTTATGGTAGGCTTGTCATTATGGAAGGTGGTTCATTGTTGAGATTTTGGTAATCCAATGGATGGTATTCGTGTCATTATGGAAGGTAGTTCGTTGTTGAGATTTTGTTACTCCATTGGATGGTAGCCTTGTCATTATGGAAGGTAGTTCATTGTTGACATTTTGTTACTCCAATGGATGGTAGCCTTTTCATTATGGAAGGTAGTTCGTTGTTGAGATTTTGTTACTCCAATGGATGGTAGCCTTGTCATTATGTAAGGTAGTTCGTTGTTGAAGTTTTGTTACTCCAATGGATGGTAACCTTTTCATTATGGAAGGTAATTCGTTGTTGAGATTTTGTTACGTCAATGGATGGTAGACTTGTCATTATGGTAGGTAGTTCGTTGTTGAGATTTTGTTAATCTAATGGATGGTAGACTTGTCATTGTGGAAGGTAGTTCGTTGTTGAGATTTTGTTACTCTAATAGATAGTAGCCTTGTCATTGTGTAAGGTAGTTCGTTGTTGATATTTTGTTACTCCAGTGGATGGTAGCCTTGTCATTATGGAAGGTAGTTCGTTATTGAGATTTTGTTACTCCATTGGATGATAGCCTTGTCATTATGGAGGGTAGTTCGTTGTTGAGATTTTGTTACACCAATTTATGGTAGGCTTGTCATTATGGAAGGTGGTTCATTGTTGAGATTTTGGTAATCCAATGGATGGTATTCGTGTCATTATGGAAGGTAGTTCTTTGTTGAGATTTTGTTACTCCATTGGATGGTAGCCTTGTCATTATGGAAGGTAGTTCATTGTTGACATTTTGTTACTCCAATGGATGGTAGCCTTTTCATTATGGAAGGTAGTTCGTTGTTGACATTTTGTTACTCAAATGGATGGTATCCTTGCCATTACGGAAGGTAGTTCGTTGTTGAGATTTTGTTTCTCCAATGGATGGTAGCCTTGTCATTATGGAAGGTAGTTTCTTGTTGAGATTTTATTACTCCAATGGATGGTAGCCTTGCCATTATGGAAGGTTGATTGTTGTTGAGATTTTGTTACTCCAATGGATGGTAGCCTTTTCATTATGGAAGATAGTTTGTTGTTGAGCTTTTGTTACTCAAATGGATGGTAGCCTTTCTATTATGGATGGTAGTTCGTTGTTGAGATTTTGTTACACCAATGGATTGTAGCCTTCTCATAATGGAAGGTAGTTTGTTGCTGAGATTATGTTACTCCAATGGATGGTAGCCTTGTGATTATAGAAGGTAGTTCATTGTTTAGGTTTTGTTACTCCAATGGATGGTAGCCTTGTCATTATGGATGATAGTTTTTTGATGAGATTTTGTTACTCCATTGGATGGTAGCATTGTCATTACAGAAAGTAGTTCGTTGTTCAGATTTTGTTACTCTAATGGATGGTAGCCTCGTCATTATGTAAGGTAGTTCATTGTTGACATTTTGTTACTCCAATTTCTGGTAGCCTTGTCATTATGGAAGGTAGTTTTTTGTTGAGATTTTGTTACTCCAATGGATGGTAGACTTGTCATTATGGAAGGTAGTTCGTTGTTGAGATTTTGTTACTCCAATGGATGGTAGCCTTGTCATTATGGATGGTAGTTCGTTGTTGATATTTTGTTACTCCATTGGATGGTACCCTTGTCATTACCGAAAGTAGTTCGTTGTTGAAATTTTGTTACTCCAATGGATGGTAGCCTTGTCATTACGTAAGGTAGTTCGTTGTTGAGATTTCGTTACTGTAATGGATGGTATCCTTGTCATTATGGAAGGTAGTTCGTTATTGAGATTGGGTTACTCTAATGGCTGGTATTCTTGTCATTATGGAAGGTAGTTCATTGTTGACACTTTTTTTCTCCAATGGATGGTAGTCTTGTCATTATGGAATGTAGTTCGTTGTTGATATTTTGTTACTCCAATGGATGGTAACCTTTCCATTATGGAAGGTAGTTCATTGTTGAGATTTTGTTACTCCAATGGATGGTAGCCTTGTCATTATGCAAGGTAGTTCATTGATGACATTTTGTTACTCCAATTTCTGGTAGCCTTCTCATTATGGAAGGTAGTTCGTTGTAGAAATTTTGTTACTCCAATGGATGGTAGACTTGTCATTATGGAAGGTAGTTTGTTGTTGAGATTTTGTTACTCCAATGGATGGTAGACTTGTCATTATGGAAGGAAGTTCGTTGTTGATATTTTGATACTCTAATGGATGGTAGCCTTGTCATTATAGAAGGTAGTTTTTTGTTGAGATTTTGTTACTCCAATGGATGGTAGACTTGTCATTATGAAGGTAGTTCGTTGTTGAGATTTTGTTACTCCAATGGATGGTAACCTTGTTAATATGGATGGTAGTTCGTTGTTGATATTTTGTTACTCCATTGGATGGTACCCTTGTCATTACCGAAAGTAGTTCATTGTTGAAATTTTGTTACTCCAATGGATGGTAGTCTTGTCATTAGGGAAGGTAGTTCGTTGTTGAGATTTTGTTACTGCAATGGATGGTATCCTTGTAATTATGGAAGGTAGTTTGTTGTTGAGATTTTGTCACTCTAATGGCTGGTATCCTTGTCATTATGGAAGGTGGTTCATTGTTGAGATTTTGTTTCTCCAATGGTTGGTAGCCTTGTCATTATGGAAGGTAGTTCGTTGTGGATATTTTGTTACTCCAATGGATGGTAGCCTTGTCATTATGGAAGGTAGTTCGTTATTGAGATTTTGTTACTCCATTGGATGATGGCCTTGTCATTATGGAGGGTAGTTCGTTGTTGAGATTTTGTTACACCAATTTATGGTAGGCTTGTCATTATGGAAGGTGGTTCATTGTTGAGATTTTGGTAATCCAATGGATGGTATTCGTGTCATTATGGAAGGTAGTTCGTTGTTGAGATTTTGTTACTCCATTGGATGGTAGCCTTGTCATTATGGAAGGTAGTTCATTGTTGACATTTTGTTACTCCAATGGATGGTAGCCTTTTCATTATGGAAGGTAGTTCGTTGTTGAGATTTTGTTACTCCAATGGATGGTAGCCTTGTCATTATGTAAGGTAGTTCGTTGTTGAAGTTTTGTTACTCCAATGGATGGTAACCTTTTCATTATGGAAGGTAATTCGTTGTTGAGATTTTGTTACGTCAATGGATGGTAGACTTGTCATTATGGTAGGTAGTTCGTTGTTGAGATTTTGTTAATCTAATGGATGGTAGACTTGTCATTGTGGAAGGTAGTTCGTTGTTGAGATTTTGTTACTCTAATAGATAGTAGCCTTGTCATTGTGTAAGGTAGTTCGTTGTTGATATTTTGTTACTCCAGTGGATGGTAGCCTTGTCATTATGGAAGGTAGTTCGTTATTGAGATTTTGTTACTCCATTGGATGATAGCCTTGTCATTATGGAGGGTAGTTCGTTGTTGAGATTTTGTTACACCAATTTATGGTAGGCTTGTCATTATGGAAGGTGGTTCATTGTTGAGATTTTGGTAATCCAATGGATGGTATTCGTGTCATTATGGAAGGTAGTTCTTTGTTGAGATTTTGTTACTCCATTGGATGGTAGCCTTGTCATTATGGAAGGTAGTTCATTGTTGACATTTTGTTACTCCAATGGATGGTAGCCTTTTCATTATGGAAGGTAGTTCGTTGTTGACATTTTGTTACTCAAATGGATGGTATCCTTGCCATTACGGAAGGTAGTTCGTTGTTGAGATTTTGTTTCTCCAATGGATGGTAGCCTTGTCATTATGGAAGGTAGTTTCTTGTTGAGATTTTATTACTCCAATGGATGGTAGCCTTGCCATTATGGAAGGTTGATTGTTGTTGAGATTTTGTTACTCCAATGGATGGTAGCCTTTTCATTATGGAAGATAGTTTGTTGTTGAGCTTTTGTTACTCAAATGGATGGTAGCCTTTCTATTATGGATGGTAGTTCGTTGTTGAGATTTTGTTACACCAATGGATTGTAGCCTTCTCATAATGGAAGGTAGTTTGTTGCTGAGATTATGTTACTCCAATGGATGGTAGCCTTGTGATTATAGAAGGTAGTTCATTGTTTAGGTTTTGTTACTCCAATGGATGGTAGCCTTGTCATTATGGATGATAGTTTTTTGATGAGATTTTGTTACTCCATTGGATGGTAGCATTGTCATTACAGAAAGTAGTTCGTTGTTCAGATTTTGTTACTCTAATGGATGGTAGCCTCGTCATTATGTAAGGTAGTTCATTGTTGACATTTTGTTACTCCAATTTCTGGTAGCCTTGTCATTATGGAAGGTAGTTTTTTGTTGAGATTTTGTTACTCCAATGGATGGTAGACTTGTCATTATGGAAGGTAGTTCGTTGTTGAGATTTTGTTACTCCAATGGATGGTAGCCTTGTCATTATGGATGGTAGTTCGTTGTTGATATTTTGTTACTCCATTGGATGGTACCCTTGTCATTACCGAAAGTAGTTCGTTGTTGAAATTTTGTTACTCCAATGGATGGTAGCCTTGTCATTACGTAAGGTAGTTCGTTGTTGAGATTTCGTTACTGTAATGGATGGTATCCTTGTCATTATGGAAGGTAGTTCGTTATTGAGATTGGGTTACTCTAATGGCTGGTATTCTTGTCATTATGGAAGGTAGTTCATTGTTGACACTTTTTTTCTCCAATGGATGGTAGTCTTGTCATTATGGAATGTAGTTCGTTGTTGATATTTTGTTACTCCAATGGATGGTAACCTTTCCATTATGGAAGGTAGTTCATTGTTGAGATTTTGTTACTCCAATGGATGGTAGCCTTGTCATTATGCAAGGTAGTTCATTGATGACATTTTGTTACTCCAATTTCTGGTAGCCTTCTCATTATGGAAGGTAGTTCGTTGTAGAAATTTTGTTACTCCAATGGATGGTAGACTTGTCATTATGGAAGGTAGTTTGTTGTTGAGATTTTGTTACTCCAATGGATGGTAGACTTGTCATTATGGAAGGAAGTTCGTTGTTGATATTTTGATACTCTAATGGATGGTAGCCTTGTCATTATAGAAGGTAGTTTTTTGTTGAGATTTTGTTACTCCAATGGATGGTAGACTTGTCATTATGAAGGTAGTTTGTTGTTGAGATTTTGTTACTCCAATGGATGGTAACCTTGTTAATATGGATGGTAGTTCGTTGTTGATATTTTGTTACTCCATTGGATGGTACCCTTGTCATTACCGAAAGTAGTTCATTGTTGAAATTTTGTTACTCCAATGGATGGTAGTCTTGTCATTAGGGAAGGTAGTTCGTTGTTGAGATTTTGTTACTGCAATGGATGGTATCCTTGTAATTATGGAAGGTAGTTTGTTGTTGAGATTTTGTCACTCTAATGGCTGGTATCCTTGTCATTATGGAAGGTGGTTCATTGTTGAGATTTTGTTTCTCCAATGGTTGGTAGCCTTGTCATTATGGAAGGTAGTTCGTTGTGGATATTTTGTTACTCCAATGGATGGTAACCTTTTCATTACGGAAGATAGTTTGTTGTTGAGATTTTGTTACTCCAATGGATGGTAGACTTGTCATTATGGAAGGTAGTTCGTTGTTGAGATTTTGTTACTCTAATGGATGGTAGACTTGTCATTATGGAAGGTAGTTCATTGTTGAGATTTTGTTACTCCAATGGATGGTAGCCTTGTCATTATGTAAGGTAGTTCGTTGTTGAAATTTTGTTACTCCAATGGATGGTAACCTTTTCATTAAGGAAGGTAGTTCGTTGTTGAGATTTTGTTACTCCAATGGATGGTAAACTTTTCATTATGGAAGGTAGTTCGTTGTTGAGATTTTGTTACTCTAATGGATGGTGAACTTGTCATTGTGGAAGGTAGTTTGTTGTTGATATTTTGTTACTCTAATAGATAGTAGCCTTGTCATTGTGTAAGGTAGTTCGTTGTTGATGTTTTGTTACTTCAATGGATGGTAGCCTTGTCATTATGGAAGGTAGTTCGTTGTTGAGATTTTGTTACTCCAATGGATGGTAGCCTTGTCATTATTGAAGGTACTTCGTTGTTGTGATTTTGTTACTCCAACGGATGGTAGCCTTGTCATTATGGAAGGTAGTCCGTTGTTGATATTTTGTTACTCCAATGGATGGTAGCATTGTCATTATTGAAGGTAGTTTTTTGTTGAGATTTTGTTACTCCAATGGATGATAGCCTTGTCATTATGGAAGGTAGTTCGTTGTTGAGATTTTGTTACACCAATGTATGGTAGCCTTGTCATTATGGATGGTAGTTCGTTGTTGATATTTTGTTACTCCATTGGATGGTACCCTTGTCATTACCGAAAGTAGTTCATTGTTGAAATTTTGTTACTCCAATGGATGGTAGTCTTGTCATTACGGAAGGTAGTTCATTGTTGAGATTTCGTTACTGCAATGGATGGTGTCCTTGTCATTATGGAAGGTAGTTTGTTGTTGAGATTTTGTTACTCTAATGGCTGGTATTCTTGTCATTATGGAAGGTAGTTCATTGTTGAGATTTTGTTTCTCCAATGGATGGTAGCCTTGTCATTATGGAAGGTAGTTCGTTGTGGATATTTTGTTACTCCAATGGATGGTAACCTTTTCATTACGGAAGGTAGTTTGTTGTTGAGATTTTGTTACTCCAATGGATGGTAGACTTGTCATTATGGAAGGTAGTTCGTTGTTGAGATTTTGTTAGTCTAATGGATGGTAGACTTGTCATTATGGAAGGTAGTTCATTGTTGAGATTTTGTTACTCCAATGGATGGTAGCCTTGTCATTATGTAAGGTAGTTCGTTGTTGAAATTTTGTTACTCTAATGGATGGTAACCTTTTCATTAAGGAAGGTAGTTTGTTGTTGAGATTTTCTTACTCCAATGGATGGTAGACTTGTCATTATGGAAGGTAGTTCGTTGTTGAGATTTTGTTACTCTAATGGATGGTGGACTTGTCATTGTGGAAGGTAGTTTGTTGTTGAGATTTTGTTACTCTAATGGATAGTAGCCTTGACATTGTGTAAGGTAGTTCGTTGTTGATGTTTTGTTACTTCAATGGATGGTAGCCTTGTCATTATGGAAGGTAGTTCGTTGTTGAGATTTTGTTACTCCAATGGATGGTAGCCTTGTCATTATTGAAGGTACTTCATTGTTGTGATTTTGTTACTCCAACGGATGGTAGCCTTGTCAATATGGAAGGTAGTCCGTTGTTGAGATTTTGTTACTCCAATGGATGGTAGGCTTGTCATTATGGAAGGTAGTTTTTTGTTGAGATTTTGTTACTCCAATGGATGGTAGACTTGTCATTATGGAAGGTAGTTTGTTGTTGAAATTTTGTTACTCCAATGGATGGTAGCCTTGTCATTACAGAAGGTAGTTCGTTGTTGAGATTTCGTTACTGCAATGGATGGTATCCTTGTCATTATGGAAGGTAGTTCGTTATTGAGATTTTGTTACTCTAATGGCTGGTATTCTTGTCATTATGGAAGGTAGTTCATTGTTGAGATTTTGTTTCTCCAATGGATGGTAGCCTTGTCATTATGGAAGGTAGTTCGTTGTTGATATTTTGTTACTCCAATGGATGGTAACCTTTTCATTATGGATGGTAGTTAGTTGTTGAGATTTTGTTACTCCAATGGATGGTATCCTTGTCATTATGCAATGTTGTTCATTGTTGACATTTTGTTACTCCAATTTCTACTAGCCTTGTCATTATGGAAGGTAGTTCGTTGTTGATATTTTGTTACTCCAATGGATGGTAGACTTGTCATTATGGGAGGTAGTTTGTTGTTGAGATTTTTTTACTCCAATGGATGGTAGACTTGTCATTATGGAAGGAAGTTCGTTGTTAAGATTTTGTTACTCTAATGGATGGTAGCCTTGTCATTATGCAAGGTAGTTCATTGTTGACATTTTGTTACTCCAATGAACGGTAGCCTTGTCATTATAGAAGGTAGTTTTTTCTTGAGATTTTGTTACTCCAATGGATGGTAGACTTGTCATTATGGAAGGTAATTCGTTGTTGATATTTTGTTACTCCATTGGATGGTACCCTTGTCATTACCGAAAGTAGTTCGTTGTTGAAATTTTGTTACTCCAATGGATGGTAGCCTTGTCATTACGGAAGGTTGTTCATTGTTGAGATTTCGTTACTGCAGTGGATGGTATCCTTGTCATTATGGAAGGTAGTTCGTTGTTGAGATTTTGTTACTCTAATGGCTGGTATTCTTGTCATTATGGAAGGTAGTTCATTGTTGAGATTTTGTTTCTCCAATGGATGGTAGCCTTGTCATTATGGAAGGTAGTTCATTGTTGATATTTTGTTATTCCAATGGATGGTAACCTTTTCATTATGGAAGGTAGTTCGTTGTTGAGATTTTGTTACTCCAATGGATGGTAGACTTGTCATTATGGAAGGTATTTTTTTGTTGAGATTTTGTTACTCTAATGGATGGTAGACTTGTCATTATGGATGGTAGTTCGTTGTTGATATTTTGTTACTCCATTGGATGGTACCCTTGTCATTACCGAAAGTAGTTCATTGTTGAAATTTTGTTACTCCAATGGATGGTAGCCTTGTCATTACGGAAGGTAGTTCATTGTTGAGATTTCGTTACTGCAATGGATGGTATCGTTGTCATTATGGAAGGTAGTTTGTTATTGAGATTTTGTTACTCTAATGGCTGGTATTCTTGTCATTATGGAAGGTAGTTCATTGTTGAGATTTTGTTTCTCCAATGGATGGTAGCCTTGTCATTATGGAAGGTAGTTCGTTGTTGATATTTTGTTACTCCAATGGATGGTAACCTTTCCATTATGGAAGGTAGTTCATTTTTGAGATTTTGTTACTCCAATGGATGGTAGCCTTGTCATTATGCAAGGTAGTTCATTGATGACATTTTGTTACTCCAATTTCTGGTAGCCTTCTCATTATGGAAGGTAGTTCGTTGTAGAAATTTTGTTACTCCAATGGATGGTAGACTTGTCATTATGGAAGGTAGTTTGTTGTTGAGATTTTGTTACTCCAATGGATGGTAGACTTGTCATTATGGAAGGAAGTTCGTTGTTGAGATTTTGATACTCTAATGGATAGTAGCCTTGTCATTATAGAAGGTAGTTTTTTGTTGAGATTTTGTTACTCCAATGGATGGTAGACTTGTCATTATGAAGGTAGTTCGTTGTTGAGATTTTGTTACTCCAATGGATGGTAACCTTGTTAATATGGATGGTAGTTTGTTGTTGATATTTTGTTACTCCATTGGATGGTACCCTTGTCATTACCGAAAGTAGTTTGTTGTTGAAATTTTGTTACTCCAATGGATGGTAGCCTTGTCATTACGGAAGGTAGTTCGTTGTTGAGATTTTGTTACTCTAATGGCTGCTATCCTTGTCATTATGGAAGGTGGTTCATTGTTGAGATTTTGTTTCTCCAATGGATGGTAGCCTTGTCATTATGGAAGGTAGTTCGTTGTGGATATTTTGTTACTCCAATGGATGGTAACCTTTTCATTACGGAAGGTAGTTTGTTGTTGAGATTTTGTTACTCCAATGGATGGTAGACTTGTCATTATGTAAGGTAGTTCGTTGTTGAGATTTTGTTACTCTAATGGATGGTAGACTTGTCATTATGGAAGGTTGTTCATTGTTGAGATTTTGTTACTCCAATGGATGGTAGCCTTGTCATTATGTAAGGTAGTTCGTTGTTGAAATTTTGTTACTCCAATGGATGGTAACCTTTTCATTAAGGAAGGTAGTTCGTTGTTGAGATTTTGTTACTCCAATGGATGGTAGACTTGTCATTATGGAAGGTAGTTCGTTGTTGAGATTTTGTTACTCTAATGGATGGTGGACTTGTCATTGTGGAAGGTAGTTTGTTATTGAGATTTTGTTACTCTAATGGATAGTAGCCTTGTCATTGTGTAAGGTAGTTCGTTGTTGATGTTTTGTTACTTCAATGGATGGTAGCCTTGTCATTATGGAAGGTAGTTCGTTGTTGAGATTTTGTTACTCCAATTGATGGTAGCCTTGTCATTATTGAAGGTACTTCGTTGTTGTGATTTTGTTACTCCAACGGATGGTAGCCTTGTCATTATGGAAGGTAGTTCGTTGTTGATATTTTTTTACTCCAATGGATGGTAGCATTGTCATTATTGAAGGTAGTTTTTTGTTGAGATTTTGTTACTCCAATGGATGATAGCCTTGTCATTATGGAAGGTAGTTCGTTGTTGAGATTTTGTTACACCAATGTATGGTAGCCTTGTCATTATGGATGGTAGTTCGTTGTTGATATTTTGTTACTCCATTGTATGGTACCCTTGTCATTACCGAAAGTAGTTCATTGTTGAAATTTTGTTACTCCAATGGATGGTAGTCTTGTCATTACGGAAGGTAGTTCGTTGTTGAGATTTCGTTACTGCAATGGATGGTATCCTTGTCATTATGGAAGGTAGTTCGTTGTTGAGATTTTGTTACTCTAATGGCTGGTATTCTTGTCATTATGGAAGGTAGTTCATTGTTGAGATTTTATTTCTCCAATGGATGGTAGCCTTGTCATTATGGAAGGTAGTTCGTTGTGGAAATTTTGTTACTCCAATGGATGGTAACCTTTTCATTACGGAAGGTAGTTTGTTGTTGAGATTTTGTTACTCCAATGGATGGTAGACTTGTCATTATGGAAGGTAGTTCGTTGTTGAGATTTTGTTACTCTAATGGATGGTAGACTTGTCATTATGGAAGGTAGTTCATTGTTGAGATTTTGTTACTCTAATGGATGGTGGACTTGTCATTGTGGAAGGTAGTTTGTTGTTGACATTTTGTTACTCTAATGGATAGTAGCCTTGACATTGTTTAAGGAAGTTCGTTGTTGATGTTTTGTTACTTCAATGGATGGTAGCCTTGTCATTATGGAAGGTAGTTCGTTGTTGAGATTTTGTTACTCCAATGGATGGTAGCCTTGTCATTATTGAAGGTACTTCGTTGTTATGATTTTGTTACTCCAACGGATGGTAGCCTTGTCATTATGGAAGGTAGTCCGTTGTTGAGATTTTGTTACTCCAATGGATGGTAGCCTTGTCATTATTGAAGGTAGTTTTTTGTTGAGATTTTGTTACTCCAATGGATGATAGCCTTGTCATTATGGAAGGTAGTTCGTTGTTGAGATTTTGTTACACCAATGTATGGTAGCCTTGTCATTATGGATGGTAGTTCGTTGTTGATATTTTGTTACTCCATTGGATGGTACCCTTGTCATTACCGAAAGTAGTTCATTGTTGAAATTTTGTTACTCCAATGGATGGTACTCTTGTCATTAGGGAAGGTAGTTCGTTGTTGAGATTTCGTTACTGCAATGGATGGTATCCTTGTCATTATGGAAGGTAGTTCGTTGTTGAGATTTTGTTACTCTAATGGCTGGTATTCTTGTCATTATGGAAGGTAGTTCATTGTTGAGATTTTGTTTCTCCAATGGATGGTAGCCTTGTCATTATGGAAGGTAGTTCATCGTTGATATTTTGTTATTCCAATGGATGGTAACCTTTTCATTATGGATGGTAGTTAGTTGTTGAGATTTTGTTACTCCAATGGATGGTATCCTTGTCATTATGCAATGTAGTTCATTGTTGACATTTTGTTACTCCAATTACTAGTAGCCTTGTCATTATGGAAGGTAGTTTGTTGTTGATATTTTGTTACTCCAATGGATGGTAGACTTGTCATTATGGGAGGTAGTTTGTTGTTGAGATTTTTTTACTCCAATGGATGGTAGACTTGTCATTATGGAAGGAAGTTCATTGTTAAGATTTTGTTACTCTAATGGATGGTAGCCTTGTCATTATGCAAGGTAGTTCTTTGTTGACATTTTGTTACTCCAATGGATGGTAGCCTTGTCATCATGCAAGGTAGTTCATTGATGACATTTTGTTACTCCAATTTCTGGTAGCCTTCTCATTATGGAAGGTAGTTCGTTGTAGAAATTTTGTTACTCCAATGGATGGTAGACTTGTCATTATGGAAGGTAGTATGTTGTTGAGATTTTGTTACTCCAATGGATGGTAGACTTGTCATTATGGAAGGAAGTTCGTTGTTGAGATTTTGATACTCTAATGGATCGTAGCCTTGTCATTATAGAAGGTAGTTTTTTGTTGAGATTTTGTTACTCCAATGGATGGTTGACTTGTCATTATGAAGGTAGTTCGTTGTTGAGATTTTGTTACTCCAATGGATGGTAACCTTGTTAATATGTATGGTAGTTCGTTGTTGATATTTTGTTACTCCATTGGATGGTACCCTTGTCATTACCGAAAGTAGTTCATTGTTGAAATTTTGTTACTCCAATGGATGGTAGTCTTGTCATTAGGGAAGGTAGTTCATTGTTGAGATTTCATTACTGCAATGGATGGTATCCTTGTCATTATGGAAGGTAGTTCGTTGTTGAGATTTTGTTACTCTAATGGCTGGTATTCTTGTCATTATGGAAGGTAGTTCATTGTTGAGATTTTGTTTCTCCAATGGATTGTAGCCTTGTCATTATGGAAGGTAGTTCATTGTTGATATTTTGTTATTCCAATGGATGGTAACCTTTTCATTATGGAAGGTAGTTCGTTGTTGAGATTTTTTTACTACAATGGATGGTAGCCTTGTCATTATGCAAGGTAGTTCATTGTTTACATTTTTTTACTCCAATTTCTGGTAGCCTTGTCATTATGGAAGGCAGTTCGTTGTTGATATTTTGTTACTCCAATGGATGGTAGGCTTGTCATTATGGAAGGTAGTTTTTTGTTGAGATTTTTTTACTCCAATGAATGGTAGACTTGTCATTATGGAAGGTAGTTCGTTGTTGAGATTTTGTTACTCCAATGGATGGTAGCCTTGTCATTATGGATGGTAGTTCGTTGTTGATATTTTTTTACTCCATTAGATGGTACCCTTGTCATTACCGAAAGTAGTTCGTTGTTGAAATTTTGTTACTCCAATGGATGGTAGCCTTGTCATTACGGAAGGTAGTTCGTTGTTGAGATTTCGTTACTGCAATGGATGGTATCCTTGTCATTATGGAAGGTAGTTCGTTATTGAGATTTTGTTAGTCTAGTGGCTGGTATTCTTGTCATTATGGAAGGTAGTTCATTGTTGAGATTTTGTTTCTCCAATGGATGGTAGCCTTGTCATTATGGAAGGTAGTTCGTTGTTGTTATTTTGTTACTCCAATGGATGGTAACCTTTTCATTATGGATGGTAGTTAGTTGTTGAGATTTTGTTACTCCAATGGATGGTATCCTTGTCATTATGCAATGTAGTTCATTGTTGACATTTTGTTACTCCAATTACTAGTAGCCTTGTCATTATGGAAGGTAGTTCGTTGTTGATATTTTGTTAATCCAATTGATGAAAGACTTGTCATTATGGGAGGTAGTTTGTTGTTGAGATTTTTTTACTCCAATGGATGGTAGACTTGTCATTAGGGAAGGAAGTTCGTTGTTAAGATTTTGTTACTCTAATGGATGGTAGCCTTGTCATTATGCAAGGTAGTTCTTTGTTGACATTTTGTTACTCCAATGGATGGTAGCCTTGTCATTATGCAAAGTAGTTCATTGATGACATTTTGTTACTCCAATTTCTGGTAGCCTTCTCATTATGGAAGGTAGTTCGTTGTAGAAATTTTGTTACTCCAATGGATGGTAGTCTTGTCATTATGGAAGGTAGTTTGTTGTTGAGATTTTGTTACTCCAATGGATGGTAGACTTGTCATTATGGAAGGAAGTTCGTTGTTGAGATTTTGATACTCTAATGGATGGTAGCCTTGTCATTATAGAAGGTAGTTTTTTGTTGAGATATTGTTACTCCAATGGATGGTAGACTTGTCATTATGAAGGTAGTTCGTTGTTGAGATTTTGTTACTCCAATGGATGGTAACCTTGTTAATATGGATGGTAGTTCGTTGTTGATATTTTGTTACTCCATTGGATGGTACCCTTGTCATTACCGAAAGTAGTTCGTTGTTGAAATTTTGTTACTCCAATGGATGGTAGCCTTGTCATTACGGAAGGTAGTTCTTTGTTGAGATTTTGTTACTCTAATGGCTGCTATCCTTGTCATTATGGAAGGTGGTTCATTGTTGAGATTTTGTTTCTCCAATGAATGGTAGCCTTGTCATTATGGAAGGTAGTTCATTGTGGATATTTTGTTACTCCAATGGATGGTAACCTTTTCATAACGGAAGGTAGTTTGTTGTTGAGATTTTGTTACTCCGATGGATGGTAGACTTGTCATTATGTAAGGTAGTTCGTTGTTGAGAATTTATTACTCTAATGGATGGTAGACTTGTCATTATGGAAGGTTGTTCATTGTTGAGATTTTGTTACTCTAATGGATGGTAGCCTTGTCATTATGTAAGGTAGTTCGTTGTTGAAATTTTGTTACTCCAATGGATGGTAACCTTTTCATTAAGGAAGGTAGTTCGTTGTTGAGATTTTGTTACTCCAATGGATGGTAGACTTGTCATTATGGAAGGTAGTTCGTTGTTGAGATTTTGTTACTCTAATGGATGGTGGACTTGTCATTGTGGAAGGTAGTTTGTTGTTGACATTTTGTTACTCTAATGGATAGTAGCCTTGACATTGTTTAAGGTAGTTCATTGTTGATGTTTTGTTACTTCAATGGATGGTAGCCTTGTCATTATGGAAGGTAGTTTGTTCTTGAGATTTTGTTACTCCAATGGATGGTAGCCTTGCATTATTGAAGGTACTTCGTTGTTATGATTTTGTTACTCCAACGGATGGTAGCCTTGTCATTATGGAAGGTAGTCCGTTGTTGAGATTTTGTTACTCCAATGGATGGTAGCCTTGTCATTATTGAAGGTATATTTTTGTTGAGATTTTGTTACTCCAATGGATGATAGCCTTGTCATTATAGAAGGTAGTTCGTTGTTGAGATTTTGTTACACCAATGTATGGTAGCCTTGTCATTATGGATGGTAGTTCGTTGTTGATATTTTGTTACTCCATTGGATGGTACCCTTGTCATTACCGAAAGTAGTTCATTATTGAAATTTTGTTACTCCAATGGATGGTAGTCTTGTCATTAGGGAAGGTATTTCGTTGTTGAGATTTCGTTACTGCAATGGATGGTATCCTTGTCATTATGGAAGGTAGTTCGTTGTTGAGATTTTGTTACTCTAATGGCTGGTATTCTTGTCATTATGGAAGGTAGTTCATTGTTGAGATTTTGTTTCTCCAATGGATGGTAGCCTTGTCATTATGGAAGGTAGTTCATTGTTGATATTTTGTTATTCCAATGGATGGTAACCTTTTCATTATGGAAGGTAGTTCGTTGTTGAGAATTTTTTACTACAATGGATGGTAGCCTTGTCATTATGCAAGGTAGTTCATTGTTTACATTTTTTTACTCCAATTTCTGGTAGCCTTGTCATTATGGAAGACAGTTCGTTGTTGATATTTTGTTACTCCAATGGATGGTAGGCTTGTCATTATGGAAGGTAGTTTTTTGTTGAGATTTTTTTACTCCAATGGATGGTAGACTTGTCATTATGGAAGGTAGTTCATTGTTGAGATTTTGTTACTCCAATGAATGGTAGCCTTGTCATTATAGAAGGTAGTTTTTTCTTGAGATTTTGTTACTCCAATGGATGGTAGACTTGTCATTATGGAAGGTAATTCTTTGTTGATATTTTGTTACTCCATTGGATGGTACCCTTGTCATTACCGAAAGTAGATCTTTGTTGAAATTTTGTTACTCTAATGGATGGTAGCCTTGTCATTACGGAAGGTTGTTCATTGTTGAGATTTCGTTACTGCAATGGATGGTATCCTTGTCATTATGGAAGGTAGTTTGTTGTTGAGATTTTGTTACTCTAATGGCTGGTATTCTTGTCATTATGGAAGGTAGTTCATTGTTGTGATTTTGTTTCTCCAATGGATGGTAGCCTTGTCATTATGGAAGGTAGTTCATTGTTGATATTTTGTTATTCCAATGGATGGTAACCTTTTCATTATGGAAGGTAGTTCGTTGTTGAGATTTTGTTACTCCAATGGATGGTAGCCTTGTCATTATGCAAGGTAGTTCATTGTTGACATTTTTTTACTCCAATTTCTGGTAGCCTTGTCATTATGGAAGGTAGTTCGTTGTTGAGATTTTGTTACTCCAATGAATGGTAGACTTGTCATTATGGAAGGTATTTTTTTGTTGAGATTTTGTTACTCCAATGGATGGTAGACTTGTCATTATGGAAGGTAGTTCGTTGTTGAGATTTTGTTACTCCAATGGATGGTAGCCTTGTCATTATGGATGGTAGTTCGTTGTTGATATTTTTTTACTCCATTGGATGGTACCCTTGTCATTACCGAAAGTAGTTCGTTGTTGAAATTTTGTTACTCCAATGATTGGTAGCCTTGTCATTACGGAAGGTAGTTCGTTGTTGATATTTCGTTACTGTAATGGATGGTATCCTTGTCATTATGGAAGGTAGTTCGTTATTGAGATTTTGTTTCTCTAATGGCTGGTATTCTTGTCATTATGGAAGGTAGTTCATTGTTGAGATTTTGTTTCTCCAATGGATGGTAGCCTTTTCATTATGGAAGGTAGTTCGTTGTTGATATTTTATTACTTCAATGGATGGTAACCTTTTCATTATGGATGGTAGTTCGTTGTTGAGATTTTGTTACTACAATGGATGGTATCCTTGTCATTATGCAATGTAGTTCATTGTTGACATTTTGTTACTCCAATTTCTAGTAGCCTTGTCATTATGGAAGGTAGTTCGTTGTTGATATTTTGTTACTCCAATGGATGGTAGACTTGTCATTATGGGAGGTAGTTTGTTGTTGAGATTTTGTTACTCCAATGGATGGTAGACTTGTCATTATGGAAGGAAGTTCGTTGTTGAGATTTTGTTACTCTAATGGATGGTAGCCTTGTCATTATGCAAGGTAGTTCATTGTTGACATTTTGTTACTCCAATGGATGGTAGCCTTGTCATTATGGAAGGCAGTTTTTTCTTGAGATTTTGTTACTCCAATGGATGGTAGACTTGTCATTATGGAAAGTAATTCGTTGTTGATATTTTGTTACTGCATTAGATGGTACCCTTGTCATTACCGAAAGTAGTTCGTTGTTGAAATTTTGTTACTCCAATGGATGGTAGCCTTGTCATTACAGAAGGTTGTTCATTGTTGAGATTTCGCTACTGCAACGGATGGTATCCTTGTCATTATGGAAGGTAGTTCGTTGTTGAGATTTTGTTACTCTAATGGCTGGTATCCTTGTCATTATGGAATGTAGTTCATTGTTGAGATTTTGTTTCTCCAATGGATGGTAGCCTTGTCATTATGGAAGGTAGTTCGTTGTTGAGATTTTGTTACTCCAATGGATGGTAGCCTTGTCATTATTGAAGGTAGTTTTTTGTTGAGATTTTGTTACTCCAATGGATGATATCCTTGTCATTATGGAAGGTAGTTCGTTGTTGAGATTTTGTTACTCCATTGGATGGTACCCTTGTCATTACCGAAAGTAGTTCGTTGTTGAAATTTTGTTACTCCAATGGATGGTAGCCTTGTCATTATGGAAGGTAGTTCGTTGTTGAGATTTTGTTACTCTAATGGCTGGTATTCTTGTCATTATGGAAGGTAGTTCATTGTTGAGATTTTGTTTCTCCAATGGATGGTAGCCTTGTCATTATGGAAGGTAGTTCATTGTTGATATTTTGTTACTCCAATGGATGGTAACCTTTTCATTATGGAAGGTAGTTCGTTGTTGAGATTTTGTTACTCCAATGGATGGTAGCCTTGTCATTATGCAAGGTAGTTCATTGTTGACATTTTGTTACTCCAATTTATGGTAGCCTTGTCATTATGGAAGGTAGTTCATTGTTGAGATTTTGTTACTCCAATGGATGGTAGACTTGTCATTATGGAATGTAGTTCGTTGTTGAGATTTTGTTACTCCAATGGATGGTATACTTGTCATTATGGAAGGAAGTTCGTTGTTGAGATTTTGTTACTCTAATGGATAATAGCCTTGTCATTATGTAAGGTAGTTCGTTGTTGAAATTTTGTTACTCCAATGGATGGTAGCCTTGTCATTACGGAAGGTAATTCATTGTTGAGATTTCGTTACTGCAATGGATGGTATCCTTATCATTACGGAAGGTAGTTCGTTGTTGAGATTTTGTTACTCTAATGGCTGGTATCCTTATCATTATGGAAGGTAGTTCATTGTTGAGATTTTGTTTCTCCAATGGATGGTAGCCTTGTCATTATGGAAGGTAGTTCGTTGTTGATATGTTGGTACTCCAATGGATGGTAACCTTTTCATTATGGAAGGTAGTTTGTTGTTGAGATTTTTTTACTCCAATGGATGGTAGACTTGTCATTATGGAAGTTAGTTCGTTGTTGAGATTTTGTTACTCTAATGGATGGTAGATTTGTCATTATGGAAGGTAGTTCATTGTTGAGATTTTGTTACTCCAATGGATGGTAGCCTTGTCATTATGTAACGTAGTTCGTTGTTGAAATTTTGTTACTCCAATGGATGGTAACCTTTTCATTATGGAAGGTAGTTCGTTGTTGAGATTTTGTTACTCCAATGGATGGTAGACTTGTCATTATGGAAGGTAGTTCGTTGTTGATATTTTGTTACTCTAATGGATGGTAGACTTGTCATTGTGGAAGGTAGTTCATTGTTGAGATTTTGTTACTCTAATGGATAATAGCCTTGTCATTGTGTAAGGTAGTTCGTTGTTGATGTTTTGTTACTTTAATGGATGGTAGCCTTGTCATTATGGAAGGTAGTTCGTTTTTGAGATTTTGTTACTCCAATGGATGGTAGCCTTGTCATTATTGAAGGTACTTCGTTGTTTTGATTTTGTTACTCCAATAGATTGTAGCCTTGTCATTATGGAAGGTAGTTCGTTGTTGAGATTTTGTTACTCCAATGGATGGTAGCCTTGTCATTATTGAAGGTAGTTTTTTGTTGAGATTTTGTTACTCCAATGGATGATAGCCTTGTCATTATGGAAGGTAGTTCGTTGTTGAGATTTTGTTACACCAATGTATGGTAGCCTTGTCATTATTGATGGTAGTTCGTTGTTGATATTTTGTTGCTCCATTGGATGGTACCCTTGTCATTACCGAAAGTAGTTCGTTGTTGAAATTTTGTTACTCCAATTGATGGTAGTCTTGTCATTACGGAAGGTAGTTCGTTGTTGAGATTTAATTACTGCAATGGATGGTATCCTTGTCTTCATGGAAGGTAGTTCGTTGTTGAGATTTTGTTACTCTAATGGCTGGTATTCTTGTCATTATGGAAGGTAGTTCATTGTTGAGATTTTGTTTCTCTAATGGATGGTAGCCTTGTCATTATGGAAGGTAGTTCATTGTTGATATTTTGTTACTCCAATGGATGGTAACCTTTTAATTATGGAAGGTAGTTCGTTGTTGAAATTTTGTTACTCCAATGGATGGTAGCCTTGTCATTATGCAAGGTAGTTCATTGTTGACATTTTGGTACTCCAATTTATGGTAGCCTTGTCATTATGGAAGGTAGTTCGTTGTTGAGATTTTGTTACTCCAATGGATGGTAGACTTGTCATTATGGAATGTAGTTCGTTGTTGAGATTTTGTTACTCCAATGGATGGTATACTTGTCATTATGCAAGGTAGTTCATTGTTGACATTTTGTTACTCCAATTTATGGTAGCCTTGTCATTATGGAAGGTAGTTCGTTGTTGAGATTTTGTTACTCCAATGGATGGTAGGCTTGTCATTATGCAAGGTAGTTCGTTGTTGACATTTTGGTACTCCAATGAATGGTAGCCTTGTCATTATGGAAGGTAGTTTTTTGTTGAGATTTTGTTACTCCAATGGATGGTAGACTTGTCATTATGGAAGGTAGTTCGTTGTTGAGATTTTGTTACTCCAATGGATGGTAACCTTGTCAATATGGATGGTAGTTCGTTGTTGATATTTTGTTACTCCATTGGATGGTACCCTTGTCATTACCGAAAGTATTTCGTTGTTGAAATTTTGTTACTCCAATGGATGGTAGCCTTGTCATTACGGAAGGTAGTTCGTTGTTTCGATTTCATTACTGCAATGGATGGTATCCTTTTCATTATGGAAGGTAGTTCGTTGTTGAGATTTTGTTACTCTAATGGCTGGTATCCTTGTCATTATGGAAGGTAGTTCATTGTTGAGATTTTGTTTCTCCAATGGATGGTAGACTTGTCATTATGGAAGGTAGTTCATTGTTGAGATTTTGTTACTTTAATGGATAGTAGCCTTGTCATTATGTAAGGTAGTTCGTTGTTGATGTTTTGTTACTCTAATGGATGGTAGCCTTGTCATTATGGAAGGTAGTTCGTTGTTGAGATTTTGTTACTCCAATGGATGGTAGACTTGTCATTATTGAAGGTAATTCGTTGTTGAGATTTTGTTACTCCAATGGATGGTATCCTTGTCATTATGGAAGGTAGTTCGTTGTTGAAGTTTTGTTACTCCAATGGATGGTAGCCTTGTCATTATTGAAGGTACTTCGTTGTTGAGATTTTGTTACTCCAATGGATGATAGCCTTGTCATTATGGAAGGACGTTCTTTATTAAGATTTTGTTACACCAACGTATGGTAGGCTTGTCATTATGGAAGGTGGTTCATTGTTGAGATTTTGTTAATCCAATGGATGGTATTCGTGTCATTATGGAAGGTAGTCCGTTGTTGAGATTTTGTTACTCCATTGGATGGTAGCCTTGTGATTATGGAAGGTAGTTCATTGTTTAGATATTGTTACTCCAATGGATGGTAGCCTTGTCATTATGGATGGTAGTTTTTTGATGAGATTTTGATACTCCATTGGATGGTAGCATTGTCATTACAGAAAGTAGTTTGTTGTTGATATTATGTTACTCCAATGGATGGTAGCCTTTTAATTATTGAAGGTACTTCGTTGTTGTGATTTTGTTACTCCAATGGATGGTAGCCTTGTCATTATGGAAGGTAGTTCGTTGTTGAGATTTTGTTACTCCAATGGATGGTAGTCTTGTCATTATGCAATGTAGTTCATTGTTGACATTTTGTTACTCCAATTTCTAGTAGCCTTGTCATTATGGAAGGTAGTTCGTTGTTGATATTTTGTTACTCCAATGGATGGTAGACTTGTCATTATGGGAGGTAGTTTGTTGTTGAGATTTTGTTACTCCAATGGATGGTAGACTTGTCATTATGGAAGGAAGTTCGTTGTTGAGATTTTGTTACTCTAATGGATGGTAGCCTTGTCATTATGCAAGGTAGTTCATTGTTGACATTTTGTTACTCCAATGGATGGTAGCCTTGTCATTATGGAAGGCAGTTTTTTCTTGAGATTTTGTAACTCCAATGGATGGTAGACTTGTCATTATGGAAGGTAATTCGTTGTTGATATTTTGTTACTGCATTAGATGGTACCCTTGTCATTACCGAAAGTAGTTCGTTGTTGAAATTTTGTTACTCCAATGGATGGTAGCCTTGTCATTACAGAAGGTTGTTCATTGTTGAGATTTCGCTACTGCAACGGATGGTATCCTTGTCATTATGGAAGGTAGTTCGTTGTTGAGATTTTGTTACTCTAATGGCTGGTATCCTTGTCATTATGGAATGTAGTTCATTGTTGAGATTTTGTTTCTCCAATGGATGGTAGTCTTGTCATTATGGAAGGTAGTTCGTTGTTGAGATTTTGTTACTCCAATGGATGGTAGCCTTGTCATTATTGAAGGTAGTTTTTTGTTGAGATTTTGTTACTCCAATGGATGATATCCTTGTCATTATGGAAGGTAGTTCGTTGTTGAGATTTTGTTTCACCAATGTATGGTAGCCTTCTCATTATTGATTGTAGTTCGTTGTTGATATTTTGTTACTCCATTGGATGGTACCCTTGTCATTACCGAAAGTAGTTCGTTGTTGAAATTTTGTTACTCCAATGGATGGTAGCCTTGTCATTATGGAAGGTAGTTCGTTGTTGAGATTTTGTTACTCTAATGGCTGGTATTCTTGTCATTATGGAAGGTAGTTCATTGTTGAGATTTTGTTTCTCCAATGGATGGTAGCCTTGTCATTATGGAAGGTAGTTCATTGTTGATATTTTGTTACTCCAATGGATGGTAACCTTTTCATTATGGAAGGTAGTTCGTTGTTGAGATTTTGTTACTCCAATGGATGGTAGCCTTGTCATTATGCAAGGTAGTTCATTGTTGACATTTTGTTACTCCAATTTATGGTAGCCTTGTCATTATGGAAGGTAGTTCATTGTTGAGATTTTGTTACTCCAATGGATGGTAGACTTGTCATTATGGAATGTAGTTCGTTGTTGAGATTTTGTTACTCCAATGGATGGTATACTTGTCATTATGGAAGGAAGTTCGTTGTTGAGATTTTGTTACTCTAATGGATAGTAGCCTTGTCATTATGTAAGGTAGTTCGTTGTTGAAATTTTGTTACTCCAATGGATGGTAGCCTTGTCATTACGGAAGGTTATTCATTGTTGAGATTTCGTTACTGCAATGGATGGTATCCTTATCATTACGGAAGGTAGTTCGTTGTTGAGATTTTGTTACTCTAATGGCTGGTATCCTTATCATTATGGAAGGTAGTTCATTGTTGAGATTTTGTTTCTCCAATGGATGGTAGCCTTGTCATTATGGAAGGTAGTTCGTTGTTGATATGTTGGTACTCCAATGGATGGTAACCTTTTCATTATGGAAGGTAGTTTGTTGTTGAGATTTTTTTACTCCAATGGATGGTAGACTTGTCATTATGGAAGTTAGTTCGTTGTTGAGATTTTGTTACTCTAATGGATGGTAGATTTGTCATTATGGAAGGTAGTTCATTGTTGAGATTTTGTTACTCCAATGGATGGTAGCCTTGTCATTATGTAAGGTAGTTCGTTGTTGAAATTTTGTTACTCCAATGGATGGTAACCTTTTCATTATGGAAGGTAGTTCGTTGTTGAAATTTTGTTACTCCAATGGATGGTAGACTTGTCATTATGGAAGGTAGTTCGTTGTTGATATTTTGTTACTCTAATGGATGGTAGACTTGTCATTGTGGAAGGTAGTTCATTGTTGAGATTTTGTTACTCTAATGGATAATAGCCTTGTCATTGTGTAAGGTAGTTCGTTGTTGATGTTTTGTTACTTTAATGGATGGTAGCCTTGTCATTATGGAAGGTAGTTCGTTTTTGAGATTTTGTTACTCCAATGGATGGTAGCCTTGTCATTATTGAAGGTACTTCGTTGTTTTGATTTTGTTACTCCAATGGATTGTAGCCTTGTCATTATGGAAGGTAGTTCGTTGTTGAGATTTTGTTACTCCAATGGATGGTAGCCTTGTCATTATTGAAGGTAGTTTTTTGTTGAGATTTTGTTACTCCAATGGATGATAGCCTTGTCATTATGGAAGGTAGTTCGTTGTTGAGATTTTGTTACACCAATGTATGGTAGCCTTGTCATTATTGATGGTAGTTCGTTGTTGATATTTTGTTGCTCCATTGGATGGTACCCTTGTCATTACCGAAAGTAGTTCGTTGTTGAAATTTTGTTACTCCAATTGATGGTAGTCTTGTCATTACGGAAGGTAGTTCGTTGTTGAGATTTCATTACTGCAATGGATGGTATCCTTGTCTTCATGGAAGGTAATTCGTTGTTGAGATTTTGTTACTCTAATGGCTGGTATTCTTGTCATTATGGAAGGTAGTTCATTGTTGAGATTTTGTTTCTCTAATGGATGGTAGCCTTGTCATTATGGAAGGTAGTTCATTGTTGATATTTTGTTACTCCAATGGATGGTAACCTTTTAATTATGGAAGGTAGTTCGTTGTTGAAATTTTGTTACTCCAATGGATGGTAGCCTTGTCATTATGCAAGGTAGTTCATTGTTGACATTTTGTTACTCCAATTTATGGTAGCCTTGTCATTATGGAAGGTAGTTCGTTGTTGAGATTTTGTTACTCCAATGGATGGTAGACTTGTCATTATGGAATGTAGTTCGTTGTTGAGATTTTGTTACTCCAATGGATGGTATACTTGTCATTATGCAAGGTAGTTCATTGTTGACATTTTGTTACTCCAATTTATGGTAGCCTTGTCATTATGGAAGGTAGTTCGTTGTTGAGATTTTGTTACTCCAATGGATGGTAGGCTTGTCATTATGCAAGGTAGTTCGTTGTTGACATTTTGGTACTCCAATGAATGGTAGCCTTGTCATTATGGAAGGTAGTTTTTTGTTGAGATTTTGTTACTCCAATGGATGGTAGACTTGTCATTATGGAAGGTAGTTCGTTGTTGAGATTTTGTTACTCCAATGGATGGTAACCTTGTCAATATGGATGGTAGTTCGTTGTTGATATTTTGTTACTCCATTGGATGGTACCCTTGTCATTACCGAAAGTATTTCGTTGTTGAAATTTTGTTACTCCAATGGATGGTAGCCTTGTCATTACGGAAGGTAGTTCGTTGTTTCGATTTCATTACTGCAATGGATGGTATCCTTTTCATTATGGAAGGTAGTTCGTTGTTGAGATTTTGTTACTCTAATGGATGGTATCCTTGTCATTATGGAAGGTAGTTCATTGTTGAGATTTTGTTTCTCCAATGGATGGTAGACTTGTCATTATGGAAGGTAGTTCATTGTTGAGATTTTGTTACTTTAATGGATAGTAGCCTTGTCATTATGTAAGGTAGTTCGTTGTTGATGTTTTGTTACTCTAATGGATGGTAGCCTTGTCATTATGGAAGGTAGTTCGTTGTTGAGATTTTGTTACTCCAATGGATGGTAGACTTGTCATTATTGAAGGTAATTCGTTGTTGAGATTTTGTTACTCCAATGGATGGTATCCTTGTCATTATGGAAGGTAGTTCGTTGTTGAAGTTTTGTTACTCCAATGGATGGTAGCCTTGTCATTATTGAAGGTACTTCGTTGTTGAGATTTTGTTACTCCAATGGATGATAGCCTTGTCATTATGGAAGGACGTTCTTTATTAAGATTTTGTTACACCAATGTATGGTAGGCTTGTCATTATGGAAGGTAATTCGTTGTTGATATTTTGTTACTGCATTAGATGGTACCCTTGTCATTACCGAAAGTAGTTCGTTGTTGAAATTTTGTTACTCCAATGGATGGTAGCCTTGTCATTACAGAAGGTTGTTCATTGTTGAGATTTCGCTACTGCAACGGATGGTATCCTTGTCATTATGGAAGGTAGTTCGTTGTTGAGATTTTGTTACTCTAATGGCTGGTATCCTTGTCATTATGGAATGTAGTTCATTGTTGAGATTTTGTTTCTCCAATGGATGGTAGTCTTGTCATTATGGAAGGTAGTTCGTTGTTGAGATTTTGTTACTCCAATGGATGGTAGCCTTGTCATTATTGAAGGTAGTTTTTTGTTGAGATTTTGTTACTCCAATGGATGATATCCTTGTCATTATGGAAGGTAGTTCGTTGTTGAGATTTTGTTTCACCAATGTATGGTAGCCTTCTCATTATTGATTGTAGTTCGTTGTTGATATTTTGTTACTCCATTGGATGGTACCCTTGTCATTACCGAAAGTAGTTCGTTGTTGAAATTTTGTTACTCCAATGGATGGTAGCCTTGTCATTATGGAAGGTAGTTCGTTGTTGAGATTTTGTTACTCTAATGGCTGGTATTCTTGTCATTATGGAAGGTAGTTCATTGTTGAGATTTTGTTTCTCCAATGGATGGTAGCCTTGTCATTATGGAAGGTAGTTCATTGTTGATATTTTGTTACTCCAATGGATGGTAACCTTTTCATTATGGAAGGTAGTTCGTTGTTGAGATTTTGTTACTCCAATGGATGGTAGCCTTGTCATTATGCAAGGTAGTTCATTGTTGACATTTTGTTACTCCAATTTATGGTAGCCTTGTCATTATGGAAGGTAGTTCATTGTTGAGATTTTGTTACTCCAATGGATGGTAGACTTGTCATTATGGAATGTAGTTCGTTGTTGAGATTTTGTTACTCCAATGGATGGTATACTTGTCATTATGGAAGGAAGTTCGTTGTTGAGATTTTGTTACTCTAATGGATAGTAGCCTTGTCATTATGTAAGGTAGTTCGTTGTTGAAATTTTGTTACTCCAATGGATGGTAGCCTTGTCATTACGGAAGGTTATTCATTGTTGAGATTTCGTTACTGCAATGGATGGTATCCTTATCATTACGGAAGGTAGTTCGTTGTTGAGATTTTGTTACTCTAATGGCTGGTATCCTTATCATTATGGAAGGTAGTTCATTGTTGAGATTTTGTTTCTCCAATGGATGGTAGCCTTGTCATTATGGAAGGTAGTTCGTTGTTGATATGTTGGTACTCCAATGGATGGTAACCTTTTCATTATGGAAGGTAGTTTGTTGTTGAGATTTTTTTACTCCAATGGATGGTAGACTTGTCATTATGGAAGTTAGTTTGTTGTTGAGATTTTGTTACTCTAATGGATGGTAGATTTGTCATTATGGAAGGTAGTTCATTGTTGAGATTTTGTTACTCCAATGGATGGTAGCCTTGTCATTATGTAAGGTAGTTCTTTGTTGAAATTTTGTTACTCCAATGGATGGTAACCTTTTCATTATGGAAGGTAGTTCGTTGTTGAGATTTTGTTACTCCAATGGATGGTAGACTTGTCATTATGGAAGGTAGTTCGTTGTTGATATTTTGTTACTCTAATGGATGGTAGACTTGTCATTGTGGAAGGTAGTTCATTGTTGAGATTTTGTTACTCTAATGGATAATAGCCTTGTCATTGTGTAAGGTAGTTCGTTGTTGATGTTTTGTTACTTTAATGGATGGTAGCCTTGTCATTATGGAAGGTAGTTCGTTTTTGAGATTTTGTTACTCCAATGGATGGTAGCCTTGTCATTATTGAAGGTACTTCGTTGTTTTGATTTTGTTACTCCAATGGATTGTAGCCTTGTCATTATGGAAGGTAGTTCGTTGTTGAGATTTTGTTACTCCAATGGATGGTAGCCTTGTCATTATTGAAGGTAGTTTTTTGTTGAGATTTTGTTACTCCAATGGATGATAGCCTTGTCATTATGGAAGGTAGTTCGTTGTTGAGATTTTGTTACACCAATGTATGGTAGCCTTGTCATTATTGATGGTAGTTCGTTGTTGATATTTTGTTGCTCCATTGGATGGTACCCTTGTCATTACCGAAAGTAGTTCGTTGTTGAAATTTTGTTACTCCAATTGATGGTAGTCTTGTCATTACGGAAGGTAGTTCGTTGTTGAGATTTCATTACTGCAATGGATGGTATCCTTGTCTTCATGGAAGGTATTTCGTTGTTGAGATTTTGTTACTCTAATGGCTGGTATTCTTGTCATTATGGAAGGTAGTTCATTGTTGAGATTTTGTTTCTCTAATGGATGGTAGCCTTGTCATTATAGAAGGTAGTTCATTGTTGATATTTTGTTACTCCAATGGATGGTAACCTTTTAATTATGGAAGGTAGTTCGTTGTTGAAATTTTGTTACTCCAATGGATGGTAGCCTTGTCATTATGCAAGGTAGTTCATTGTTGACATTTTGTTACTCCAATTTATGGTAGCCTTGTCATTATGGAAGGTAGTTCGTTGTTGAGATTTTGTTACTCCAATGGATGGTAGACTTGTCATTATGGAATGTAGTTCGTTGTTGAGATTTTGTTACTCCAACGGATGGTATACTTGTCATTATGCAAGGTAGTTCATTGTTGACATTTTGTTACTCCAATTTATGGTAGCCTTGTCATTATGGAAGGTAGTTCGTTGTTGAGATTTTGTTACTCCAATGGATGGTAGGCTTGTCATTATGCAAGGTAGTTCGTTGTTGACATTTTGGTACTCCAATGAATGGTAGCCTTGTCATTATGGAAGGTAGTTTTTTGTTGAGATTTTGTTACTCCAATGGATGGTAGACTTGTCATTATGGAAGGTAGTTCGTTGTTGAGATTTTGTTACTCCAATGGATGGTAACCTTGTCAATATGGATGGTAGTTCGTTGTTGATATTTTGTTACTCCATTGGATGGTACCCTTGTCATTACCGAAAGTATTTCGTTGTTGAAATTTTGTTACTCCAATGGATGGTAGCCTTGTCATTACGGAAGGTAGTTCGTTGTTTCGATTTCATTACTGCAATGGATGGTATCCTTTTCATTATGGAAGGTAGTTTGTTGTTGAGATTTTGTTACTCTAATGGCTGGTATCCTTGTCATTATGGAAGGTAGTTCATTGTTGAGATTTTGTTTCTCCAATGGATGGTAGACTTGTCATTATGGAAGGTAGTTCATTGTTGAGATTTTGTTACTTTAATGGATAGTAGCCTTGTCATTATGTAAGGTAGTTCGTTGTTGATGTTTTGTTACTCTAATGGATGGTAGCCTTGTCATTATGGAAGGTAGTTCGTTGTTGAGATTTTGTTACTCCAATGGATGGTAGCCTTGTCATTATTGAAGGTACTTCGTTGTTGAGATTTTGTTACTCCAATGGATGATAGCCTTGTCATTATGGAAGGACGTTCTTTATTAAGATTTTGTTACACCAATGTATGGTAGGCTTGTCATTATGGAAGGTGGTTCATTGTTGAGATTTTGTTAATCCAATGGATGGTATTCGTGTCATTATGGAAGGTAGTTCGTTGTTGATATTTTGTTACTCCAATGGATGGTAGACTTGTCATTATGGGAGGTAGTTTGTTGTTGAGATTTTGTTACTCCAATGGATGGTAGACTTGTCATTATGGAAGGAAGTTTGTTGTTGAGATTTTGTTACTCTAATGGATGGTAGCCTTGTCATTATGCAAGGTAGTTCATTGTTGATATTATGTTACTCCAATGGATGGTAGCCTTTTCATTATTGAAGGTACTTCGTTGTTGTGATTTTGTTACTCCAATGGATGGTAGCCTTGTCATTATGGAAGGTAGTTCGTTGTTGAGATTTTGTTACTCCAATGGATGGTAGCCTTGTCATTATTGAAGGTAGTTTTTTGTTGAGATTTTGTTACTCCATTGGATGATAGCCTTGTCATTATGGAAGGTAGTTCCTTGTTGAAATTTTGTTACTCCAATGGATGGTAGTCTTGTCATTACGGAAGGTAGTTCGTTGTTGAGATTCTGTTACTACAATGGATGGTATCCTTGTCATTATGGAAGGTAGTTCGTTGTTGAGATTTTATTACTCTAATGGCTGGTATTCTTGTCATTATGGAAAGTAGTTCATTGTTGAGATTTTGTTTCTCCAATGGATGGTAGCCTTGTCATTATGGAAGGTAGTTCATTGTTTACATTTTGTTACTCCAATGGATGGTAACCTTTTCATTATGGAAGGTAGTTCGTTGTTGAGATTTTGGTACTCCAATGGATGGTATACTTGTCATTATGCAAGGTAGTTAATTGTTGACATTTTGTTACTCCAATTTATGGTAGCCTTGTCATTATGGAAGGTAGTTCGTTGTTGAGATTTTGTTACTCCAATGGATGGTAGGCTTGTCATTATGCAAGGTAGTTCGTTGTTGACATTTTGTTACTCCAATGAATGGTAGCGTTGTCATTATGGAAGGTAGTTTTTTGTTGAGATTTTGTTACTCCAATGGATGGTAGACTTGTCATTATGGAAGGTAGTTCGTTGTTGAGATTTTGTTACTCCAATGGATGGTAACCTTGTCAATATGGATGGTAGTTCGTTGTTGGTATTTTGTTACTCCATTGGATGGTACCCTTGTCATTACTTAAAGTATTTCGTTGTTGAAATTTTGTTACTCCAATGGATGGTAGCCTTGTCATTACGGAAGGTAGTTCGTTGTTTCGATTTCATTACTGCAATGGATGGTATCCTTTTCATTATGGAAGGTAGTTCGTTGTTGAGATTTTGTTACTCTAATGGCTGGTATCCTTGTCATTATGGAAGGTAGTTCATTGTTGAGATTTTGTTTCTCCAATGGATGGTAGACTTGTCATTATGGAAGGTAGTTCATTGTTGAGATTTTGTTACATTAATGGATAGTAGCCTTGTCATTATGTAAGGTAGTTCGTCGTTGATGTTTTGTTACTCTAATGGATGGTAGCCTTGTCATTATGGAAGGTAGTTCGTTGTTGAGATTTTGTTACTCCAATGGATGGTAGACTTGTCATTATTGAAGGTAATTCGTTGTTGAGATTTTGTTACTCCAATGGATGGTAGCCTTGTCATTATGGAAGGTAGTTCGTTGTTGAAGTTTTGTTACTCCAATGGATGGTAGCCTTGTCATTATTGAAGGTACTTCGTTGTTGAGATTTTGTTACTCCAATGGATGATAGCCTTGTCATTATGGAAGGTAGTTCTTTATTAAGATTTTGTTACACCAATGTATGGTAGGCTTGTCATTATGGAAGGTGGTTCATTGTTGAGATTTTGTTAATCCAATGGATGGTATTCGTGTCATTATGGAAGGTAGTCCGTTGTTGAGATTTTGTTACTCCATTGGATGGTAGCCTTGTGATTATGGAAGGTAGTTCATTGTTTAGATTTTGTTACTCCAATGGATGGTAGCCTTGTCATTATGGATGGTAGTTTTTTGATGATATTTTGATACTCCATTGGATGGTAGCATTGTCATTACAGAAAGTAGTTTGTTGTTGATATTATGTTACTCCAATGGATGGTAGCCTTTTCATTATTGAAGGTACTTCGTTGTTGTGATTTTGTTACTCCAATGGATGGTAGCCTTGTCATTATGGAAGGTAGTTCGTTGTTGAGATTTTGTTACTTCAATGGATGGTAGCCTTGTCATTATTGAAGGTAGTTTTTTGTTGAGATTTTGTTACTCCATTGGATGATAGCCTTGTCATTATGGAAGGTAGTTCCTTGTTGAAATTTTGTTACTCCAATGGATGGTAGTCTTGTCATTACGGAAGGTAGTTCGTTGTTGAGATTCTGTTACTACAATGGATGGTATCCTAGTCATTATGGAAGGTAGTTCGTTGTTGAGATTTTGTTACTCTAATGGCTGGTATTCTTGTCATTATGGAAAGTAGTTCATTGTTGAGATTTTGTTTCTCCAATGGATGGTAGCCTTGTCATTATGGAAGGTAGTTCATTGTTGACATTTTGTTACTCCAATGGATGCTAACCTTTTCATTATGGAAGGTAGTTCGTTGTTGAGATTTTGGTACTCCAATGGATGGTAGCCTTGTCATTATGCAAGGTAGTTCATTGTTTACATTTTGTTACTCCAATTACTGGTAGCCTTGTCATTATTGATGGTAGTCCGTTGTTGATATTTTGTTACTCCATTGGATGGTAGACTTGTCATTATGGAAGGTAGTTCATTGTTGAGATTTTGTTTCTCCAATGGATGGTAGACTATTCATTATGGAAGGTAGTTCATTGTTGAGATTTTGTTACTCTAATGGATAGTAGCCTTGTCATTATGTAAGGTAGTTCGTTGTTGAAATTTTGTTACTCCAATGGATGGTAGCCTTGTCATTACGGAAGGTTATTCATAATTGAGATTTAGTTACTGCAATGGATGGTATCCTTGTCATTATGGAAGGTAGTTCGTTGTTGAGATTTTGTTACTCTAATGGCTGGTATCCTTGTCATTATGGAAGGTAGTTCATTGTTGAGATTTTGTTTCTCCAATGGATGGTAGCCTTGTCATTATGGAAGGTAGTTCGTTGTTGATATTTTTTTACTCCAATGGATGGTAACCTTTTCATTATGGAAGGTAGTTTGTTGTTGAGATTTTTTTACTCCAATGGATGGTAGACTTGTCATTATGGAAGTTAGTTCGTTGTTGAGATTTTGTTACTCTAATGGATGGTAGACTTGTCATTATGTAAGTTAGTTCATTGTTGAGATTTTGTTACTCCAATGGATGGTAGCCTTGTCATTATGTAAGGTAGTTCGTTGTTGAAATTTTGTTACTCCAATGGATGGTAACCTTTTCATTATGGAAGGTAGTTCGCTGTTGAGATTTTGTTACTCCAAGGGATGGTAGACTTGTCATTATGGAAGGTAGTTTGTTGTTGATATTTTGTTACTCCAATGGTTGGTATACTTGTCATTATGGAAGTAAGTTTGTTGTGGATATTTTGTTAATCCAATGGATGGTATTCGTGTCATTATGGAAGGTAGTTCATTGTTGAGTTTTTGTTACTCCATTGGATGGTAGCCTTGTCATTATGGAAGGTAGTTTTTTGTTGAGATTTTGTTACTCCAATGGATGGTAGACTTGTCATTATGGAAGGTAGTTTGTTGTTGAGATTTTTTTACTCAAATGGATGGTAACCTTGTCAATATGGATGGTATTTCGTTGTTGATATTTTGTTAGTCCATTGGATGGTACCCTTGTCATTACCGAAAGTATTTTGTTGTTGAAATTTTGTTACTCCAATGGATGGTAGCCTTGTCATTACGGAAGGTAGTTCGTTGTATCGATTTCGTTACTGCAATGGATGGTATCCTTGTCATTATGGAAGGTAGTTTGTTGTTGAGATTTTGTTACTCTAATGGCTGGTATCCTTGTCATTATGGAAGGTAGTTCATTGTTGAGATTTTGTTTCTCCAATGGATGGTAGACTATTCATTATGGAAGGTAGTTCATTGTTGAGATTTTGTTACTCTAATGGATAGTAGCCTTGTCATTATGTAAGGTAGTTCGTTGTTGAAATTTTGTTACTCCAATGGATGGTAGCCTTGTCATTACGGAAGGTTATTCATTGTTGAGATTTAGTTACTGCAATGGATGGTATCCTTGTCATTATGGAAGGTAGTTCGTTGTTGAGATTTTGTTACTCTAATGGCTGGTATCCTTGTCATTATGGAAGGTAGTTCATTGTTGAGATTTTGTTTCTCCAATGGATGGTAGCCTTGTCATTATGGAAGGTAGTTCGTTGTTGATATTTTTTTACTCCAATGGATGGTAACCTTTTCATTATGGAAGGTAGTTTGTTGTTGAGATTTTTTTACTCCAATGGATGGTAGACTTGTCATTATGGAAGTTAGTTCGTTGTTGAGATTTTGTTACTCTAATGGATGGTAGACTTGTCATTATGTAAGTTAGTTCATTGTTGAGATTTTGTTACTCCAATGGATGGTAGCCTTGTCATTATGTAAGGTAGTTCGTTGTTGAAATTTTGTTACTCCAATGGATGGTAACCTTTTCATTATGGAAGGTAGTTCGCTGTTGAGATTTTGTTACTCCAAGGGATGGTAGACTTGTCATTATGGAAGGTAGTTTGTTGTTGATATTTTGTTACTCCAATGGTTGGTATACTTGTCATTATGGAAGTAAGTTTGTTGTGGATATTTTGTTAATCCAATGGATGGTATTCGTGTCATTATGGAAGGTAGTTCATTGTTGAGTTTTTGTTACTCCATTGGATGGTAGCCTTGTCATTATGGAAGGTAGTTTTTTGTTGAGATTTTGTTACTCCAATGGATGGTAGACTTGTCATTATGGAAGGTAGTTTGTTGTTGAGATTTTTTTACTCCAATGGATGGTAACCTTGTCAATATGGATGGTATTTCGTTGTTGATATTTTGTTAGTCCATTGGATGGTACCCTTGTCATTACCGAAAGTATTTTGTTGTTGAAATTTTGTTACTCCAATGGATGGTAGCCTTGTCATTACGGAAGGTAGTTCGTTGTATCGATTTCGTTACTGCAATGGATGGTATCCTTGTCATTATGGAAGGTAGTTTGTTGTTGAGATTTTGTTACTCTAATGGCTGGTATCCTTGTCATTATGGAAGGTAGTTCATTGTTGAGATTTTGTTTCTCCAATGGATGGTAGACTTGTCATTATGGAAGGTAGTTCATTGTTGAGATTTTGTTACTCTAATGGATAGTAGCCTTGTCATTATGTAAGGTAGTTCGTTGTTGATGTTTTGTTACTCCAATGGATGGTAGCCTTGTCATTATTGAAGGTACTTCGTTGTTGAGACTTTGTTACTCTAATGGCTGGTAGGCTTGTTATTATGCAAGGTAGTTCATTGTTGATATTTTGTTACTCCAATGGATGGTAGCCTTGTCATTATGGAAGGTAGTTCGTTGTTGAGATTTTGTTTCTCCAATGGATGGTAGACTTGTCATTATTGAAGGTACTTCGTTGTTGAGATTTTGTTACTCCAATGGATGGTAGCCTTGTCATTATGGAAGGTAGTTCGTTGTTGAAGTTTTGTTACTCCAATGGATGGTAGCCTTGTCATTATTGAAGGTACTTTGTTGTTGAGATTTTGTTACTCCAATGGATGATAGCCTTTTCATTATGGAAGGTAGTTCTTTATTAAGATTTTGTTACACCAATGTATGGTAGGCTTGTCATTATGGAAGGTGGTTCATTGTTGAGATTTTGTTAATCCAATGGATGGTATTCGTGTCATTATGGAAGGTAGTTCGTTGTTGAGATTTTGTTACTCCATTGGATGGTAGCCTTTTCATTATGGAAGGTAGTTGATTGTTGACATTTTGTTACTCCAATGGATGGTAGCCTTTTCATTATGAAAGGTAGTTCGTTGTTGAGATTTTGTTACTCAAATGGATGGTATCCTTGCCATTACGAAAGGTAGTTCATTGTTAAGATTTTGTTTCTCCAATGGATGGTATCCTTGTCATTATGGAAGGTAGTTTCTTGTTTAGATTTTATTACTCCTATGGATGGTAGCCTTGCCTTTATGGAAGGTAGTTCGTTGTTGATATTTTGTTACTCCAATGGATGGTAGCCTTGTCATTATTGAAGGTTGATTGTTGTTGAGATTTTGTTACTCCAATGGGTGGTAGCCTTTTCAGTATGGAAGATATTTTGTTGTTGAGCTTTTGTTACTCAAATGGATGGTAGCCTTGTGATTATGGAAGGTAGTTCATTGTTTAGATTTTGTTACTCCAATGGATGGTAGCCTTGTCATTACGGAAGGTAGTTCGTTGTTGAGATTTCATTACTGCAATGGATGGTAGCATTGTCATTACAGAAAGTAGTTCGTTGTTGAGATTATGTTACTCCAATGGATGGTAGCCTTGTCATTATTGAAGGTACTTCGTGGTTGTTATTTTGTTACTCTAATGGATGGTAGCCTTGTCATTATGGAAGGTAGTTCGTTGTTGATATTTTGTTACTCCAATGGATGGTAACCTTTTCATTATGGAAGGTAGTTCGTTGTTGAGATTTTGTTACTCCAATGGATGGTAGCCTTGTCATTATGCAAGGTAGTTCATTGTTGACATTTTGTTACTCCAATTTCTGGTAGCCTTTTGATTATGGAAGGTAGTTCGTTGTTGAGATTTTGTTACTCCAATGGATGGTAGACTTGTCATTATGGAAGGTAGTTCGTTGTTGAGATTTTGTTACTCCAATGGATGGTAGACTTGTCATTATGGAAGGAAGTTCGTTGTTGATATTTTGTTACTCAAATGGATGATAGCTTTGTCATTATGGAAGGTAGTTCGTTGTTGATATTTTGTTACTCAAATGGATGGTATCCTTGCCATTATGGAAGGTAGTTCATTGTTGAGATTTTCTTTCTCCAATGGATGATAGCCTTGTCATTATGGAAAGTAGTTTCTTGTTGAGATTTTATTACTCCAATGGATGGTAGCCTTGTTGTTATGGAAGGTAGTTCGTTGTTGATATGTTGTTACTCCAATGGATCGTAGCCTTGTAATTATGGAAGGTTGATTGTTGTTGAGATTATGTTACTCAAATGGATGGTAGCCTTTTTATTATGGAAGGTAGTTCATTGTTGATATTTTTTTACACCAATGGATGGTAGCCTTGTCATAAAGGAAGGTAGTTTGTTGCTGAGATTATGTTACTCCAATGGATAGTAGCCTTGTGATTATGGAAGGTAGTTCATTGTTTAGAATTTGTTACTCCAATGGATGGTAGCCTTGTCATTATGGATGGTAGTTTTTTTATGAGATTTTGTTACTCAATTGGATGGTAGCATTGTCATTACAGAAAGTAGTTCGTTGTTGAGATTTTGTTACTCTAATAGATGGTATCCTTGTCATTATGCAAGGTAGTTCATTGTTGACATTTTGTTACTCCAATTTCTGGTAGCCTTGTCATTATGGAAGGTAGTTCGTTGTTGAGATTTTGTTACTCCAATGGATGGTAGACTTGTCATTATGGAGGGTAGTTCGTTGTTGAGATTTTGTTACTCCAATGGATGGTAACCTTGTCAATATGGATGGTATTTCGTTGTTGATATTTTGTTAGTCCATTGGATGGTACCCTTGTCATTACCGAAAGTATTTTGTTGTTGAAATTTTGTTACTCCAATGGATGGTAGCCTTGTCATTACGGAAGGTAGTTCGTTGTATCGATTTCGTTACTGCAATGGATGGTATCCTTGTCATTATGGAAGGTAGTTTGTTGTTGAGACTTTGTTACTCTAATGGCTGGTATCCTTGTCATTATGGAAGGTAGTTCATTGTTGAGATTTTGTTTCTCCAATGGATGGTAGACTTGTCCTTATGGAAGGTAGTTCATTGTTGAGATTTTGTTACTCTAATGGATAGTAGCCTTGTCATTATGTAAGGTAGTTCATTGTTGATGTTTTGTTACTCCAATGGATGGTAGCCTTGTCATTATTGAAGGTACTTCGTTGTTGATATTTTGTTACTCTAATGGCTGGTAGGCTTGTTATTATGCAAGGTAGTTCATTGTTGATATTTTGTTACTCCAATGGATGGTAGCCTTGTCATTATGGAAGGTAGTTCGTTGTTGAGATTTTGTTACTCCAATGGATGGTAGACTTGTCATTATTGAAGGTACTTCATTGTTGAGATTTTGTTACTCCAATGGATGGTAGCCTTGTCATTATTGAAGGTACTTCGTTGTTGAGATTTTGTTACTCTAATGGCTGGTAGGCTTGTTATTATGCAAGGTAGTTCATTGTTGATATTTTGTTACTCCAATGGATGGTAGCCTTGTCATTATGGAAGGTAGTTCATTGTTGAGATTTTGTTACTCCAATGGATGGTAGACTTGTCATTATTGAAGGTACTTCGTTGTTGAGATTTTGTTACTCCAATGGATGGTAGCCTTGTAATTATGGAAGGTAGTTCGTTGTTGAAGTTTTGTTACTCCAATGGATGGTAGCCTTGTCATTATTGAAGGTACTTTGTTGTTGAGATTTTGTTACTCCAATGGACGATAGCCTTGTCATTATGGAAGGTAGTTCTTTATTAAGATTTTGTTACACCAATGTATGGTAGGCTTGTCATTATGGAAGGTGGTTCATTGTTGAGATTTTGTTAATCCAATGGATGGTATTCGTGTCATTATGGAAGGTAGTTCGTTGTTGAGATTTTGTTACTCCATTGGATGGTAGCCTTTTCATTATGGAAGGTAGTTGATTGTTGACATTTTGTTACTCCAATGGATGGTAGCCTTTTCATTATGAAAGGTAGTTCGTTGTTGAGATTTTGTTACTCAAATGGATGGTATCCTTGCCATTACGAAAGGTAGTTCATTGTTAAGATTTTGTTTCTCCAATGGATGGTATCCTTGTCATTATGGAAGGTAGTTTCTTGTTTAGATTTTATTACCCCAATGGCTGGTAGCATTGCCTTTATGGAAGGTAGTTCGTTGTTGATATTTTGTTACTCCAATGGATGGTAGCCTTGTCATTATTGAAGGTTGATTGTTGTTGAGATTTTGTTACTCCAATGGATGGTAGCCTTTTCAGTATGGAAGATAGTTTGTTGTTGAGCTTTTGTTACTCAAATGGATTGTAGCCTTGTGATTATGGAAGGTAGTTCATTGTTTAGATTTTGTTACTCCAATGGATGGTAGCCTTGTCATTACGGAAGGTAGTTCGTTGTTGAGATTTCATTACTGCAATGGATGGTAGCATTGTCATTACAGAAAGTAGTTCGTTGTTGAGATTATGTTACTCCAATGGATGGTAGCCTTGTCATTAATGAAGGTACTTCGTGGTTGTGATTTTGTTACTCCAATGGATGGTAGCCTTGTCATTATGGAAGGTAGTTCGTTGTTGATATTTTGTTACTCCAATGGATGGTAACCTTTTCATTATGGAAGGTTGTTCGTTGTTGAGATTTTGTTACTCCAATGGATGGTAGCCTTGTCATTATGCAAGGTAGTTCATTGTTGACATTTTGTTACTCCAATTTCTGGTAGCCTTTTGATTATGGAAGGTAGTTCGTTGTTGAGATTTTGTTACTCCAATGGATGGTAGACTTGTCATTATGGAAGGTAGTTCGTTGTTGAGATTTTGTTACTCCAATGGATGGTAGACTTGTCATTATGGAAGGAAGTTCGTTGTTGATATTTTGTTACTCAAATGGATGATAGCTTTGTCATTATGGAAGGTAGTTCGTTGTTGATATTTTGTTACTCAAATGGATGGTATCCTTGCCATTATGGAAGGTAGTTCATTGTTGAGATTTTCTTTCTCCAATGGATGATAGCCTTGTCATTATGGAAAGTAGTTTCTTGTTGAGATTTTATTACTCCAATGGATGGTAGCCTTGTTGTTATGGAAGGTAGATCGTTGTTGATATGTTGTTACTCCAATGGATCGTAGCCTTGTAATTATGGAAGGTTGATTGTTGTTGAGATTATGTTACTCAAATGGATGGTAGCCTTGTCATTACGGAAGGTAGTTCGTTGTATCGATTTCGTTACTGCAATGGATGGTATCCTTGTCATTATGGAAGGTAGTTTGTTGTTGAGACTTTGTTACTCTAATGGCTGGTATCCTTGTCATTATGGAAGGTAGTTCATTGTTGAGATTTTGTTTCTCCAATGGATGGTAGACTTGTCCTTATGGAAGGTAGTTCATTGTTGAGATTTTGTTACTCTAATGGATAGTAGCCTTGTCATTATGTAAGGTAGTTCATTGTTGATGTTTTGTTACTCCAATGGATGGTAGCCTTGTCATTATTGAAGGTACTTCGTTGTTGAGATTTTGTTACTCTAATGGCTGGTAGGCTTGTTATTATGCAAGGTAGTTCATTGTTGATATTTTGTTACTCCAATGGATGGTAGCCTTGTCATTATGGAAGGTAGTTCGTTGTTGAGATTTTGTTACTCCAATGGATGGTAGACTTGTCATTATTGAAGGTACTTCGTTGTTGAGATTTTGTTACTCCAATGGATGGTAGCCTTGTCATTATTGAAGGTACTTCGTTGTTGAGATTTTGTTACTCTAATGGCTGGTAGGCTTGTTATTATGCAAGGTAGTTCATTGTTGATATTTTGTTACTCCAATGGATGGTAGCCTTGTCATTATGGAAGGTAGTTCATTGTTGAGATTTTGTTACTCCAATGGATGGTAGACTTGTCATTATTGAAGGTACTTCGTTGTTGAGATTTTGTTACTCCAATGGATGGTAGCCTTTTCATTATGGAAGGTAGTTCGTTGTTGAAGTTTTGTTACTCCAATGGATGGTAGCCTTGTCATTATTGAAGGTACTTTGTTGTTGAGATTTTGTTACTCCAATGGACGATAGCCTTGTCATTATGGAAGGTAGTTCTTTATTAAGATTTTGTTACACCAATGTATGGTAGGCTTGTCATTATGGAAGGTGGTTCATTGTTGAGATTTTGTTAATCCAATGGATGGTATTCGTGTCATTATGGAAGGTAGTTCGTTGTTGAGATTTTGTTACTCCATTGGATGGTAGCCTTTTCATTATGGAAGGTAGTTGATTGTTGACATTTTGTTACTCCAATGGATGGTAGCCTTTTCATTATGAAAGGTAGTTCGTTGTTGAGATTTTGTTACTCAAATGGATGGTATCCTTGCCATTACGAAAGGTAGTTCATTGTTAAGATTTTGTTTCTCCAATGGATGGTATCCTTGTCATTATGGAAGGTAGTTTCTTGTTTAGATTTTATTACTCCAATGGCTGGTAGCCTTGCCTTTATGGAAGGTAGTTCGTTGTTGATATTTTGTTACTCCAATGGATGGTAGCCTTGTCATTATTGAAGGTTGATTGTTGTTGAGATTTTGTTACTCCAATGGATGGTAGCCTTTTCAGTATGGAAGATAGTTTGTTGTTGAGCTTTTGTTACTCAAATGGATTGTAGCCTTGTGATTATGGAAGGTAGTTCATTGTTTAGATTTTGTTACTCCAATGGATGGTAGCCTTGTCATTACGGAAGGTAGTTCGTTGTTGAGATTTCATTACTGCAATGGATGGTAGCATTGTCATTACAGAAAGTAGTTCGTTGTTGAGATTATGTTACTCCAATGGATGGTAGCCTTGTCATTATTGAAGGTACTTCGTGGTTGTGATTTTGTTACTCCAATGGATGGTAGCCTTGTCATTATGGAAGGTAGTTCGTTGTTGATATTTTGTTACTCCAATGGATGGTAACCTTTTCATTATGGAAGGTAGTTCGTTGTTGAGATTTTGTTACTCCAATGGATGGTAGCCTTGTCATTATGCAAGGTAGTTCATTGTTGACATTTTGTTACTCCAATTTCTGGTAGCCTTTTGATTATGGAAGGTAGTTCGTTGTTGAGATTTTGTTACTCCAATGGATGGTAGACTTGTCATTATGGAAGGTAGTTCGTTGTTGAGATTTTGTTACTCCAATGGATGGTAGACTTGTCATTATGGAAGGAAGTTCGTTGTTGATATTTTGTTACTCAAATGGATGATAGCTTTGTCATTATGGAAGGTAGTTCGTTGTTGATATTTTGTTACTCAAATGGATGGTATCCTTGCCATTATGGAAGGTAGTTCATTGTTGAGATTTTCTTTCTCCAATGGATGATAGCCTTGTCATTATGGAAAGTAGTTTCTTGTTGAGATTTTATTACTCCAATGGATGGTAGCCTTGTTGTTATGGAAGGTAGTTCGTTGTTGATATGTTGTTACTCCAATGGATCGTAGCCTTGTAATTATGGAAGGTTGATTGTTGTTGAGATTATGTTACTCAAATGGATGGTAGCCTTTTTATTATGGAAGGTAGTTCATTGTTGATATTTTTTTACACCAATGGATGGTAACCTTGTCATAAAGGAAGGTAGTTTGTTGCTGAGATTATGTTACTCCAATGGATAGTAGCCTTGTGATTATGGAAGGTAGTTCATTGTTTAGAATTTGTTACTCCAATGGATGGTAGCATTGTCATTACAGAAAGTAGTTCGTTGTTGAGATTTTGTTACTCTAATATATGGTATCCTTGTCATTATGCAAGGTAGTTCATTGTTGACATTTTGTTACTCCAATTTCTGGTAGCCTTGTCATTATGGAAGGTAGTTCGTTGTTGAGATTTTGTTACTCCAATGGATGGTAGACTTGTCATTATGGAGGGTAGTTCGTTGTTGAGATTTTGTTACTCCAATGGATGGTAACCTTGTCAATATGGATGGTATTTCGTTGTTGATATTTTGTTAGTCCATTGGATGGTACCCTTGTCATTACCGAAAGTATTTTGTTGTTGAAATTTTGTTACTCCAATGGATGGTAGCCTTGTCATTACGGAAGGTAGTTCGTTGTATCGATTTCGTTACTGCAATGGATGGTATCCTTGTCATTATGGAAGGTAGTTTGTTGTTGAGACTTTGTTACTCTAATGGCTGGTATCCTTGTCATTATGGAAGGTAGTTCATTGTTGAGATTTTGTTTCTCCAATGGATGGTAGACTTGTCCTTATGGAAGGTAGTTCATTGTTGAGATTTTGTTACTCTAATGGATAGTAGCCTTGTCATTATGTAAGGTAGTTCATTGTTGATGTTTTGTTACTCCAATGGATGGTAGCCTTGTCATTATTGAAGGTACTTCGTTGTTGAGATTTTGTTACTCTAATGGCTGGTAGGCTTGTTATTATGCAAGGTAGTTCATTGTTGATATTTTGTTACTCCAATGGATGGTAGCCTTGTCATTAAGGAAGGTAGTTCGTTGTTGAGATTTTGTTACTCCAATGGATGGTAGACTTGTCATTATTGAAGGTACTTCGTTGTTGAGATTTCGTTACTCCAATGGATGGTAGCCTTGTCATTATTGAAGGTACTTCGTTGTTGAGATTTTGTTACTCTAATGGCTGGTAGGCTTGTTATTATGCAAGGTAGTTCATTGTTGATATTTTGTTACTCCAATGGATGGTAGCCTTGTCATTATGGAAGGTAGTTCATTGTTGAGATTTTGTTACTCCAATGGATGGTAGACTTGTCATTATTGAAGGTACTTCGTTGTTGAGATTTTGTTACTCCAATGGATGGTAGCCTTGTCATTATGGAAGGTAGTTCGTTGTTGAAGTTTTGTTACTCCAATGGATGGTAGCCTTGTCATTATTGAAGGTACTTTGTTGTTGAGATTTTGTTACTCCAATGGACGATAGCCTTGTCATTATGGAAGGTAGTTCTTTATTAAGATTTTGTTACACCAATGTATGGTAGGCTTGTCATTATGGAAGGTGGTTCATTGTTGAGATTTTGTTAATCCAATGGATGGTATTCGTGTCATTATGGAAGGTAGTTCGTTGTTGAGATTTTGTTACTCCATTGGATGGTAGCCTTTTCATTATGGAAGGTAGTTGATTGTTGACATTTTGTTACTCCAATGGATGGTAGCCTTTTCATTATGAAAGGTAGTTCGTTGTTGAGATTTTGTTACTCAAATGGATGGTATCCTTGCCATTACGAAAGGTAGTTCATTGTTAAGATTTTGTTTCTCCAATGGATGGTATCCTTGTCATTATGGAAGGTAGTTTCTTGTTTAGATTTTATTACTCCAATGGCTGGTAGCCTTGCCTTTATGGAAGGTAGTTCGTTGTTGATATTTTGTTACTCCAATGGATGGTAGCCTTGTCATTATTGAAGGTTGATTGTTGTTGAGATTTTGTTACTCCAATGGATGGTAGCCTTTTCAGTATGGAAGATAGTTTGTTGTTGAGCTTTTGTTACTCAAATGGATTGTAGCCTTGTGATTATGGAAGGTAGTTCATTGTTTAGATTTTGTTACTCCAATGGATGGTAGCCTTGTCATTACGGAAGGTAGTTCGTTGTTGAGATTTCATTACTGCAATGGATGGTAGCATTGTCATTACAGAAAGTAGTTCGTTGTTGAGATTATGTTACTCCAATGGATGGTAGCCTTGTCATTATTGAAGGTACTTCGTGGTTATGATTTTGTTACTCCAATGGATGGTAGCCTTGTCATTATGGAAGGTAGTTCGTTGTTGATATTTTGTTACTCCAATGGATGGTAACCTTTTCATTATGGAAGGTAGTTCGTTGTTGAGATTTTGTTACTCCAATGGATGGTAGCCTTGTCATTATGCAAGGTAGTTCATTGTTGACATTTTGTTACTCCAATTTCTGGTAGCCTTTTGATTATGGAAGGTAGTTCGTTGTTGAGATTTTGTTACTCCAATGGATGGTAGACTTGTCATTATGGAAGGTAGTTCGTTGTTGAGATTTTGTTACTCCAATGGATGGTAGACTTGTCATTATGGAAGGAAGTTTGTTGTTGATATCTTGTTACTCAAATGGATGATAGCGGTGTCATTATGGAAGGTAGTTCGTTGTTGATATTTTGTTACTCAAATGGATGGTATCCTTGCCATTATGGAAGGTAGTTCATTGTTGAGATTTTCTTTCTCCAATGGATGGTAGCCTTGTCATTATGGAAAGTAGTTTCTTGTTGAGATTTTATTACTCCAATGGATGGTAGCCTTGTCGTTATGGAAGGTAGTTCGTTGTTGATATGTTGTTACTCCAATGGATGGTAGCCTTGTAATTATGGAAGGTTGATTGTTGTTGAGATTATGTTACTCAAATGGATGGTAGCCTTTTTATTATGGAAGGTAGTTCATTGTTGATATTTTTTTACACCAATGGATGGTAGCCTTGTCATAAAGGAAGGTAGTTTGTTGCTGAGATTATGTTACTCCATTGGATAGTAGCCTTGTGATTATGGAAGGTAGTTCATTGTTTAGAATCTGTTACTCCAATGGATGGTAGCCTTGTCATTATGGATGGTAGTTTTTTGATGAGATTTTGTTACTCAATTGGATGGTAGCATTGTCATTACAGAAAGTAGTTCGTTGTTGAGATTTTGTTACTCTAATAGATGGTAGCCTTGTCATTATGCAAGGTAGTTCATTGTTGACATTTTGTTACTCCAATTTCTGGTAGCCTTGTCATTATGGAAGGTAGTTCGTTGTTTAGATTTTGTTACTCCAATGGATGGTAGACTTGTCATTATGGAGGGTAGTTCGTTGTTGAGATTTTGTTACTCCAATGGATGGTAGACTTGTCATTATGGAAGGTAGTTCGTTGTTGAAATTTTCTTACTCTAATGGATGGTAGCCTTGTCATTATGCAAGGTAGTTCATTGTTGACATTTTGTTACTCCAATGAATGGTAGCCTTGTCATTATGGAAGGTAGTTTTTTGTTGAGATTTTGTTACTCCAATGGATGGTAGACTTGTCATTATGGAAGGTAGTTCGTTGTTGAGATTTTATTACTCCAATGTATGGTAGCCTTGTCAATATGGATGGTAGTTCATTGTTGATATTTTGTTACTCCATTGGATGGTACCCTGGTCATTACCGAAAGTAGTTTGTTGTTGAAATTTTGTTACTCCAATGGATGGTAGCCTTGTCATTACGGAAGGTAGTTCGTTGTTGAGATTTCGTTACTGCAATGGACGGTATCCTTGTCATTATGGAAGGTAGTTCGTTGTTGAGATTTTGTTACTCTAATGGCTGGTATCCTTGTCATTATGGAAGGTAGTTTATTGTTGAGATTTTGTTTCTCTAATGGATGGTAGCCTTGTCATTATGGAAGGTAGTTCATTGTTGATATTTTGTTACTCCAATGGATGGTAACCTTTTCATTATGGAAGGTAGTTAGTTGTTGAGATTTTGTTACTCCAATGGATGGTAGCCTTGTCATTACGGAAGGTTATTCATTGTTGAGATTTAGTTACTGCAATGGATGGTATCCTTGTCATTATGGAAGGTAGTTCGTTGTTGAGATTTTGTTACTCTAATGGCTGGTATCCTTGTCATTATGGAAGGTAGTTCATTGTTGAGATTTTGTTTCTCCAATGGATGGTAGCCTTGTCATTATGGAAGGTAGTTCGTTGTTGATATTTTGTTACTCCAATGGATGGTAACCTTTTCATTATGGAAGGTAGTTTGTTGTTGAGATTTTTTTACTCCAATGGATGGTAGACTTGTCATTATGGAAGTTAGTTCGTTGTTGAGATTTTGTTACTCTAATGGATGGTAGACTTGTCATTATGTAAGTTAGTTCATTGTTGAGATTTTGTTACTCCAATGGATGGTAGCCTTGTCCTTATGTAAGGTAGTTCGTTGTTGAAATTTTTTTACTCCAATGGATGGTAACCTTTTCATTATGGAAGGTAGTTAGTTGTTGAGATTTTGTTACTCCAAGGGATGGTAGACTTGTCATTATGGAAGGTAGTTTGTTGTTGATATTTTGTTACTCCAATGGATGGTATACTTGTCATTATGGAAGGAAGTTTGTTGTTGATATTTTGTTAATCCAATGGATGGTATTCGTGTCATTATGGAAGGTAGTTCATTGTTGAGTTTTTGTTACTCCATTGGATGGTAGCCTTGTCATTATGGAAGGTAGTTTTTTGTTGAGATTTTGTTACTCCAATGGATGGTAGACTTGTCATTATGTAAGGTAGTTTGTTTTTGAGATTTTGTTACTCCAATGGATGGTAACCTTGTCAATAAGGATGGTATTTCGTTGTTGATATTTTGTTAGTCCATTGGATGGTACCCTTGTCATTACCAAAAGTATTTTGTTGTTGAAATTTTGTTACTCCAATGGATGGTAGCCTTGTCATTACGGAAGGTAGTTCGTTGTATCGATTTCGTTACTGCAATGGATGGTATCCTTGTCATTATGGAAGGTAGTTTATTGTTGAGATTTTGTTACTCTAATGGCTGGTATCCTTGTCATTATGGAAGGTAGTTCATTGTTGAGATTTTGTTTCTCCAATGGATGGTAGACTTGTCATTATGGAAGGTAGTTCATTGTTGAGATTTTGTTACTCTAATGGATAGTAGCCTTGTCATTATGTAAGGTAGTTCGTTGTTGATGTTTTGTTACTCCAATGGATGGTAGCCTTGTCATTATTGAAGGTACTTCGTTGTTGAGATTTTGTTACTGTAATGGCTGGTAGGCTTGTTATTATGCAAGGTAGTTCATTGTTGATATTTTGTTACTCCAATGGATGGTAGCCTTGTCATTATGGAAGGTAGTTCATTGTTGAGATTTTGTTACTCCAATGGATGGTAGACTTGTCATTATTGAAGGTACTTCGTTGTTGAGATTGTGTTACTCCAATGGATGGTAGCCTTGTCATTATGGAAGGTAGTTCGTTGTTGAAGTTTTGTTACTCCAATGGATGGTAGCCTTGTCATTATTGAAGGTACTTTGTTGTTGAGATTTTGTTACTCCAATGTATGATAGCCTTGTCATTATGGAAGGTAGTTCTTTATTAAGATTTTGTTACACCAATGTATGGTAGGCTTGTCATTATGGAAGGTGGTTCATTGTTGAGATTTTGTTAATCCAATGGATGGTATTCGTGTCATTATGGAAGGTAGTTCGTTGTTGAGATTTTGTTACTCCATTGGATGGTAGCCTTTTCATTATGGAAGGTAGTTGATTGTTGACATTTTGTTACTCCAATGGATGGTAGCCTTTTCATTATAAAAGGTAGTTCGTTGTTGAGATTTTGTTACTCAAATGGATGGTATCCTTGCCATTACGAAAGGTAGTTCATTGTTAAGATTTTGTTTCTCCAATGGATGGTATCCTTGTCATTATGGAAGGTAGTTTCTTGTTTAGATTTTATTACTCCAATGGATGGTAGCCTTGCCTTTAAGGAAGGTAGTTCATTGTTGATATTTTGTTACTCCAATGGATGGTAGCCTTGTCATTTTTGAAGGTTGATTGTTGTTGAGATTTTGTTACTCCAATGGATGGTAGCCTTTTCAGTATGGAAGATAGTTTGTTGTTGAGCTTTTGTTACTCAAATGGATTGTAGCCTTGTGATTATGGTAGGTAGTTCATTGTTTAGATTTTGTTACTCCAATGGATGGTAGCCTTGTCATTACGGAAGGTAGTTCGTTGTTGAGATTTCATTACTGCAATGGATGGTAGCATTGTCATTACAGAAAGTAGTTCGTTGTTGAGATTATGTTACTCCAATGGATGGTAGCCTTGTCATTATTGAAGGTACTTCGTGGTTGTGATTTTGTTACTCCAATGGATGGTAGCCTTGTCATTATGGAAGGTAGTTCGTTGTTGATATTTTGTTACTCCAATGGATGGTAACCTTTTCATTATGGAAGGTAGTTCGTTGTTGAGATTTTGTTACTCCAATGGATGGTAGCCTTGACATTATGCAAGGTAGTTCATTGTTGACATTTTGTTACTCCAATTTCTGGTAGCCTTTTGATTATGGAAGGTAGTTCGTTGTTGAGATTTTGTTACTCCAATGGATGGTAGACTTGTCATTATGGAAGGTAGTTCGTTGTTGAGATTTTGTTACTCCAATGGATGGTAGACTTGTCATTATGGAAGGAAGTTCGTTGTTGATATTTTGTTACTCAAATGGATGACAGCGTTGTCATTATGGAAGGTAGTTCGTTGTTGATATTTTGTTACTCAAATTGATGGTATCCTTGCCATTATGGAAGGTAGTTCATTGTTGAGATTTTCTTTCTCCAATGGATGGTAGCCTTGTCATTATGGAAAGTAGTTTCTTGTTGAGATTTTATTACTCCAATGGATGGTAGCCTTGTCGTTATGGAAGGTAGTTCGTTGTTGATATGTTGTTACTCCAATGGATGGTAGCCTTGTAATTATGGAAGGTTGATTGTTGTTGAGATTATGTTACTCAAATGGATGGTAGCCTTTTTATTATGGAAGGTAGTTCATTGTTGATATTTTTTTACACCAATGGATGGTAGCCTTGTCATAAAGGAAGGTAGTTTGTTGCTGAGATTATGTTACTCCATTGGATAGTAGCCTTGTGATTATGGAAGGTAGTTCATTGTTTAGAATCTGTTACTCCAATGGATGGTAGCCTTGTCATTATGGATGGTAGTTTTTTGATGAGATTTTGTTACTCAATTGGATGGTAGCATTGTCATTACAGAAAGTAGTTCGTTGTTGAGATTTTGTTACTCTAATAGATGGTAGCCTTGTCATTATGCAAGGTAGTTCATTGTTGACATTTTGTTACTCCAATTTCTGGTAGCCTTGTCATTTTGGAAGGTAGTTCGTTGTTGAGATTTTGTTACTCCAATGGATGGTAGACTTGTCATTATGGAGGGTAGTTCGTTGTTGAGATTTTGTTACTCCAATGGATGGTAGACTTGTCATTATGGAAGGTAGTTCGTTGTTGAAATTTTCTTACTCTAATGGATGGTAGCCTTGTCATTATGCAAGGTAGTTCATTGTTGACATTTTGTTACTCCAATGAATGGTAGCCTTGTCATTATGGAAGGTAGTTTTTTGTTGAGATTTTGTTACTCCAATGGATGGTAGACTTGTCATTACGGAAGGTAGTTCGTTGTTGAGATTTTATTACTCCAATGTATGGTAGCCTTGTCAATATGGATGATAGTTCATTGTTGATATTTTGTTACTCCATTGGATGGTACCCTGGTCATTACCGAAAGTAGTTTGTTGTTGAAATTTTGTTACTCCAATGGATGGTAGCCTTGTCATTACGGAAGGTAGTTCGTTGTTGAGATTTCGTTACTGCAATGGACGGTATCCTTGTCATTATGGAAGGTAGTTCGTTGTTGAGATTTTGTTACTCTAATGGCTGGTATCCTTGTCATTATGGAAGGTAGTTTATTGTTGAGATTTTGTTTCTCTAATGGATGGTAGCCTTGTCATTATGGAAGGTAGTTCATTGTTGATATTTTGTTACTCCAATGGATGGTAACCTTTTCATTATGGAAGGTAGTTAGTTGTTGAGATTTTGTTACTCCAATGGATGGTAGCCTTGTCATTACGGAAGGTTATTCATTGTTGAGATTTAGTTACTGCAATGGATGGTATCCTTGTCATTATGGAAGGTAGTTCGTTGTTGAGATTTTGTTACTCTAATGGCTGGTATCCTTGTCATTATGGAAGGTAGTTCATTGTTGAGATTTTGTTTCTCCAATGGATGGTAGCCTTGTCATTATGGAAGGTAGTTCGTTGTTGATATTTTGTTACTCCAATGGATGGTAACCTTTTCATTATGGAAGGTAGTTTGTTGTTGAGATTTTTTTACTCCAATGGATGGTAGACTTGTCATTATGGAAGTTAGTTCGTTGTTGAGATTTTGTTATTCTAATGGATGGTAGACTTGTCATTATGTAAGTTAGTTCATTGTTGAGATTTTGTTACTCCAATGGATGGTAGCCTTGTCATTATGTAAGGTAGTTCGTTGTTGAAATTTTGTTACTCCAATGGATGGTAACCTTTTCATTATGGAAGGTAGTTAGTTGTTGAGATTTTGTTACTCCAAGGGATGGTAGACTTGTCATTATGGAAGGTAGTTTGTTGTTGATATTTTGTTACTCCAATGGATGGTATACTTGTCATTATGGAAGGAAGTTTGTTGTTGATATTTTGTTAATCCAATGGATGGTATTCGTGTCATTATGGAAGGTAGTTCATTGTTGAGTTTTTGTTACTCAATTGGATGGTAGCCTTGTCATTATGGAAGGTAGTTTTTTGTTGAGATTTTGTTACTCCAATGGATGGTAGACTTGTCATTATGGAAGGTAGTTTGTTTTTGAGATTTTGTTACTCCAATGGATGGTAACCTTGTCAATAAGGATGGTATTTCGTTGTTGATATTTTGTTAGTCCATTGGATGGTACCCTTGTCATTACCGAAAGTATTTTGTTGTTGAAATTTTGTTACTCCAATGGATGGTAGCCTTGTCATTACGGAAGGTAGTTCGTTCTATCGATTTCGTTACTGCAATGGATGGTATCCTTGTCATTATGGAAGGTAGTTTATTGTTGAGATTTTGTTACTCTAATGGCTGGTATCCTTGTCATTATGGAAGGTAGTTCATTGTTGAGATTTTGTTTCTCTAATGGATGGTAGACTTGTCATTATGGAAGGTAGTTCATTGTTGAGATTTTGTTACTCTAATGGATAGTAGCCTTGTCATTATGTAAGGTAGTTCGTTGTTGATGTTTTGTTACTCCAATGGATGGTAGCCTTGTCATTATTGAAGGTACTTCGTTGTTGAGATTTTGTTACTCTAATGGCTGGTAGGCTTGTTATTATGCAAGGTAGTTCATTGTTGATATTTTGTTACTCCAATGGATGGTAGCCTTGTCATTATGGAAGGTAGTTCATTGTTGAGATTTTGTTACTCCAATGGATGGTAGACTTGTCATTATTGAAGGTCCTTCGTTGTTGAGATTTTGTTACTCCAATGGATGGTAGCCTTGTCATTATGGAAGGTAGTTCGTTGTTGAAGTTTTGTTACTCCAATGGATGGTAGCCTTGTCATTATTGAAGGTACTTTGTTGTTGAGATTTTGTTACTCCAATGTATGATAGCCTTGTCATTATGGAAGGTAGTTCTTTATTAAGATTTTGTTACACCAATGTATGGTAGGCTTGTCATTATGGAAGGTGGTTCATTGTTGAGATTTTGTTAATCCAATGGATGGTATTCGTGTCATTATGGAAGGTAGTTCGTTGTTGAGATTTTGTTACTCCATTGGATGGTAGCCTTTTCATTATGGAAGGTAGTTGATTGTTGACATTTTGTTACTCCAATGGATGGTAGCCTTTTCATTATGAAAGGTAGTTCGTTGTTGAGATTTTGTTACTCAAATGGATGGTATCCTTGCCATTACGAAAGGTAGTTCATTGTTAAGATTTTGTTTCTCCAATGGATGGTATCCTTGTCATTATGGAAGGTAGTTTCTTGTTTAGATTTTATTACTCCAATGGATGGTAGCCTTGCCTTTATGGAAGGTAGTTCGTTGTTGATATTTTGTTACTCCAATGGATGGTAGCCTTGTCATTATTGAAGGTTGATTGTTGTTGAGATTTTGTTACTCCAATGGATGGTAGCCTTTTCAGTATGGAAGATAGTTTGTTGTTGAGCTTTTGTTACTCAAATGGATGGTAGCCTTGTGATTATGGAAGGTAGTTCATTGTTTAGATTTTGTTACTCCAATGGATGGTAGCCTTGTCATTACGGAAGGTAGTTCGTTGTTGAGATTTCATTACTGCAATGGATGGTAGCATTGTCATTACAGAAAGTAGTTCGTTGTTGAGATTATGTTACTCCAATGGATGGTAGCCTTGTCATTATTGAAGGTACTTCGTGGTTAGGATTTTGTTACTCCAATGGATGGTAGCCTTGTCATTATGGAAGGTAGTTCGTTGTTGATATTTTGTTATTCCAATGGATGGTAACCTTTTCATTATGGAAGGTAGTTCGTTGTTGAGATTTTGTTACTCCAATGGATGGTAGCCTTGTCATTATGCAAGGTAGTTCATTGTTGACATTTTGTTACTCCAATTTCTGGTAGCCTTTTGATTATGGAAGGTAGTTCGTTGTTGAGATTTTGTTACTCCAATGGATGGTAGACTTGTCATTATGGAAGGTAGTTCGTTGTTGATATTTTGTTACTCCAATGGATGGTAGACTTGTCATTATGGAAGGAAGTTCGTTGTTGATATTTTGTTACTCAAATGGATGATAGCGTTGTCATTATGGAAGGTAGTTCGTTGTTGATATTTTGTTACTCAAATGGATGGTATCCTTGCCATTATGGAAGGTAGTTCATTGTTGAGATTTTCTTTCTCCAATGGATGGTAGCCTTGTCATTATGGAAAGTAGTTTCTTGTTGAGATTTTATTACTCCAATGGACGGTAGCCTTGTCGTTATGGAAGGTAGTTCGTTGTTGATATGTTGTTACTCCAATGGATGGTAGCCTTGTAATTATGGAAGGTTGATTGTTGTTGAGATTATGTTACTCAAATGGATGGTAGCCTTTTTATTATGGAAGGTAGTTCATTTTTGATATTTTTTTACACCAATGGATGGTAACCTTGTCATAAAGGAAGGTAGTTTGTTGCTGAGATTATGTTACTCCAATGGATAGTAGCCTTGTGATTATGGAAGGTAGTTCATTGTTTAGAATTTGTTACTCCAATGGATGGTAGCCTTGTCATTATGGATGGTAGTTTTTTGATGAGATTTTGTTACTCAATTGGATGGTAGCATTGTCATTACAGAAAGTAGTTCGTTGTTGAGATTTTGTTACTCTAATAGATGGTAGCCTTGTCATTATGCAAGGTAGTTCATTGTTGACATTTTGTTACTCCAATTTCTGGTAGCCTTGTCATTATGGAAGGTAGTTCGTTGTTGAGATTTTGTTACTCCAATGGATGGTAGACTTGTCATTATGGAGGGTAGTTCGTTGTTGAGATTTTGTTACTCCAATGGATGGTAGACTTGTCATTATTAAAGGTAGTTCTATGTTGAGATTTTCTTACTCTAATGGATGGTAGCCTTGTCATTATGCAAGGTAGTTCATTGTTGACATTTTGTTACTCCAATGAATGGTAGCCTTGTCATTATGGAAGGTAGTTTTTTGTTGAGATTTTGTTACTCCAATGGATGGTAAACTTGTCATTATGGAAGGTAGTTCGTTGTTGAGATTTTATTACTCCAATGTATGGTAGCCTTGTCAATATGGATGGTAGTTCATTGTTGATATTTTGTTACTCCATTGGATGGTACCCTGGTCATTACCGAAAGTAGTTTGTTGTTGAAATTTTGTTACTCCAATGGATGGTAGCCTTGTCATTACGGAAGGTAGTTCGTTGTTGAGATTTCGTTACTGCAATGGACGGTATCCTTGTCATTATGGAAGGTAGTTCGTTGTTTAGATTTTGTTACTCTAATGGCTGGTATCCTTGTCATTATGGAAGGTAGTTTATTGTTGAGATTTTGTTTCTCTAATGGATGGTAGCCTTGTCATTATGGAAGGTAGTTCATTGTTGATATTTTGTTACTCCAATGGATGGTAACCTTTTCATTATGGAAGGTAGTTAGTTGTTGAGATTTTGTTACTCCAATGGATGGTAGACTTGTCATTATGGAAAGTAGTTTGTTGTTGAGATTTTGTTACTCTAATGGATGGTAGACTTGTCATTATGGAAGGTAGTTCATTGTTGAGATTTTGTTACTCCAGTGGATGGTAGCCTTTTCATTATGTAAGGTAGTTCGTTGTTGAAGTTTTGTTACTCCAATGGATGGTAACCTTTTCATTATGCAAGGTTGTTTGTTGTTGAGATTTTCTTACTCCAATGGATGGTAGACTTGTCATTATCGAAGGTAGTTCGTTGTTGAGATTTTGTTACTCTAATGGATGGTAGACTTGTCATTGTGGAAGGTAGTTTGTTGTTGAGATTTTGTTACTCTAATGGATAGTAGCCTTGTCATTATGTAAGGTAGTCCATTGTTGATGTTTTGTTACTCGAATGTATGGTAGCCTTGTCTTTATGGAACGTAGTTCGTTGTTGAGATTTTGTTACTCCAATGGATGGTAGCCTTGTCATTATTGAAAGTACTTTGTTGTTGAGATTTTGTTACTCCAATGGATGGTAGCCTTGTCATTATGGAAGGTAGTTCGTTGTTGAGATTTTGTTACTCCAATGGATGGTAGCCTTTTCATTATTGAAGGTACTTCGTTGTTGAGATTTTGTTACTCCAATGGATGATAGCCTTGTCATTATGGAAGGTAGTTCGTTGTTGATATTTTGTTACACCAATGTATGGTAGGCTTGTCATTATGGAAGGTGGTTCATTGTTGATATTTTGTTAATCCAATGGATGGTATTCGTGTCATTATGGAAGGTAGTTCGTTGTTGAGATTTTGTTACTCCATTGGATGGTAGCCTTGTCATTATTGAAGGTAGTTCATTGTTGACATTTTGTTACTCCAATGGATGGTAGCCTTTTCATTATGGAAGGTAGTTCGTTGTTGAGATTTTGTTACTCAAATGGATGGTATCCTTGCCATTATGGAAGGTAGTTCGTTGTTGATAATTTCTTTCTCCAATGGATGGCAGCCTTGTCATTATGGAAGGTAGTTTCTTGTTGAGATTTTATTACTCCAATGGATGGTAGCCTTGTCGTTATGGAAGGTAGTTTGTTGTTGATATTTTTGTACTCCAATGGATGGTACCCTTGTAATTATGGAAGGTTGATTGCTGTTGAGATTTTGTTACTCCAATGGATGGTGGCCTTGTCATTATGGAAGATAGTTTGTTGTTGATCTTTTGTTACTGAAATGGATGGTAGCCTTTTTATTATGGAAGGTAGTTCGTTGTTGAGATTTTGTTACACCAATGGATGGTAGCCTTGTCATAAGGGAAGGTAGTTTGTTGCTGAAATTATGTTACTCCAATTGATGGTAGCCTTGTGATTATGGAAGGTAGTTCATTGTTTAGATTTTGTTACTCCAATGGATGGTAGCCTTGTCACTATGGATGGTAGTTTTTTGATGAGATTTTCTTACTCCATTGGATGGTAGCATTGTCATTACAGAAAGTAGTTCGTTGTTGAGATTTTGTTACTCTAATGGATGATAGCCTTGTCATTATGCAAGGTAGTTCATTGTTGACATTTTGTTACTCCAATTTCTGGTAGACTTGTCATTATGGAAGGTAGTTTGTTGTTGAGATTTTGTTACTCCAATGGATGGTAGACTTGTCATTATGGAAGGTAGTTCGTTGTTGAGATTTTGTTACTCTAATGGATGGTAGCCTTGTCATTATGCAAGGTAGTACATTGTTGACATTTTGTTACTCCAATGAATGGTAGCCTAGTCATTATGGAAGGTAGTTTTTTGTTGAGATTTTGTTACTCTAATGGATGGTAGACTTGTCATTATGGAAGGTAGTTCGTTGTTGAGATTTTGTTACTCCAATGGATGGTAGCCTTGTCAATATAGATGGTAGTTCGTTGTTGATATTTTGTTACTCCATTGGATGGTACCCTTGTCATTACCGAAAGTAGTTCGTTGTTGAAATTTTGTTACTCCAATGGATGGTAGCCTTGTCATTACGGAAGGTAGTTCGTTGTTGAGATTTCGTTACTGCAATGGATGGTATCCTTGTCATTATGTAAGGTAGTTCGTTGTTGAAATTTTGTTACTCTAATGGCTGGTATCCTTGTCATTATGGAAGGTAGTTCATTGTTGAGATTTAGTTTCTCCATTGGATGGTAGCCTTGTCATTATGGAAGGTAGTTCGTTGTTGATATTTTGTTACTCTAATGGATGGTAACCTTTTCATTATGGAAGGTAGTTCGTTGTTGAGATTTTGTTACACCAATGTATGGTAGGCTTGTCATTATGGAAGGTGGTTCGTTGTTGAGATTTTGTTAATCCAATGGATGGTATTCGTGTCATTATGGAAGGTAGTTCTTTGTTGAGATTTTGATACTCCATTGGATGGTAGCCTTGTCATTATGCAAGGAAGTTCATTGTTGACATTTTGTTACTCCAATGGTTGGTAGCCTTTTCATTATGAAAGATAGTTTGTTGTTGAGCTTTTGTTACTCAAATTGATGGAAGCCTTTTTATTATGGAATGTAGTTCGTTGTTGACATTTTGTTACACCAATGTATGGTAGGCTTGTCATTATGGAAGGTAGTTCGTGTCATTATGGAAGGTAGTTCGTTGTTGAGATTTTGTTATTCCATTGGATGGTAGCCTTGTCATTATTGAAGGTTGTTCATTGTTGACATTTTGTTACTCCAATGGATGGTAGCCTTTTCATTATGGAAGGTAGTTCGTTGTTGAGATTTTGTTACTCAAATGGATGGTATCCTTGCCATTATGGAAGGTAGTTCGTTGTTGATAATTTCTTTCTCCAATGGATGGTAGCCTTGTCATTATGGAAGGTAGTTTCTTGTTGAGATTTTATTACTCCAATGGATGGTAGCCTTGTCGTTATGGAAGGTAGTTTGTTGTTGATATTTTTTTACTCCAATGGATGGTACCCTTGTAATTATGGAAGGTTGATTGCTGTTGAGATTTTGTTACTCCAATGGATGGTGGCCTTGTCATTATGGAAGATAGTTTGTTGTTGATCTTTTGTTACTCAAATGGATGGTAGCCTTTTTATTATGGAAGGTAGTTCGTTGTTGAGATTTTGTTACACCAATGGATGGTAGCCTTGTCATAAGGGAAGGTAGTTTGTTGCTGAAATTATGTTACTCCAATTGATGGTAGCCTTGTGATTATGGAAGGTAGTTCATTGTTTAGATTTTGTTACTCCAATGGATGGTAGCCTTGTCACTATGGATGGTAGTTTTTTGATGAGATTTTCTTACTCCATTGGATGGTAGCATTGTCATTACAGAAAGTAGTTCGTTGTAGAGATTTTGTTACTCTAATGGATGATAGCCTTGTCATTATGCAAGGTAGTTCATTGTTGACATTTTGTTACTCCAATTTCTGGTAGACTTGTCATTATGGAAGGTAGTTTGTTGTTGAGATTTTGTTACTCCAATGGATGGTAGACTTGTCATTATGGAAGGTAGTTCGTTGTTGAGATTTTGTTACTCTAATGGATGGTAGCCTTGTCATTATGCAAGGTAGTACATTGTTGACATTTTGTTACTCCAATGAATGGTAGCCTAGTCATTATGGAAGGTAGTTTTTTGTTGAGATTTTGTTACTCTAATGGATGGTAGACTTGTCATTATGGAAGGTAGTTCGTTGTTGAGATTTTGTTACTCGAATGGATGGTAGCCTTGTCAATATAGATGGTAGTTCGTTGTTGATATTTTGTTACTCCATTGGATGGTACCCTTGTCATTACCGAAAGTAGTTCGTTGTTGAAATTTTGTTACTCCAATGGATGGTAGCCTTGTCATTACGGAAGGTAGTTCGTTGTTGAGATTTCGTTACTGCAATGGATGGTATCCTTGTCATTATGTAAGGTAGTTCGTTGTTGAAATTTTGTTACTCTAATGGCTGGTATCCTTGTCATTATGGAAGGTAGTTCATTGTTGAGATTTAGTTTCTCCATTGGATGGTAGCCTTGTCATTATGGAAGGTAGTTCGTTGTTGATATTTTGTTACTCTAATGGATGGTAACCTTTTCATTATGGAAGGTAGTTCGTTGTTGAGATTTTGTTACACCAATGTATGGTAGGCTTGTCATTATGGAAGGTGGTTCGTTGTTGAGATTTTGTTAATCCAATGGATGGTATTCGTGTCATTATGGAAGGTAGTTCTTTGTTGAGATTTTGATACTCCATTGGATGGTAGCCTTGTCATTATGCAAGGAAGTTCATTGTTGACATTTTGTTACTCCAATGGTTGGTAGCCTTTTCATTATGAAAGATAGTTTGTTGTTGAGCTTTTGTTACTCAAATTGATGGAAGCCTTTTTATTATGGAATGTAGTTCGTTGTTGACATTTTGTTACACCAATGTATGGTAGGCTTGTCATTATGGAAGGTAGTTCGTGTCATTATGGAAGGTAGTTCGTTGTTGAGATTTTGTTATTCCATTGGATGGTAGCCTTGTCATTATTGAAGGTAGTTCATTGTTGACATTTTGTTACTCCAATGGATGGTAGCCTTTTCATTATGGAAGGTAGTTCGTTGTTGAGATTTTGTTACTCAAATGGATGGTATCCTTGCCATTATGGAAGGTAGTTCGTTGTTGATAATTTCTTTCTCCAATGGATGGTAGCCTTGTCATTATGGAAGGTAGTTTCTTGTTGAGATTTTATTACTCCAATGGATGGTAGCCTTGTCGTTATGGAAGGTAGTTTGTTGTTGATATTTTTTTACTCCAATGGATGGTACCCTTGTAATTATGGAAGGTTGATTGCTGTTGAGATTTTGTTACTCCAATGGATGGTGGCCTTGTCATTATGGAAGATAGTTTGTTGTTGATCTTTTGTTACTCAAATGGATGGTAGCCTTTTTATTATGGAAGGTAGTTCGTTGTTGAGATTTTGTTACACCAATGGATGGTAGCCTTGTCATAAGGGAAGGTAGTTTGTTGCTGAAATTATGTTACTCCAATTGATGGTAGCCTTGTGATTATGGAAGGTAGTTCATTGTTTAGATTTTGTTACTCCAATGGATGGTAGCCTTGTCACTATGGATGGTAGTTTTTTGATGATATTTTCTTACTCCATTGGATGGTAGCATTCTCATTACAGAAAGTAGTTCGTTTTTGAGATTTTGTTACTCTAATGGATGATAGCCTTGTCATTATGCAAGGTAGTTCATTGTTGACATTTTGTTACTCCAATTTCTGGTAGCCTTGTCATTATGGAAGGTAGTTTGTTGTTGAGATTTTGTTACTCCAATGGATGGTAGACTTGTCATTATGGAAGGTAGTTCGTTGTTGAGATTTTGTTACTCTAATGGATGGTAGCCTTGTCATTATGCAAGGTAGTACATTGTTGACATTTTGTTACTCCAATGAATGGTAGCCTAGTCATTATGGAAGGTAGTTTTTTGTTGAGATTTTGTTACTCTAATGGATGGTAGACTTGTCATTATGGAAGGTAGTTCGTTGTTGAGATTTTGTTACTCCAATGGATGGTAGCCTTGTCAATATAGATGGTAGTTCGTTGTTGATATTTTGTTACTCCATTGGATGGTACCCTTGTCATTACCGAAAGTAGTTCGTTGTTGAAATTTTGTTACTCCAATGGATGGTAGCCTTGTCATTACGGAAGGTAGTTCGTTGTTGAGATTTCGTTACTGCAATGGATGGTATCCTTGTCATTATGAAAGGTAGTTCGTTGTTGAAATTTTGTTACTCTAATGGCTGGTATCCTTGTCATTATGGAAGGTAGTTCATTGTTGAGATTTAGTTTCTCCATTGGATGGTAGCCTTGTCATTATGGAAGGTAGTTCGTTGTTGATATTTTGTTACTCCAATGGATGGTAACCTTTTCATTATGGAAGGTAGTTCGTTGTTGAGATTTTGTTACACCAATGTATGGTAGGGTTGTCATTATGGAAGGTGGTTCGTTGTTGAGATTTTGTTAATCCAATGGATGGTATTCGTGTCATTATGGAAGGTAGTTCTTTGTTGAGATTTTGATACTCCATTGGATGGTAGCCTTGTCATTATGCAAGGTAGTTCATTGTTGACATTTTGTTACTCCAATGGTTGGTAGCCTTTTCATTATGGAAGATAGTTTGTTGTTGAGCTTTTGATACTCAAATTGATGGAAGCCTTTTTATTATGGAAGGTAGTTCGTTGTTGACATTTTGTTACTCCAATTTCTGGTAGCCTTGTCATTATGGAAGGTAGTTCGTTGTTGAGATTTTGTTACTCCAATGGATGGTAGACTTGTCATTATGGAAGGTAGTTCGTTGTTGAGATTTTGTTACTCCAATGGATGGTAGACTTGTCATTATGGAAGGTAGTTCGTTGTTGAGATTTTGTTACTCTAATGGATGGTAGCCTTGTCATTATGCAAGGTAGTTCATTGTTGACATTTTGTTACTCCAATGAATGGTAGCCTTGTCATTATGGAAGGTAGTTTTTTGTTGAGATTTTGTTACTCCAATGGATGGTAGACTTGTCATTATGGAAGGTAGTTCGTTGTTGAGATTTTATTACTCCAACGGATGGTAGCCTTGTCAATATGGATGGTAGTTCATTGTTGATATTTTGTTACTCCATTGGATGGTACCCTTGTTATTACCGAAAGTAGTTTGTTGTTGAAATTTTGTTACTCCAACGGATGGTAGCCATGTCATTACGGAAGGTAGTTTGTTGTTGAGATTTCGTTACTGCAATGGATGGTATCCTTGTCATTATGGAAGGTAGTTCGTTGTTGAGATTTTGTTACTCTAATGGCTGGTATCCTTGTCATTATGGAAGGTAGTTCATTGTTGAGATTTTGTTTCTCTAATGGATGGTAGCCTTGTCATTATGGAAGGTAGTTCGTTGTTGATATTTTGTTACTCCAATGGATGGTAGACTTGTCATTATGGAAGGTAGTTCATTGTTGAGATTTTGTTACTCCAATGGATGGTAGACTTTTCATTATGTAAGGTAGTTCGTTGTTGAAGTTCTGTTACTCCAATGGATGGTAACCTTTTCATTATGGAAGGTTGTTTGTTGTTGAGATTTTGTTACTCCAATGGATGGTAGACTTGTCATTATGGAAGGTAGTTCGTTGTTAAGATTTTGTTACTCTAATGGATGGTAGACTTATCATTGTGGAAGGTAGTTCGTTGTTGAGATTTTGTTACTCTAATGGATAGTAGCCTTGTCATTATGTAAGGTAGTCCGTTGTTGATGTTTTATTACTCGAATGTAGGGTAGCCTTGTCATTATGGAAGGTAGTTCGTTGTTGAGATTTGGTTACTCCAATGGATGGTAGCCTTGTCATTATTGAAACTACTTCGTTGTTGAGATTTTGTTACTCCAATGGATGGTAGCCTTGTAATTATGGAAGGTAGTTTGTTGTTGAGATTTTGTTACTCCAATGGATGGTAGCCTTTTCATTATTGAAGGTACTTCGTTGTTGAGATTTTGTTACTCCAATGGATGATAGCCTTGTCATTATGGAAGGTAGTTCGTTGTTAATATTTTGTTACACCAATGTATGGTAGGCTTGTCATTATGGAAGGTGTTTCATTGTTGATATTTTGTTAATCCAATGGATGGTATTCGTGTCATTATGGAAGGTAGTTCGCTGTTGAGATTTTGTTACTCCATTGGATGGTAGCCTTGTCATTATGGAAGGTAGTTCATTGTTGACATTTTGTTACTCAAATGGATGGTATCCTTTCCATTATGGAAGGTAGTTCGTTGTTGAGATTTTCTTTCTTCAATGGATGGTAGCCTTGTCATTATGGAAGGTAGTTTCTTGTTGAGATTTTATTACTCCAATGGATGGTAGCCTTGTCGTTAATGAAGGTAGTTTGTTGTTGATATTTTTTTACTCCAATGGATGGTACCCTTGTAATTATGGAAGGATGATTGTTGTTGAGATTTTGTTATTCCAATGGATGGTAGCCTTTTCATTATGGAAGATAGTTTGTTGTTGATCTTTTGTTACTCAAATGGATGGTAGCCTTTTTATTATGGAAGGTAGTTCGTTGTTGAGATTTTGTTACACCAATGGATGGTAGCCTTGTCATAAGGAAAGGTAGTTTGTTGCTTAGATTATGTTACTCCAATGGATGGTAGCCTTGTGATTATGGAAGGTAGTTCATTGTTTAGATTTTGTTACTCCAATGGATGGTAGCCTTGTCATTATGGATGGTAGTTTTTTGATGAGATTTTGTTACTCCATTGGATGGTAGCATTGTCATTACAGAAAGTAGTTCGTTGTTGAGATTTTGTTACTCTAATGGATCGTAGCCTTCTCATTATGCAAGGTAGTTCATTGTTGACATTTTGTTACTCCAATTTCTGGTAGCCTTGTCATTATGGAAGGTAGTTCGTTGTTGAGATTTTGTTACTCCAATGGATGGTAGCCTTGTCATTATGCAAGGTAGTACATTGTTGACATTTTGTTACTCCAATGAATGGTAGCCTAGTCATTATGGAAGGTAGTTTTTTGTTGAGATTTTGTTACTCCAATGGATGGTAGACTTGTCATTATGGAAGGTAGTTCGTTGTTGATATTTTGTTACTCCAATGGATGGTAGCCTTGTCATTATGGATGGTATTTCGTTGTTGATATTTTGTTACTCCATTGGATGGTACCCTTGTCATTACCGAAAGTAGTTCGTTGTTGAAATTTTGTTACTCCAATGGATGGTAGCCTTGTCATTACGGAAGGTAGTTCGTTGTTGAGATTTCGTTACTGCAATGGATGGTATCCTTGTCATTATGGAAGGTAGTTCGTTGTTGAAATTTTGTTACTCTAATGGTTGGTATCCTTGTCATTATGGAAGGTAGTTCATTGTTGAGATTTTGTTTCTCCAATGGATGGAAGCCTTGTCATTATGGAAGGTGATTCGTTGTTAAGATTTTGTTAATCCAATGGATGGTATTCGTGTCATTATGGAAGGTAGTTCGCTGTTGAGATATTTTTATTCCATTGGATGGTAGCCTTGTCATAATGGAAGGTAGTTCATTGTTGAGATTTTGATACTCTAATGGATGGTATCCTTGCCATTACGGAAGGGAGTTCGTTGTTGTGATTTTGTTTCTCCAGTGGATGGTAGACTTGTCATTACGGAAGGTAGTTCGTTGTTAAGATTTTGTTACTCTAAGTGATGGTATCCTTGTCATTACGGAAGGTAGTTCATTGTTGAGATTTAGTTTCTCCAATGGATGGTAGCCTTGTCAATATGGAAGGTAGTTCGTTGTTGATATTTTGTTACTCCAATGGATGGTAGCCTTTTCATTATGGAAGGTAGTCCGTTGTTGACATTTTGTTACTCCAATGGATGGTAGCCTTGTCATTATGGAAGGCAGTTCGTTGTTGTGATGTTGTTACTCTAATGGATGGTGTCCTAGTCATTATGGAAGGTAGTTCATTGTTGAGATTTTGTTTCTCTAATGGATGGTAGCCTTGTCATTATGGAAGGTAGTTCGTTGTTCATATTTTGTTACTCTTATGGATAGTAGCCTTTCCATTATGGAGGAAGTTCGTTGTTGAGATTTTGTTACTCCAATGGATGGTAGGCTTGTCACTATGGAAGGTAGTTCGTTGTTGAGATTTTGTTACTCCAATGGATGGTAGCCTTGTCATTATGGAAGGTAGTTCATTGTTGAGATTTTGTTACTCCAATGGATGGTAGCCTTAACATTATGGAAGGTAGTTCGTTGTTGATATTTTGTTACTCCAATGGATGGTAACCTTTTCATTATGGAAGGTAGTTCGTTGTTGATATTTTGTTACTCCAATGGATGGTAGACTTGTCATTATGGAAGGTAGTTCGTTGTTGAGATTTCGTTACTCCAATGGATGGTAGACTTGTCATTATGGAAGGTAGTTCATTGTTGAGATTTTGTGACTTTAATGGATGGTAGCCTTGTCATTATGTAAGGTTTTTCGTTGTTGAATTTTTGTTACTCCAATGGATGGTAGCCTTGTCATTATGGAAGGTAGTTCGTTGATGAAATTTTGTTACTCCAATGGATGGTAGCCTTGTCATTATGGAAGGTAGTTCGTTGTTGATATTTTGTTACTCCAATGGATGGTAGCCTTGTCATTATGGATGGAAGTTTTTTATTGAGATTTTGTTACTCCATTGGATGGTAGTCTTGTCATTATGGATGGTAGTTCGTTGTTGAGATTATGTTAATCCATTGGATGGTAGCCTTGTCATTATGGAAGGTAGTTTGTTGTTGAGATTTTGTAACTCCAATGCATGGTAGCCTTGTCATTATGGAAGGTAGTTTGTTGTTGAGATTATGTTACTCCAATGGATGGTAGCCTTGTCATTATGGAAGGTAGTTCATTGATGAGATTTTATTACTCCAAAGGATGGCAGCCTTGTCATTATGGAAGGTAGTTTATTATTGAGATTTTGTTACTCCAATGGATGGTAGGCTTGTCATTATGGAAGGTGATTCGTTGTTAAGATTTTGTTAATTCAATGGATGGTATTCGTGTCATTATGGAAGGTAGTTCGCTGTTGAGATATTTTTACTCCATTGGATGGTAGCCTTGTCATAATGGAAGGTAGTTCATTGTTGAGATTTTGATACTCTAATGGATGGTATCCTTGCCATTACGGAAGGGAGTTCGTTGTTATGATTTTGTTTCTCCAGTGGATGGTAGACTTGTCATTACGGAAGGTAGTTCGTTGTTAAGATTTTGTTAATCTAAGTGATGGTATCCTTGTCATTACGAAAGGTAGTTCATTGTTGAGATTTAGTTTCTCCAATGGATGGTAGCCTTGTCAATATGGAAGGTAGTTCGTTGGTGATATTTTGTTACTCCAATGGATGGTAGCCTTTTCATTATGGAAGGTAGTTCGTTGTTGACATTTTGTTAATCCAATGGATGGTAGCCTTCTCATTATGGAAGGTAGTTCGTTGTTGTGATGTTGTTACTCTAATGGAGGGTATCCTAGTCATTATGGAAGGTATTTCATTGTTGAGATTTTGTTTCTCTAATGGATGGTAGCCTTGTCATTATGGAAGGTAGTTCGTTGTTCATATTTTTTTACTCTAATGGATAGTAGCCTTTTCATTATGGATGAAGTTCGTTGTTGAGATTTTGTTACTCCAATGGATTGTAGGCTTGTCACTATGGAATGTAGTTCGTTGTTGAGATTTTGTTACTCCAATAGATGGTAGCCTTGTCATTATGTAAGGTATTTCTTTGTTGAAATTTTGTTACTCCAATGGATGGTAGCCTTGTCATTACGGAAGGTAGTTCGTTGTTGATATTTTGTTACTCCAATGGATGGTAACCTTTTCATTATGGAAGGTAGTTCGTTGTTGATATTTTGTTACTCCAATGGATGGTAGACTTGTCATTATGGAAGGTAGTTCGTTGTTGAGATTTTGTTACTCCAATGGATGGTAGAATTGTCATTATGGAAGGTAGTTAATTGTTGAGATTTTGTTACTTTAATGGATGATAGCCTTGTCATTATGTAAGGTTTTTTGTAGTTGAAGATTTGTTACTCCAATGGATGGTAGCCTTGTCATTATGGAAGGTAGTTCGTTGTTGAAATTTTGTTACTCCAATGGATGGTAGCCTTGTCATTGTGGAAGGTAGTTCGTTATTGATATTTTGTTACTCCAATGGATGGTAGACTTGTCATTATGGAAGGTAGTTCGTTGTTGAGATTTTGTTACTCCAATGGATGGTAGACTTGTCATTATGGAAGGTAGTTCATTGTTGAGATTTTGTTACTTTAATGGATGGTAGCGTTGTCATTATGTAAGGTTTTTCGTTGTTGAATTTTTGTTACTCCAATGGATGGTAGACTTGTCATTATGGAAGGTAGTTCGTTGTTGAGATTTTGTTACTCCAATGGATGGTAGTCTTGTCATTATGGATGGTAGTTCGTTGTTGAGATTATGTTACTCAATTGGATGGTAGCCTTGTCATTATGGAAGGTAGTTCGTTGTTGATATTTTGTTACTCCAATGGATGGTAACCTTTTCATTATGGAAGGTAGTTCGTTGTTGAGATTATGTTACTCCAATGGATTGTAAACTTGTCATTATGGAAGGTAGTTCGTTGTTGAGATTTGGTTACTCCAATGGATGGTAGACTTGTCATTATGGAAGGTAGTTCGTTGTTAAGATTTTGTTACTCTAATGGATGGTAGACTTATCATTGTGGAAGGTAGTTCGTTGTTGAGATTTTGTTACTCTAATGGATAGTAGCCTTGTCATTATGTAAGGTAGTCCGTTGTTGATGTTTTATTACTCGAATGTAGGGTAGCCTTGTCATTATGGAAGGTAGTTCGTTGTTGAGATTTGGTTACTCCAATGGATGGTAGCCTTGTCATTATTGAAACTACTTCGTTGTTGAGATTTTGTTACTCCAATGGATGGTAGCCTTGTAATTATGGAAGGTAGTTTGTTGTTGAGATTTTGTTACTCCAATGGATGGTAGCCTTTTCATTATTGAAGGTACTTCGTTGTTGAGATTTTGTTACTCCAATGGATGATAGCCTTGTCATTATGGAAGGTAGTTCGTTGTTGATATTTTGTTACACCAATGTATGGTAGGCTTGTCATTATGGAAGGTGTTTCATTGTTGATATTTTGTTAATCCAATGGATGGTATTCGTGTCATTATGGAAGGTAGTTCGCTGTTGAGATTTTGTTACTCCATTGGATGGTAGCCTTGTCATTATGGAAGGTAGTTCATTGTTGACATTTTGTTACTCCAATGGATGGTAGCCTTTTCATTATGGAAGGTAGTTCGTTGTTGAGATTTTGTTACTCAAATGGATGGTATCCTTTCCATTATGGAAGGTAGTTCGTTGTTGAGATTTTCTTTCTTCAATGGATGGTAGCCTTGTCATTATGAAAGGTAGTTTCTTGTTGAGATTTTATTACTCCAATGGATGGTAGCCTTGTCGTTAATGAAGGTAGTTTGTTGTTGATATTTTTTTACTCCAATGGATGGTACCCTTGTAATTATGGAAGGATGATTGTTGTTGAGATTTTGTTATTCCAATGATTGGTAGCCTTTTCATTATGGAAGATAGTTTGTTGTTGATCTTTTGTTACTCAAATGGATGGTAGCCTTTTTATTATGGAAGGTAGTTCGTTGTTGAGATTTTGTTACACCAATGGATGGTAGCCTTGTCATAAGGAAAGGTAGTTTGTTGCTTAGATTATGTTACTCCAATGGATGGTAGCCTTGTGATTATGGAAGGTAGTTCATTGTTTAGATTTTGTTACTCCAATGGATGGTAGCCTTGTCATTATGGATGGTAGTTTTTTGATGAGATTTTGTTACTCCATTGGATGGTAGCATTGTCATTACAGAAAGTAGTTCGTTGTTGAGATTTTGTTACTCTAATGGATGGTAGCCTTCTCATTATGCAAGGTAGTTCATTGTTGACATTTTGTTACTCCAATTTCTGGTAGCCTTGTCATTATGGAAGGTAGTTCGTTGTTGAGATTTTGTTACTCCAATGGATGGTAGCCTTGTCATTATGCAAGGTAGTACATTGTTGACATTTTGTTACTCCAATGAATGGTAGCCTAGTCATTATGGAAGGTAGTTTTTTGTTGAGATTTTGTTACTCCAATGGATGGTAGACTTGTCATTATGGAAGGTAGTTCGTTGTTGATATTTTGTTACTCCAATGGATGGTAGCCTTGTCATTATGGATGGTATTTCGTTGTTGATATTTTGTTACTCCATTGGATGGTACCCTTGTCATTACCGAAAGTAGTTCGTTGTTGAAATTTTGTTACTCCAATGGATGGTAGCCTTGTCATTACGGAAGGTAGTTCGTTGTTGAGATTTCGTTACTGCAATGGATGGTATCCTTGTCATTATGGAAGGTAGTTCGTTGTTGAAATTTTGTTACTCTAATGGTTGGTATCCTTGTCATTATGGAAGGTAGTTCATTGTTGAGATTTTGTTTCTCCAATGGATGGAAGCCTTGTCATTATGGAAGGTGATTCGTTGTTAAGATTTTGTTAATCCAATGGATGGTATTCGTGTCATTATGGAAGGTAGTTCGCTGTTGAGATATTTTTATTCCATTGGATGGTAGCCTTGTCATAATGGAAGGTAGTTCATTGTTGAGATTTTGATACTCTAATGGATGGTATCCTTGCCATTACGGAAGGGAGTTCGTTGTTGTGATTTTGTTTCTCCAGTGGATGGTAGACTTGTCATTACGGAAGGTAGTTCGTTGTTAAGATTTTGTTACTCTAAGTGATGGTATCCTTGTCATTACGGAAGGTAGTTCATTGTTGAGATTTAGTTTCTCCAATTGATGGTAGCCTTGTCATTACGGAAGGTAGTTCGTTGTTGATATTTTGTTACTCCAATGGATGGTAACCTTTTCATTATGGAAGGTAGTTCGTTGTTGATATTTTGTTACTCCAATGGATGGTAGACTTGTCATTATGGAAGGTAGTTCGTTGTTGAGATTTTGTTACTCCAATGGATGGTAGAATTGTCATTATGGAAGGTAGTTAATTGTTGAGATTTTGTTACTTTAATGGATGATAGCCTTGTCATTATGTAAGGTTTTTTGTTGTTGAAGATTTGTTACTCCAATGGATGGTAGCCTTGTCATTATGGAAGGTAGTTCGTTGTTGAAATTTTGTTACTCCAATGGATGGTAGCCTTGTCATTGTGGAAGGTAGTTCGTTATTGATATTTTGTTACTCCAATGGATGGTAGACTTGTCATTATGGAAGGTAGTTCGTTGTTGAGATTTTGTTACTCCAATGGATGGTAGACTTGTCATTATGGAAGGTAGTTCATTGTTGAGATTTTGTTACTTTAATGGATGGTAGCGTTGTCATTATGTAAGGTTTTTCGTTGTTGAATTTTTGTTACTCCAATGGATGGTAGACTTGTCATTATGGAAGGTAGTTCGTTGTTGATATTTTGTTACTCCAATGGATGGTAGTCTTGTCATTATGGATGGTAGTTCGTTGTTGAGATTATGTTACTCAATTGGATGGTAGCCTTGTCATTATGGAAGGTAGTTCGTTGTTGATATTTTGTTACTCCAATGGATGGTAACCTTTTCATTATGGAAGGTAGTTCGTTGTTGAGATTATGTTACTCCAATGGATTGTAAACTTGTCATTATGGAAGGTAGTTCGTTGTTGAGATTTGGTTACTCCAATGGATGGTAGACTTGTCATTATGGAAGGTAGTTCGTTGTTAAGATTTTGTTACTCTAATGGATGGTAGACTTATCATTGTGGAAGGTAGTTCGTTGTTGAGATTTTGTTACTCTAATGGATAGTAGCCTTGTCATTATGTAAGGTAGTCTGTTGTTGATGTTTTATTACTCGAATGTAGGGTAGCCTTGTCATTATGGAAGGTAGTTCGTTGTTGAGATTTGGTTACTCCAATGGATGGTAGCCTTGTCATTATTGAAACTACTTCGTTGTTGAGATTTTGTTACTCCAATGGATGGTAGCCTTGTAATTATGGAAGGTAGTTTGTTGTTGAGATTTTGTTACTCCAATGGATGGTAGCCTTTTCATTATTGAAGGTACTTCGTTGTTGAGATTTTGTTACTCCAATGGATGATAGCCTTGTCATTATGGAAGGTAGTTCGTTGTTGATATTTTGTTACACCAATGTATGGTAGGCTTGTCATTATGGAAGGTGTTTCATTGTTGATATTTTGTTAATCCAATGGATGGTATTCGTGTCATTATGGAAGGTAGTTCGCTGTTGAGATTTTGTTACTCCATTGGATGGTAGCCTTGTCATTATGGAAGGTAGTTCATTGTTGAGATTTTGTTACTCCAATGGATGGTAGCCTTTTCATTATGGAAGGTAGTTCGTTGTTGAGATTTTGTTACTCAAATGGATGGTATCCTTTCCATTATGGAAGGTAGTTCGTTGTTGAGATTTTCTTTCTTCAATGGATGGTAGCCTTGTCATTATGAAAGGTAGTTTCTTGTTGAGATTTTATTACTCCAATGGATGGTAGCCTTGTCGTTAATGAAGGTAGTTTGTTGTTGATATTTTTTTACTCCAATGGATGGTACCCTTGTAATTATGGAAGGATGATTGTTGTTGAGATTTTGTTATTCCAATGATTGGTAGCCTTTTCATTATGGAAGATAGTTTGTTGTTGATCTTTTGTTACTCAAATGGATGGTAGCCTTTTTATTATGGAAGGTAGTTCGTTGTTGAGATTTTGTTACACCAATGGATGGTAGCCTTGTCATAAGGAAAGGTAGTTTGTTGCTTAGATTATGTTACTCCAATGGATGGTAGCCTTGTGATTATGGAAGGTAGTTCATTGTTTAGATTTTGTTACTCCAATGGATGGTAGCCTTGTCATTATGGATGGTAGTTTTTTGATGAGATTTTGTTACTCCATTGGATGGTAGCATTGTCATTACAGAAAGTAGTTCGTTGTTGAGATTTTGTTACTCTAATGGATGGTAGCCTTCTCATTATGCAAGGTAGTTCATTGTTGACATTTTGTTACTCCAATTTCTGGTAGCCTTGTCATTATGGAAGGTAGTTCGTTGTTGAGATTTTGTTACTCCAATGGATGGTAGCCTTGTCATTATGCAAGGTAGTACATTGTTGACATTTTGTTACTCCAATGAATGGTAGCCTAGTCATTATGGAAGGTAGTTTTTTGTTGAGATTTTGTTACTCCAATGGATGGTAGACTTGTCATTATGGAAGGTAGTTCGTTGTTGATATTTTGTTACTCCAATGGATGGTAGCCTTGTCATTATGGATGGTATTTCGTTGTTGATATTTTGTTACTCCATTGGATGGTACCCTTGTCATTACCGAAAGTAGTTCGTTGTTGAAATTTTGTTACTCCAATGGATGGTAGCCTTGTCATTACGGAAGGTAGTTCGTTGTTGAGATTTCGTTACTGCAATGGATGGTATCCTTGTCATTATGGAAGGTAGTTCGTTGTTGAAATTTTGTTACTCTAATGGTTGGTATCCTTGTCATTATGGAAGGTAGTTCATTGTTGAGATTTTGTTTCTCCAATGGATGGAAGCCTTGTCATTATGGAAGGTGATTCGTGGTTAAGATTTTGTTAATCCAATGGATGGTATTCGTGTCATTATGGAAGGTAGTTCGCTGTTGAGATATTTTTATTCCATTGGATGGTAGCCTTGTCATAATGGAAGGTAGTTCATTGTTGAGATTTTGATACTCTAATGGATGGTATCCTTGCCATTACGGAAGGGAGTTCGTTGTTGTGATTTTGTTTCTCCAGTGGATGGTAGACTTGTCATTACGGAAGGTAGTTCGTTGTTAAGATTTTGTTACTCTAAGTGATGGTATCCTTGTCATTACGGAAGGTAGTTCATTGTTGAGATTTAGTTTCTCCAATTGATGGTAGCCTTGTCATTACGGAAGGTAGTTCGTTGTTGATATTTTGTTACTCCAATGGATGGTAACCTTTTCATTATGGAAGGTAGTTCGTTGTTGATATTTTGTTACTCCAATGGATGGTAGACTTGTCATTATGGAAGGTAGTTCGTTGTTGAGATTTTGTTACTCCAATGGATGGTAGAATTGTCATTATGGAAGGTAGTTAATTGTTGAGATTTTGTTACTTTAATGGATGATAGCCTTGTCATTATGTAAGGTTTTTTGTTGTTGAAGATTTGTTACTCCAATGGATGGTAGCCTTGTCATTATGGAAGGTAGTTCGTTGTTGAAATTTTGTTACTCCAATGGATGGTAGCCTTGTCATTGTGGAAGGTAGTTCGTTATTGATATTTTGTTACTCCAATGGATGGTAGACTTGTCATTATGGAAGGTAGTTCGTTGTTGAGATTTTGTTACTCCAATGGATGGTAGACTTGTCATTATGGAAGGTAGTTCATTGTTGAGATTTTGTTACTTTAATGGATGGTAGCGTTGTCATTATGTAAGGTTTTTCGTTGTTGAATTTTTGTTACTCCAATGGATGATAGACTTGTCATTATGGAAGGTAGTTCGTTGTTGATATTTTGTTACTCCAATGGATGGTAGTCTTGTCATTATGGATGGTAGTTCGTTGTTGAGATTATGTTACTCAATTGGATGGTAGCCTTGTCATTATGGAAGGTAGTTCGTTGTTGATATTTTGTTACTCCAATGGATGGTAACCTTTTCATTATGGAAGGTAGTTCGTTGTTGAGATTATGTTACTCCAATGGATTGTAAACTTGTCATTATGGAAGGTAGTTCGTTGTTGAGATTTGGTTACTCCAATGGATGGTAGACTTGTCATTATGGAAGGTAGTTCGTTGTTAAGATTTTGTTACTCTAATGGATGGTAGACTTATCATTGTGGAAGGTAGTTCGTTGTTGAGATTTTGTTACTCTAATGGATAGTAGCCTTGTCATTATGTAAGGTAGTCCGTTGTTGATGTTTTATTACTCGAATGTAGGGTAGCCTTGTCATTATGGAAGGTAGTTCGTTGTTGAGATTTGGTTACTCCAATGGATGGTAGCCTTGTCATTATTGAAACTACTTCGTTGTTGAGATTTTGTTACTCCAATGGATGGTAGCCTTGTAATTATGGAAGGTAGTTTGTTGTTGAGATTTTGTTACTCCAATGGATGGTAGCCTTTTCATTATTGAAGGTACTTCGTTGTTGAGATTTTGTTACTCCAATGGATGATAGCCTTGTCATTATGGAAGGTAGTTCGTTGTTGATATTTTGTTACACCAATGTATGGTAGGCTTGTCATTATGGAAGGTGTTTCATTGTTGATATTTTGTTAATCCAATGGATGGTATTCGTGTCATTATGGAAGGTAGTTCGCTGTTGAGATTTTGTTACTCCATTGGATGGTAGCCTTATCATTATGGAAGGTAGTTCATTGTTGACATTTTGTTACTCCAATGGATGGTAGCCTTTTCATTATGGAAGGTAGTTCGTTGTTGAGATTTTGTTACTCAAATGGATGGTATCCTTTCCATTATGGAAGGTAGTTAGTTGTTGAGATTTTCTTTCTTCAATGGATGGTAGCCTTGTCATTATGAAAGGTAGTTTCTTGTTGAGATTTTATTACTCCAATGGATGGTAGCCTTGTCGTTAATGAAGGTAGTTTGTTGTTGATATTTTTTTACTCCAATGGATGGTACCCTTGTAATTATGGAAGGATGATTGTTGTTGAGATTTTGTTATTCCAATGGATGGTAGCCTTTTCATTATGGAAGATAGTTTGTTGTTGATCTTTTGTTACTCAAATGGATGGTAGCCTTTTTATTATGGAAGGTAGTTCGTTGTTGAGATTTTGTTACACCAATGGATGGTAGCCTTGTCATAAGGAAAGGTAGTTTGTTGCTTAGATTATGTTACTCCAATGGATGGTAGCCTTGTGATTATGGAAGGTAGTTCATTGTTTAGATTTTGTTACTCCAATGGATGGTAGCCTTGTCATTATGGATGGTAGTTTTTTGATGAGATTTTGTTACTCCATTGGATGGTAGCATTGTCATTACAGAAAGTAGTTCGTTGTTGAGATTTTGTTACTCTAATGGATGGTAGCCTTCTCATTATGCAAGGTAGTTCATTGTTGACATTTTGTTACTCCAATTTCTGGTAGCCTTGTCATTATGGAAGGTAGTTCGTTGTTGAGATTTTGTTACTCCAATGGATGGTAGCCTTGTCATTATGCAAGGTAGTACATTGTTGACATTTTGTTACTCCAATGAATGGTAGCCTAGTCATTATGGAAGGTAGTTTTTTGTTGAGATTTTGTTACTCCAATGGATGGTAGACTTGTCATTATGGAAGGTAGTTCGTTGTTGATATTTTGTTACTCCAATGGATGGTAGCCTTGTCATTATGGATGGTATTTCGTTGTTGATATTTTGTTACTCCATTGGATGGTACCCTTGTCATTACCGAAAGTAGTTCGTTGTTGAAATTTTGTTACTCCAATGGATGGTAGCCTTGTCATTACGGAAGGTAGTTCGTTGTTGAGATTTCGTTACTGCAATGGATGGTATCCTTGTCATTATGGAAGGTAGTTCGTTGTTGAAATTTTGTTACTCTAATGGTTGGTATCCTTGTCATTATGGAAGGTAGTTCATTGTTGAGATTTTGTTTCTCCAATGGATGGAAGCCTTGTCATTATGGAAGGTGATTCGTTGTTAAGATTTTGTTAATCCAATGGATGGTATTCGTGTCATTATGGAAGGTAGTTCGCTGTTGAGATATTTTTATTCCATTGGATGGTAGCCTTGTCATAATGGAAGGTAGTTCATTGTTGAGATTTTGATACTCTAATGGATGGTATCCTTGCCATTACGGAAGGGAGTTCGTTGTTGTGATTTTGTTTCTCCAGTGGATGGTAGACTTGTCATTACGGAAGGTAGTTCGTTGTTAAGATTTTGTTACTCTAAGTGATGGTATCCTTGTCATTACGGAAGGTAGTTCATTGTTGAGATTTAGTTTCTCCAATTGATGGTAGCCTTGTCAATATGGAAGGTAGTTCGTTGTTGATATTTTGTTACTCCAATGGATGGTAGCCTTTTCATTATGGAAGGTAGTCCGTTGTTGACATTTTGTTACTCCAATGGATGGTAGCCTTGTCATTATGGAAGGCAGTTCGTTGTTGTGATGTTGTTACTCTAATGGATGGTGTCCTAGTCATTATGGAAGGTAGTTCATTGTTGAGATTTTGTTTCTCTAATGGATGGTAGCCTTGTCATTATGGAAGGTAGTTCGTTGTTCATATTTTGTTACTCTTATGGATAGTAGCCTTTCCATTATGGAGGAAGTTCGTTGTTGAGATTTTGTTACTCCAATGGATGGTAGGCTTGTCACTATGGAAGGTAGTTCGTTGTTGAGATTTTGTTACTCCAATGGATGGTAGCCTTGTCATTATGGAAGGTAGTTCATTGTTGAGATTTTGTTACTCCAATGGATGGTAGCCTTAACATTATGGAAGGTAGTTCGTTGTTGATATTTTGTTACTCCAATGGATGGTAACCTTTTCATTATGGAAGGTAGTTCGTTGTTGATATTTTGTTACTCCAATGGATGGTAGACTTGTCATTATGGAAGGTAGTTCGTTGTTGAGATTTCGTTACTCCAATGGATGGTAGACTTGTCATTATGGAAGGTAGTTCATTGTTGAGATTTTGTGACTTTAATGGATGGTAGCCTTGTCATTATGTAAGGTTTTTCGTTGTTGAATTTTTGTTACTCCAATGGATGGTAGCCTTGTCATTATGGAAGGTAGTTTGTTGATGAAATTTTGTTACTCCAATGGATGGTAGACTTGTCATTATGGAAGGTAGTTCATTGTTGACATTTTGTTACTCCAATGGATGGTAGCCTTTTCATTATGGAAGGTAGTTCGTTGTTGAGATTTTGTTACTCAAATGGATGGTATCCTTTCCATTATGGAAGGTAGTTCGTTGTTGAGATTTTCTTTCTTCAATGGATGGTAGCCTTGTCATTATGAAAGGTAGTTTCTTGTTGAGATTTTATTACTCCAATGGATGGTAGCCTTGTCGTTAATGAAGGTAGTTTGTTGTTGATATTTTTTTACTCCAATGGATGGTACCCTTGTAATTATGGAAGGATGATTGTTGTTGAGATTTTGTTATTCCAATGGATGGTAGCCTTTTCATTATGGAAGATAGTTTGTTGTTGATCTTTTGTTACTCAAATGGATGGTAGCCTTTTTATTATGGAAGGTAGTTCGTTGTTGAGATTTTGTTACACCAATGGATGGTAGCCTTGTCATAAGGAAAGGTAGTTTGTTGCTTAGATTATGTTACTCCAATGGATGGTAGCCTTGTGATTATGGAAGGTAGTTCATTGTTTAGATTTTGTTACTCCAATGGATGGTAGCCTTGTCATTATGGATGGTAGTTTTTTGATGAGATTTTGTTACTCCATTGGATGGTAGCATTGTCATTACAGAAAGTAGTTCGTTGTTGAGATTTTGTTACTCCAATGGATGGTAGCCTTCTCATTATGCAAGGTAGTTCATTGTTGACATTTTGTTACTCCAATTTCTGGTAGCCTTGTCATTATGGAAGGTAGTTCGTTGTTGAGATTTTGTTACTCCAATGGATGGTAGCCTTGTCATTATGCAAGGTAGTACATTGTTGACATTTTGTTACTCCAATGAATGGTAGCCTAGTCATTATGGAAGGTAGTTTTTTGTTGAGATTTTGTTACTCCAATGGATGGTAGACTTGTCATTATGGAAGGTAGTTCGTTGTTGATATTTTGTTACTCCAATGGATGGTAGCCTTGTCATTATGGATGGTATTTCGTTGTTGATATTTTGTTACTCCATTGGATGGTACCCTTGTCATTACCGAAAGTAGTTCGTTGTTGAAATTTTGTTACTCCAATGGATGGTAGCCTTGTCATTACGGAAGGTAGTTCGTTGTTGAGATTTCGTTACTGCAATGGATGGTATCCTTGTCATTATGGAAGGTAGTTCGTTGTTGAAATTTTGTTACTCTAATGGTTGGTATCCTTGTCATTATGGAAGGTAGTTCATTGTTGAGATTTTGTTTCTCCAATGGATGGAAGCCTTGTCATTATGGAAGGTGATTCGTTGTTAAGATTTTGTTAATCCAATGGATGGTATTCGTGTCATTATGGAAGGTAGTTCGCTGTTGAGATATTTTTATTCCATTGGATGGTAGCCTTGTCATAATGGAAGGTAGTTCATTGTTGAGATTTTGATACTCTAATGGATGGTATCCTTGCCATTATGGAAGGGAGTTCGTTGTTGTGATTTTGTTTCTCCAGTGGATGGTAGACTTGTCATTACGGAAGGTAGTTCGTTGTTAAGATTTTGTTACTCTAAGTGATGGTATCCTTGTCATTACGGAAGGTAGTTCATTGTTGAGATTTAGTTTCTCCAATTGATGGTAGCCTTGTCAATATGGAAGGTAGTTCGTTGTTGATATTTTGTTACTCCAATGGATGGTAGCCTTTTCATTATGGAAGGTAGTCCGTTGTTGACATTTTGTTACTCCAATGGATGGTAGCCTTGTCATTATGGAAGGCAGTTCGTTGTTGTGATGTTGTTACTCTAATGGATGGTGTCCTAGTCATTATGGAAGGTAGTTCATTGTTGAGATTTTGTTTCTCTAATGGATGGTAGCCTTGTCATTATGGAAGGTAGTTCGTTGTTCATATTTTGTTACTCTTATGGATAGTAGCCTTTCCATTATGGAGGAAGTTCGTTGTTGAGATTTTGTTACTCCAATGGATGGTAGGCTTGTCACTATGGAAGGTAGTTCGTTGTTGAGATTTTGTTACTCCAATGGATGGTAGCCTTGTCATTATGGAAGGTAGTTCATTGTTGAGATTTTGTTACTCCAATGGATGGTAGCCTTAACATTATGGAAGGTAGTTCGTTGTTGATATTTTGTTACTCCAATGGATGGTAACCTTTTCATTATGGAAGGTAGTTCGTTGTTGATATTTTGTTACTCCAATGGATGGTAGACTTGTCATTATGGAAGGTAGTTCGTTGTTGAGATTTCGTTACTCCAATGGATGGTAGACTTGTCATTATGGAAGGTAGTTCATTGTTGAGATTTTGTGACTTTAATGGATGGTAGCCTTGTCATTATGTAAGGTTTTTCGTTGTTGAATTTTTGTTACTCCAATGGATGGTAGCCTTGTCATTATGGAAGGTAGTTTGTTGATGAAATTTTGTTACTCCAATGGATGGTAGCCTTGTCATTATGGAAGGTAGTTTGTTGTTGATATTTTGTTACTCCAATGGATGGTAGCCTTGTCATTATGGATGGAAGTTTTTTATTGAGATTTTGTTACTCCATTGGATGGTAGTCTTGTCATTATGGATGGTAGTTCGTTGTTGAGATTATGTTAATCCATTGGATGGTAGCCTTGTCATTATGGAAGGTAGTTTGTTGTTGAGATTTTGTAACTCCAATGCATGGTAGCCTTGTCATTATGGAAGGTAGTTTGTTGTTGAGATTATGTTACTCCAATGGATGGTAGCCTTGTCATTATGGAAGGTAGTTCATTGATGAGATTTTATTACTCCAAAGGATGGCAGCCTTCTCATTATGGAAGGTAGTTTATTATTGAGATTTTGTTACTCCAATGGATGGTAGGCTTGTCATTATGGAAGGTGATTCGTTGTTAAGATTTTGTTAATTCAATGGATGGTATTCGTGTCATTATGGAAGGTAGTTCGCTGTTGAGATATTTTTACTCCATTGGATGGTAGCCTTGTCATAATGGAAGGTAGTTCATTGTTGAGATTTTGATACTCTAATGGATGGTATCCTTGCCATTACGGAAGGGAGTTCGTTGTTATGATTTTGTTTCTCCAGTGGATGGTAGACTTGTCATTACAGAAGGTAGTTCGTTGTTATGATTTTGTTACTCTAAGTGATGGTATCCTTGTCATTACGGAAGGTAGTTCATTGTTGAGATTTAGTTTCTCCAATGGATGGTAGCCTTGTCAATATGGAAGGTAGTTCGTTGGTGATATTTTGTTACTCCAATGGATGGTAGCCTTTTCATTATGGAAGGTAGTTCGTTGTTGACATTTTGTTAATCCAATGGATGGTAGCCTTCTCATTATGGAAGGTAGTTCGTTGTTGTGATGTTGTTACTCTAATGGAGGGTATCCTAGTCATTATGGAAGGTATTTCATTGTTGAGATTTTGTTTCTCTAATGGATGGTAGCCTTGTCATTATGGAAGGTAGTTCGTTGTTCATATTTTGTTACTCTAATGGATAGTAGCCTTTTCATTATGGATGAAGTTCGTTGTTGAGATTTTGTTACTCCAATGGATTGTAGGCTTGTCACTATGGAATGTAGTTCGTTGTTGAGATTTTGTTACTCCAATAGATGGTAGCCTTGTCATTATGTAAGGTATTTCTTTGTTGAAATTTTGTTACTCCAATGGATGGTAGCCTTGTCATTACGGAAGGTAGTTCGTTGTTGATATTTTGTTACTCCAATGGATGGTAACCTTTTCATTATGGAAGGTAGTTCGTTGTTGATATTTTGTTACTCCAATGGATGGTAGACTTGTCATTATGGAAGGTAGTTCGTTGTTGAGATTTTGTTACTCCAATGGATGGTAGACTTGTCATTATGGAAGGTAGTTCATTGTTGAGATTTTGTTACTTTAATGGATGATAGCCTTGTCATTATGTAAGGTTTTTTGTTGTTGAAGATTTGTTACTCCAATGGATGGTAGCCTTGTCATTATGGAAGGTAGTTCGTTGTTGAAATTTTGTTACTCCAATGGATGGTAGCCTTGTCATTGTGGAAGGTAGTTCGTTATTGATATTTTGTTACTCCAATGGATGGTAGACTTGTCATTATGGAAGGTAGTTCGTTGTTGAGATTTTGTTACTCCAATGGATGGTAGACTTGTCATTATGGAAGGTAGTTCATTGTTGAGATTTTGTTACTTTAATGGATGGTAGCGTTGTCATTATGTAAGGTTTTTCGTTGTTGAATTTTTGTTACTCCAATGGATGGTAGACTTGTCATTATGGAAGGTAGTTCGTTGTTGAGATTTTGTTACTCCAATGGATGGTAGTCTTGTCATTATGGATGGTAGTTCGTTGTTGAGATTATGTTACTCAATTGGATGGTAGCCTTGTCATTATGGAAGGTAGTTTGTTGTTGATATTTTGTTACTCCAATGGATGGTAACCTTTTCATTATGGAAGGTAGTTCGTTGTTGAGATTATGTTACTCCAATGGATTATAAACTTGTCATTATGGAAGGTAGTTCGTTGTTGAGATTTGGTTACTCCAATGGATGGTAGACTTGTCATTATGGAAGGTAGTTCATTGTTGAGATTTTGTTACTTTAATGGATGGTAGCCTTGTCATTATGTAAGGTTTTTCATTGTTGAATTTTTGTTACTCCAATGGATGGTAGCCTTGTCATTATGGAAGGTAGTTTGTTGTTGAGATTTTGTAACTCCAATGCATGGTAGCCTTGTCATTATGGAAGGTAGTTTGTTGTTGAGATTATGTTACTCCAATGGATGGTAGCCTTGTCATTATGGAAGGTAGTTCATTGATGAGATTTTATTACTCCAATGGATGGCAGCCTTGTCATTATGGAAGGTAGTTTATTATTGAGAATTTGTTACTCCAATGGATGGTAGGCTTGTCATTATGGAAGGTGATTCGTTGTTAAGATTTTGTTAATCCAAAGGATGGTATTCGTGTCATTATGGAAGGTAGTTCGCTGTTGAGATATTTTTACTCCATTGGATGGTAGCCTTGTCATAATGGAAGGTAGTTCATTGTTTAGATTTTGATACTCTAATGGATGGTATCCTTGCCATTACGGAAGGGAGTTCGTTGTTGTGATTTTGTTTCTCCAGTGGATGGTAGACTTGTCATTACGGAAGGTAGTTCGTTGTTAAGATTTTGTTACTCTAAGTGATGGTATCCTTGTCATTACGGAAGGTAGTTCATTGTTGAGATTTAGTTTCTCCAATGGATGGTAGCCTTGTCAATATGGAAGGTAGTTCGTTGTTGATATTTTGTTACTCCAATGGATGGTCGCCTTTTCATTGTGGAAGGTAGTTTGTTATTGACATTTTGTTACTCCAATGGATGGCAGCCTTGCCATTATGGAAGGTAGTTCGTTGTTGAGATTTTGTTACTCCAATGGATGGTAGACTTGTCATTATGGAAGGTAGTTCATTGTTGAGATTTTGTTACTTTAATGGATGGTAGCGTTGTCATTATGTAAGGTTTTTCGTTGTTGAATTTTTGTTACTCCAATGGATGGTAGACTTGTCATTATGGAAGGTAGTTCGTTGTTGAGATTTTGTTACTCCAATGGATGGTAGTCTTGTCATTATGGATGGTAGTTTGTTGTTGAGATTATGTTACTCCATTGGATGGTAGCCTTGTCATTATGGAAGGTAGTTCGTTGTTGATATTTTGTTACTCCAATGGATGGTAACCTTTTCATTATGGAAGGTAGTTTGTTGTTGAGATTATGTTACTCCAATGGATTGTAGACTTGTCATTATGGAAGGTAGTTCGTTGTTGAGATTTCGTTACTCCAATGGATGGTAGACTTGTCATTATGGAAGGTAGTTCGTTGATGAAATTTTGTTACTCCAATGGATGGTAGCCTTGTCATTATGGAAGGTAGTTCGTTGTTGATATTTTGTTACTCCAATGGATGGTAGCCTTGTCATTATGGATGGAAGTTTTTTATTGAGATTTTGTTACTCCATTGGATGGTAGTCTTGTCATTATGGATGGTAGTTCGTTGTTGAGATTATGTTAATCCATTGGATGGTAGCCTTGTCATTATGGAAGGTAGTTTGTTGTTGAGATTTTGTAACTCCAATGCATGGTAGCCTTGTCATTATGGAAGGTAGTTTGTTATTGAGATTATGTTACTCCAATGGATGGTAGCCTTGTCATTATGGAAGGTAGTTCATTGATGAGATTTTATTACTCCAAAGGATGGCAGCCTTGTCATTATGGAAGGTAGTTTATTATTGAGATTTTGTTACTCCAATGGATGGTAGGCTTTTCATTATGGAAGGTGATTCGTTGTTAAGATTTTGTTAATTCAATGGATGGTATTCGTGTCATTATGGAAGGTAGTTCGCTGTTGAGATATTTTTACTCCATTGGATGGTAGCCTTGTCATAATGGAAGGTAGTTCATTGTTGAGATTTTGATACTCTAATGGATGGTATCCTTGCCATTACGGAAGGGAGTTCGTTGTTATGATTTTGTTTCTCCAGTGGATGGTAGACTTGTCATTACGGAAGGTAGTTCGTTGTTAAGATTTTGTTACTCTAAGTGATGGTATCCTTGTCATTACGGAAGGTAGTTCATTGTTGAGATTTAGTTTCTCCAATGGATGGTAGCCTTGTCAATATGGAAGGTAGTTCGTTGGTGATATTTTGTTACTCCAATGGATGGTAGCCTTTTCATTATGGAAGGTAGTTCGTTGTTGACATTTTGTTAATCCAATGGATGGTAGCCTTCTCATTATGGAAGGTAGTTCGTTGTTGTGATGTTGTTACTCTAATGGAGGGTATCCTAGTCATTATGGAAGGTATTTCATTGTTGAGATTTTGTTTCTCTAATGGATGGTAGCCTTGTCATTATGGAAGGTAGTTCGTTGTTCATATTTTGTTACTCTAATGGATAGTAGCCTTTTCATTATGGATGAAGTTCGTTGTTGAGATTTTGTTACTCCAATGGATTGTAGGCTTGTCACTATGGAATGTAGTTCGTTGTTGAGATTTTGTTACTCCAATAGATGGTAGCCTTGTCATTATGTAAGGTATTTCTTTGTTGAAATTTTGTTACTCCAATGGATGGTAGCCTTGTCATTACGGAAGGTAGTTCGTTGTTGATATTTTGTTACTCCAATGGATGGTAACCTTTTCATTATGGAAGGTAGTTCGTTGTTGATATTTTGTTACTCCAATGGATGGTAGACTTGTCATTATGGAAGGTAGTTCGTTGTTGAGATTTTGTTACTCCAATGGATGGTAGACTTGTCATTATGGAAGGTAGTTCATTGTTGAGATTTTGTTACTTTAATGGATGATAGCCTTGTCATTATGTAAGGTTTTTTGTTGTTGAAGATTTGTTACTCCAATGGATGGTAGCCTTGTCATTATGGAAGGTAGTTCGTTGTTGAAATTTTGTTACTCCAATGGATGGTAGCCTTGTCATTGTGGAAGGTAGTTCGTTATTGATATTTTGTTACTCCAATGGATGGTAGACTTGTCATTATGGAAGGTAGTTCGTTGTTGAGATTTTGTTACTCCAATGGATGGTAGACTTGTCATTATGGAAGGTAGTTCATTGTTGAGATTTTGTTACTTTAATGGATGGTAGCGTTGTCATTATGTAAGGTTTTTCGTTGTTGAATTTTTGTTACTCCAATGGATGGTAGACTTGTCATTATGGAAGGTAGTTCGTTGTTGAGATTTTGTTACTCCAATGGATGGTAGTCTTGTCATTATGGATGGTAGTTCGTTGTTGAGATTATGTTACTCAATTGGATGGTAGCCTTGTCATTATGGAAGGTAGTTCGTTGTTGATATTTTCTTACTCCAATGGATGGTAACCTTTTCATTATGGAAGGTAGTTCGTTGTTGAGATTATGTTACTCCAATGGATTGTAAACTTGTCATTATGGAAGGTAGTTCGTTGTTGAGATTTGGTTACTCCAATGGATGGTAGACTTGTCATTATGGAAGGTAGTTCATTGTTGAGATTTTGTTACTTTAATGGATGGTAGCCTTGTCATTATGTAAGGTTTTTCATTGTTGAATTTTTGTTACTCCAATGGATGGTAGCCTTGTCATTATGGAAGGTAGTTTGTTGTTGAGATTTTGTAACTCCAATGCATGCTAGCCTTGTCATTATGGAAGGTAGTCCATTGTTGAGATTATGTTACTCCAATGGATGGTAGCCTTGTCATTATGGAAGGTAGTTCATTGATGAGATTTTATTACTCCAATGGATGGCAGCCTTGTCATTATGGAAGGTAGTTTATTATTGAGAATTTGTTACTCCAATGGATGGTAGGCTTGTCATTATGGAAGGTGATTCGTTGTTAAGATTTTGTTAATCCAAAGGATGGTATTCGTGTCATTATGGAAGGTAGTTCGCTGTTGAGATATTTTTACTCCATTGGATGGTAGCCTTGTCATAATGGAAGGTAGTTCATTGTTTAGATTTTGATACTCTAATGGATGGTATCCTTGCCATTACGGAAGGGAGTTCGTTGTTGTGATTTTGTTTCTCCAGTGGATGGTAGACTTGTCATTACGGAAGGTAGTTCGTTGTTAAGATTTTGTTACTTTAAGTGATGGTATCCTTGTCATTACGGAAGGTAGTTCATTGTTGAGATTTAGTTTCTCCAATGGATGGTAGCCTTGTCAATATGGAAGGTAGTTCGTTGTTGATATTTTGTTACTCCAATGGATGGTCGCCTTTTCATTGTGGAAGGTAGTTCGTTATTGACATTTTGTTACTCCAATGGATGGTAGACTTGCCATTATGGAAGGTAGTTCGTTGTTGAGATTTTGTTACTCCAATGGATGGTAGACTTGTCATTATGGAAGGTAGTTCATTGTTGAGATTTTGTTACTTTAATGGATGGTAGCGTTGTCATTATGTAAGGTTTTTCGTTGTTGAATTTTTGTTACTCCAATGGATGGTAGACTTGTCATTATGGAAGGTAGTTCGTTGTTGAGATTTTGTTACTCCAATGGATGGTAGTCTTGTCATTATGGATGGTAGTTTGTTGTTGAGATTATGTTACTCCATTGGATGGTAGTCTTGTCATTATGGAAGGTAGTTCGTTGTTGATATTTTGTTACTCCAATGGATGGTAACCTTTTCATTATGGAAGGTAGTTTGTTGTTGAGATTATGTTACTCCAATGGATTGTAGACTTGTCATTATGGAAGGTAGTTCGTTGTTGAGATTTCGTTACTCCAATGGATGGTAGACTTGTCATTATGGAAGGTAGTTCATTGTTGAGATTTTGTTACTTTAATGGATGGTAGCCTTGTCATTATGTAAGGTTTTTCATTGTTGAACTTTTGTTACTCCAATGGATGGTAGCCTTGTAATTATGGAAGGTAGTTTGTTGTTGAGATTATGTTACTCCAATGGATGGTAGCCTTGTCATTATGGAAGGTAGTTCATTGATAAGATTTTATTACTCCAATGGATGGCAGCCTTGTCATTATGGAAGGTAGTTTATTATTGAGATTTTGTTACTCCAATGGATGGTAGGCTTGTCATTATGGAAGGTGATTCGTTGTTAAAATTTTGTTAATCCAAAGGATGGTATTCGTGTCATTATGGAAGGTAGTTCGCTGTTGAGATATTTTTACTCCATTGGATGGTAGCCTTGTCATAATGGAAGGTAGTTCATTGTTGAGATTTTGATACTCTAATGGATGGTATCCTTGCCATTACGGAAGGGAGTTCGTTGTTGTGATTTTGTTTCTCCAGTGGATGGTAGACTTGTCATTACGGAAGGTAGTTCGTTGTTAAGATTTTGTTACTCTAAGTGATGGTATCCTTGTCATTACAGAAGGTAGTTCATTGTTGAGATTTAGTTTCTCCAATGGATGGTAGCCTTGTCAATATGGAAGGTAGTTCGTTGTTGATATTTTGTTACTCCAATGGATGGTCGCCTTTTCATTGTGGAAGGTAGTTCGTTGTTGACATTTTGTTACTCCAATGGATGGTAGCCTTGTCATTATGGAAGGCAGTTCGTTGTTGTGATGTTGTTACTCTAATGGATGGTATCCTAGTCATTATGGAAGGTAGTTCATTGTTGAGATTTTGTTTCTCTAATGGATGGTAGCCTTGTCATTATGGAAGGTAGTTCGTTGTTCATATTTTGTTACTCTTATGGATAGTAGCCTTTCCATTATGGAGGAAGTTCATTGTTGAGATTTTGTTACTCCAATGGATGGTAGGCTTGTCACTATGGAAGGTAGTTCGTTGTTGAGATTTTGTTACTCCAATGGATTTTAGCCTTGTCATTATGGAAGGTAGTTCATTGTTGAGATTTTGTTACTCCAATAGATGGTAGCCTTGTCATTATGCAAGGTATTTCTTTGTTGAAATTTTGTTACTCCAATGGATGGTAGCCTTGTCATTACGGAAGGTAGTTCGTTGTTGATATTTTGTTACTCCAATGGATGGTAACCTTTTCATTATGGAAGGTAGTTCGTTGTTGATATTTTGTTACTCCAATGGATGGTAGACTTGTCATTATGGAAGGTAGTTCGTTGTTGAGATTTTGTTATTCCAATGGATGGTAGACTTGTCATTATGGAAGGTAGTTCATTGTTGAGATTTTGTTACTTTAATGGATGATAGCCTTGTCATTATGTAAGGTTTTTTGTTGTTGAAGTTTTGTTACTCCAATGGATGGTAGCCTTGTCATTATGGAAGGTAGTTCGTTGTTGAAATTTTGTTACTCCAATGGATGGTAGCCTTGTCATTGTGGAAGGTAGTTCGTTGTTGATATTTTGTTACTCCAATGGATGGTAGACTTGTCATTATGGAAGGTAGTTCGTTGTTGAGATTTTGTTACTCCAATAGATGGTAGACTTGTCATTATGGAAGGAAGTTCATTGTTGAGATTTTGTTACTTTAATGGATTGTAGCGTTGTCATTATGTAAGGTTTTTCGTTGTTGAATTTTTGTTACTCCAATGGCTGGTAGACTCTTCATTATCGAAGGTAGTTCGTTGTTGAGATTTTGTTACTCCAATGGATGGTAGACTTGTCATTATGGAAGGTAGTTCGTTGTTGAGATTTTGTTACTCCAATGGATGGTAGACTTGTCATTATGGAAGGTAGTTCATTGTTGAGATTTTGTTACTTTAATGGATGATAGCCTTGTCATTATGTAAGGTTTTTTGTTGTTGAAGATTTGTTACTCCAATGGATGGTAGCCTTGTCATTATGGAAGGTAGTTCGTTGTTGAAATTCTATTACTCCAATGGATGGTAGCCTTGTCATTTTGGAAGGTAGTTCGTTGTTGATATTTTGTTACTCCAATGGATGGTAGACTTGTCATTATGGAAGGTAGTTCGTTGTTGAGATTTTGTTACTCCAATGGATGGTAGACTTGTCATTATGGAAGGTAGTTCATTGTTGAGATTTTGTTACTTTAATGGATGGTAGCGTTGTCATTATGTAAGGTTTTTCGTTGTTGAATTTTTGTTACTCCAATGGATGGTAGACTTGTCATTATGAAAGGTAGTTCGTTGTTGAGATTTTGTTACTCCAATGGATGGTAGTCTTGTCATTATGGATGGTAGTTTGTTGTTGAGATTATGTTACTCCATTGGATGGTAGCCTTGTCATTATGGAAGGTAGTTCGTTGTTGATATTTTGTTACTCCAATGGATGGTAACCTTTTGATTATGGAAGGTAGTTCGTTGTTGAGATTATGTTACTCCAATGGATTGTAGACTTGTCATTATGGAAGGTAGTTCGTTGTTGAGATTTCGTTACTCCAATGGATGGTAGACTTGTCATTATGGAAGGTAGTTCATTGTTGAGATTTTGTTACTTTAATGGATGGTAGCCTTGTCATTATGTAAGGTTTTTCATTGTTGAATTTTTGTTACTCCAATGGATGGTAGCCTTGTCATTATGGAAGGTAGTTTGTTGTTGAGACTTTTTAACTCCAATGCATGCTAGCCTTGTCATTATGGAAGGTAGTCCATTGTTGAGATTATGTTACTCCAATGGATGGTAGGCTTGTCATTATGGAAGGTAGTTCATTGATGAGATTTTATTACTCCAATGGATGGCAGCCTTGTCATTATGGAAGGTAGTTTATTATTGAGATTTTGTTACTCCAATGGATGGTAGGCTTGTCATTATGGAAGGTGATTCGTTGTTAAGATTTTGTTAATCCAATGGATGGTATTCGTGTCATTATGGAAGGTAGTTCGTTGTTGAGATTTCGTTACTCCAATGGATGGTAGCCTTGTCATAATGGAAGGTAGTTCATTGTTTAGATTTTGATACTCTAATGGATGGTATCCTTGCCATTACGGAAGGGAGTTCGTTGTTGTGATTTTGTTTCTCCAGTGGATGGTAGACTTGTCATTACGGAAGGTAGTTCGTTGTTAAGATTTTGTTACTCTAAGTGATCGTATCCTTGTCATTACGGAAGGTAGTTCATTGTTGAGATTTAGTTTCTCCAATGGATGGTAGCCTTATCAATATGGAAGGTAGTTCGTTGTTGATATTTTGTTACTCCAATGGATGGTCGCCTTTTCATTGTGTAAGGTAGTTCGTTGTTGACATTTTGTTACTCCAATGGATGGTAGCCTTGTCATTATGGAAGGCAGTTCGTTGTTGTCATGTTGTTACTCTAATGGATGGTATCCTAGTCATTATGGAAGGTAGTTCATTGTTGAGATTTTGTTTCTCTAATGGATGGTAGCCTTGTCATTATGGAAGGTAGTTCGTTGTTCATATTTTGTTACTCTTATGGATAGTAGCCTTTCCATTATGGAGGAAGTTCGTTGTTGAGATTTTGTTACTCCAATGGATGGTGGACTTGTCATTATGGAAGGTAGTTCGTTGTTGAGATTTTGTTACTCCAATGGATGGTAGACTTGTCATTATGGAAGGTAGTTCATTGTTGAGATTTTGTTACTTTAATGGATGATAGCCTTGTCATTATGTAAGGTTTTTTGTTGTTGAAGTTTTGTTACTCCAATGGATGGTAGCCTTGTCATTATGGAAGGTAGTTCGTTGTTGAAATTCTGTTACTCCAATGGATGGTAGCCTTGTCATTGTGGATGGTAGTTCATTGTTGATATTTTGTTACTCCAATGGATGGTAGACTTGTCATTATGGAAGGTAGTTCGTTGTTGAGATTTTGTTACTCCAATGGATGGTAGACTTGTCATTATGGAAGGTAGTTCATTGTTGAGATTTTGTTACTTTAATGGATGGTAGCCTTATCATTATGTAAGGTTTTTCGTTGTTGAATTTTTGTTACTCCAATGGATGGTAGCCTTGTCATTATGGAAGGTAGTTTGTTGTTGAGATTTTGTAACTCCAATGCATGCTAGCCTTTTCATTATGGAAGGTAGTCCATTGTTGAGATTATGTTACTCCAATGGATGGCAGCCTTGTCATTATGGAAGGTAGTTTATTATTGAGATTTTGTTACTCCAATGGATGGTAGGCTTGTCATTATGGAAGGTGATTCGTTGTTAAGATTTTGTTAATCCAATGGATGGTATTCGTGTCATTATGGAAGGTAGTTCGCTGTTGAGATATTTTTACTCCATTGGATGGTAGCCTTGTCATAATGGAAGGTAGTTCATTGGTTAGATTTTGATACTCTAATGGATGGTATCCTTGCCATTACGGAAGGGAGTTCGTTGTTGTGATTTTGTTTCTCCAGTGGATGGTAGACTTGTCATTACGGAAGGTAGTTCGTTGTTAAGATTTTGTTACTCTAAGTGATGGTATCCTTGTCATTACGGAAGGTAGTTCATTGTTGAGATTTAGTTTCTCCAATGGATGGTAGCCTTGTCAATATGGAAGGTAGTTCGTTGTTGATATTTTGTTACTCCAATGGATGGTCGCCTTTTCATTGTGGAAGGTAGTTCGTTGTTGACATTTTGTTACTCCAATCGATGGTAGCCTTGTCATTATGGAAGGCAGTTCGTTGTTGTGATGTTGTTACTCTAATGGATGGTATCCTAGTCATTATGGAATGTAGTTCATTGTTGAGATTTTGTTTCTCTAATGGATGGTAGCCTTGTCATTATGGAAGGTAGTTCGTTGTTCATATTTTGTTACTCTTATGGATAGTACCCTTTCCATTATGGAGGAAGTTCGTTGTTGAGATTTTGTTACTCCAATGGATGGTAGGCTTGTCACTATGGAAGGTAGTTCGTTGTTGAGATTTTGTTATTCCAATGGATGGTAGCCTTGTCATTATGGAAGGTAGTTCATTGTTGAGATTTTGTTACTCCAATAGATGGTAGCCTTGTCATTATGTAAGGTATTTCTTTGTTGAAATTTTGTTACTCCAATGGATGGTAGCCTTGTCATTATGGAAGGTAGTTCGTTGTTGATATTTTGTTACTCCAATGGATGGTAACCTTTTCATTATGGAAGGTAGTTCGTTGTTGATATTTTGTTACTCCAATGGATGGTAGCCTTGTCATTGTGGAAGGTAGTTCGTTGTTGATATTTTGTTACTCCAATGGATGGTAGCCTTGTCATTACGGAAGGTAGTTCGTTGTTGATATTTTGTTACTTCAATGGATGGTAACCTTTTCATTATGGAAGGTAGTTCGTTGTTGATATTTTGTTACTCCAATGGATGGTAGCCTTGTCATTATGGAAGGTAGTTCGTTGTTGAGATTTTGTTACTCCAATGGATGGTAGCCTTGTCATTGTGGAAGGTAGTTCGTTGTTGATATTTTGTTACTCCAATGGATGGTAGACTTGTCATTATGGAAGGTAGTTCGTTGTTGAGATGTTGTTACTCCAATGGATGGTAGACTTGTCATTATGGAAGGTAGTTCATTGTTGAGATTTTGTTACTTTAATGGATGGTAGCGTTGTCATTATGTAAGGTTTTTCGTTGTTGAATTTTTGTTACTCCAATGGATGGTAGACTTGTCATTATGGAAGGTAGTTCGTTGTTGAGATTTTGTTACTCCAATGGATGGTAGTCTTGTCATTATGGATGGTAGTTTGTTGTTGAGATTATGTTACTCCATTGGTTGGTAGCCTTGTCATTATGGAAGGTAGTTCGTTGTTGATATTTTGTTACTCCAATGGATGGTAACCTTTTCATTATGGAAGGTAGTTCGTTGTTGAGATTATGTTACTCCAATGGATTGTAGACTTGTCATTATGGAAGGTAGTTCGTTGTTGAGATTTCGTTACTCCAATGGATTGTAGACTTGTCATTATGGAAGGTAGTTCATTGTTGAGATTTTATTACTTTAATGGATGGTAGCCTTGTCATTATGTAAGGTTTTTCATTGTTGAATTTTTGTTACTCCAATGGATGGTAGCCATGTCATTATGGAAGGTAGTTCGTTGATGAAATTTTGTTACTCCAATGGATGGTAGCCTTGTCATTATGGAAGGTAGTTCGTTGTTGATATTTTGTTACTCCAATGGATGGTAGCCTTTTCATTATGGATGGAAGTTTGTTGTTGAGATTTTGTTACTCCATTGGATGGTAGCCTTGTTATTACCGAAAGTAGTTTGTTGTTGAAATTTTGTTACTCTAATGGATGGTAGCCTTGTCATTATGGAAGGTAGTTCATTGTTGACATTTTTTTACTCCAATGGATGATAGCCTTTTCATTATGGAAAGTATTTCGTTGTTAAGATTTTGTTACTCCAATGGATGGTAGACTTGTCATTATGGAAGGTAGTTCGTTGTTGAGATTTTGTTACTCCAATGTATGGTAGTCTTGTCATTATGTATGGTAGTTCGTTGTTGAGATTATGTTACTCCATTGGATGGTAGCCTTTTCATTATGGAAGGTAGTTCATTATTGAGATTTTGTAACTCCAATGCATGGTAGCCTTGTCATTATGGAAGGTAGTTCGTTCTTGAGATTTTGTTACTCCAATGGATGGTAGCCTTGTCATTACGAAAGGTAGTCCGTTGTTGAGATTTTGTTACTCTATTGGATGGTAGACTTGTTATTATGGAACGTAGTTCGTTGTTGAGATTTTGTTACTCCAATGGATGGTAGCCTTTTCATTATGGAAGGTAGTTCGATGTTGAGATTTTGTTACTCCAATTGATGGTAGCCTTGTCATTATGGAAGGTAGTTTGTTGTTGAGATTTTGTTACTCCAATGGATGTTATCCTTGTCATTATGGAAGGTAGTTCGTTGTTGATATTTTTTTAATGAAATGGATGGTAGCCTTGTCATTATGGATGGAAGTTTGTTGTTGAGATTTTGTTACTCCATTGGATGGTAGCCCTGTTATTACCGAAAGTAGTTTATTGTTGAGATTTTGTTACTCTAATGGATGGTAGCCTTGTCATTATGGAAGGTAGTTCATTGTTGACATTTTGTTACTCCAATGGATGATAGCCTTTTCATTATGGAAGGTATTTCGTTGTTGATATTTTGTTACTCAATTGGATGGTAGACTTGTCATTATGGAAGGTAGTTCATTGTTGAGATTTTGTTACTCCAATGGATGGTAGCCTTGTCATTATGGATGGTAGTTCGTTGTTTAGATTATGTTACTCCAATGGATGTTATCCTTGTCATTATGGAAGGTAGTTCATTGATGAGATTTTATTACTCCAATGGATGGCAGCCTTGTCATTATGGAAGGTAGTTCATTGTAGAGATTTTGTTACTCCAATCGATGGTAGGCTTGTCATTATGGAAGGTGGTTCGTTGTTGAGATTTTGTTAATCCCATGGATGGTATTCGTGTCATTATGGAAGGTATTTCGTTGTTGAGATTTTTTTACTCCATTGGATGGTAGCCTTGTCATTATGGAAGGTAGGTCATTGTTGAGATTTTGTTACTCTAATGGATGGTATCCTTGACATTACGGAAGGTAGTTCGTTGTTGAGATTTTGTTTCTCCAATGGATGATAGACTTGTCATTATGGAAGGTAGTTCATTGTTAAGATTTTGTTACTATAATGGATGGTATCCTTTTCATTATGGAAGGTAGTTCATTGTTGAGATTTTGTTTCTCCAATGGATGGTAGCCTTGTCATTATGGAAGGTAGTTCGTTATTGATATTTTGTTACTCCAATGGATGGTAGCCTTTTCATTATGGAAGGTAGTTCATTGTTGAGATTTTTTTACTCTAATGGATGGTATCCTTGCCATTACAGAAGGTAGTTCGTTGTTGAGATTTTGTTACTCCAATGGATGGTAGACTTGTCATTATGGAAGGTAGTTCATTGTTGAGATTTTTTAACTCCAATAGATGGTAGCCTTGTCATTATGTAAGGTAGTTCTTTGTTGAAATTTTGTTACTCCAATGGATGGTAGCCTTGTCATTACAGAAGGTAGTTCTTTGTTGAGATTTTGTTACTCTATTGGATGGTAGACTTGTCATTATGCAACATAGTTCGTTGTTGTGATTTTGTTACTCCAATGGATGTTAGCCTTGTCATTATGGAAGGTAGTTCATTGATGAGATTTTATTACTCCAATGGATGGTAGCCTTGTCATTATGGAAGGTAGTTTGTTGTTGATATTTTGTTACTCCAATGGATGGTAGGCTTGTCATTATGGAAGGTGGTTCGTTGTTGAGATTTTGTCAATCCAATGGATGGTATTCGTGTCAATATGGAAGGTATTTCGTTGTTGAGATTTTTTTACTCCATTGGATGGTAGCCTTGTCATTGTTGAAGGTAGGTCATTGTTGAGATTTTGTTACTCTAATGGACGGTATCCTTGCCATTACGAAAGGTAGTTCGTTGTTGAGATTTTGTTTCTCCAATGGATGGTAGACTTGTCATTATGGAAGGTATTTCGTTGTTAAGATTTTGTTACTATAATGGATGGTATCCTTTTCATTATGGAAGGTAGTTCATTGTTGAGATTTTGTTTCTCCAATGGATGGTAGCCTTGTCATTACGGAAGGTAGTTCATTGTTGAGATTTTGTTTCTCCAATGGATGGTATTCTTGTCATTACGAAAGGTAGTTTGTTGTTGAGATTTTGTTACTCTATTGGATGGTAGACTTGTCATTATGGAACGTAGTTCGTTGTTGAGATTTTGTTACTCCAATGGATGGTAGCCTTTTCATTATGGAAGGTAGTTTGATGGTGAGATTTTGTTACTCCAATGGATGGTAGCCTTGTCATTATGGAAGGTAGTTCGTTGTTGAGATTTTGTTACTCCAATCGATGGTAGGCTTGTCATTATGGAAGGTGGTTCGTTGTTGAGATTTTGTTAATCCCATGGATGGTATTCGTGTCATTATGGAAGGTATTTCGTTGTTGAGATTTTTTTACGCCATTGGATGGTAGCCTTGTCATTATGGAAGGTAGGTCATTGTTGAGATTTTGTTACTCTAATGGATGGTATCCTTGACATTACGGAAGGTAGTTCGTTGTTGAGATTTTGTTTCTCCAATGGATGGTAGACTTGTCATTATGGAAGGTAGTTCATTGTTAAGATTTTGTTACTATAATGGATGGTATCCTTTTCATTATGGAAGGTAGTTCATTGTTGAGATTTTGTTTCTCCAATGGATGGTAGCCTTGTCATTACGGAAGGTAGTTCATTGTTGAGATTTTGTTTCTCCAATGGATGGTATTCTTGTCATTACGAAAGGTAGTTCGTTGTTGAGATTTTGTTACTCTATTGGATGGTAGACTTGTCATTATGGAACGTAGTTCGTTGTTGAGATTTTGTTACTCCAATGGATGGTAGCCTTTTCATTATGGAAGGTAGTTTGATGGTGAGATTTTGTTACTCCAATGGATGGTAGCCTTGTCATTATGGAAGGTAGTTCGTTGTTGAGATTTTGTTACTCCAATGGATGTTATCCTTGTCATTATGGAAGGTAGTTCGTTGTTGATATTTTGTTATTGCAATGGATGGTAGCTTTGTCATTATGGATGGAAGTTTGTTGTTGAGATTTTGTTACTCCATTGGATGGTAGCCTTGTTATTACCGAAAGTAGTTTGTTGTTGAGATTTTGTTACTCTAATGGATGGTAGCCTTGTCAATATGGAAGGTAGTTCATTGTTGACATTTTGTTACTCCAATGGATGATAGCCTTTTCATTATGGAAGGTAGTTCATTGTTGAGATTTTGTTACTCCAATGGATGGTAGCCTTGTCATTATGGATGGTAGTTCGTTGTTTAGATTATGTTACTCCAATGGATGTTATCCTTGTCATTTTGGAAGGTAGTTCATTGATGAGATTTTATTACTCCAATGGATGGTAGCCTTGTCATTATGGAAGGTGGTTCGTTGTTGAGATTTTGTTAATCCTATGGATGGTATTCGTGACATTATGGAAGGTATTTCGTTGTTAAGATTTTTTTACTCCATTGGATGGTATCCTTGTCATTATGGAAGGTAGGTCATTGTTGAGATTTTGTTACTCTAATGGATGGTATCCTTGCCATTACGGAAGGTAGTTCATTGTTGAGATTTTGTTTCTCCAATGGATGGTAGACTTGTCATTATGGAAGGTAGTTCATTGTTAAGATTTTGTTACTATAATGGATGGTATCCTTTTCATTATGGAAGGTAGTTCATTGTTGAGATTTTGTTTCTCCAATGGATGGTAGCCTTGTCATTATGGAAGGTAGTTCATTGTTGATATTTTGTTACACCAATGGATGGAAGCCTTTTCATTATGGAAGGTAGTTCATTATTGAGATTTTGTTACTCTAATGGGTGGTATCTTTGCCATTACAGAAGGTAGTTCATTGTTGAGATTTTGTTACTCCAATGGATGGTAGCCTTGTCATTATGGAAGGTAGTTCATTGTTGAGATTTTTTAACTACAATAGATGGTAGCCTTGTCATTTTGTAAGGTAGTTCTTTGTTAAAATTTTATTACTCCAATGGATGGTAGCCTTGTCATTACAGAAGATAGTTCTTTGTTGGGATTTTGTTACTCTATTGGATGGTAGACTTGTCATTATGGAACGTAGTTCTTTGTTGAGATTTTGTTACTACAATAGATGGAAGCCTTGTCATTATGGAAGGTAGTTCGTTGTTGAGATTTTGTTACTCCAATGGATGGTAGGCTTGTCATTATGGAAGGTAGTTCATTGTTGTGATTTTGGTACTCCAATTGATGTTAGCCTTGTCATTATGGAAGGTAGTTCATTGATGAGATTTTATTACTCCAATGGATGGTAGCCTTGTCATTGTGGAAGGTAGTTTGTTGTTGATATTTTGTTACTCCAATGGATGGTAGGCTTGTCATTATGGAAGGTAGTTCGTTGTTGTGATTTTGTTACTCCAATGGATGTTAGCCTTGTCCTTATGGAAGGTAGTTCATTTTTGATATTTTGTTACTCCAATATATGGTAGCCTTGTCATTATGAAAGGTAGTTCATTGTTGAAATTTTGTTACTCCAATGGATGGTACACTTGTTGTCATTACAGAAGGTAGTTCGTTGTTGAGATTTTGTTACTCCAATGGATGGCAGCCTTGTCATTATGGAAGGTAGTTCATTGTTGATATTTTGTTACTCCAATGGATGGTAGCCTTGTCATTATGGAAGTTAGTTCTTTGTTGAGATTTTGTTTCTCAAATGGATGGTGGCCTTGTCATTATGGAAGGTAGTTTGTTGTTGTGATTTTGTTACTCTAATGGATGGTATCCTAGTCATTATGGAAGGTAGTTCATTGTTGAGATTTTGTTTCTCCAATGGATGTTATCCTTGTCATTATGGAATGTAGTTCGTTGTTCATATTTTGTTACTCCAATGGATGGTAGCCTTTTCATTATGGAGGAAGTTTGTTGTTGAGATTTTGTTACTCAAATGGATGGTAGCCTTGTCCTTATGGAATGTAGTTCGTTGTTGAGATTTTGTAACTCCAATGGATGGTAGCCTTGTCATTATGGAAGGTAGTTCATTGTTGAGATTTTGTTTCTCCAATGGATGGTAGCCTTGTCATTATGGAAGGTATTTCGTTGTTGAGATTTTGTTACTCCAATGGATGTTATCCTTGTCATTATAGAAGGTAGTTCGTTGTTGAGATTTTGTTACTTTAATGGATGGTAGCCGTGTCATTATGGAAGGTATTTCGTTGTTGAGATTTTTTTACTCCATTGGATGGTATCCTTGCCATTACGGAAGGTAGTTCGTTGTTGAGATTTTGTTTCTCCAATGGATGGTAGACTTGTCATTATGGAAGGTAGTTCATTGTTAAGATTTTGTTACTATAATGGATGGTATCCTTTTCATTATGGAAGGTAGTTCATTGTTGAGATTTTGTTTCTCCAATGGATGGTAGCCTTGTCATTATGGAAGGTAGTTCGTTGTTCATATTTTGTTACACCAATGGATTGTAGCCTTTTCATTATGGAAGGTAAGTCATTATTGAGATTTTGTTACTCTAATGGATGGTATCCTTGCCATTACAGAAGGTAGTTCGTTGTTGAGATTTTGTTACTCCAATGGATGGTAGCCTTGTCATTATGGAAGGTAGTTCATTGTTGAGATTTTTTAACTCCAATAGATGGTAGCCTTGTCATTATGTAAGGTAGTTCTTTGTTGAAATTTTGTTACTCCAATGGATGGTAGCCTTGTCATTACAGAAGGTAGTTCTTTGTTGAGATTTTGTTACTCTATTGGATGGTAGACTTGTCATTATGGAACGTAGTTCGTTGTTGAGATTTTGTTACTCCAATAGATGGAAGCCTTGTCATTATGGAAGGTAGTTCGTTGTTGAGATTTTGTTACTCCAATGGATGGTAGGCTTGTCATTATGGAAGGTACTTCATTGTTGTGATTTTGTTACTCCAATGGATGTTAGCCTTGTCATTATGGAAGGTAGTTCATTCATGAGATTTTATTACTCCAATGGATGGTAGCCTTGTCATTATGGAAGGTAGTTTGTTGTTGATATTTTGTTAGTCCAATGGATGGTAGGCTTGTCATTATGGAAGGTAGTTCGTTGTTGTGATTTTGTTACTCCAATGGATTTTAGCCTTGTCATTATGGAAGGTAGTACATTGTTGATATTTTGTTACTCCAATATATGGTAGCCTTGTCATTATGAAAGGTAGTTCTTGTTGAAATTTTGTTACTCCAGTGGATGGTAGACTTGTTGTCATTACGGAAGGTAGTTCATTGTTAAGATTTTGTTACTCTAATGGACGGTATCCTTGTCATTACGGAAGGTAGTTCATTGTTGAGATTTTTATTCTCTAATGGATGGTAACCTTGTCATTACGGAAGGTAGTTCAATGTGGAGATTTTGTTACTATAATGGAAGGTATCCTTGTCATTATGGAAGGTAGTTCGTTGTTGATATTTTGTTACTTCAATGGATGGTAGCCTTGTCATTATGGAAGTTAGTTCTTTGTTGAGATTTTGTTTCTCCAATGGATGGTGGCCTTGTCATTATGGAAGGTAGTTTGTTGTTGTGATTTTGTTACTCTAATGGATGGTATCCTAGTCATTATGGAAGGTAGTTCATTGTTGAGATTTTGTTTCTCCAATGGATGGTATCCTTGTCATTATGAAATGTAGTTCGTTGTTCAAATTTTGTTACTGCAATTGATGGTAGCCTTTTCAATATGGAGGAAACTTGTTATTGAGATTTTGTTTCTCCAATGGATGGTAGACTTGTCATTACCGAAGGTAGTTCGTTGTTGAGATTTTGTTACTATAATGGATGGTATCCTTGTCATTAAGGAAGGTAGTTCATTGTTGAGATTTTGTTAGTCCATTGGATGGTAGCCTTGTCATTATGGAAGGTAGTTCGTTGTTGATTTTTTGTTACTCCAATGGATGGTAGCCTTGTCATTATGGAAGTTAGTTCTTTGTTGAGATTTTGTTTCTCCAATGGATGGTAGCCTTGTCATTATGGAAGGTAGTTCGTTGTTGTGATTTTGTTACTCTAATGGATGGTATCCTAGTCATTATGGAAGGTAGTTCATTGTTGAGATTTTGTTTCTCCAATGGATGGTAGCCTTGTTATTATGGAAGGTAGTTCGTTGTTCATATTTTGTTACTCCAATGGATGGTAGCCTTTTCATTATGGAGGAAGTTTGTTGTTGAGATTTTGTTACACCAATGGATGGTAGCCTTGTCATTATGGAATGTAGTTCGTTGTTGAGATTTTGTTTCTCCAATGGATGCTAGCCTTGTCATTATGGAAGGTGGTTCGTTGTTGAGATTTTGTTACTCCATTAGATGTTAGCTTTGTCATTATGGAAAGTAGTTCATTGATGAGATTTTATTACTCCAATGGATGGCAGCCTTGTCATTATGGAAGGTAGTTCGTTGTTGATATTTTGTTACTCCAATGGATGGTAGCCTTGTCATTATGGAAGTTAGTTCTTTGTTGAGATTTTGTTTCTCCAATGGATGGTGGCCTTGTCATTATGGAAGGTAGTTTGTTGTTGTGATTTTGTTACTCTAATGGATGGTATCCTAGTCATTATGGAAGGTAGTTCATTGTTGAGATTTTGTTTCTCCAATGGATGGTATCCTTATCATTATGAAATGTAGTTCGTTGTTCAAATTTTGTTACTGCAATTGATGGTAGCCTTTTCAATATGGAGAAAGTTTGTTCTTGAGATTTTGTTACACCAATGGATGGTAGCCTTGTCATTATGGAATGTAGTTCGTTGTTGAGATTTTGTTACTCCAATGGATGGTAGCCTTGTCATTATGGAAGGTAGTTCATTGTTAAGATTTTGTTTCTCCAATGGATGGTAGCCTTGTCATTATGGAAGGTGGTTCGTTGTTGAGATTTTGTTACTCCATTAGATGTTAGCTTTGTCATTATGGAAGGTAGTTCATTGATGAGATTTTATTACTCCAATGGATGGCAGCCTTGTCATTATGGAAGGTAGTTCGTTGTTGATATTTTGTTACTCCATTGGATGGTAGCCTTCTCATTATGGAAGTTAGTTCTTTGTTGAGATTTTTTTTCTTCAATGGATGGTGGCCTTGTCATTATGGAAGGTAGTTTGTTGTTGTGATTTTGTTACTCTAATGGATGGTATCCTAGTCATTATGGAAGGTAGTTCATTGTTGAGATTTTGTTTCTCCAATGGATGGTATCCTTGTAATTATGAAATGTAGTTCGTTGTTCAAATTTTGTTACTGCAATTGATGGTAGCCTTTTCAATATGGAGAAAGTTTGTTGTTGAGATTTTGTTACACCAATGGATGGTAGCCTTGTCATTATGCAATGTAGTTCGTTGTTGAGATTTTGTTACTCCAATGGATGGTAGCCTTGTCATTATGGAAGGTAGTTCGTTGTTGAGATTTTGTTTCTCCAATGGATGGTAGCCTTGTCATTATGGAAGGTGGTTCGTTGTTGAGATTTTGTTACTCCATTAGATGTTAGCTTTGTCATTATGGAAGGTAGTTCATTAATGAGATTTTATTACTCCAATGGATGGCGGCCTTGTCATTATGGAAGGTAGTTCGTTGTTGATATTTTGTTACTCCAATGGATGGTAGCCTTGTCATTATGGAAGTTAGTTCTTTGTTGAGATTTTGTTTCTCCAATGGATGGTGGCCTTGTCATTATGGAAGGTAGTTTGTTGTTGTGATTTTGTTACTCTAATGGATGGTATCCTAGTCATTATGGAAGGTAGTTCATTGTTGAGATTTTGTTTCTCCAATGGATGGTATCCTTGTCATTATGAAATGTAGTTCGTTGTTCAAATTTTGTTACTGCAATTGATGGTAGCCTTTTCAATATGGAGGAAACTTGTTATTGAGATTTTGTTTCTCCAATGGATGGTAGACTTGTCATTACCGAAGGTAGTTCGTTGTTGAGATTTTGTTACTATAATGGATGGTATCCTTGTCATTAAGGAAGGTAGTTCATTGTTGAGATTTTGTTAGTCCATTGGATGGTAGCCTTGTCATTATGGAAGGTAGTTCGTTGTTGATTTTTTGTTACTCCAATGGATGGTAGCCTTGTCATTATGGAAGTTAGTTCTTTGTTGAGATTTTGTTTCTCCAATGGATGGTAGCCTTGTCATTATGGAAGGTAGTTCGTTGTTGTGATTTTGTTACTCTAATGGATGGTATCCTAGTCATTATGGAAGGTAGTTCATTGTTGAGATTTTGTTTCTCCAATGGATGGTAGCCTTGTTATTATGGAAGGTAGTTCGTTGTTCATATTTTGTTACTCCAATGGATGGTAGCCTTTTCATTATGGAGGAAGTTTGTTGTTGAGATTTTGTTACACCAATGGATGGTAGCCTTGTCATTATGGAATGTAGTTCGTTGTTGAGATTTTGTTTCTCCAATGGATGCTAGCCTTGTCATTATGGAAGGTGGTTCGTTGTTGAGATTTTGTTACTCCATTAGATGTTAGCTTTGTCATTATGGAAAGTAGTTCATTGATGAGATTTTATTACTCCAATGGATGGCAGCCTTGTCATTATGGAAGGTAGTTCGTTGTTGATATTTTGTTACTCCAATGGATGGTAGCCTTGTCATTATGGAAGTTAGTTCTTTGTTGAGATTTTGTTTCTCCAATGGATGGTGGCCTTGTCATTATGGAAGGTAGTTTGTTGTTGTGATTTTGTTACTCTAATGGATGGTATCCTAGTCATTATGGAAGGTAGTTCATTGTTGAGATTTTGTTTCTCCAATGGATGGTATCCTTATCATTATGAAATGTAGTTCGTTGTTCAAATTTTGTTACTGCAATTGATGGTAGCCTTTTCAATATGGAGAAAGTTTGTTCTTGAGATTTTGTTACACCAATGGATGGTAGCCTTGTCATTATGGAATGTAGTTCGTTGTTGAGATTTTGTTACTCCAATGGATGGTAGCCTTGTCATTATGGAAGGTAGTTCATTGTTAAGATTTTGTTTCTCCAATGGATGGTAGCCTTGTCATTATGGAAGGTGGTTCGTTGTTGAGATTTTGTTACTCCATTAGATGTTAGCTTTGTCATTATGGAAGGTAGTTCATTGATGAGATTTTATTACTCCAATGGATGGCAGCCTTGTCATTATGGAAGGTAGTTCGTTGTTGATATTTTGTTACTCCATTGGATGGTAGCCTTCTCATTATGGAAGTTAGTTCTTTGTTGAGATTTTTTTTCTCCAATGGATGGTGGCCTTGTCATTATGGAAGGTAGTTTGTTGTTGTGATTTTGTTACTCTAATGGATGGTATCCTAGTCATTATGGAAGGTAGTTCATTGTTGAGATTTTGTTTCTCCAATGGATGGTATCCTTGTAATTATGAAATGTAGTTCGTTGTTCAAATTTTGTTACTGCAATTGATGGTAGCCTTTTCAATATGGAGAAAGTTTGTTGTTGAGATTTTGTTACACCAATGGATGGTAGCCTTGTCATTATGCAATGTAGTTCGTTGTTGAGATTTTGTTACTCCAATGGATGGTAGCCTTGTCATTATGGAAGGTAGTTCGTTGTTGAGATTTTGTTTCTCCAATGGATGGTAGCCTTGTCATTATGGAAGGTGGTTCGTTGTTGAGATTTTGTTACTCCATTAGATGTTAGCTTTGTCATTATGGAAGGTAGTTCATTAATGAGATTTTATTACTCCAATGGATGGCGGCCTTGTCATTATGGAAGGTAGTTCGTTGTTGATATTTTGTTACTCCAATGGATGGTAGCCTTGTCATTATGGAAGTTAGTTCTTTGTTGAGATTTTGTTTCTCCGATGGATGGTGGCCTTGTCATTATGGAAGGTAGTTTGTTGTTGTGATTTTGTTACTCTAATGGATGGTATCCTAGTCATTATGGAAGGTAGTTCATTGTTGAGATTTTGTTTCTCCAATGGATGGTATCCTTGTCATTATGAAATGTAGTTCGTTGTTCAAATTTTGTTACTGCAATTGATGGTAGCCTTTTCAATATGGAGGAAACTTGTTATTGAGATTTTGTTTCTCCAATGGATGGTAGACTTGTCATTACCGAAGGTAGTTCGTTGTTGAGATTTTGTTACTATAATGGATGGTATCCTTGTCATTAAGGAAGGTAGTTCATTGTTGAGATTTTGTTAGTCCATTGGATGGTAGCCTTGTCATTATGGAAGGTAGTTCGTTGTTGATTTTTTGTTACTCCAATGGATGGTAGCCTTGTCATTATGGAAGTTAGTTCTTTGTTGAGATTTTGTTTCTCCAATGGATGGTAGCCTTGTCATTATGGAAGGTAGTTCGTTGTTGTGATTTTGTTACTCTAATGGATGGTATCCTAGTCATTATGGAAGGTAGTTCATTGTTGAGATTTTGTTTCTCCAATGGATGGTAGCCTTGTTATTATGGAAGGTAGTTCGTTGTTCATATTTTGTTACTCCAATGGATGGTAGCCTTTTCATTATGGAGGAAGTTTGTTGTTGAGATTTTGTTACACCAATGGATGGTAGCCTTGTCATTATGGAATGTAGTTCGTTGTTGAGATTTTGTTTCTCCAATGGATGCTAGCCTTGTCATTATGGAAGGTGGTTCGTTGTTGAGATTTTGTTACTCCATTAGATGTTAGCTTTGTCATTATGGAAAGTAGTTCATTGATGAGATTTTATTACTCCAATGGATGGCAGCCTTGTCATTATGGAAGGTAGTTCGTTGTTGATATTTTGTTACTCCAATGGATGGTAGCCTTGTCATTATGGAAGTTAGTTCTTTGTTGAGATTTTGTTTCTCCAATGGATGGTGGCCTTGTCATTATGGAAGGTAGTTTGTTGTTGTGATTTTGTTACTCTAATGGATGGTATCCTAGTCATTATGGAAGGTAGTTCATTGTTGAGATTTTGTTTCTCCAATGGATGGTATCCTTATCATTATGAAATGTAGTTCGTTGTTCAAATTTTGTTACTGCAATTGATGGTAGCCTTTTCAATATGGAGAAAGTTTGTTCTTGAGATTTTGTTACACCAATGGATGGTAGCCTTGTCATTATGGAATGTAGTTCGTTGTTGAGATTTTGTTACTCCAATGGATGGTAGCCTTGTCATTATGGAAGGTAGTTCATTGTTAAGATTTTGTTTCTCCAATGGATGGTAGCCTTGTCATTATGGAAGGTGGTTCGTTGTTGAGATTTTGTTACTCCATTAGATGTTAGCTTTGTCATTATGGAAGGTAGTTCATTGATGAGATTTTATTACTCCAATGGATGGCAGCCTTGTCATTATGGAAGGTAGTTCGTTGTTGATATTTTGTTACTCCATTGGATGGTAGCCTTCTCATTATGGAAGTTAGTTCTTTGTTGAGATTTTTTTTCTTCAATGGATGGTGGCCTTGTCATTATGGAAGGTAGTTTGTTGTTGTGATTTTGTTACTCTAATGGATGGTATCCTAGTCATTATGGAAGGTAGTTCATTGTTGAGATTTTGTTTCTCCAATGGATGGTATCCTTGTAATTATGAAATGTAGTTCGTTGTTCAAATTTTGTTACTGCAATTGATGGTAGCCTTTTCAATATGGAGAAAGTTTGTTGTTGAGATTTTGTTACACCAATGGATGGTAGCCTTGTCATTATGCAATGTAGTTCGTTGTTGAGATTTTGTTACTCCAATGGATGGTAGCCTTGTCATTATGGAAGGTAGTTCGTTGTTGAGATTTTGTTTCTCCAATGGATGGTAGCCTTGTCATTATGGAAGGTGGTTCGTTGTTGAGATTTTGTTACTCCATTAGATGTTAGCTTTGTCATTATGGAAGGTAGTTCATTAATGAGATTTTATTACTCCAATGGATGGCGGCCTTGTCATTATGGAAGGTAGTTCGTTGTTGATATTTTGTTACTCCAATGGATGGTAGCCTTGTCATTATGGAAGTTAGTTCTTTGTTGAGATTTTGTTTCTCCAATGGATGGTGGCCTTGTCATTATGGAAGGTAGTTTGTTGTTGTGATTTTGTTACTCTAATGGATGGTATCCTAGTCATTATGGAAGGTAGTTCATTGTTGAGATTTTGTTTCTCCAATGGATGGTATCCTTGTCATTATGAAATGTAGTTCGTTGTTCAAATTTTGTTACTGCAATTGATGGTAGCCTTTTCAATATGGAGGAAACTTGTTATTGAGATTTTGTTTCTCCAATGGATGGTAGACTTGTCATTACCGAAGGTAGTTCGTTGTTGAGATTTTGTTACTATAATGGATGGTATCCTTGTCATTAAGGAAGGTAGTTCATTGTTGAGATTTTGTTAGTCCATTGGATGGTAGCCTTGTCATTATGGAAGGTAGTTCGTTGTTGATTTTTTGTTACTCCAATGGATGGTAGCCTTGTCATTATGGAAGTTAGTTCTTTGTTGAGATTTTGTTTCTCCAATGGATGGTAGCCTTGTCATTATGGAAGGTAGTTCGTTGTTGTGATTTTGTTACTCTAATGGATGGTATCCTAGTCATTATGGAAGGTAGTTCATTGTTGAGATTTTGTTTCTCCAATGGATGGTAGCCTTGTTATTATGGAAGGTAGTTCGTTGTTCATATTTTGTTACTCCAATGGATGGTAGCCTTTTCATTATGGAGGAAGTTTGTTGTTGAGATTTTGTTACACCAATGGATGGTAGCCTTGTCATTATGGAATGTAGTTCGTTGTTGAGATTTTGTTTCTCCAATGGATGCTAGCCTTGTCATTATGGAAGGTGGTTCGTTGTTGAGATTTTGTTAGTCCATTAGATGTTAGCTTTGTCATTATGGAAAGTAGTTCATTGATGAGATTTTATTACTCCAATGGATGGCAGCCTTGTCATTATGGAAGGTAGTTCGTTGTTGATATTTTGTTACTCCAATGGATGGTAGCCTTGTCCTTATGGAAGTTAGTTCTTTGTTGAGATTTTGTTTCTCCAATGGATGGTGGCCTTGTCATTATGGAAGGTAGTTTGTTGTTGTGATTTTGTTACTCTAATGGATGGTATCCTAGTCATTATGGAAGGTAGTTCATTGTTGAGATTTTGTTTCTCCAATGGATGGTATCCTTATCATTATGAAATGTAGTTCGTTGTTCAAATTTTGTTACTGCAATTGATGGTAGCCTTTTCAATATGGAGAAAGTTTGTTCTTGAGATTTTGTTACACCAATGGATGGTAGCCTTGTCATTATGGAATGTAGTTCGTTGTTGAGATTTTGTTACTCCAATGGATGGTAGCCTTGTCATTATGGAAGGTAGTTCATTGTTAAGATTTTGTTTCTCCAATGGATGGTAGCCTTGTCATTATGGAAGGTGGTTCGTTGTTGAGATTTTGTTACTCCATTAGATGTTAGCTTTGTCATTATGGAAGGTAGTTCATTGATGAGATTTTATTACTCCAATGGATGGCAGCCTTGTCATTATGGAAGGTAGTTCGTTGTTGATATTTTGTTACTCCATTGGATGGTAGCCTTCTCATTATGGAAGTTAGTTCTTTGTTGAGATTTTTTTTCTCCAATGGATGGTGGCCTTGTCATTATGGAAGGTAGTTTGTTGTTGTGATTTTGTTACTCTAATGGATGGTATCCTAGTCATTATGGAAGGTAGTTCATTGTTGAGATTTTGTTTCTCCAATGGATGGTATCCTTGTAATTATGAAATGTAGTTCGTTGTTCAAATTTTGTTACTGCAATTGATGGTAGCCTTTTCAATATGGAGAAAGTTTGTTGTTGAGATTTTGTTACACCAATGGATGGTAGCCTTGTCATTATGCAATGTAGTTCGTTGTTGAGATTTTGTTACTCCAATGGATGGTAGCCTTGTCATTATGGAAGGTAGTTCGTTGTTGAGATTTTGTTTCTCCAATGGATGGTAGCCTTGTCATTATGGAAGGTGGTTCGTTGTTGAGATTTTGTTACTCCATTAGATGTTAGCTTTGTCATTATGGAAGGTAGTTCATTAATGAGATTTTATTACTCCAATGGATGGCGGCCTTGTCATTATGGAAGGTAGTTCGTTGTTGATATTTTGTTACTCCAATGGATGGTAGCCTTGTCATTATGGAAGTTAGTTCTTTGTTGAGATTTTGTTTCTCCGATGGATGGTGGCCTTGTCATTATGGAAGGTAGTTTGTTGTTGTGATTTTGTTACTCTAATGGATGGTATCCTAGTCATTATGGAAGGTAGTTCATTGTTGATATTTTGTTTCTCCAATGGATGGTATCCTTGTCATTATGAAATGTAGTTCGTTGTTCAAATTTTGTTACTGCAATTGATGGTAGCCTTTTCAATATGGAGAAAGTTTGTTGTTGAGATTTTGTTACACCAATGGATGGTAGCCTTGTCATTATGGAATGTAGTTCGTTGTTGAGATTTTGTTTCTCCAATGGATGCTAGCCTTGTCATTATGGAAGGTGGTTCGTTGTTGAGATTTTGTTACTCCATTAGATGTTAGCTTTGTCATTATGGAAAGTAGTTCATTGATGAGATTTTATTACTCCAATGGATGGCAGCCTTGTCATTATGGAAGGTAGTTCGTTGTTGATATTTTGTTACTCCAATGGATGGTAGCCTTGTCATTATGGAAGTTAGTTCTTTGTTGAGATTTTGTTTCTCCAATGGATGGTGGCCTTGTCATTATGGAAGGTAGTTTGTTGTTGTGATTTTGTTACTCTAATGGATGGTATCCTAGTCATTATGGAAGGTAGTTCATTGTTGAGATTTTGTTTCTCCAATGGATGGTATCCTTATCATTATGAAATGTAGTTCGTTGTTCAAATTTTGTTACTGCAATTGATGGTAGCCTTTTCAATATGGAGAAAGTTTGTTCTTGAGATTTTGTTACACCAATGGATGGTAGCCTTGTCATTATGGAATGTAGTTCGTTGTTGAGATTTTGTTACTCCAATGGATGGTAGCCTTGTCATTATGGAAGGTAGTTCATTGTTAAGATTTTGTTTCTCCAATGGATGGTAGCCTTGTCATTATGGAAGGTGGTTCGTTGTTGAGATTTTGTTACTCCATTAGATGTTAGCTTTGTCATTATGGAAGGTAGTTCATTGATGAGATTTTATTACTCCAATGGATGGCAGCCTTGTCATTATGGAAGGTAGTTCGTTGTTGATATTTTGTTACTCCATTGGATGGTAGCCTTCTCATTATGGAAGTTAGTTCTTTGTTGAGATTTTTTTTCTCCAATGGATGGTGGCCTTGTCATTATGGAAGGTAGTTTGTTGTTGTGATTTTGTTACTCTAATGGATGGTATCCTAGTCATTATGGAAGGTAGTTCATTGTTGAGATTTTGTTTCTCCAATGGATGGTATCCTTGTAATTATGAAATGTAGTTCGTTGTTCAAATTTTGTTACTGCAATTGATGGTAGCCTTTTCAATATGGAGAAAGTTTGTTGTTGAGATTTTGTTACACCAATGGATGGTAGCCTTGTCATTATGCAATGTAGTTCGTTGTTGAGATTTTGTTACTCCAATGGATGGTAGCCTTGTCATTATGGAAGGTAGTTCGTTGTTGAGATTTTGTTTCTCCAATGGATGGTAGCCTTGTCATTATGGAAGGTGGTTCGTTGTTGAGATTTTGTTACTCCATTAGATGTTAGCTTTGTCATTATGGAAGGTAGTTCATTAATGAGATTTTATTACTCCAATGGATGGCGGCCTTGTCATTATGGAAGGTAGTTCGTTGTTGATATTTTGTTACTCCAATGGATGGTAGCCTTGTCATTATGGAAGTTAGTTCTTTGTTGAGATTTTGTTTCTCCGATGGATGGTGGCCTTGTCATTATGGAAGGTAGTTTGTTGTTGTGATTTTGTTACTCTAATGGATGGTATCCTAGTCATTATGGAAGGTAGTTCATTGTTGATATTTTGTTTCTCCAATGGATGGTATCCTTGTCATTATGAAATGTAGTTCGTTGTTCAAATTTTGTTACTGCAATTGATGGTAGCCTTTTCAATATGGAGAAAGTTTGTTGTTGAGATTTTGTTACACCAATGGATGGTAGCCTTGTCATTATGGAATGTAGTTCGTTGTTGAGATTTTGTTACTCCAATGGATGGTAGCCTTGTCATTATGGAAGGTAGTTCGTTGTTGAGATTTTGTTTCTCCAATGGATGGTAGCCTTGTCATTATGGAAGGTGGTTCGTTGTTGAGATTTTGTTACTCCATTAGATGTTAGCTTTGTCATTATGGAAGGTATTTCATTGATGAGATTTTATTACTCCAATGGATGGCAGCCTTGTCATTATGGAAGGTAGTTCGTTGTTGATATTTTGTTACTCCAATGGATGGTAGCCTTGTCATTATGGAAGTTAGTTTTTTGTTGAGATTTTGTTTCCCCAATGGATGGTAGCCTTGTCATTATGGAAGGTGGTTCGTTGTTGAGATTTTGTTACTCCATTAGATGTTAGCTTTGTCATTATGGAAGGTAGTTCATTAATGAGATTTTATTACTCCAATGGATGGCAGCCTTGTCTTTATGGAAGGTAGTTCGTTGTTGATATTTTGTTACTCCAATGGATGGTAGCCTTGTCATTATGGAAGTTAGTTCTTTGTTGAGATTTTGTTTCTCCGATGGATGGTGGCCTTGTCATTATGGAAGGTAGTTTGTTGTTGTGATTTTGTTACTCTAATGTATGGTATCCTAGTCATTATGGAAGGTAGTTCATTGTTGAGATTTTGTTTCTTTAATGGATGGTATCCTTGTCATTATGAAATGTAGTTCGTTGTTCAAATTTTGTTACTGCAATTGATGGTAGCCTTTTCAATATGGAGAAAGTTTGTTGTTGAGATTTTGTTACACCAATGGATGGTAGCCTTGTCATTATGGAATGTAGTTCGTTGTTGAGATTTTGTTATTCCAATGGATGGTAGCCTTGTCATTATGGAAGGTAGTTCGTTGTTGAGATTTTGTTTCTCCAATGGATGGTAGCCTTGTCATTATGGAAGGTGGTTCGTTGTTGAGATTTTGTTACTCCATTAGATGTTAGCTTTGTCATTATGGAAGGTAGTTCATTGATGAGATTTTATTACTCCAATGGATGGCAGCCTTGTCATTATGGAAGGTAGTTCGTTGTTGATATTTTGTTACTCCAATGGATGGTAGCCTTGTCATTATGGAAGTTAGTTCTTTGTTGAGATTTTGTTTCTCCAATGGATGGTAGCCTTGTCATTATGGAAGGTAGTTCGTTGTTGTGATTTTGTTACTCTAATGGATGGTATCCTAGTCATTATGGAAGGTAGTTCATTGTTGAGATTTTGTTTCTCCAATGGATGGTAGCCTTGTTATTATGGAAGGTAGTTCGTTGTTCATATTTTGTTACTCCAATGGATGGTAGCCTTTTCATTATGGAGGAAGTTTGTTGTTGAGATTTTGTTACACCAATGGATGGTAGCCTTGTCATTATGGAAGGTAGTTCATTGATGAGATTTTATTACTCCAATGGATGGCAGCCTTGTCATTATGGAAGGTAGTTCGTTGTTGATATTTTGTTACTCCAATGGATGGTAGCCTTTTCATTATAGAGGAAGTTTGTTGTTGAGATTTTGTTACACCAATGGATGGTAGCCTTGTCATTATGGAAGGTAGTTCGTTGTTGTGATTTTGTTACTCTAATTGATGGTATCCTAGTCATTATGGAAGGTAGTTCATTGTTGAGATTTTGTTTCTCCAATGGATGGTAGCCTTGTTATTATGGAAGGTAGTTCTTTGTTCATATTTTGTTACTCCAATGGATGGTATCCTTTTCATTATGGAGGAAGTTTGTTGTTGAGATTTTGTTACACCAATGGATGGTAGCCTTGTCATTATGGAATGTAGTTCGTTGTTGAGATTTTGTTTCTCCAATGGATGCTAGCCTTGTCATTATGGAAGGTGGTTCGTTGTTGAGATTTTGTTACTCCATTAGATGTTAGCTTTGTCATTATGGAAGGTAGTTCATTGATGAGATTTTATTACTCCAATGGATGGCAGCCTTGTCATTATGGAAGGTAGTTCGTTGTTGATATTTTGTTACTCCAATGGATGGTAGCCTTGTCATTATGGAAGTTAGTTCTTTGTTGAGATTTTGTTTCTCCAATGGATGGTGGCCTTGTCATTATGGAAGGTAGTTTGTTGTTGTGATTTTGTTACTCTAATGGATGGTATCCTAGTCATTATGGAAGGTAGTTCATTGTTGAGATTTTGTTTCTCCAATGGATGGTATCCTTGTCATTATGAAATGTAGTTCGTTGTTATAATTTTTTTAATGCAATTGATGGTAGCCTTTTCAATATGGAGAAAGTTTGTTCTTGAGATTTTGTTACACCAATGGATGGTAGCCTTGTCATTATGGAATGTAGTTCGTTGTTGAGATTTTGTTACTCCAATGGATGGTAGCCTTGTCATTATGGAAGGTAGTTCGTTGTTGAGATTTTGTTTCTCCAATGGATGGTAGCCTTGTCATTATGGAAGGTGGTTCGTTGTTGAGATTTTGTTACTCCATTAGATGTTAGCTTTGTCATTATGGAAGGTAGTTCATTGATGAGATTTTATTACTCCAATGGATGGCAGCCTTGTCATTATGGAAGGTAGTTCGTTGTTGATATTTTGTTACTCCATTGGATGGTAGCCTTGTCATTATGGAAGTTAGTTCTTTGTTGAGATTTTGTTTCTCCAATGGATGGTGGCCTTGTCATTATGGAAGGTAGTTTGTTGTTGTGATTTTGTTACTCTAATGGATGGTATCCTAGTCATTATGGAAGGTAGTTCATTGTTGAGATTTTGTTTCTCTAATGGATGGTATCCTTGTCATTATGAAATGTAGTTCGTTGTTCAAATTTTGTTACTGCAATTGGTGGTAGCCTTTTCAATATGGAGAAAGTTTGTTGTTGAGATTTTGTTACACCAATGGATGGTAGCCTTGTCATTATGGAATGTAGTTCGTTGTTGAGATTTATTTACTCCAATGGATGGTAGCCTTGTCATTATGGAATGTAGTTCGTTGTTGAGATTTTGTTTCTCCAATGGATGCTAGCCTTGTCATTATGGAAGGTGGTTCGTTGTTGAGATTTTGTTACTCCATTAGATGTTAGCTTTGTCATTATGGAAGGTAGTTCATTGATGAGATTTTATTACTCCAATGGATGGCAGCCTTGTCATTATGGAAGGTAGTTCGTTGTTGATATTTTGTTACTCCAATGGATGGTAGCCTTGTCATTATGGAAGTTAGTTCTTTGTTGAGATTTTGTTTCTCCAATGGATGGTGGCCTTGTCATTATGGAAGGTAGTTTGTTGTTGTGATTTTGTTACTCTAATGGATGGTATCCTAGTCATTATGGAAGGTAGTTCATTGTTGAGATTTTGTTTCTCCAATGGATGGTATCCTTATCATTATGAAATGTAGTTCGTTGTTCAAATTTTGTTACTGCAATTGATGGTAGCCTTTTCAATATGGAGAAAGTTTGTTCTTGAGATTTTGTTACACCAATGGATGGTAGCCTTGTCATTATGGAATGTAGTTCGTTGTTGAGATTTTGTTACTCCAATGGATGGTAGCCTTGTCATTATGGAAGGTAGTTCATTGTTAAGATTTTGTTTCTCCAATGGATGGTAGCCTTGTCATTATGGAAGGTGGTTCGTTGTTGAGATTTTGTTACTCCATTAGATGTTAGCTTTGTCATTATGGAAGGTAGTTCATTGATGAGATTTTATTACTCCAATGGATGGCAGCCTTGTCATTATGGAAGGTAGTTCGTTGTTGATATTTTGTTACTCCATTGGATGGTAGCCTTCTCATTATGGAAGTTAGTTCTTTGTTGAGATTTTTTTTCTCCAATGGATGGTGGCCTTGTCATTATGGAAGGTAGTTTGTTGTTGTGATTTTGTTACTCTAATGGATGGTATCCTAGTCATTATGGAAGGTAGTTCATTGTTGAGATTTTGTTTCTCCAATGGATGGTATCCTTGTAATTATGAAATGTAGTTCGTTGTTCAAATTTTGTTACTGCAATTGATGGTAGCCTTTTCAATATGGAGAAAGTTTGTTGTTGAGATTTTGTTACACCAATGGATGGTAGCCTTGTCATTATGCAATGTAGTTCGTTGTTGAGATTTTGTTACTCCAATGGATGGTAGCCTTGTCATTATGGAAGGTAGTTCGTTGTTGAGATTTTGTTTCTCCAATGGATGGTAGCCTTGTCATTATGGAAGGTGGTTCGTTGTTGAGATTTTGTTACTCCATTAGATGTTAGCTTTGTCATTATGGAAGGTAGTTCATTAATGAGATTTTATTACTCCAATGGATGGCGGCCTTGTCATTATGGAAGGTAGTTCGTTGTTGATATTTTGTTACTCCAATGGATGGTAGCCTTGTCATTATGGAAGTTAGTTCTTTGTTGAGATTTTGTTTCTCCGATGGATGGTGGCCTTGTCATTATGGAAGGTAGTTTGTTGTTGTGATTTTGTTACTCTAATGGATGGTATCCTAGTCATTATGGAAGGTAGTTCATTGTTGATATTTTGTTTCTCCAATGGATGGTATCCTTGTCATTATGAAATGTAGTTCGTTGTTCAAATTTTGTTACTGCAATTGATGGTAGCCTTTTCAATATGGAGAAAGTTTGTTGTTGAGATTTTGTTACACCAATGGATGGTAGCCTTGTCATTATGGAATGTAGTTCGTTGTTGAGATTTTGTTTCTCCAGTGGATGCTAGCCTTGTCATTATGGAAGGTGGTTCGTTGTTGAGATTTTGTTACTCCATTAGATGTTAGCTTTGTCATTATGGAAAGTAGTTCATTGATGAGATTTTATTACTCCAATGGATGGCAGCCTTGTCATTATGGAAGGTAGTTCGTTGTTGATATTTTGTTACTCCAATGGATGGTAGCCTTGTCATTATGGAAGTTAGTTCTTTGTTGAGATTTTGTTTCTCCAATGGATGGTGGCCTTGTCATTATGGAAGGTAGTTTGTTGTTGTGATTTTGTTACTCTAATGGATGGTATCCTAGTCATTATGGAAGGTAGTTCATTGTTGAGATTTTGTTTCTCCAATGGATGGTATCCTTATCATTATGAAATGTAGTTCGTTGTTCAAATTTTGTTACTGCAATTGATGGTAGCCTTTTCAATATGGAGAAAGTTTGTTCTTGAGATTTTGTTACACCAATGGATGGTAGCCTTGTCATTATGGAATGTAGTTCGTTGTTGAGATTTTGTTACTCCAATGGATGGTAGCCTTGTCATTATGGAAGGTAGTTCATTGTTAAGATTTTGTTTCTCCAATGGATGGTAGCCTTGTCATTATGGAAGGTGGTTCGTTGTTGAGATTTTGTTACTCCATTAGATGTTAGCTTTGTCATTATGGAAGGTAGTTCATTGATGAGATTTTATTACTCCAATGGATGGCAGCCTTGTCATTATGGAAGGTAGTTCGTTGTTGATATTTTGTTACTCCATTGGATGGTAGCCTTCTCATTATGGAAGTTAGTTCTTTGTTGAGATTTTTTTTCTCCAATGGATGGTGGCCTTGTCATTATGGAAGGTAGTTTGTTGTTGTGATTTTGTTACTCTAATGGATGGTATCCTAGTCATTATGGAAGGTAGTTCATTGTTGAGATTTTGTTTCTCCAATGGATGGTATCCTTGTAATTATGAAATGTAGTTCGTTGTTCAAATTTTGTTACTGCAATTGGTGGTAGCCTTTTCAATATGGAGAAAGTTTGTTGTTGAGATTTTGTTACACCAATGGATGGTAGCCTTGTCATTATGGAATGTAGTTCGTTGTTGAGATTTATTTACTCCAATGGATGGTAGCCTTGTCATTATGGAATGTAGTTCGTTGTTGAGATTTTGTTTCTCCAATGGATGCTAGCCTTGTCATTATGGAAGGTGGTTCGTTGTTGAGATTTTGTTACTCCATTAGATGTTAGCTTTGTCATTATGGAAGGTAGTTCATTGATGAGATTTTATTACTCCAATGGATGGCAGCCTTGTCATTATGGAAGGTAGTTCGTTGTTGATATTTTGTTACTCCAATGGATGGTAGCCTTGTCATTATGGAAGTTAGTTCTTTGTTGAGATTTTGTTTCTCCAATGGATGGTGGCCTTGTCATTATGGAAGGTAGTTTGTTGTTGTGATTTTGTTACTCTAATGGATGGTATCCTAGTCATTATGGAAGGTAGTTCATTGTTGAGATTTTGTTTCTCCAATGGATGGTATCCTTATCATTATGAAATGTAGTTCGTTGTTCAAATTTTGTTACTGCAATTGATGGTAGCCTTTTCAATATGGAGAAAGTTTGTTCTTGAGATTTTGTTACACCAATGGATGGTAGCCTTGTCATTATGGAATGTAGTTCGTTGTTGAGATTTTGTTACTCCAATGGATGGTAGCCTTGTCATTATGGAAGGTAGTTCATTGTTAAGATTTTGTTTCTCCAATGGATGGTAGCCTTGTCATTATGGAAGGTGGTTCGTTGTTGAGATTTTGTTACTCCATTAGATGTTAGCTTTGTCATTATGGAAGGTAGTTCATTGATGAGATTTTATTACTCCAATGGATGGCAGCCTTGTCATTATGGAAGGTAGTTCGTTGTTGATATTTTGTTACTCCATTGGATGGTAGCCTTCTCATTATGGAAGTTAGTTCTTTGTTGAGATTTTTTTTCTCCAATGGATGGTGGCCTTGTCATTATGGAAGGTAGTTTGTTGTTGTGATTTTGTTACTCTAATGGATGGTATCCTAGTCATTATGGAAGGTAGTTCATTGTTGAGATTTTGTTTCTCCAATGGATGGTATCCTTGTAATTATGAAATGTAGTTCGTTGTTCAAATTTTGTTACTGCAATTGATGGTAGCCTTTTCAATATGGAGAAAGTTTGTTGTTGAGATTTTGTTACACCAATGGATGGTAGCCTTGTCATTATGCAATGTAGTTCGTTGTTGAGATTTTGTTACTCCAATGGATGGTAGCCTTGTCATTATGGAAGGTAGTTCGTTGTTGAGATTTTGTTTCTCCAATGGATGGTAGCCTTGTCATTATGGAAGGTGGTTCGTTGTTGAGATTTTGTTACTCCATTAGATGTTAGCTTTGTCATTATGGAAGGTAGTTCATTAATGAGATTTTATTACTCCAATGGATGGCGGCCTTGTCATTATGGAAGGTAGTTCGTTGTTGATATTTTGTTACTCCAATGGATGGTAGCCTTGTCATTATGGAAGTTAGTTCTTTGTTGAGATTTTGTTTCTCCGATGGATGGTGGCCTTGTCATTATGGAAGGTAGTTTGTTGTTGTGATTTTGTTACTCTAATGGATGGTATCCTAGTCATTATGGAAGGTAGTTCATTGTTGATATTTTGTTTCTCCAATGGATGGTATCCTTGTCATTATGAAATGTAGTTCGTTGTTCAAATTTTGTTACTGCAATTGATGGTAGCCTTTTCAATATGGAGAAAGTTTGTTGTTGAGATTTTGTTACACCAATGGATGGTAGCCTTGTCATTATGGAATGTAGTTCGTTGTTGAGATTTTGTTTCTCCAATGGATGCTAGCCTTGTCATTATGGAAGGTGGTTCGTTGTTGAGATTTTGTTACTCCATTAGATGTTAGCTTTGTCATTATGGAAAGTAGTTCATTGATGAGATTTTATTACTCCAATGGATGGCAGCCTTGTCATTATGGAAGGTAGTTCGTTGTTGATATTTTGTTACTCCAATGGATGGTAGCCTTGTCATTATGGAAGTTAGTTCTTTGTTGAGATTTTGTTTCTCCAATGGATGGTGGCCTTGTCATTATGGAAGGTAGTTTGTTGTTGTGATTTTGTTACTCTAATGGATGGTATCCTAGTCATTATGGAAGGTAGTTCATTGTTGAGATTTTGTTTCTCCAATGGATGGTATCCTTATCATTATGAAATGTAGTTCGTTGTTCAAATTTTGTTACTGCAATTGATGGTAGCCTTTTCAATATGGAGAAAGTTTGTTCTTGAGATTTTGTTACACCAATGGATGGTAGCCTTGTCATTATGGAATGTAGTTCGTTGTTGAGATTTTGTTACTCCAATGGATGGTAGCCTTGTCATTATGGAAGGTAGTTCATTGTTAAGATTTTGTTTCTCCAATGGATGGTAGCCTTGTCATTATGGAAGGTGGTTCGTTGTTGAGATTTTGTTACTCCATTAGATGTTAGCTTTGTCATTATGGAAGGTAGTTCATTGATGAGATTTTATTACTCCAATGGATGGCAGCCTTGTCATTATGGAAGGTAGTTCGTTGTTGATATTTTGTTACTCCATTGGATGGTAGCCTTCTCATTATGGAAGTTAGTTCTTTGTTGAGATTTTTTTTCTCCAATGGATGGTGGCCTTGTCATTATGGAAGGTAGTTTGTTGTTGTGATTTTGTTACTCTAATGGATGGTATCCTAGTCATTATGGAAGGTAGTTCATTGTTGAGATTTTGTTTCTCCAATGGATGGTATCCTTGTAATTATGAAATGTAGTTCGTTGTTCAAATTTTGTTACTGCAATTGATGGTAGCCTTTTCAATATGGAGAAAGTTTGTTGTTGAGATTTTGTTACACCAATGGATGGTAGCCTTGTCATTATGCAATGTAGTTCGTTGTTGAGATTTTGTTACTCCAATGGATGGTAGCCTTGTCATTATGGAAGGTAGTTCGTTGTTGAGATTTTGTTTCTCCAATGGATGGTAGCCTTGTCATTATGGAAGGTGGTTCGTTGTTGAGATTTTGTTACTCCATTAGATGTTAGCTTTGTCATTATGGAAGGTAGTTCATTAATGAGATTTTATTACTCCAATGGATGGCGGCCTTGTCATTATGGAAGGTAGTTCGTTGTTGATATTTTGTTACTCCAATGGATGGTAGCCTTGTCATTATGGAAGTTAGTTCTTTGTTGAGATTTTGTTTCTCCGATGGATGGTGGCCTTGTCATTATGGAAGGTAGTTTGTTGTTGTGATTTTGTTACTCTAATGGATGGTATCCTAGTCATTATGGAAGGTAGTTCATTGTTGATATTTTGTTTCTCCAATGGATGGTATCCTTGTCATTATGAAATGTAGTTCGTTGTTCAAATTTTGTTACTGCAATTGATGGTAGCCTTTTCAATATGGAGAAAGTTTGTTGTTGAGATTTTGTTACACCAATGGATGGTAGCCTTGTCATTATGGAATGTAGTTCGTTGTTGAGATTTTGTTACTCCAATGGATGGTAGCCTTGTCATTATGGAAGGTAGTTCGTTGTTGAGATTTTGTTTCTCCAATGGATGGTAGCCTTGTCATTATGGAAGGTGGTTCGTTGTTGAGATTTTGTTACTCCATTAGATGTTAGCTTTGTCATTATGGAAGGTATTTCGTTGATGAGATTTTATTACTCCAATGGATGGCAGCCTTGTCATTATGGAAGGTAGTTCGTTGTTGATATTTTGTTACTCCAATGGATGGTAGCCTTGTCATTATGGAAGTTAGTTTTTTGTTGAGATTTTGTTTCCCCAATGGATGGTAGCCTTGTCATTATGGAAGGTGGTTCGTTGTTGAGATTTTGTTACTCCATTAGATGTTAGCTTTGTCATTATGGAAGGTAGTTCATTAATGAGATTTTATTACTCCAATGGATGGCAGCCTTGTCTTTATGGAAGGTAGTTCGTTGTTGATATTTTGTTACTCCAATGGATGGTAGCCTTGTCATTATGGAAGTTAGTTCTTTGTTGAGATTTTGTTTCTCCGATGGATGGTGGCCTTGTCATTATGGAAGGTAGTTTGTTGTTGTGATTTTGTTACTCTAATGTATGGTATCCTAGTCATTATGGAAGGTAGTTCATTGTTGAGATTTTGTTTCTTTAATGGATGGTATCCTTGTCATTATGAAATGTAGTTCGTTGTTCAAATTTTGTTACTGCAATTGATGGTAGCCTTTTCAATATGGAGAAAGTTTGTTGTTGAGATTTTGTTACACCAATGGATGGTAGCCTTGTCATTATGGAATGTAGTTCGTTGTTGAGATTTTGTTATTCCAATGGATGGTAGCCTTGTCATTATGGAAGGTAGTTCGTTGTTGAGATTTTGTTTCTCCAATGGATGGTAGCCTTGTCATTATGGAAGGTGGTTCGTTGTTGAGATTTTGTTACTCCATTAGATGTTAGCTTTGTCATTATGGAAGGTAGTTCATTGATGAGATTTTATTACTCCAATGGATGGCAGCCTTGTCATTATGGAAGGTAGTTCGTTGTTGATATTTTGTTACTCCAATGGATGGTAGCCTTGTCATTATGGAAGTTAGTTCTTTGTTGAGATTTTGTTTCTCCAATGGATGGTAGCCTTGTCATTATGGAAGGTGGTTCGTTGTTGAGATTTTGTTACTCCATTAGATGTTAGCTTTGTCATTATGAAAGGTAGTTCATTGATGAGATTTTATTACTCCAATGGATGGAAGCCTTGTCATTATGGAAGGTAGTTCGTTGTTGATATTTTGTTACTCCAATGGATGGTAGTCTTGTCATTATGGAAGTTAGTTCTTTGTTGAGATTTTGTTTCTCCAATGGATGGTGGCCTTGTCATTATGGAAGGTAGTTTGTTGTTGTGATTTTGTTACTCTAATGGATGGTATCCTAGTCATTATGGAAGGTAGTTCATTGTTGAGATTTTGTTTCTCCAATGGATGGTATCCTTGTCATTATGAAATGTAGTTCGTTGTTCAAATTTTGTTACTGCAATTGTTGGTAGCCTTTTCAATATGGAGAAAGTTTGTTGTTGAGATTTTGTTACACCAATGGATGGTAGCCTTGTCATTATGGAATGTAGTTCGTTGTTGAGATTTTGTTACTCCAATGGATGGTAGCCTTGTCATTATGGAAGGTAGTTCGTTGTTGAGATTTTGTTTCTCCAATGGATGGTAGCCTTGTCATCATGGAAGGTGGTTCGTTGTTGAGATTTTGTTATTCCATTAGATGTTAGCTTTGTCATTATGGAAGGTAGTTCATTGATGAGATTTTATTACTCCAATGGATGGAAGCCTTGTCATTATGGAAGGTAGTTCGTTGTTGATATTTTGTTACTCCGATCGATGGTAGCCTTGTCATTATGGAAGTTAGTTCTTTGTTGAGATTTTGTTTCTCCAATGGATGGTGGCCTTGTCATTATGGAAGGTAGTTTGTTGTTGTGATTTTGTTACTCTAATGGATGGTATCCTAGTCATTATGGAAGGTAGTTCATTGTTGAGATTTTGTTTCTCCAATGGATGGTATCCTTGTCATTATGAAATGTAGTTCGTTGTTCAAATTTTTTTAATGCAATTGATGGTAGCCTTTTCAATATGGAGAAAGTTTGTTCTTGAGATTTTGTTACACCAATGGATGGTAGCCTTGTCATTATGAAATGTAGTTCGTTGTTGAGATTTTGTTACTCCAATGGATGGTAGCCTTGTCATTATGGAAGGTAGTTCGTTGTTGAGATTTTGTTTCTCCAATGGATGGTAGCCTTGTCATTATGGAAGGTGGTTCGTTGTTGAGATTTTGTTACTCCATTAGATGTTAGCTTTGTCATTATGGAAGGTAGTTCATTGATGAGATTTTATTACTCCAATGGATGGCAGCCTTGTCATTATGGAAGGTAGTTCGTTGTTGATATTTTGTTACTCCATTGGATGGTAGCCTTGTCATTATGGAAGTTAGTTCTTTGTTGAGATTTTGTTTCTCCAATGGATGGTGGCGTTGTCATTATGGAAGGTAGTTTGTTGTTGTGATTTTGTTACTCTAATGGATGGTATCCTAGTCATTATGGAAGGTAGTTCATTGTTGAGATTTTGTTTCTCCAATGGATGGTATCCTTGTCATTATGAAATGTAGTTCGTTGTTCAAATTTTGTTACTGCAATTGGTGGTAGCCTTTTCAATATGGAGAAAGTTTGTTGTTGAGATTTTGTTACACCAATGGATGGTAGCCTTGTCATTATGGAATGTAGTTCGTTGTTGAGATTTATTTACTCCAATGGATGGTAGCCTTGTCATTATGGAAGGTAGTTCGTTGTTGAGATTTTGTTTCTCCAATGGATGGTAGCCTTGTCATTATGGAAGGTGGTTCATTGTTGAGATTTTGTTACTCCATTAGATGTTAGCTTTGTCATTATGGAAGGTAGTTCATTGATGAGATTTTATTACTCCAATGGATGGCAGCCTTGTCATTATGGAAGGTAGTTCGTTGTTGATATTTTGTTACTCCAATGGATGGTAGCCTTTTCATTATAGAGGAAGTTTGTTGTTGAGATTTTGTTACACCAATGGATGGTAGCCTTGTCATTATGGAAGGTAGTTCGTTGTTGTGATTTTGTTACTCTAATTGATGGTATCCTAGTCATTATGGAAGGTAGTTCATTGTTGAGATTTTGTTTCTCCAATGGATGGTAGCCTTGTTATTATGGAAGGTAGTTCTTTGTTCATATTTTGTTACTCCAATGGATGGTATCCTTTTCATTATGGAGGAAGTTTGTTGTTGAGATTTTGTTACACCAATGGATGGTAGCCTTGTCATTATGGAATGTAGTTCGTTGTTGAGATTTTGTTTCTCCAATGGATGCTAGCCTTGTCATTATGGAAGGTGGTTCGTTGTTGAGATTTTGTTACTCCATTAGATGTTAGCTTTGTCATTATGGAAGGTAGTTCATTGATGAGATTTTATTACTCCAATGGATGGCAGCCTTGTCATTATGGAAGGTAGTTCGTTGTTGATATTTTGTTACTCCAATGGATGGTAGCCTTGTCATTATGGAAGTTAGTTCTTTGTTGAGATTTTGTTTCTCCAATGGATGGTGGCCTTGTCATTATGGAAGGTAGTTTGTTGTTGTGATTTTGTTACTCTAATGGATGGTATCCTAGTCATTATGGAAGGTAGTTCATTGTTGAGATTTTGTTTCTCCAATGGATGGTATCCTTGTCATTATGAAATGTAGTTCGTTGTTATAATTTTTTTAATGCAATTGATGGTAGCCTTTTCAATATGGAGAAAGTTTGTTCTTGAGATTTTGTTACACCAATGGATGGTAGCCTTGTCATTATGGAATGTAGTTCGTTGTTGAGATTTTGTTACTCCAATGGATGGTAGCCTTGTCATTATGGAAGGTAGTTCGTTGTTGAGATTTTGTTTCTCCAATGGATGGTAGCCTTGTCATTATGGAAGGTGGTTCGTTGTTGAGATTTTGTTACTCCATTAGATGTTAGCTTTGTCATTATGGAAGGTAGTTCATTGATGAGATTTTATTACTCCAATGGATGGCAGCCTTGTCATTATGGAAGGTAGTTCGTTGTTGATATTTTGTTACTCCATTGGATGGTAGCCTTGTCATTATGGAAGTTAGTTCTTTGTTGAGATTTTGTTTCTCCAATGGATGGTGGCCTTGTCATTATGGAAGGTAGTTTGTTGTTGTGATTTTGTTACTCTAATGGATGGTATCCTAGTCATTATGGAAGGTAGTTCATTGTTGAGATTTTGTTTCTCTAATGGATGGTATCCTTGTCATTATGAAATGTAGTTCGTTGTTCAAATTTTGTTACTGCAATTGGTGGTAGCCTTTTCAATATGGAGAAAGTTTGTTGTTGAGATTTTGTTACACCAATGGATGGTAGCCTTGTCATTATGGAATGTAGTTCGTTGTTGAGATTTATTTACTCCAATGGATGGTAGCCTTGTCATTATGGAAGGTAGTTCGTTGTTGAGATTTTGTTTCTCCAATGGATGGTAGCCTTGTCATTATGGAAGGTGGTTCGTTGTTGAGATTTTGTTACTCCATTAGATGTTAGCTTTGTCATTATGGAAGGTAGTTCATTGATGAGATTTTATTACTCCAATGGATGGCAGCCTTGTCATTATGGAAGGTAGTTCGTTGTTGATATTTTGTTACTCCAATGGATGGTAGCCTTGTCATTATGGAAGTTAGTTCTTTGTTGAGATTTTGTTTCTCCAATGGATGGTGGCCTTGTCATTATGGAAGGTAGTTTGTTGTTGTGATTTTGTTACTCTAATGGATGGTATCCTAGTCATTATGGAAGGTAGTTCATTGTTGAGATTTTGTTTCTCCAATGGATGGTATCCTTGTAATTATGAAATGTAGTTCGTTGTTCAAATTTTGTTACTGCAATTGATGGTAGCCTTTACAATATGGAGAAAGTTTGTTGTTGAGATTTTGTTACACCAATGGATGGTAGCCTTGTCATTATGGAATGTAGTTCGTTGTTGAGATTTTGTTACTCCAATGGATGGTAGCCTTGTCATTAAGGAAGGTAGTTCGTTGTTGAGATTTTGTTTCTCCAATAGATGGTAGCCTTGTCATTATGGAAGGTGGTTCGTTGTTGAGATTTTGTTACTCCATTAGATGTTAGCTTTGTCATTATGGAAGGTAGTTCATTGATGAGATTTTATTACTCCAATGGATGGCAGCCTTGTCATTATGGAAGGTAGTTGGTTGTTGATATTTTGCTACTCCAATGGATGGTAGCCTTGTCATTATGGAAGTTAGTTCTTTGTTGAGATTTTGTTTCTCCAATGGATGGTAGCCTTGTCATTATGGAAGGTGGTTCGTTGTTGTGATTTTGTTACTCTAATGGATGGTATCCTAGTCATTATGGAAGGTAGTTCATTGTTGAGATTTTGTTTCTCCAATGGATGGTATCCTTGTCATTATGAAATGTAGTTCGTTGTTCAAATTTTGTTACTGCAATTGATGGTAGCCTTTTCAATATGGAGAAAGTTTGTTCTTGAGATTTTGTTACACCAATGGATGGTAGCCTTGTCATTATGGAATGTAGTTCGTTGTTGAGATTTTGTTACTCCAATGGATGGTAGCCTTGTCATTATGGAAGGTAGTTCGTTGTTGAGATTTTGTTTCTCCAATGGATGGTAGCCTTGCCATTATGGAAGGTGGTTCGTTGTTGAGATTTTGTTACTCCATTAGATGTTAGCTTTGTCATTATGGAAGGTAGTTCATTGATGAGATTTTATTACTCCAATGGATGGCAGCCTTGTCATTATGGAAGGTAGTTCGTTGTTGATATTTTGTTACTCCATTGGATGGTAGCCTTGTCATTATGGAAGTTAGTTCTTTGTTGAGATTTTGTTTCTCCAATGGATGGTGGCCTTGTCATTATGGAAGGTAGTTTGTTGTTGTGATTTTGTTACTCTAATGGATGGTATCCTAGTCATTATGGAAGGTAGTTCATTGTTGAGATTTTGTTTCTCCAATGGATGGTATCCTTGTCATTATGAAATGTAGTTCGTTGTTCAAATTTTGTTACTGCAATTGATGGTAGCCTTTTCAATATGGAGAAAGTTTGTTGTTGAGATTTTGTTACACCAATGGATAGTAGCCTTGTCATTATGGAATGTAGTTCGTTGTTGAGATTTATTTACTCCAATGGATGGTAGCCTTGTCATTATGGAAGGTAGTTCGTTGTTGAGATTTTGTTTCTCCAATGGATGGTAGCCTTGTCATTATGGAAGGTGGTTCGTTGTTGAGATTTTGTTACTCCATTAGATGTTAGCTTTGTCATTATTGAAGGTAGTTCATTGATGAGATTTTATTACTCCAATGGATGGCAGCCTTGTCATTATGGAAGGTAGTTCGTTGTTGATATTTTGTTACTCCAATGGATGGTAGCCTTGTCATTATGGAAGTTAGTTCTTTGTTGAGATTTTGTTTCTCCGATGGATGGTGGCCTCGTCATTATGGAAGGTAGTTTGTTGTTGTGATTTTGTTACTCTAATGGATGGTATCCTAGTCATTATGGAAGGTAGTTCATTGTTGAGATTTTGTTTCTCCAATGGATGGTATCCTTGTCATTATGAAATGTGGTTCGTTGTTCAAATTTTGTTACTGCAATTGATGGTAGCCTTTTCAATATGGAGAAAGTTTGTTGTTGAGATTTTGTTACACCAATGGATAGTAGCCTTGTCATTATGGAATGTAGTTCGTTGTTGAGATTTATTTACTCCAATGGATGGTAGCCTTGTCATTAAGGAAGGTAGTTCGTTGTTGAGATTTTGTTTCTCCAATGGATGGTAGCCTTGTCATTATGGAAGGTGGTTCGTTGTTGAGATTTTGTTACTCCATTAGATGTTAGCTTTGTCATTATTGAAGGTAGTTCATTGATGAGATTTTATTACTCCAATGGATGGCAGCCTTGTCATTATGGAAGGTAGTTCGTTGTTGATATTTTGTTACTCCAATGGATGGTAGCCTTGTCATTATGGAAGTTAGTTCTTTGTTGAGATTTTGTTTCTCCGATGGATGGTGGCCTCGTCATTATGGAAGGTAGTTTGTTGTTGTGATTTTGTTACTCTAATGGATGGTATCCTAGTCATTATGGAAGGTAGTTCATTGTTGAGATTTTGTTTCTCCAATGGATGGTATCCTTGTCATTATGAAATGTAGTTCCTTGTTCAAATTTTGTTACTGCAATTGATGGTAGCCTTTTCAATATGGAGAAAGTTTGTTGTTGAGATTTTGTTACACCAATGGATGGTAGCCTTGTCATTATGGAATGTAGTTCGTTGTTGAGATTTTGTTACTCCAATGGATGGTAGCCTTGTCATTATGGAAGGTGGTTCGTTGTTGAGATTTTGTTACTCCATTAGATGTTAGCTTTGTCATTATGGAAGGTAGTTCATTGATGAGATTTTATTACTCCAATGGATGGCAGCCTTGTCATTATGGAAGGTAGTTCGTTGTTGATATTTTGTTACTCCAATGGATGGTAGCCTTGTCATTATGGAAGTTAGTTCTTTTGTTGAGATTTTGTTTCTCCAATGGATGGTGGCCTTGTCATTATGGAAGGTAGTTTGTTGTTGTGATTTTGTTACTCTAATGGATGGTATCCTAGTCATTATGGAAGGTAGTTCATTGTTGAGATTTTGTTTCTCCAATGGATGGTATCCTTGTCATTATGAAATGTAGTTCGTTGTTCAAATTTTGTTACTGCAATTGATGGTAGCCTTTACAATATGGAGAAAGTTTGTTGTTGAGATTTTGTTACACCAATGGATGGTAGCCTTGTCATTATGGAATGTAGTTCGTTGTTGAGATTTTGTTACTCCAATGGATGGTAGCCTTGTCATTATGGAAGGTAGTTCGTTGTTGAGATTTTGTTTCTCCAATAGATGGTAGCCTTGTCATTATGGAAGGTGGTTTGTTGTTGAGATTTTGTTACTCCATTAGATGTTAGCTTTGTCATTATGGAAGGTAGTTCATTGATGAGATTTTATTACTCCAATGGATGGCAGCCTTGTCATTATGGAAGGTAGTTCGTTGTTGATATTTTGCTACTCCAATGGATGGTAGCCTTGTCATTATGGAAGTTAGTTCTTTGTTGAGATTTTGTTTCTCCAATGGATGGTAGCCTTGTCATTATGGAAGGTGGTTCGTTGTTGTGATTTTGTTACTCTAATGGATTGTATCCTAGTCATTATGGAAGGTAGTTCATTGTTGAGATTTTGTTTCTCCAATGGATGGTATCCTTGTCATTATGAAATGTAGTTCGTTGTTCAAATTTTGTTACTGCAATTGATGGTAGCCTTTTCAATATGGAGAAAGTTTGTTCTTGAGATTTTGTTACACCAATGGATGGTAGCCTTGTCATTATGGAATGTAGTTCGTTGTTGAGATTTTGTTACTCCAATGGATGGTAGCCTTGTCATTATGGAAGGTAGTTTGTTGTTGAGATTTTGTTTCTCCAATGGATGGTAGCCTTGTCATTATGGAAGGTGGTTCGTTGTTGAGATTTTGTTACTCCATTAGATGTTAGCTTTGTCATTATGGAAGGTAGTTCATTGATGAGATTTTATTACTCCAATGGATGGCAGCCTTGTCATTATGGAAGGTAGTTCGTTGTTGATATTTTGTTACTCCATTGGATGGTAACCTTGTCATTATGGAAGTTAGTTCTTTGTTGAGATTTTGTTTCTCCAATGGATGGTGGCCTTGTCATTATGGAAGGTAGTTTGTTGTTGTGATTTTGTTACTCTAATGGATGGTATCCTAGTCATTATGGAAGGTAGTTCATTGTTGAGATTTTGTTTCTCCAATGGATGGTATCCTTGTCATTATGAAATGTAGTTCGTTGTTCAAATTTTGTTACTCCAATTGATGGTAGCCTTTTCAATATGGAGAAAGTTTGTTGTTGAGATTTTGTTACACCAATGGATAGTAGCCTTGTCATTATGGAATGTAGTTCGTTGTTGAGATTTATTTACTCCAATGGATGGTAGCCTTGTCATTATGGAAGGTAGTTCGTTGTTGAGATTTTGTTTCTCCAATGGATGGTAGCCTTGTCATTATGGAAGGTGGTTCGTTGTTGAGATTTTGTTACTCAATTAGATGTTAGCTTTGTCATTATGGAAGGTAGTTCATTGATGAGATTTTATTACTCCAATGGATGGCAGCCTTGTCATTATGGAAGGTAGTTCGTTGTTGATATTTTGTAACTCCAATGGATGGTAGCCTTGTCATTATGGAAGTTAGTTCTTTGTTGAGATTTTGTTTCTCCGATGGATGGTGGCCTTGTCATTATGGAAGGTAGTTTGTTGTTGTGATTTTGTTACTCTAATGGATGGTATCCTAGTCATTATGGAAGGTAGTTCATTGTTGAGATTTTGTTTCTCCAATGGATGGTATCCTTGTCATTATGAAATGTAGTTCCTTGTTCAAATTTTGTTACTGCAATTGATGGTAGCCTTTTCAATATGGAGAAAGTTTGTTGTTGAGATTTTGTTACACCAATGGATGGTAGCCTTGTCATTATGGAATGTAGTTCGTTGTTGAGATTTTGTTACTCCAATGGATGGTATCCTTGTCATTATGGAAGGTGGTTCGTTGTTGAGATTTTGTTACTCCATTAGATGTTAGCTTTGTCATTATGGAAGGTAGTTCATTGATGAGATTTTATTACTCCAGAGGATGGCAGCCTTGTCATTATGGAAGGTAGTTCGTTGTTGATATTTTGTTACTCCAATGGATGGTAGCCTTGTCATTATGGAAGTTAGTTCTTTGTTGAGATTTTGTTTCTCCAATGGATGGTAGCCTTGTCATTATGGAAGGTGGTTCGTTGTTGAGATTTTGTTACTCCACTAGATGTTAGCTTTGTCATTATGGAAGGTAGTTCATTGATGAGATTTTATTACTCCAATGGATGGCAGCCTTGTCATTATGGAAGGTAGTTCGTTGTTGATATTTTGTTACTCCAATGGATGGTAGCCTTGTCATTATGGAAGTTAGTTCTTTCTTGAGATTTTGTTTCTCCAATGGATGGTGGCCTTGTCATTATGAAAGGTAGTTTGTTGTTGTGATTTTGTTACTCTAATGGATGGTATCCTAGTCATTATGGAAGGTAGTTCATTGTTGAGATTTTGTTTCTCCAATGGATGGTATCCTTGTCATTATGAAATGTAGTTCGTTGTTCAAATTTTGTTACTGCAATTGATGGTAGCCTTTTCAATATGGAGAAAGTTTGTTGTTGAGATTTTGTTACACCAATGGATGGTAGCCTTGTCATTATGGAATGTAGTTCGTTGTTGAGATTTTGTTACTCCAATGGATGGTAGCCTTGTCATTATGGAAGGTAGTTCGTTGTTGAGATTTTGTTTCTCCAATGGATGGTAGCCTTGTCATTATGGATGGTGGTTCGTTGTTGAGATTTTGTTACTCCATTAGATGTTAGCTTTGTCATTATGGAAGGTAGTTCATTGATGAGATTTTATTACTCCAATGGATGGCAGCCTTGTCATTATGGAAGGTAGTTCGTTGTTGATATTTTGCTACTCCAATGGATGGTAGCCTTGTCATTATGGAAGTTAGTTCTTTGTTGAGATTTTGTTTCTCCAATGGATGGTAGCCTTGTCATTATGGAAGGTGGTTCGTTGTTGAGATTTTGTTACTCCATTAGATGTTAGCTTTGTCATTATGGAAGGTAGTTCATTGATGAGATTTTATTACTCCAATGGATGGCAGCCTTGTCATTATGGAAGGTAGTTCGTTGTTGATATTTTGTTACTCCATTGGATGGTACCCTTGTCATTATGGAAGTTAGTTCTTTGTTGAGATTTTGTTTCTCCAATGGATGTTGGCCTTGTCATTATGGAAGGTAGTTTGTTGTTGTGATTTTGTTACTCTAATGGATGGTATCCTAGTCATTATGGAAGGTAGTTCATTGTTGAGATTTTGTTTCTCCAATGGATGGTATCCTTGTCATTATGAAATGTAGTTCGTTGTTCAAATTTTGTTACAGCAATTGATGGTAGCCTTTTCAATATGGAGAAAGTTTGTTGTTGAGATTTTGTTACACCAATGGATGGTAGCCTTGTCATTATGGAATGTAGTTCGTTGTTGAGATTTTGTTACTCCAATGGATGGTAGCCTTGTCATTATGGAAGGTAGTTCGTTGTTGAGATTTTGTTTCTCCAATGGATGGTAGCCTTGTCATTATGGAAGGTGGTTCGTTGTTGAGATTTTGTTACTCCATTAGATGTTAGCTTTGTCATTATGGAAGGTAGTTCATTGATGAGATTTTATTACTCCAATGGATGGCAGCCTTGTCATTATGGAAGGTAGTTCGTTGTTGATATTTTGCTACTCCAATGGATGGTAGTCTTGTCATTATGGAAGTTAGTTCTTTGTTGAGATTTTGTTTCTCCAATGGATGGTAGCCTTGTCATTATGGAAGGTGGTTCGTTGTTGAGATTTTGTTACTCCATTAGATGTTAGCTTTGTCATTATGGAAGGTAGTTCATTGATGAGATTTTATTACTCCAATGGATGGCAACCTTGTCATTATGGAAGGTAGTTCGTTGTTGATATTTTGTTACTCCATTGGATGGTAGCCTTGTCATTATGGAAGTTAGTTCTTTGTTGAGATTTTGTTTCTCCAATGGATGTTGGCCTTGTCATTATGGAAGGTAGTTTGTTGTTGTGATTTTGTTACTCTAATGGATGGTATCCTAGTCATTATGGAAGGTAGTTCATTGTTGAGATTTTGTTTCTCCAATGGATGGTATCCTTGTCATTATGAAATGTAGTTCGTTGTTCAAATTTTGTTACAGCAATTGATGGTAGCCTTTTCAATATGGAGAAAGTTTGTTGTTGAGATTTTGTTACACCAATGGATGGTAGCCTTGTCATTATGGAAGTTAGTTCGTTGTTGAGATTTTGTTACTCCAATGGATGGTAGCCTTGTCATTATGGAAGTTAGTTCTTTGTTGAGATTTTGTTTCTCCAATGGATGGTAGCCTTGTCATTATGGAAGGTGGTTCGTTGTTGAGATTTTGTTACTCCATTAGATGTTAGCTTTGTCATTATGGAAGGTAGTTCATTGATGAGATTTTATTACTCCAATTTATGGCAGCCTTGTCATTATGGAAGGTAGTTCGTTGTTGATATTTTGTTACTCCAATGGATGGTAGCCTTGTCATTATGGAAGTTAGTTCTTTGTTGAGATTTTGTTTCTCCAATGGATGGTAGCCTTGTCATTATGGAAGGTGGTTCGTTGTTCAAATTTTGTTACTGCAATTGATGGTAGCCTTTTCAATATGGAGAAAGTTTGTTCTTGAGATTTTGTTACACCAATGGATGGTAGCCTTGTCATTATGGAATGTAGTTCGTTGTTGAGATTTTGTTACTCCAATGGATGGTAGCCTTGTCATTATGGAAGGTAGTTCGTTGTTGAGATTTTGTTTCTCCAATGGATGGTAGCCTTGTCATTATGGAAGGTGGTTCGTTGTTGAGATTTTGTTACTCCATTAGATGTTAGCTTTGTCATTATGGAAGGTAGTTCATTGATGAGATTTTATTACTCCAATGGATGGCAGCCTTGTCATTATGGAAGGTAGTTCGTTGTTGATATTTTGCTACTCCAATGGATGGTAGTCTTGTCATTATGGAAGTTAGTTCTTTGTTGAGATTTTGTTTCTCCAATGGATGGTAGCCTTGTCATTATGGAAGGTGGTTCGTTGTTGAGATTTTGTTACTCCATTAGATGTTAGCTTTGTCATTATGGAAGGTAGTTCATTGATGAGATTTTATTACTCCAATGGATGGCAGCCTTGTCATTATGGAAGGTAGTTCGTTGATGATATTTTGTTACTCCATTGGATGGTAGCCTTGTCATTATGGAAGTTAGTTCTTTGTTGAGATTTTGTTTCTCCAATGGATGTTGGCCTTGTCATTATGGAAGGTAGTTTGTTATTGTGATTTTGTTACTCTAATGGATGGTATCCTAGTCATTATGGAAGGTAGTTCATTGTTGAGATTTTGTTTCTCCAATGGATGGTATCCTTGTCATTATGAAATGTAGTTCGTTGTTCAAATTTTGTTACAGCAATTGATGGTAGCCTTTTCAATATGGAGAAAGTTTGTTGTTGATATTTTGTTACACCAATGGATGGTAGCCTTGTCATTATGGAAGTTAGTTCGTTGTTGAGATTTTGTTACTCCAATGGATGGTAGCCTTGTCATTATGGAAGTTAGTTCTTTGTTGAGATTTTGTTTCTCCAATGGATGGTAGCCTTGTCATTATGGAAGGTGGTTTGTTGTTGAGATTTTGTTACTCCATTAGATGTTAGCTTTGTCATTATGGAAGGTAGTTCATTGATGAGATTTTATTACTCCAATTTATGGCAGCCTTGTCATTATGGAAGGTAGTTCGTTGTTGATATTTTGTTACTCCAATGGATGGTAGCCTTGTCATTATGGAAGTTAGTTCTTTGTTGAGATTTTGTTTCTCCAATGGATGGTAGCCTTGTCATTATGGAAGGTGGTTCGTTGTTCAAATTTTGTTACTGCAATTGATGGTTGCCTTTTCAATATGGAGAAAGTTTGTTCTTGAGATTTTGTTACACCAATGGATGGTAGCCTTGTCATTATGGAATGTAGTTCGTTGTTGAGATTTTGTTACTCAAATGGATGGTAGCCTTGTCATTATGGAAGGTAGTTCGTTGTTGAGATTTTGTTTCTCCAATGGATGGTAGCCTTGTCATTATGGAAGGTGGTTCGTTGTTGAGATTTTGTTACTCCATTAGATGTTAGCTTTGTCATTATGGAAGGTAGTTCATTGATGAGATTTTATTACTCCAATGGATGGCAGCCTTGTCATTATGGAAGGTAGTTCGTTGTTGATATTTTGTTACTCCATTGGATTGTAGCCTTGTCATTATGGAAGTTAGTTCTTTGTTGAGATTTTGTTTCTCCAATGGATGGTGGCCTTGTCATTATGGAAGGTAGTTTGTTGTTGTGATTTTGTTACTCTAATGGATGGTATCCTAATCATTATGGAAGGTAGTTCATTGTTGAGATTTTGTTTCTCCAATGGATGGTATCCTTGTCATTATGAAATGTAGTTCGTTGTTCAAATTTTGTTACTGCAATTGATGGTAGCCTTTTCAATATGGAGAAAGTTTGTTGTTGAGATTTTGTTACACCAATGGATGGTAGCCTTGTCATTATGGAAGTTAGTTCGTTGTTGAGATTTTGTTACTCCAATGGATGGTAGCCTTGTCATTATGGAAGTTAGTTCTTTGTTGAGATTTTGTTTCTCCAATGGATGGTAGCCTTGTCATTATGGAAGGTGGTTCATTGTTGAGATTTTGTTACTCCATTAGATGTTAGCTTTGTCATTATGGAAGGTCGTTCATTGATGAGATTTTATTACTCTAATGGATGGCAGCCTTGTCATTATGGAAGGTAGTTCGTTGTTAATATTTTGTTACTCCATTGGATGGTAGCCTTGTCATTATGGAAGTTAGTTCTTTGTTGAGATTTTGTTTCTCCAATGGATGATGGCCTTGTCATTATGGAAGGTAGTTCATTGATGAGATTTTATTACTCCAATGGATGGCAACCTTGTCATTATGGAAGGTAGTTCGTTGTTGATATTTTGTTACTCCATTGGATGGTAGCCTTGTCATTATGGAAGTTAGTTCTTTGTTGAGATTTTGTTTCTCCAATGGATGTTGGCCTTGTCATTATGGAAGGTAGTTTGTTGTTGTGATTTTGTTACTCTAATGGATGGTATCCTAGTCATTATGGAAGGTAGTTCATTGTTGAGATTTTGTTTCTCCAATGGATGGTATCCTTGTCATTATGAAATGTAGTTCGTTGTTCAAATTTTGTTACAGCAATTGATGGTAGCCTTTTCAATATGGAGAAAGTTTGTTGTTGAGATTTTGTTACACCAATGGATGGTAGCCTTGTCATTATGGAAGTTAGTTCGTTGTTGAGATTTTGTTACTCCAATGGATGGTAGCCTTGTCATTATGGAAGTTAGTTCTTTGTTGAGATTTTGTTTCTCCAATGGATGGTAGCCTTGTCATTATGGAAGGTGGTTCGTTGTTGAGATTTTGTTACTCCATTAGATGTTAGCTTTGTCATTATGGAAGGTAGTTCATTGATGAGATTTTATTACTCCAATTTATGGCAGCCTTGTCATTATGGAAGGTAGTTCGTTGTTGATATTTTGTTACTCCAATGGATGGTAGCCTTGTCATTATGGAAGTTAGTTCTTTGTTGAGATTTTGTTTCTCCAATGGATGGTAGCCTTGTCATTATGGAAGGTGGTTCGTTGTTCAAATTTTGTTACTGCAATTGATGGTAGCCTTTTCAATATGGAGAAAGTTTGTTCTTGAGATTTTGTTACACCAATGGATGGTAGCCTTGTCATTATGGAATGTAGTTCGTTGTTGAGATTTTGTTACTCCAATGGATGGTAGCCTTGTCATTATGGAAGGTAGTTCGTTGTTGAGATTTTGTTTCTCCAATGGATGGTAGCCTTGTCATTATGGAAGGTGGTTCGTTGTTGAGATTTTGTTACTCCATTAGATGTTAGCTTTGTCATTATGGAAGGTAGTTCATTGATGAGATTTTATTACTCCAATGGATGGCAGCCTTGTCATTATGGAAGGTAGTTCGTTGTTGATATTTTGCTACTCCAATGGATGGTAGTCTTGTCATTATGGAAGTTAGTTCTTTGTTGAGATTTTGTTTCTCCAATGGATGGTAGCCTTGTCATTATGGAAGGTGGTTCGTTGTTGAGATTTTGTTACTCCATTAGATGTTAGCTTTGTCATTATGGAAGGTAGTTCATTGATGAGATTTTATTACTCCAATGGATGGCAGCCTTGTCATTATGGAAGGTAGTTCGTTGATGATATTTTGTTACTCCATTGGATGGTAGCCTTGTCATTATGGAAGTTAGTTCTTTGTTGAGATTTTGTTTCTCCAATGGATGTTGGCCTTGTCATTATGGAAGGTAGTTTGTTATTGTGATTTTGTTACTCTAATGGATGGTATCCTAGTCATTATGGAAGGTAGTTCATTGTTGAGATTTTGTTTCTCCAATGGATGGTATCCTTGTCATTATGAAATGTAGTTCGTTGTTCAAATTTTGTTACAGCAATTGATGGTAGCCTTTTCAATATGGAGAAAGTTTGTTGTTGATATTTTGTTACACCAATGGATGGTAGCCTTGTCATTATGGAAGTTAGTTCGTTGTTGAGATTTTGTTACTCCAATGGATGGTAGCCTTGTCATTATGGAAGTTAGTTCTTTGTTGAGATTTTGTTTCTCCAATGGATGGTAGCCTTGTCATTATGGAAGGTGGTTTGTTGTTGAGATTTTGTTACTCCATTAGATGTTAGCTTTGTCATTATGGAAGGTAGTTCATTGATGAGATTTTATTACTCCAATTTATGGCAGCCTTGTCATTATGGAAGGTAGTTCGTTGTTGATATTTTGTTACTCCAATGGATGGTAGCCTTGTCATTATGGAAGTTAGTTCTTTGTTGAGATTTTGTTTCTCCAATGGATGGTAGCCTTGTCATTATGGAAGGTGGTTCGTTGTTCAAATTTTGTTACTGCAATTGATGGTTGCCTTTTCAATATGGAGAAAGTTTGTTCTTGAGATTTTGTTACACCAATGGATGGTAGCCTTGTCATTATGGAATGTAGTTCGTTGTTGAGATTTTGTTACTCAAATGGATGGTAGCCTTGTCATTATGGAAGGTAGTTCGTTGTTGAGATTTTGTTTCTCCAATGGATGGTAGCCTTGTCATTATGGAAGGTGGTTCGTTGTTGAGATTTTGTTACTCCATTAGATGTTAGCTTTGTCATTATGGAAGGTAGTTCATTGATGAGATTTTATTACTCCAATGGATGGCAGCCTTGTCATTATGGAAGGTAGTTCGTTGTTGATATTTTGTTACTCCATTGGATTGTAGCCTTGTCATTATGGAAGTTAGTTCTTTGTTGAGATTTTGTTTCTCCAATGGATGGTGGCCTTGTCATTATGGAAGGTAGTTTGTTGTTGTGATTTTGTTACTCTAATGGATGGTATCCTAATCATTATGGAAGGTAGTTCATTGTTGAGATTTTGTTTCTCCAATGGATGGTATCCTTGTCATTATGAAATATAGTTCGTTGTTCAAATTTTGTTACTGCAATTGATGGTAGCCTTTTCAATATGGAGAAAGTTTGTTGTTGAGATTTTGTTACACCAATGGATGGTAGCCTTGTCATTATGGAAGTTAGTTCGTTGTTGAGATTTTGTTACTCCAATGGATGGTAGCCTTGTCATTATGGAAGTTAGTTCTTTGTTGAGATTTTGTTTCTCCAATGGATGGTAGCCTTGTCATTATGGAAGGTGGTTCATTGTTGAGATTTTGTTACTCCATTAGATGTTAGCTTTGTCATTATGGAAGGTCGTTCATTGATGAGATTTTATTACTCTAATGGATGGCAGCCTTGTCATTATGGAAGGTAGTTCGTTGTTAATATTTTGTTACTCCATTGGATGGTAGCCTTGTCATTATGGAAGTTAGTTCGTTGTTGAGATTTTGTTTCTCCAATGGATGATGGCCTTGTCATTATGGAAGGTAGTTTGTTGTTGTGATTTTGTTACTCTAATGGATGGTATCCTAGTCATTATGGAAGGTAGTTCATTGTTGAGATTTTGTTTCTCCAATGGATGGTATCCTTGTCATTATGAAATGTAGTTCGTTGTTCAAATTTTGTTACTGCAATTGATGGTAGCCTTTTCAATATGGAGAAAGTTTGTTGTTGAGATTTTGTTACTCCATTAGATGTTAGCTTTGTCATTATGGAAGGTAGTTCATTGATGAGATTTTATTACTCCAATGGATGGCAGCCTTGTCATTATGGAAGGTAGTTCGTTGTTGATATTTTGTTACTCCATTGGTTGGTAGCCTTGTCATTATGGAAGTTAGTTCTTTGTTGAGATTTTGTTTCTCCAATGGATGGTGGCCTTGTCATTATGGAAGGTAGTTCGTTGTTGTGATTTTGTTACTCTAATGGATGGTATCCTAGTCATTATGGAAGGTAGTTCATTGTTGAGATTTTGTTTCTCCAATGGATGGTAGCCTTGTCATTATGGAAGGTAGTTCGTTGTTGAGATTTTGTTTCTCCAATGGATGGTAGCCTTGTCATTATGGAAGGTGGTTCGATGTTGAGATTTTGTTACTCCATTGGATGTTAGCTTTGTCATTATGGAAGGTAGTTCATTGATGAGATTTTATTACTCCAATGGATGGTAGCTTTGTCATTATGGAAGGTAGTTTGTTGTTGACATTTTCTTACTCCAATGGATGGTATCCTTGTCATTATGGAAGATAGTTCGTTGTTCAGATTTTTTTACTCTAATGGATGGTATCCTTGTCATTACGGAAGGTAGTTCGTCGTTGAGATGTTGTTACTCCAATGGATGGTAGCCTTGTCATTATGGAAGGTAGTTCGTTGTTGATATTTTGTTACTCCAATGGATGGTAGCCCTGTCATTATGGAAGGTAGTTCTTTGTTGAGATTTTATTACTCCAATGGATGGTAGCCTTGTCATTATGGAAGGTAGTTTGTTGTTGAGATTTTGTTACTCTAATGGATTGTATCCTTGTCATTATGAAAGGTAGTTCATTGTTGAGATTTTGTTTCTCCAATGGATGGTAGCCTTGTCATTATGGAAGGTAGTTCTTTGTTGATATTTTGTTACTCCAATGGATGGTAGCCTTTTAATTATGGAAGGTAGTTCATTGTTGAGATTTTGTTACTCCAATGGATGGTAGACTTGTCATTATGGAAGGTAGTTCGTTGTTGACATTTTCTTACTCCAATGGATGGTATCCTTGTCATTATGGAAGGTAGTTCGTTGTTCAGATTTTGTTACTCTAATGGATGGTGTCCTTGTCATTACAGAAGGTAGTTTTTTGTTGAGATTTTGTTACTCCAATGGATGGTAGCCTTGTCATTATGGAAGGTAGTTCGTTGTTGATATTTTGTTATTCCAATGGATGGTAGCCTTGTCATTATGGAAGGTAGTTCTTTGTTGAGATTTTGTTTCTCCAATGAATGGTATCCTTGTCATTATGAAATGTAGTTCGTTGTTCAAATTTTGTTACTGTAATTGATGGTAGCCTTTTCAATATGGAGGAAACTTGTTGAGATTTTGTTTCTCTAATGGATGGTAGACTTGTCATTACCGAAGGTAGTTCGTTGTTGTGATTTTGTTAGTCCATTGGATGGTAGCCTTGTCATTATGGAAGGTAGTTCGTTGTTGATATTTTGTTACTCCAATGGATGGTAGCCTTGTCACTATGGAAGGTAGTTCGTTGTTGTGATTTTGTTACTCTAATGGATGGTATCCTAGTCATTATGGAAGGTAGTTCATTGTTGAGATTTTGTTTCTCCAATGGATGGTAGCCTTGTTATTATGGAAGGTAGTTCGTTGTTCATATTTTGTTACTCCAATGGATGGTATCCTTTTCATTATGGAGGAAGATTGTTGTTGAGATTTTGTTACTTCAATGGATGGTAGCCTTGTCATTATGGAATGTAGTTCGTTGTTGAGATTTTGTTACTCCAATGGATGGTAGCCTTGTCATTATGGAAGGTAGATCGTTGTTGCGATTTTGTTTCTCCAATGGATGGTAGCCTTGTCATTATGGAAGGTAGTTCGTTGTTGATATTTTGTTACTCCATTGGATGTTAGCTATGTCATTATGGAAGGTAGTTCATTGATGAGATTTTATTACTCCAATGGATGGTAGCCTTGTCATTATGGAAGGTAGTTTGTTGTTGACATTTTCTTACTCCAATGGATGGTATCCTTGTCATTATGGAAGGTAGTTCCTTGTTGAGATTTTGTTACTCCATTGGATGTTAGCTTTGTCATTATGGAAGGTAGTTCATTGATGAGATTTAATTACTCCAATGGATGGTAGCCTTGTCATTATGGAAGGTAGTTTGTTGTTGACATTTTCTTACTCCAATGGATGGTATCCTTGTCATTATGGAAGGTAGTTCGTTGTTCAGATTTTGTTACTCTAATGGATGGTATCCTTGTCATTACGGAAGGTAGTTCGTCGTTGAGATTTTGTTACTCCAATGGATGGTAGCCTTGTCATTATGGAAGGTAGTTCGTTGTTGATATTTTGTTACTCCAATGGATGGTAGCTCTGTCATTATGGAAGGTAGTTCTTTGTTGAGATTTTGTTACTCCAATGTATGGTAGCCTTGTCATTATGGAAGGTAGTTCATTGTTGAGATTTTGTTACTCTAATGGATGGTATCCTTGTCATTATGTAAGGTAGTTCATTGTTGAAGTTCTGTTACTCAAATGGATGGTAGCCTCGTCATTATGGAAGGTAGTTCTTTGTTGAAATTTTGTTACTCCAATGGATGGTAGCCTTGTCATTACGGAAGGTATTTTGTTGTTGAGATTTTGTTACTCCAATGGATGGTAGACTTGTCATTATGGAAGGTAGTTCGTTGTTCAGATTTTGTTACTCTAATGGATGGTATCCTTGTCATTACGGAAGGTAGTTCGTCGTTGAGATTTTGTTACTCCAATGGATGGTAGCCATGTCATTATGGAAGGTAGTTCGTTGTTGATATTTTGTTACTCCAATGGATGGTAGACCTGTCATTATGGAAGGTAGTTCTTTGTTGAGATTTTGTTACTCCAATGGATGGTAGACTTGTCATTATGGAAGGTAGTTCGTTGTTGACATTTTCTTACTCCAATGGATGGTATCCTTGTCATTATGAAATGTAGTTTGTTGTTCAGATTTTGTTACTCTAATGGATGGTATCCTTGTCATTACGGAAGGTAGTTCGTCGTTGAGATTTTGTTACTCCAATGGATGGTAGCCTTGTCATTATGGAAGGTAGTTCGTTGTTGATATTTTGTTACTCCAATGGATGGTAGACCTGTCATTATGGAAGGTAGTTCTTTGTTGAGATTTTGTTACTTCAATGGATGGTAGCCTTGTCATTATGGAAGGTAGTTCGTTGTTGATATTTTGTTACTCCAATGGATGGTAGCCTTGTCATTATGGAAGTTAGTTCTTTGTTGAGATTTTGTTTCTCCAATGGATGGTGGCCTTGTCATTATGGAAGGTAGTTTGTTGTTGTGATTTTGTTACTCTAATGGATGGTATCCTAGTCATTATGGAAGGTAGTTCATTGTTGAGATTTTGTTTCTCCAATGGATGGTATCCTTGTCATTATGAAATGTAGTTCGTTGTTCCAATTTTGTTACTGCAATTGATGGTAGCCTTTTCAATATGGAGGAAACTTGTTGTTGAGATTTTGTTTCTCCAATGGATGGTAGACTTGTCATTACCGAAGGTAGTTCGTTGTTGAGATTTTGTTACTATAATGGATGGTATCCTTGTCATTAAGGAAGGTAGTTTGTTGTTAAGATTTTGTTAGTCCATTGGATGGTAGCCTTGTCATTATGGAAGGTAGTTCGTTGTTGATATTTTGTTACTCCAATGGATGGTAGCCTTGTCATTATGGAAGTTAGTTCTTTGTTGAGATTTTGTTTCTCCAATGGATGGTAGCCTTGTCATTATGGAAGGTAGTTCGTTGTTGTGATTTTGTTACTCTAATGGATGGTATCCTAGTCATTATGGAAGGTAGTTCATTGTTGAGATTTTGTTTCTCCAATGGATGGTAGCCTTGTTATTATGGAAGGTAGTTCGTTGTTCATATTTTGTTACTCCAATGGATGGTAGCCTTTTCATTATGGAGGAAGTTTGTTGTTTAGATTTTGTTACTCCAATGGATGGTAGCCTTGTCATTATGGAATGTAGTTCGTTGTTGAGATTTCGTTACTCCAATGGATGGTAGCCTTGTCATTATGGAAGGTAGTTCATTGTTGAGATTTTGTTTCTCCAATGGATGGTAGCCTTGTCATTATGGAAGGTAGTTCGTTGTTGAGATTTTGTTACTCCATTGGATGTTAGCTTTTTCATTATGGAAGGTAGTTCATTGATGAGATTTTATTACTCCAATGGATGGTAGCCTTGTCATTATGGAAGGTAGTTTGTTGTTGACATTTTCTTACTCCAATGGATGGTATCCTTGTCATTATGGAAGGTAGTTCGTTGTTCAGATTTTGTTACTCTAATGGATGGTATCCTTGTCATTACGAAAGGTAGTTCGTCGTTGAGATTTTGTTACTCCAATGGATGGTAGCCTTCTCATTATGGAAGATAGTTCGTTGTTGATATTTTGTTACTCCAATGGATGGTAGCCCTGTCATTATGGAAGGTAGTTCTTTGTTGAGATTTTGTTACTCCAATGGATGGTAGCCTTGTCATTATGGAAGGTAGTTTGTTGTTGAGATTTTGTTACTCTAATGGATGGTATCCTTGTCATTATGAAAGGTAGTTCATTGTTGAGATTTTGTTTCTCCAATGGATGGTAGCCTTGTCATTATGGAAGGTAGTTCTTTGTTGATATTTTGTTACTCCAATGGATGGTAGACTTGTCATTATGGAAGGTAGTTCATTGTTGAGATTTTGTTACTCCAATGGATGGTAGAGTTGTCATTATGGAAGGTAGTTCGTTGTTGAGATTTTGTTACTCCAATGGATGGTAGACTTGTCATTATGGAAGGTAGTTCATTGTTGAGATTTTGTTACTCCAATGGATGGTAGCCTTGTCATTATGTAAGGTAGTTCATAGTTGAAGTTTTGTTACTCCAATGGATGGTAGCCTTTTAATTAAGGAAGGTAGTTCATTGTTGAGATTTTGTTACTCCAATGGATGGTAGACTTGTCATTATGGAAGGTAGTTCGTTGTTGACATTTTCTTACTCCAATGGATGGTATCCTTGTCATTATGGAAGGTAGTTTGTTGTTCAGATTTTGTTACTCTAATGGATGGTATCCTTGTCATTACAGAAGGTAGTTTTTTGTTGAGATTTTGTTACTCCAATGGATGGTAGCCTTGTCATTATGGAAGGTAGTTCGTTGTTGATATTTTGTTATTCCAATGGATGGTAGCCTTGTCATTATGGAAGTTAGTTCTTTGTTGAGATTTTGTTTCTCCAATGGATGGTATCCTTGTCATTATGAAATGTAGTTCGTTGTTCAAATTTTGTTACTGCAATTGATGGTAGCCTTTTCAATATGGAGGAAACTTGTTGTTGAGATTTTGTTTCTCTAATGGATGGTAGACTTGTCATTACCGAAGGTAGTTCGTTGTTGAGATTTTGTTAGTCCATTGGATGGTAGCCTTGTCATTATGGAAGGTAGTTCGTTGTTGATATTTTGTTACTCCAATGGATGGTAGCCTTGTCATTATGGAAGTTAGTTCTTTGTTGAGATTTTGTTTCTCCAATGGATGGTAGCCTTGTCATTATGGAAGGTAGTTCGTTGTTGTGATTTTGTTACTCTAATGGATGGTATCCTAGTCATTATGGAAGGTAGTTCATTGTTGAGATTTTGTTTCTCCAATGGATGGTAGCCTTGTTATTATGGAAGGTAGTTCGTTGTTGATATTTTGTTACTCCAATGGATGGTAGACCTGTCATTATGGAAGGTAGTTCTTTGTTGAGATTTTGTTACTCCAATGGATGGCAGCCTTGTCATTATGGAAGGTAGTTCGTTGTTGATATTTTGTTACTCCAATGGATGGTAGCCTTGTCATTATGGAAGTTAGTTCTTTGTTGAGATTTTGTTTCTCCAATGGATGGTGGCCTTGTCATTATGGAAGGTAGTTTGTTGTTGTGATTTTGTTACTCTAATGGATGGTATCCTAGTCATTATGGAAGGTAGTTCATTGTTGAGATTTTGTTTCTCCAATGGATGGTATCCTTGTCATTATGAAATGTAGTTCATTGTTCAAATTTTGTTACTGCAACTGATGGTTGCCTTTTCAATATGGAGGAAACTTGTTGTTGAGATTTTGTTTCTCCAATGGATGGTAGACTTGTCATTACCGAAGGTAGTTCGTTGTTGAGATTTTGTTACTATAATGGATGGTATCCTTGTCATTAAGGAAGGTAGTTCGTTGTTGAGATTTTGTTAGTCCATTGGATGGTAGCCTTGTCATTATGGAAGGTAGTTCGTTGTTGATATTTTGTTACTCCAATGGATGGTAGCCTTGTCATTATGGAAGTTAGTTCTTTGTTGAGATTTTGTTTCTCCAATGGATGGTAGCATTGTCATTATGGAAGGTAGTTCGTTGTTGTGATTTTGTTACTCTAATGGATGGTAGCCTTGTCATTACGGAAGGTAGTTCGTCGTTAAGATTTTGTTACTCCAATGGATGGTAGCCTTGTCATTATGGAATGTAGTTCGTTGTTGAGATTTTGTTACTCCAATGGATGGTAGCCTTGTCATTATGGAAGGTAGTTCGTTGTTGAGATTTTGTTTCTCCAATGGATGGTAGCCTTGTCATTATGGAAGGTAGTTCGTTGTTGAGATTTTGTTACTCCATTGGATGTTAGCTTTGTCATTATGGAAGGTAGTTCATTGATGAGATTTTATTACTCCAATGGATGGTAGCCTTGTCATTATGGAAGGTAGTTTGTTGTTGACATTTTCTTACTCCAATGGATGGTATCCTTGTCATTATGGAAGGTAGTGTGTTGTTCAGATTTTGTTACTCTAATGGATGGTATCCTTGTCATTACGGAAGGTAGTTCGTCGTTAAGATTTTGTTACTCCAATGGATGGTAGCCTTGTCATTATGGAAGGTAGTTCATTGTTGATATTTTGTTACTCCAATGGATGGTAGCCCTGTCATTATGGAAGATAGTTCTTTGTTGAGATTTTGTTACTCCCATGGATGGTAGCCTTGTCATTATGGAAGATAGTTTGTTGTTGAGATTTTGTTACTCTAATGGATGGTATCCTTGTCATTATGAAAGTTAGTTCATTATTGAGATTTTGTTTCTCCAATGGATGGTAGCCTTGTCATTATGGAAGGTAGTTCTTTGTTGATATTTTGTTACTCCAATGGATGGTGGACTTGTCATTATGGAAGGTAGTTCATTGTTGAGATTTTGTTACTCCAATGGATGGTAGCCTTGTTATTATGTAAGGTAGTTCATTGTTGAAGTTTTGTTACTCCAATGGATGGTAGCCTTTTAATTATGGAAGTTAGTTCATTGTTGAGATTTTGTTACTCCAATGGATGGTAGACTTGTCATTATGGAAGGTAGTTCGTTGTTGACATTTTCTTACTCCAATGGATGGTATCCTTGTCATTATGGAAGGTAGTTCGTTGTTAAGATTTTGTTACTCTAATGGATGGTATCCTTGTCATTACGGAAGGTAGTTCGTCGTTGAGATTTTGTTACTCCAATGGATGGTAGCCTTGTCATTATGGAAGGTAGTTCATTGTTGAGATTTTGTTTCTCCAATGGATGGTAGCCTTGTCATTATGGAAGGTAGTTCGTTGTTGAGATTTTGTTACTCCATTGGATGTTAGCTTTTTCATTATGGAAGGTAGTTCATTGATGAGATTTTATTACTCCAATGGATGGTAGCCTTGTCATTATGGAAGGTAGTTTGTTGTTGACATTTTCTTACTCCAATGGATGGTATCCTTGTCATTATGGAAGGTAGTTCGTTGTTCAGATTTTGTTACTCTAATGGATGGTATCCTTGTCATTACGAAAGGTAGTTCGTCGTTGAGATTTTGTTACTCCAATGGATGGTAGCCTTCTCATTATGGAAGATAGTTCGTTGTTGATATTTTGTTACTCCAATGGATGGTAGCCCTGTCATTATGGAAGGTAGTTCTTTGTTGAGATTTTGTTACTCCAATGGATGGTAGCCTTGTCATTATGGAAGGTAGTTTGTTGTTGAGATTTTGTTACTCTAATGGATGGTATCCTTGTCATTATGAAAGGTAGTTCATTGTTGAGATTTTGTTTCTCCAATGGATGGTAGCCTTGTCATTATGGAAGGTAGTTCTTTGTTGATATTTTGTTACTCCAATGGATGGTAGACTTGTCATTATGGAAGGTAGTTCATTGTTGAGATTTTGTTACTCCAATGGATGGTAGAGTTGTCATTATGGAAGGTAGTTCGTTGTTGAGATTTTGTTACTCCAATGGATGGTAGACTTGTCATTATGGAAGGTAGTTCATTGTTGAGATTTTGTTACTCCAATGGATGGTAGCCTTGTCATTATGTAAGGTAGTTCATAGTTGAAGTTTTGTTACTCCAATGGATGGTAGCCTTTTAATTAAGGAAGGTAGTTCATTGTTGAGATTTTGTTACTCCAATGGATGGTAGACTTGTCATTATGGAAGGTAGTTCGTTGTTGACATTTTCTTACTCCAATGGATGGTATCCTTGTCATTATGGAAGGTAGTTTGTTGTTCAGATTTTGTTACTCTAATGGATGGTATCCTTGTCATTACAGAAGGTAGTTTTTTGTTGAGATTTTGTTACTCCAATGGATGGTAGCCTTGTCATTATGGAAGGTAGTTCGTTGTTGATATTTTGTTATTCCAATGGATGGTAGCCTTGTCATTATGGAAGTTAGTTCTTTGTTGAGATTTTGTTTCTCCAATGGATGGTATCCTTGTCATTATGAAATGTAGTTCGTTGTTCAAATTTTGTTACTGCAATTGATGGTAGCCTTTTCAATATGGAGGAAACTTGTTGTTGAGATTTTGTTTCTCTAATGGATGGTAGACTTGTCATTACCGAAGGTAGTTCGTTGTTGAGATTTTGTTAGTCCATTGGATGGTAGCCTTGTCATTATGGAAGGTAGTTCGTTGTTGATATTTTGTTACTCCAATGGATGGTAGCCTTGTCATTATGGAAGTTAGTTCTTTGTTGAGATTTTGTTTCTCCAATGGATGGTAGCCTTGTCATTATGGAAGGTAGTTCGTTGTTGTGATTTTGTTACTCTAATGGATGGTATCCTAGTCATTATGGAAGGTAGTTCATTGTTGAGATTTTGTTTCTCCAATGGATGGTAGCCTTGTTATTATGGAAGGTAGTTCGTTGTTGATATTTTGTTACTCCAATGGATGGTAGACCTGTCATTATGGAAGGTAGTTCTTTGTTGAGATTTTGTTACTCCAATGGATGGCAGCCTTGTCATTATGGAAGGTAGTTCGTTGTTGATATTTTGTTACTCCAATGGATGGTAGCCTTGTCATTATGGAAGTTAGTTCTTTGTTGAGATTTTGTTTCTCCAATGGATGGTGGCCTTGTCATTATGGAAGGTAGTTTGTTGTTGTGATTTTGTTACTCTAATGGATGGTATCCTAGTCATTATGGAAGGTAGTTCATTGTTGAGATTTTGTTTCTCCAATGGATGGTATCCTTGTCATTATGAAATGTAGTTCATTGTTCAAATTTTGTTACTGCAACTGATGGTTGCCTTTTCAATATGGAGGAAACTTGTTGTTGAGATTTTGTTTCTCCAATGGATGGTAGACTTGTCATTACCGAAGGTAGTTCGTTGTTGAGATTTTGTTACTATAATGGATGGTATCCTTGTCATTAAGGAAGGTAGTTCGTTGTTGAGATTTTGTTAGTCCATTGGATGGTAGCCTTGTCATTATGGAAGGTAGTTCGTTGTTGATATTTTGTTACTCCAATGGATGGTAGCCTTGTCATTATGGAAGTTAGTTCTTTGTTGAGATTTTGTTTCTCCAATGGATGGTAGCATTGTCATTATGGAAGGTAGTTCGTTGTTGTGATTTTGTTACTCTAATGGATGGTAGCCTTGTCATTACGGAAGGTAGTTCGTCGTTAAGATTTTGTTACTCCAATGGATGGTAGCCTTGTCATTATGGAATGTAGTTCGTTGTTGAGATTTTGTTACTCCAATGGATGGTAGCCTTGTCATTATGGAAGGTAGTTCGTTGTTGAGATTTTGTTTCTCCAATGGATGGTAGCCTTGTCATTATGGAAGGTAGTTCGTTGTTGAGATTTTGTTACTCCATTGGATGTTAGCTTTGTCATTATGGAAGGTAGTTCATTGATGAGATTTTATTACTCCAATGGATGGTAGCCTTGTCATTATGGAAGGTAGTTTGTTGTTGACATTTTCTTACTCCAATGGATGGTATCCTTGTCATTATGGAAGGTAGTTTGTTGTTCAGATTTTGTTCCTCTAATGGATGGTATCCTTGTCATTACGGAAGGTAGTTCGTCGTTAAGATTTTGTTACTCCAATGGATGGTAGCCTTGTCATTATGGAAGGTAGTTCATTGTTGATATTTTGTTACTCCAATGGATGGTAGCCCTGTCATTATGGAAGATAGTTCTTTGTTGAGATTTTGTTACTCCCATGGATGGTAGCCTTGTCATTATGGAAGGTAGTTTGTTGTTGAGATTTTGTTACTCTAATGGATGGTATCCTTGTCATTATGAAAGTTAGTTCATTATTGAGATTTTGTTTCTCCAATGGATGGTAGCCTTGTCATTATGGAAGGTAGTTCTTTGTTGATATTTTGTTACTCCAATGGATGGTGGACTTGTCATTATGGAAGGTAGTTCATTGTTGAGATTTTGTTACTCCAATGGATGGTAGCCTTGTTATTATGTAAGGTAGTTCATTGTTGAAGTTTTGTTACTCCAATGGATGGTAGCCTTTTAATTATGGAAGTTAGTTCATTGTTGAGATTTTGTTACTCCAATGGATGGTAGACTTGTCATTATGGAAGGTAGTTCGTTGTTGACATTTTCTTACTCCAATGGATGGTATCCTTGTCATTATGGAAGGTAGTTCGTTGTTAAGATTTTGTTACTCTAATGGATGGTATCCTTGTCATTACGGAAGGTAGTTCGTCGTTGAGATTTTGTTACTCCAATGAATGGTAGCCTTGTCATTATGGAAGGTAGTTCGTTGTTGATATTTTGTTACTCCAATGGATGGTAGACCTTTCATTATGGAAGGTAGTTCTTTGTTGAGATTTTGTTACTCCAATGGATGGTAGCCTTGTCATTATGGAAGGTAGTTTGTTGTTGATATTTTGTTACTCCAATGGATGGTAGCCTTGTCATTATGGAAGTTAGTTCTTTGTTGAGATTTTGTTTCTCCAATGGATGGTGGCCTTGTCATTATGGAAGGTAGTTTGTTGTTGTGATTTTATTACTCTAATGGATGGTAGACTTGTCATTATGGAAGGTAGTTCATTGTTGAGATTTTGTTACTCCAATGGATGGTAGCCTTGTCATTATGTAAGGTAGTTCATTGTTGAAGTTTTGTTACTCCAATGGATGGTAGCCTTTTAATTATGGAAGGTAGTTCATTGTTGAGATTTTGTTACTCCAATGGATGGTAGACTTGTCATTATGGAAGGTAGTTCGTTGTTGACATTTTCTTACTCCAATGGATGGTATCCTTGTCATTATGGAAGGTAGTTCGTTGTTAAGATTTTGTTACTCTAATGGATGGTATCCTTGTCATTACGGAAGGTAGTTCTTCGTTGAGATTTTGTTACTCCAATGGATGGTAGCCTTGTCATTATGGAAGGTAGTTCGTTGTTGATATTTTGTTACTCCAATGGATGGTAGACCTGTCATTATGGAAGGTAGTTCTTTGTTGAGATTTTGTTACTCCAATGGATGGTAGTCTTGTCATTATGGAAGGTAGTTTGTTGTTGATATTTTGTTACTCCAATGGATGGTAGCCTTGTCATTATGGAAGTTAGTTCTTTGTTGAGATTTTGTTTCTCCAATGGATGGTGGCCTTGTCATTATGAAATGTAGTTCGTTGTTCAAATTTTGTTACTGCAATTGATGGTAGCCTTTTCAATATGGAGGAAACTTGTTGTTGAGATTTTGTTTCTCCAATGGATGGTAGACTTGTCATTACCGAAGGTAGTTCGTTGTTGAGATTTTGTTACTATAATTGATGGTATCCTTCTCATTAAGGAAGGTAGTTCGTTGTTGAGATTTTGTTAGTCCATTGGATGGTAGCCTTGTCATTATGGAAGGTAGTTCGTTGTTGATATTTTGTTACTCCAATGGATGGTAGCCTTGTCATTATGGAAGTTAGTTCTTTGTTGAGATTTTGTTTCTCCAATGGATGGTAGACTTGTCATTATGGAAGGTAGTTCGTTGTTGACATTTTCTTACTCCAATGGATGGTATCCTTGTCATTATGGAAGGTAGTTCGTTGTTAAGATTTTGTTACTCTAATGGATGGTATCCTTGTCATTACGGAAGGTAGTTCTTCGTTGAGATTTTGTTACTCCAATGGATGGTAGCCTTGTCATTATGGAAGGTAGTTCGTTGTTGATATTTTGTTACTCCAATGGATGGTAGACCTGTCATTATGGAAGGTAGTTCTTTGTTGAGATTTTATTACTCCAATGGATGGTAGCCTTGTCATTATGGAAGGTAGTTTGTTGTTGATATTTTGTTACTCCAATGGATGGTAGCCTTGTCATTATGGAAGTTAGTTCTTTGTTGAGATTTTGTTTCTCCAATGGATGGTGGCCTTGTCATTATGAAATGTAGTTCGTTGTTCAAATTTTGTTACTGCAATTGATGGTAGCCTTTTCAATATGGAGGAAACTTGTTGTTGAGATTTTGTTTCTCCAATGGATGGTAGACTTGTTATTACCGAAGGTAGTTCGTTGTTGAGATTTTGTTACTATAATGGATGGTATCCTTGTCATTAAGGAAGGTAGTTCGTTGTTGAGATTTTGTTAGTCCATTGGATGGTAGCCTTGTCATTATGGAAGGTAGTTCGTTGTTGATATTTTGTTACTCCAATGGATGGTAGCCTTGTCATTATGGAAGTTAGTTCTTTGTTGAGATTTTGTTTCTCCAATGGATGGTAGCCTTGTCATTATGGAAGGTAGTTTGTTGTTGTGATTTTGTTACTCTAATGGATGGTATCCTAGTCATTATGGAAGGTAGTTCATTGGTTAGATTTTGTTTCTCCAATGGATGGTAGCCTTGTTATTATGGAAGGTAGTTCGTTGTTCATATTTTGTTACTCCAATGGATGGTAGCCTTTTCATTACGGAGGAAGTTTGTTGTTGAGATTTTTTTACTCCAATGGATGGTATCCTTGTCATTATGGAATGTAGTTCGTTGTTGAGATTTTGTTACTCCAATGGATGGTAGACCTGTCATTATGGAAGGTAGTTCTTTGTTGAGATTTTGATACTCCAATGGATGGTAGCCTTGTCATTATGGAAGGTAGTTCGTTGTTGATATTTTGTTACTCCAATGGATGGTAGCCTTGTCATTATGGAAGTTAGTTCTTTGTTGAGATTTTGTTTCTCCAATGGATGGTGGCCTTGTCATTATGGAAGGTAGTTTGTTGTTGTGATTTTGTTACTCTAATGGATGGTATCCTAGTCATTATGGAAGGTAGTTCATTGTTGAGATTTTGTTTCTCCAATGGATGGTATCCTTGTCATTATGAAATGTAGTTCGTTGTTCAAATTTTGTTACTGCAATTGATGGTAGCCTTTTCAATATGGAGGAAACTTGTTGTTGAGATTTTGTTTCTCCAATGGATGGTAGACTTGTCATTACCGAAGGTAGTTCGTTGTTGAGATTTTGTTACTATAATGGATGGTATCCTTGTCATTAAGGAAGGTAGTTCGTTGTTGAGATTTTGTTAGTCCATTAGATGGTAGCCTTGTCATTATGGAAGGTAGTTCGTTGTTGATATTTTGTTACTCCAATGGATGGTAGCCTTGTCATTATGGAAGTTAGTTCTTTGTTGATATTTTGTTTCTCCAATGAATGGTAGCCTTGTCATTATGGAAGGTAGTTCATGTTGTGATTTTGTTACTCTAATGGATGGTATCCTAGTCATTATGGAAGGTAGTTCATTGTTGAGATTTTGTTTCTCCAATGGATGGTAGCCTTGTTATTATGGAAGGTAGTTCGTTGTTCATATTTTGTTACTCCAATGGATGGTAGCCTTTTCATTATGGAGGAAGTTTGTTGTTGAGATTTTGTTACTCCAATGGATGGTAGCCTTGTCATTATGGAATGTAGTTCGTTGTTGAGATTTTGTTACTCCAATGGATGGTAGCCTTGTCATTATGGAAGGTAGTTCGTTGTTGAGATTTTGTTTCTCCAATGGATGGTAGCCTTGTCATTATGGAAGGTAGTTCGTTGTTGAGATTTTGTTACTCCATTGGATGTTAGCTTTGTCATTATAGAAGGTAGTTCATTGATGAGATTTTATTACACCAATGGATGGTAGCCTTGTCATTATGGAAGGTAGTTCATTGTTGAGATTTTGTTACTCCAATGGATGGTAGCCTTGCCATTATGTATGGTAGTTCATTGTTGAAGTTTTGTTACTCCAATGGATGGTAGCCTTTTAATTATGGAAGTTAGTTCATTATTGAGATTTTGTTACTCCAATGGATGGTAGACTTGTCATTATGGAAGGTAGTTCGTTGTTGACATTTTCTTACTCCAATGGATGGTATCCTTGTCATTATGGAAGGTAGTTCGTTGTTAAGATTTTGTTACTCTAATGGATGGTATCCTTGTCATTACGGAAGATAGTTCGTCGTTGAGATTTTGTTACTCCAATGGATGGTAGCCTTGTCATTATGGAAGGTAGTTCGTTGTTGATATTTTGTTACTCCAATGGATGGTAGACCTGTTATTATGGAAGGTAGTTCTTTGTTGAGATTTTGTTACTCCAATGGATGGTAGCCTTGTCATTATGGAAGGTAGTTTGTTGTTGATATTTTGTTACTCCAATGGATGGTAGCCTTGTCATTATGGAAGTTAGTTCTTTGTTGAGATTTTGTTTCTCCAATGGATGGTGGCCTTGTCATTATGGAAGGTAGTTTGTTATTGTGATTTTCTTACTCTAATGGATGGTAGACTTGTCATTATGGAAGGTAGTTCATTGTTGAGATTTTGTTACTCCAATGGATGGTAGCCTTGTCATTATGTAAGGTAGTTCATTGTTGAATTTTTGTTACTCCAATGGATGGTAGCCTTTTAATTATGGAAGGTAGTTCATTGTTGAGATTTTGTTACTCCAATGGATGGTAGACTTGTCATTATGGAAGGTAGTTCGTTGTTGACATTTTCTTACTCCAATGGATGGTATCCTTGTCATTATGGAAGGTAGTTCGTTGTTAAGATTTTGTTACTCTAATGGATGGTATCCTTGTCATTACGGAAGGTAGTTCTTCGTTGAGATTTTGTTACTCCAATGGATGGTAGCCTTGTCATTATGGAAGGTAGTTCGTTCTTGATATTTTGTTACTCCAATGGATGGTAGACCTGTCATTATGGAAGGTAGTTCTTTGTTGAGATTTTGTTACTCCAATGGATGGTAGCCTTGTCATTATGGAAGGTAGTTTGTTGTTGATATTTTGTTACTCCAATGGATGGTAGCCTTGTCATAATGGAAGTTAGTTCTTTGTTGAGATTTTGTTTCTCCAATGGATGGCGGCCTTGTCATTATGGAAGGTAGTTTGTTGTTGTGATTTTGTTACTCTAATGGATGGTAGACTTGTCATTATGGAAGGTAGTTCATTGTTGAGATTTTGTTACTCCAATGGATGGTAGCCTTGTCATTATGTAAGGTAGTTCATGGTTGAAGTTTTGTTACTCCAATGGATGGTAGCATTTTAATTATGGAAGGTAGTTCATTGTTGAGATTTTGTTACTCCAATGGATGGTAGACTTGTCATTATGGAAGGTAGTTCGTTGTTGACATTTTCTTACTCCAATGGATGGTATCCTTGTCATTATGGAAGGTAGTTCGTTGTTAAGATTTTGTTACTCTAATGGATGGTATCCTTGTCATTACGGAAGGTAGTTCTTCGTTGAGATTTTGTTACTCCAATGGATGGTAGCCTTGTCATTATGGAAGGTAGTTCGTTGTTGATATTTTGTTACTCCAATGGATGGTAGACCTGTCATTATGGAAGGTAGTTCTTTGTTGAGATTTTGTTACTCCAATGGATGGTAGCCTTGTCATTATGGAAGGTAGTTTGTTGTTGATATTTTGTTACTCCAATGGATGGTAGCCTTGTCATTATGGAAGTTAGTTCTTTGTTGAGATTTTGTTTCTCCAATGGATGGTGGCCTTGTCATTATGAAATGTAGTTCGTTGTTCAAATTTTGTTACTGCAATTGATGGTAGCCTTTTCAATATGGAGGAAACTTGTTGTTGAGATTTTGTTTCTCCAATGGATGGTAGACTTGTCATTACCGAAGGTAGTTCGTTGTTGAGATTTTGTTACTATAATGGATGGTATCCTTGTCATTAAGGAAGGTAGTTCGTTGTTGAGATTCTGTTAGTCCATTGGATGGTAGCCTTGTCATTATGGAAGGTAGTTCGTTGTTGATATTTTTTTACTCCAATGGATGGTAGCCTTGTCATTATGGAAGTTAGTTCTTTGTTGAGATTTTGTTTCTCCAATGGATGGTAGCCTTGTCATTATGGAAGGTAGTTTGTTGTTGTGATTTTGTTACTCTAATGGATGGTATCCTAGTCATTATGGAAGGTAGTTCATTGGTTAGATTTTGTTTCTCCAATGGATGGTAGCCTTGTCATTATGGAAGGTAGTTCGTCGTTCATATTTTGTTACTCCAATGGATGGTAGCCTTGTCATTATGGAAGTTAGTTCTTTGTTGAGATTTTGTTTCTCCAATGGATGGTGGCCTTGTCATTATGGAAGGTAGTTTGTTGTTGTGATTTTGTTACTCTAATGGATGGTATCCTAGTCATTATGGAAGGTAGTTCATTGTTGAGATTTTGTTTCTCCAATGGATGGTATCCTTGTCATTATGCAAGGTAGTTCATTGTTGAATTTTTGTTACTCCAATGGATGGTAGCCTTTTAATTATGGAAGGTAGTTCATTGTTGAGATTTTGTTACTCCAATGGATGGTAGACTTGTCATTATGGAAGGTAGTTCGTTGTTGACATTTTCTTACTCCAATGGATGGTATCCTTGTCATTATGGAAGGTAGTTCGTTGTTAAGATTTTGTTACTCTAATGGATGGTATCCTTGTCATTACGGAAGGTAGTTCTTCGTTGAGATTTTGTTACTCCAATGGATGGTAGCCTTGTCATTATGGAAGGTAGTTCGTTGTTGATATTTTGTTACTCCAATGGATGGTAGACCTGTCATTATGGAAGGTAGTTCTTTGTTGAGATTTTGTTACTCCAATGGATGGTAGCCTTGTCATTATGGAAGGTAGTTTGTTGTTGATATTTTGTTACTCCAATGGATGGTAGCCTTGTCATTATGGAAGTTAGTTCTTTGTTGAGATTTTGTTTCTCCAATGGATGGTGGCCTTGTCATTATGAAATGTAGTTCGTTGTTCAAATTTTGTTACTGCAATTGATGGTAGCCTTTTCAATATGGAGGAAACTTGTTGTTGAGATTTTGTTTCTCCAATGGATGGTAGACTTGTCATTACCGAAGGTAGTTCGTTGTTGAGATTTTGTTACTATAATGGATGGTATCCTTGTCATTAAGGAAGGTAGTTCGTTGTTGAGATTCTGTTAGTCCATTGGATGGTAGCCTTGTCATTATGGAAGGTAGTTCGTTGTTGATATTTTTTTACTCCAATGGATGGTAGCCTTGTCATTATGGAAGTTAGTTCTTTGTTGAGATTTTGTTTCTCCAATGGATGGTAGCCTTGTCATTATGGAAGGTAGTTTGTTGTTGTGATTTTGTTACTCTAATGGATGGTATCCTAGTCATTATGGAAGGTAGTTCATTGGTTAGATTTTGTTTCTCCAATGGATGGTAGCCTTGTCATTATGGAAGGTAGTTCGTCGTTCATATTTTGTTACTCCAATGGATGGTAGCCTTGTCATTATGGAAGTTAGTTCTTTGTTGAGATTTTGTTTCTCCAATGGATGGTGGCCTTGTCATTATGGAAGGTAGTTTGTTGTTGTGATTTTGTTACTCTAATGGATGGTATCCTAGTCATTATGGAAGGTAGTTCATTGTTGAGATTTTGTTTCTCCAATGGATGGTATCCTTGTCATTATGCAAGGTAGTTCATTGTTGAATTTTTGTTACTCCAATGGATGGTAGCCTTTTAATTATGGAAGGTAGTTCATTGTTGAGATTTTGTTACTCCAATGGATGGTAGACTTGTCATTATGGAAGGTAGTTCGTTGTTGACATTTTCTTACTCCAATGGATGGTATCCTTGTCATTATGGAAGGTAGTTCGTTGTTAAGATTTTGTTACTCTAATGGATGGTATCCTTGTCATTACGGAAGATAGTTCGTCGTTGAGATTTTGTTACTCCAATGGATGGTAGCCTTGTCATTATGGAAGGTAGTTCGTTGTTGATATTTTGTTACTCCAATGGATGGTAGACCTGTCATTATGGAAGGTAGTTCTTTGTTGAGATTTTGTTACTCCAATGGATGGTAGCCTTGTCATTATGGAAGGTAGTTTGTTGTTGATATTTTGTTACTCCAATGGATGGTAGCCTTGTCATTATGGAAGTTAGTTCTTTGTTGAGATTTTGTTTCTCCAATGGATGGTGGCCTTGTCATTATGGAAGGTAGTTTGTTATTGTGATTTTCTTACTCTAATGGATGGTAGACTTGTCATTATGGAAGGTAGTTCATTGTTGAGATTTTGTTACTCCAATGGATGGTAGCCTTGTCATTATGTAAGGTAGTTCATTGTTGAATTTTTGTTACTCCAATGGATGGTAGCCTTTTAATTATGGAAGGTAGTTCGTTGTTGAGATTTTGTTACTCCAATGGATGGTAGACTTGTCATTATGGAAGGTAGTTCGTTGTTGACATTTTCTTACTCCAATGGATGGTATCCTTGTCATTATGGAAGGTAGTTCGTTGTTAAGATTTTGTTACTCTAATGGATGGTATCCTTGTCATTACGGAAGGTAGTTCTTCGTTGAGATTTTGTTACTCCAATGGATGGTAGCCTTGTCATTGTGGAAGGTAGTTCGTTCTTGATATTTTGTTACTCCAATGGATGGTAGACCTGTCATTATGGAAGGTAGTTCTTTGTTGAGATTTTGTTACTCCAATGGATGGTAGCCTTGTCATTATGGAAGGTAGTTTGTTGTTGATATTTTGTTACTCCAATGGATGGTAGCCTTGTCATTATGGAAGTTAGTTCTTTGTTGAGATTTTGTTTCTCCAATGGATGGCGGCCTTGTCATTATGGAAGGTAGTTTGTTGTTGTGATTTTGTTACTCTAATGGATGGTAGACTTGTCATTATGGAAGGTAGTTCATTGTTGAGATTTTGTTACTCCAATGGATGGTAGCCTTGTCATTATGTAAGGTAGTTCATGGTTGAAGTTTTGTTACTCCAATGGATGGTAGCCTTTTAATTATGGAAGGTAGTTCATTGTTGAGATTTTGTTACTCCAATGGATGGTAGACTTGTCATTATGGAAGGTAGTTCGTTGTTGACATTTTCTTACTCCAATGGATGGTATCCTTGTCATTATGGAAGGTAGTTTGTTGTTAAGATTTTGTTACTCTAATGGATGGTATCCTTGTCATTACGGAAGGTAGTTCTTCGTTGAGATTTTCTTACTCCAATGGATGGTAGCCTTGTCATTATGGAAGGTAGTTCGTTGTTGATATTTTGTTACTCCAATGGATGGTAGACCTGTCATTATGGAAGGTAGTTCTTTGTTGAGATTTTGTTACTCCAATGGATGGTAGCCTTGTCATTATGGAAGGTAGTTTGTTGTTGACATTTTGTTACTCCAATGGATGGTAGCCTTGTCATTATGGAAGTTAGTTCTTTGTTGAGATTTTGTTTCTCCAATGGATGGTGGCCTTGTCATTATGAAATGTAGTTCGTTGTTCAAATTTTGTTACTGCAATTGATGGTAGCCTTTTCAATATGGAGGAAACTTGTTGTTGAGATTTTGTTTCTCCAATGGATGGTAGACTTGTCATTAGCGAAGGTAGTTCGTTGTTGAGATTTTGTTACTATAATGGATGGTATCCTTGTCATTAAGGAAGGTAGTTCGTTGTTGAGATTCTGTTAGTCCATTGGATGGTAGCCTTGTCATTATGGAAGGTAGTTCGTTGTTGATATTTTGTTACTCCAATGGATGGTAGCCTTGTCATTATGGAAGTTAGTTCTTTGTTGAGATTTTGTTTCTCCAATGGATGGTAGCCTTGTCATTATGGAAGGTAGTTTGTTGTTGTGATTTTGTTACTCTAATGGATGGTATCCTAGTCATTATGGAAGGTAGTTCATTGGTTAGATTTTGTTTCTCCAATGGATGGTAGCCTTGTCATTATGGAAGGTAGTTCGTTGTTCATATTTTGTTACTCCAATGGATGGTAGCCTTGTCATTATGGAAGTTAGTTCTTTGTTGAGATTTTGTTTCTCCAATGGATGGTGGCCTTGTCATTATGGAAGGTAGTTTGTTGTTGTGATTTTGTTACTCTAATGGATGGTATCCTAGTCATTATGGAAGGTAGTTCATTGTTGAGATTTTGTTTCTCCAATGGATGGTATCCTTGTCATTATGAAATGTAGTTCGTTGTTCAAATTTTGTTACTGCAATTGATGGTAGCCTTTTCAATACGGAGGAAACTTGTTGTTGAGATTTTGTTTCTCCAATGGATGGTAGACTTGTCATTACCGAAGGTAGTTCGTTGTTGAGATTTTGTTACTATAATGGATGGTATCCTTGTCATTAAGGAAGGTAGTTCGTTGTTGAGATTTTGTTAGTCCATTGGATGGTAGCCTTGTCATTATGGAAGGTAGTTCGTTGTTGATATTTTGTTACTCCAATGGATGGTAGCCTTGTCATTATGGAAGTTAGTTCTTTGTTGAGATTTTGTTTCTCCAATGAATGGTAGCCTTGTCATTATGGAAGGTAGTTCTATGTTGTGATTTTGTTACTCTAATGGATGGTATCCTAGTCATTATGGAAGGTAGTTCATTGTTGAGATTTTGTTTCTCCAATGGATGGTAGCCTTGTTATTATGGAAGGTAGTTCGTTGTTCATATTTTGTTACTCCAATGGATGGTAGCCTTTTCATTATGGAGGAAGTTTGTTGTTGAGATTTTGTTACTCCAATGGATGGTAGCCTTGTCATTATGGAATGTAGTTCGTTGTTGAGATTTTGTTACTCCAATGGATGGTAGCCTTGTCATTATGGAAGGTAGTTCGTTGTTGAGATTTTGTTTCTCCAATGGATGGTAGCCTTGTCATTATGGATGGTAGTTCGTTGTTGAGATTTTGTTACTCCATTAGATGTTAGCTTTGTCATTATAGAAGGTAGTTCATTGATGAGATTTTATTACACCAATGGATGGTAGCCTTGTCATTATGGAAGGTAGTTTGTTGTTGACATTTTCTTACTTCAATGGATGGTATCCTTGTCATTATGGAAGGTAGTTCGTTGTTCAGATTTTGTTACTCTAATGGATGGTATCCTTGTCATTACGGAAGGTAGTTCGTCGTTGAGATTTTGTTACTCCAATGGATGGTAGCCTTGTCATTATGGAAGGTAGTTCGTTGTTGATATTTTGTTACTCCAATGGATGGTAGCCCTGTCATTATGGAAGATAGTTCTTTGTTGAGATTTTGTTACTCCCATGGATGGTAGCCTTGTCATTATGGAAGGTAGTTTGTTGTTGAGATTTTGTTACTCTAATGGATGGTATCCTTGTCATTATGAAAGGTAGTTCATTGTTGAGAGTTTGTTTCTCCAATGGATGGTAGCCTTGTCATTATGGAAGGTAGTTCTTTGTTGATATTTTGTTACTCCAATGGATGGTGGACTTGTCATTATGGAAGGTAGTTCATTGTTGAGATTTTGTTACTCCAATGGATGGTAGCCTTGTCATTATGTAAGGTAGTTCATTGTTGAAGTTTTGTTACTCCAATGGATGGTAGCCTTTTAATTATGGAAGTTAGTTCATTATTGAGATTTTGTTACTCCAATGGATGGTAGACTTGTCATTATGGAAGGTAGTTCGTTGTTGACATTTTCTACTTCCAATGGATGGTATCCTTGTCATTATGGAAGGTAGTTCGTTGTTAAGATTTTGTTACTCTAATGGATGGTATCCTTGTCATTACGGAAGGTAGTTCGTCGTTGAGATTTTGTTACTCCAATGGATGGTAGCCTTGTCATTATGGAAGGTAGTTCGTTGTTGATATTTTGTTACTCCAATGGATGGTAGACCTGTCATTATGGAAGGTAGTTCTTTGTTGAGATTTTGTTACTCCAATGGATGGTAGCCTTGTCATTATGGAAGGTAGTTTGTTGTTGATATTTTGTTACTCCAATGGATGGTAGCCTTGTCATTATGGAAGTTAGTTCTTTGTTGAGATTTTGTTTCTCCAATGGATGGTGGCCTTGTCATTATGGAAGGTAGTTTGTTATTGTGATTTTCTTACTCTAATGGATGGTAGACTTGTCATTATGGAAGGTAGTTCATTGTTGAGATTTTGTTACTCCAATGGATGGTAGCCTTGTCATTATGTAAGGTAGTTCATTGTTGAAGTTTTGTTACTCCAATGGATGGTAGCCTTTTAATTATGGAAGGTAGTTCATTGTTGAGATTTTGTTACTCCAATGGATGGTAGACTTGTCATTATGGAAGGTAGTTCGTTGTTGACATTTTCTTACTCCAATGGATGGTATCCTTGTCATTATGGAAGGTAGTTCGTTGTTAAGATTTTGTTACTCTAATGGATGGTATCCTTGTCATTACGGAAGGTAGTTCTTCGTTGAGATTTTGTTACTCCAATGGATGGTAGCCTTGTCATTATGGAAGGTAGTTCGTTCTTGATATTTTGTTACTCCAATGGATGGTAGACCTGTCATTATGGAAGGTAGTTCTTTGTTGAGATTTTGTTACTCCAATGGATGGTAGCCTTGTCATTATGGAAGGTAGTTTGTTGTTGATATTTTGTTACTGCAATGGATGGTAGCCTTGTCATTATGGAAGTTAGTTCTTTGTTGAGATTTTGTTTCTCCAATGGATGGTGGCCTTGTCATTATGGAAGGTAGTTTGTTGTTGTGATTTTGTTACTCTAATGGATGATATCCTAGTCATTATGGAAGTTAGTTCATTGTTGAGATTTTGTTTCTCCAATGGATGGTATCCTTGTCATTATGAAATGTAGTTCGTTGTTCAAATTTTGTTACTGCAATTGATGGTAGCCTTTTCAATATGGAGGAAACTTGTTGTTGAGATTTTGTTTCTCCAATGGATGGTAGACTTGTCATTACCGAAGGTAGTTCGTTGTTGAGATTTTGTTACTATAATGGATGGTATCCTTGTCATTAAGGAAGGTAGTTCGTTGTTGAGATTTTGTTAGTCCATTGGATGGTAGCCTTGTCATTATGGAAGGTAGTTCGTTGTTGATATTTTGTTACTCCAATGGATGGTAGCCTTGTCATTATGGAAGTTAGTTCTTTGTTGAGATTTTGTTTCTCCAATGGATGGTAGCCTTGTCATTATGGAAGGTAGTTTGTTGTTGTGATTTTGTTACTCTAATGGATGGTATCCTAGTCATTATGGAAGGTAGTTCATTGGTTAGATTTTGTTTCTCCAATGGATGGTAGCCTTGTTATTATGGAAGGTAGTTCGTTGTTCATATTTTGTTACTCCAATATATGGTAGCCTTTTCATTATGGAGGAAGTTTGTTGTTGAGATTTTGTTACTCCAATGGATGGTATCCTTGTCATTATGGAATGTAGTTCGTTGTTGAGATTTTGTTACTCCAATGGATGGTAGCCTTGTCATTATGGAAGGTAGTTCGTTGTTGAGATTTTGTTTCTCCAATGGATAGTAGCCTTGTCATTATGGAAGGTAGTTCGTTGTTGAGATTTTGTTACTCCATTGGATGTTAGCTTTGTCATTATGGAAGGTAGTTCATTGATGAGATTTTATTACTCCAATGGATGGTAGCCTTGTCATTATGAAAGCTAGTTTGTTGTTGACATTTTCTTACTCCAATGGATGGTATCCTTGTCATTATGGAAGGTAGTTCGTTGTTCAGATTTTGTTACTCTAATGGATGGTATCCTAGTCATTACGGAAGGTAGTTCGTCCTTGAGATTTTGTTACTCCAATGGATGGTAGCCTTGTCATTATGGAAGGTAGTTCGTTGTTGATATTTTGTTACTCCAATGGATGGTAGCCCTGTCATTATGGAAGGTAGTTCTTTGTTGAGATTTTGTTACTCCAATGGATGGTAGCCTTGTCATTATGGAAGGTAGTTTGTTGTTGAGATTTTGTTACTCTAATGGATGGTATCCTTGTCATTATGAAAGGTAGTTTATTGTTGAGATTTTGTTTCTCCAATGGATGGTAGCCTTGTCATTATGGAAGGTACTTCTTTGTTGATATTTTGTTACTCCAATGGATGGTAGACTTGTCATTATGGAAGGTAGTTCATTGTTGAGATTTTGTTACTCCAATGGATGGTAGACTTGTCATTATGTAAGGTAGTTCATTGTTGAAGTTTTGTTACTCCAATGGATGGTAGCCTTTTAATTATGGAAGGTAGTTCATTGTTGAGATTTTGTTACTCCAATGGATGGTAGACTTGTCATTATGGAAGGTAGTTCGTTGTTGAGATTTTGTTGCTCCAATGGATGGTAGACTTGTCATTATGGAAGGTATTTCATTGTTGAGATTTTGTTCCTCCAATGGATGGTAGCCTTGTCATTATGAAAGGTAGTTCGTTTTTGAAGTTTTGTTACTCCAATGGATGGTAGCCTTGTCATTATGGAAGGTAGTTCTTTGTTGAAATTTTGTTACTCCAATGGATGGTAGCCTTGTCATTATGTAAGGTAGTTCGTTGTTGATGTTTTGTTATTCCAATGAATGGTAGCCTCTTCATTATGGAAGGTAGTTAATTGTTTAGATGTTGTTACTCCAATGGATGGTAGACTTGTCATTATGGAAGGTAGTTCATTGTTAAGATTTTGTTACTATAATGGATGGTATCCTTGTCATTTTGGAAGGTAGTTCATTGTTGACATTTTGTTACTCCAATGGATGGTAGCCTTTTCATTATGGAAGATAGTTCGTTGTTGAGATTTTGTTACTCCAATGGATGGTAGACTTGTCATTATGGAAGGTAGTTTGTTGTTGAGATTTTGTTACTCCATTGGATGGTAGCCTTGTTATTATGGATGGTAGTTCGTTGTTGAGATTTTGTTATTCCATTGGATGGTAGCCTTGTCATTACCGAAAGTAGTTTGTTGTTGAGATTTTGTTACTATAATGGATGGTATCCTTGTCATTTTGGAAGGTAGTTAATTGTTGACATTTTGTTATTCCAATGGATGGTAGCCTTGTCATTATGGAAGGTAGTTCATTGATGAGATTTTATTACTTCAATGGATGATAGCCTTGTCATTATGGAAGGTAGTTTGTTGTTGAGATTTTGTTACTCCAATGGATGGTATCCTTGTCATTATGGAATGTAGTTCGTTGTTGAGATTTTGTTACTCCAATGGATGGTAGCCTTGTCATTATGGAAGGTAGTTCGTTGTTGAGATTTTGTTTCTCCAATGGATGGTAGCCTTGTCATTATGGAAGGTAGTTCGTTGTTGAGATTTTGTTACTCCATTGGATGTTAGCTTTGTCATTATGGAAGGTAGTTCATTGATGAGATTTTATTACTCCAATGGATGGTAGCCTTGTCATTATGAAAGGTAGTTTGTTGTTGACATTTTCTTACTCCAATGGATGGTATCCTTGTCATTATGGAAGGTAGTTCGTTGTTCAGATTTTGTTACTCTAATGGATGGTATCCTAGTCATTACGGAAGGTAGTTCGTCCTTGAGATTTTGTTACTCCAATGGATGGTAGCCTTGTCATTATGGAAGGTAGTTCGTTGTTGATATTTTGTTACTCCAATGGATGGTAGCCCTGTCATTATGGAAGGTAGTTCTTTGTTGAGATTTTGTTACTCCAATGGATGGTAGCCTTGTCATTATGGAAGGTAGTTTGTTGTTGAGATTTTGTTACTCTAATGGATGGTATCCTTGTCATTATGAAAGGTAGTTCATTGTTGAGATTTTGTTTCTCCAATGGATGGTAGCCTTGTCATTATGGAAGGTACTTCTTTGTTGATATTTTGTTACTCCAATGGATGGTAGACTTGTCATTATGGAAGGTAGTTCATTGTTGAGATTTTGTTACTCCAATGGATGGTAGACTTGTCATTATGGAAGGTAGTTCGTTGTTGAGATTTTGTTACTCCAATGGATGGTAGACTTGTCATTATGGAAGGTAGTTCTTTGTTGAGATTTTGTTACTCCAATGGATGGTATCCTTGTCATTATGTAAGGTAGTTCATTGTTGAAGTTTTGTTACTCCAATGGATGGTAGCCTTTTAATTATGGAAGGTAGTTCATTGTTGAGATTTTGTTACTCCAATGGATGGTAGACTTGTCATTATGGAAGGTAGTTCGTTGTTGAGATTTTGTTGCTCCAATGGATGGTAGACTTGTCATTATGGAAGGTATTTCATTGTTGAGATTTTGTTCCTCCAATGGATGGTAGCCTTGTCATTATGAAAGGTAGTTCGTTTTTGAAGTTTTGTTACTCCAATGGATGGTAGCCTTGTCATTATGGAAGGTAGTTCTTTGTTGAAATTTTGTTACTCCAATGGATGGTAGCCTTGTCATTATGTAAGGTAGTTCGTTGTTGATGTTTTGTTATTCCAATGAATGGTAGCCTCTTCATTATGGAAGGTAGTTAATTGTTTAGATGTTGTTACTCCAATGGATGGTAGACTTGTCATTATGGAAGGTAGTTCATTGTTAAGATTTTGTTACTATAATGGATGGTATCCTTGTCATTTTGGAAGGTAGTTCATTGTTGACATTTTGTTACTCCAATGGATGGTAGCCTTTTCATTATGGAAGATAGTTCGTTGTTGAGATTTTGTTACTCCAATGGATGGTAGACTTGTCATTATGGAAGGTAGTTTGTTGTTGAGATTTTGTTACTCCATTGGATGGTAGCCTTGTTATTATGGATGGTAGTTCGTTGTTGAGATTTTGTTATTCCATTGGATGGTAGCCTTGTCATTACCGAAAGTAGTTTGTTGTTGAGATTTTGTTACTATAATGGATGGTATCCTTGTCATTTTGGAAGGTAGTTAATTGTTGACATTTTGTTACTCCAATGGATGGTAGCCTTGTCATTATGGAAGGTAGTTCATTGATGAGATTTTATTACTTCAATGGATGATAGCCTTGTCATTATGGAAGGTAGTTTGTTGTTGAGATTTTGTTACTCCAATGGATGGTATCCTTGTCATTATGGAATGTAGTTCGTTGTTGAGATTTTGTTACTCCAATGGATGGTAGCCTTGTCATTATGGAAGGTAGTTCGTTGTTGAGATTTTGTTTCTCCAATGGATGGTAGCCTTGTCATTATGGAAGGTAGTTCGTTGTTGAGATTTTGTTACTCCATTGGATGTTAGCTTTGTCATTATGGAAGGTAGTTCATTGATGAGATTTTATTACTCCAATGGATGGTAGCCTTGTCATTATGAAAGGTAGTTTGTTGTTGACATTTTCTTACTCCAATGGATGGTATCCTTGTCATTATGGAAGGTAGTTCGTTGTTCAGATTTTGTTACTCTAATGGATGGTATCCTAGTCATTACGGAAGGTAGTTCGTCCTTGAGATTTTGTTACTCCAATGGATGGTAGCCTTGTCATTATGGAAGGTAGTTCGTTGTTGATATTTTGTTACTCCAATGGATGGTAGCCCTGTCATTATGGAAGGTAGTTCTTTGTTGAGATTTTGTTACTCCAATGGATGGTAGCCTTGTCATTATGGAAGGTAGTTTGTTGTTGAGATTTTGTTACTCTAATGGATGGTATCCTTGTCATTATGAAAGGTAGTTCATTGTTGAGATTTTGTTTCTCCAATGGATGGTAGCCTTGTCATTATGGAAGGTACTTCTTTGTTGATATTTTGTTACTCCAATGGATGGTAGACTTGTCATTATGGAAGGTAGTTCATTGTTGAGATTTTGTTACTCCAATGGATGGTAGACTTGTCATTATGGAAGGTAGTTCGTTGTTGAGATTTTGTTACTCCAATGGATGGTAGACTTGTCATTATGGAAGGTAGTTCTTTGTTGAGATTTTGTTACTCCAATGGATGGTATCCTTGTCATTATGTAAGGTAGTTCATTGTTGAAGTTTTGTTACTCCAATGGATGGTAGCCTTTTAATTATGGAAGGTAGTTCATTGTTGAGATTTTGTTACTCCAATGGATGGTAGACTTGTCATTATGGAAGGTAGTTCGTTGTTGAGATTTTGTTGCTCCAATGGATGGTAGACTTGTCATTATGGAAGGTATTTCATTGTTGAGATTTTGTTCCTCCAATGGATGGTAGCCTTGTCATTATGAAAGGTAGTTCGTTTTTGAAGTTTTGTTACTCCAATGGATGGTAGCCTTGTCATTATGGAAGGTAGTTCTTTGTTGAAATTTTGTTACTCCAATGGATGGTATCCTTGTCATTATGTAAGGTAGTTCGTTGTTGATGTTTTGTTATTCCAATGAATGGTAGCCTCTTCATTATGGAAGGTAGTTAATTGTTTAGATGTTGTTACTCCAATGGATGGTAGACTTGTCATTATGGAAGGTAGTTCATTGTTAAGATTTTGTTACTATAATGGATGGTATCCTTGTCATTTTGGAAGGTAGTTCATTGTTGACATTTTGTTACTCCAATGGATGGTAGCCTTTTCATTATGGAAGATAGTTCGTTGTTGAGATTTTGTTACTCCAATGGATGGTAGACTTGTCATTATGGAAGGTAGTTTGTTGTTGAGATTTTGTTACTCCATTGGATGGTAGCCTTGTTATTATGGATGGTAGTTCGTTGTTGAGATTTTGTTATTCCATTGGATGGTAGCCTTGTCATTACCGAAAGTAGTTTGTTGTTGAGATTTTGTTACTATAATGGATGGTATCCTTGTCATTTTGGAAGGTAGTTAATTGTTGACATTTTGTTACTCCAATGGATGGTAGCCTTGTCATTATGGAAGGTAGTTCATTGATGAGATTTTATTACTTCAATGGATGATAGCCTTGTCATTATGGAAGGTAGTTTGTTGTTGAGATTTTGTTAAACCAATGGATGGTAGGCTTGTCATTATGGAAGGTGGTTCATTGTTGAGATTTTGTTAATCCAATGGATGGTATTCGTCTCATTATGGAAGGTAGTTCGTTGTTGAGATTTTGTTACTCCATTGGATGGTAGCCTTGTCATTATGGAAGGTAGTTCATTGTTGACATTTTGTTACTCCAATGGATGGTAGCCTTTTCATTATGGAAGGTAGTTCGTTGTTCAGATTTTGTTACTCAAATGGATGGTATCCTTGTCATTATGGAAGGTAGTTTATTGTTGAGATTTTATTACTCTAATGGATGGTAGCATTGTCATTATCGAAGGTAGTTTGTTGTTGAGATTTTGTTACACCAATGGATGCTAGGCTGGTCATTATGGAAGGTGGTTCGTTGTTGAGATTTTGTTAATCCAATGGATGGTATTCGTGTCATTATGGAAGGTAGTTCATTTTTGAGATTTTGTTACTCCAATGGATGGTACCCTTGTAATTATGGAAGGTTGATTGTTGTTGAGATTTTGTTACTCCAATGGATGGTAGCCTTGTCATTATGGAAGTTAGTTCTTTGTTGAGATTTTGTTTCTCCAATGGATGGTGGCCTTGTCATTATGGAAGGTAGTTTGTTGTTGTGATTTTGTTACTCTAATGGATGGTATCCTAGTCATTATGGAAGGTAGTTCATTGTTGAGATTTTGTTTCTCCAATGGATGGTATCCTTGTCATTATGAAATGTAGTTCGTTGTTCAAATTTTGTTACTGCAATTGATGGTAGCCTTTTCAATATGGAGGAAACTTGTTGTTGAGATTTTGTTTCTCCAATGGATGGTAGACTTGTCATTACCGAAGGTAGTTCGTTGTTGAGATTTTGTTACTATAATGGATGGTATCCTTGTCATTAAGGAAGGTAGTTCGTTGTTGAGATTTTGTTAGTCCATTGGATGGTAGCCTTGTCATTATGGAAGGTAGTTCGTTGTTGATATTTTGTTACTCCAATGGATGGTAGCCTTGTCATTATGGAAGTTAGTTCTTTGTTGAGATTTTGTTTCTCCAATGAATGGTAGCCTTGTCATTATGGAAGGTAGTTCTATGTTGTGATTTTGTTACTCTAATGGATGGTATCCTAGTCATTATGGAAGGTAGTTCATTGTTGAGATTTTGTTTCTCCAATGGATGGTAGCCTTGTTATTATGGAAGGTAGTTCGTTGTTCATATTTTGTTACTCCAATGGATGGTAGCCTTTTCATTATGGAGGAAGTTTGTTGTTGAGATTTTGTTACTCCAATGGATGGTAGCCTTGTCATTATGGAATGTAGTTCGTTGTTGAGATTTTGTTACTCCAATGGATGGTAGCCTTGTCTTTATGGAAGGTAGTTCGTTGTTGAGATTTTGTTTCTCCAATGGATGGTAGCCTTGTCATTATGGATGGTAGTTCGTTGTTGAGATTTTGTTACTCCATTAGATGTTAGCTTTGTCATTATAGAAGGTAGTTCATTGATGAGATTTTATTACACCAATGGATGGTAGCCTTGTCATTATGGAAGGTAGTTTGTTGTTGACATTTTCTTACTCCAATGGATGGTATCCTTTTCATTATGGAAGGTAGTTCGTTGTTCAGATTTTGTTACTCTAATGGATGGTATCCTTGTCATTACGGAAGGTAGTTCGTCGTTGAGATTTTGTTACTCCAATGGATGGTAGCCTTGTCATTATGGAAGGTAGTTCGTTGTTGATATTTTGTTACTCCAATGGATGGTAGCCCTGTCATTATGGAAGATAGTTCTTTGTTGAGATTTTGTTACTCCCATGGATGGTAGCCTTGTCATTATGGAAGGTAGTTTGTTGTTGAGATTTTGTTACTCTAATGGATGGTATCCTTGTCATTATGAAAGGTAGTTCATTGTTGAGAGTTTGTTTCTCCAATGGATGGTAGCCTTGTCATTATGGAAGGTAGTTCTTTGTTGATATTTTGTTACTCCAATGGATGGTGGACTTGTCATTATGGAAGGTAGTTCATTGTTGAGATTTTGTTACTCCAATGGATGGTAGCCTTGTCATTATGTAAGGTAGTTCATTGTTGAAGTTTTGTTACTCCAATGGATGGTAGCCTTTTAATTATGGAAGTTAGTTCATTATTGAGATTTTGTTACTCCAATGGATGGTAGACTTGTCATTATGGAAGGTAGTTCGTTGTTGACATTTTCTACTTCCAATGGATGGTATCCTTGTCATTATGGAAGGTAGTTCGTTGTTAAGATTTTGTTACTCTAATGGATGGTATCCTTGTCATTACGGAAGGTAGTTCGTCGTTGAGATTTTGTTACTCCAATGGATGGTAGCCTTGTCATTATGGAAGGTAGTTCGTTGTTGATATTTTGTTACTCCAATGGATGGTAGACCTGTCATTATGGAAGGTAGTTCTTTGTTGAGATTTTGTTACTCCAATGGATGGTAGCCTTGTCATTATGGAAGGTAGTTTGTTGTTGATATTTTGTTACTCCAATGGATGGTAGCCTTGTCATTATGGAAGTTAGTTCTTTGTTGAGATTTTGTTTCTCCAATGGATGGTGGCCTTGTCATTATGGAAGGTAGTTTGTTATTGTGATTTTCTTACTCTAATGGATGGTAGACTTGTCATTATGGAAGGTAGTTCATTGTTGAGATTTTGTTACTCCAATGGATGGTAGCCTTGTCATTATGTAAGGTAGTTCATTGTTGAAGTTTTGTTACTCCAATGGATGGTAGCCTTTTAATTATGGAAGGTAGTTCATTGTTGAGATTTTGTTACTCCAATGGATGGTAGACTTGTCATTATGGAAGGTAGTTCGTTGTTGACATTTTCTTACTCCAATGGATGGTATCCTTGTCATCATGGAAGGTAGTTCGTTGTTAAGATTTTGTTACTCTAATGGATGGTATCCTTGTCATTACGGAAGGTAGTTCTTCGTTGAGATTTTGTTACTCCAATGGATGGTAGCCTTGTCATTATGGAAGGTAGTTCGTTCTTGATATTTTGTTACTCCAATGGATGGTAGACCTGTCATTATGGAAGGTAGTTCTTTGTTGAGATTTTGTTACTCCAATGGATGGTAGCCTTGTCATTATGGAAGGTAGTTTGTTGTTGATATTTTGTTACTCCAATGGATGGTAGCCTTGTCATTATGGAAGTTAGTTCTTTGTTGAGATTTTGTTTCTCCAATGGATGGTGGCCTTGTCATTATGGAAGGTAGTTTGTTGTTGTGATTTTGTTACTCTAATGGATGATATCCTAGTCATTATGGAAGTTAGTTCATTGTTGAGATTTTGTTTCTCCAATGGATGGTATCCTTGTCATTATGAAATGTAGTTCGTTGTTCAAATTTTGTTACTGCAATTGATGGTAGCCTTTTCAATATGGAGGAAACTTGTTGTTGAGATTTTGTTTCTCCAATGGATGGTAGACTTGTCATTACCGAAGGTAGTTCGTTGTTGAGATTTTGTTACTATAATGGATGGTATCCTTGTCATTAAGGAAGGTAGTTCGTTGTTGAGATTTTGTTAGTCCATTGGATGGTAGCCTTGTCATTATGGAAGGTAGTTCGTTGTTGATATTTTGTTACTCCAATGGATGGTAGCCTTGTCATTATGGAAGTTAGTTCTTTGTTGAGATTTTGTTTCTCCAATGGATGGTAGCCTTGTCATTATGGAAGGTAGTTTGTTGTTGTGATTTTGTTACTCTAATGGATGGTATCCTAGTCATTATGGAAGGTAGTTCATTGGTTAGATTTTGTTTCTCCAATGGATGGTAGCCTTGTTATTATGGAAGGTAGTTCGTTGTTCATATTTTGTTACTCCAATATATGGTAGCCTTTTCATTATGGAGGAAGTTTGTTGTTGAGATTTTGTTACTCCAATGGATGGTATCCTTGTCATTATGGAATGTAGTTCGTTGTTGAGATTTTGTTACTCCAATGGATGGTAGCCTTGTCATTATGGAAGGTAGTTCGTTGTTGAGATTTTGTTTCTCCAATGGATGGTAGCCTTGTCATTATGGAAGGTAGTTCGTTGTTGAGATTTTGTTACTCCATTGGATGTTAGCTTTGTCATTATGGAAGGTAGTTCATTGATGAGATTTTATTACTCCAATGGATGGTAGCCTTGTCATTATGAAAGCTAGTTTGTTGTTGACATTTTCTTACTCCAATGGATGGTATCCTTGTCATTATGGAAGGTAGTTCGTTGTTCAGATTTTGTTACTCTAATGGATGGTATCCTAGTCATTACGGAAGGTAGTTCGTCCTTGAGATTTTGTTACTCCAATGGATGGTAGCCATGTCATTATGGAAGGTAGTTCGTTGTTGATATTTTGTTACTCCAATGGATGGTAGCCCTGTCATTATGGAAGGTAGTTCTTTGTTGAGATTTTGTTACTCCAATGGATGGTAGCCTTGTCATTATGGAAGGTAGTTTGTTGTTGAGATTTTGTTACTCTAATGGATGGTATCCTTGTCATTATGAAAGGTAGTTTATTGTTGAGATTTTGTTTCTCCAATGGATGGTAGCCTTGTCATTATGGAAGGTACTTCTTTGTTGATATTTTGTTACTCCAATGGATGGTAGACTTGTCATTATGGAAGGTAGTTCATTGTTGAGATTTTGTTACTCCAATGGATGGTAGACTTGTCATTATGGAAGGTAGTTCGTTGTTGAGATTTTGTTACTCCAATGGATGGTAGACTTGTCATTATGGAAGGTAGTTCTTTGTTGAGATTTTGTTACTCCAATGGATGGTATCCTTGTCATTATGTAAGGTAGTTCACTGTTGAAGTTTTTTTACTCCAATGGATGGTAGCCTTTTAATTATGGAAGGTCGTTCATTGTTGAGATTTTGTTACTCCAATGGATGGTAGACTTGTCATTATGGAAGGTAGTTCGTTGTTGAGATTTTGTTGCTCCAATGGATGGTAGACTTGTCATTATGGAAGGTATTTCATTGTTGAGATTTTGTTCCTCCAATGGATGGTAGCCTTGTCATTATGAAAGGTAGTTCGTTTTTGAAGTTTTGTTACTCCAATGGATGGTAGCCTTGTCATTATGGAAGGTAGTTCTTTGTTGAAATTTTGTTACTCCAATGGATGGTAGCCTTGTCATTATGTAAGGTAGTTCGTTGTTGATGTTTTGTTATTCCAATGAATGGTAGCCTCTTCATTATGGAAGGTAGTTAATTGTTTAGATGTTGTTACTCCAATGGATGGTAGACTTGTCATTATGGAAGGTAGTTCATTGTTAAGATTTTGTTACTATAATGGATGGTATCCTTGTCATTTTGGAAGGTAGTTCATTGTTGACATTTTGTTACTCCAATGGATGGTAGCCTTTTCATTATGGAAGATAGTTCGTTGTTGAGATTTTGTTACTCCAATGGATGGTAGACTTGTCATTATGGAAGGTAGTTTGTTGTTGAGATTTTGTTACTCCATTGGATGGTAGCCTTGTTATTATGGATGGTAGTTCGTTGTTGAGATTTTGTTATTCCATTGGATGGTAGCCTTGTCATTACCGAAAGTAGTTTGTTGTTGAGATTTTGTTACTATAATGGATGGTATCCTTGTCATTTTGGAAGGTAGTTAATTGTTGACATTTTGTTACTCCAATGGATGGTAGCCTTGTCATTATGGAAGGTAGTTCATTGATGAGATTTTATTACTTCAATGGATGATAGCCTTGTCATTATGGAAGGTAGTTTGTTGTTGAGATTTTGTTACTCCAATGGATGGTATCCTTGTCATTATGGAATGTAGTTCGTTGTTGAGATTTTGTTACTCCAATGGATGGTAGCCTTGTCATTATGGAAGGTAGTTCGTTGTTGAGATTTTGTTTCTCCAATGGATGGTAGCCTTGTCATTATGGAAGGTAGTTCGTTGTTGAGATTTTGTTACTCCATTGGATGTTAGCTTTGTCATTATGGAAGGTAGTTCATTGATGAGATTTTATTACTCCAATGGATGGTAGCCTTGTCATTATGAAAGGTAGTTTGTTGTTGACATTTTCTTACTCCAATGGATGGTATCCTTGTCATTATGGAAGGTAGTTCGTTGTTCAGATTTTGTTACTCTAATGGATGGTATCCTAGTCATTACGGAAGGTAGTTCGTCCTTGAGATTTTGTTACTCGAATGGATGGTAGCCTTGTCATTATGGAAGGTAGTTCGTTGTTGATATTTTGTTACTCCAATGGATGGTAGCCCTGTCATTATGGAAGGTAGTTCTTTGTTGAGATTTTGTTACTCCAATGGATGGTAGCCTTGTCATTATGGAAGGTAGTTTGTTGTTGAGATTTTGTTACTCTAATGGATGGTATCCTTGTCATTATGAAAGGTAGTTCATTGTTGAGATTTTGTTTCTCCAATGGATGGTAGCCTTGTCATTATGGAAGGTACTTCTTTGTTGATATTTTGTTACTCCAATGGATGGTAGACTTGTCATTATGGAAGGTAGTTCATTGTTGAGATTTTGTTACTCCAATGGATGGTAGACTTGTCATTATGGAAGGTAGTTCGTTGTTGAGATTTTGTTACTCCAATGGATGGTAGACTTGTCATTATGGAAGGTAGTTCTTTGTTGAGATTTTGTTACTCCAATGGATGGTATCCTTGTCATTATGTAAGGTAGTTCATTGTTGAAGTTTTGTTACTCCAATGGATGGTAGCCTTTTAATTATGGAAGGTAGTTCATTGTTGAGATTTTGTTACTCCAATGGATGGTAGACTTGTCATTATGGAAGGTAGTTCGTTGTTGAGATTTTGTTGCTCCAATGGATGGTAGACTTGTCATTATGGAAGGTATTTCATTGTTGAGATTTTGTTCCTCCAATGGATGGTAGCCTTGTCATTATGAAAGGTAGTTCGTTTTTGAAGTTTTGTTACTCCAATGGATGGTAGCCTTGTCATTATGGAAGGTAGTTCTTTGTTGAAATTTTGTTACTCCAATGGATGGTAGCCTTGTCATTATGTAAGGTAGTTCGTTGTTGATGTTTTGTTATTCCAATGAATGGTAGCCTCTTCATTATGGAAGGTAGTTAATTGTTTAGATGTTGTTACTCCAATGGATGGTAGACTTGTCATTATGGAAGGTAGTTCATTGTTAAGATTTTGTTACTATAATGGATGGTATCCTTGTCATTTTGGAAGGTAGTTCATTGTTGACATTTTGTTACTCCAATGGATGGTAGCCTTTTCATTATGGAAGATAGTTCGTTGTTGAGATTTTGTTACTCCAATGGATGGTAGACTTGTCATTATGGAAGGTAGTTTGTTGTTGAGATTTTGTTACTCCATTGGATGGTAGCCTTGTTATTATGGATGGTAGTTCGTTGTTGAGATTTTGTTATTCCATTGGAGGGTAGCCTTGTCATTACCGAAAGTAGTTTGTTGTTGAGATTTTGTTACTATAATGGATGGTATCCTTGTCATTTTGGAAGGTAGTTAATTGTTGACATTTTGTTACTCCAATGGATGGTAGCCTTGTCATTATGGAAGGTAGTTCATTGATGAGATTTTATTACTTCAATGGATGATAGCCTTGTCATTATGGAAGGTAGTTTGTTGTTGAGATTTTGTTACTCCAATGGATGGTATCCTTGTCATTATGGAATGTAGTTCGTTGTTGAGATTTTGTTACTCCAATGGATGGTAGCCTTGTCATTATGGAAGGTAGTTCGTTGTTGAGATTTTGTTTCTCCAATGGATGGTAGCCTTGTCATTATGGAAGGTAGTTCGTTGTTGAGATTTTGTTACTCCATTGGATGTTAGCTTTGTCATTATGGAAGGTAGTTCATTGATGAGATTTTATTACTCCAATGGATGGTAGCCTTGTCATTATGAAAGGTAGTTTGTTGTTGACATTTTCTTACTCCAATGGATGGTATCCTTGTCATTATGGAAGGTAGTTCGTTGTTCAGATTTTGTTACTCTAATGGATGGTATCCTAGTCATTACGGAAGGTAGTTCGTCCTTGAGATTTTGTTACTCCAATGGATGGTAGCCTTGTCATTATGGAAGGTAGTTCGTTGTTGATATTTTGTTACTCCAATGGATGGTAGCCCTGTCATTATGGAAGGTAGTTCTTTGTTGAGATTTTGTTACTCCAATGGATGGTAGCCTTGTCATTATGGAAGGTAGTTTGTTGTTGAGATTTTGTTACTCTAATGGATGGTATCCTTGTCATTATGAAAGGTAGTTCATTGTTGAGATTTTGTTTCTCCAATGGATGGTAGCCTTGTCATTATGGAAGGTACTTCTTTGTTGATATTTTGTTACTCCAATGGATGGTAGACTTGTCATTATGGAAGGTAGTTCATTGTTGAGATTTTGTTACTCCAATGGATGGTAGACTTGTCATTATGGAAGGTAGTTCGTTGTTGAGATTTTGTTACTCCAATGGATGGTAGACTTGTCATTATGGAAGGTAGTTCTTTGTTGAGATTTTGTTACTCCAATGGATGGTATCCTTGTCATTATGTAAGGTAGTTCATTGTTGAAGTTTTGTTACTCCAATGGATGGTAGCCTTTTAATTATGGAAGGTAGTTCATTGTTGAGATTTTGTTACTCCAATGGATGGTAGACTTGTCATTATGGAAGGTAGTTCGTTGTTGAGATTTTGTTGCTCCAATGGATGGTAGACTTGTCATTATGGAAGGTATTTCATTGTTGAGATTTTGTTCCTCCAATGGATGGTAGCCTTGTCATTATGAAAGGTAGTTCGTTTTTGAAGTTTTGTTACTCCAATGGATGGTAGCCTTGTCATTATGGAAGGTAGTTCTTTGTTGAAATTTTGTTACTCCAATGGATGGTAGCCTTGTCATTATGTAAGGTAGTTCGTTGTTGATGTTTTGTTATTCCAATGAATGGTAGCCTCTTCATTATGGAAGGTAGTTAATTGTTTAGATGTTGTTACTCCAATGGATGGTAGACTTGTCATTATGGAAGGTAGTTCATTGTTAAGATTTTGTTACTATAATGGATGGTATCCTTGTCATTTTGGAAGGTAGTTCATTGTTGACATTTTGTTACTCCAATGGATGGTAGCCTTTTCATTATGGAAGATAGTTCGTTGTTGAGATTTTGTTACTCCAATGGATGGTAGACTTGTCATTATGGAAGGTAGTTTGTTGTTGAGATTTTGTTACTCCATTGGATGGTAGCCTTGTTATTATGGATGGTAGTTCGTTGTTGAGATTTTGTTATTCCATTGGATGGTAGCCTTGTCATTACCGAAAGTAGTTTGTTGTTGAGATTTTGTTACTATAATGGATGGTATCCTTGTCATTTTGGAAGGTAGTTAATTGTTGACATTTTGTTACTCCAATGGATGGTAGCCTTGTCATTATGGAAGGTAGTTCATTGATGAGATTTTATTACTTCAATGGATGATAGCCTTGTCATTATGGAAGGTAGTTTGTTGTTGAGATTTTGTTAAACCAATGGATGGTAGGCTTGTCATTATGGAAGGTGGTTCATTGTTGAGATTTTGTTAATCCAATGGATGGTATTCGTCTCATTATGGAAGGTAGTTCGTTGTTGAGATTTTGTTACTCCATTGGATGGTAGCCTTGTCATTATGGAAGGTAGTTCATTGTTGACATTTTGTTACTCCAATGGATGGTAGCCTTTTCATTATGGAAGGTAGTTCGTTGTTCAGATTTTGTTACTCAAATGGATGGTATCCTTGTCATTATGGAAGGTAGTTTATTGTTGAGATTTTATTACTCTAATGGATGGTAGCATTGTCATTATCGAAGGTAGTTTGTTGTTGAGATTTTGTTACACCAATGGATGCTAGGCTGGTCATTATGGAAGGTGGTTCGTTGTTGAGATTTTGTTAATCCAATGGATGGTATTCGTGTCATTATGGAAGGTAGTTCATTTTTGAGATTTTGTTACTCCAATGGATGGTACCCTTGTAATTATGGAAGGTTGATTGTTGTTGAGATTTTGTTACTCCAATGGACGATAGCCTTTTCATTATGGAAGATAGTTTGTTGTTGAGCTTTTGTTACTCAAATGGATGGTATCCTTTTTATTATGGAAGGTAGTTCGTTGTTTAGATTTTGTTACACCAATGGATGGTAGCCTTGTCATAATGGAAGGTAGTTTGTTGCTGAGATTTTGTTACTCTAATGGATGGTAGCCTTGTGATTATGGAAGGTAGTTTGTTGTTTAGATTTTGTTACTCCAATGGATGGTTGCCTTGTCATTATGGATGGTAGTTTTTTGATGAGATTTTGTTACTCCATTGGATGGTAGCATTGTCGTTACAGAAAGTAGTTCATTGTTGAGATTTTGTTACTCTAATGGATGGTAGCCTTGTCATTATGCAAGGTAGTTCATTGTTGACATTTTGTTACTCCAATTTATGGTAGCCTTGTCGTTATGGAAGGTAGTTCGTTGTTGAGATTTTATTACTCCAATGGATGGTAGACTTGTCATTATGGAAGGTAGTTCATTGTTGAGATTTTATTACTCTAATGGATGGTAGCCTTGTCATTATGCAAGGTAGTTCATTGTTGACATTTTGTTACTCCAATGAATGGTAGCATTGTCATTATGGAAGGTAGTTTTTTGTTGAGATTTTGTTACAGCAATGGATGGTAGACTTGTAATTATGGAAGGTAGTTTGTTGTTGAGATTTTGTTACTCCAATGGATGGTAGCCTTGTCATTATGGATGGTAGTTCGTTGTTGATATTTTGTTACTCCATTGGATGGTACCCTTGTCATTACCGAAAGTAGTTCGTTGTTGAAATTTTGTTACTCCAATGGATGGTAGCCTTGTCATTACAGAAGGTAGTTTGTTGTTGAGATTTCGTTAATGCAATGGATGGTATCCTTGTCATTATGGAAGGTAGTTCGCTGTTGAGATTTTATTACTCTAATGGATGGTAGCCTTGTCATTATGGAAGGTAGTTCGTTGTTGAGATTTTGTTACTCCAATGGATGGTAGACTTGTCATTATAGAAGGTAGTTTGTTGTTGAGATTTTGTTACTCCAATGGATGGTCGCCTTGTCATTATGGATGGTAGTTCGTTCTTGAGATTTTGTTACTCCATTGGATGGTAGCCTTGTCATTACTGAAAGTAGTTTGTTTTTGAGATTTTGTTACTCTAATGGATGGTAGCCTTGTCATTTTGGAAGGTAGTTCATTGTTGACATTTTGTTACTCCAATGGATGGTAGCCTTTTCATTATGGAAGGTAGTTCATTGTTGAGATTTTGTTACTCCAATGGATGGTAGCCTTGTCATTATGGAAGGTAGTTCATTGATGAGATTTTATTACTCCAATGGATGATAGCCTTGTCATTATGGAAGGTCGTTCGTTGTTGAGATTTTGTTAAACCAATGGATGGTAGGCTTGTCATTATGGAAGGTGGTTTGTTGTTGAGTTTTGTTAATCCAATGGATGGTATTCGTGTCATTATGGAAGGTAGTTCGTTGTTGATATTTTGTTACTCCATTGGATGGTAGCCTTGTCATTATGGAAGGTAGTTCATTGTTGACATTTTGTTACTCCAATGGATGGTAGCCTTTTCATTATGGAAGGTAGTTCGTTGTTCAGATTTTGTTACTCAAATGGATGGTATCCTTGTCATTATGGAAGGTAGTTTCTTGTTTAGATTTTATTACTCCAATGGATGGTAGCCTTGTCATTATGGATGGTAGTTCGTTTTTGAGATTTTGTTACTCCTATGGATGTTACCCTTGTAATTATGGAAGGTTGATTGTTGTTGAGATTTTGTTACTCCAATGGATGGTAGCCTTTTCATTATGGAAGATAGTTTGTTGTTGAGCTTTTGTTACTCAAATGGATGCTAGCCTTTTTATTATGGAAGGTAGTTCGTTGTTGAGATTTTGTTACACCAATGGATGGTTGCCTTGTCATAATGGAAGGTAGTTCGTTGCTGAGATTTTGTTACTCTAATGGATGGTAGCCTTGTGATTTTGGAAGGTAGTTTGTTGTTTAGATTTTGTTACTCCAATGGATGGTTGCCTTGTCATTATGGATGGTAGTTTTTTGATGAGAATTTGTTACTCCATTGGATGGTAGCATTGTCATTACAGAAAGTAGTTCGTTGTTTAGATTTTCTTACTCTAATGGATGGTAGCCTTGTCATTATGCAAGGTAGTTCATTGTTGACATTTTGTTACTCCAATTTATGGTACCCTTGTCATTTTGGAAGGTAGTTCGTTGTTGAGATTTTGTTACTCCAATGGATGGTAGACTTGTCATTATGGAAGGCAGATTGTTGTTGAGATTTTATTACTCTAATGGATGGTAGCCTTGTCATTATGCAAGGTAGTTCATTGTTGACATTTTGTTACTCCAATGAATGGTAGCATTGTCATTATGGAAGGTAGTTTTTTGTTGAGATTTTGTTACTCCAATGAATGGTAGACTTGTAATTATGGAAGGTAGTTTGTTGTTGAGATATTGTTACTCCAATGGATGGTAGCCTTGTAATTATGGATGGTAGTTCGTTGTTGATATTTTGTTACTCCATTGGATGGTACCCTTGTCATTACCGAAAGTAGTTCGTTGTTGAAATTTTGTTACTCCAATGGATGGTAGCCTTGTCATTACGGAAGGTAGTTCGTTGTTGAGATTTCGTTAATGCAATGGATGGTATCCTTGTCATTATGGAAGGTAGTTCGTTGTTGAGATTTTGTTACTCTAATGGATGGTATCCTTGTCATTATGGAAGGTAGTTCATTGTTGAGATTTATATTCTCCAATGGATTGTAGCATTGTCATTATGGAAGGTAGTTCGTCGTTGATATTTTGTTACTTCAATGGATGGTAACCTTTTCATTATGGAAGGTAGTTCGTTGTTGAGATTTTGTTACTCCAATGGATGGTAGACTTGTCATTACGGAAGGTAGTTCGTTGTTGAGATTTCGTTAATGCAATGGATGGTATCCTTGTCATTATGGAAGGTAGTTCGTTGTTGAGATTTTGTTACTCTAATGGATGGTATCCTTGTCATTATGGAAGGTAGTTCATTGTTGAGATTTATATTCTCCAATGGATTGTAGCATTGTCATTATGGAAGGTAGTTCGTCGTTGATATTTTGTTACTTCAATGGATGGTAACCTTTTCATTATGGAAGGTAGTTCGTTGTTGAGATTTTGTTACTCCAATGGATGGTAGACTTGTCATTATGGAAGGTAGTTCGTTGTTGAGATTTTGTTACTCTAATGGATGGTAGACTTTTCATAATGGAAGGAAGTTCATTGTTGAGATTTTGTTACTCCAATGGATGGTAGCCTTGTCATTATGTAAGGTAGTTTGTTGTTGAAGTTTTGTTACTCCAATGGATGGAAGCCTTGTCATTATGGAAGGTAGTTCGTTGTTGAGATTTTGTTACTCCAATGGATGGTAGCCTTGTCCTTATTGAAGGTAGTTCGTTGTTGAGATTTGGTTACTCCAATGGATGGTAGGCTTGTCATTATGGAAGTTAGTTCATTGATGACATTTTATTACTCCAATGGATGATAGCCTTGTCATTATCGAAGGTAGTTCGTTGTTGAGATTTTGTTACACCAATGGAATGTAGGCTTGTCATTATGGAAGGTGGTTCGTTGTTGAGATTTTGTTACTCCAATTGATGGTATTCGTGTCATTATGGAAGGTAGTTCGTTTATGAGATTTTGTTACTCCATTGGATGGTAGCCTTGTCATTATCGAAGATAGTTCATTGTTGACATTTTGTTACTCCAATGGATGGTAGCCTTTTCATTATGGAAGGTAGTTCGTTGTTGAGATTTCGTTACTCAAATGGATGGTATCCTTGCCAATACGGAAGGTAGTTCGTTGTTGAGATTTTGTTACTCTAATGGATGGTAGCCTTGTGATTATGGAAGGTAGTTCGTTGTTTAGATTTTGTTACTCCAATGGATGGTTGCCTTGTCATTATGGATGGTAGTTTTTTGATGAGATTTTGTTACTCCATTAGATGGTAGCATTGTCATTACAGAAAGTAGTTCGTTGTTGAGATTTTGTTACTCTAATGGATGGTAGCCTTGTCATTATGCAAGGTAGTTCATTGTTGACATTTTGTTACTCCAATTTATGGTAGCCTTGTCATTATGGAAGGTAGTTCGTTGTTGAGATTTTGTTACTCCAATGGATGGTAGACTTGTCATTATGGAAGGTAGTTCGTTGTTGAGATTTTATTACTATAATGGTTGATAGCCTTGTCAATATGCAAGGTAGTTCATTGTTGACATTTTGTTACTCCAATGAATGGTAGCCTTGTCATTATGGAAGGTAGTTTTTTGTTGAAATTTTGTTACTCCAATGGATGGTAGACTTGTCATTATGGAAGGTAGTTTGTTGTTGAGATTTTGTTACTCCAATGGATGGTAGACTTGTCATTATGGAAGGTAGTTTGTTGTTGAGATTTTGTTACTCCATTGGATGGTACCCTTGTCATTACCTAAAGTAGTTCGTTGTTCAAATTTTGTTACTCCAATGGATGGTAGCCTTGTCATTACGGAAGGTAGTTCGTTGTTGAGATTTCGTTAATGCAATGGATGGTATCCTTGTCATTATGGAAGGTAATTCATTGTTGAGATTTTGTTACTCTAATGGATGGTATCCTTGTCATTATGGAAGGTAGTTCATTGTTGAGATTTCGTTTCTCCAATGGATGGTAGCATTGTCATTATGGAAGGTAGTTCGTTGTTGATATTTTGTTACTTCAATGGATGGTAGACTTGTCATTATGGAAGGTAGTTCGTTGTTAAGATTTTGTTACTCTAATGGATGGTAGACTTGTTATTATGGAAGGAAGTTCATTGTTGAGATTTGTTTACTCCAATGGAGGGTAGCCTTGTCATTATGTAAGGTAGTTCATTGTTAAAGTTTTGTTACTCCAATGGATGGTAGCCTTGTCATTACGGAAGGTAGTTCGTAGTTGAGATTTCGTTAATGCAATGGATGGTATCCTTGTCATTATGGAAGGTAATTCATTGTTGAGATTTTGTTACTCTAATGGATGGTATCCTTGTCATTATGGAAGGTAGTTCATTGTTGAGATTTTGTTTCTCCAATGGATGGTAGCATTGTCATTATGGAAGGTAGTTCGTTGTTGATATTTTGTTACTTCAATGGATGGTAGACTTGTCATTATGGAAGGTAGTTCGTTGTTAAGATTTTGTTACTCTAATGGATGGTAGACTTGTTATTATGGAAGGAAGTTCATTGTTGAGATTTGTTTACTCCAATGGAGGGTAGCCTTGTCATTATGTAAGGTAGTTCGTCGTTAAAGTTTTGTTACTCCAACGGATGGTAGCCTTGTCATTATGGAAGGTAGTTCGTTGTTGAGATTTTGTTACTCTAATGGATGGTAGACTTTTCATAATGGAAGGAAGTTCATTGTTGAGATTTTGTTACTCCAATGGATGGTAGCCTTGTCATTATGTAAGGTAGTTTGTTGTTGAAGGTTTGTTACTCCAATGGATGGTAGCCTTGTCATTATGGAAGGTAGTTCGTTGTTGAGATTTTGTTACTCCAATGGATGGTAGCCTTGTCCTTATTGAAGGTAGTTCGTTGTTGAGATTTGGTTACTCCAATGGATGGTAGCCTTGTCATTATGGAAGTTAGTTCATTGATGACATTTTATTACTCCAACGGATGATAGCCTTGTCATTATCGAAGGTAGTTCGTTGTTGAGATTTTGTTACACCAATGGAATGTAGGCTTGTCATTATGGAAGGTGGTTCGTTGTTGAGATTTTGTTAATCCAATTGATGGTATTCGTGTCATTATGGAAGGTAGTTCGTTTATGAGATTTTGTTACTCCATTGGATGGTAGCCTTGTCATTATGGAAGGTAGTTCATTGTTGACATTTTGTTACTCCAATGGATGGTAGCCTTTTCATTATGGAAGGTAGTTCGTTGTTGAGATTTCGTTACTCAAATGGATGGTATCCTTGCCAATACGGAAGGTAGTTCGTTGTTGAGATTTTGTTACTCTAATGGATGGTAGCCTTGTGATTATGGAAGGTAGTTCGTTCTTTAGATTTTGTTACTCCAATGGATGGTTGCCTTGTCATTATGGATGGTAGTTTTTTGATGAGATTTTGTTACTCCATTGGATGGTAGCATTGTCATTACAGAAAGTAGTTCGTTGTTGAGATTTTGTTACTCTAATGGATGGTAGCCTTGTCATTATGCAAGGTAGTTCATTGTTGACATTTTGTTACTCCAATTTATGGTAGCCTTGTCATTTTGGAAGGTAGTTCGTTGTTGAGATTTTGTTACTCCAATGGATGGTAGACTTGTCATTATGGAAGGCAGATTGTTGTTGAGATTTTATTACTCTAATGGATGGTAGCCTTGTCATTATGCAAGGTAGTTCATTGTTGACATTTTGTTACTCCAATGAATGGTAGCATTGTCATTATGGAAGGTAGTTTTTTGTTGAGATTTTGTTACTCCAATGAATGGTAGACTTGTAATTATGGAAGGTAGTTTGTTGTTGAGATATTGTTACTCCAATGGATGGTAGCCTTGTAATTATGGATGGTAGTTCGTTGTTGATATTTTGTTACTCCATTGGATGGTACCCTTGTCATTACCGAAAGTAGTTCGTTGTTGAAATTTTGTTACTCCAATGGATGGTAGCCTTGTCATTACGGAAGGTAGTTCGTTGTTGAGATTTCGTTAATGCAATGGATGGTATCCTTGTCATTATGGAAGGTAGTTCGTTGTTGAGATTTTGTTACTCTAATGGATGGTATCCTTGTCATTATGGAAGGTAGTTCATTGTTGAGATTTATATTCTCCAATGGATTGTAGCATTGTCATTATGGAAGGTAGTTCGTCGTTGATATTTTGTTACTTCAATGGATGGTAACCTTTTCATTATGGAAGGTAGTTCGTTGTTGAGATTTTGTTACTCCAATGGATGGTAGACTTGTCATTATGGAAGGTAGTTCGTTGTTGAGATTTTGTTACTCTAATGGATGGTAGACTTTTCATAATGGAAGGAAGTTCATTGTTGAGATTTTGTTACTCCAATGGATGGTAGCCTTGTCATTATGTAAGGTAGTTTGTTGTTGAAGTTTTGTTACTCCAATGGATGGTAGCCTTGTCATTATGGAAGGTAGTTCGTTGTTGAGATTTTGTTACTCCAATGGATGGTAGCCTTGTCCTTATTGAAGGTAGTTCGTTGTTGAGATTTGGTTACTCCAATGGATGGTAGCCTTGTCATTATGGAAGTTAGTTCATTGATGACATTTTATTACTCCAATGGATGATAGCCTTGTCATTATCGAAGGTAGTTCGTTGTTGAGATTTTGTTACACCAATGGAATGTAGGCTTGTCATTATGGAAGGTGGTTCGTTGTTGAGATTTTGTTAATCCAATTGATGGTATTCGTGTCATTATGGAAGGTAGTTCGTTTATGAGATTTTGTTACTCCATTGGATGGTAGCCTTGTCATTATCGAAGGTAGTTCATTGTTGACATTTTGTTACTCCAATGGATGGTAGCCTTTTCATTATGGAAGGTAGTTCGTTGTTGAGATTTCGTTACTCGAATGGATGGTATCCTTGCCAATACGGAAGGTAGTTCGTTGTTGAGATTTTGTTACTCTAATGGATGGTAGCCTTGTGATTATGGAAGGTAGTTCGTTGTTTAGATTTTGTTACTCCAATGGATGGTTGCCTTGTCATTATGGATGGTAGTTTTTTGATGAGATTTTGTTACTCCATTGGATGGTAGCATTGTCATTACAGAAAGTAGTTCGTTGTTGAGATTTTGTTACTCTAATGAATGGTAGCCTTGTCATTATGCAAGGTAGTTCATTGTTGACATTTTGTTACTCCAATTTATGGTAGCCTTGTCATTATGGAAGGTAGTTCGTTGTTGAGATTTTGTTACTCCAATGGATGGTAGACTTGTCATTATGGAAGGTAGTTCGTTGTTGAGATTTTATTACTATAATGGTTGATAGCCTTGTCAATATGCAAGGTAGTTCATTGTTGACATTTTGTTACTCCAATGAATGGTAGCCTTGTCATTATGGAAGGTAGTTTTTTGTTGAAATTTTGTTACTCCAATGGATGGTAGACTTGTCATTATGGAAGGTAGTTTGTTGTTGAGATTTTGTTACTCCAATGGATGGTAGACTTGTCATTATGGAAGGTAGTTTGTTGTTGAGATTTTGTTACTCCATTGGATGGTACCCTTGTCATTACCGAAAGTAGTTCGTTGTTTAAATTTTGTTACTCCAATGGATGGTAGCCTTGTCATTACGGAAGGTAGTTCGTTGTTGAGATTTCGTTAATGCAATGGATGGTATCCTTGTCATTATGGAAGGTAATTCATTGTTGAGATTTTGTTACTCTAATGGATGGTATCCTTGTCATTATGGAAGGTAGTTCATTGTTGAGATTTCGTTTCTCCAATGGATGGTAGCATTGTCATTATGGAAGGTAGTTCGTTGTTGATATTTTGTTACTTCAATGGATGGTAGACTTGTCATTATGGAAGGTAGTTCGTTGTTAAGATTTTGTTACTCTAATGGATGGTAGACTTGTTATTATGGAAGGAAGTTCATTGTTGAGATTTGTTTACTCCAATGGAGGGTAGCCTTGTCATTATGTAAGGTAGTTCATTGTTAAAGTTTTGTTACTCCAATGGATGGTAGCCTTGTCATTACGGAAGGTAGTTCGTAGTTGAGATTTCGTTAATGCAATGGATGGTATCCTTGTCATTATGGAAGGTAATTCATTGTTGAGATTTTGTTACTCTAATGGATGGTATCCTTGTCATTATGGAAGGTAGTTCATTGTTGAGATTTTGTTTCTCCAATGGATGGTAGCATTGTCATTATGGAAGGTAGTTCGTTGTTGATATTTTGTTACTTCAATGGATGGTAGACTTGTCATTATGGAAGGTAGTTCGTTGTTAAGATTTTGTTACTCTAATGGATGGTAGACTTGTTATTATGGAAGGAAGTTCATTGTTGAGATTTGTTTACTCCAATGGAGGGTAGCCTTGTCATTATGTAAGGTAGTTCGTTGTTAAAGTTTTGTTACTCCAATGGATGGTAGCCTTGTCATTATGGAAGGTAGTTCGTTGTTGAGATTTTGTTACTCTAATGGATGGTAGACTTTTCATAATGGAAGGAAGTTCATTGTTGAGATTTTGTTACTCCAATGGATGGTAGCCTTGTCATTATGTAAGGTAGTTTGTTGTTGAAGGTTTGTTACTCCAATGGATGGTAGCCTTGTCATTATGGAAGGTAGTTCGTTGTTGAGATTTTGTTACTCCAATGGATGGTAGCCTTGTCCTTATTGAAGGTAGTTCGTTGTTGTGATTTGGTTACTCCAATGGATGGTAGCCTTGTCATTATGGAAGTTAGTTCATTGATGACATTTTATTACTCCAACGGATGATAGCCTTGTCATTATCGAAGGTAGTTCGTTGTTGAGATTTTGTTACACCAATGGAATAAAGGCTTGTCATTATGGAAGGTGGTTCGTTGTTGAGATTTTGTTAATCCAATTGATGGTATTCGTGTCATTATGGAAGGTAGTTCGTTTATGAGATTTTGTTACTCCATTGGATGGTAGCCTTGTCATTATGGAAGGTAGTTCATTGTTGACATTTTGTTACTCCAATGGATGGTAGCCTTTTCATTATGGAAGGTAGTTCGTTGTTGAGATTTCGTTACTCAAATGGATGGTATCCTTGCCAATACGGAAGGTAGTTCGTTGTTGAGATTTTGTTACTCTAATGGATGGTAGCCTTGTGATTATGGAAGGTAGTTCGTTCTTTAGATTTTGTTACTCCAATGGATGGTTGCCTTGTCATTATGGATGGTAGTTTTTTGATGAGATTTTGTTACTCCATTGGATGGTAGCATTGTCATTACAGAAAGTAGTTCGTTGTTGAGATTTTGTTACTCTAATGGATGGTAGCCTTGTCATTATGCAAGGTAGTTCATTGTTGACATTTTGTTACTCCAATTTATGGTAGCCTTGTCATTTTGGAAGGTAGTTCGTTGTTGAGATTTTGTTACTCCAATGGATGGTAGACTTGTCATTATGGAAGGCAGATTGTTGTTGAGATTTTATTACTCTAATGGATGGTAGCCTTGTCATTATGCAAGGTAGTTCATTGTTGACATTTTGTTACTCCAATGAATGGTAGCATTGTCATTATGGAAGGTAGTTTTTTGTTGAGATTTTGTTACTCCAATGAATGGTAGACTTGTAATTATGGAAGGTAGTTTGTTGTTGAGATATTGTTACTCCAATGGATGGTAGCCTTGTAATTATGGATGGTAGTTCGTTGTTGATATTTTGTTACTCCATTGGATGGTACCCTTGTCATTACCGAAAGTAGTTCGTTGTTGAAATTTTGTTACTCCAATGGATGGTAGCCTTGTCATTACGGAAGGTAGTTCGTTGTTGAGATTTCGTTAATGCAATGGATGGTATCCTTGTCATTATGGAAGGTAGTTCGTTGTTGAGATTTTGTTACTCTAATGGATGGTATCCTTGTCATTATGGAAGGTAGTTCATTGTTGAGATTTATATTCTCCAATGGATTGTAGCATTGTCATTATGGAAGGTAGTTCGTCGTTGATATTTTGTTACTTCAATGGATGGTAACCTTTTCATTATGGAAGGTAGTTCGTTGTTGAGATTTTGTTACTCCAATGGATGGTAGACTTGTCATTATGGAAGGTAGTTCGTTGTTGAGATTTTGTTACTCTAATGGATGGTAGACTTTTCATAATGGAAGGAAGTTCATTGTTGAGATTTTGTTACTCCAATGGATGGTAGCCTTGTCATTATGTAAGGTAGTTTGTTGTTGAAGTTTTGTTACTCCAATGGATGGTAGCCTTGTCATTATGGAAGGTAGTTCGTTGTTGAGATTTTGTTACTCCAATGGATGGTAGCCTTGTCCTTATTGAAGGTAGTTCGTTGTTGAGATTTGGTTACTCCAATGGATGGTAGCCTTGTCATTATGGAAGTTAGTTCATTGATGACATTTTATTACTCCAATGGATGATAGCCTTGTCATTATCGAAGGTAGTTCGTTGTTGAGATTTTGTTACACCAATGGAATGTAGGCTTGTCATTATGGAAGGTGGTTCGTTGTTGAGATTTTGTTAATCCAATTGATGGTATTCGTGTCATTATGGAAGGTAGTTCGTTTATGAGATTTTGTTACTCCATTGGATGGTAGCCTTGTCATTATCGAAGGTAGTTCATTGTTGACATTTTGTTACTCCAATGGATGGTAGCCTTTTCATTATGGAAGGTAGTTCGTTGTTGAGATTTCGTTACTCAAATGGATGGTATCCTTGCCAATACGGAAGGTAGTTCGTTGTTGAGATTTTGTTACTCTAATAGATGGTAGCCTTGTGATTATGGAAGGTAGTTCGTTGTTTAGATTTTGTTACTCCAATGGATGGTTGCCTTGTCATTATGGATGGTAGTTTTTTGATGAGATTTTGTTACTCCATTGGATGGTAGCATTGTCATTACAGAAAGTAGTTCGTTGTTGAGATTTTGTTACTCTAATGGATGGTAGCCTTGTCATTATGCAAGGTAGTTCATTGTTGACATTTTGTTACTCCAATTTATGGTAGCCTTGTCATTATGGAAGGTAGTTCGTTGTTGAGATTTTGTTACTCCAATGGATGGTAGACTTGTCATTATGGAAGGTAGTTCGTTGTTGAGATTTTATTACTATAATGGTTGATAGCCTTGTCAATATGCAAGGTAGTTCATTGTTGACATTTTGTTACTCCAATGAATGGTAGCCTTGTCATTATGGAAGGTAGTTTTTTGTTGAAATTTTGTTACTCCAATGGATGGTAGACTTGTCATTATGGAAGGTAGTTTGTTGTTGAGATTTTGTTACTCCAATGGATGGTAGACTTGTCATTATGGAAGGTAGTTTGTTGTTGAGATTTTGTTACTCCATTGGATGGTACCCTTGTCATTACCGAAAGTAGTTCGTTGTTTAAATTTTGTTACTCCAATGGATGGTAGCCTTGTCATTACGGAAGGTAGTTCGTTGTTGAGATTTCGTTAATGCAATGGATGGTATCCTTGTCATTATGGAAGGTAATTCATTGTTGAGATTTTGTTACTCTAATGGATGGTATCCTTGTCATTATGGAAGGTAGTTCATTGTTGAGATTTCGTTTCTCCAATGGATGGTAGCATTGTCATTATGGAAGGTAGTTCGTTGTTGATATTTTGTTACTTCAATGGATGGTAGACTTGTCATTATGGAAGGTAGTTCGTTGTTAAGATTTTGTTACTCTAATGGATGGTAGACTTGTTATTATGGAAGGAAGTTCATTGTTGAGATTTGTTTACTCCAATGGAGGGTAGCCTTGTCATTATGTAAGGTAGTTCATTGTTAAAGTTTTGTTACTCCAATGGATGGTAGCCTTGTCATTACGGAAGGTAGTTCGTAGTTGAGATTTCGTTAATGCAATGGATGGTATCCTTGTCATTATGGAAGGTAATTCATTGTTGAGATTTTGTTACTCTAATGGATGGTATCCTTGTCATTATGGAAGGTAGTTCATTGTTGAGATTTTGTTTCTCCAATGGATGGTAGCATTGTCATTATGGAAGGTAGTTCGTTGTTGATATTTTGTTACTTCAATGGATGGTAGACTTGTCATTATGGAAGGTAGTTCGTTGTTAAGATTTTGTTACTCTAATGGATGGTAGACTTGTTATTATGGAAGGAAGTTCATTGTTGAGATTTGTTTACTCCAATGGAGGGTAGCCTTGTCATTATGTAAGGTAGTTCGTTGTTAAAGTTTTGTTACTCCAATGGATGGTAGCCTTGTCATTATGGAAGGTAGTTCGTTGTCGAGATTTTGTTACTCTAATGGATGGTAGACTTTTCATAATGGAAGGAAGTTCATTGTTGAGATTTTGTTACTCCAATGGATGGTAGCCTTGTCATTATGTAAGGTAGTTTGTTGTTGAAGATTTGTTACTCCAATGGATGGTAGCCTTGTCATTATGGAAGGTAGTTCGTTGTTGAGATTTTGTTACTCCAATGGATGGTAGCCTTGTCCTTATTGAAGGTAGTTCGTTGTTGAGATTTGGTTACTCCAATGGATGGTAGCCTTGTCATTATGGAAGTTAGTTCATTGATGACATTTTATTACTCCAACGGATGATAGCCTTGTCATTATCGAAGGTAGTTCGTTGTTGAGATTTTGTTACACCAATGGAATAAAGGCTTGTCATTATGGAAGGTGGTTCGTTGTTGAGATTTTGTTAATCCAATTGATGGTATTCGTGTCATTATGGAAGGTAGTTCGTTTATGAGATTTTGTTACTCCATTGGATGGTAGCCTTGTCATTATGGAAGGTAGTTCATTGTTGACATTTTGTTACTCCAATGGATGGTAGCCTTTTCATTATGGAAGGTAGTTCGTTGTTGAGATTTCGTTACTCAAATGGATGGTATCCTTGCCAATACGGAAGGTAGTTCGTTGTTGAGATTTTGTTACTCTAATGGATGGTAGCCTTGTGATTATGGAAGGTAGTTCGTTGTTTAGATTTTGTTACTCCAATGGATGGTTGCCTTGTCATTATGGATGGTAGTTTTTTGATGAGATTTTGTTACTCCATTGGATGGTAGCATTGTCATTACAGAAAGTAGTTCGTTGTTGAGATTTTGTTACTCTAATGGATGGTAGCCTTGTCATTATGCAAGGTAGTTCATTGTTGACATTTTGTTACTCCAATTTATGGTAGCCTTGTCATTATGGAAGGTAGTTCGTTGTTGAGATTTTGTTACTCCAATGGATGGTAGACTTCTCATTATGGAAGGTAGTTCGTTTTTGAGACTTTATTACTATAATGGTTGATAGCCTTGTCAATATGCAAGGTAGTTCATTGTTGACATTTTGTTACTCCAATGAATGGTAGCCTTGTCATTATGGAAGGTAGTTTTTTGTTGAGATTTTGTTACTCCAATGGATGGTAGACTTGTCATTATGGAAGGTAGTTTGTTGTTGAGATTTCGTTACTCCAATGGATGGTAGACTTGTCATTATGGAAGGTAGTTTGTTGTTGAGATTTTGTTACTCCATTGGATGGTACCCTTGTCATTACCGAAAGTAGTTCGTTGTTGAGATTTCGTTAATGCAATGGATGGTATCCTTGTCATTATGGAAGGTAATTCATTGTTGAGATTTTGTTACTCTAATGGATGGTATCCTTGTCATTATGGAAGGTAGTTCATTGTTGAGATTTTGTTTCTCCAATGGATGGTAGCATTGTCATTATGGAAGGTAGTTCGTTGTTGATATTTTGTTACTTAAATGGATGGTAGACTTGTCATTATGGAAGGTAGTTCGTTGTTAAGATTTTGTTACTCTAATGGATGGTAGACTTGTTATTATGGAAGGAAGTTCATTGTTGAGATTTGTTTACTCCAATGGAGGGTAGCCTTGTCATTATGTAAGGTAGTTCGTTGTTAATGTTTTGTTACTCCAATGGATGGTAGCCTTGTCATTATGGAAGGTAGTTCGTTGTTGAGATTTTGTTACTCTAATGGATGTTAGACTTTTCATAATGGAAGGAAGTTCATTGTTGAGATTTTGTTACTCCAATGGATGGTAGCCTTGTCATTATGTAAGGTAGTTTGTTGTTGAAGTTTTGTTACTCCAATGGATGGTAGCCTTGTCATTATGGAAGGTAGTTCATTGTTGAGATTTTGTTACTCCAATGGATGGTAGCCTTGTCCTTATTGAAGGTAGTTCGTTGTTGAGATTTGGTTACTCCAATGGATGGTAGCCTTGTCATTATGGAAGTTAGTTCATTGATGACATTTTATTACTCCAATGGATGATAGCTTTGTCATTATCGAAGGTAGTTCGTTGTTGAGATTTTGTTACACCAATGGAATGTAGGCTTGTCATTATGGAAGGTGGTTCGTTGTTGAGATTTTGTTAATCCAATTGATGGTATTCGTGTCATTATGGAAGGTAGTTCGTTTATGAGATTTTGTTACTCCATTGGATGGTAGCCTTGTCATTATGGAAGGTAGTTCATTGTTGACATTTTGTTACTCCAATGGATAGTAGCCTTTTCATTATGGAAGGTAGTTCGTTGTTGAGATTTCGTTACTCAAATGGATGGTATCCTTGCCAATACGGAAGGTAGTTCGTTGTTGAGATTTTGTTACTCTAATGGATGGTAGCCTTGTGATCATGGAAGGTAGTTCGTTGTTTAGATTTTGTTACTCCAATGGATGGCTGCCTTGTCATTATGAATGGTAGTTTTTTGATGAGATTTTGTTACTCCATTGGATGGTAGCATTGTCATTACAGAAAGTAGTTCGTTGTTGAGATTTTGTTACTCTAATGGATGGTAGCCTTGTCATTATGCAAGGTAGTTCATTGTTGACATTTTGTTACTCCAATTTATGGTAGCCTTGTCATTATGGAAGGTAGTTCGTTGTTGATATTTTGTTACTCCAATGGATGGTAGACTTGTCATTATGGAAGGTAGTTCGTTGTTGAGATTTTATTACTATAATGGTTGATAGCCTTGTCAATATGCAAGGTAGTTCATTGTTGACATTTTGTTACTCCAATGAATGGTAGCCTTGTCATTATGGAAGGTAGTTTTTTGTTGAGATTTTGTTACTCCAATGGATGGTAGACTTGTCATTATGGAAGGTAGTTTGTTGTTGAGATTTCGTTACTCCAATGGATGGTAGACTTGTCATTATGGAAGGTAGTTTGTTGTTGAGATTTTGTTACTCCATTGGATGGTACCCTTGTCATTACCGAAAGAAGTTCGTTGTTTAAATTTTGTTATTCCAATGGATGGTAGCCTTGTCATTACGGAAGGTAGTTCGTTGTTGAGATTTTGTTACTCCATTGGATGGTAGCCTTGTCATTATGGAAGGTAGTTCGTTGTTGAGATTTTGTTACTCAAATGGATGGTATCCTTGCCATTACGGAAGGTAGTTCGTTGTTGAGATTTTTTCTCTCCAATGGATGGTAGCCTTGTCATTATGGAAGGTAGTTTTTTGTTGAGATTTTATTACTCCAATGGATGGTAGCCTTTCCATTATGGAAGAAAGTTCGTTGTTTAGATTTTGTTACACCAATGGATGGTAGCCTTGTAATTATGGAAGGTTGTTTTTTGTTGATATTTTTTTACTCCAATGGATGGTACCCTTTTCATTATGGAAGATAGTTTGTTGTTGAGCTTTTATTACTCAAATGGATGGTAGCCTTTTTATTATGGAAGGTAGTACGTTGTTGAGATTTTGTTACACCATTGGATGGAAGCCTTGTCATAATGGAAGGTAGTTTGTTGCTGAGATTTTGAAACTCCAATGGATGGTAGCCTTATGATTATGCAAGGTAGTTCGTTGTTTAGATTTTGTTACTTCAATGGATGGTAGCTTGTCATTATGGATGGTAGTTTTTTGATGAGATTTTGTTACTCCATTGGATGGTAGCATTGTCATTACAGAAAGTAGTTCGTTGTTGAGATTTTGTTACTCTAATGGATGGTAGCCTTGTGATTATGGAAGGTATTTCGTTGTTTAGATTTTATTACTCCAATGGATGGTTGCCTTGTCATTATGGATGATAGTTTTTTGATGAGATTTTGTTAATCCATTGGATGGTAGCATTGTCAATACAGAAAGTTGTTCGTTGTTGAGATTTTGTTAGTACAATGGATGGTAGCCTTGTCATTATGTAAGGTAGTTCGTTGTTGAAGTTTTGTTACTCCAATGGATGATAGCCTTGTCATTATGGAAGGTAGTTTGTTGTTGAGATTTTGTTACTCCAATGGATGGTAGACTTGTCATTACGGAAGGTAGTTCGTTGTTGAGATTTCGTTAATGCAATGGATGGTATCCTTGTCATTATGGAAGGTAATTCATTGTTGAGATTTTGTTACTCTAATGGATGGTATCCTTGTCATTATGGAAGGTAGTTCATTGTTGAGATTTTGTTTCTCCAATGGATGGTAGCATTGTCATTATGGAAGGTAGTTCGTTGTTTATATTTTGTTACTTCAATGGATGGTAGACTTGTCATTATGGAAGGTAGTTCGTTGTTAAGATTTTGTTACTCTAATGGATGGTAGACTTGTTATTATGGAAGGAAGTTCATTGTTGAGATTTGTTTACTCCAATGGAGGGTAGCCTTGTCATTATGTAAGGTAGTTCGTTGTTAAAGTTTTGTTACTCCAATGGATGGTAGCCTTGTCATTACGGAAGGTAGTTCGTAGTTGAGATTTCGTTAATGCAATGGATGGTATCCTTGTCATTATGGAAGGTAATTCATTGTTGAGATTTTGTTACTCTAATGGATGGTATCCTTGTCATTATGGAAGGTAGTTCATTGTTGAGATTTTGTTTCTCCAATGGATGGTAGCATTGTCATTATGGAAGGTAGTTCGTTGTTGATATTTTGTTACTTAAATGGATGGTAGACTTGTCATTATGGAAGGTAGTTCGTTGTTAAGATTTTGTTACTCTAATGGATGGTAGACTTGTTATTATGGAAGGAAGTTCATTGTTGAGATTTGTTTACTCCAATGGAGGGTAGCCTTGTCATTATGTAAGGTAGTTCGTTGTTAATGTTTTGTTACTCCAATGGATGGTAGCCTTGTCATTATGGAAGGTAGTTCGTTGTTGAGATTTTGTTACTCTAATGGATGTTAGACTTTTCATAATGGAAGGAAGTTCATTGTTGAGAATTTGTTACTCCAATGGATGGTAGCCTTGTCATTATGTAAGGTAGTTTGTTGTTGAAGTTTTGTTACTCCAATGGATGGTAGCCTTGTCATTATGGAAGGTAGTTCATTGTTGAGATTTTGTTACTCCAATGGATGGTAGCCTTGTCCTTATTGAAGGTAGTTCGTTGTTGAGATTTGGTTACTCCAATGGATGGTAGCCTTGTCATTATGGAAGTTAGTTCATTGATGACATTTTATTACTCCAATGGATGATAGCTTTGTCATTATCGAAGGTAGTTCGTTGTTGAGATTTTGTTACACCAATGGAATGTAGGCTTGTCATTATGGAAGGTGGTTCGTTGTTGAGATTTTGTTAATCCAATTGATGGTATTCGTGTCATTATGGAAGGTAGTTCGTTTATGAGATTTTGTTACTCCATTGGATGGTAGCCTTGTCATTATGGAAGGTAGTTCATTGTTAACATTTTGTTACTCCAATGGATGGTAGCCTTTTCATTATGGAAGGTAGTTCGTTGTTGAGATTTCGTTACTCAAATGGATGGTATCCTTGCCAATACGGAAGGTAGTTCGTTGTTGAGATTTTGTTACTCTAATGGATGGTAGCCTTGTGATTATGGAAGGTAGTTCGTTGTTTAGATTTTGTTACTCCAATGGATGGCTGCCTTGTCATTATGGATGGTAGTTTTTTGATGAGATTTTGTTACTCCATTGGATGGTAGCATTGTCATTACAGAAAGTAGTTCGTTGTTGAGATTTTGTTACTCTAATGGATGGTAGCCTTGTCATTATGCAAGGTAGTTCATTGTTGACATTTTGTTACTCCAATTTATGGTAGCCTTGTCATTATGGAAGGTAGTTCGTTGTTGAGATTTTGTTACTCCAATGGATGGTAGACTTGTCATTATGGAAGGTAGTTCGTTGTTGAGATTTTATTACTATAATGGTTGATAGCCTTGTCAATATGCAAGGTAGTTCATTGTTGACATTTTGTTACTCCAATGAATGGTAGCCTTGTCATTATGGAAGGTAGTTTTTTGTTGAGATTTTGTTACTCCAATGGATGGTAGACTTGTCATTATGGAAGGTAGTTTGTTGTTGAGATTTCGTTACTCCAATGGATGGTAGACTTGTCATTATGGAAGGTAGTTTGTTGTTGAGATTTTGTTACTCCATTGGATGGTACCCTTGTCATTACCGAAAGTAGTTCGTTGTTTAAATTTTGTTATTCCAATGGATGGTAGCCTTGTCATTACGGAAGGTAGTTCGTTGTTGAGATTTTGTTACTCCATTGGATGGTAGCCTTGTCATTATGGAAGGTAGTTCGTTGTTGAGATTTTGTTACTCAAATGGATGGTATCCTTGCCATTACGGAAGGTAGTTCGTTGTTGAGATTTTTTCTCTCCAATGGATGGTAGCCTTGTCATTATGGAAGGTAGTTTTTTGTTGAGATTTTATTACTCCAATGGATGGTAGCCTTTCCATTATGGAAGAAAGTTCGTTGTATAGATTTTGTTACACCAATGGATGGTAGCCTTGTAATTATGGAAGGTTGTTTTTTGTTGATATTTTTTTACTCCAATGGATGGTAGCCTTTTCATTATGGAAGATAGTTTGTTGTTGAGCTTTTATTACTCAAATGGATGGTAGCCTTTTTATTATGGAAGGTAGTACGTTGTTGAGATTTTGTTACACCAATGGATGGAAGCCTTGTCATAATGGAAGGTAGTTTGTTGCTGAGATTTTGAAACTCCAATGGATGGTAGCCTTATGATTATGCAAGGTAGTTCGTTGTTTAGATTTTGTTACTTCAATGGATGGTAGCTTGTCATTATGGATGGTAGTTTTTTGATGAGATTTTGTTACTCCATTGGATGGTAGCATTGTCATTACAGAAAGTAGTTCGTTGTTGAGATTTTGTTACTCTAATGGATGGTAGCCTTGTGATTATGGAAGGTATTTCGTTGTTTAGATTTTATTACTCCAATGGATGGTTGCCTTGTCATTATGGATGGTAGTTTTTTGATGAGATTTTGTTAATCCATTGGATGGTAGCATTGTCAATACAGAAAGTTGTTCGTTGTTGAGATTTTGTTAGTACAATGGATGGTAGCCTTGTCATTATGTAAGGTAGTTCGTTGTTGAAGTTTTGTTACTCCAATGGATGGTAGCCTTGTCATTATGGAAGGTAGTTTGTTGTTGAGATTTTGTTACTCCAATGGATGGTAGACTTGTCATTATGGAAGGTAGTTCCTTGTTGAGATTTTGTTACTCCAATGAAAGGTAGCCTTGTCATTATGGAAGGTAGTTCATTGTTGATATTTTGTTACTCTAATGGATGGTATCCTTGTCATTATGGAAGGTAGTTCATTGTTGAGATTTTGTTTCTCCAATGGATGGTAGCATTGTCATTATGGAAGGTAGTTCGTTGTTGATATTTTGTTACTTCAATGGATGGTAACCTTTTAATTATGGAAGGTACTTCATTGTTGAGATTTTGTTACTCCAATGGATGGTAGACTTGTCATTATGAAAGGTAGTTCGTTGTTGAGATTTTGTTAATCTAATGGATGGTAGACTTGTCATTATGGAAGGAAGTTCATTGGTGAGATTTTGTTACTCCAATGGATGGTAGCCTTGTCATTATGTAAGGTAGTTCGTTGTTGAAGTTTTGTTACTCCAATGGATGGTAGGCTTGTCATTATGGAAGGTAGTTCGTTGTTGAGATTTTGTTACTCCAATGGATGGTAGCCTTGTCCTTATTGAAGGTAGTTCATTGTTGAGATTTTGTTACTCCAATGGATGGTAGCCTTGTCATTATGGAAGGTAGTTCATTGATGTGATTTTATTACTCCAATGGATAATAGCCTTATCATTATGGAAGGTAGTTCGTTGTTGAGATTTTGTTACACCAATGTATGGTAGGCTTGTCATTATGGAAGGTGGTTCATTGTTGAGATTTTGTTACTCCATTGGATGGTAGCCTTGTCATTATGGAAGGTAGTTCATTGATGACAATTTTTTTACTCCAATGGATGGTAGCCTTTTCATTATGGAAGGAAGTTCGTTGCTGAGATTTTGTTACTCCAATGGATGGTAGCCTTGTGATTATGGAAGGTAGTTCATTGTTTAGATTGTGTTACTCCACTGGATGGTAGCCTTGTCATTATGGATGGTATTTTTTTGATGAGATTTTGTTACTCCATTGGATGGTAGCATTGCCATTACAGAAAATAGTTCCTTGTTGAGATTTTGTTACTCTAATGGATGGTAGCCTTGTCATTATGCAAGGTAGTTCATTGTTGACATTTTGTTACTAAAATTAATGGTAGCCTTGTCATTATGGAAGGTAGTTTGTTGTTGAGATTTTGTTACTCCAATGGATGGTAGACTTGTCATTATGGAAGGTAGTTCGTTGTTGAGATTTTGTTACCTCAATGAATGGTAGCCTTGTCATTATGGAAGGTAGTTTTTTGTTGAGATTTTGTTACTCCAATGGATGGTAGACTTGTCATTATGGAAGGTAGTTCGTTGTTGAGATTTTGTTACTCCAATGGATGGTAGCCTTGTCATTATGGATGGTAGTTCGTTGTTGAGATTTTGTTACTCCATTGGATGGTACCCTTGTCATTACGGAAAGTAGTTTGTTGTGGAAATTTTGTTACTGCAATGGATGGTATCCTTGTCATTATGGAAGGTTGTTCATTGTTCAAATTTTGTTACTTTAAAGGATGCTATCCTTGTCATTACGGAAGGTAGTTCATTGTTGAGAATTTGTTTCTCCAATGGATGGTAGCCTTGTCATTATGGAAAGTAGTTCGTTGTTGAGATTTTGTTACTCCATTGGATGGTAGCCTTGTCATTATGGAAGGTAGTTCATTGTTGACAGTTTTTTTACTCCAATGGATGGTAGCCTTGTCATAATTGAAGGTAGTTTGTTGCTGAGATTTTGTTACTCCAATGGATGGTAGCCTTGTGATTATGGAAGGAAGTTCATTGTTTAGATTGTGTTACTCCAATGGATGGTAGCCTTGTCATTATGGATGGTATTTTTTTGATGAGATTTTGTTACTCCATTGGATGGTAGCATTGCCATTACAGAAAGTAGTTCGTTGTTGAGATTTTGTTACTCTAATGGATGGTAGCCTTGTCATTATGCAAGGTAGTTCATTGTTGACATTTTGTTACTCAAATTAATGGTAGCCTTGTCATTATGGAAGGTAGTTTGTTGTTGAGATTTTGTTACTCCAATGGATGGTAGACTTGTCATTATGGAAGGTAGTTCGTTGTTGAGATTTTGTTACCTTAATGGATGGTAGCCTTGTCATTATGCAAGGTAGTTCATTGTTGACATTTTGTTACTCCAATGAATGGTAGCCTTGTCATTATGGAAGGTAGTTTTTTGTTGAGATTTTGTTACTCCAATGGATGGTAGACTTGTCATTATGGAAGGTAGTTCGTTGTTGAGATTTTGTTACTCCAATGGATGGTAGCCTTGTCATTATGGATGGTAGTTCGTTGTTGAGATTTTGTTACTCCATTGGATGGTACCCTTGTCATTACGGAAAGTAGTTTGTTGTGGAAATTTTGTTACTCCAATGGATGGTATCCTTGTCATTATGGAAGGTTGTTCATTGTTCAAATTTTGTTACATTAAAGGATGCTATCCTTGTCATTACGGAAGGTAGTTCATTGTTGAGATTTTGTTTCTCCAATGGATGGTAGCCTTGTCATTATGGAAGGTAGTTCGTTGTTGAGATTTTGTTACTCCATTGGATGGTAGCCTTGTCATTATGGAAGGTAGTTCATTGTTGACAGTTTTTTTACTCCAATGGATGGTAGCCTTTTCATTATTGAAGGAAGTTTGTTGTTGAGATTTTGTTACTCAAATGGATGGTATCCTTGCCATTACATAAGGTATTTCGTTGTTGAGATTTTGTTACACCAATGGATGGTAGCCTTGTCATAATTGAAGGTAGTTTGTTGCTGAGATTTTGTTACTCCAATGGATGGTAGCCTTGTGATTATGGAAGGTAGTTCATTGTTTAGATTGTGTTACTCCAATGGATGGTAGCCTTGTCATTATGGATGGTATTTTTTTGATGAGATTTTGTTACTCCATTGGATGGTAGCATTGCCATTACAGAAAGTAGTTCGTTGTTGAGATTTTGTTACTCTAATGGATGGTAGCCTTGTCATTATGCAAGGTAGTTCATTGTTGACATTTTGTTACTCAAATTAATGGTAGCCTTGTCATTATGGAAGGTAGTTTGTTGTTGAGATTTTGTTACTCCAATGGATGGTAGACTTGTCATTATGGAAGGTAGTTCGTTGTTGAGATTTTGTTACCTTAATGGATGGTAGCCTTGTCATTATGCAAGGTAGTTCATTGTTGACATTTTGTTACTCCAATGAATGGTAGCCTTGTCATTATGGAAGGTAGTTTTTTGTTGAGATTTTGTTACTCCAATGGATGGTAGACTTGTCATTATGGAAGGTAGTTCGTTGTTGAGATTTTGTTACTCCAATGGATGGTAGCCTTGTCATTATGGATGGTAGTTCGTTGTTGAGATTTTGTTACTCCATTGGATGGTACCCTTGTCATTACGGAAAGTAGTTTGTTGTGGAAATTTTGTTACTGCAATGGATGGTATCCTTGTCATTATGGAAGGTTGTTCATTGTTCAAATTTTGTTACTTTAAAGATGCTATCCTTGTCATTACGGAAGGCAGTTCATTGTTGAGATTTTGTTTCTCCAATGGATGGTAGCCTTGTCATTATGGAAGGTAGTTCGTTGTTGATATTTTTTTACTCCAAAGGATGGTAACATTTTAATTATGGAAGGTAGTTCGTTTTTGAGATTTTGTTACTCCATTGGATGGTAGCATTGCCATTACAGAAAGTAGTTCGTTGTTGAGATTTTGTTACTCTAATGGATGGTAGCCTTGTCATTATGCAAGGTAGTTCATTGTTGACATTTTGTTACTAAAATTAATGGTAGCCTTGTCATTATGGAAGGTAGTTTGTTGTTGAGATTTTGTTACTCCAATGGATGGTAGACTTGTCATTATGGAAGGTAGTTCGTTGTTGAGATTTTGTTACCTCAATGAATGGTAGCCTTGTCATTATGGAAGGTAGTTTTTTGTTGAGATTTTGTTACTCCAATGGATGGTAGACTTGTCATTATGGAAGGTAGTTCGTTGTTGAGATTTTGTTACTCCAATGGATGGTAGCCTTGTCATTATGGATGGTAGTTCGTTGTTGAGATTTTGTTACTCCATTGGATGGTACCCTTGTCATTACGGAAAGTAGTTTGTTGTGGAAATTTTGTTACTGCAATGGATGGTATCCTGGTCATTATGGAAGGTTGTTCATTGTTCAAATTTTGTTACTTTAAAGGATGCTATCCTTGTCATTACGGTAGGTAGTTCATTGTTGAGAATTTGTTTCTCCAATGGATGGTAGCCTTGTCATTATGGAAGGTAGTTCGTTGTTGAGATTTTGTTACTCCATTGGATGGTAGCCTTGTCATTATGGAAGGTAGTTCATTGTTGACAGTTTTTTTACTCCAATGGATGGTAGCCTTGTCATAATTGAAGGTAGTTTGTTGCTGAGATTTTGTTACTCCAATGGATGGTAGCCTTGTGATTATGGAAGGTAGTTCATTGTTTAGATTGTGTTACTCCAATGGATGGTAGCCTTGTCATTATGGATGGTATTTTTTTGATGAGATTTTGTTACTCCATTGGATGGTAGCATTGCCATTACAGAAAGTAGTTCGTTGTTGAGATTTCGTTACTCTAATGGATGGTAGCCTTGTCATTATGCAAGGTAGTTCATTGTTGACATTTTGTTACTCAAATTAATGTTAGCCTTGTCATTATGGAAGGTAGTTTGTTGTTGAGATTTTGTTACTCCAATGGATGGTAGACTTGTCATTATGGAAGGTAGTTCGTTGTTGAGATTTTGTTACCTTAATGGATGGTAGCCTTGTCATTATGCAAGGTAGTTCATTGTTGACATTTTGTTACTCCAATGAATGGTAGCCTTGTCATTATGGAAGGTAGTTTTTTGTTGAGATTTTGTTACTCCAATGGATGGTAGACTTGTCATTATGGAAGGTAGTTCGTTGTTGAGATTTTGTTACTCCAATGGATGGTAGCCTTGTCATTATGGATGGTAGTTCGTTGTTGAGATTTTGTTACTCCATTGGATGGTACCCTTGTCATTACGGAAAGTAGTTTGTTGTGGAAATTTTGTTACTCCAATGGATGGTATCCTTGTCATTATGGAAGGTTGTTCATTGTTCAAATTTTGTTACTTTAAAGGATGCTATCCTTGTCATTACGGAAGGTAGTTCATTGTTGAGATTTTGTTTCTCCAATGGATGGTAGCCTTGTCATTATGGAAGGTAGTTCGTTGTTGAGATTTTGTTACTCCATTGGATGGTAGCCTTGTCATTATGGAAGGTAGTTCATTGTTGACAGTTTTTTTACTCCAATGGATGGTAGCCTTTTCATTATTGAAGGAAGTTTGTTGTTGAGATTTTGTTACTCAAATGGATGGTATCCTTGCCATTACATAAGGTATTTCGTTGTTGAGATTTTGTTACACCAATGGATGGTAGCCTTGTCATAATTGAAGGTAGTTTGTTGCTGAGATTTTGTTACTCCAATGGATGGTAGCCTTGTGATTATGGAAGGTAGTTCATTGTTTAGATTGTGTTACTCCAATGGATGGTAGCCTTGTCATTATGGATGGTATTTTTTTGATGAGATTTTGTTACTCCATTGGATGGTAGCATTGCCATTACAGAAAGTACTTCGTTGTTGAGATTTTGTTACTCTAATGGATGGTAGCCTTGTCATTATGCAAGGTAGTTCATTGTTGACATTTTGTTACTCAAATTAATGGTAGCCTTGTCATTATGGAAGGTAGTTTGTTGTTGAGATTTTGTTACTCCAATGGATGGTAGACTTGTCATTATGGAAGGTAGTTCGTTGTTGAGATTTTGTTACCTTAACAGATGGTAGCCTTGTCATTATGCAAGGTAGTTCATTGTTGACATTTTGTTACTCCAATGAATGGTAGCCTTGTCATTATGGAAGGTAGTTTTTTGTTGAGATTTTGTTACTCCAATGGATGGTAGACTTGTCATTATGGAAGGTAGTTCGTTGTTGAGATTTTGTTACTCCAATGGATGGTAGCCTTGTCATTATGGATGGTAGTTCGTTGTTGAGATTTTGTTACTCCATTGGATGGTACCCTTGTCATTACGGAAAGTAGTTTGTTGTGGAAATTTTGATACTGCAATGGATGGTATCCTTGTCATTATGGAAGGTTGTTCATTGTTCAAATTTTGTTACTTTAAAGGATGCTATCCTTGTCATTACGGAAGGCAGTTCATTGTTGAGATTTTGTTTCTCCAATGGATGGTAGCCTTGTCATTATGGAAGGTAGTTCGTTGTTGATATTTTTTTACTCCAATGGATGGTAACATTTTAATTATGGAAGGTAGTTCGTTTTTGAGATTTTGTTACTCCAATGGATGGTAGACTTGTCATTATGAAAGGTAGTTATTTGTTGAGATTTTTTTACTCCAATGGATGGTAGACTTGTCATTATTGAAGGTAGTGCGTTGTTGAGATTTTGTTACTGCAATGGATGGTAGCCTTGTCATTATGGATGGTAGTTCGTTGGTGAGATTTTGTTACTCCATTGGATGGTAACCTTGTCATTACCGAAAGTAGTTTGTTGTTTAGATTTTGTTACTCTAATGGATGGTAGCCTTGTCATTATGGAAGGTAGTTTATTGTTGACATTTTGTTACTCTAATGGATGGTAGCCTTTTCATTATGGAAGGTAGTTTGTTGTTGAGATTTTGTTACTCCAATGGATGGTAGCCTTTTTATTATGGATGGTAGTTCGTTGTTGAGATTTTGTTACTCCATTGGATGGTAGCCTTGTCATTACCGAAAGTAGTTTGTTGTTTAGATTTTGTAACTCTAATGGATGGTAGACTTGTCATTATGGAAGGTAGTTTGTTGTTGAGATTTTGTTACTCCAATGGATGGTAGCCTTGTCATTATGGATGGTAGTTCGTTGTTGAGATTTTGTTACTCCATTGGATGGTAGCCTTGTCATTACCGAAATTAGTTTGTTATTGAGATTTTGTTACTCTAATGGATGGTAGCCTTGTCATTAGGGAAGGTAGTTCGTAGTTGTCATTTTGTTACTCCAATGGATGGTAGCCTTTTCATTATAGAAGGTAGTTCGTTGTTGAGATTTTGTTACTCCAATGGATGGTAGCCTTGTCATTATTGAAGGTAGTTCGTTGTTGAGATTTTGTTACTCCAATGGATGGTAGCCTTGTAATTATTGAAGGTAGTTCATTGATGAGATTTTAATACTCCAATGGATGATAGCCTTGTCATTATCGAAGGTAGTTCGTTGTTGAGATTTTGTTACACCAATGGATGGTAGGCTTGTCATTATGGAAGGTGGTTCGTTGTTGAGAGTTTGTTAATCCAATGGATGGTATTCGTGTCATTATGGAAGGTAGTTCGTTGTTGAGATTTTGTTACTCCATTGGATGGTAGCCTTGTCATTATGGAAGGTAGTTCATTATTGACATTTGGTTACTCCAGCGGATGGTAGCCTTTTCATTATGGAAGGTAGTTCGTTGTTGAGATTTTGTTTCTCAAATGGATGGTATCCTTGCCATTACGGCAGGTAGTTCGTTGTTGAGATTTTTGCTCTCCAATGGATGGTAGCCTTTTCATTATGGAAGGTAGTTTGTTGTTGAGATTTTGTTACTCCAATGGATGGTAGCCTTTTTATTATGGATGGTAGTTCGTTGTTGAGATTTTGTTACTCCATTGGATGGTAGCCTTGTCATTACCGAAAGTAGTTTGTTGTTTAGATTTTGTAACTCTAATGGTTGGTAGACTTGTCATTATGGAAGGTAGTTTGTTGTTGAGATTTTATTACTCTAATGGATGGTAGCCTTTCCATTATGGAAGATAGTTCATTGTTGAGATTTTGTTACTCCAATGGATGGTAGCCTTGTAATTATGGAAGGTTGTTTGTTGTTGCGATTTTGTTACTCCAATGGATGGTAGCCTTTTCATTATGGAAGATAGTTTGTTGTTAAGCTTTTGTTACTCAAATGGATGGTAGCCTTTTTATTATGGAAGGTAGTTCATTGTTGAGATTTTGTTACACCAATGGATGGTAGCCTTGTCATAATGGAAGGTAGTTTGTTGCTGAGATTTTGATACTCCAATGGATGGTAGCCTTGTGATTATGGAAGGTAGTTCGTTGTTTAGATTTTGTTACTCCAATGGATGGTAGCCTTGTCATTATGGATGGTAGTTTTTTGATGAGATTTTGTTACTCCATTGGATGGTAGCATTGTCATTACAGAAAGTAGTTCGTTGTTGAGATTTTGTTACTCTAATGGATGGTAGCCTTGCCATTATGCAAGGTAGTTCATTGTTGACATTTCGTTACTCCAATTTATGATAGCCTTGTCATTATGGAAGGTAATTCATTGTTGAGATTTTTTTACTCCAATGGATGGTAGACTTGTCATTATGGAAGGTAGTTCGTTGTTGACATTTTGTTACTCTGATGAATGGTAGCCTTGTCATTATGCAAGGTGGTCCATTGTTGACATTTTGTTACTCCAATGAATGGTAGCCTTGTCATTATGGAAGGTAGTTTTTTGTTGATATTTTGTTACTCCAATGGATGGTAGACTTGTCATTATGGAAGGTAGTTCGTTGTTGAGATTTTGTTACTCCAATGGATGGTTGCCTTGTCATTATGGATGGTAGTTCGTTGTTAAAATTTTGTTACTCCATTGGTTGGTAGCCTTGTCATTACCTAAAGTAGTTTGTTTTTTAGATTTTGTTACTCTAATGGATGGTAGCCTTGTCATTACAGAATGAAGTTCATTGTTGACATTTTGTTACTCCAATGGATGGTAGACTTTTCATTATGGAAGGTAGTTTGTTGTTAAGATTTTGTTACTCCAATGGATGGTAGCCTTGTCATTATGGATTGTAGTTCGTTGTTGAGATTTTGTTACTCCATTGTATGGTACCCTTGTCATTACCGAAAGTAGTTCATTGTTCCGATTTTCTTACTCCAATGGATTGTAGCCTTGTCATTACAGTAGGTAGTTCGTTGTTGAGATTTTGTTACTTCAATGGATGGTATCCTTGTCATTATGGAAGGTAGTTCATTGTTAAGATTTTGTTACTGTAATGGATGGTATCCTTGTTATTATGGAAGGTAGTTCATTGTTGAGATTTTATTTCTCCAATGGATGGTAGCCTTGTCATTATGGAAGGTAGTTTGTTTTTCAGATTTTGTTACTCTAATGGATGGTAACCTTGTCATTACGGAAGGTAGTTCATTGTTGAGATTTTGTTTCTCCAATGGATGGTAGCCTTGTTATTATGGGAGGTAGTTCGTTGGTTATATTTTGTTACTCCAATGGATGGTAACCTTTTCATTATGGAAGGTAGTTTGTTGTTGAGATTTTGTTACTCCGATGGATGGTAGACTTCTCATTATGAAAGGTAGTTATTTGTTGAGATTTTTTTACTCCAATGGATGGTAGACTTGTCATTGTTAAAGGTAGTGTGTTGTTGAGATTTTGTTACTCCAATGGATGGTAGCCTTGTCATTATGGATGGTAGTTCGTTGGTGAGATTTTGTTACTCCATTGGATGGTAGCCTTATCATTACCGAAAGTAGTTTGTTGTTTAGATTTTGCTACTCTAATGGATGGTAGCCTTGTCATTATGGAAGGTAGTTCATTATTGACATTTTGTTACTCCAATGGATGGTAGCCTTTTCATTATGGAAGGTAGTTTATTATTGAGATTTTGTAACTCCAATGGATGGTAGCCTTGTCATTATGGATGGTAGTTCGTTGTTGAGATATTTTTACTCCATTGGATGGTAGCCTTGTCATTACCGAAAGTAGTTTGTTGTTTAGATTTTGTTACTCTAATGGATGGTAGACTTGTCATTATGGAAGGTAGTTTGTTGTTGAGATTTTGTTACTCCAATTGTTGGTAGCCTTGTCATTATGGATGGTAGTTCGTTGTTGAGATTTTGTTACTCCATTGGATGGTATCCTTCTCATTACCGAAAGTAGTTTGCTGTTGAGATTTTGTTAATCTAATGGATGGTAACCTTGTCATTATGGAAGGTAGTTCGTTGTTGACATTTTGTTACTCCAATGGATGGTAGCCTTTTCATTATGGAAGGTAGTTCGTTGTTGAGATTTGGTTACTCCAATGGATGGTAGCCTTGTCATTATTGAAGGTAGTTCGCTGTTGAGATTTTGTTACTCCAATGGATGGTAGCCTTGAAATTATTGAAGGTAGTTCATTGATGAGATTTTATTACTCCAATGGATGATAGCCTTATCATTATCGAAGGTAGTTCGTAGTTGATATTTTGTTACACCAATGGATGGTAGGCTTGTCATTATGGAAGGTGGTTCGTTGTTGAGATTTTGTTAATCCAATGGATGGTATTCGTGTCATTATGGAAGGTAGTTCGTTGTTGAGATTTTGTTACTCTATTGGATGGTAGCCTTGTCATTATAGAAGGTAGTTCATTGTTGACATTTTGTTACTCCAATGGATGGTAGCCTTTTCATTATGGAAGGTAGTTCATTGTTGAGATTTTGTTACTCAAATGGATGGTATCCTTGCTATTACGGAAGGTAGTTTGTTGTTGAGATTTTTGCTCTACAATGGATGGTAGCCTTTTCATTATGGAAGGTAGTTTGTTGTTCAGATTTTGTTACTCCAGTGGATGGTAGCCTTTTTATTATGGATGGTAGTTCGTTGTTGAGATTTTGTTACTCCATTGGATGGTAGACTTGTCATTATGGAAGGTAGTTTGTGGTTGAGATTTTATTACTCCAATGGATGGTAGCCTTTCCATTATGGAAGATAGTTCATTGTTGAGATTTTGTAACTCCAATGGATGGTAGCCTTGTAATTATGGAAGGTTGTTTGTTGTTGCGATTTTGTTACTCCAATGGATGGTAGCCTTTTCATTATGGAAGATAGTTTGTTGTTAAGCTTTTGTTACTCAAATGGATGGTAGCCTTTTTATTATGGAAGGTAGTTCATTGTTGAGATTTTGTTACACCAATGGATGGTAGCCTTGTCATAATGGAAGGTAGTTTGTTGCCGAGATTTTGATACTCCAATGGATGGTAGCCTTGTGATTATGGAAGGTAGTTCGTTGTTTAGATTTTGTTACTCCAATGGATGGTAACCTTGTCATTATGGATGGTAGTTTTTTGATGAGATTTTGTTACTCCATTGGATGGTAGCATTGTCGTTACAGAAAGTAGTTCGTTGTTGAGATTTTGTTACTCTAATGGATGGTAGCCTTGCCATTATGCAAGGTAGTTCATTGTTGACATTTTGTTACTCCAATTTATGATAGCCTTGTCATTATGGAAGGTAATTCGTTGTTGAGATTTTTTTACTCCAATGGATGTTAGACTTGTCATTATGGAAAGTAGTTCATTGTTGAGATTTTGTTACTCTGATGAATGGTAGCCTTGTCATTATGCAAGGTGGTTCATTGTTGACATTTTGTTACTCCAATGAATGGTAGCCTTGTCATTATGGAAGGTAGTTTTTTGTTGATATTTTGTTACTCCAATGGATGGTAGACTTGTCATTATGGAAGGTAGTTCGTTGTTGAGATTTTTTTACTCCAATGGATGGTTGCCTTGTCATTATGGATGGTAGTTCGTTGTTAAAATTTTGTTACTCCATTGGATGGTAGCCTTGTCATTACCTAAAGTAGTTTGTTTTTTAGATTTTGTTACTCTAATGGATGGTAGCCTTGTCATTACGGAATGAAGTTCATTGTTTACATTTTGTTACTCCAATGGATGGTAGACTTTTCATTATGGAAGGTAGTTTGTTGTTAAGATTTTTTTACTCCAATGGATGGTAGCCTTGTCATTATGGATGGTAGTTCATTGTTGAGATTTTGTTACTCCAATGGATGGTTGCCTTGTCATTATGGATGGTAGTTCGTTGTTAAAATTTTGTTACTCCATTGGATGGTAGCCTTGTCATTACCTAAAGTAGTTTGTTTTTTAGATTTTGTTACTCTAATGGATGGTAGCCTTGTCATTACAGAATGAAGTTCATTGTTGACATTTTGTTACTCCAATGGATGGTAGACTTTTCATTATGGAAGGTAGTTTGTTGTTAAGATTTTGTTACTCCAATGGATGGTAGCCTTGTCATTATGGATGGTAGTTCGTTGTTGAGATTTTGTTACTCCATTGTATGGTACCCTTGTCATTACCGAAAGTAGTTCATTGTTCCGATTTTCTTACTCCAATGGATTGTAGCCTTGTCATTATAGTAGGTAGTTCGTTGTTGAGATTTTGTTACTTCAATGGATGGTATCCTTGTCATTATGGAAGGTAGCTCGTTGTTAAGATTTTGTTACTCTAATGGATGGTATCCTTGTTATTATGGAAGGTAGTTCATTGTTGAGATTTTATTTCTCCAATGGATGGTAGCCTTGTCATTATGGAAGGTAGTTTGTTTTTGATATTTTGTTACTCCAATGGATGGTAACCTTTTCATTATGGAAGGTAGTTTTTTGTTGATATTTTGTTACTCCAATGGATGGTAGACTTGTCATTATGGAAGGTAGTTTGTTGTTAAGATTTTGTTACTCCAATGGTTGGTAGCCTTGTCATTATGGATGGTAGTTCATTGTTGAGATTTTGTTACTCCATTGGATGGTATCCTTCTCATTACCGAAAGTAGTTTGATGTTGGGATTTTGTTACTCTAATGGATGGTAGCCTTGTCATTATGGAAGGTAGTTCGTTGTTGACATTTTGTTACTCCAATGGGTGGTAGCCTTTTCATTATGGAAGGTAGTTTGTTGTTGAGATTTGGTTACTCCAATGGATGGTAGCCTTGTCATTATTGAAGGTAGTTCGCTGTTGAGATTTTGTTACTCCAATGGATGGTAGCCTTGTAATTATTGAAGGTAGTTCATTGATGAGATTTTATTACTCCAATGGATAATAGCCTTGTCATTATCGAAGGTAGTTCGTAGTTGATATTTTGTTACACCAATGGATGGTAGGCTTGTCATTATGGAAGGTGGTTCGTTGTTGAGATTTTGTTAATCCAATGGATGGTATTCGTGTCATTATGGAAGGTAGTTCGTTGTTGAGATTTTGTTACTCCATTGGATGGTAGCCTTGTCATTATAGAAGGTAGTTCATTGTTGACATTATGTTACTCCAATGGATGGTAGCCTTTTCATTATGGAAGGTAGTTCATTGTTGAGATTTTGGTACTCAAATGGATGGTATCCTTGCCATTACAGAATGTAGTTTGTTGTTGAGATTTTTGCTCTCCAATGGATGGTAGCCTTTTCATTATTTAAGGTAGTTTGTTGTTGAGATTTTGTTACTCCAGTGGATGGTAGCCTTTTTATTATGGATGGTAGTTCGTTGTTGAGATTTTGTTACTCCATTGGATGGTAGCCTTGTCATTACCGAAAGTAGTTTGTTGTTGAGATTTTGTTACTCCATTGGATGGTAGACTTGTCATTATGGAAGGTAGTTTGTGGTTGAGATTTTATTACTCCAATGGATGGTAGCCTTTCCATTATGGAAGATAGTTCATTGTTGAGATTTTGTAACTCCAATGGATGGTAGCCTTGTAATTATGGAAGGTTGTTTGTTGTTGCGATTTTGTTACTCCAATGGATGGTAGCCTTTTCATTATGGAAGATAGTTTGTTGTTAAGCTTTTGTTACTCAAATGGATGGTAGCCTTTTTATTATGGAAGGTAGTTCATTGTTGAGATTTTGTTACACCAATGGATGGTAGCCTTGTCATAATGGAAGGTAGTTTGTTGCCGAGATTTTGATACTCCAATGGATGGTAGCCTTGTGATTATGGAAGGTAGTTCGTTGTTTAGATTTTGTTACTCCAATGGATGGTAGCCTTGTCATTATGGATGGTAGTTTTTTGATGAGATTTTGTTACTCCATTGGATGGTAGCATTGTCGTTACAGAAAGTAGTTCGTTGTTGAGATTTTGTTACTCTAATGGATGGTAGCCTTGCCATTATGCAAGGTAGTTCATTGTTGACATTTTGTTACTCCAATTTATGATAGCCTTGTCATTATGGAAGGTAATTCGTTGTTGAGATTTTTTTACTCCAATGGATGTTAGACTTGTCATTATGGAAAGTAGTTCATTGTTGAGATTTTGTTACTCTGATGAATGGTAGCCTTGTCATTATGCAAGGTGGTTCATTGTTGACATTTTGTTACTCCAATGAATGGTAGCCTTGTCATTATGGAAGGTAGTTTTTTGTTGATATTTTGTTACTCCAATGGATGGTAGACTTGTCATTATGGAAGGTAGTTCGTTGTTGAGATTTTGTTACTCCAATGGATGGTTGCCTTGTCATTATGGATGGTAGTTCGTTGTTAAAATTTTGTTACTCCATTGGATGGTAGCCTTGTCATTACCTAAAGTAGTTTGTTTTTTAGATTTTGTTACTCTAATGGATGGTAGCCTTGTCATTACGGAATGAAGTTCATTGTTTACATTTTGTTACTCCAATGGATGGTAGACTTTTCATTATGGAAGGTAGTTTGTTGTTAAGATTTTTTTACTCCAATGGATGGTAGCCTTGTCATTATGGATGGTAGTTCATTGTTGAGATTTTGTTACTCCAATGGATGGTTGCCTTGTCATTATGGATGGTAGTTCGTTGTTAAAATTTTGTTACTCCATTGGATGGTAGCCTTGTCATTACCTAAAGTAGTTTGTTTTTTAGATTTTGTTACTCTAATGGATGGTAGCCTTGTCATTACGGAATGAAGTTCATTGTTGACATTTTGTTACTCCAATGGATGGTAGACTTTTCATTATGGAAGGTAGTTTGTTGTTAAGATTTTGTTACTCCAATGGATGGTAGCCTTGTCATTATGGATGGTAGTTCGTTGTTGAGATTTTGTTACTCCATTGTATGGTACCCTTGTCATTACCGAAAGTAGTTCATTGTTCCGATTTTCTTACTCCAATGGATTGTAGCCTTGTCATTATAGTAGGTAGTTCGTTGTTGAGATTTTGTTACTTCAATGGATGGTATCCTTGTCATTATGGAAGGTAGCTCGTTGTTAAGATTTTGTTACTCTAATGGATGGTATCCTTGTTATTATGGAAGGTAGTTCATTGTTGAGATTTTATTTCTCCAATGGATGGTAGCCTTGTCATTATGGAAGGTAGTTTGTTGTTGATATTTTGTTACTCCAATGGATGGTAACCTTTTCATTATGGAAGGTAGTTTTTTGTTGATATTTTGTTACTCCAATGGATGGTAGACTTGTCATTATGGAAGGTAGTTTGTTGTTAAGTTTTTGTTACTCCAATGATTGGTAGCCTTGTCATTATGGATGGTAGTTCATTGTTGAGATTTTGTTACTCCATTGGATGGTATCCTTCTCATTACCGAAAGTAGTTTGCTGTTGGGATTTTGTTACTCTAATGGATGGTAGCCTTGTCATTATGGAAGGTAGTTCGTTGTTGACATTTTGTTACTCCAATGGGTGGTAGCCTTTTCATTATGGAAGGTAGTTTGTTGTTGAGATTTGGTTACTCCAATGGATGGTAGCCTTGTCATTATTGAAGGTAGTTCGCTGTTGAGATTTTGTTACTCCAATGGATGGTAGCCTTGTAATTATTGAAGGTAGTTCATTGATGAGATTTTATTACTCCAATGGATAATAGCCTTGTCATTATCGAAGGTAGTTCGTAGTTGATATTTTGTTACACCAATGGATGGTAGGCTTGTCATTATGGAAGGTGGTTCGTTGTTGAGATTTTGTTAATCCAATGGATGGTATTCGTGTCATTATGGAAGGTAGTTTGTTGTTGACATTTTGTTACTCCATTGGATGGTAGCCTTGTCATTATAGAAGGTAGTTCATTGTTGACATTATGTTACTCCAATGGATGGTAGCCTTTTCATTATGGAAGGTAGTTCATTGTTGAGATTTTGTTACTCAAATGGATGGTATCCTTGCCATTACAGAAGGTAGTTTGTTGTTGAGATTTTTGCTCTCCAATGGATGGTAGCCTTTTCATTATTTAAGGTAGTTTGTTGTTGAGATTTTGTTACTCCAGTGGATGGTAGCCTTTTTATTATGGATGGTAGTTCGTTGTTGAGATTTTGTTACTCCATTGGATGGTAGCCTTGTCATTACCGAAAGTAGTTTGTTGTTTAGATTTTGTAACTCTAATGGATGGTAGACTTGTCATTATGGAAGGTAGTTTGTTGTCGAGATTTTATTACTCCAATGGATGGTAGCCTTTCCATTATGGAAGATAGTTCATTGTTGAGATTTTGTTACTCCAATGGATGGTAGCCTTGTAATTATGGAAGGTTGTTTGTTGTTGCGATTTTGTTACTCCAATGGATGGTAGCCTTTTCATTATGAAAGATAGTTTGTTGTTAAGCTTTTGTTACTCAAATGGATGGTAGCCTTTTTGTTATGGAAGGTAGTTCATTGTTGAGATTTTGTTACACCAATGGATGGTAGCCTTGTCATAATGGAAGGTAGTTTGTTGCTGAGATTTTGATACTCCAATGGATGGTAGCCTTGTGATTATGGAAGGTAGTTCGTTGTTTAGATTTTTTTACTCCAATGCATGGTAGCCTTGTCATTATGGATGGTAGTTTTTTGATGAGATTTTGTTACTCCATTGGATGGTAGCATTGTCATTACAAAAAGTAGTTCGTTGTTGAGATTTTGTTACTCTAATGGATGGTAGCCTTGCCATTATGCAAGGTAGTTCATTGTTGACATTTTGTTACTCCAATTTATGATAGCCTTGTAATTATGGAAGGTAATTCGTTGTTGAGATTTTTTTACTCCAATGGATGGTAGACTTGTCATTATGGAAGGTAGTTCGTTCTTGAGATTTTGTTACTCTGATGAATGGTAGCCTTGTCATTATGCAAGGTGGTTCATTGTTGACATTTTGTTACTCCAATGAATGGTAGCCTTGTCATTATGGAAGGTAGTTTTTTTTTGATATTTTGTTACTCCAATGGATGGTAGACTTGTCATTATGGAATGTAGTTCGTTGTTGAGATTTTGTTACTCCAATGGATGGATGCCTTGTCATTATGGATGGTAGTTCGTTGTTAAAATTTTGTTACTCCATTGGATGGTAGCCTTGTCATTACCTAAAGTAGTTTGTTTTTTAGATTTTGTTACTCTAATGGATGGTAGCCTTGTCATTACGGAATGAAGTTCATTGTTGACATTTTGTTACTCCAATGGATGGTAGACTTTTCATTATGGAAGGTAGTTTGTTGTTAAGATTTTGTTACTCCAATGGATGGTAGCCTTGTCATTATGGATGGTAGTTCGTTGTTGAGATTTTGTTACTCCATTGTATGGTACCCTTGTCATTACCGAAAGTAGTTCATTGTTCCGATTTTCTTACTCCAATGGATTGTAGCCTTGTCATTATAGTAGGTAGTTCGTTGTTGAGATTTTGTTACTTCAATGGATGGTATCCTTGTCATTATGGAAGGTAGCTCGTTGTTAAGATTTTGTTACTCTAATGGATGGTATCCTTGTTATTATGGAAGGTAGTTCATTGTTGAGATTTTATTTCTCCAATGGATGGTAGCCTTGTCATTATGGAAGGTAGTTTGTTGTTGATATTTTCTTACTCCAATGGATGGTAACCTTTTCATTATGGAAGGTAGTTTTTTGTTGATATTTTGTTACTCCAATGGATGGTAGACTTGTCATTATGGAAGGTAGTTTGTTGTTAAGATTTTGTTACTCCAATGATTGGTAGCCTTGTCATTATGGATGGTAGTTCATTGTTGAGATTTTGTTACTCCATTGGATGGTATCCTTCTCATTACCGAAAGTAGTTTGCTGTTGGGATTTTGTTACTCTAATGGATGGTAGCCTTGTCATTATGGAAGGTAGTTCGTTGTTGACATTTTGTTACTCCAATGGGTGGTAGCCTTTTCATTATGGAAGGTAGTTTGTTGTTGAGATTTGGTTACTCCAATGGATGGTAGCCTTGTCATTATTGAAGGTAGTTCGCTGTTGAGATTTTGTTACTCCAATGGATGGTAGCCTTGTAATTATTGAAGGTAGTTCATTGATGAGATTTTATTACTCCAATGGATAATAGCCTTGTCATTATCGAAGGTAGTTCGTACTTGATATTTTGTTACACCAATGGATGGTAGGCTTGTCATTATGGAAGGTGGTTCGTTGTTGAGATTTTGTTAATCCAATGGATGGTATTCGTGTCATTATGGAAGGTAGTTTGTTGTTGACATTTTGTTACTCCATTGGATGGTAGCCTTGTCATTATAGAAGGTAGTTCATTGTTGACATTATGTTACTCCAATGGATGGTAGCCTTTTCATTATGGAAGGTAGTTCATTGTTGAGATTTTGTTACTCAAATGGATGGTATCCTTGCCATTACAGAAGGTAGTTTGTTGTTGAGATTTTTGCTCTCCAATGGATGGTAGCCTTTTCATTATTTAAGGTAGTTTGTTGTTGAGATTTTGTTACTCCAGTGGATGGTAGCCTTTTTATTATGGATGGTAGTTCGTTGTTGAGATTTTGTTACTCCATTGGATGGTAGCCTTGTCATTACCGAAAGTAGTTTGTTGTTTAGATTTTGTAACTCTAATGGATGGTAGACTTGTCATTATGGAAGGTAGTTTGTTGTCGAGATTTTATTACTCCAATGGATGGTAGCCTTTCCATTATGGAAGATAGTTCATTGTTGAGATTTTGTTACTCCAATGGATGGTAGCCTTGTAATTATGGAAGGTTGTTTGTTGTTGCGATTTTGTTACTCCAATGGATGGTAGCCTTTTCATTATGAAAGATAGTTTGTTGTTAAGCTTTTGTTACTCAAATGGATGGTAGCCTTTTTGTTATGGAAGGTAGTTCATTGTTGAGATTTTGTTACACCAATGGATGGTAGCCTTGTCATAATGGAAGGTAGTTTGTTGCTAAGATTTTGATACTCCAATGGATGGTAGCCTTGTGATTATGGAAGGTAGTTCGTTGTTTAGATTTTTTTACTCCAATGCATGGTAGCCTTGTCATTATGGATGGTAGTTTTTTGATGAGATTTTGTTACTCCATTGGATGGTAGCATTGTCATTACAAAAAGTAGTTCGTTGTTGAGATTTTGTTACTCTAATGGATGGTAGCCTTGCCATTATGCAAGGTAGTTCATTGTTGACATTTTGTTACTCCAATTTATGATAGCCTTGTAATTATGGAAGGTAATTCGTTGTTGAGATTTTTTTACTCCAATGGATGGTAGACTTGTCATTATGGAAGGTAGTTCGTTCTTGAGATTTTGTTACTCTGATGAATGGTAGCCTTGTCATTATGCAAGGTGGTTCATTGTTGACATTTTGTTACTCCAATGAATGGTAGCCTTGTCATTATGGAAGGTAGTTTTTTTTTGATATTTTGTTACTCCAATGGATGGTAGACTTGTCATTATGGAATGTAGTTCGTTGTTGAGATTTTGTTACTCCAATGGATGGATGCCTTGTCATTATGGATGGTAGTTCGTTGTTAAAATTTTGTTACTCCATTGGATGGTAGCCTTGTCATTACCTAAAGTAGTTTGTTTTTTAGATTTTGTTACTCTAATGGATGGTAGCCTTGTCATTACGGAATGAAGTTCATTGTTGACATTTTGTTACTCCAATGGATGGTAGACTTTTCATTATGGAAGGTAGTTTGTTGTTAAGATTTTGTTACTCCAATGGATGGTAGCCTTGTCATTATGGATGGTAGTTCGTTGTTGAGATTTTGTTACTCCATTGTATGGTACCCTTGTCATTACCGAATGTAGTTCATTGTTCCGATTTTCTTACTCCAATGGATTGTAGCCTTGTCATTATAGTAGGTAGTTCGTTGTTGAGATTTTGTTACTTCAATGGATGGTATCCTTGTCATTATGGAAGGTAGCTCGTTGTTAAGATTTTGTTACTCTAATGGATGGTATCCTTGTTATTATGGAAGGTAGTTCATTGTTGAGATTTTATTTCTCCAATGGATGGTAGCCTTGTCATTATGGAAGGTAGTTTGTTGTTGATATTTTGTTACTCCAATGGATGGTAACCTTTTCATTATGGAAGGTAGTTTTTTGTTGATATTTTGTTACTCCAATGGATGGTAGACTTGTCATTATGGAAGGTAGTTTGTTGTTAAGTTTTTGTTACTCCAATGATTGGTAGCCTTGTCATTATGGATGGTAGTTCATTGTTGAGATTTTGTTACTCCATTGGATGGTATCCTTCTCATTACCGAAAGTAGTTTGCTGTTGGGATTTTGTTACTCTAATGGATGGTAGCCTTGTCATTATGGAAGGTAGTTCGTTGTTGACATTTTGTTACTCCAATGGGTGGTAGCCTTTTCATTATGGAAGGTAGTTTGTTGTTGAGATTTGGTTACTCCAATGGATGGTAGCCTTGTCATTATTGAAGGTAGTTCGCTGTTGAGATTTTGTTACTCCAATGGATGGTAGCCTTGTAATTATTGAAGGTAGTTCATTGATGAGATTTTATTACTCCAATGGATAATAGCCTTGTCATTATCGAAGGTAGTTCGTAGTTGATATTTTGTTACACCAATGGATGGTAGGCTTGTCATTATGGAAGGTGGTTCGTTGTTGAGATTTTGTTAATCCAATGGATGGTATTCGTGTCATTATGGAAGGTAGTTTGTTGTTGACATTTTGTTACTCCATTGGATGGTAGCCTTGTCATTATAGAAGGTAGTTCATTGTTGACATTATGTTACTCCAATGGATGGTAGCCTTTTCATTATGGAAGGTAGTTCATTGTTGAGATTTTGTTACTCAAATGGATGGTATCCTTGCCATTACAGAAGGTAGTTTGTTGTTGAGATTTTTGCTCTCCAATGGATGGTAGCCTTTTCATTATTTAAGGTAGTTTGTTGTTGAGATTTTGTTACTCCAGTGGATGGTAGCCTTTTTATTATGGATGGTAGTTCGTTGTTGAGATTTTGTTACTCCATTGGATGGTAGCCTTGTCATTACCGAAAGTAGTTTGTTGTTTAGATTTTGTAACTCTAATGGATGGTAGACTTGTCATTATGGAAGGTAGTTTGTTGTCGAGATTTTATTACTCCAATGGATGGTAGCCTTTCCATTATGGAAGATAGTTCATTGTTGAGATTTTGTTACTCCAATGGATGGTAGCCTTGTAATTATGGAAGGTTGTTTGTTGTTGCGATTTTGTTACTCCAATGGATGGTAGCCTTTTCATTATGAAAGATAGTTTGTTGTTAAGCTTTTGTTACTCAAATGGATGGTAGCCTTTTTGTTATGGAAGGTAGTTCATTGTTGAGATTTTGTTACACCAATGGATGGTAGCCTTGTCATAATGGAAGGTAGTTTGTTGCTGAGATTTTGATACTCCAATGGATGGTAGCCTTGTGATTATGGAAGGTAGTTCGTTGTTTAGATTTTTTTACTCCAATGCATGGTAGCCTTGTCATTATGGATGGTAGTTTTTTGATGAGATTTTGTTACTCCATTGGATGGTAGCATTGTCATTACAAAAAGTAGTTCGTTGTTGAGATTTTGTTACTCTAATGGATGGTAGCCTTGCCATTATGCAAGGTAGTTCATTGTTGACATTTTGTTACTCCAATTTATGATAGCCTTGTAATTATGGAAGGTAATTCGTTGTTGAGATTTTTTTACTCCAATGGATGGTAGACTTGTCATTATGGAAGGTAGTTCGTTCTTGAGATTTTGTTACTCTGATGAATGGTAGCCTTGTCATTATGCAAGGTGGTTCATTGTTGACATTTTGTTACTCCAATGAATGGTAGCCTTGTCATTATGGAAGGTAGTTTTTTTTTGATATTTTGTTACTCCAATGGATGGTAGACTTGTCATTATGGAATGTAGTTCGTTGTTGAGATTTTGTTACTCCAATGGATGGATGCCTTGTCATTATGGATGGTAGTTCGTTGTTAAAATTTTGTTACTCCATTGGATGGTAGCCTTGTCATTACTTAAAGTAGTTTGTTTTTTAGATTTTGTAACTCTAATGGATGGTAGCCTTGTCATTACGGAATGAAGTTCATTGTTGACCTTTTGTTACTCCAATGGATGGTAGACTTTTCATTATGGAAGGTAGTTTGTTGTTAAGATTTTGTTACTCCAATGGATGGTAGCCTTGTCATTATGGATGGTAGTTCGTTGTTGAGATTTTGTTACTCCATTGTATGGTACCCTTGTCATTACCGAATGTAGTTCATTGTTCCGATTTTCTTACTCCAATGGATGGTAGCCTTGTCATTACAGTAGGTAGTTCGTTGTTGAGATTTTGTTACTTCAATGGATGGTATCCTTGTCATTATGGAAGGTAGTTCGTTGTTAAGATTTTGTTACTCTAATGGATGGTATCCTTGTTATTATGGAAGGTAGTTCATTGTTGAGATTTTATTTCTCCAATGGATGGTAGCCTTGTCATTATGGAAGGTAGTTCGTTGTTCAGATTTTGTTACTCTAATGGATGGTATCCTTGTCATTACCGAAAGTAGTTTGTTGTTTAGATTTTGTAACTCTAATGGATGGTAGTCTTTCCATTATGGAAGATAGTTCATTGTTGAGATTTTGTTACTCCAATGGATGGTAGCCTTGTAATTATGGAAGGTTGTTTGTTGTTGCGATTTTGTTATTCCAATGGATGGTAGCCTTTTCATTATGGAAGATAGTTTGTTGTTAAGCTTTTGTTACTCAAATGGATGGTAGCCTTTTTATTATGGAAGGTATTTCATTGTTGAGATTTTGTTACACCAATGGATGGTAGCCTTGTCATAATGGAAGGTAGTTTGTTGCTGAGAATTTGATACTCAAATGGATGGTAGCCTTGTCATTATGGAAGGTAGTTCGTTGTTTAGATTTTGTTACTCCAATGGATGGTAGCCTTGTCATTATGGATGGTAGTTTTTTGATGAGATTTTGTTACTCCATTGGATGGTAGCATTGTCATTACAGAAAGTAGTTCGTTGTTGAGATTTTGTTACTCTAATGGATGGTAGCCTTGCCATTATGCAAGGTAGTTCATTGTTGACATTTTGTTACTCCAATTTATGATAGCCTTGTCATTATGGAAGGTAATTCGTTGTTGAGATTTTTTTAATCCAATGGATGGTAGACTTGTCATTATGGAAGGTAGTTCGTTGTTGAGATTTTGTTACTCTGATGAATGGTAGCCTTGTCATTATGCAAGGTGGTTCGTTGTTGACATTTTGTTACTCCAATGAATGGTAGCCTTGTCATTATGGAAGGTAGTTCGTTGTTAAGATTTTGTTACTCTAATGGATGGTATCCTTGTCATTACGGAAGGTAGTTCATTGTTGAGATTTTGTTTCTCCAATGGATGGTAGCCTTGTTATTGTCGAAGGTAGTTCATTGTTGATATTTTGTTACTCCAATGGATGGTAACCTTTTCATTATGGAAGGTAGTTCGTTGTTGATATTTTGTTACTCCAATGTATGGTAGACATCTCATTATGAAAGGTAGTTATTTGTTGAGATTTTTTTACTCCAATGGATGGTAGACTTGTCATTATTAAAGGTAGTGTGTTGTTGAGATTTTGTTACTCCAATGGATGGTAGCCTTATCATTACCGAAAGTAGTTTGTTGTTTAGATTTTGCTACTCTAATGGATGGTAGCCTTGTCATTATGGAAGGTAGTTCATTGTTGACATTTTGTTACTCCAATGGATGGTAGCCTTTTCATTATGGAAGGTAGTTTGTTGTTGAGATTTTGTAACTCCAATTGATGGTAGCCTTGTCATTATGGATGGTAGTTCGTTGTTGAGATTTTTTTACTCCATTGGATGGTAGCCTTGTCATTACCGATAGTAGTTTGTTGTTTAGATTTTGTTACTCTAATGGATGGTAGACTTGTCATTATGGAAGGTAGTTTGTTGTTGAGATTTTGTTACTCCAATGGTTGGTAGCCTTGTCATTATGGATGGTAGTTCGTTGTTGAGATTTTGTTACTCCATTGGATGGTATCCTTCTCATTACCGAAAGTAGTTTGCTGTTGAGATTTTGTTACTCTAATGGATGGTAGCCTTGTCATTATGGAAGGTAGTTCGTTGTTGACATTTTGTTACTCCAATGGATGGTAGCCTTTTCATTATGGAAGGTAGTTCATTGTTGAGATTTGGTTACTCCAATGGATGGTAGCCTTGTAATTATTGAAGGTAGTTCGCTGTTGAGATTTTGTTACTCCAATGGATGGTAGCCTTGTAATTATTGAAGGTAGTTCATTGATGAGATTTTATTACTCCAATGGATGATAGCCTTGTCATTATCGAAGGTAGTTCGTAGTTGATATTTTGTTACACCAATGGATGGTAGGCTTGTCATTATGGAAGGTGGTTTGTTGTTGAGATTTTGTTAATCCAATGGATGGTATTCGTGTCATTATGGAGAGTACTTCGTTGTTGAGATTTTGTTACTCCATTGGATGGTAGCCTTGTCATTATAGAAGGTAGTTCATTGTTGACATTTTGTTACTCCAATGGATGGTAGCCTTTTCATTATGGAAGGTAGTTCATTGTTGAGATTTTGTTACTCAAATGGATGGTATCCTTGCCATTACGGAAGGTAGTTTGTTGTTGAGATTTTTGCTCTCCAATGGATGGTATCCTTGTCATTATGGAAGGTAGTTTGTTGTTGAGATTTTATTACTCCAATGGATGGAAGCCTTGCCATTATGGACGGTATTTCGTTGTTGAGATTTTGTTACTCCAATGGATGGTAGCCTTGTAATTATGGAAGGTTGTTTGTTGTTGAGATTTTGTTACTCCAATGGATGGTATCCTTTTCATTATGGAAGATAGTTTGTTGTTGAGCTTTTGTTACTCAAATGGATGGTAGCCTTTTAATTATGGAAGGTAGTTCGTTGTTGAGATTTTGTTACACCAATGGATGGTAGCCTTGTCATAATGGAAGGTAGTTTGTTGCTGAGATTTTATTACTCAAATGGATAGTAACCTTGTGATTATGGAAGGTAGTTCGTTGTTTAGATTTTGTTACTCCAATGGATGGTAGCCTTGTCATTATGGATGGTAGTTTTTTGATGAGATTTTGGTACTCCATTGGATGGTAGCATTGTCATTACAGAAAGTAGTTCGTTGTTGAGATTTTGTTACTCTAATGGATGGTAGCCTTGTCAACATGCAAGGTAGTTCATTGTTGACATTTTGTTACTCCAATTTATGGTAGCCTTGTCATTATGGAAGGTAGTTCGTTGTTGAGATTTTGTTACTCCATTGGATGGTAGCCTTGTCATTATAGAAGGTAGTTCATTGTTGACATTTTGTTACTCCAATGGATGGTAGCCTTTTCATTATGGAAGGTAGTTCATTGTTGAGATTTTGTTACTCAAATGGATGGTATCCTTGCCATTACAGAAGGTAGTTTGTTGTTGAGATTTTTGCTCTCCAATGGATGGTAGCCTTTTCATTATTTAAGGTAGTTTGTTGTTGAGATTTTGTTACTCCAGTGGATGGTAGCCTTTTTATTATGGATGGTAGTTCGTTGTTGAGATTTTGTTACTCCATTGGATGGTAGCCTTGTCATTACCGAAAGTAGTTTGTTGTTTAGATTTTGTAACTCTATTGGATGGTAGACTTGTCATTATGGAAGGTAGTTTGTTGTCGAGATTTTATTACTCCAATGGATGGTAGCCTTTCCATTATGGAAGATAGTTCATTGTTGAGATTTTGTTACTCCAATGGATGGTAGCCTTGTAATTATGGAAGGTTGTTTGTTGTTGCGATTTTGTTACTCCAATGGATGGTAGCCTTTTCATTATGAAAGATAGTTTGTTGTTAAGCTTTTGTTACTCAAATGGATGGTAGCCTTTTTGTTATGGAAGGTAGTTCATTGTTGAGATTTTGTTACACCAATGGATGGTAGCCTTGTCATAATGGAAGGTAGTTTGTTGCTAAGATTTTGATACTCCAATGGATGGTAGCCTTGTGATTATGGAAGGTAGTTCGTTGTTTAGATTTTTTTACTCCAATGCATGGTAGCCTTGTCATTATGGATGGTAGTTTTTTGATGAGATTTTGTTACTCCATTGGATGGTAGCATTGTCATTACAAAAAGTAGTTCGTTGTTGAGATTTTGTTACTCTAATGGATGGTAGCCTTGCCATTATGCAAGGTAGTTCATTGTTGACATTTTGTTACTCCAATTTATGATAGCCTTGTAATTATGGAAGGTAATTCGTTGTTGAGATTTTTTTACTCCAATGGATGGTAGACTTGTCATTATGGAAGGTAGTTCGTTCTTGAGATTTTGTTACTCTGATGAATGGTAGCCTTGTCATTATGCAAGGTGGTTCATTGTTGACATTTTGTTACTCCAATGAATGGTAGCCTTGTCATTATGGAAGGTAGTTTTTTTTTGATATTTTGTTACTCCAATGGATGGTAGACTTGTCATTATGGAATGTAGTTCGTTGTTGAGATTTTGTTACTCCAATGGATGGATGCCTTGTCATTATGGATGGTAGTTCGTTGTTAAAATTTTGTTACTCCATTGGATGGTAGCCTTGTCATTACTTAAAGTAGTTTGTTTTTTAGATTTTGTAACTCTAATGGATGGTAGCCTTGTCATTACGGAATGAAGTTCATTGTTGACCTTTTGTTACTCCAATGGATGGTAGACTTTTCATTATGGAAGGTAGTTTGTTGTTAAGATTTTGTTACTCCAATGGATGGTAGCCTTGTCATTATGGATGGTAGTTCGTTGTTGAGATTTTGTTACTCCATTGTATGGTACCCTTGTCATTACCGAATGTAGTTCATTGTTCCGGTTTTCTTACTCCAATGGATGGTAGCCTTGTCATTACAGTAGGTAGTTCGTTGTTGAGATTTTGTTACTTCAATGGATGGTATCCTTGTCATTATGGAAGGTAGTTCGTTGTTAAGATTTTGTTACTCTAATGGATGGTATCCTTGTTATTATGGAAGGTAGTTCATTGTTGAGATTTTATTTCTCCAATGGATGGTAGCCTTGTCATTATGGAAGGTAGTTCGTTGTTCAGATTTTGTTACTCTAATGGATGGTATCCTTGTCATTACCGAAAGTAGTTTGTTGTTTAGATTTTGTAACTCTAATGGATGGTAGCCTTTCCATTATGGAAGATAGTTCATTGTTGAGATTTTGTTACTCCAATGGATGGTAGCCTTGTAATTATGGAAGGTTGTTTGTTGTTGCGATTTTGTTATTCCAATGGATGGTAGCCTTTTCATTATGGAAGATAGTTTGTTGTTAAGCTTTTGTTACTCAAATGGATGGTAGCCTTTTTATTATGGAAGGTATTTCATTGTTGAGATTTTGTTACACCAATGGATGGTAGCCTTGTCATAATGGAAGGTAGTTTGTTGCTGAGAATTTGATACTCAAATGGATGGTAGCCTTGTCATTATGGAAGGTAGTTCGTTGTTTAGATTTTGTTACTCCAATGGATGGTAGCCTTGTCATTATGGATGGTAGTTTTTTGATGAGATTTTGTTACTCCATTGGATGGTAGCATTGTCATTACAGAAAGTAGTTCGTTGTTGAGATTTTGTTACTCTAATGGATGGTAGCCTTGCCATTATGCAAGGTAGTTCATTGTTGACATTTTGTTACTCCAATTTATGATAGCCTTGTCATTATGGAAGGTAATTCGTTGTTGAGATTTTTTTAATCCAATGGATGGTAGACTTGTCATTATGGAAGGTAGTTCGTTGTTGAGATTTTGTTACTCTGATGAATGGTAGCCTTGTCATTATGCAAGGTGGTTCGTTGTTGACATTTTGTTACTCCAATGAATGGTAGCCTTGTCATTATGGAAGGTAGTTCGTTGTTAAGATTTTGTTACTCTAATGGATGGTATCCTTGTCATTACGGAAGGTAGTTCATTGTTGAGATTTTGTTTCTCCAATGGATGGTAGCCTTGTTATTGTCGAAGGTAGTTCATTGTTGATATTTTGTTACTCCAATGGATGGTAACCTTTTCATTATGGAAGGTAGTTCGTTGTTGATATTTTGTTACTCCAATGTATGGTAGACATCTCATTATGAAAGGTAGTTATTTGTTGAGATTTTTTTACTCCAATGGATGGTAGACTTGTCATTATTAAAGGTAGTGTGTTGTTGAGATTTTGTTACTCCAATGGATGGTAGCCTTATCATTACCGAAAGTAGTTTGTTGTTTAGATTTTGCTACTCTAATGGATGGTAGCCTTGTCATTATGGAAGGTAGTTCATTGTTGACATTTTGTTACTCCAATGGATGGTAGCCTTTTCATTATGGAAGGTAGTTTGTTGTTGAGATTTTGTAACTCCAATTGATGGTAGCCTTGTCATTATGGATGGTAGTTCGTTGTTGAGATTTTTTTACTCCATTGGATGGTAGCCTTGTCATTACCGATAGTAGTTTGTTGTTTAGATTTTGTTACTCTAATGGATGGTAGACTTGTCATTATGGAAGGTAGTTTGTTGTTGAGATTTTGTTACTCCAATGGTTGGTAGCCTTGTCATTATGGATGGTAGTTCGTTGTTGAGATTTTGTTACTCCATTGGATGGTATCCTTCTCATTACCGAAAGTAGTTTGCTGTTGAGATTTTGTTACTCTAATGGATGGTAGCCTTGTCATTATGGAAGGTAGTTCGTTGTTGACATTTTGTTACTCCAATGGATGGTAGCCTTTTCATTATGGAAGGTAGTTCATTGTTGAGATTTGGTTACTCCAATGGATGGTAGCCTTGTAATTATTGAAGGTAGTTCGCTGTTGAGATTTTGTTACTCCAATGGATGGTAGCCTTGTAATTATTGAAGGTAGTTCATTGATGAGATTTTATTACTCCAATGGATGATAGCCTTGTCATTATCGAAGGTAGTTCGTAGTTGATATTTTGTTACACCAATGGATGGTAGGCTTGTCATTATGGAAGGTGGTTTGTTGTTGAGATTTTGTTAATCCAATGGATGGTATTCGTGTCATTATGGAGAGTACTTCGTTGTTGAGATTTTGTTACTCCATTGGATGGTAGCCTTGTCATTATAGAAGGTAGTTCATTGTTGACATTTTGTTACTCCAATGGATGGTAGCCTTTTCATTATGGAAGGTAGTTCATTGTTGAGATTTTGTTACTCAAATGGATGGTATCCTTGCCATTACGGAAGGTAGTTTGTTGTTGAGATTTTTGCTCTCCAATGGATGGTATCCTTGTCATTATGGAAGGTAGTTTGTTGTTGAGATTTTATTACTCCAATGGATGGAAGCCTTGCCATTATGGACGGTATTTCGTTGTTGAGATTTTGTTACTCCAATGGATGGTAGCCTTGTAATTATGGAAGGTTGTTTGTTGTTGAGATTTTGTTACTCCAATGGATGGTATCCTTTTCATTATGGAAGATAGTTTGTTGTTGAGCTTTTGTTACTCAAATGGATGGTAGCCTTTTAATTATGGAAGGTAGTTCGTTGTTGAGATTTTGTTACACCAATGGATGGTAGCCTTGTCATAATGGAAGGTAGTTTGTTGCTGAGATTTTATTACTCAAATGGATAGTAACCTTGTGATTATGGAAGGTAGTTCGTTGTTTAGATTTTGTTACTCCAATGGATGGTAGCCTTGTCATTATGGATGGTAGTTTTTTGATGAGATTTTGGTACTCCATTGGATGGTAGCATTGTCATTACAGAAAGTAGTTCGTTGTTGAGATTTTGTTACTCTAATGGATGGTAGCCTTGTCAACATGCAAGGTAGTTCATTGTTGACATTTTGTTACTCCAATTTATGGTAGCCTTGTCATTATGGAAGGTAGTTCGTTGTTGAGATTTTGTTACTCCATTGGATGGTAGCCTTGTCATTATAGAAGGTAGTTCATTGTTGACATTTTGTTACTCCAATGGATGGTAGCCTTTTCATTATGGAAGGTAGTTCATTGTTGAGATTTTGTTACTCAAATGGATGGTATCCTTGCCATTACGGAAGGTAGTTTGTTGTTGAGATTTTTGCTCTCCAATGGATGGTATCCTTGTCATTATGGAAGGTAGTTTGTTGTTGAGATTTTATTACTCCAATGGATGGAAGCCTTGCCATTATGGACGGTATTTCGTTGTTGAGATTTTGTTACTCCAATGGATGGTAGCCTTGTAATTATGGAAGGTTGTTTGTTGTTGAGATTTTGTTACTCCAATGGATGGTATCCTTTTCATTATGGAAGATAGTTTGTTGTTGAGCTTTTGTTACTCAAATGGATGGTAGCCTTTTAATTATGGAAGGTAGTTCGTTGTTGAGATTTTGTTACACCAATGGATGGTAGCCTTGTCATAATGGAAGGTAGTTTGTTGCTGAGATTTTATTACTCAAATGGATAGTAACCTTGTGATTATGGAAGGTAGTTCGTTGTTTAGATTTTGTTACTCCAATGGATGGTAGCCTTGTCATTATGGATGGTAGTTTTTTGATGAGATTTTGGTACTCCATTGGATGGTAGCATTGTCATTACAGAAAGTAGTTCGTTGTTGAGATTTTGTTACTCTAATGGATGGTAGCCTTGTCAACATGCAAGGTAGTTCATTGTTGACATTTTGTTACTCCAATTTATGGTAGCCTTGTCATTATGGAAGGTAGTTCGTTGTTGAGATTTTGTTACTCCAATGGATGGTAGACTTGTCAATATGGAAGGTAGTTCGTTGTTGAGATTTTGTTACTCTAATGGATGGTAGCCTTGTCATTATGCAAGGTGGTTCATTGTTTACATTTTGTTACTCTAATGAATGGTAGCCTTGTCATTATGGAAGGTAGTTTTTTGTTGAGATTTTGTTACTCCAATGGATGGTAGACTTTTCATTATGGAAGGTAGTTCGTTGTTGAGATTTTGTTACTCCAATGGATGGTTGCCTTGTCATTATGGATGGTACTTCGTTGTTAAAATTTTGTTACTCCATTGGATGGTAGCCTTGTCATTACCGAAAGTAGTTTGTTTTTTAGATTTTGTTATTCTAATGGATGGTAGCCTTTTCATTACGGAAGGAAATTCATTGTCGACATTTTGTTACTCCAATGGATGGTAGCCTTTTCATTATGGAAGGTAGTTTGTTGTTAAGATTTTATTACTCCAATGGATGGTAGCCTTGTCATTATGGATGGTAGTTCATTGTTGAGATTTTGTTACTCCATTGTATGGTACCCTTGTCATTACCAAAAGTAGTTCATTGTTCCGATTTTCAACACCAATGGATGGTAGCCTTGTCATTACGGAAGGTAGTTTGTTGTTGAGATTTTGTTACTTCAATGGATGGTATCCTTGTCATTATGGAAGGTAGTTCGTTGTTAAGATTTTGTTACTCTAATGGATGGTATCCTTCTTATTATGGAAGGTAGTTTATTGTTGAGATTTTATTTCTCCAATGGATGGTAGCCTTGTCATTATGGAAGGTAATTCGTTGTTCAGATTTTGTTACTCTAATGGATGGTATCCTTGTCATTACGGAATGTAGTTCATTGTTGAGATTTTGTTTCTCCAATGGATGGTAGCCTTGTTATTATGGAAGGTAGTTCGTTGTTGAAATTTTGTTACTCCAATGGATGGTAACCTTTTCATTATGGAAGGTAGTTCGTTGTTGATATTTTGTTACTCCAATGTATGGTAGACTTGTAATTATGAAAGGTAGTTCTTTGTTGAGATTTTTTTACTCCAATGGATGGTAGACTTGTCATTATTGAAGGTAGTGCGTTGTTGAGATTTTGTTACTCCAATGGATGGTAGCCTTGTCATTATGGATGGTAGTTCGTTGGTGAGATTTTGTTACTCCATTGGATGGTAGCCTTGTCATTACCGAAAGTAGTTTGTTGTTTAGATTTTGTTACTCTAATGGATGGTAGCCTTGTCATTATGGAAGGTAGTTCATTGTTGACATTTTGTTACTCCAATGGATGGTAGCCTTTTCATTATGGAAGGTACTTTGTTGTTGAGATTTTGTTACTCCAATGGATGGTAGCCTTGTCATTATGGATGGTAGTTCGTTGTTGAGATTTTGTTACTCCATTGTATGGTACCCTTGTCATTACCGAAAGTAGTTCATTGTTCCGATTTTCTACACCAATGGATGGTAGACTTGTCATTACGGAAGGTAGTTCGTTGTTGAGATTTTGTTACTTCAATGGATGGTATCCTTGTCATTACGGAAGGTAGTTCGTTGTTAAGATTTTGTTACTCTAATGGATGGTATCCTTGTTATTATGGAAGGTAGTTCATTGTTGAGATTATATTTTTCCAATGGATGGTAGCCTTGTCATTATGGAAGGTAGTTTGTTGTTCACGTTTTGTTACTCTAATGGATGGTATCCTTGTCATTACGGATGGTAGTTCGTTGTTGATATTTTGTTAGTCCAATGGATGGTAACCTTTTCATTATGGAAGGTAGTTCGTTGTTGAGATTTTGTTACTCCAATGTATGGTAGACTTGACATTATGAAAGGTAGTTCTTTTTTGAGATTTTTTTACTCCAATGGATGGTTGACTTGTCATTATTGAAGGTAGTGCGTTGTTGAGATTTTGTTACTCCAATGGATGGTAGCCTTATCATTATGGATGGTAGTTCGTTGGTGAGATTTTGTTACTCCATTGGATGGTAGCCTTGTCATTACCGAAAGTAGTTTGTTGTTTAGATTTTGTTACTCTAATGGATGGTAGCCTTGTCATTATGGAAGGTTGTTCATTGTTGACATTTTGTTACTCCAATGGATGGTAGCCTTTTCATTATGGAAGGTAGTTTGTTGTTGAGATTTTGTTACTCCAATGGATGGTAGCCTTGTTATTATGGATGGTAGTTCGTTGTTGAGATTTTTTTACTCCATTGGATGGTAGCCTTGTCATTACCGAAAGTAGTTTGTTGTTTAGATTTTGTTACTCTAATGGATGGTAGACTTGTCATTATGGAAGGTAGTTTGTTGTTGAGATTTTGTTACTCCAATGGTTGGTAGCCTTGTCATTATGGATGGTAGTTCGTTGTTGAGATTTTGTTACTCCATTGGATGGTATCCTTCTCATTATCGAAAGTAGTTTGCTATTGAGATTTTGTTACTCTAATGGATGGTAGCCTTGTCATTATGGAAGGTAGTTCGTTGTTGACATTTTGTTACTCCAATTGATGGTAGCCTTTTCATTATGGAAGGTAGTTCGTTGTTGAGATTTGGTTACTCCAATGGATGGTAGCCTTGTCATTATTGAAGGTAGTTCGTTGTTGAGATTTTATTACTCCAATTGATGGTAGCCTTGTAATTATTGATGGTAGTTCATTGATGAGATTTTATTACTCCAATGGATGATAGCCTTGTCATTATCGAAGGTAGTTCGTAGTTGATATTTTGTTACACCAATGGATGGTAGGCTTGTCATTATGGAAGGTGGTTCGTTGTTGAGATTTTGTTAATCCAATGGATGGTATTCGTGTCATTATGGAAGGTAGTTCGTTGTTGAGATTTTGTTACTCCATTGGATGGTAGCCTTGTCATTATAGAAGGTAGTTCATTGTTGACATTTTGTTACTCCAATGGATGGTAGCCTTTTCATTATGGAAGGTAGTTCATTGTTGAGATTTTGTTACTCAAATGGATGGTATCCTTGCCATTAAGGAAGGTAGTTTGTTGTTGAGATTTTTGCTCTACAATGGATGGTAGCCTTGTCATTATGGAAGGTAGTTTGTTGTTGAGATTTTATTACTCCAATGGATGGTAGCCTTGCCATTATGGACGGTAGTTCGTTGTTGAGATTTTGTTACTCCAATGGATGGTAGCCTTGTAATTATGGAAGGTTGTTTGTTGTTGAGATTTTGTTACTCCAATGGATGGTAGCCTTTTCATTATGGAAGATAGTTTGTTGTTGAGCTTTTGTTACTCAAATGGATGGTAGCCTTTTTATTATGGAAGGTAGTTCGTTGTTGAGATTTTGTTACACCAATGGATGGTAGCCTTGTCATAATGGATGGTAGTTTGTTGGTGAGATTTTGTTACTCAAATGGACAGTAACCTTGTGATTATGGAAGGTAGTTCGTTGTTTAGATTTTGTTACTCCAATGGATGGTAGCCTTGTCATTATGGATGGTAGTTTTTTGATGAGATTTTGTTACTCCATTGGATGGTAGCATTGTCATTACAGAAAGTAGTTCGTTGTTGAGATTTTGTTACTCTAATGGATGGTAGCCTTGTCAATATGCAAGGTAGTTCATTGTTGAAATTTTGTTACTCCAATTTATGGTAGCCCTGTCATTATGGAAGCTAGTTCGTTGTTGAGATTTTGTTACTCCAATGGATGGTAGACTTGTCATTATGGAAGGTAGTTCGTTGTTGAGATTTTGTTACTCTAATGGATGGTAGCCTTGTCATTATGCAAGGTGGTTCATTGTTTACATTTTGTTACTCTAATGAATGATAGCCTTGTCATTATGGAAGGTAGTTTTTTGTTGAGATTTTGTTACTCCAATGGATGGTAGACTTTTCATTATGGAAGGTAGTTCGTTGTTGAGATTTTGTTACTCCATTGGATGGTAGCCTTGTCATTACCGAAAGTAGTCTGTTTTTTAGATTTTGTTATTCTAATGGATGGTAGCCTTGTCATTACGAAAGGAAGTTCATTGTTGACATTTTGTTACTCCAATGGATGGTAGCCTTTTCATTATGGAAAGTAGTTTGTTGTTAAGATTTTGTTACTCCAATGGATGGTAGCCTTGTCATTATGGATGGTAGTTCGTTGTTGAGATTTTGTTACTCCATTGTATGGTAACCTTGTCATTATCGAAAGTAGTTCATTGTTCCGATTTTCTACACCAATGGATGGTTGCCTTGTCATTACGGAAGGTCGTTTGTTGTTGAGATTTTGTTACTTCAATGGATGGTATCCTTGTCATTATGGAAGGTAGTTCGTTGTTAAGATTTTGTTACTCTAATGGATGGTATCCTTGTTATTATGGAAGGTAGTTCATTGTTGAGATTTTATTTCTCCAATGGATGGTAGCCTTGTCATTATGGAAGGTAGTTCGTTGTTCAGATTTTGTTACTCTAATGGATGGTATCCTTGTCATTACGGAAGGTAGTTCATTGTTGAGATTTTGTTTCTCCAATGGATGGTAGCCTTGTTATTATGGAAGGTAGTTCGTTGTTGATATTTTGTTACTCCAATGGATGGGAACCTTTTCATTATGGAAGGTAGTTCGTTGTTGATATTTTGTTACTCCAATGTATGGTAGACTTGACATTATGAAAGGTAGTTCTTTGTTGAGATTTTTTTACTCCAATGGATGGTAGACTTGTCATTATTGAAGGTAGTGCGTTGTTGAGATTTTGTTACTCCAATGGATGGTAGCCTTGTCATTATGGATGGTAGTTCGTTGGTGAGATTTTATTACTCCATTGGATGGTAGCCTTGTCATTACCGAAAGTAGTTTGTTGTTTAGATTTTGTTACTCTAATGGATGGTAGCCTTGTCATTATGGAAGGTAGTTCATTGTTGTCATTTTGTTACTCCAATGGATGGTAGCCTTTTCATTATGGAAGTTAGTTTGTTGTTGAGATTTTGTTACTCCAATGGATGGTAGCCTTGTCATTATGGATGGTAGTTCGTAGTTGAGATTTTGTAACTCCATTGTATGGTACCCTTGTCATTACCGAAAGTAGTTCATTGTTCCGATTTTCTACACCAATGGATGGTAGCCTTGTCATTACGGAAGGTAGTTCGTTGTTGAGATTTTGTTACTTCAATGGATGGTATCCTTGTCATTATGGAAGGTAGTTCGTTGTTAAGATTTTGTTACTCTAATGGATGGTATCCTTGTTATTATGGAAGGTAGTTCATTGTTGAGATTATATTTCTCCAATGGAAGGTAGCCTTGTCATTATGGAAGGTAGTTCGTTGTTCAGATTTTGTTACTCTAATGGATGGTATCCTTGTCATTACAGAAGGTAGTTCATTGTTGAGATTTTGTTTCTCCAATGGATGGTAGCCTTGTTATTATGGAAGGTAGTTCGTTGTTGATATTTTGTTAATCCAGTGGATGGTAACCTTTTCATTATGGAAGGTAGTTCGTTGTTGAGATTTTGTTACTCCAATGTATGGTAGACTTGACATTATGAAAGGTAGTTCTTTGTTGAGATTTTTTTACTCCAATGGATGGTAGACTTGTCATTATGGATGGTAGTTCGTTTTTGAGATTTTGTTACTCCATTGGATGGTAGCCTTGTCATTACCGAAAGTAGTTTGCTGTTGAGATTTTGTTACTCTAATGGATGGTAGCCTTGTCATTATGGAAGGTAGTTCGTTGTTGACATGTTGTTACTATAATGGATGGTAGCCTTTTCATTATGGAAGGTAGTTTGTTGTTGAGATTTTGTTACTCCAATGGATGGTATCCTTGTCATTATTGAAGGTAGTTCGTTGTTGAGATTTTGTTACTCTAATGGATGGTAGACTTGTCATTATGGAAGGTAGTTTGCTGTTGAGATTTTGTTACTCCAATGGTTGGTATCCTTGTCATTATGGATGGTAGTTCGTTTTTGATATTTTGTTACTCCATTGGATGGTAGCCTTATCATTACCGAAAGTAGTTTGCTGTTGAGATTTTGTTACTCTAATGGATGGTAGCCTTGTCATTATGGAAGGTAGTTCGTTGTTGACATGTTGTTACTATAATGGATGGTAGCCTTTTCATTATGGAAGGTAGTTGGTTGTTGAGATTTTGTTACTCCAATGGATGGTATCCTTGTCATTATTGAAGGTAGTTCATTGTTGAGATTTTGTTACTCCAATGGATGGTAGCCTTGTAATTATTGAAGGTAGTTCATTGATGATATTTTATTACTCCAATGGATGATAGCCTTGTCATTATCGAAGGTAGTTTGTTGTTGAGATTTTGTTACACCAATGGATGGTATTCGTGTCATTATGGAAGGTAGTTTGTTGTTGAGATTTTGTTACTCCATTGGATGGTAGCCTTGTCATTATAGAAGGTAGTTCATTGATGACATTTTGTTACTCCAATGGATGTTAGCCTTTTCATTATGAAAGGTAGTTCGTAGTTGAGATTTTGTTACGCAAATGGATGGTATCCTTGCCCACACAGAAGGTAGTTTGTTGTTGAGATCTTTGCTATCCAATGGATGGTAGCCTTGTCATTATGGAAGGTAGTTTGTTGTTGAGATTTTATTACTCCAATGGATGGTAGCTTTGCCATTATGGAAGGTAGTTCGTTGTTGATATTTTGTTACTCGAAAGGATGGTAGCCTTGTAATTATGGAAGGTTGTTTGTTGTTGAGATTTTGTTAGTCCAATGGATGGTAGCCTTTTCATTATGGAATATAGTTTGTTGTTGAGCTTTTGTTACGCAAATGGATGGTAGCCTTTTTATTATGGAAGGTAGTTCATTGATGAGATTTTGTTACACCAATGGATGGTAGCCTGGTCATAATGGAAGGTAGTTTGTTGCTGAGATTTTGTTACTCCAATGGATGGTAGCCTTGTGATTATGGAAGGTAGTTCGTTGTTTAGATTTTGTTACTCCAATGGATGGTAGCCTTGTCATTATGGATGGTAGTTTTTTGATGAGATTTTGTTACTCCATTGGATGGTAGCATTGTCATTACAGAAAGTAGTTCGTTGTTGAGATTTTGTTACTCTAATGGATTGTAGCCTTGTCATTATACAAGGTAGTTCATTGTTGACATTTTGTTACTCCAATTGATGGTAGCCTTGTCATTATGGAAGGTAGTTTGTTGTTGAGATTTTGTTACTCCAATGGATGGTAGACTTGTCATTATGGAAGGTAGTTCATTGTTGAGATTTTGTTACTCTAATGGATGGTAGCCTTGTCATTATGCAAGGTAGTTCATTGTTGACATTTTGTTACTCCAATGAATGGTAGCCTTATCATTATGGAAGGTATTTGTTTGTTGAGATTTTTTTACTGCAATGGATGGTAGCCTTGTTATTATGGAAGGTAGTTTGTTGTTGATATTTTGTTACTCCAATGGATGGTAGACTTGTCATTATTGAAGGTAGTGCATTGTTGAGATTTTGTTACTCCAGTGGATGGTAGCCTTGTCATTATGGATGGTAGTTCGTTGGTGATATTTTGTTACTCCATTGGATGGTAGCCTTATCATTACCGAAAGTAGTTTGTTGTTTAGATTTTGTTACTCCATTGGATGGTAGCCTTGTCATTACCAAAAGTACTTTCTTGTTTAGATTTTGTTACTCTAATGGATGGTAGCATTGTCATTATGGAAGGTAGTTCATTGTTGACATTTTGTTACTCCAATGGATGGTAGCCTTTTCATTATGGAAGGTAGTTTGTTGTTGAGATTTTGTTACTGCAATGGATGGTAGACTTGTCATTATGGAAGGTAGTTCATTGTTGAGATTTTGTTACTCTAATGGATGGTAGCCTTGTCATTATGCAAGGTAGTTCATTGTTGACATTTTGTTACTCCAATGAATGGTAGCCTTATCATTATGGAAGGTATTTGTTTGTTGAGATTTTTTTACTGCAATGGATGGTAGCCTTGTTATTATGGAAGGTAGTTTGTTGTTGATATTTTGTTACTCCAATGGATGGTAGACTTGTCATTATTGAAGGTAGTGCATTGTTGAGATTTTGTTACTCCAGTGGATGGTAGCCTTGTCATTATGGATGGTAGTTCGTTGGTGATATTTTGTTACTCCATTGGATGGTAGCCTTATCATTACCGAAAGTAGTTTGTTGTTTAGATTTTGTTACTCTAATGGATGGTATCCTTGTCATTACGGAAGGAAGTTCATTGTTGACATTTTGTTACTCCAATGGATGGTAGCCTTTTCATTATGGAAGGTAGTTTGTTGTTAAGATTTTGTTACTCCAATGGATGGTAGCCTTGTCATTATGGATGGTAGTTCGTTGGTGAGATTTTGTTACTCCATTGTATGGTACCCTTGTCATTATCGAAAGTAGTTCATTGTTCCGATTTTCCACACCAATGGATGGTAGCCTTGTCATTATGGATGGTAGTTCGTTGTTGAGATTTTGTTACTCCATTGGATGGTAGCCTTGTCATTACCGAAAGTAGTTTGTTGTTTAGAATTTGTTACTCTAATGGATGGTAGACTTGTCATTAGGGAAGGTAGTTTGTTGTTGAGATTTTGTTACTCCAATGGTTGGTATCCTTGTCATTATGGATGGTAGTCGTTTGTTGAGATTTTGGTACTCCATTGGATGGTGCCTTATCATTACCGAAAGTAGTTTGCTGTTGAGATTTTGTTACTCTAATGGATGGTAGCCTTGTCATTATGGAAGGTAGTTCGTTGTTGACATGTTGTTTCTCCAATGGATGGTAGCCTTGTCATTATTGAAGGTAGTTCGTTGTTGAGATTTTGTTACTCCAATGGATGGTAGCCTTGTAATTATTGAAGGTAGTTCATTGATGAGATTTTATTACTCCAATGGATGATAGCCTTGTCATTATCGAAGGTAGTTTGTTGTTGAGATTTTGTTACACCAATGGATGGTAGGCTTGTCATTATGGAAGGTGGTTCGTTGTTGAGATTTTGTTAATCCAGTGGATGGTAGACTTGACATTATGAAAGGTAGTTCTTTGTTGAGATTTTTTTACTCCAATGGATGGTAGACTTGTCATTATTGAAGGTAGTACGTTGTTGAGATTTTGTTACTCCAATGGATGGTAGCCTTGTCATTATGGATGGTAGTTCGTTGGTGAGATTTTGTTACTCCATTGGATGGTAGCCTTGTCATTACCAAAAGTACTTTCTTGTTTAGATTTTGTTACTCTAATGGATGGTAGCATTGTCATTATGGAAGGTAGTTCATTGTTGACATTTTGTTACTCCAATGGATGGTAGCCTTTTCATTATGGAAGGTAGTTTGTTGTTGAGATTTTGTTACTCCAATGGATGGTAGCCTTGTCATTATGGATGGTAGCCTTGTCATTATGGATGGTAGCCTTGTCATTATGGATGGTAGTTCGTTGTTGAGATTTTGTTACTCCATTGTATGGTACCCTTGTCATTACCGAAAGTAGTTCATTGTTCCGATTTTCTACACCAATGGATGGTAGCCTTGTCATTACGGAAGGTAGTTCGTTGTTGAGATTTTGTTACTTCAATGGATGGTATCCTTATCATTATGGAAGGTAGTTTGTTGTGAAGATTTTGTTACTCTAATGGATGGTATCCTTGTTATTATGGAAGGTAGTTCATTGTTGAGATTATATTTCTCCAATGGATGGTAGCCTTGTCATTATGGAAGGTAGTTCGTTGTTCAGATTTTGTTACTCTAATGGATGGTATCCTTGTCATTACGGAAGGTAGTTCATTGTTGAGATTTTGTTTCTCCAATGGATGGTAGCCTTGTCATTATGGAAGGTAGTTTGATGTTGAGATTTTGTTACTCCAATGTATGGTAGACTTGACATTATGAAAGGTAGTTCTTTGTTGAGATTTTTTTACTCCAATGGATGGTAGACTTGTCATTATTGAAGGTAGTGCGTTGTTGAGATTTTGTTACTCCAATGGATGGTAGCCTTGTCATTATGGATGGTAGTTCGTTTGTGATATTTTGTTACTCCATTGGATGGTAGCCTTGTCATTACCGAAAGTAGTTTGTTGTTTAGATTTTGTTACTCTAATGGATTTGTATCCTTGTCATTATGGAAGGTAGTTCATTGTTGACATTTTGTTACTCCAATGGATGGTAGCCTTTTCATTATGGAAGGTAGTTTGTTGTTGAGATTTTGTTACTCCAATGGATGGTAGCCTTGTCATTATGGATGGTAGTTCGTTGTTGAGATTTTGTTACTCCATTGGATGGTAGCCTTGTCATTACCGAAAGTAGTTTGCTGTTGAGATTTTGTTACTCTAATGGATGGTAGCCTTGTCATTATGGAAGGTAGTTCGTTGTTGACATGTTGTTACTATAATGGATGGTAGCCTTTTCATTATGGAAGGTAGTTTGTTGTTGAGATTTTGTTACTCCAATGGATGGTATCCTTGTCATTATTGAAGGTAGTTCGTTGTTGAGATTTTGTTACTCTAATGGATGGTAGACTTGTCATTATGGAAGGTAGTTTGTTGTTGAGATTTTGTTACTCCAATGGTTGGTATCCTTGTCATTATGGATGGTAGTTCGTTTTTGATATTTTGTTACTCCATTGGATGGTAGCCTTGTCATTACCGAAAGTAGTTTGCTGTTGAGATTTTGTTACTCTAATGGATGGTAGCCTTGTCATTATGGAAGGTAGTTCGTTGTTGACATGTTGTTACTATAATGGATGGTAGCCTTTTCATTATGGAAGGTAGTTTGTTGTTGAGATTTTGTTACTCCAATGGATGGTATCCTTGTCATTATTGAAGGTAGTTCGTTGTTGAGATTTTGTTACTCCAATGGATGGTAGCCTTGTAATTATTGAAGGTAGTTCATTGATGAGATTTTATTACTCCAATGGATGATAGCCTTGTCATTATCGAAGGTAGTTTGTTGTTGAGATTTTGTTACACCAATGGATGATATTCGTGTCATTATGGAAGGTAGTTTGTTGTTGAGATTTTGTTACTCCATTGGATGGTAGCCTTGTCATTATAGAAGGTAGTTCATTGATGACATTTTGTTACTCCAATGGATGGTAGCCTTTTCATTATGAAAGGTAGTTCGTAGTTGAGATTTTGTTATGCAAATGGATGGTATCCTTGCCCATACGGAAGGTAGTTCGTTGTTGAGATCTTTGCTATCCAATGGATGGTAGCCTTGTCATTATGGAAGGTAGTTTGTTGTTGAGATTTTATTACTCCAATGGATGGTAGCTTTGCCATTATGGAAGGTAGTTCGTTGTTGAGATTTTGTTACTCGAAAGGATGGTAGCCTTGTAATTATGGAAGGTTGTTTGTTGTTGAGATTTTGTTACTCCAATGGATGGTAGCCTTTTCATTATGGAATATAGTTTGTTGTTGAGCTTTTGTTACTCAAATGGATGGTAGCCTTTTTATTATGGAAGGTAGTTCATTGATGAGATTTTGTTACACCAATGGATGGTAGCCTGGTCATAATGGAAGGTAGTTTGTTGCTGAGATTTTGTTACTCCAATGGATGGTAGCCTTGTGATTATGGAAGGTAGTTCGTTGTTTAGATTTTGTTACTCCAATGGATGGTAGCCTTGTCATTATGGATGGTAGTTTGTTGATGAGATTTTGTTACTCCATTGGATGGTAGCATTGTCATTACAGAAAGTAGTTCGTTGTTGAGATTTTGTTACTCTAATGGATTGTAGCCTTGTCATTATGCAAGGTAGTTCATTGTTGACATTTTGTTACTCCAATTGATGGTAGCCTTGTCATTATGGAAGGTAGTTTGTTGTTGAGATTTTGTTACTCCAATGGATGGTAGACTTGTCATTATGGAAGGTAGTTCATTGTTGAGATTTTGTTACTCTAATGGATGGTAGCCTTGTCATTATGCAAGGTAGTTCATTGTTGACATTTTGTTACTCCAATGAATGGTAGCCTTATCATTATGGAAGGTATTTTTTTGTTGAGATTATTTTACTGCAATGGATGGTAGCCTTGTTATTATGGAAGGTAGTTCGTTGTTGATATTTTGTTACTCCAATGGATGGTAACCTTTTAATTATGGAAGGTAGTTTGATGTTGAGATTTTGTTACTCCAATGTATGGTAGACTTGACATTATGAAAGGTAGTTCTTTGTTGAGATTTTTTTACTCCAATGAATGGTAGACTTGTCATTATTGAAGGTAGTGCATTGTTGAGATTTTGTTACTCCAGTGGATGGTAGACTTGTCATTATGGATGGTAGTTCGTTGGTGATATTTTGTTACTCCATTGGATGGTAGCCTTATCATTACCGAAAGTAGTTTGTTGTTTAGATTTTGTTACTCTAATGGATGGTATCCTTGTCATTATGGAAGGTAGTTCATTGTTGACATTTTGTTACTCCAATGGATGGTAGCCTTTTCATTATGGAAGGTAGTTTCTTGTTGAGATTTTGTTACTCCAATGGATGGTAGCCTTGTCATTATGGATGGTAGTTCGTTGTTGAGATTTTGTTACTCCATTGGATGGTAGCCTTGTCATTACCGAAAGTAGTTTGTTGTTTAGAATTTGTTACTCTAATGGATGGTAGACTTGTCATTATGGAAGGTAGTTTGTTGTTGAGATTTTGTTACTCCAATGGTTGGTATCCTTGTCATTATGGATGGTAGTTGTTTGTTGAGATTTTGGTACTCCATTGGATGGTAGCCTTGTCATTACCGAAAGTAGTTTGTTGTTGAGATTTTGTTACTCTAATGGATGGTAGCCTTGTCATTATGGACGGTAGTTCGTTGTTGACATGTTGTTTCTCCAATGGATGGTAGCCTTGTCATTATTGAAGGTAGTTCGTTGTTGAGATTTTGTTACTCCAATGGATGGTAGCCTTGTAATTATTGAAGGTAGTTCATTGATGAGATTTTATTACTCCAATGGATGATAGCCTTGTCATTATCGAAGGTAGTTTGTTGTTGAGATTTTGTTACACCAATGGATGGTAGGCTTGTCATTATGGAAGATGGTTCGTTGTTGAGATTTTGTTAATCCAGTGGATGGTAGACTTGACATTATGAAAGGTAGTTCTTTGTTGAGATTTTTTTACTCCAATGGATGGTAGACTTGTCATTATTGAAGGTAGTGCGTTGTTGAGATTTTGTTACTCCAATGGATGGTAGCCTTGTCATTATGGATGGTAGTTCGTTGGTGAGATTTTGTTACTCCATTGGATGGTAGCCTTGTCATTACTGAAAGTAGTTTATTGTTTAGATTTTGTTACTCTAATGGATGGTAGCCTTGTCATTATGGAAGGTTCTTCATTGTTGACATTTTGTTACTCCAATGGATTGTAGCCTTTTCATTATGGAAGGTAGTTTGTTGTTGAGATTTTGTTACTCCAATGGATGGTAGCCTTGTCATTATGGATGGTAGTTCGTTGTTGAGATTTTGTTACTCCATTGGATGGTAGCCTTGTCATTACCTAAAGTAGTTTGTTATTGAGAATTTGTTACTCTAATGGATGGTAGACTTGTCATTATGGAAGGTAGTTTGTTGTTGAGATTTTGTTACTCCAATGGTTGGTATCCTTGTCATTATGGATGGTAGTTGTTTGTTGAGATTTTGGTACTCCATTGGATGGTAGCCTTGTCATTACCGAAAGTAGTTTGTTGTTGAGATTTTGTTACTCTAATGGATGGTAGCCTTGTCATTATGGAAGGTAGTTCTTTGTTGACATGTTGTTTCTCCAATGGATGGTAGCCTTGTCATTATTGAAGGTAATTCGTTGTTGAGATTTTGTTACTCCAATGGATGGTAGCCTTGTAATTATTGAAGGTAGTTCATTGATGAGATTTTATTACTCCAATGGATGATAGCCTTGTCATTATCGAAGGTAGTTTGTTATTGAGATTTTGTTACACCAATGGATGGTAGGCTTGTCATTATGGAAGGTGGTTCGTTATTGAGATTTTGTTAATCCAGTGGATGGTAGACTTGACATTATGAAAGGTAGTTCTTTGTTGAGATTTTTTTACTCCAATGGATGGTAGACTTGTCATTATTGAAGGTAGTGCGTTGTTGAGATTTTGTTACTCCAATGGATGGTAGCCTTGTCATTATGGATGGTAGTTCGTTGGTGAGATTTTGTTACTCCATTGGATGGTAGCCTTGTCATTACCGAAAGTAGTTTATTGTTTAGATTTTGTTACTCTAATTGATGGTAGCCTTGTCATTATGGAAGGTTGTTCATTGTTGACATTTTGTTACTCCAATGGATTGTAGCCTTTTCATTATGGAAGGTAGTTTGTTGTTGAGATTTTGTTACTCCAATGGATGGTAGCCTTGTCATTATGGATGGTAGTTCGTTGTTGAGATTTTGTTACTCCATTGGATGGTAGCCTTGTCATTACCTAAAGTAGTTTGTTGTTTAGAATTTGTTACTCTAATGGATGGTAGCCTTGTCATTATGGAAGGTAGTTCGTTGTTGACATGTTGTTACTATAATGGATGGTAGCCTTTTCATTATGGAAGGTAGTTTGTTGTTGAGATTTTGTTACTCCAATGGATGGTATCCTTGTCATTATTGAAGGTAGTTCGTTGTTGAGATTTTGTTACTCTAATGGATGGTAGACTTGTCATTATGGAAGGTAGTTTGTTGTTGAGATTTTGTTACTCCAATGGTTGGTATCCTTGTCATTATGGATGGTAGTTCGTTTTTGATATTTTGTTACTCCATTGGATGGTAGCCTTGTCATTACCGAAAGTAGTTTGCTGTTGAGATTTTGTTACTCTAATGGATGGTAGCCTTGTCATTATGGAAGGTAGTTCGTTGTTGACATGTTGTTACTATAATGGATGGTAGCCTTTTCATTATGGAAGGTAGTTTGTTGTTGAGATTTTGTTACTCCAATGGATGGTATCCTTGTCATTATTGAAGGTAGTTCGTTGTTGAGATTTTGTTACTCCAATGGATGGTAGCCTTGTAATTATTGAAGGTAGTTCATTGATGAGATTTTATTACTCCAATGGATGATAGCCTTGTCATTATCAAAGGTAGTTCGTTGTTGAGATTTTGTTACACCAATGGATGGTAGGCTTGTCATTATGGAAGGTGGTTCGTTGTTGAGATTTTGTTAATCCAATGGATGGTATTCGTGTCATTATGGAAGGTAGTTTGTTGTTGAGATTTTGTTACTCCATTGGATGGTAGCCTTGTCGTTATAGAAGGTAGTTCATTGATGACATTTTGTTACTCCAATGGATGGTAGCCTTTTCGTTATGGAAGGTAGTTCATTGTTGAGATTTTGTTACGCAAATGGATTGTATCCTTGCCATTACAGAAGGTAGTTCGTTGTTGAGATCTTTGCTATCCAATGGATGGTAGCCTTGTCATTATGGAAGGTAGTTTGTTGTTGAGATTTTATTACTCTAATGGATGGTAGCTTTGCCATTATGGAAGGTAGTTCGTTGTTGAGATTTTGTTACTCCAAAGGATGGTAGCCTTGTAATTATGGAAGGTTGTTTGTCGTTGAGATTTTGTTACTCCAATGGATGGTAGCCTTTTCATTATGGAATATAGTTTGTTGTTGAGCTTTTGTTACTCAAATGGATGGTAGCCTTTTTATTATGGAAGGTAGTTCATTGATGAGATTTTGTAACACCAATGGATGGTAGCCTGGTCATAATGGAAGGTAGTTTGTTGCTGAGATTTTGTTACTCCAATGGATGGTAGCCTTGTGATTATGGAAGGTAGTTCGTTGTTTAGATTTTTTTACTCCAATGGATGGTAGCCTTGTCATTATGGATGGTAGTTTTTTGATGAGATTTTGTTACTCCATTGGATGGTAGCATTGTCATTACAGAAAGTAGTTCGTTGTTGAGATTTTGTTACTCTAATGGATGGTAGCCTTGTCATTATGCAAGGTAGTTCATTGTTGACATTTTGTTACTCCAATTGATGGTAGCCTTGTCATTATGGAAAGTAGTTTGTTGTTGAGATTTTATTACTCCAATGGATGGTAGACTTGTCATTATGGAAGGTAGTTCATTGTTGAGATTTTGTTACTCTAATTGATGGTAGCCTTGTCATTATGCAAGGTAGTTCCTTGTTGACATTTTGTTACTCCAATGAATGGTAGCCTTATCATTATGGAAGGTATTTTTTTGTTGAGATATTTTTACTGCAATGGATGGTAGCCTTGTTATTATGGAAGGTACTTCGTTGTTGATATTTTGTTACTCCAATGGATGGTAACCTTTTCATTATGGAGGGTAGTTTGATGTTGAGATTTTTTTACTCCAATGGATGGTAGACTTGTCATTATTGAAGGTAGTGCGTTGTTGAGATTTTGTTACTCCAATGGATGGTAGCCTTGTCATTATGGATGGTAGTTCGTTGGTGATATTTTGTTACTCCATTGGATGGTAGCCTTGTCATTACCGAAAGTAGTTTGTTGTTTAGATTTTGTTACTCTAATGGATGGTATCCTTGTCATTATGGAAGGTAGTTCATTGTTGACATTTTGTTACTCCAATGGATGGTAGCCTTTTCATTATGGATGGTAGTTCGTTGTTGAGATTTTGTTACTCCATTGGATGGTAGCCTTGTCATTACCGAAAGTAGTTTGTTGTTTAGAATTTGTTACTTTAATGGATGGTAGACTTGTCATTATGGAAGGTAGTTTGTTGTTGAGATTGCGTTACTCCAATGGTTGGTATCCTTGTCATTATGGATGGTAGTTGTTTGTTGAGATTTTGTTACTCCATTGGATGGTAGCCTTGTCATTACCGAAAGTAGTTTGCTGTTGAGATTTTGTTACTCTAATGGATGGTAGCCTTGTCATTATGGAAGGTAGTTCGTTGTTGACATGTTGTTACTCCAATGGATGGTAGCCTTGTCATTATTGAAGGTAGTTCGTTGTTGAGATCTTGTTACTCCAATGGATGGTAGCCTTGTAATCATTGAAGGTAGTTCATTGATAAGATTTTATTACTCCAATGGATGATAGCCTTGTCATTATCAAAGGTAGTTCGTTGTTGAGATTTTGTTACACCAATGGATGGTAGGCTTGTCATTATGGAAGGTGGTTCGTTGTTGAGATTTTGTTAATCCAATGGATGGTATTCGTGTCATTATGGAAGGTAGTTTGTTGTTGAGATTTTGTTACTCCATTGGATGGTAGCGTTGACATTATAGAAGGTAGTTCATTGATGACATTTTGTTACTCCAATGGATGGTAGCCTTTTCATTATGGAAGGTAGTTCATTGTTGAGATTTTGTTACGCAAATGGATTGTATCCTTGCCATTACAGAAGGTAGTTCGTTGTTGAGATCTTTGCTATCCAATGGATGGTAGCCTTGTCATTATGGAAGGTAGTTTGTTGTTGAGATTTTATTACTCTAATGGATGGTAGCTTTGCCATTATGGAAGGTAGCTCGTTGTTGAGATTTTGTTACTCCAAAGGATGGTAGCCTTGTAATTATGGAAGGTTGTTTGTGGTTGAGATTTTGTTACTCCAATGGATGGTAGCCTTTTCATTATGGAATATAGTTTGTTGTTGAGCTTTTGTTACTCAAATGGATGGTAGCCTTTTTATTATGGAAGGTAGTTCATTGATGAGATTTTGTAACACCAATGGATGGTAGCCTGGTCATAATGGAAGGTAGTTTGTTGCTGAGATTTTGTTACTCCAATGGATGGTAGCCTTGTGATTATGGAAGGTAGTTCGTTGCTTAGATTTTGTTACTCCAATGGATGGTAGCCTTGTCATTATGGATGGTAGTTTTTTGATGAGATTTTGTTACTCCATTGGATGGTAGCATTGTCATTACAGAAAGTAGTTCGTTGTTGAGATTTTGTTACTCTAATGGATGGTAGCCTTGTCATTATGCAAGGTAGTTCATTGTTGACATTTTGTTACTCCAATTGATGGTAGCCTTGTCATTATGGAAGGTAGTTTGTTGTTGAGATTTTATTACTCCAATGGATGGTAGACTTGTCATTATGGAAGGTAGTTCATTGTTGAGATTTTGTTACTCTAATTGATGGTAGCCTTGTCATTATGCAAGGTAGTTCATTGTTGACATTTTGTTACTCCAATGAATGGTAGCCTTATCATTATGGAAGGTATTTTTTTGTTGAGATTTTTTTACTGCAATGGATGGTAGCCTTGTTATTATGGAAGGTAGTTCGTTGTTGATATTTTGTTACTCCAATGAATGGTAACCTTTTCATTATGGAGGGTAGTTTGATGTTGAGATTTTTTTACACCAATGTATGGTAGACTTCACATTATGAAAGGTAGTTCTTTGTTGAGATTTTTTTACTCCAATGGATGGTAGACTTGTCATTATTGAAGGTAGTGCGTTGTTGAGATTTTGTTACTCCAATGGATGGTAGCCTTGTCATTATGGATGGTAGTTCGTTGGTGATATTTTGTTACTCCATTGGATGGTAGCCTTGTCATTACCGAAAGTAGTTTGTTGTTTAGATTTTGTTACTCTAATGGATGGTATCCTTGTCATTATGGAAGGTAGTTCATTGTTGACATTTTATTACTCCAATGGATGGTAGCCTTTTCATTATGGATGGTAGTTCGTTGTTGAGATTTTGTTACTCCATTGGATGGTAGCCTTGTCATTACCTAAAGTAGTTTGTTGTTTAGAATTTGTTACTCTAATGGATGGTAGACTTGTCATTATGGAAGGTAGTTTGTTGTTGAGATTTTGTTACTCCAATGGTTGGTATCCTTGTCATTAATGATGGAAGTTCGTTTTTGAGATTTTGTTACTCCATTGGATGGTAGCCTTGTCATTACCGAAAGTAGTTTGCTGTTGAGATTTTGTTACTCTAATGGATGGTAGCCTTGTCATTATGGAAGGTAGTTCGTTGTTGACATGTTGTTACTATAATGGATGGTAGCCTTTTCATTATGTAAGGTAGTTTGTTGTTGAGATTTTGTTACTCCAATGGATGGTATCCTTGTCATTATTGAAGGTAGTTCGTTGTTGAGATTTTGTTACTCCAATGGATGGTAGCCTTGTAATTATTGAAGGTAGTTCATTGAAGAGATTTTATTACTCCAATGGATGATAGCCTTGTCATTATCAAAGGTAGTTCGTTGTTGAGATTTTGTTACACCAATGGATGGTAGGCTTGTCATTATGGAAGGTGGTTCGTTGTTGAGATTTTGTTAATCCAATGGATGGTATTCGTGTCATTATGGAAGGTAGTTTGTTGTTGAGATTTTGTTACTCCATTGGATGGTAGCCTTGTCGTTATAGAAGGTAGTTCATTGATGACATTTTGTTACTCCAATGGATGGTAGCCTTTTCATTATGGAAGGTAGTTCATTGTTGAGATTTTGTTACGCAAATGGATGGTATCCTTGCCATTACAGAAGGTAGTTCGTTGTTGAGATCTTTGCTATGCAATGGATGGTAGCCTTGTCATTATGGAAGGTAGTTTGTTGTTGAGATTTTATTACTCTAATGGATGGTAGCTTTGCCATTATGGAAGGTAGTTCGTTGTTGAGATTTTGTTACTCCAAAGGATGGTAGCCTTGTAATTATGGAAGGTTGTTTGTGGTTGAGATTTTGTTACTCCAATGGATGGTAGCCTTTTCATTATGGAATATAGTTTGTTGTTGAGCTTTTGTTACTCAAATGGATGGTAGCCTTTTTATTATGGAAGGTAGTTCATTGATGAGATTTTGTAACACCAATGGATGGTAGCCTGGTCATAATGGAAGGTAGTTTGTTGCTGAGATTTTGTTACTCCAATGGATGGTAGCCTTGTGATTATGGAAGGTAGTTCGTTGTTTAGATTTTGTTACTCCAATGGATGGTAGCCTTGTCATTATGGATGGTAGTTTTTTGATGAGATTTTGTTACTCCATTGGATGGTAGCATTGTCATTACAGAAAGTAGTTCGTTGTTGAGATTTTGTTACTCTAATGGATGGTAGCCTTGTCATTATGCAAGGTAGTTCATTGTTGACATTTTGTTACTCCAATTGATGGTAGCCTTGTCATTATGGAAAGTAGTTTGTTGTTGAGATTTTATTACTCCAATGGATGGTAGACTTGTCATTATGGAAGGTAGTTCATTGTTGAGATTTTGTTACTCTAATTGATGGTAGCCTTGTCATTATGCAAGGTAGTTCATTGTTGACATTTTGTTACTCCAATGAATGGTAGCCTTATCATTATGGAAGGTATTTTTTTGTTGAGATTTTTTTACTGCAATGGATGGTAGCCTTGTTATTATGGAAGGTAGTTCGTTGTTGATATTTTGTTACTCCAATGGATGGTAACCTTTTCATTATGGAGGGTAGTTTGATGTTGAGATTTTTTTACTCCAATGTATGGTAGACTTCACATTATGAAAGGTAGTTCTTTGTTGAGATTTTTTTACTCCAATGGATGGTAGACTTGTCATTATTGAAGGTAGTGCGTTGTTGAGATTTTGTTACTCCAATGGATGGTAGCCTTGTCATTATGGATGGTAGTTCGTTGGTGATATTTTGTTACTCCATTGGATGGTAGCCTTGTCATTACCGAAAGTAGTTTGTTGTTTAGATTTTCTTACTCTAATGGATGGTATCCTTGTCATTATGGAAGGTAGTTCATTGTTGACATTTTGTTACTCCAATGGATGGTAGCCTTTTCATTATGGATGGTAGTTCGTTGTTGAGATTTTGTTACTCCATTGGATGGTAGCCTTGTCATTACCGAAAGTAGTTTGTTGTTTAGAATTTGTTACTTTAATGGATGGTAGACTTGTCATTATGGAAGGTAGTTTGTTGTTGAGATTGTGTTACTCCAATGGTTGGTATCCTTGTCATTATGGATGGTAGTTGTTTGTTGAGATTTTGTTACTCCATTGGATGGTAGCCTTGTCATTACCGAAAGTAGTTTGCTGTTGAGATTTTATTACTCTATGGATGGTAGCCTTGTCATTATGGAAGGTAGTTCGTTGTTGACATGTTGTTACTCCAATGGATGGTAGCCTTGTCATTATTGAAGGTAGTTCGTTGTTGAGATCTTGTTACTCCAATGGATGGTAGCCTTGTAATTATTGAAGGTAGTTCATTGATGAGATTTTATTACTCCAATGGATGATAGCCTTGTCATTATCAAAGGTAGTTCGTTGTTGAGATTTTGTTACACCAATGGATGGTAGGCTTGTCATTATGGAAGGTGGTTCGTTGTTGAGATTTTGTTAATCCAATGGATGGTATTCGTGTCATTATGGAAGGTAGTTTGTTGTTGAGATTTTGTTACTCCATTGTATGGTAGCCTTGTCATTATAGAAGGTAGTTCATTGATGACATTTTGTTACTCCAATGGATGGTAGCCTTTTCATTATGGAAGGTAGTTCATTGTTGAGATTTTGTTACGCAAATGGATGGTATCCTTGCAATTACAGAAGGTAGTTCGTTGTTGAGATCTTTGCTATCCAATGGATGGTAGCCTTGTCATTATGGAAGGTAGTTTGTTGTTGAGATTTTATTACTCTAATGGATGGTAGCTTTGCCATTATGGAAGGTAGTTCGTTGTTGAGATTTTGTTACTCCAAAGGATGGTAGCCTTGTAATTATGGAAGGTTGTTTGTGGTTGAGATTTTGTTACTCCAATGGATGGTAGCCTTTTCATTATGGAATATAGTTTGTTGTTGAGCTTTTGTTACTCAAATGGATGGTAGCCTTTTTATTATGGAAGGTAGTTCATTGATGAGATTTTGTAACACCAATGGATGGTAGCCTGGTCATAATGGAAGGTAGTTTGTTGCTGAGATTTTGTTACTCCAATGGATGGTAGCCTTGTGATTATGGAAGGTAGTTCGTTGTTTAGATTTTGTTACTCCAATGGATGGTAGCCTTGTCATTATGGATGGTAGTTTTTTGATGAGATTTTGTTACTCCATTGGATGGTAGCATTGTCATTACAGAAAGTAGTTCGTTGTTGAGATTTTGTTACTCTAATGGATGGTAGCCTTGTCATTATGCAAGGTAGTTCATTGTTGACATTTTGTTACTCCAATTGATGGTAGCGTTGTCATTATGGAAGGTAGTTTGTTGTTGAGATTTTATTACTCCAATGGATGGTAGACTTGTCATTATGGAAGGTAGTTCATTGTTGAGATTTTGTTACTCTAATTGATTGTAGCCTTGTCATTATGCAAGGTAGTTCATTGTTGACATTTTGTTACTCCAATGAATGGTAGCCTTATCATTATGGAAGGTATTTTTTTGTTGAGATTTTTTTACTGCAATGGATGGTAGCCTTGTTATTATGGAAGGTAGTTCGTTGTTGATATTTTGTTACTCCAATGGATGGTAACCTTTTCATTATGGAGGGTAGTTTGATGTTGAGATTTTTTTACTCCAATGTATGGTAGACTTCACATTATGAAAGGTAGTTCTTTGTTGAGATTTTTTTACTCCAATGGATGGTAGACTTGTCATTATTGAAGGTAGTGCGTTGTTGAGATTTTGTTACTCCAATGGATGGTAGCCTTGTCATTATGGATGGTAGTTCGTTGGTGATATTTTGTTACTCCAATGGATGGTAGCCTTTTCATTATGGATGGTAGTTCGTTGTTGAGATTTTGTTACTCCATTGGATGGTAGCCTTGTCATTACCGAAAGTAGTTTGTTGTTTAGATTTTGTTACTCTAATGGATGGTATCCTTGTCATTATGGAAGGTAGTTCATTGTTGACATTTTGTTACTCCAATGGATGGTAGCCTTTTCATTATGGATGGTAGTTCGTTGTTGAGATTTTGTTACTCCATTGGATGGTAGCCTTGTCATTACCGAAAGTAGTTTGTTGTTTAGAATTTGTTACTTTAATCGATGGTAGACTTGTCATTATGGAAGGTAGTTTGTTGTTGAGATTATGTTACTCCAATGGTTGGTTTCCTTGTCATTATGTATGGTAGTTGTTTGTTGAGATTTTGTTACTCCATTGGATGGTCGCCTTGTCATTACCGAAAGTAGTTTGTTGTTGAGATTTTGTTACTCTAATGGATGGTAGCCTTGTCATTATGGAAGGTAGTTCGTTGTTGACATGTTGTTACTCCAATGGATGGTAGCCTTGTCATTATTGAAGGTAGTTCGTTATTGAGATCTTGTTACTCCAATGGATGGTAGCCTTGTAATTATTGAAGGTAGTTCATTGATGAGATTTTATTACTCCAATGGATGATAGCCTTGTCATTATCGAAGGTAGTTTGTTGTTGAGATTTTGTTACACCAATGGATGGTAGGCTTGTCATTATGGAAGGTGGTTCGTTGTTGAGATTTTGTTACTCCATTGGATGGTAGCCTTGTCATTATAGAAGGTAGTTCATTGATGACATTTTGTTACTCCAATGGATGGTAGCCTTTTCATTATGGAAGGTAGTTCGTTGTTGAGATTTTGTTACGCAAATGGATGGTATCCTTGCCATTACGGAAGGTAGTTCGTTGTTGAGATTTTTGCTTTCCAATGGATGGTAGCCTTTTCATTATGGAAGGAAGTTTGTTGTTGAGATTTTATTACTCCAATGGATGGTAGCCTTGCCATTATGGCAGGTAGTTCGTTGTTGAGATTTTGTTACTCCAATGGATGGTAGCCTTTTCATTATGGAATATAGTTTGTTGTTGAGCTTTTGTTACTCAAATGGATTGTAGCCTTATTATTATGGAAGGTAGTTCATTGTTGAGATTTTGTTACACCAATGGATGGTAGCCTGGTCATAATGGAAGGTAGTTTGTTGCTGAAATTTTGTTACTCCAATGAATGGTAGCCTTGTGGTTATGGAAGGTAGTTCGTTGTTTAGATTTTGTTACTCCAATGGATGGTAGCGTTGTCATTATGGATGGTAGTTTTTTGATGAGATTTTATTACTCCATTGGATGGTAGCATTGTCATTACAGAAAGTAGTTCGTTGTTGAGATTTTGTTACTCTAATGGATGGTAGCCTTGTCATTATGCAAGGTAGTTCATTGTTGACATTTGTTACTCCAATTGATGGTAGCCTTGTCATTATGGAAGGTAGTTTGTTGTTGAGATTTTATTACTCCAATGGAAGGTAGACTTGTCATTATGGAAGGTAGTTCATTGTTGAGATTTTGTTACTCTAATGGATGGTAGCCTTGTCATTATGCAAGGTAGTTCATTGTTGACATTTTGTTACTCCAATGAATGGTAGCCTTATCATTATGGAAGGTATTTTTTTGTTGAGATTTTTTTACTGTAATGGATGGTAGACTTGTCATTATGGAAGGTAGTTCGTTGTTGAGATTTTGTTACTCCAATGGTTGGTAGCCTTGTCCTTATGGATGGTAGTTGTTGTTGAGATTTTGTTACTCCATTGGATGGTACCCTTGTCATTACCGAAAGTAGTTTGTTGTTGAAATTTTGTTACTCCAAGGGATGGTATCCTTGTCATTACGGAAGGTAGTTTGTTGTTGAGATTTCGTTACTGCAATGGATGGTATCCTTGTCATTATGGAAGGTAGTTCGTTGTTCAGATTTTGTTACTCTAATGGATGGTATCCTTTTCATTACAGAAGGTAGTTCATTGTTGAGATTTTGTTTCTCCAATGGATGGTAGCCTTGTCATTATGGAAGGTAGTTCATTGTTGATATTTTGTTACTCGAATGGATGGTAACCTTTTCATTATGGAAGGTAGTTCGTTGTTGAGATTTTGTTACTCCAATGGATGCTAGACTTGTCATTATAAAAGGTAGTTCTTTGTTGAGATTTTTTTACTCCAATGGATGGTAGACTTGTCATTATTGAAGGTAGTGCATTGTTGAGATTTTGTTACTCCAATGGATGGTAGGCTTGTCATTATGGAAGGTGGTTTGTTGGTGAGATTTTGTTACGCAAATGGATGGTAACCTTGTCATTACCGAAAGTAGTTTGTTGTTTAGATTTTTTTACTCTAATGGATGGTAGCCTTGTCATTATGGAAGGTAGTTCATTATTGACATTTTGTTACTCCAATGGATGGTAGCCTTTTCATTATGGAAGGTAGTTTGTTGTTGAGATTTTGTTACTCCAATGGATGGTAGCCTTGTCATTATGGATGGTAGTTTGTTGTTGAGATTTTGTTACTCCATTGGATGGTAGCCTTGTCATTATCGAAAGTAGTTTGTTGTTTAGATTTTGTTACTCTAATGGATGGTAGACTTGTCATTATGGAAAGTAGTTTGTTGTTGAGATTTTGTTACTCCAATGAATGGTAGCCTTGTCATTATGGAGGGTAGTTTGTTGTTGAGATTTTGTTACTCCATTGGATGGTTGCCTTGTCATTACCGAAAGTAGTTTGTTGTTGAGATTTTGTTACTCTAATGGATGGTAGCCTTGTCATTATGGAAGGTAGTTCGTTGTTGACATTTTGTTACTCCAATGGATGGTAGCCTTTTCATTATGGATGGTAGTTTGTTGTTGAGATTTTGTTACTCCATTGGATGGTAGCCTTGTCATTACCGAAAGTAGTTTGTTGTTGAGATTTTGTTACTCTAATGGATGGTAGCCTTGTCATTATGGAAGGTAGTTCGTTGTTGACATTTTGTTACTCCAATGGATGGTAGCCTTTTCATTATGAAAGGTAGTTCGTTGTTTAGATTTTGTTACTCCAATGGATGGTAGCCTTGTCATTACCGAAAGTAGTTTGTTGTTTAGATTTTGTTACTCTAATGGATGGTAGCCTTGTCATTATGGAAGGTAGTTCAATTTTGACATCTTGTTACTCCAATGGATGGTAGCCTTTTCATTATGGAAGGTAGTTTGTTTATGAGATTTTGTTACTTCAATTGATGGTAGCCTTGTCACTATGGATGGTAGTTCGTTGTTGAGATTTTTTTACTCCATTGGATGGTAGCCTTGTCATTACCGAAAGTAGTTTGTTGTTTAGATTTTGTTACTCTAATGGATGGTAGACTTGTCATTATGGAAGGTAGTTTGTTGTTGAGATTTTGTTACTCCAATGGTTGGTAGACTTTTCATTATGGATGGTAGTTCATTGTTGAGATTTTGTTACTCCATTGGATGGTAGCCTTGTCATTACCGAAAGTAGTTTGTTGTTGAGATTTTGTTACTCTAATGGATGGTAGCCTTGTCATTATGGAGGGTAGTTCGTTGTTAACATTTTGTTACTCTAATGGATGGTAGCCTTTTCATTATGGAAGGTAGTTCGTTGTTGAGATTTTGTTACTCCAATGGATGGTAGCCTTGTCATTATTGAAGGTATTTCGTTGTTGAGATTTTATTACTCCAATGGATGGTAGCCTTGTAATTATTGAAGGTAGTTCATTGATGAGATTTTATTACTCCAATGGATGATATCCTTGTCATTATCGAAGGTAGTTCGTTGTTGAGATTTTGTTACACCAATGGATGGTAGGCTTGTCATTATGGAAGGTGGTTCGTTGTTGAGAGTATGTTAATCCAATGGATGGTATTCATGTCATTATGGAAGGTAGTTCGTTGTTGAGATTTTGTTACTCCATTGGATGGTAGCCTTGTAATTATGGAAGGTAGTTTGTTGTTGAGATTTTATTACTCCAATGGATGGTAGCCTTGTCATTATGGAAGGTAGTTCATTTTTCAGATTTTGTTACTCTAATGGATGGTATCCTTGTCATTATGGAAGGTAGTTCATTGTTGAGATTTTGTTTCTCCAATCGATGGTAGCCTTGTTATTATGGAAGGTAGTTCGTTGTTGATATTTTGTTAATCCAATGGATGGTAGACTTGTCATTATGAAAGGTAGTTCTTTGTTGAGATTTTTTTACTCCAATGGATGGTAGACTTGTCATTATTGAAGGTAGTGCGTTGTTGAGATTTTGTTACTCCAATGGATAGTAGCCTTGTCATTATGGATGGTAGTTCGTTGGTGAGATTTTGTTACTCCATTGGATGGTAGCCTTGTCATTACCGAAAGTAGTTTGTTGTTTAGATTTTGTTACTCTAATGGATTGTAGCCTTGTCATTATGGAAGGTAGTTCAATGTTGACATTTTGTTACTCCAATGGATGGTAGCCTTTTCATTATGGAAGGTTGTTTGTTTATGAGATTTTGTTACTTGAATTGATGGTAGCCTTGTCATTATGGATGGTAGTTCGTTGTTGAGATTTTGTTACTCCATTTGATGGTAGCCTTGTCATTACCGAAAGTAGTTTGTTGTTTAGATTTTGTTACTCTAATGGATGGTAGACTTGTCATTATGGAAGGTAGTTTGTTGTTGAGATTTGGTTACTCCAATGGTTGGTATCCTTGTCATTATGGATGGTAGTTCGTTGTTGAGATTTTGTTACTCCATTGGATGGTAGCCTTGTCATTACCGAAAGTAGTTTGTTGTTGAGATTTTGTTACTCTAATGGATGGTAGCCTTGTCATTATGGAAGGTAGTTGGTTGTTGACATTTTGTTACTCTAATGGATGGTAGCCTTTTCATTATGGAAGGTAGTTCGTTGTTGAGATTTTGTAACTCCAATGGATGGTAGCCTTGTCATTATTGAAGGTAGTTCGTTGTTGAGATTTTGTTACTCCAATGGATGGTAGCCTTATAATTATTGAAGGTAGTTCATTGATGAGATTTTATTACTCCAATGGATGATATCCTTGTCATTATCGAAGGTAGTTCATTGTTGAGATTTTGTTACACCAATGGATGGTAGGCTTGTCATTATGGAAGGTGGTTCGTTGTTTAGATTTTGTTAATCCAAAGGATGGTATTCGTGTCATTATGGAAGGTAGTTCGTTGTTGAGATTTTGTTACTCCATTGGATGGTAGCCTTGTCATTATAGAAGGTAGTTCATTGATGAAATTTTGTTGCTCCAATGGATGGTAGCCTTTTCATTATGGAAGGTAGTTCATTGTTGAGATTTTGTTACGCAAATGGATGGTATCCTTGCCATTACGGAAGGTAGTTTGTTGTTCAGATCTTTGCTATCCAATGGATGGTAGCCTTGTCATTATGGAAGGTAGTTTGTTGTTGAGATTTTATTACTCCAATTGATGGTAGCTTTGCCATTATGGAAGGTAGTTCGTTGTTGAGATTTTGTTACTCCAAAGGATGGTAGCCTTGTAATTATGGAAGGTTGTTTGTTGTTGAGATTTTGTTACTCCAATGGATGGTAGCCTTTTCATTATGGAATATAGTTTGTTGTTGAGCTTTTGTTACTCAAATGGATGGTAGCCTTTTTATTATGGAAGGTAGTTCATTGATGAGATTTTGTTACACCAATGGATGGTAGCCTGGTCGTAATGGAAGGTAGTTTGTTGCTGAGATTTTGTTACTCCAATGGATGGTAGCCTTGTGATTATGGAAGGTAGTTTGTTGTTTAGATTTTGTTACTCCAATGGATGGTAGCCTTGTCATTATGGATGGTAGTTTTTTGATGAGATTTTGTTACTCCATTGGATGGTAGCATTGTCATTACAGAAAGTAGTTCGTTGTTGAGATTTTTTTACTCTAATGGATGGTAGCCTTGTCATTATGCAAGGTAGTTCATTGTTGACATTTTGTTACTCCAATTGATGGTAGCCTTGTCATTATGGAAGGTAGTTTGTTGTTGAGATTTTATTACTCCAATGGATGGCAGACTTGCCATTATGGAAGGTAGTTCATTGTTGAGATTTTGTTACTCTAATTGATGGTAGCCTTGTCATTATGCAAGGTAGTTCATTGTTGACATTTTGTTACTCCAATGAATGGTAGCCTTATCATTATGGAAGGTATTTTTTTGTTGAGATTTTTTTACTGCAATGGATGGTAGCCTTGTTCTTATGGAAGGTAGTTCGTTAATGATATTTTGTTACTCCAATGGATGGTAACCTTTTCATTATGGAAGGTAGTTTGATGTTGAGATTTTGTTACTCCAATGTATGGTAGACTTGACATTATGAAAGGTAGTTCTTTGTTGAGATTTTTTTACTCCAATGGATGGTAGACTTGTCATTATTGAAGGTAGTGCGTTGTCGAGATTTTGTTACTCCAATGGATGTTAGCCTTGTCATTATGGATGGTAGTTCGTTGGTGATATTTTGTTACTCCATTGGATGGTAGCCTTGTCATTACCGAAAGTAGTTTGTTGTTTAAATTTTGTTACTCTAATGGATGGTATCCTTGTCATTATGGAAGGTAGTTCATTGTTGACATTTTGTTACTCCAATGGATGGTAACCTTTTCATTATGGAAGGTAGTTTGTTGTTGAGATTTTGTTACTCCAATGGATGGTAGCCTTGTCATTATGGAAGGTAGTTCATTTTTCAGATTTTGTTACTCTAATGGATGGTATCCTTGTCATTATGGAAGGTAGTTCATTGTTGAGATTTTGTTTCTCCAATGGATGGTAGCCTTGTTATTATGGAAGGTAGTTCGTTGTTGATATTTTGTTAATCCAATGGATGGTAGACTTGTCATTATGAAAGGTAGTTCTTTGTTGAGATTTTTTTACTCCAATGGATTGTAGACTTGTCATTATGGAAGGTAGTTTGTTGTTTAGATTTTGTTACTCCAATGGATGGTAGCGTTGTCATTATGGATGGTAGTTTTTTGATGACATTTTGTTACTCCATTGGATGGTAGCCTTGTCATTACCGAAAGTAGTTTGTTGTTTAGATTTTGTTACTCTAATGGATTGTAGCCTTGTCATTATGGAAGGTAGTTCAATGTTGACATTTTGTTACTCCAATGGATGGTAGCCTTTTCATTATGGAAGGTTGTTTGTTTATGAGATTTTGTTACTTGAATTGATGGTAGCCTTGTCATTATGGATGGTAGTTCGTTGTTGAGATTTTGTTACTCCATTGGATGGTAGCCTTGTCATTACCGAGAGTAGTTTGTTGTTTAGATTTTGTTACTCTAATGGATGGTAGACTTGTCATTATGGAAGGTAGTTTGTTGTTGAGATTTGGTTACTCCAATGGTTGGTATCCTTGTAATTATGGATGGTAGTTCGTTGTTGAGATTTTGTTACTCCATTGGATGGTAGCCTTGTCATTACCGAAAGTAGTTTGTTGTTGAGATTTTGTAACTCCAATGGATGGTAGCCTTGTCATTATTGAAGGTAGTTCGTTGTTGAGATTTTGTTACTCCAATGGATGGTAGCCTTATAATTATTGAAGGTAGTTCATTGATGAGATTTTATTACTCCAATGGATGACATCCTTGTCATTATCGAAGGTAGTTCATTGTTGAGATTTTGTTACACCAATGGATGGTAGGCTTGTCATTATGGAAGGTGGTTCGTTGTTGAGATTTTGTTAACCCAAAGGATGGTATTCGTGTCATTATGGAAGGTAGTTCGTTGTTGAGATTTTGTTACTCCATTGGATGGTAGCCTTGTCATTATAGAAGGTAGTTCATTGATGACATTTTGTTACTCCAATGGATGGTAGCCTTTTCATTATGGAAGGTAGTTCATTGTTGAGATTTTGTTACGCAAATGGATGGTATCCTTGCCATTACGGAAGGTAGTTTGTTGTTGAGATCTTTGCTATCCAATGGATGGTAGCCTTGTCATTATGGAAGGTAGTTTGTTGTTGACATTTTATTACTCCAATTGATGGTAGCTTTGCCATAATGGAAGGTAGTTCGTTGTTGAGATTTTGTTACTCCAAAGGATGGTAGCCTTCTAATTATGGAAGGTTGTTTGTTGTTGAGATTTTGTTACTCCAATGGATGGTAGCCTTTTCATTATGGAATATAGTTTGTTGTTGAGCTTTTGTTACTCAAATGGATGGTAGCCTTTTTATTATGGAAGGTAGTTCATTGATGAGATTTTGTTACACAAATGGATGGTAGCCTGGTCGTAATGGAAGGTAGTTTGTTGCTGAGATTTTGTTACTCCAATGGATGGTAGCCTTGTGATTATGGAAGGTAGTTTGTTGTTTAGATTTTGTTACTCCAATGGATGGTAGCGTTGTCATTATGGATGGTAGTTTTTTGATGAGATTTTGTTACTCCATTGGATGGTAGCATTGTCATTACAGAAAGTAGTTCGTTGTTGAGATTTTTTTACTCTAATGGATGGTAGCCTTGTCATTATGCAAGGTAGTTCATTGTTGACATTTTGTTACTCCAATTGATGGTAGCCTTGTCATTATGGAAGGTAGTTTATTGTTGAGATTTTATTACTCCAATGGATGGCAGACTTGTCATTATGGAAGGTAGTTCATTGTTGAGATTTTGTTACTCTAATTGATGGTAGCCTTGTCATTATGCAAGGTAGTTCATTGTTGACATTTTGTTACTCCAATGAATGGTAGCCTTATCATTATGGAAGGTATTTTTTTGTTGAGATTTTTTTACTGCAATGGATGGTAGCCTTGTTCTTATGGAAGGTAGTTCGTTAATGATATTTTGTTACTCCAATGGATGGTAACCTTTTCATTATGGAAGGTAGTTTGATGTTGAGATTTTGTTACTCCAATGTATGGTAGACTTGACATTATGAAAGGTAGTTCTTTGTTGAGATTTTTTTAATCCAATGGATGGTAGACTTGTCATTATTGAAGGTAGTGCGTTGTCGAGATTTTGTTACTCCAATGGATGTTAGCCTTGTCATTATGGATGGTAGTTCGTTGGTGATATTTTGTTACTCCATTGGATGGTAGCCTTGTCATTACCGAAAGTAGTTTGTTGTTTAAATTTTGTTACTCTAATGGATGGTATCCTTGTCATTATGGAAGTAGTTCATTGTTGACATTTTATTACTCCAATGGATGGTAGCCTTTTCATTATGGAAGGTAGTTTGTTGTTGAGATTTTGTTACTCCAATGGATGGTAGCCTTGTCATTATGGATGGTAGTATGTTGTTGAGATTTTGTTACTCCATTGGATGGTAGCCTTGTCATTACCGAAAGTAGTTTGTTGTTTAGAATTTATTACTTTAATGGATGGTAGACATGTCATTATGGAAGGTAGTTTGTTGTTGAGATTTTGTTACTCCAATGGTTGGTATCCTTGTCATTATGGATGGTAGTTGTTGTTGAGATTTTGTTACTCCATTGGATGGTAGCCTTGTCATTACCGAAAGTAGTTTGCTGTTGAGATTTTGTTACTCTAATGGATGGTAGCCTTGTCATTATGGAAGGTAGTTCGTTGTTGACATGTTGTTACTCCAATGGATGGTAGCCTTGTCATTATTGAAAGTAGTTCGTTGTTGAGATTTTGTTACTCCAATGGATGGTAGCCTTGTAATTATTGAAGGTAGTTCATTGATGAGATTTTATTACTCCAATGGATGATAGCCTTGTCATTATGGAAGGTAGTTTATTGTTGAGATTTTGTTACACTAATGGATGGTAGGCTTGTCATTATGGAAGGTGGTTCGTTGTTGAGATTTTGTTACTCCATTGGATGGTAGCCTTGTCATTATAGAAGGAAGTTCATTGATGACATTTTGTTACTCCAATGGATGGTAGCCTTTTCATTATGGAAGGTAGTTCGTTGTTGAGATTTTGTTACGCAAATGGATGGTATCCTTGCCATTACAGAAGGTAGTTCGTTGTTGAGATTTTTGCTCTCCAATGGATGGTAGCCTTGTCATTATGGAAGGTAGTTTGTGGTTGAGATTTTATTACTCCAATGGATGGTAGCCTTGCCATTATGGCAGGTAGTTCGTTGTTGAGATTTTGTTACTCCAATGGATGGTAGCCTTTTCATTATGGAATATAGTTTGTTGTTGAGCTTTTGTTACTCAAATGGATTGTAGCCATTTTATTATGGAAGGTAGTTCGTTGTTGAGATTTTGTTACTCTAATGGATGGTAGCCTTGTCATTATGCAAGGTAGTTCATTGTTGACATTTTGTTACTCCAATTGATGGTAGCCTTGCCATTATGGAAGGTAGTTTGTTGTTTAGATTTTGTTACTCCAATGGATGGTAGACTTGTCATTATGGAAGGTAGTTCATTGTTGAGATTTTGTTACTCTAATGGATGGTAGCCTTGACATTATGCAAGGTAGTTCATTGTTGACATTTTGTTACTCCAATGAATGGTAGCCTTATCATTATGGAAGGTATTTTTTTGTTGAGATTTTGATACTGCAATGGATGGTAGACTTGTCATTATGGAAGGTAGTTTGTTGTTGAGATTTTGTTACTCCAATGGATGGTAGCCTTGTCATTATGGATGGTAGTTTGTTGTCGAGATTTTGTTACTCCATTGGATGGTACCCTTGTCATTACCGAAAGTAGTTTGTTGTTGAAATTTTGTTACTCCAAGGGATGGTAGCCTTGTCATTACGGAAGGTAGTTTGTTGTTGAGATTTCGTTACTGCAATGGATGGTATCCTTGTCATTATGGAAGGTAGTTCGTTGTTCAGATTTTGTTAATCTAATGGATGGTATCCTTGTCATTACAGAAGGTAGTTCATTGTTGAGATTTTGTTTCTCCAATGGATGGTAGCCTTGTCATTATGGAAGGTAGTTCGTTGTTGATATTTTGTTACTCCAATGGATGGTAACCTTTTCATTATGGAAGGTAGTTCGTTGTTGAGATTTTGTTACTCCAATGGATGCTAGACTTGTCATTATAAAAGGTAGTTCTTTGTTGAGATTTTTTTACTCCAATGGATGGTAGACTTGTCATTATGGAAGGTAGTGCGTTGTTGAGATTTTGTTACTCCAATGGATGGTAGGCTTGTCATTATGGAAGGTGGTTTGTTGGTGAGATTTTGTTACGCAAATGGATGGTAACCTTGTCATTACCGAAAGTAGTTTGTTGTTTAGATTTTTTTACTCTAATGGATGGTAGCCTTGTCATTATGGAAGGTAGTTCATTGTTGACATTTTGTTACTCCAATGGATGGTAGCCTTTTCATTATGGAAGGTAGTTTGTTGTTTAGATTTTGTTACTCCAATGGATGGTAGCCTTGTCATTATGGATGGTAGTTCGTTGTTGAGATGTTGTTACTCCATTGGATGGTAGCCTTGTCATTATCGAAAGTAGTCTGTTGTTTAGATTTTGTTACTCAAATGGATGGTAGACTTGTCATTATGGAAGGTAGTTTGTTGTTGAGATTTTGTTACTCCAATGAATGGTAGCCTTGTCATTATGGATGGTAGTTTGTTGTTGAGATTTTATTACTCCATTGGATGGTAGCCTTGTCATTACCGAAAGTAGTTTGTTGTTGAGATTTTGTTACTCTAATGGATGGTAGCCTTGTCATTATGGAAGGTAGTTCGTTGTTGACATTTTGTTACTCCAATGGATGGTAGCCTTTTCATTATGAAAGGTAGTTCGTTGTTTAGATTTTGTTACTCCAATGGATGGTAGCCTTGTCATTACCGAAAGTAGTTTGTTGTTTAGATTTTGTTACTCTATTGGATGGTAGCCTTGTCATTATGGATGGTAGTTCAATGTTGACATTTTGTTACTCCAATGGATGGTAGTCTTTTCATTATGGAAGGTAGTTTGTTTATGAGATTTTGTTACTTCAATTGATGGTAGCCTTGTCACTATGGATGGTAGTTCGTTGTTGAGATTTTTTTACTCCATTGGATGGTAGCCTTGTCATTACCGAAAGTAGTTTGTTGTTTAGATTTTGTTACTCTAATGGATGGTAGACTTGTCATTATAGAAGGTAGTTTGTTGTTGATATTTTGTTACTCCAATGGTTGGTAGACTTTTCATAATGGATGGTAGTTTGTTGTTGAGATTTTGTTACTCCATTGGATGGTAGCCTTGTCATTATCGAAAGTAGTTTGTTGTTGAGATTTTGTTACTCTAATGGATGGTAGCCTTGTCATTATGGAAGGTAGTTCGTTGTTAACATTTTGTTACTCTAATGGATGGTAGCCTTTTCATTATGGAAGGTAGTTCGTTGTTGAGATTTTCTTACTCCAATGGATGGTAGGCTTGTCATTATTGAAGGTAGTTCGTTGTTGAGATTTTGTTACTCCAATGGATGGTAGCCTTGTAATTATTGAAGGTAGTTCATTGATGAGATTTTATTACTCCAATGGATGACATCCTTGTCATTATCGAAGGTAGTTCGTTGTTGAGATTTTGTTACACCAATGGATGGTAGGCTTGTCATTATGTAAGGTAGTCCGTTGTTGAGAGTATGTTAATCCAATGGATGGTATTCGTGTCATTATGGAAGGTAGTTCGTTGTTGAGATTTTGTTACTCCATTGGATGGTAGCCTTGTAATTATAAAAGGTAGTTTGTTGTTGAGATTTTATTACTCCAATGGATGGTAGCCTTGTCATTATGGAAGGTAGTTCGTTTTTCAGATTTTGTTACTCTAATGGATGGTATCCTTGTCATTACGGAAGGTAGTTCATTGTTGAGATTTTGTTTCTCCAATGGATGGTAGCCTTGTTATTATGGAAGGTAGTTCGTTGTTGACATTTTGTTAATCCAATGGATGGTAGACTTGTCATTATGAAAGGTAGTTCTTTGTTGAGATTTTTTTACTCCAATGGATGGTAGACTTGTCATTATTGAAGGTAGTGCGTTGTTGAGATTTTGTTACTCCAATGGATAGTAGCCTTGTCATTATGGATGGTAGTTCGTTGGTGAGATTTTGTTACTCCATTGGATGGTAGCCTTGTCATTACCGAAAGTAGTTTGTTGTTTAGATTTTGTTACTCTAATGGATGGTAGCCTTGTCATTATGGAAGGTAGTTCAATGTTGACATTTTGTTACTCCAATGGATGGTAGCCTTTTCATTATGGAAGGTTGTTTGTTTATGAGATTTTGTTACTTCAATTGATGGTAGCCTTGTCATTATGGATGGTAGTTCATTGTTGAGATTTTGTTACTCCATTGGATGGTAGCCTTGTCATTATGGAAGGTAGTTCGTTGTTGATATTTTGTTACTCCAATGGATGGTAACCTTTTCATTATGGAAGGTAGTTCGTTGTTGAGATTTTGTTACTCCAATGGATGCTAGACTTGTCATTATAAAAGGTAGTTCTTTGTTGAGATTTTTTTACTCCAATGGATGGTAGACTTGTCATTATGGAAGGTAGTGCGTTGTTGAGATTTTGTTACTCCAATGGATGGTAGGCTTGTCATTATGGAAGGTGGTTTGTTGGTGAGATTTTGTTACGCAAATGGATGGTAACCTTGTCATTACCGAAAGTAGTTTGTTGTTTAGATTTTTTTACTCTAATGGATGGTAGCCTTGTCATTATGGAAGGTAGTTCATCGTTGACATTTTGTTACTCCAATGGATGGTAGCCTTTTCATTATGGAAGGTAGTTTGTTGTTTAGATTTTGTTACTCCAATGGATGGTAGCCTTGTCATTATGGATGGTAGTTCGTTGTTGAGATGTTGTTACTCCATTGGATGGTAGCCTTGTCATTATCGAAAGTAGTTTGTTGTTTAGATTTTGTTACTCTAATGGATGGTAGACTTGTCATTATGGAAGGTAGTTTGTTGTTGAGATTTTGTTACTCCAATGAATGGTAGCCTTGTCATTATGGATGGTAGTTTGTTGTTGAGATTTTATTACTCCATTGGATGGTAGCCTTGTCATTACCGAAAGTAGTTTGTTGTTGAGATTTTGTTACTCTAATGGATGGTAGCCTTGTCATTATGGAAGGTAGTTCGTTGTTGACATTTTGTTACTCCAATGGATGGTAGCCTTTTCATTATGAAAGGTAGTTCGTTGTTTAGATTTTGTTACTCCAATGGATGGTAGCCTTGTCATTACCGAAAGTAGTTTGTTGTTTAGATTTTACTACTCTAATGGATGGTAGCCTTGTCATTATGGATGGTAGTTCAATGTTGACATTTTGTTACTCCAATGGATTGTAGCCTTTTCATTATGGAAGGTAGTTTGTTTATGAGATTTTGTTACTTCAATTGATGGTAGCCTTGTCACTATGGATGGTAGTTCGTTGTTGAGATTTTTTTACTCCATTGGATGGTAGCCTTGTCATTACCGAAAGTAGTTTGTTGTTTAGATTTTGTTACTCTAATGGATGGTAGACTTGTCATTATGGAAGGTAGTTTGTTGTTGAGATTTTGTTACTCCAATGGTTGGTAGACTTTTCATTATGGATGGTAGTTCGTTGTTGAGATTTTGTTACTCCATTGGATGGTAGCCTTGTCATTACCGAAAGTAGTTTGTTGTTGAGATTTTCTTACTCTAATGGATGGTAGCCTTGTCATTATGGAAGGTAGTTCGTTGTTAACATTTTGTTACTCTAATGGATGGTAGCCTTTTCATTATGGAAGGTAGTTCGTTGTTGAGATTTTCTTACTCCAATGGATGGTAGGCTTGTCATTATTGAAGGTAGTTCGTTGTTGAGATTTTGTTACTCCAATGGATGGTAGCCTTGTAATTATTGAAGGTAGTTCATTGATGAGATTTTATTACTCCAATGGATGATATCCTTGTCATTATCGAAGGTAGTTCGTTGTTGAGATTTTGTTACACCAATGGATGGTAGGCTTGTCATTATGTAAGGTGGTCCGTTGTTGAGAGTATGTTAATCCAATGGATGGTATTCGTGTCATTATGGAAGGTAGTTCGTTGTTGAGATTTTGTTACTCCATTGGATGGCAGCCTTGTAATTATAAAAGGTAGTTTGTTGTTGAGATTTTATTACTCCAATGGATGGTAGCCTTGTAATTATGGAAGGTAGTTCGCTTTTCAAATTTTGTTACTCTAATGGATGGTTTCCTTGTCATTACGGAAGGTAGTTCATTGTTGAGATTTTGTTTCTCCAATGGATGGCAGCCTTGTTATTATGGAAGGTAGTTCATTGTTGATATTTTGTTAATCCAATGGATGGTAGACTTGTCATTATGAAAGGTAGTTCTTTGTTGAGATTTTTTTACTCCAATGGATGGTAGACTTGTCATTATTGAAGGTAGTGCGTTGTTGAGATTTTGTTACTCCAATGGATAGTAGCCTTGTCATTATGGATGGTAGTTTGTTGGTGAGATTTTGTTACTCCATTGGATGGTAGCCTTGTCATTACCGAAAGTAGTTTGTTGTTTAGATTTTGTTACTCTAATGGATGGTAGCCTTGTCATTATGGAAGGTAGTTCAATGTTGACATTTTGTTACTCCAATGGATGGTAGCCTTTTCATTATGGAAGGTTGTTTGTTTATGAGATTTTGTTACTTCAATTGATGGTAGCCTTGTCATTATGGATGGTAGTTCATTGTTGAGATTTTGTTACTCCATTGGATGGTAGCCTTGTCATTACCGAAAGTTGTTTGTTGTTTAGATTTTGTTACTCTAATGGATGGTAGACTTGTCATTATGGAAGGTAGTTTGTTTTTGAGATTTGGTTACTCCAATGGTTGGTAGCCTTGTCTTTATGGATGGTAGTTCGTTGTTGAGATTTTGTTACTCCATTGGATGGTAGCCTTGTCATTACCGAAAGTAGTTTGTTGTTGAGATTTTGTTACTCTAATGGATGGTAGCCTTGTCATTATGGAAGGTAGTCTGTTGTTGAAATTTTGTTACTCTAATGGATGGTAGCGTTTTCATTATGGAAGGTAGTTCGTTGTTGAGATTTTGTTACTCCAATGGATGGTAGCCTTGTCATTATTGAAGGTAGTTCGTTGTTGAGATTTTGTTACTCCAATGGATGGTAGCCTTATAATTATTGAAGGTAGTTCATTGATGAGATTTTATTACTCCAATGGATGATATCTTTGTCATTATCGAAGGTAGTTCATTGTTGAGATTTTGTTACACCAATGGATGGTAGGCTTGTCATTATGGAAGGTGGTTCGTTGTTGAGATTTTGTTAATCCAAAGGATGGTATTCGTGTCATTATGGAAGGTAATTCATTGTTGAGATTTTGTTACTCCATTGGATGGTAGCCTTGTCATTATGGAAGGTAGTTCATTGTTGACATTTTGTTACTCCAATGGATGGTAGCCTTTTCATTATGGAAGGTAGTTCGTTGTTGAGATTTTGTTACTCAAATGGATGGTATCCTTGCCATTACGGAAGATAGTTCGTTGTTGAGATTTTTTTCTCTCCAATGGATGGTAGCCTTGTCATTATGGAAGGTAGTTTGTTGTTGAGATTTTATTACTCCAATGGATTGTAGCCTTGTCATTATGGAAGGTAGTTCGTTGTTCAGATTTTGTTACTCTAATGGATGGTATCCTTGACATTACGGAAGGTAGTTCATTGTTGAGATTTTGTTTCTCCAATGGATTGTAGCCTTGTTATTATGGAAGGTAGTTCATTGTTGAGATTTTGTTTCTCCAATGGATGGTAGCCTTTTAATTATGGAAGGTAGTTCGTTGTTAAGATTTTGTTACACCAATGGATGGTAGGCTTGTCATTATGGAAGGTGGTTCGTTGTTGAGAGTATGTTAATCCAATGGATGGTATTCGTGTCATTATGGAAGGTAGTTCGTTGTTGAGATTTTGTTACTCCATTGGATGGTAGCCTTGTAAATATGGAAGGTAGTTTGTTGTTGAGATTTTATTACTCCAATGGATGGTAGCCTTGTCATTATGGAAGGTAGTTCGTTTTTCATATTTTGTTACTCTAATGGATGGTATCCTTGTCATTACGGAAGGTAGTTCATTGTTGAGATTTTGTTTCTCCAATGGATGGTAGCCTTGTCTTAATGGAAGGTAGTTCGTTGTTGATATTTTGTTAATCCAATGGATGGTAGACTTGTCATTATGAAAGGTATTTCTTTGTTGAGATTTTTTTACTCCAATGGATGGTAGCCTTGTCATTATCGAAAGTAGTTTATTGTTTAGATTTTGTTACTCTAATGGATGGTAGCCTTATCATTATGGAAGGTAGTTCAATGTTGACATTTTGTTACTCCAATGGATGGTAGCCTTTTCATTATGGAAGGTTGTTTGTTTATGAGATTTTGTTACTTCAATTGATGGTAGCCTTGTCATTATGGATGGTAGTTCGTTGTTGAGATTTTGTTACTCCATTGGATGGTAGCCTTGTCATTACTGAAAGTAGTTTGTTGTTTAGATTTTGTTACTCTAATGGATTGTCGACTTGTCATTATGGAAGGTAGTTTGTTGTTGAGATTTGGTTACTCCAATGGTTGGTAGCCTTGTCATTATGGATGGTAGTTCGTTGTTGAGATTTTGTTACTCCATTGGATGGTAGCCTTGTCATTACCGAAAGTAGTTTATTGTTGAGATTTTGTTACTCTAATGGATGGTAGCCTTGTCATTATGGAAGGTAGTTGGTTGTTGACATTTTGTTACTCTAATGGATGGTAGCCTTTTCATTATGGAAGGTAGTTCGTTGTTGAGATTTTGTTACTCCAATGGATGGTAGCCTTGTCATTATTGAAGGTAGTTCGTTGTTGAGATTTTGTTACTCCAATGGATGGTAGCCTTATAATTATTGAAGGTAGTTCATTGATGAGATTTTATTACTCCAATGGATGATATCCTTGTCATTATCGAAGGTAGTTCGTTGTTGAGATTTTGTTACACCAATGGATGGTAGGCTTGTCATTATGGAAGGTGGTTCGTTGTTGAGATTTTGTTAATCCAAAGGATGGTATTCGTGTCATTATGGAAGGTAGTTCGTTGTTGAGATTTTGTTACTCCATTGGATGGTAGCCTTGTCATTATGGAAGGTAGTTCACTGTTGACATTTTGTTACTCCAATGGATGGTAGCCTTTTCATTATGGAAGGTAGTTCGTTGTTAAGATTTTGTTACTCAAATGGATGTTATCCTTGCCATTACGGAAGATAGTTCGTTGTTGAGATTTTTTCTCTCCAATGGATGGTAGCCTTGTCATTATGGAAGGTAGTTTGTTGTTGTGATTTTATTACTCCAATGGATTGTAGCCTTGTCATTATGGAAGGTAGTTTGTTGTTCAAATTTTGTTACTCTAATGGATGGTATCCTTGTCATTACGGAAGGTAGTTCATTGTTGAGATTTTCTTTCTCCAATGGATGGTAGCCTTGTTATTATGGAAGGTAGTTCATTGTTGACATTTTGTTACTCCAATGGATGGTAGCCTTTTCATTATGGAAGGTAGTTTGTTGTTGAGATTTTGTTACTCCAATGGATGGTAGCCTTGTCATTATGGATGGTAGTTCGTTGTTGAGATTTTGTTACTCCATTGGATGGTAGCCTTGTCATTATCGAAAGTAGTTTGTTGTTTAGATTTTGTTACTCTAATGGATGGTAGACTTGTCATTATGGAAGGTAGTTTGTTTTTGAGATTTGGTTACTCCAATGGTTGGTAGCCTTGTCTTTATGGATGGTAGTTCGTTGTTGAGATTTTGTTACTCCATTGGATGGTAGCCTTGTCATTACCGAAAGTAGTTTGTTGTTGAGATTTTGTTACTCTAATGGATGGTAGCCTTGTCATTATGGAAGGTAGTCTGTTGTTGAAATTTTGTTACTCTAATGGATGGTAGCGTTTTCATTATGGAAGGTAGTTCGTTGTTGAGATTTTGTTACTCCAATGGATGGTAGCCTTGTCATTATTGAAGGTAGTTCGTTGTTGAGATTTTGTTACTCCAATGGATGGTAGCCTTATAATTATTGAAGGTAGTTCATTGATGAGATTTTATTACTCCAATGGATGATATCTTTGTCATTATCGAAGGTAGTTCATTGTTGAGATTTTGTTACACCAATGGATGGTAGGCTTGTCATTATGGAAGGTGGTTCGTTGTTGAGATTTTGTTAATCCAAAGGATGGTATTCGTGTCATTATGGAAGGTAATTCATTGTTGAGATTTTGTTACTCCATTGGATGGTAGCCTTGTCATTATGGAAGGTAGTTCATTGTTGACATTTTGTTACTCCAATGGATGGTAGCCTTTTCATTATGGAAGGTAGTTCGTTGTTGAGATTTTGTTACTCAAATGGATGGTATCCTTGCCATTACGGAAGATAGTTCGTTGTTGAGATTTTTTTCTCTCCAATGGATGGTAGCCTTGTCATTATGGAAGGTAGTTTGTTGTTGAGATTTTATTACTCCAATGGATTGTAGCCTTGTCATTATGGAAGGTAGTTCGTTGTTCAGATTTTGTTACTCTAATGGATGGTATCCTTGACATTACGGAAGGTAGTTCATTGTTGAGATTTTGTTTCTCCAATGGATTGTAGCCTTGTTATTATGGAAGGTAGTTCATTGTTGAGATTTTGTTTCTCCAATGGATGGTAGCCTTTTAATTATGGAAGGTAGTTCGTTGTTAAGATTTTGTTACACCAATGGATGGTAGGCTTGTCATTATGGAAGGTGGTTCGTTGTTGAGAGTATGTTAATCCAATGGATGGTATTCGTGTCATTATGGAAGGTAGTTCGTTGTTGAGATTTTGTTACTCCATTGGATGGTAGCCTTGTAAATATGGAAGGTAGTTTGTTGTTGAGATTTTATTACTCCAATGGATGGTAGCCTTGTCATTATGGAAGGTAGTTCGTTTTTCATATTTTGTTACTCTAATGGATGGTATCCTTGTCATTACGGAAGGTAGTTCATTGTTGAGATTTTGTTTCTCCAATGGATGGTAGCCTTGTCTTAATGGAAGGTAGTTCGTTGTTGATATTTTGTTAATCCAATGGATGGTAGACTTGTCATTATGAAAGGTATTTCTTTGTTGAGATTTTTTTACTCCAATGGATGGTAGCCTTGTCATTATCGAAAGTAGTTTATTGTTTAGATTTTGTTACTCTAATGGATGGTAGCCTTATCATTATGGAAGGTAGTTCAATGTTGACATTTTGTTACTCCAATGGATGGTAGCCTTTTCATTATGGAAGGTTGTTTGTTTATGAGATTTTGTTACTTCAATTGATGGTAGCCTTGTCATTATGGATGGTAGTTCGTTGTTGAGATTTTGTTACTCCATTGGATGGTAGCCTTGTCATTACTGAAAGTAGTTTGTTGTTTAGATTTTGTTACTCTAATGGATTGTCGACTTGTCATTATGGAAGGTAGTTTGTTGTTGAGATTTGGTTACTCCAATGGTTGGTAGCCTTGTCATTATGGATGGTAGTTCGTTGTTGAGATTTTGTTACTCCATTGGATGGTAGCCTTGTCATTACCGAAAGTAGTTTATTGTTGAGATTTTGTTACTCTAATGGATGGTAGCCTTGTCATTATGGAAGGTAGTTGGTTGTTGACATTTTGTTACTCTAATGGATGGTAGCCTTTTCATTATGGAAGGTAGTTCGTTGTTGAGATTTTGTTACTCCAATGGATGGTAGCCTTGTCATTATTGAAGGTAGTTCGTTGTTGAGATTTTGTTACTCCAATGGATGGTAGCCTTATAATTATTGAAGGTAGTTCATTGATGAGATTTTATTACTCCAATGGATGATATCCTTGTCATTATCGAAGGTAGTTCGTTGTTGAGATTTTGTTACACCAATGGATGGTAGGCTTGTCATTATGGAAGGTGGTTCGTTGTTGAGATTTTGTTAATCCAAAGGATGGTATTCGTGTCATTATGGAAGGTAATTCATTGTTGAGATTTTGTTACTCCATTGGATGGTAGCCTTGTCATTATGGAAGGTAGTTCATTGTTGACATTTTGTTACTCCAATGGATGGTAGCCTTTTCATTATGGAAGGTAGTTCGTTGTTGAGATTTTGTTACTCAAATGGATGGTATCCTTGCCATTACGGAAGATAGTTCGTTGTTGAGATTTTTTTCTCTCCAATGGATGGTAGCCTTGTCATTATGGAAGGTAGTTTGTTGTTGAGATTTTATTACTCCAATGGATTGTAGCCTTGTCATTATGGAAGGTAGTTCGTTGTTCAGATTTTGTTACTCTAATGGATGGTATCCTTGACATTACGGAAGGTAGTTCATTGTTGAGATTTTGTTTCTCCAATGGATTGTAGCCTTGTTATTATGGAAGGTAGTTCATTGTTGAGATTTTGTTTCTCCAATGGATGGTAGCCTTTTAATTATGGAAGGTAGTTCGTTGTTAAGATTTTGTTACACCAATGGATGGTAGGCTTGTCATTATGGAAGGTGGTTCGTTGTTGAGAGTATGTTAATCCAATGGATGGTATTCGTGTCATTATGGAAGGTAGTTCGTTGTTGAGATTTTGTTACTCCATTGGATGGTAGCCTTGTAAATATGGAAGGTAGTTTGTTGTTGAGATTTTATTACTCCAATGGATGGTAGCCTTGTCATTATGGAAGGTAGTTCGTTTTTCATATTTTGTTACTCTAATGGATGGTATCCTTGTCATTACGGAAGGTAGTTCATTGTTGAGATTTTGTTTCTCCAATGGATGGTAGCCTTGTCTTAATGGAAGGTAGTTCGTTGTTGATATTTTGTTACTCCAATGGATGGTAGACTTGTCATTATGAAAGGTATTTCTTTGTTGAGATTTTTTTACTCCAATGGATGGTAGCCTTGTCATTATCGAAAGTAGTTTATTGTTTAGATTTTGTTACTCTAATGGATGGTAGCCTTATCATTATGGAAGGTAGTTCAATGTTGACATTTTGTTACTCCAATGGATGGTAGCCTTTTCATTATGGAAGGTTGTTTGTTTATGAGATTTTGTTACTTCAATTGATGGTAGCCTTGTCATTATGGATGGTAGTTCGTTGTTGAGATTTTGTTACTCCATTGGATGGTAGCCTTGTCATTACTGAAAGTAGTTTGTTGTTTAGATTTTGTTACTCTAATGGATTGTCGACTTGTCATTATGGAAGGTAGTTTGTTGTTGAGATTTGGTTACTCCAATGGTTGGTAGCCTTGTCATTATGGATGGTAGTTCGTTGTTGAGATTTTGTTACTCCATTGGATGGTAGCCTTGTCATTACCGAAAGTAGTTTATTGTTGAGATTTTGTTACTCTAATGGATGGTAGCCTTGTCATTATGGAAGGTAGTTGGTTGTTGACATTTTGTTACTCTAATGGATGGTAGCCTTTTCATTATGGAAGGTAGTTCGTTGTTGAGATTTTGTTACTCCAATGGATGGTAGCCTTGTCATTATTGAAGGTAGTTCGTTGTTGAGATTTTGTTACTCCAATGGATGGTAGCCTTATAATTATTGAAGGTAGTTCATTGATGAGATTTTATTACTCCAATGGATGATATCCTTGTCATTATCGAAGGTAGTTCATTGTTGAGATTTTGTTACACCAATGGATGGTAGGCTTGTCATTATGGAAGGTGGTTCGTTGTTGAGATTTAGTTAATCCAAAGGATGGTATTCGTGTCATTATGGAAGGTAGTTCGTTGTTGAGATTTTGTTACTCCATTGGATGGTAGCCTTGTCATTATGGAAGGTAGTTCACTGTTGACATTTTGTTACTCCAATGGATGGTAGCCTTTTCATTATGGAAGGTAGTTCGTTGTTAAGATTTTGTTACTCAAATGGATGTTATCCTTGCCATTACGGAAGATAGTTCGTTGTTGAGATTTTTTCTCTCCAATGGATGGTAGCCTTGTCATTATGGAAGGTAGTTTGTTGTTGTGATTTTATTACTCCAATGGATTGTAGCCTTGTCATTATGGAAGGTAGTTTGTTGTTCAAATTTTGTTACTCTAATGGATGGTATCCTTGTCATTACGGAAGGTAGTTCATTGTTGAGATTTTCTTTCTCCAATGGATGGTAGCCTTGTTATTATGGAAGGTAGTTCATTGTTGACATTTTGTTACTCCAATGGATGGTAGCCTTTTCATTATGGAAGGTAGTTTGTTGTTGAGATTTTGTTACTCCAATGGATGGTAGCCTTGTCATTATGGATGGTAGTTCGTTGTTGAGATTTTGTTACTCCATTGGATGGTAGCCTTGTCATTATCGAAAGTAGTTTGTTGTTTAGATTTTGTTACTCTAATGGATGGTAGACTTGTCATTATGGAAGGTAGTTTGTTTTTGAGATTTGGTTACTCCAATGGTTGGTAGCCTTGTCTTTATGGATGGTAGTTCGTTGTTGAGATTTTGTTACTCCATTGGATGGTAGCCTTGTCATTACCGAAAGTAGTTTGTTGTTGAGATTTTGTTACTCTAATGGATGGTAGCCTTGTCATTATGGAAGGTAGTCTGTTGTTGAAATTTTGTTACTCTAATGGATGGTAGCGTTTTCATTATGGAAGGTAGTTCGTTGTTGAGATTTTGTTACTCCAATGGATGGTAGCCTTGTCATTATTGAAGGTAGTTCGTTGTTGAGATTTTGTTACTCCAATGGATGGTAGCCTTATAATTATTGAAGGTAGTTCATTGATGAGATTTTATTACTCCAATGGATGATATCTTTGTCATTATCGAAGGTAGTTCATTGTTGAGATTTTGTTACACCAATGGATGGTAGGCTTGTCATTATGGAAGGTGGTTCGTTGTTGAGATTTAGTTAATCCAAAGGATGGTATTCGTGTCATTATGGAAGGTAGTTCGTTGTTGAGATTTTGTTACTCCATTGGATGGTAGCCTTGTCATTATGGAAGGTAGTTCACTGTTGACATTTTGTTACTCCAATGGATGGTAGCCTTTTCATTATGGAAGGTAGTTCGTTGTTAAGATTTTGTTACTCAAATGGATGTTATCCTTGCCATTACGGAAGATAGTTCGTTGTTGAGATTTTTTCTCTCCAATGGATGGTAGCCTTGTCATTATGGAAGGTAGTTTGTTGTTGTGATTTTATTACTCCAATGGATTGTAGCCTTGTCATTATGGAAGGTAGTTTGTTGTTCAAATTTTGTTACTCTAATGGATGGTATCCTTGTCATTACGGAAGGTAGTTCATTGTTGAGATTTTCTTTCTCCAATGGATGGTAGCCTTGTTATTATGGAAGGTAGTTCATTGTTGACATTTTGTTACTCCAATGGATGGTAGCCTTTTCATTATGGAAGGTAGTTTGTTGTTGAGATTTTGTTACTCCAATGGATGGTAGCCTTGTCATTATGGATGGTAGTTCGTTGTTGAGATTTTGTTACTCCATTGGATGGTAGCCTTGTCATTATCGAAAGTAGTTTGTTGTTTAGATTTTGTTACTCTAATGGATGGTAGACTTGTCATTATGGAAGGTAGTTTGTTTTTGAGATTTGGTTACTCCAATGGTTGGTAGCCTTGTCTTTATGGATGGTAGTTCGTTGTTGAGATTTTGTTACTCCATTGGATGGTAGCCTTGTCATTACCGAAAGTAGTTTGTTGTTGAGATTTTGTTACTCTAATGGATGGTAGCCTTGTCATTATGGAAGGTAGTCTGTTGTTGAAATTTTGTTACTCTAATGGATGGTAGCGTTTTCATTATGGAAGGTAGTTCGTTGTTGAGATTTTGTTACTCCAATGGATGGTAGCCTTGTCATTATTGAAGGTAGTTCGTTGTTGAGATTTTGTTACTCCAATGGATGGTAGCCTTATAATTATTGAAGGTAGTTCATTGATGAGATTTTATTACTCCAATGGATGATATCCTTGTCATTATCGAAGGTAGTTCATTGTTGAGATTTTGTTACACCAATGGATGGTAGGCTTGTCATTATGGAAGGTGGTTCGTTGTTGAGATTTAGTTAATCCAAAGGATGGTATTCGTGTCATTATGGAAGGTAGTTCGTTGTTGAGATTTTGTTACTCCATTGGATGGTAGCCTTGTCATTATGGAAGGTAGTTCACTGTTGACATTTTGTTACTCCAATGGATGGTAGCCTTTTCATTATGGAAGGTAGTTCGTTGTTAAGATTTTGTTACTCAAATGGATGTTATCCTTGCCATTACGGAAGATAGTTCGTTGTTGAGATTTTTTCTCTCCAATGGATGGTAGCCTTGTCATTATGGAAGGTAGTTTGTTGTTGTGATTTTATTACTCCAATGGATTGTAGCCTTGTCATTATGGAAGGTAGTTTGTTGTTCAAATTTTGTTACTCTAATGGATGGTATCCTTGTCATTACGGAAGGTAGTTCATTGTTGAGATTTTCTTTCTCCAATGGATGGTAGCCTTGTTATTATGGAAGGTAGTTCATTGTTGACATTTTGTTACTCCAATGGATGGTAGCCTTTTCATTATGGAAGGTAGTTTGTTGTTGAGATTTTGTTACTCCAATGGATGGTAGCCTTGTCATTATGGATGGTAGTTCGTTGTTGAGATTTTGTTACTCCATTGGATGGTAGCCTTGTCATTATCGAAAGTAGTTTGTTGTTTAGATTTTGTTACTCTAATGGATGGTAGACTTGTCATTATGGAAGGTAGTTTGTTGTTGAGATTTTGTTACTCCAATGGATGGTAGGCTTGTCATTATGGAAGGTGGTTTGTTGGTGAGATTTTGTTACGCAAATGGATGGTAACCTTGTCATTACCGAAAGTAGTTTGTTGTTTAGATTTTTTTACTCTAATGGATGGTAGCCTTGTCATTATGGAAGGTAGTTCATTGTTGACATTTTGTTACTCCAATGGATGGTAGCCTTTTCATTATGGAAGGTAGTTTGTTGTTTAGATTTTGTTACTCCAATGGATGGTAGCCTTGTCATTATGGATGGTAGTTCGTTGTTGAGATGTTGTTACTCCATTGGATGGTAGCCTTGTCATTATCGAAAGTAGTTTGTTGTTTAGATTTTGTTACTCTATTGGATGGTAGACTTGTCATTATGGAAGGTAGTTTGTTGTTGAGATTTTGTTACTCCAATGAATGGTAGCCTTGTCATTATGGAAGGTAGTTGGTTGTTGACATTTTGTTACTCTAATGGATGGTAGCCTTTTCATTATGGAAGGTAGTTCGTTGTTGAGATTTTGTTACTCCAATGGATGGTAGCCTTGTCATTATTGAAGGTAGTTCGTTGTTGAGATTTTGTTACTCCAATGGATGGTAGCCTTATAATTATTGAAGGTAGTTCATTGATGAGATTTTATTACTCCAATGGATGATATCCTTGTCATTATCGAAGGTAGTTCATTGTTGAGATTTTGTTACACCAATGGATGGTAGGCTTGTCATTATGGAAGGTGGTTCGTTGTTGAGATTTTGTTAATCCAAAGGATGGTATTCGTGTCATTATGGAAGGTAGTTCGTTGTTGAGATTTTGTTACTCCATTGGATGGTAGCCTTGTCATTATGGAAGGTAGTTCATTGTTGACATTTTGTTACTCCAATGGATGGTAGCCTTTTCATTATGGAAGGTAGTTCGTTGTTGAGATTTTGTTACTCAAATGGATGTTAACCTTGCCATTACGGAAGATAGTTCGTTGTTGAGATTTTTTCTCTCCAATGGATGGTAGCCTTGTCATTATGGAAGGTAGTTTGTTGTTGTGATTTTATTACTCCAATGGATTGTAGCCTTGTCATTATGGAAGGTAGTTTGTTGTTCAGATTTTGTTACTCTAATGGATGGTATCCTTGTCATTACCGAAGGTAGTTCATTGTTGAGATTTTCTTTCTCCAATGGATGGTAGCCTTGTTATTATGGAAGGTAGTTCATTGTTGACATTTTGTTACTCCAATGGATGGTAGCCTTTTCATTATGGAAGGTAGTTTGTTGTTGAGATTTTGTTACTCCAATGGATGGTAGCCTTGTCATTATGGATGGTAGTTCGTTGTTGAGATTTTGTTACTCCATTGGATGGTAGCCCTGTCATTATCGAAAGTAGTTTGTTGTTTAGATTTTGTTACTCTAATGGATGGTAGAATTGTCATTATGGAAGGTAGTTTGTTGTTGAGATTTTGTTACTCCAATGGATAGTAGGCTTGTCATTATGGAAGGTGGTTTGTTGGTGAGATTTTGTTACGCAAATGGATGGTAACCTTGTCATTACCGAAAGTAGTTTGTTGTTTAGATTTTTTTACTCTAATGGATGGTAGCCTTGTCATTATGGAAGTTCGTTCATCGTTGACATTTTGTTACTCCAATGGATGGTAGCCTTTTCATTATGGAAGGTAGTTTGTTGTTTAGATTTTGTTACTCCAATGGATGGTAGCCTTGTCATTATGGATGGTAGTTCGTTGTTGAGATGTTGTTACTCCATTGGATGGTAGCCTTGTCATTATCGAAAGTAGTTTGTTGTTTAGATTTTGTTACTCTAATGGATGGTAGACTTGTCATTATGGAAGGTAGTTTGTTGTTGAGATTTTGTTACTCCAATGAATGGTAGCCTTGTCATTATGGATGGTAGTTTGTTGTTGAGATTTTGTTACTCCATTGGATGGTAGCCTTGTCATTACCGAAAGTAGTTTGTTGTTGAGATTTTGTTACTCTAATGGATGGTAGCCTTGTCATTATGGAAGGTAGTTCGTTGTTGACATTTTGTTACTCCAATGGATGGTAGCCTTTTCATTATGAAAGGTAGTTCGTTGTTTAGATTTTGTTACTCCAATGGATGGTAGCCTTGTCATTACCGAAAGTAGTTTGTTGTTTAGATTTTGTTACTCTAATGGATGGTAGCCTTGTCATTATGGATGGTAGTTCAATGTTGACATTTTATTACTCCAATGGATGGTAGCCTTTTCATTATGGAAGGTAGTTTGTTTATGAGATTTTGTTACTTCAATTGATGGTAGCCTTGTCACTATGGATGGTAGTTCGTTGTTGAGATTTTTTTACTCCATTGGATGGTAGCCTTGTCATTACCGAAAGTAGTTTGTTGTTTAGATTTTGTTACTCTAATGGATGGTAGACTTGTCATTATGGAAGGTAGTTTGTTGTTGAGATTTTGTTACTCCAATGGTTGGTAGACTTTTCATTATGGATGGTAGTTCGTTGTTGAGATTTTGTTACTCCATTGGATGGTAGCCTTGTCATTACCGAAAGTAGTTTGTTGTTGAGATTTTGTTACTCCAATGGATGGTAGCCTTGTCATTATGGAAGGTAGTTCGTTGTTAACATTTTGTTACTCTAATGGATGGTAGCCTTTTCATTATGGAAGGTAGTTCATTGATGAGATTTTATTACTCCAATGGATGATATCCTTGTCATTATCGAAGGTTGTTCGTTGTTGAGATTTTGTTACACCAATGGATGGTAGGCTTGTCATTATGTAAGGTGGTCCGTTGTTGAGAGTATGTTAATCCAATGGATGGTATTCGTGTCATTATGGAAGGTAGTTCGTTGTTGAGATTTTGTTACTCCATTGGATGGTAGCCTTGTAATTATAAAAGGTAGTTTGTTGTTGAGATTTTATTACTCCAATGGATGTTAGCCTTGTCATTATGGAAGGTAGTTCGTTTTTCAGATTTTGTTACTCCAATGGATGGTAGCCTTTTCATTATGGAAGGTAGTTTGTTTATGAGATTTTGTTACTTCAATTGATGGTAGCCTTGTCACTATGGATGGTAGTTTGTTGTTGAGATTTTGTTACTCCATTGGATAGTAGCCTTGTCATTACCGAAAGTAGTTTGTTGTTTAGATTTTGTTACTCTAATGGATGGTATACTTGTCATTATGGAAGGTAGTTTGTTGTTGAGATTTTGTTACTCCAATGGTTGGTAGACTTTTCATTATGGATGGTAGTTCGTTGGTGAGATTTTGTTACTCCATTGGATGGTAGCCTTGTCATTACCGAAAGTAGTTTGTTGTTTAGATTTTGTTACTCTAATGGATGGTAGACTTGTCATTATGGAAGGTAGTTTGTTGTTGAGATTTTGTTACTCCAATGGTTGGTAGACTTTTCATTATGGATGGTAGTTCGTTGTTGAGATTTTGTTACTCCATTGGATGGTAGCCTTGTCATTACCGAAAGTAGTTTGTTGTTGAGATTTTGTTACTCTAATGGATGGTAGCCTTGTCATTATGGAAGGTAGTTCGTTGTTAACATTTTGTTACTCTAATGGATGGTAGCCTTTTCATTATGGAAGGTAGTTCGTTGTTGAGATTTTGTTACTCCAATGGATGGTAGGCTTGTCATTATTGAAGGTAGTTCGTTGTTGAGATTTTGTTACTCCAATGGATGGTAGCCTTGTAATTATTGAAGGTAGTTCATTGATGAGATTTTATTACTCCAATGGATGATATCCTTGTCATTATCGAAGGTAGTTCGTTGTTGAGATTTTGTTACACCAATGGATGGTAGGCTTGTCATTATGTAAGGTGGTCCGTTGTTGAGAGTATGTTAATCCAATGGATGGTATTCGTGTCATTATGGAAGGTAGTTCGTTGTTGAGATTTTGTTACTCCATTGGATGGTAGCCTTGTAATTATAAAAGGTAGTTTGTTGTTGAGATTTTATTACTCCAATGGATGTTAGCCTTGTCATTATGGAAGGTAGTTCGTTTTTCAGATTTTGTTACTCTAATGGATGGTATCCTTGTCATTACGGAAGGTAGTTCATTGTTGAGATTTTGTTTCTCCAATGGATGGTAGCCTTGTTATTATGGAAGGTAGTTCGTTGTTGATATTTTGTTAATCCAATGGATGGTAGACTTGTCATTATGAAAGGTAGTTCTTTGTTGAGATTTTTTTACTCCAATGGATGGTAGACTTGTCATTATTGAAGGTAGTGCGTTGTTGAGATTTTGTTACTCCAATGGATAGTAGCCTTGTCATTATGGATGGTAGTTCGTTGGTGAGATTTTGTTACTCCATTGGATGGTAGCCTTTTCATTACCGAAAGTAGTTTGTTGTTTAGATTTTGTTACTCTAATGGATGGTAGCCTTGTCATTATGGAAGGTAGTTCAATGTTGACATTTTGTTACTCCAATGGATGGTAGCCTTTTCATTATGGAAGGTTGTTTTTTTATGAGATTTTGTTACTTCAATTGATGGTAGCCTTGTCATTATGGATGGTAGTTCATTGTTGAGATTTTGTTACTCCATTGGATGGTAGCCTTGTCATTACCGAAAGTTGTTTGTTGTTTAGATTTTGTTACTCTAATGGATGGTAGACTTGTCATTATGGAAGGTAGTTTGTTTTTGAGATTTGGTTACTCCAATGGTTGGTAGCCTTGTCATTATGGATGGTAGTTCGTTGTTGAGATTTTGTTACTCCATTGGATGGTAGCCTTGTCATTACCGAAAGTAGTTTGTTGTTGAGATTTTGTTATTCTAATGGATGGTAGCCTTGTCATTATGGAAGGTAGTTGGTTGTTGAAATTTTGTTACTCTAATGGATGGTAGCCTTTTCATTATGGAAGGTAGTTCGTTGTTGAGATTTTGTTACTCCAATGGATGGTAGCCTTGTCATTATTGAAGGTAGTTCGTTGTTGAGATTTTGTTACTCCAATGGATGGTAGCCTTATAATTATTGAAGGTAGTTCATTGATGAGATTTTATTACTCCAATGGTGGATATCTTTGTCATTATCGAAGGTAGTTCATTGTTGAGATTTTGTTACACCAATGGATGGTAGGCTTGTCATTATGGAAGGTGGTTCGTTGTTGAAATTTTGTTAATCCAAAGGATGGTATTCGTGTCATTATGGAAGGTAATTCGTTGTTGAGATTTTGTTACTCCATTGGATGGTAGCCTTGTCATTATGGAAGGTAGTTCATTGTTGACATTTTGTTACTCCAATGGATGGTAGCCTTTTCATTATGGAAGGTAGTTCGTTGTTGAGATTTTGTTACTCAAATGGATGGTATCCTTGCCATTATGGAAGATAGTTCGTTGTTGAGATTTTTTCTCTCCAATGGATGGTAGCCTTGTCATTATGGAAGGTAGTTTGTTGTTGAGATTTTATTACTCCAATGGATTGTAGCCTTGTCATTATGGAAGGTAGTTCGTTGTTCAGATTTTGTTACTCTAATGGATGGTATCCTTGACATTACGGAAGGTAGTTCATTGTTGAGATTTTGTTTCTCCAATGGATTGTAGCCTTGTTATTATGGAAGGTAGTTCATTGTTGAGATTTTGTTTCTCCAATGGATGGTAGCCTTTTCATTATGGAAGGTAGTTCGTTGTTGAGATTTTGTTACACCAATGGATGGTAGGCTTGTCATTATGGAAGGTGGTTCGTTGTTGAGAGTATGTTAATCCAATGGATGGTATTCGTGTCATTATGGAAGGTAGTTCGTTGTTGAGATTTTGTTACTCCATTGGATGGTAGCCTTGTAAATATGGAAGGTAGTTTGTTGTTGAGATTTTATTACTCCAATGGATGGTAGCCTTGTCATTATGGAAGGTAGTTCGTTTTTCAGATTTTGTTACTCTAATGGATGGTATCCTTGTCATTACGGAAGGTAGTTCATTGTTGAGATTTTGTTTCTCCAATGGATGGTAGCCTTGTCTTAATGGAAGGTAGTTCGTTGTTGATATTTTGTTAATCCAATGGATGGTAGACTTGTCATTATGAAAGGTAGTTCTTTGTTGAGATTTTTTTACTCCAATGGATGGTAGCCTTGTCATTACCGAAAGTAGTTTATTGTTTGGATTTTGTTACTCTAATGGATGGTAGCCCTATCATTATGGAAGGTAGTTCAATGTTGACATTTTGTTACTCCAATGGATGGTAGCCTTTTCATTATGGAAGGTTGTTTGTTTATAAGATTTTGTTACTTCAATTGATGGTAGCCTTGTCATTATGGATGGTAGTTCGTTAATGAGATTTTGTTACTCCATTGGATGGTAGCCTTGTCATTACCGAAAGTAGTTTGTTGTTTAGATTTTGTTACTCTAATGGATGGTAGACTTGTCATTATGGAAGGTAGTTTGTTGTTGAGATTTGGTTACTCCAATGGTTGGTAGCCTTGTCATTATGGATGGTAGTTCGTTGTTGAGATTTTGTTACTCCATTGGATGGTAGCCTTGTCATTACCGAAAGTAGTTTATTGTTGAGATTTTGTTACTCTAATGGATGGTAGCCTTGTCATTATGGAAGGTAGTTGGTTGTTGACATTTTGTTACTCTAATGGATGGTAGCCTTTTCATTATGGAAGGTAGTTCGTTGTTGAGATTTTGTTACTCCAATGGATGGTAGCCTTGTCATTATTGAAGGTAGTTCCTTGTTGAGATTTTGTTACTCCAATGGATGGTAGCCTTATAATTATTGAAGGTAGTTCATTAATGAGATTTTATTACTCCAATGGATGATATCCTTGTCATTATCGAAGGTAGTTCATTGTTGAGATTTTGTTACACCAATGGATGGTAGGCTTGTCATTATGGAAGGTGGTTCGTTGTTGAGATTTTGTTAATCCAAAGGATGGTATTCGTGTCATTATGGAAGGTAGTTCGTTGTTGAGATTTTGTTACTCCATTGGATGGTAGCCTTGTCATTATGGAAGGTAGTTCATTGTTGACATTTTGTTACTCCAATGGATGGTAGCCTTTTCATTATGGAAGGTAGTTCGTTGTTGAGATTTTGTTACTCAAATGGATGTTATCCTTGCCATTACGGAAGATAGTTCGTTGTTGAGATTTTTTCTCTCCAATGGGTGGTAGCCTTGTCATTATGGAAGGTAGTTTGTTGTTGTGATTTTATTACTCCAATGGATTGTAGCCTTGTCATTATGGAAGGTAGTTCGTTGTTCAGATTTTGTTACTCTAATGGATGGTATCCTTGTCATTACGGAAGGTAGTTCATTGTTGAGATTTTCTTTCTCCAATGGATGGTAGCCTTGTTATTATGGAAGGTAGTTCATTGTTGACATTTTGTTACTCCAATTGATGGTAGCCTTTTCATTATGGAAGGTAGTTTGTTGTTGAGATTTTGTTACTCCAATGGTTGGTAGACTTTTCATTATGGATGGTAGTTCGTTGGTGAGATTTTGTTACTCCATTGGATGGTAGCCTTGTCATTACCGAAAGTAGTTTGTTGTTTAGATTTTGTTACTCTAATGGATGGTAGACTTGTCATTATGGAAGGTAGTTTGTTGTTGAGATTTTGTTACTCCAATGGTTGGTAGACTTTTCATTATGGATGGTAGTTCGTTGTTGAGATTTTGTTACTCCATTGGATGGTAGCCTTGTCATTACCGAAAGTAGTTTGTTGTTGAGATTTTGTTACTCTAATGGATGGTAGCCTTGTCATTATGGAAGGTAGTTCGTTGTTAACATTTTGTTACTCTAATGGATGGTAGCCTTTTCATTATGGAAGGTAGTTCGTTGTTGAGATTTTGTTACTCCAATGGATGGTAGGCTTGTCATTATTGAAGGTAGTTCGTTGTTGAGATTTTGTTACTCCAATGGATGGTAGCCTTGTAATTATTGAAGGTAGTTCATTGATGAGATTTTATTACTCCAATGGATGATATCCTTGTCATTATCGAAGGTAGTTCGTTGTTGAGATTTTGTTACACCAATGGATGGTAGGCTTGTCATTATGTAAGGTGGTCCGTTGTTGAGAGTATGTTAATCCAATGGATGGTATTCGTGTCATTATGGAAGGTAGTTCGTTGTTGAGATTTTGTTACTCCATTGGATGGTAGCCTTGTAATTATAAAAGGTAGTTTGTTGTTGAGATTTTATTACTCCAATGGATGTTAGCCTTGTCATTATGGAAGGTAGTTCGTTTTTCAGATTTTGTTACTCTAATGGATGGTATCCTTGTCATTACGGAAGGTAGTTCATTGTTGAGATTTTGTTTCTCCAATGGATGGTAGCCTTGTTATTATGGAAGGTAGTTCGTTGTTGATATTTTGTTAATCCAATGGATGGTAGACTTGTCATTATGAAAGGTAGTTCTTTGTTGAGATTTTTTTACTCCAATGGATGGTAGACTTGTCATTATTGAAGGTAGTGCGTTGTTGAGATTTTGTTACTCCAATGGATAGTAGCCTTGTCATTATGGATGGTAGTTCGTTGGTGAGATTTTGTTACTCCATTGGATGGTAGCCTTTTCATTACCGAAAGTAGTTTGTTGTTTAGATTTTGTTACTCTAATGGATGGTAGCCTTGTCATTATGGAAGGTAGTTCAATGTTGACATTTTGTTACTCCAATGGATGGTAGCCTTTTCATTATGGAAGGTTGTTTTTTTATGAGATTTTGTTACTTCAATTGATGGTAGCCTTGTCATTATGGATGGTAGTTCATTGTTGAGATTTTGTTACTCCATTGGATGGTAGCCTTGTCATTACCGAAAGTTGTTTGTTGTTTAGATTTTGTTACTCTAATGGATGGTAGACTTGTCATTATGGAAGGTAGTTTGTTTTTGAGATTTGGTTACTCCAATGGTTGGTAGCCTTGTCATTATGGATGGTAGTTCGTTGTTGAGATTTTGTTACTCCATTGGATGGTAGCCTTGTCATTACCGAAAGTAGTTTGTTGTTGAGATTTTGTTATTCTAATGGATGGTAGCCTTGTCATTATGGAAGGTAGTTGGTTGTTGAAATTTTGTTACTCTAATGGATGGTAGCCTTTTCATTATGGAAGGTAGTTCGTTGTTGAGATTTTGTTACTCCAATGGATGGTAGCCTTGTCATTATTGAAGGTAGTTCGTTGTTGAGATTTTGTTACTCCAATGGATGGTAGCCTTATAATTATTGAAGGTAGTTCATTGATGAGATTTTATTACTCCAATGGTGGATATCTTTGTCATTATCGAAGGTAGTTCATTGTTGAGATTTTGTTACACCAATGGATGGTAGGCTTGTCATTATGGAAGGTGGTTCGTTGTTGAAATTTTGTTAATCCAAAGGATGGTATTCGTGTCATTATGGAAGGTAATTCGTTGTTGAGATTTTGTTACTCCATTGGATGGTAGCCTTGTCATTATGGAAGGTAGTTCATTGTTGACATTTTGTTACTCCAATGGATGGTAGCCTTTTCATTATGGAAGGTAGTTCGTTGTTGAGATTTTGTTACTCAAATGGATGGTATCCTTGCCATTATGGAAGATAGTTCGTTGTTGAGATTTTTTCTCTCCAATGGATGGTAGCCTTGTCATTATGGAAGGTAGTTTGTTGTTGAGATTTTATTACTCCAATGGATTGTAGCCTTGTCATTATGGAAGGTAGTTCGTTGTTCAGATTTTGTTACTCTAATGGATGGTATCCTTGACATTACGGAAGGTAGTTCATTGTTGAGATTTTGTTTCTCCAATGGATTGTAGCCTTGTTATTATGGAAGGTAGTTCATTGTTGAGATTTTGTTTCTCCAATGGATGGTAGCCTTTTCATTATGGAAGGTAGTTCGTTGTTGAGATTTTGTTACACCAATGGATGGTAGGCTTGTCATTATGGAAGGTGGTTCGTTGTTGAGAGTATGTTAATCCAATGGATGGTATTCGTGTCATTATGGAAGGTAGTTCGTTGTTGAGATTTTGTTACTCCATTGGATGGTAGCCTTGTAAATATGGAAGGTAGTTTGTTGTTGAGATTTTATTACTCCAATGGATGGTAGCCTTGTCATTATGGAAGGTAGTTCGTTTTTCAGATTTTGTTACTCTAATGGATGGTATCCTTGTCATTACGGAAGGTAGTTCATTGTTGAGATTTTGTTTCTCCAATGGATGGTAGCCTTGTCTTAATGGAAGGTAGTTCGTTGTTGATATTTTGTTAATCCAATGGATGGTAGACTTGTCATTATGAAAGGTAGTTCTTTGTTGAGATTTTTTTACTCCAATGGATGGTAGCCTTGTCATTACCGAAAGTAGTTTATTGTTTGGATTTTGTTACTCTAATGGATGGCAGCCCTATCATTATGGAAGGTAGTTCAATGTTGACATTTTGTTACTCCAATGGATGGTAGCCTTTTCATTATGGAAGGTTGTTTGTTTATAAGATTTTGTTACTTCAATTGATGGTAGCCTTGTCATTATGGATGGTAGTTCGTTAATGAGATTTTGTTACTCCATTGGATGGTAGCCTTGTCATTACCGAAAGTAGTTTGTTGTTTAGATTTTGTTACTCTAATGGATGGTAGACTTGTCATTATGGAAGGTAGTTTGTTGTTGAGATTTGGTTACTCCAATGGTTGGTAGCCTTGTCATTATGGATGGTAGTTCGTTGTTGAGATTTTGTTACTCCATTGGATGGTAGCCTTGTCATTACCGAAAGTAGTTTATTGTTGAGATTTTGTTACTCTAATGGATGGTAGCCTTGTCATTATGGAAGGTAGTTGGTTGTTGACATTTTGTTACTCTAATGGATGGTAGCCTTTTCATTATGGAAGGTAGTTCGTTGTTGAGATTTTGTTACTCCAATGGATGGTAGCCTTGTCATTATTGAAGGTAGTTCCTTGTTGAGATTTTGTTACTCCAATGGATGGTAGCCTTATAATTATTGAAGGTAGTTCATTAATGAGATTTTATTACTCCAATGGATGATATCCTTGTCATTATCGAAGGTAGTTCATTGTTGAGATTTTGTTACACCAATGGATGGTAGGCTTGTCATTATGGAAGGTGGTTCGTTGTTGAGATTTTGTTAATCCAAAGGATGGTATTCGTGTCATTATGGAAGGTAGTTCGTTGTTGAGATTTTGTTACTCCATTGGATGGTAGCCTTGTCATTATGGAAGGTAGTTCATTGTTGACATTTTGTTACTCCAATGGATGGTAGCCTTTTCATTATGGAAGGTAGTTCGTTGTTGAGATTTTGTTACTCAAATGGATGTTATCCTTGCCATTACGGAAGATAGTTCGTTGTTGAGATTTTTTCTCTCCAATGGGTGGTAGCCTTGTCATTATGGAAGGTAGTTTGTTGTTGTGATTTTATTACTCCAATGGATTGTAGCCTTGTCATTATGGAAGGTAGTTCGTTGTTCAGATTTTGTTACTCTAATGGATGGTATCCTTGTCATTACGGAAGGTAGTTCATTGTTGAGATTTTCTTTCTCCAATGGATGGTAGCCTTGTTATTATGGAAGGTAGTTCATTGTTGACATTTTGTTACTCCAATTGATGGTAGCCTTTTCATTATGGAAGGTAGTTTGTTGTTGAGATTTTGTTACTCCAATGGATGGTAGCCTTGTCATTATGGATGGTAGTTCGTTGTTGAGATTTTGTTACTCCATTGGATGGTAGCCTTGTCATTATCGAAAGTAGTTTGTTGTTTAGATTTTGTTACTCTAATGGATGGTAGACTTGTCATTATGGAAGGTAGTTTGTTGTTGAGATTTTGTTACTCCAATGGATGGTAGCCTTTTCATTATGAAAGGTAGTTCGTTGTTTAGATTTTGTTACTCCAATGGATGGTAACCTTGTCATTACCGAAAGTAGTTTGTTGTTTAGATTTTGTTACTCTAATGGATGGTAGCCTTGTCATTATGGAAGGTAGTTCAATGTTGACATTTTGTTACTCCAATGGATGGTAGCCTTTTCATTATGGAAGGTAGTTTGTTTATGAGATTTTGTTACTTCAATTGATGGTAGCCTTGTCACTATGGATGGTAGTTTGTTGTTGAGATTTTGTTACTCCATTGGATGGTAGCCTTGTCATTACCGAAAGTAGTTTGTTGTTTAGATTTTGTTACTCTAATGGATGGTAGACTTGTCATTATGGAAGGTAGTTTGTTGTTGAGATTTTGTTACTCCAATGGTTGGTAGACTTTTCATTATGGATGGTAGTTCGTTGTTGAGATTTTGTTACTCCATTGGATGGTAGCCTTGTCATTACTGAAAGTAGTTTGTTGTTGAGATTTTGTTACTCTAATGGATTGTAGCCTTGTCATTATGGAAGGTAGTTTGTTGTTAACATTTTGTTACTCTAATGGATGGTAGCCTTTTCATTATGGAAGGTAGTTCGTTGTTGAGATTTTGTTACTCCAATGGATGGTAGCCTTGTCATTATTGAAGGTAGTTCGTTGTTGAGATTTTGTTACTCCAATGGATGGTAGCCTTGTAATTATTGAAGGTAGTTCATTGATGAGATTTTATTACTCCAATGGATGATATCCTTGTCATTATCGAAGGTAGTTCGTTGTTGAGATTTTGTTACACCAATGGATGGTAGGCTTGTCATTATGGAAGGTGGTTCGTTGTTGAGAGTATGTTAATCCAATGGATGGTATTCGTGTCATTATGGAAGGTAGTTCGTTGTTGAGATTTTGTTACTCCATTGGATGGTAGCCTTGTAATTATGGAAGGTAGTTTGTTGTTGAGATTTTATTACTCCAATGGATGGTAGCCTTGTCATTATGGAAGGTAGTTCGTTTTTCAGATTTTGTTACTCTAATGGATGGTATCCTTGTCATTACGGAAGGTAGTTCATTGTTGAGATTTTGTTTCTCCAATGGATGGTAGCCTTGTTATTATGGAAGGTAGTTCGTTGTTGATATTTTGTTAATCCAATGGATGGTAGACTTGTCATTATGAAAGGTAGTTCTTTGTTGATATTTTTTTACTCCAATGGATGGTAGACTTGTCATTATTGAAGGTAGTGCGTTGTTGAGATTTTGTTACTCCAATGGATAGTAGCCTTGTCATTATGGATGGTAGTTCGTTGGTGAGATTTTGTTACTCCATTGGATGGTAGCCTTGTCATTACCGAAAGTAGTTTGTTGTTTAGATTTTGTTACTCTAATGGATGGTAGCCTTGTCATTATGGAAGGTAGTTCAATGTTGACATTTTGTTACTCCAATGGATGGTAGCCTTTTCATTATGGAAGGTTGTTTGTTTATGAGATTTTGTTACTTCAATTGATGGTAGCCTTGTCATTATGGATGGTAGTTCATTATTGAGATTTTGTTACTCCATTGGATGGTAGCCTTGTCATTACCGAAAGTTGTTTGTTGTTTAGATTTTGTTACTCTAATGGATGGTAGACTTGTCATGATGGAAGGTAGTTTGTTGTTGAGATTTGGTTACTCCAATGGTTGGTAGCCTTGTCATTATGGATGGTAGTTCGTTGTTGAGATTTTGTTACTCCATTGGATAGTAGCCTTGTCATTACCGAAAGTAGTTTGTTGTTGAGATTTTGTTACTCTAATGGATGGTAGCCTTTTCATTATGGAAGGTAGTTTATTGTTGAGATTTTGTTACTCCAATGGATGGTAGCCTTGTCATTATTGAAGGTAGTTCGTTGTTGAGATTTTGTTACTCCAATGGATGGTAGCCTTATAATTATTGAAGGTAGTTCATTGATGAGATTTTATTACTCCAATGGATGATATCTTTCTCATTATCGAAGGTAGTTCATTGTTGAGATTTTGTTACACCAATGGATGGTAGGCTTGTCATTATGGAAGGTGGTTCGTTGTTGAGATTTTGTTAATCCAAAGGATGGTATTCGTGTCATTATGGAAGGTAGTTCGTTGTTGAGATTTTGTTACTCCATTGGATGGTAGCCTTGTCATTATGGAAGGTAGTTCATTGTTGACATTTTGTTACTCCAATGGATGGTAGCCTTTTCATTATGGAAGGTAGTTCGTTGTTGAGATTTTGTTACTCAAATGGATGGTATCCTTGCCATTACGGAAGATAGTTCGTTGTTGAGATTTTTTCTCTCCAATGGATGGTAGCCTTGTCATTATGGAAGGTAGTTTGTTGTTGAGATTTTATTACTCCAATGGATTGTAGCCTTGTCATTATGGAAGGTAGTTCGTTGTTCAGATTTTGTTACTCTAATGGATGGTATCCTTGACATTACGGAAGGTAGTTCATTGTTGAGATTTTGTTTCTCCAATGGATTGTAGCCTTGTTATTATGGAAGGTAGTTCATTGTTGAGATTTTGTTTCTCCATTGGATGGTAGCCTTTTCATTATGGAAGGTAGTTCGTTGTTGAGATTTTGTTACACCAATGGATGGTAGGCTTGTCATTATGGAAGGTGGTTCGTTGTTGAGAGTATGTTAATCCAATGGATGGTATTCGTGTCATTATGGAAGGTAGTTCGTTGTTGAGATTTTGTTACTCCATTGGATGGTAGCCTTGTAATTATGGAAGGTAGTTTGTTGTTGAGATTTTATTACTCCAATGGATGGTAGCCTTGTCATTATGGAAGGTAGTTTGTTTTTCAGATTTTGTTACTCTAATGGATGGAATCCTTGTCATTACGGAAGGTAGTTCATTGTTGAGATTTTGTTTCTCCAATGGATGGTAGCCTTGTCTTAATGGAAGGTAGTTCGTTGTTGATATTTTGTTAATCCAATGGATGGTAGACTTGTCATTATGAAAGGTAGTTCTTTGTTGAGATTTTTTTAATCCAATGGATGGTAGCCTTGTCATTACCGAAAGTAGTTTGTTGTTTAGATTTTGTTAATCTAATGGATGGTAGCCTTGTCAATATGGAAGGTAGTTCAATGTTGACATTTTGTTACTCCAATGGATGGTAGCCTTTTCATTATGGAAGGTTGTTTGTTTATGAGATTTTGTTACTTCAATTGATGGTAGCCTTGTCATTATGGATGGTAGTTCGTTGTTGAGATTTTGTTACTCCATTGGATGGTAGCCTTGTCATTACCGAAAGTAGTTTGTTGTTTAGATTTTGTTACTCTAATGGATGGTAGACTTGTCATTATGGAAGGTAGTTTGTTGTTAAGATTTGGTTACTCCAATGGTTGGTAGCCTTGTCATTATGGATGGTCGTTCGTTGTTGAGATTTTGTTACTCCATTGGATGGTAGCCTTGTCATTACCGAAAGTAGTTTGTTGTTGAGATTTTGTTACTCTAATGGATGGTAGCCTTGACATTATGGAAGGTAGTTGGTTGTTGACATTTTGTTACTCTAATGGATGGTAGCCTTTTCATTATGGAAGGTAGTTCGTTGTTGAGATTTTGTTACTCCAATGGATGGTAGCCTTGTCATTATTAAAGGTAGTTCGTTGTTGAGATTTTGTTACTCTAATGGATGGTAGCCTTATAATTATTGAAGGTAGTTCATTGATGAGATTTTATTACTCCAATGGATGATATCCTTGTCATTATCGAAGGTAGTTCATTGTTGAGATTTTGTTACACCAATGGATGGTAGGCTTGTCATTATGGAAGGTGGTTCGTTGTTGAGATTTTGTTAATCCAAAGGATGGTATTCGTGTCATTATGGAAGGTAGTTCGTTGTTGAGATTTTGTTACTCCATTGGATGGTAGCCTTGTCATTATGGAAGGTAGTTCATTGTTGACATTTTGTTACTCCAATGGATGGTAGCCTTTTCATTATGGAAGGTAGTTCGTTGTTGAGATTTTGTTACTCAAATGGATGGTATCCTTGCCATTACGGAAGATAGTTCGTTGTTGAGATTTTTTCTCTCCAATGGATGGTAGCCTTGTCATTATGGAAGGTAGTTTGTTGTTGTGATTTTATTACTCCAATGGATTTTAGCCTTGTCATTATGGAAGGTAGTTCGTTGTTCAGATTTTGTTACTCTAATGGATGGTATCCTTGTCATTACGGAAGGTACTTCATTGTTGATATTTTGTTTCTCCAATGGATGGTAGCCTTGTTATTATGGAAGGTAGTTCATTATTGACATTTTGTTAATCCAAAGGATGGTAGCCTTTTCATTATGGAAGGTAGTTTGTTGTTGAGATTTTGTTACTCTAATGGATGGTAGCCTTGTCATTATGGATGGTAGTTCATTGTTGAGATTTTGTTACTCCATTGGATGGTAGCCATGTCATTATCGAAAGTAGTTTGTTGTTTAGATTTTGTTACTCTAATGGATGGTAGACTTGTCATTATGGAAGGTAGTTTGTTGTTGAGATTTTGTTACCCCAATGAATGGTAGCCTTGTCATGATGGATGGTAGTTTGTTGTTGAGATTTTGTTACTCCATTGGATGGTAGCCTTGTCATTACCGAAAGTAGTTTGTTGTTGAGATTTTGTTACTCTAATGTGTTAGAACAATGTTTGAATCTAGTACCCTATATTTAAGTTTTGATGATAACAAAGTGAAAAGATATAGTAGTTAAATATTTCATGATTGAATTATATGCTGCCTAAAATTACTATGCTCTGATTTGCAGATATGCTGATTAAAATAAGCAAGATCACGTTCTCAGCATCAGAATATGTTCTCATACACCAGCATCAGAAGTTGCTGAATCAGAACGTCAAGATCAGATGATCAACGCTTGCACATGCTGAAGCTTGATGAACAGAACTGCGCGTAAAACACTCTGATACAGAATCAAATAGTTCATCAGCAGCGAAGCAGAATCAGAATGAGCCAAGCCAGATCGTGCATTGAAGAAGCAACGGTACTGTGCATTGAACGCTAATCAATTCCAACGGCCTCATTCCAGACAAGATCTGCTCAAAAAGGAAAGCTTGTTAATAGCATTGAATCAAGAATATTTGCATCAACGTTCATCTTCTCAAGTGCTATATAAACCAAGCTTCGAAGATTATCATGGCTAATGCTTCCAAACTCTCTACACGCAAAAAGCTGAACATAATCTTCATCCACCAGTTTGCTAAACCAACAAACTCTGATACTCCATTAGCGTTTAGCATTCTAAGTTTCTAAGCTTCATTTGTGTAAACATCACAGTTGTGATATAGTTTTTGTAGAAAACATTCACACACATTTGCTTATACCTTTGTAAGAAAGTGTTGCCTTGACAAACCGGATTGTGGTTTGAATCAAGAAGGTTTTAGCAGTTGCTAAAGCAGATTTGTATTCAGTTGAATATAGTGAATTAAGACCTCGTTGGAGAGAGGCAAAATCACCTTGACGGGTGGACTGGAGTAGTTTGAGATCAAACGAACCAGGATAAAAATACCTTGTCATTTGTTTTAAGATTCCAGTTTTACAATTCAACCCCCCCTTCTTGTGTTTTTCACCCCTTCAATTGGCATCAGAGCGCCTGGTTCTGAGCTAAAACACTTAACCGTGTCAGTACAAGATCCAGCGTCAGAAAAACACAATGGCAGGAAACAACTCTCATTTCAGCAATGACAACAATGAGGATAGAGACAGATTCAGCGGCAAACCTCCAGTCTTTGATGGAGAAAACTTTGACTACTGGAAAGACAGAATTGAAAGCTTCTTTCTAGCACATGATGCTGATCTGTGGGATATGGTGACAGATGGATACACGCACCCTGTGAATGCAACTGGTCAGAAGATTGAAAGAAAATCAATGACTGATCAACAAAAGCGTGATTTCAAGAATCACCATAAGGCCAGAACCATCCTCCTCAGTGCCATCTCATATACTGAGTATGAGAAGATCTCCAACAGAGACACAGCTAAGAACATCTTTGATTCTCTCAGAATGACGCATGAGGGCAACGTTCAAGTCAAAGAAACAAAAGCTATTGCGCTCATTCAGAAGTATGAGGCGTTTAAAATGGAAGAATCTGAATCCATTGAAACTATGTTCTCTAGATTCCAGATTCTGGTAGCTGGTCTCAAAGTTCTGGATAAGGGATACTCTACTGCTGACCATGTCAAGAAGATAATCAGAAGTTTACCCAAGCAGTGGAGGCCTATGGTTACTGCTCTGAAGCTGGCGAAAGATCTCAACAAAATCACTCTGGAGGAACTTATAAGCTCCCTCAGAAGTCATGAGATAGAGCTAGAAGCTGATGAGCCTCAGAAGCAAGGTAAGCCTATAGCTTTAAAATCTAACAGAAAATCTGAATCTAAAGTTTTGCAGGCAGTTGAAGAAACATCTGATGGATCCTCATCAGAAGAAGACGAGCTTTCCCTTCTCTCCAGAAGAGTAAATCAACTGTGGAAGCAAAGACAAAGGAAGTTCAGGAATCCCAGAAGATCTGATCAGAACGAGTCTTCTTCAAGATACAGAAGGACAGATTCTTCCTCTGGATACAGAAGATCTGAAGGTTCCTCTGGTAGCAAGAAGCCAAATACAAAAGACATCATCTGCTACGAGTGCAATGAGCAAGGACACTACAAGAGTGACTGTCCAAAGCTTCAGAGGGAAAAGCCCAAAAAGAAGTTTGGAAGAGAGAAGAAGAAAAGTCTCATGGCCACATGGGATGACTCTGACTCGTCTGAAGCTGACTCAGAATCAGATGATGAAAGGGCGAACATAGCGCTCATGGCTAGCATTCCAGATGACAGTGAAGCTTCTGACTCAGACTCAGAATCAGACACAGAAGAGGTATTTCCTAACTTCGCTGTTAATTTTACAAAGGCTGAACTTGCTGAAAGCCTCAATGAAATTCTGGAACGTTATCAGCAGATTAGAGCTAAATTCAGAGACCTGAAAAGGACTCTTGAATCTGACTCTAATAAGTCTGAGAGTCTCAAATTGGAAAACTCTGAGCTGAGAGATAAAATTTTAAAATTAGAAAACTCTTTACAAAACTCTCAGAAGGTACCAATTTCTGAAACTCCCAGCAACGCTGATGAGATCATCAAGGAGTATGATCATAGCTTCCAGAAGTTCCTTGCTAAAAGCATAGATAGAAGCATAATGGCTTCAATGATCTATGGAGTTAGCAGAAACGGCAGGAAAGGAATAGGATACCAAGGTAAGGTTCCTACACCTAAGAATGTCATGGATTTAGTTATTAAACACACTCCTCTAAATTCACACTTTGTGTATGGTCACACACATGACATCAAATATACTAGTAGTAATCACTTTGTGAAACCAAAATTCAACCAGAGTTTTGGTAAAACTAACAAATCAGGACCCAAGAAGATCTGGGTACCTAAGGATAAAATAATACATGTTGCAGATATCTTTAGCAGCAAGTCAGAAACACCAGTCATGGTACCTGGACTCTGGCTGCTCACGACACATGACGGGAAGAAGGCATATGTTCCAAAGCCTGGAACTTAAGCCTGGAGGCCACGTTGGCTTTGGAGGCAATCAGAGGGGAAAGATTATTGGCTCTGGAACTGTAGGTAACGGAAATCTTCCCTCTATTAATAATGTTCTGCTTGTAGACGGATTGATGCATAACCTGTTATCCATAAGTCAATTAAGTGATAACGGTTATGATATAATCTTTAATCAAAAATCATGTAAAGCTGTTAGTCAGAAAGATGGGACTATCCTATTTAATGGTAAGAGGAAAAACAACATTTACAAAATCAAACTTTCTGAACTAAAAAGTCAGAACGTAAAATGTCTTCTGTCTGTTAACAACGAGCAGTGGATCTGGCACAGAAGATTGGGGCATGTTAGTATGAGAAGAATATCTCAGATTAACAAACTCAATCTGGTCAGAGGACTTCCAAATTTGAAGTTCAATTCAGATGCTCTGTGTGAAGCATGTCAGAAAGGCAAATTTGCAAAACCTTCTTTTAAATCCAAAAATGTTGTTTCTACCTCTAAGCCATTAGAACTTCTGCACATTGACTTATTTGGACCAGTTAAGACTGCTTCTGTCAGTGGCAAGAAGTATGGGTTAGTAATCGTAGATGACTATAGCAGATGGACATGGGTAAAGTTCTTAAGACACAAGGACGAGTCACACTCTGTGTTTGTTACCTTCTGTAACCAAGTTCAGAATGAAAAAGATCTTAGAATCGTTAAAGTCAGAAGTGATCATGGTGGAGAATTTGAGAATAAAGATTTTGAGTCATTCTTTAATGACAAAGGCATTCTGCATGATTTCTCTTGTCCTAGAACTCCCCAACAAAATGGAGTTGTAGAACGAAAGAACAGAACATTGCAAGAAATGGCCAGAACCATGATCAACGAGACAAACGTTGCTAAGACTCTCTGGGCAGAGGCAATAAACACAGCGTGCTACATTCAGAATAGAATTTCAATAAGACCTATTCTGGAAAAGACTCCATATGAATTGTGGAAGAACAGAAAGCCCAACATTTCGTATTTTCATCCATTTGGATGTACTTGCTATATGTTAAACACTAAGAATTATTTGAACAAGTTTGATTCTAAGGCACAGAAGTGTATTATGTTAGGATACTCTGAACGCTCAAGAGGGTACAGAGTATACAATACAGAAACACAGATTGTGGAAGAATCAATCAGTGTTCGTTTTGATGACAAGCTTGACTCTGAAAAGTCAAAGCAGAATGAAAATCTTGCAGGTATAGAAATTGAATTTGCAGGTTCTGAAGACAAGTCATCAGAAGCTCTCAACACAGACATTCCTTCAACGTCTGAAAGAAGCAATGCTAGAAATCCTTCATCTGCTGCTGATCAACCTCAGAAGAGAGTACCCAGAAGCAGTTTGAATCACCCAGAAGAGACTATTCTAGGAAGAAAGGAAGATCCAATCAGAACAAGAGCAAGCTTCAGAAACTCTGAAGAAACCCTTATGGGACTTGTGTCTCTGATTGAACCTTCTTCTATTGATGAAGCACTTCTGGACAATGACTGGATTCTGGCAATGCAAGAAGAGCTGAATCAATTCACCAGAAACGACGTATGGGATCTTGTTCCAAGACCAAAAGGATTCAACGTCATTGGAACAAGATGGGTGTTCAGAAACAAGCTCAATGAACAAGGTGAAGTCGTCAGAAACAAGGCACGACTGGTTGCACAAGGTTATAGTCAGCAAGAGGGGATAGACTATACAGAAACCTTTGCCCCAGTCGCCAGGTTAGAATCTATCAGACTCTTAATCTCTTTTGCTGTTAATAGAGGCATCACTCTGTATCAGATGGATGTCAAAAGTGCATTCTTAAATGGTTATATAGAAGAAGAAGTTTATGTTCACCAACCCCCAGGTTTTGAAAATACAAAACATCCAGAACATGTTTTCAAACTGAAAAAGTCACTGTATGGTCTGAAACAAGCTCCCAGAGCTTGGTATGAAAGGCTAAGTAACTTTCTGCTTGAAAATGAATTCACCAGAGGGAAAGTGGACACTACTCTATTCTGTAAAACAGTTAAGAGTGACATTTTAGTCTGTCAAATTTATGTTGATGATATAATCTTTGGTTCTACTAATCCTTCTCTTGGAAGAAAATTTGCTAAGTGTATGCAGGCAGAATTTGAGATGAGCCTCATGGGGGAACTGAAATTCTTTCTAGGAATTCAGATTAATCAAACTCCAGAGGGAACTTACATTCATCAGAGCAAATACATCAGAGATCTTCTAAAGAAATTTGACCTCTCAGAATGTAAGCCATCAAAGATTCCAATGCATCCCACGTGCATTCTGGAAAAAGAAGAGGTAAGCAAAAGCGTAGAACAGAAAGTCTACAGAGGTATGATTGGTTCTCTCCTTTATCTGACTGCTTCAAGACCTGATATTTTATTCAGTGTATGTATTTGTGCTAGATTCCAATCAGATCCTAGAGAATCTCACTTAACAGCTGTTAAGCGAATTTTCAAGTATCTGAAAGGTACTACTAATCTGGGTTTGTTTTATAGAAAATCTAGTGATTACAGCTTAGTAGGCTACTGTGATGCTGATTTTGCTGGAGACAGAGTGGAACGCAAAAGTACTTCTGGAAGCTGCCAGTTTCTGGGAGAAAATCTGATCTCGTGGTCCAGCAAAAGGCAATCAACTATTGCTCTGTCAACAGCAGAAGCTGAGTACATAGCAGCAGCTGGATGCAGTACACAGATGCTCTGGATGAAAAGTCAGCTTGAAGACTTCCAGATTTTTGAGAGTAACATTCCTATTCTTTGTGATAATACTTCTGCTATTTGCTTAAGTAAGAATCCTATTTTACATTCTAGAGCTAAGCATATAGAAATAAAACATCATTTCATTAGGGACTATATTCAGAAAGGAATTTTAAACCTGAAATTTATAGATACAGACCATCAATGGGCTGATATCTTTACTAAACCCCTTTCAGAAGATAGGTTTAATTTCATTCTGAAACATCTCACCATGAAAGTATGCCCAGAATGAAAATGTTTTAATTCCATATTTTTATCTTTCAGAATGTATTTATATTACTGTGAACTTCTGATCAATCTTCTTTCAGAAAGTTAGAACATGCAGATTGTATCAGAGGCAAGTCTAAAGATCTGAGAGTCTAATCTCAAAGACAGACGTGCTGATCACTACATCAAACAAGTGTCATCCAATCATCAGCAAATCCCTGAAGCAGAACGCGTGCACGCTTCTGAGAAAGGAAAGCGCTGATTGGGTGCATTGAGACACATGTCTGGTAACCGTTTTTAAGTATCTTTCTCAAATCCCCCAAAATCAGCAAGCATTAAATGCAAAAGTAATCACGCTTGTTAATGGCAATCATTATTTTTTTTCTCTCTCTTAAAAACGTTTTATTTTTCAAAATAATTTTTGAAAATTCTATTTAAGCACAGTACTCTTCACTCTTAATCTTTACGCTTTCTCATAATCTCTTAAGAATTTTTTCTGCATACTTCTGAGTTTACCATCTTCAAACCTTTTTTTTCTCAAATCACTCTCAAGCTTTTTGTGTGAGAACAATGGCATCCTCCAGCATTTCTGCAGGAAATCAGAAGAAAGAAACCTCTGAGCAATATCAAGCGCCTACCAGAACTCTTCTCACACCAGTAAAGAATCTTGAGGTTCTCTCTGAGTTAATCATCGATTTCGAAAGTTTGAAGGATAATGGATTTGACCTAACTGAGGAAGTCAAAGCTCAAAAGTGGGAGAGGTACTTTGATAGATTGGTTGGACCAACCTTCCTAGAGCTTGTCAAGGAATTTTGGATTCACGCCAAGATTCATAAACATCTAGTTATCTCCTATGTCATGGGAAAGAAGATAATAATTTCTGAAGACCTCATTGCTAGGTTAATTGGTCAAAGTGGTGGTGGAGTCCGTTGTGTGGACATGGCTGATAGATGCCCTGATATAGGTGTGGTAGCCAACTGCATTTTCACTCTTGGTTTTCCCAGCAGCAAAATCAAGGATCTGAAGGATCACTGCAGAGTGTGGGCCAAGATTGTTCTAGGCTGTTTCAATCACAGGAAGCCAACAAGCTCTCCTGACTATATAAACGTGGATCAGCAATTTCTGATCTACTTTATTGATCAGAGGGTAAAGATCAATTTGGCACACTTCCTGTTCAACCATCTGAAGGCTAGTGTGAAAGAGACTAGAGAAGAAGAAAGGACCAAAAGGGACTGGATACCGTTTGGGAGGCTCATATCAGATATTCTGACAGAGAATAAGCTGATAGATTATCTGAGCGAAGCTAAAGTGCTGGGCAATTTTGAACCAACTGTTGGAAAACCGCTGAACGCTAAGAACCTGAAGAAGATGAAGCTGATAGAAAATATCAGGAAGGAACCCAGAGCTTCTTCAACTGCTGACATCTCCAGAAGAAGAGTGCCTCTGAGTAATTTCCCAAGATTTTCTGAAATGGAATCCCAACCTGATATGTTTCCCAAGTACCCAGATTCATACAAGGAAGAAGATGCAGGTTCAAAGCTGAAGATCAAAGATCTGAGTCAAGTTCAACCTGAAGTGACTCAGAAGAAGACAAAGAAGAGGAAAGCAGAAGGATCATCTCATCAGACTCCAAAGAAACGAGGTAATACATCTGCTGCTCCTATTTCAATTTCATCTACTATTCCAACATCTGCTGCCCCTCCTCAAACCTCTCACAGAATATCCATCCCAATCCCTTCTATTGATGAAACCATACCAGAAGACCCTTCTGAGGCCTTACTACTCAGAAGAACCAGAATTAAAATTCCCATTAAGATTACCAAACAACCAACTGTTTCAACAACATCAGCACTTGATAGCGTGCTAGCTGATATTGAGCGTGAACATGCTTCTGTTCAACCTCACTCTGAACCACCAAATATTCCTCCTCCACAACCTGAACCAGAAATTCAACCTGAACCAGAAATTCAACCTGAACCAGAAATTCAACCTGAACCAGAAATTCAACCTGAACCAGAAACACAACCTGAACCAGAAATTCAACCTGAACCAGAAATACAACCAGAACATCAACCAGAACCTGAACCACAATCTCAACAACCTGAACCAGAAGAACCTCTGATCCCTGAGCAATCAGAGATTCCACCTCCTCAACCAGAAAACAATCCACCCTCACCACAACCAGAGTTTCAACGCTATGAAACCCCATCTCCTCATCATTCTGATCCCCACTCACCTCAACCTTCACCGCTGGCAATCCAGTTGCCATGTGGAACCACCATTGTCAGACCCCAGTTACCATCATCAGAGGAATCAACACCTCCAAAAACTCCAACCACTCCAATAGATATATCCTCTGACTCTGATAACCATCCACCAAAACAAACAGCACCTCCGCAAACCTCTGAAAACCAATCCTCTGAAAACCCCAGCAAAATCTTCATTGACTTAACAAGTCTTGAACGTCTTGCTAATTTAAGACACAAATTGGCCATTCCCAAACCAAAGCAATTAGATGTTGACTCTGGTATTTTGGACTTTGAAACAGGTATGCTGCAGTGGATTGCTTCGTTGAAGCAAGTTTGTCCGGGGATGATCGACCCAGCTGCTTCTGATCAGCTCTGGTCACAGTTCAGAGTATGGGTACGTACTGAAGCACTCAAGCTGCAGGACGTCAACTACGAGCAGGCTCAACAGAACTTTAGCATGCTGCTGAAGGAAGTTGAGAGTCAGCTGCCTCAAGAAGTTGTGCTCCCTCTGGACAGTGAATCCTGGTCTGAGAAAGAGCAAGCTGCACAGGTGCAAGCATCAGAAGAAGACAAGACTCTTCAGGAAGAAAATCCAGCAGAAGATATAGCTGAAAGTTCTGAGAAACTTCCTCCTGCTGAAAGTTCTCAAGCTGCCTTGGACAGGCAGGCTCTGGAAGAACTAAGGCTGAATGACTTGCGTCTACAGCAGCGGATGGAAGAAAATGATCAGAAGATGGAAGCAAGAATGAATGTTCAGGACAGCAAAATTGATACTGTTGTCACCATGGTTCAGAAGCAGAATGAAACTTCTGAAAAGATTCAAGCAATGCTGGAAAGCCTGTTCTCACGCATGCCCCCACAACCTTAAAATTTTTTTTTGTCATGCATAACCTTTTATGTTTTCTTCATTCTGATGTACTATTTTGACTATGTTTGTGTAATGTTCTTTTGCACTGAACTACCTTCAATATAATTTGTTTTTCTGATCTAAATTGTTTTAGCACATCACTATCACTTTTTGATTGCTGACAAAAAGGGGGAGAACAAGAATGATATTTAAAATCAATAACGGCTAACTAGACAGAAACTCTCAAACATTCTAACTCCATTACTTGAATTGTTTTTCTGTTTTGTTGTTAAGTCTACAGGCACAAGGAAGCTCCGAACACTATGAAGACTAAGAACTAGAAGCTCATGTTGCTCTGATCAAATATGAAGTTCTGATATATGAAGCTCTGATTGTCCTAACACTCTGATCCTAAGCAAAGCTCTGACAGGAAAAGCTCTGAAGCTCTGCTTTCTGATAAGTCAAAGACCTATAATCTGATGCTCAAAGATAGAAAAAGATCTGACTCTGAAGAACACGCATATCAAAGGGAAGTAACAAACTCAGGGGGAGTATCTCTTAAACTATGAATTCTCCGTACTTCTTATTCTGATACATAACTCTGATAACTTTTCACGTTATTTCTCATTTAAAATATCCAGTTTTTGTCATCATCAAAAAGGGGGAGATTGTTAGAACAATGTTTGAATCTAGTACCCTATATTTAAGTTTTGATGATAACAAAGTGAAAAGATATAGTAGTTAAATATTTCATGATTGAATTATATGCTGCCTAAAATTACTATGCTCTGATTTGCAGATATGCTGATTAAAATAAGCAAGATCACGTTCTCAGCATCAGAATATGTTCTCATACACCAGCATCAGAAGTTGCTGAATCAGAACGTCAAGATCAGATGATCAACGCTTGCACATGCTGAAGCTTGATGAACAGAACTGCGCGTAAAACACTCTGATACAGAATCAAATAGTTCATCAGCAGCGAAGCAGAATCAGAATGAGCCAAGCCAGATCGTGCATTGAAGAAGCAACGGTACTGTGCATTGAACGCTAATCAATTCCAACGGCCTCATTCCAGACAAGATCTGCTCAAAAAGGAAAGCTTGTTAATAGCATTGAATCAAGAATATTTGCATCAACGTTCATCTTCTCAAGTGCTATATAAACCAAGCTTCGAAGATTTTCATGGCTAATGCTTCCAAACTCTCTACACGCAAAAAGCTGAACATAATCTTCATCCACCAGTTTGCTAAACCAACAAACTCTGATACTCCATTAGCGTTTAGCATTCTAAGTTTCTAAGCTTCATTTGTGTAAACATCACAGTTGTGATATAGTTTTTGTAGAAAACATTCACACACATTTGCTTATACCTTTGTAAGAAAGTGTTGCCTTGACAAACCGGATTGTGGTTTGAATCAAGAAGGTTTTAGCAGTTGCTAAAGCAGATTTGTATTCAGTTGAATATAGTGAATTAAGACCTCGTTGGAGAGAGGAAAAATCACCTTGACGGGTGGACTGGAGTAGTTTGAGATCAAACGAACCAGGATAAAAATACCTTGTCATTTGTTTTAAGATTCCAGTTTTACAATTCAACCCCCCCTTCTTGTGTTTTTCACCCCTTCATAATGGATGGAAGCCTTGTCTTAATGGAAGGTAGTTCGTTGTTGACATTTTGTTACTCCAATGGATGCTAGCCTTTTCATTATGAAAGGTAGTTCGTTGTTTAGATTTTGTTACTCCAATGGATGGTAGCCTTGTCATTACCGAAAGTAGTTTTTTGTTTAGATTTTGTTACTCTAATGTATGGTAGCCTTGTCATTATGGAAGGTAGTTCAATGTTGACATTTTGTTACTCCAATGGATGGTAGCCTTTTCACTATGGATGGTAGTTTGTTGTTGAGATTTTGTTACTCCATTGGATGGTAGCCTTGTCATTACCGAAAGTAGTTTGTTGTTTAGATTTTGTTACTCTAATGGATGGTAGACTTGTCATTATGGAAGGTAGTTTTTGTAGAGATTTTGTTACTCCAATGGTTGGTAGACTTTTCATTATGGATGGTAGTTCGTTGTTGAGATTTTGTTACTCCATTGGATGGTAGCCTTGTCATTACCGAAAGTAGTTTGTTGTTGAGATTTTGTTACTCTAATGGATTGTAGCCTTGTCATTATGGAAGGTAGTTCGTTGTTAACATTTTGTTACTCTAATGGATGGTAGCCTTTTCATTATGGAAGGTAGTTCGTTGTTGAGATTTTGTTACTCCAATGGATGGTAGCCTTGTCATTATTGAAGGTAGTTCGTTGTTGAGATTTTGTTACTCCAATGGATGGTAGCCTTGTAATTATTGAAGGTAGTTCATTGATGAGATTTTATTACTCCAATGGATGATATCCTTGTCATTATCGAAGGTAGTTCGTTGTTGAGATTTTGTTACACCAATGGATGGTAGGCTTGTCATTATGGAAGGTGGTTCGTTGTTGAGAGTATGTTAATCCAATGGATGGTATTCGTGTCATTATGGAAGGTAGTTCGTTGTTGAGATTTTGTTACTCCATTGGATGGTAGCCTTGTAATTATGGATGGTAGTTTGTTGTTGAGATTTTATTACTCCAATGGATGGTAGCCTTGTCATTATGGAAGGTAGTTCGTTTTTTAGATTTTGTTACTCTAATGGATGGTATCCTTGTCATTACGGAAGGTAGGTCATTGTTGAGATTTTGTTACTCTAATGGATGGTAGCCTTGTCTTAATGGAAGGTAGTTCGTTGTTGACATTTTGTTACTCCAATGGATGGTAGCCTTTTCATTATGAAAGGTAGTTCGTTGTTTAGATTTTGTTACTCCAATGGATGGTAGCCTTGTCATTACCGAAAGTAGTTTGTTGTTTAGATTTTGTTAATCTAATGGATGGTAGACTTGTCATTATGGAAGGTAGTTTGTTGTTGAGATTTTGTTACTCCAAGGGTTGGTAGACTTTTCATTATGGATGGTAGTTTGTTTTTGAGATTTTGTTACTCCATTGGATGGTAGCCTTGTCATTACCAAAAGTAGTTTGTTGTTGAGATTTTGTTACTCTAATGGATGGTAGCCTTTTCATTATGGAAGGTAGTTCGTTGTTGAGATTTTGTTACTCCAATGGATGGTAGCCTTGTAATTATGGAAGGTTGTTTGTTGTTGAGATTTTGTTACTCCAATGGATGGTAGCCTTTTCATTATGGAAGATAGTTTGTTGTTGAGCTTTTGTTACTCAAATGGATGGTAGCCTTTTTATTATGGAAAGTAGTTCGTTATTGAGATTTTGTTACACCAATGGATGGTAGCCTTGTCATAATGGAAGGTAGTTTGTTGTTGAGATTTTGTTACTCAAATGGATAGTAACCTTGTGATTATGGAAGGTAGTTCGTTGTTTAGATTTTGTTACTCCAATGGATGGTAGCCTTGTCATTATGGATGGTAGTTTTTTGATGAGATTTTGTTACTCCATTGGATGGTAGCATTGTCATTACAAAAAGTAGTTCGTTGTTGAGATTTTGTTACTCTAATGGATGGTAGCCTTGTCAATATGCAAGGTAGTTCATTGTTGACATTTTGTTACTCCAATTTATGGTAGCCTTGTCATTATGGAAGGTAGTTTGTTGTTGTGATTTTATTACTCCAATGGATTGTAGCCTTGTCATTATGGAAGGTAGTTCGTTGTTCAGATTTTGTTACTCTAATGGATGGTATCCTTGTCATTACGGAAGGTAGTTCATTGTTGATATTTTGTTTCTCCAATGGATGGTAGCCTCGTTATTATGGAAGGTAGTTCATTATTGACATTTTGTTACTCCAAAGGATGGTAGCCTTTTCATTATGGAAGGTAGTTTGTTGTTGAGATTTTGTTACTCCAATGGATGGTAGCCTTGTCATTATGGATGGTAGTTCATTGTTGAGATTTTGTTACTCCATTGGATGGTAGCCTTGTCATTATCGAAAGTAGTTTGTTGTTTAGATTTTGTTACTCTAATGGATGGTAGACTTGTCATTATGGAAGGTAGTTTGTTGTTGAGATTTTGTTACTCCAATGAATGGTAGCCTTGTCATGATGGATGGTAGTTTGTTGTTGAGATTTTGTTACTCCATTGGATGGTAGCCTTGTCATTACCGAAAGTAGTTTGTTGTTGAGATTTTGTTACTCTAATGGATGGAAGCCTTGTCTTAATGGAAGGTAGTTCGTTGTTGACATTTTGTTACTCCAATGGATGGTAGCCTTTTCATTATGAAAGGTAGTTCGTTGTTTAGATTTTGTTACTCCAATGGATGGTAGCCTTGTCATTACCGAAAGTAGTTTTTTGTTTAGATTTTGTTACTCTAATGGATGGTAGCCTTGACATTATGGAAGGTAGTTCAATGTTGACATTTTGTTACTCCAATGGATGGTAGCCTTTTCATTATGGAAGGTAGTTTGTTTATGAGATTTTGTTACTTCAATTGATGGTAGCCTTGTCACTATGGATGGTAGTTTGTTGTTGAGATTTTGTTACTCCATTGGCTGGTAGCCTTGTCATTACCGAAAGTAGTTTGTTGTTTAGATTTTGTTACTCTAATGGATGGTAGACTTGTCATTATGGAAGGTAGTTTGTTGTTGAGATTTTGTTACTCCAATGGTTGGTAGACTTTTCATTATGGATGGTAGTTCGTTGTTGAGATTTTGTTACTCCATTGGATGGTAGCCTTGTCATTACCGAAAGTAGTTTGTTGTTGAGATTTTGTTACTCTAATGGATTGTAGCCTTGTCATTATGGAAGGTAGTTCGTTGTTAACATTTTGTTACTCTAATGGATGGTAGCCTTTTCATTATGGAAGGTAGTTCGTTGTTGAGATTTTGTTACTCCAATGGATGGTAGCCTTGTCATTATTGAAGGTAGTTCGTTGTTGAGATTTTGTTACTCCAATGGATGGTAGCCTTGTAATTATTGAAGGTAGTTCATTGATGAGATTTTATTACTCCAATGGATGATATCCTTGTCATTATCGAAGGTAGTTCGTTGTTGAGATTTTGTTACACCAATGGATGGTAGGCTTGTCATTATAGAAGGTGGTTCGTTGTTGAGAGTATGTTAATCCAATGGATGGTATTCGTGTCATTATGGAAGGTAGTTCGTTGTTGAGATTTTGTTACTCCATTGGATGGTAGCCTTGTAATTATGGAAGGTAGTTTGTTGTTGAGATTTTATTACTCCAATGGATGGTAGCCTTGTCATTATGGAAGGTAGTTCGTTTTTTAGATTTTGTTACTCTAATGGATGGTATCCTTGTCATTACGGAAGGTAGGTCATTGTTGAGATTTTGTTACTCTAATGGATGGTAGCCTTGTCTTAATGGAAGGTAGTTCGTTGTTGACATTTTGTTACTCCAATGGATGGTAGCCTTTTCATTATGAAAGGTAGTTCGTTGTTTAGATTTTGTTACTCCAATGGATGGTAGCCTTGTCATTACCGAAAGTAGTTTGTTGTTTAGATTTTGTTACTCTAATGGATGGTAGCCTTGTCATTATGGAAGGTAGTTCAATGTTGACATTTTGTTACTCCAATGGATGGTAGCCTTTTCATTATGGAAGGTAGTTTGTTTATGAGATTTTGTTACTTTAATTGATGGTAGCCTTGTCACTATGGATGGTAGTTTGTTGTTGAGATTTTGTTACTCCATTGGATGGTAGCCTTGTCATTACCGAAAGTAGTTTGTTGTTTAGATTTTGTTACTCTAATGGATGGTAGACTTGTCATTATGGAAGATAGTTTGTTGTTGAGATTTTGTTACTCAAATGGTTGGTAGACTTTTCATTATGGATGGTAGTTCGTTGTTGAGATTTTGTTACTCCATTGGATGGTAGCCTTTTCATTACCGAAAGTAGTTTGTTGTTGAGATTTTGTTACTCTAATGGATGGTAGCCTTGTCATTATGGAAGGTAGTTCGTTGTTGACATTTTGTTACTCTAATGAATGGTAGCCTTTTCATTATGGAAGGTAGTTTGTTGTTGAGATTTTGTTACTCCAATGGATGGTAGCCTTGTAATTATGGAAGGTTGTTTGTTGTTGAGATTTTGTTACTCCAATGGATGGTAGCCTTTTCATTATGGAAGATAGTTTGTTGTTGAACTTTTGTTACTCAAATGGATGGTAGCCTTTTTATTATGGAAGGTAGTTCGTTATTGAGATTTTGTTACACCAATGGATGCTAGCCTTGTCATAATGAAAGGTAGTTTGTTGCTGAGATTTTGTTACTCATATGGATAGTAACCTTGTGATTATGGAAGGTAGTTCGTTGTTTAGATTTTGTTACTCCAATGGATGGTAGCCTTTTCATTATGGATGGTAGTTTTTTGATGAGATTTTGTTACTCCATTGGATGGTAGCATTGTCATTACAAAAAGTAGTTCGTTGTTGAGATTTTGTTACTCTAATGGATGGTAGCCTTGTCAATATGCAAGGTAGTTCATTGTTGACATTTTGTTACTCCAATTTATGGTAGCCTTGTCATTATGGAAGGTAGTTTGTTGTTAGGATTTTGTTACTCCAATGGATGGTAGACTTTTCATTATGGAAGGTAGTTCGTTGTTGAGATTTTGTTACTCTAATGGATGGTTGCCTTGTCATTATGGATGGTTGTTCGTTGTTAAAATTTTGTTACTCCATTGGATGGTAGCCTTGTCATTAACGAAAGTAGTTTGTTTTTTAGATTTTGTTATTCTAATGGATGGTAGCCTTGTCATTACGGAAGGAAGTTCATTGTTTACATTTTTTTACTCCAATGGATGGTAGCCTTTTCATTATGGAAGGTATTTTGTTGTTAAGATTTTGTTACTCCAATGGATGGTAGCCTTGTCATTATGGATGGTAGTTCGTTGTTGAGATTTTGTTACTCCATTGTATGGTACCCTTGTCATTACCGAAAGTAGTTCATTGTTGAGATTTTATTTCTCCAATGGATGGTAGCCTTGTCATTATGGAAGGTAGTTCGTTGTTCAGATTTTGTTACTCTAATGGATGGTATCCTTGTCATTACCGAAGGTAGTTCATTGTTGAGATTTTGTTTCTCCAATGGATGGTAGCCTTGTTATTATGGAAGGTAGTTCGTTGTTGATATTTTGTTACTCCAATGGATGGTAACCTTTTCATTATGGAAGGTAGTTCGTTGTTGATATTTTGTTACTCCAATGTATGGTAGACTTGACATTATGAAAGGTAGTTCTTTGTTGAGATTTTTTTACTCCAATGGATGGTAGACTTGTCATTATTGAAGGTAGTGTGTTGTTGAGATTTTGTTACTCCAATGGATGGTAGCCTTGTCATTATGGATGGTAGTTCGTTGGTGAGATTTTGTTACTCCATTGGATGGTAGCCTTGTCATTACCGAAAGTAGTTTGTTGTTTAGATTTTGTTACTCCAATGGATGGTAGCCTTTTCATTATGGAAGGTAGTTTGTTGTTGAGATTTTGTTACTCCAATGTATGATAGCCTTGTCATTATGGATGGTAGTTCGTTGTTAAGATTTTGTTACTCCATTGTATGGTACCATTGTCATTACCGAAAGTAGTTCATTTATCCGATTTTCTACACCAATGGATGGTAGCCTTGTCGTTACGGAAGGTAGTTCGTTGTTGAGATTTTGTTACTTCAATGGATGGTATCCTTGTCATTATGGAAGGTAGTTCGTTGTTAAGATTTTGTTACTCTAATTGATGGTATCCTTGTTATTATGGAAGGTAGTTCATCGTTGAGATTATATTTCTCCAATGGATGATAGCCTTGTCATTATGGAAGGTAGTTCGTTGTTCAGATTTTGTTACTCTAATGGATGGTATCCTTGTCATTACGGAAGGTAGTTCATTGTTGAGATTTTGTTTCCCCAATGGATGGTAGCCTTGTTATTATGGAAGGTAGTTCGTTGTTGATATTTTTTTACTCCAATGGATGGTAACCTTTTCATTATGGAAGGTAGTTCGTTGTTGAGATTTTGTTACTCCAATGTATGGTAGACTTGACATTATGAAAGGTAGTTCTTTGTTGAGATTTTTTTACTCCAATGGATGGTAGACTTGTCATTATAGAAGGTAGTGCGTTGTTGAGATTTTGTTACTCCAATGGATGGTAGCCTTGTCATTATGGATGGTAGTTCGTTGGTGAGATTTTGTTACTCCATTGGATGGTAGCCTTGTCATTACCGAAAGTAGTTTGTTGTTTAGATTTTGTTACTCTAATGGATGGTAGCCTTGTCATTAGGGAAGGTTGTTCATTGTTGACATTTTGTTACTCCAATGGATGGTAGCCTTTTCATTATGGAAGTTAGTTTGTTGTTGAGATTTTGTTACTCCAATGGATGGTAGCCTTGTCATTATGGATGGTAGTTCGTTGTTGCGATTTTGTTACTCCATTGGATGGTAGCCTTGTCATTACCTAAAGTAGTTTGTTGTTTAGAATTTGTTACTCTAATGGATGGTAGACTTGTCATTATGGAAGGTAGTTTGTTGTTGAGATTTTGTTACTCCAATGGTTGGTATCCTTGTCATTATGGATGGTAGTTCGTTTTTGAGATTTTGTTACTCCATTGGATGGTAGCCTTATCATTACCGAAAGTAGTTTGCTGTTGAGATTTTGTTACTCTAATGGATGGTAGCCTTGTGATTATGGAAGGTAGTTCGTTGTTGACATGTTGTTACTATAATGGATGGTAGCCTTTTCATTATGGAAGGTAGTTTGTTGTTGAGATTTTGTTACTCCAATGGATGGTATCCTTGTCATTATTGAAGGTAGTTTGTTGTTGAGATTTTGTTACTCTAATGGATGGTAGCCTTGTAATTATTGAAGGTAGTTCATTGATGAGATTTTATTACTCCAATGGATGATAGCCTTGTCATTATCGAAGGTAGTTCGTTGTTGAGATTTTGTTACACCAATGGATGGTAGGCTTGTCATTATGGAAGGTGGTTTGTTGTTGAGATTTTGTTAATCCAATGGATGGTATTCGGGTCATTATGGAAGGTAGTTTGTTGTTGAGATTTTGTTACTCCATTGGATGGTAGCCTTGTCATTATAGAAGGTAGTTCATTGATGACATTTTGTTACTCCAATGGATGGTAGCCTTTTCATTATGGAAGGTAGTTTGTGGTTGAGATTTTGTTACGCAAATGGGTGGTATCCTTGCCATTACTCAAGGTAGTTCGTTGTTGAGATCTTTGCTATCCAATGGATGGTAGCCTTGTCATTATGGAAGGTAGTTTGTTGTTGAGATTTTATTACTCCAATGGATGGTAGCTTTTCCATTATGGAAGGTAGTTCTTTGTTGAGATTTTGTTACTCCAAAGGATGGTAGCCTTGTAATTATGGAAGGTTGTTTGTTGTTGAGATTTTGTTACTCCAATGGATGGTAGCCTTTTCATTATGGAATATAGTTTGTTGTTGAGCCTTTGTTACTCAAATGGATGTTAGCCTTTTTATTATGAAAGGTAGTTCATTGATGAGATTTTGTTACACCAATGGATGGTAGCCTGGTCAAAATGGAAGGTAGTTTGTTGCTGAGATTTTGTTACTCCAATGGATGGTAGCCTTGTGATTATGGAAGGTAGTTCATTGTTTAGATTTTGTTACTCCAATGGATGGTAGCCTTGTCATTATGGATGGTAGTTTTTTGATGACATTTTGTTACTCCATTGGATGGTAGTATTGTCATTACAGAAAGTAGTTCGTTGTTAAGATTTTGTTACTCTAATGGATGGTAGCCTAGTCATTATGCAAGGTAGTTCATTGTTGACATTTTGTTACTCTAATGGATGGTAGCCTTGTCATTATGGAAGGTAGTTTGTTGTTGAGATTTTGTTACTCCAATGGATGGTAGCCTTTTCATTATGGAAGGTAGTTCGTTGTTGATATTTTGTTACTCCAATGGATGGTAGCCTTGTCATTATAGATGGTATTTCGTTGTTGAGATTTTGTTACTCCATTGGATGGTAGCCTTGTCATTACCGAAAGTAGTTTGTTGTTTAGAATTTGTTACTCTAATGGATGTTAGACTTGTCATTATGGAAGGTAGTTTGTTGTTGAGATTTTGTTACTCCAATGGTTGGTATCCTTGTCATTATGGATGGTAGTTGTTTGTTGAGATTTTGTTACTCCATTGGATGGTAGCCTTGTCATTACCGAAAGTAGTTTGCTGTTGAGATTTTGTTACTCTAATGGATGGTAGCCTTGTCATTATGGAAGGTAGTTCGTTGTTGACATGTTGTTACTATAATGGATGGTAGCCTTTTCATTATGGAAGGTAGTTCGTTGTTGAGATTTTGTTACTCCAATGGATGGTAGCCTTGTCATTATTGAAGGTAGTTCGTTGTTGAGATTTTGTTACTCCAATGGATGGTAGCCTTGTAATTATTGAAGGTATTTCATTGATGAGATTTTATTACTCCAATGGATGATAGCCTTGTCATTATCGAAGGTAGTTCGTTGTTGAGATTTTGTTACACCAATGGATGGTAGGCTTGTCATTATGGAACGTGGTTCGTTGTTGAGATTTTGTTAATCCAGTGGATGGTATTCGTTTCATTATGGAAGGTAGTTTGTTGTTGAGATTTTGTTACTCCATTGGATGGTAGCCTTGTCATTATAGAAGGTAGTTCATTGATGACATTTTGTTACTCCAATGGATGGTAGCCTTTTCATTATGGAAGGTAGTTCGTTGTTGAGATTTTGTTACGCAAATGTATGGTATCCTTGCCATTACGGAAGGTAGTTCGTTGTTGAGATCTTTGCTATCCAATGGATGGTAGCCTTGTCATTATGGAAGGTAGTTTGTTGTTGAGATTTTATTACTCCAATGGATGGTAGCTTTTCCATTATGGAAGGTAGTTCGTTGTTGAGATTTTGTTACTCCAAAGGATGGTAGCCTTGTAATTATGGAAGGTTGTTTGTTGTTAAGATTTTGTTACTCCAATGGATGGTAGCCTTGTCATTATGGATGGTAGTTCGTTGTTGAGATTTTGTTACTCCATTGTATGGTACCCTTGTCATTACCGAAAGTAGTTCATTGTTGAGATTTTATTTCTCCAATGGATGGTAGCCTTGTCATTATGGAAGGTAGTTCGTTGTTCAGATTTTGTTACTCTAATGGATGGTATCCTTGTCATTACCGAAGGTAGTTCATTGTTGAGATTTTGTTTCTCCAATGGATGGTAGCTTTGTTATTATGGAAGGTAGTTTGTTCTTGATATTTTGTTACTCCAATGGATGGTAACCTTTTCATTATGGAAGGTAGTTCGTTGTTGATATTTTGTTACTCCAATGTATGGTAGACTTGACATTATGAAAGGTAGTTCTTTGTTGAGATTTTTTTACTCCAATGGATGGTAGACTTGTCATTATTGAAGGTAGTGTGTTGTTGAGATTTTGTTACTCCAATGGATGGTAGCCTTGTCATTATGGATGGTAGTTCGTTGGTGAGATTTTGTTACTCCATTGGATGGTAGCCTTGTCATTACCGAAAGTAGTTTGTTGTTTAGATTTTGTTACTCTAATGGATGGTAGCCTTGTCATTATGGAAGGTAGTTCATTGTTGACATTTTGTTACTCCAATGGATGGTAGCCTTTTCATTATGGAAGGTAGTTTGTTGTTGAGATTTTGTTACTCCGATGGATGGTAGCCTTGTCATTATGGATGGTAGTTCGTTGTTAAGATTTTGTTACTCCATTGTATGGTAGCATTGTCATTACCGAAAGTAGTTCATTTATCCGATTTTCTACACCAATGGATGGTAGCCTTGTCATTACGGAAGGTAGTTCGTTGTTGAGATTTTGTTACTTCAATGGATGGTATCCTTGTCATTATGGAAGGTAGTTCGTTGTTAAGATTTTGTTACTCTAATGGATGGTATCCTTGTTATTATGGAAGGTAGTTCATTGTTGAGATTATATTTCTCCAATGGATGATAGCCTTGTCATTATGGAAGGTAGTTCGTTGTTCAGATTTTGTTACTCTAATGCATGGTATCCTTGTCATTACGGAAGGTAGTTCATTGTTGAGATTTTGTTTCTCCAATGGATGGTAGCCTTGTTATTATGGAAGGTAGTTCGTTGTTGATATTTTTTTACTCCAATGTATGGTAACCTTTTCATTATGGAAGGTAGTTCGTTGTTGAGATTTTGTTACTCCAATGTATGGTAGACTTGACATTATGAAAGGTAGTTCTTTGTTGAGATTTTTTTACTCCAATGGATGGTAGACTTGTCATTATAGAAGGTAGTGCGTTGTTGAGATTTTGTTACTCCAATGGATGGTAGCCTTTTCATTATGGATGGTAGTTCGTTGGTGAGATTTTGTTACTCCATTGGATGGTAGCCTTGTCATTACCGAAAGTAGTTTGTTGTTTAGATTTTGTTACTCTAATGGATGGTAGCCTTGTCATTAGGGAAGGTTGTTCATTGTTGACATTTTGTTACTCCAATGGATGGTAGCCATTTCATTATGGAAGGTAGTTTGTTGTTGAGATTTTGTTACTCCAATGGATGGTAGCCTTGTCATTATGGATGGTAGTTCGTTGTTGAGATTTTGTTACTCCATTGGATGGTAGCCTTGTCATTACCTAAAGTAGTTTGTTGTTTAGAATTTGTTACTCTAATGGATGGTAGACTTGTCATTATGGAAGGTAGTTTGTTGTTGAGATTTTGTTACTCCAATGGTTGGTATCCTTGTCATTATGAATGGTAGTTCGTTTTTGAGATTTTGTTACTCCATTGGATGGTAGCCTTGTCATTACCGAAAGTAGTTTGCTGTTGAGATTTTTTTACTCTAATGGATGGTAGCCTTGTGATTATGGAATGTAGTTCGTTGTTGACATGTTGTTACTATAATGGATGGTAGCCTTTTCATTATGGAAGGTAGTTTGTAGTTGAGATTTTGTTACTCCAATGGATGGTATCCTTGTCATTATTGAAGGTAGTTTGTTGATGAGATTTTGTTACTCCAATGGATGGTAGCCTTGTAATTATTGAAGGTAGTTCATTGATGAGATTTTATTACTCCAATGGATGATAGCCTTGTCATTATCGAAGGTAGTTCGTTGTTGAGATTTTGTTACACCAATGGATGGTAGGCTTGTCATTATGGAAGGTGGTTTGTTGTTGAGATTTTGTTAATCCAATGGATGGTATACGGGTCATTATGGAAGGTAGTTTGTTGTTGAGATTTTGTTACTCCATTGGATGGTAGCCTTGTCATTATAGAAGGAAGTTCATTGATGACATTTTGTTACTCCAATGGATGGTAGCCTTTTCATTATGGAAGGTAGTTTGTTGTTGAGATTTTGTTACGCAAATGGATGGTATCCTTGCCATTACGGAAGGTAGTTCGTTGTTGAGATCTTTGCTATCCAATGGATGGTAGCCTTGTCATTATGGAAGGTAGTTTGTTGTTGAGATTTTATTACTCCAATGGATGGTAGCTTTTCCATTATGGAAGGTAGTTCGTTGTTGAGATTTTGTTACTCCAAAGGATGGTAGCCTTGTAATTATGGAAGGTTGTTTGTTGTTGAGATTTTGTTACTCCAATGGATGGTAGCCTTTTCATTATGGAATATAGTTTGTTGTTGAGCTTTTAATACTCAAATGGATGTTAGCCTTTTTATTATGGAAGGTAGTTCATTGATGAGATTTTGTTACACCAATGGATGGTAGCCTGGTCATAATGGAAGGTAGTTTGTTGCTGAGATTTTGTTACTCCAATGGATGGTAGCCTTGTGATTATGGAAGGTAGTTCGTTGTTTAGATTTTGTTACTCCAATGGATGGTAGCCTTGTCATTATGGATGGTAGTTTTTTGATGAGATTTTGTTACTCCATTGGATGGTAGTATTGTCATTACAGAAAGTAGTTCGTTGTTGAGATTTTGTTACTCTAATGGATGGTAGCCTAGTCATTATGCAAGGTAGTTCATTGTTTACATTTTGTTACTCCAATCGGTGGTAGCCTTGTCATTATGGAAGGTAGTTTGTTGTTGAGATTTTGTTACTCCAATGGATGGTAGACTTGTCATTATGGAAGGTAGTTCATTGTTGAGATTTTGTTACTCTAATGGATGGTAGCCTTGTCATTATGCAAGGTAGTTCATTGTTGACATTTTGTTACTCCAATGAATGGTAGCCTTATCATTATGGAAGGTATTTTTTTGTTGAGATTTTTTTACTGCAATGGATGGTAGCCTTGTTATTATGGAAGGTAGTTCGTTGTTGATATTTTGTTACTCCAATGGATGGTAACCTTTTCATTATGGAAGGTAGTTTGATGTTGAGATTTTGTTACTCCAATGTATGGTAGACTTGACATTATGAAAGGTAGTTCTTTGTTGAGATTTTTTTACTCCAATGGATGGTAGACTTGTCATTATTGAAGGTAGTGCGTTGTTGAGATTTTGTTACTCCAATGGATGGTAGCCTTGTCATTATGGATGGTAGTTCATTGGTGATATTTTGTTACTCCATTGGATGGTAGCCTTGTCATTACCAAAAGTAGTTTGTTGTTTAGATTTTGTTACTCTAATGGATGGTATCCTTGTCATTATGGAAGGTAGTTCATCGTTGACATTTTGTTACTCCAATGGATGGTAGCCTTTTCATTATGGAAGGTAGTTTGTTGTTGAGATTTTGTTACTCCAATGGATGGTAGCCTTGTCATTATAGATGGTAGTTCGTTGTTGAGATTTTGTTACTCCATTGGATGGTAGCCTTGTCATTACCGAAAGTAGTTTGTTGTTTAGAATTTGTTACTCTAATGGACGTTAGACTTGTCATTATGGAAGGTAGTTTGTTGTTGAGATTTTGTTACTCCAATGGTTGGTATCCTTGTCATTATGGATGGTAGTTGTTTGTTGAGATTTTGTTACTCCATTTGATGGTAGCCTTGTCATTACCGAAAGTAGTTTGCTGTTGAGATTTTGTTACTCTAATGGATGGTATCCTTGTCATTATGGAAGGTAGTTCGTTGTTGACATGTTGTTACTATAATGGATGGTAGCCTTCTCATTATGGAAGGTAGTTCGTTGTTGAGATTTTGTTACTCCAATGGATGGTAGCCTTGTCATTATTGAAGGTAGTTCGTTGTTGAGATTTTGTTACTCCAATGGATGGTAGCCTTGTAATTATTGAAGGTAGTTCATTAATGAGATTTTATTACTCCAATGGATGATAGCCTTGTCATTATCGAAGGTAGTTCGTTGTTGAGATTTTGTTACACCAATGGATGGTAGGCTTGTCATTATGGAACGTGGTTCGTTGTTGAGATTTTGTTAATCCAGTGGATGGTATTCGTGTCATTATGGAAGGTAGTTTGTTGTTGAGATTTTGTTACTCCATTGGATGGTAGCCTTGTCATTATAGAAGGTAGTTCATTGATGACATTTTGTTACTCCAATGGATGGTAGCCTTTTCATTATGGAAGGTAGTTCGTTGTTGAGATTTTGTTACGCAAATGGATGGTATCCTTGCCATTATTGAAGGTAGTTTGTTGTTGAGATTTTGTTACTCCATTGGATGGTAGCCTTGTCATTATAGAAGATAGTTCATTGATGACATTTTGTTACTCCAATGGATGGTAGCCTTTTCATTATGGAAGGTAGTTTGTTGTTGAGATTTTGTTACTCCAATGGATGGTATCCTTGTCATTATTGAAGGTAGTTTGTTGTTTAGATTTTGTTACTCCAATGGATGGTAGCCTTGTAATTATTGAATGTAGTTCATTGATGACATTTTATTACTCTAATGGATGATAGCCTTGTCATTATCAAAGGTAGTTCGTTGTTGAGATTTTGTTACACCAATGGATGGTAGGCTTGTCATTATGGAAGGTGGTTTGTTGTTGAGATTTTGTTAATCCAATGGATGGTAGCTTTTCCATTATGGAAGGTAGTTCGTTGTTGAGATTTTGTTACTCCAAAGGATGGTAGCCTTGTAATTATGGAAGGTTGTTTGTTGTTGAGATTTTGTTACTCCAATGGATGGTAGCCTTTTCATTATGGAATATAGTTTGTTGTTGAGCTTTTGTTACTCAAATGGATGTTAGCCTTTTTATTATGGAAGGTAGTTCATTGATGAGATTTTGTTACACCAATGGATGGTAGCCTGGTCATAATGGAAGGTAGTTTGTTGCTGAGATTTTGTTACTCCAATGGATGTTAGCCTTGTGATTATGGAAGGTAGTTCGTTGTTTAGATTTTGTTACTCCAATGGATGGTAGCCTTGTCATTATAGATGGTAGTTTTTTGATGAGATTTTGTTACTCCATTGGATGGTAGTATTGTCATTACAGAAAGTAGTTCGTTGTTGAGATTTTGTTACTCTAATGGATGGTAGCCTAGTCATTATGCAAGGTAGTTCATTGTTTACATTTTGTTACTCCAATCGGTGGTAGCCTTGTCATTATGGAAGGTAGTTTGTTGTTGAGATTTTGTTACTCCAATGGATGGTAGACTTGTCATTATGGAAGGTAGTTCATTGTTGAGATTTTGTTACTCTAATGGATGGTAGCCTTGTCATTATGCAAGGTAGTTCATTGTTGACATTTTGTTACTCCAATGAATGGTAGCCTTATCATTATGGAAGGTATTTTTTTGTTGAGATTTTTTTACTGCAATGGATGGTAGCCTTGTTATTATGGAAGGTAGTTCGTTGTTGATATTTTGTTACTCCAATGGATGGTAACCTTTTCATTATGGAAGGTAGTTTGATGTTGAGATTTTGTTACTTCAATGTATGGTAGACTTGACATTATGAAAGGTAGTTCTTTGTTGAGATTTTTTTACTCCAATGGATGGTAGACTTGTCATTATTGAAGGTAGTGCGTTGTTGAGATTTTGTTACTCCAATGGATGGTAGCCTTGTCATTATGGATGGTAGTTCATTGGTGATATTTTGTTACTCCATTGGATGGTAGCCTTGTCATTACCGAAAGTAGTTTGTTGTTTAGATTTTGTTACTCTAATGGATGGTATCCTTGTCATTATGGAAGGTAGTTCATCGTTGACATTTTGTTACTCCAATGGATGGTAGCCTTTTCATTATGGAAGGTAGTTTGTTGTTGAGATTTTGTTACTCCAATGGATGGTAGCCTTGTCATTATAGATGGTAGTTCGTTGTTGAGATTTTGTTACTCCATTGGATGGTAGCCTTGTCATTACCGAAAGTAGTTTGTTGTTTAGAATTTGTTACTCTAATGGACGTTAGACTTGTCATTATGGAAGGTAGTTTATTGTTGAGATTTTGTTACTCCAATGGTTGGTATCCTTGTCATTATGGATGGTAGTTGTTTGTTGAGATTTTGTTACTCCATTTGATGGTAGCCTTGTCATTACCGAAAGTAGTTTGCTGTTGAGATTTTGTTACTCTAATGGATGGTATCCTTGTCATTATGGAAGGTAGTTCGTTGTTGACATGTTGTTACTATAATGGATGGTAGCCTTCTCATTATGGAAGGTAGTTCGTTGTTGAGATTTTGTTACTCCAATGGATGGTAGCCTTGTCATTATTGAAGGTAGTTCGTTGTTGAGATTTTGTTACTCCAATGGATGGTAGCCTTGTAATTATTGAAGGTGGTTCATTGATGAGATTTTATTACTCCAATGGATGATAGCCTTGTCATTATCGAAGGTAGTTCGTTGTTGAGATTTTGTTACACCAATGGATGGTAGGCTTGTCATTATGGAACGTGGTTCGTTGTTGAGATTTTGTTAATCCAGTGGATGGTATTCGTGTGATTATGGAAGGTAGTTTGTTGTTGAGATTTTGTTACTCCATTGGATGGTAGCCTTGTCATTATAGAAGGTAGTTCATTGATGACATTTTGTTACTCCAATGGATGGTAGCCTTTTCATTATGGAAGGTAGTTCGTTGTTGAGATTTTGTTACGCAAATGGATGGTATCCTTGCCATTATTGAAGGTAGTTTGTTGTTGAGATTTTGTTACTCCATTGGATGGTAGCCTTGTCATTATAGAAGATAGTTCATTGATGACATTTTGTTACTCCAATGGATGGTAGCCTTTTCATTATGGAAGGTAGTTTGTTGTTGAGATTTTGTTACTCCAATGGATGGTATCCTTGTCATTATTGAAGGTAGTTTGTTGTTTAGATTTTGTTACTCCAATGGATGGTAGCCTTGTAATTATTGAAGGTAGTTCATTGATGAGATTTTATTACTCTAATGGATGATAGCCTTGTCATTATCGAAGGTAGTTCGTTGTTGAGATTTTGTTACAACAATGGATGGTAGGCTTGTCATTATGGAAGGTGGTTTGTTGTTGAGATTTTGTTAATCCAATGGATGGTATTCGGGTCATTATGGAAGGTAGTTTGTTGTTGAGATTTTGTTACTCCATTGGATGGTAGCCTTGTCATTATAGAAGGAAGTTCATTGATGACATTTTGTTACTCCAATGGATGGTAGCCTTTTCATTATGGAAGGTAGATTGTTGTTTAGATTTTGTTACGCAAATGGATGGTATCCTTGCCATTACGGAAGGTAGTTCGTTGTTGAGATCTTTGCTATCCAATGGATGGTAGCCTTGTCATTATGGAAGGTAGTTTGTTGTTGAGATTTTATTACTCCAATGGATGGTAGCTTTTCCATTATGGAAGGTAGTTCGTTGTTGAGATTTTGTTACTCCAAAGGATGGTAGCCTTGTAATTATGGAAGGTTGTTTGTTGTTGAGATTTTGTTAATCCAATGGATGGTAGCCTTTTCATTATGGAATATAGTTTGTTGTTGAGCTTTTGTTACTCAAATGGATGTTAGCCTTTTTATTATGGAAGGTAGTTCATTGATGAGATTTTGTTACACCAATGGATGGTAGCCTGGTCATAATGGAAGGTAGTTTGTTGCTGAGATTTTGTTACTCCAATGGATGTTAGCCTTGTGATTATGGAAGGTAGTTCGTTGTTTAGATTTTGTTACTCCAATGGATGGTAGCCTTGTCATTATAGATGGTAGTTTTTTGATGAGATTTTGTTACTCCATTGGATTGTAGTATTGTCATTACAGAAAGTAGTTCGTTGTTGAGATTTTGTTAGTCTAATGGATGGTAGCCTAGTCATTATGCAAGGTAGTTCATTGTTGACATTTTGTTACTCCAATCGATGGTAGCCTTGTCATTATGGAAGGTAGTTTGTTGAGATTTTGTTACTCCAATGGATGGTAGACTTGTCATTATGGAAGGTAGTTCATTGTTGAGATTTTGTTACTCTAATGGATGGTAGCCTTGTCATTATGCAAGGTAGTTCATTGTTGACATTTTGTTACTCCAATGAATGGTAGCCTTATCATTATGGAAGGTATTTTTTTGTTGAGATTTTTTTACTGCAATGGATGGTAGCCTTGTTATTATGGAAGGTAGTTCGTTGTTGATATTTTGTTACTCCAATGGATGGTAACCTTTTCATTATGGAAGGTAGTGTGATGTTGAGATTTTGTTACTCCAATGTATGGTAGACTTGACATTATGAAAGGTAGTTCTTTGTTGAGGTTTTTTTACTCCAATGGATGGTAGACTTGTCATTATTGAAGGTAGTGCGTTGTTGAGATTTTGTTACTCCAATGGATGGTAGCCTTGTCATTATGGATGGTAGTTCATTGGTGATATTTTGTTACTCCATTGGATGGTAGCCTTGTCATTACCGAAAGTAGTTTGTTGTTTAGATTTTGTTACTCTAATGGATGGTATCCTTGTAATTATGGAAGGTAGTTCATTGTTGACATTTTGTTACTCCAATGGATGGTAGCCTTTTCATTATGGAAGGTAGTTTGTTGTTGAGATTTTGTTACTCCAATGGATGGTAGCCTTGTCATTATAGATGGTAGTTCGTTGTTGAGATTTTGTTACTCCATTGGATGGTAGCCTTGTCATTACCGAAAGTAGTTTGTTGTTTAGAATTTGTTACTCTAATGGATGTTAGACTTGTCATTATGGAAGGTAGTTTGTTGTTGAGATTTTGTTACTCCAATGGTTGGTATCCTTGTCATTATGGATTGTAGTTGTTTGTTGAGATTTTGTTACTCCATTTGATGGTAGCCTTGTCATTACCGAAAGTAGTTTGCTGTTGAGATTTTGTTACTCTAATGGATGGTAGCCTTGTCATTATGGAAGGTAGTTCGTTGTTGAGATTTTGTTACTCCAATGGATGGTAGCCTTGTCATTATTGAAGGTAGTTCGTTGTTGAAATTTTGTTACTCCAATGGATGGTAGCCTTGTAATTATTGAAGGTAGTTCATTGATGAGATTTTATTACTCCAATGGATGATAGCCTTGTCATTATCGAAGGTAGTTCGTTGTTGAGATTTTGTTACACCAATGGATGGTAGGCTTGTCATTATGGAACGTGGTTCGTTGTTGAGATTTTGTTAATCCAGTGGATGGTATTCGTGTCATTATGGAAGGTAGTTTGTTGTTGAGATTTTGTTACTCCATTGGATGGTAGCCTTGTCATTATTGAAGGTAGTTCGTTGTTGAAATTTTGTTACTCCAATGGATGGTAGCCTTGTAATTATTGAAGGTAGTTCATTGATGAGATTTTATTACTCCAATGGATGATAGCCTTGTCATTATAGAAGGTAGTTCATTGATGACATTTTGTTACTCCAATGGATGGTAGCCTTTTGATTATGGAAGGTAGTTCGTTGTTGAGATTTTGTTACGCAAATGGATGGTATCCTTGCCATTATTGAAGGTAGTTTGTTGTTGAGATTTTGTAACTCCATTGGATGGTAGCCTTGTCATTATAGAAGATAGTTCATTGATGTCATTTTGTTACTCCAATGGATGGTAGCCTTTTCATTATGGAAGGTAGTTTGTTGTTGAGATTTTGTTACTCCAATGGATGGTAGACTTGTCATTATGGAAGGTTGTTTGTTGTTGAGATTTTGTTACTCCATTGGATGGTAGCCTTGTCATTACCGAAAGTAGTTTGTTGTTTAGAATTTGTTACTCTAATGGATGTTAGACTTGTCATTATGGAAGGTAGTTTGTTGTTGAGATTTTGTTACTCCAATGGTTGGTATCCTTGTCATTATGGATGGTAGTTGTTTGTTGAGATTTTGTTACTCCATTTGATGGTAGCCTTGTCATTACCGAAAGTATTTTGCTGTTGAGATTTTGTTACTCTAATGGATGGTAGCCTTGTCATTATGGAAGGTAGTTCGTTGTTGACATGTTGTTACTCCAATGGATGGTAGCCTTCTCATTATGGAAGGTAGTTCGTTGTTGAGATTTTGTTACTCCAATGGATGGTAGCCTTGTCATTATTGAAGGTAGTTCGTTGTTGAGATTTTGTTACTCCAATGGATGGTAGCCTTGTAATTATTGAAGGTAGTTCATTGATGAGATTTTATTACTCTAATGGATGATAGCCTTGTCATTATCGAAGGTAGTTCGTTGTTGAGATTTTGTTACACCAATGGATGGTAGGCTTGTCATTATGGAAGGTGGTTTGTTGTTGAGATTTTGTTAATCCAATGGATGGTATTCGGGTCATTATGGAAGGTAGTTTGTTGTTGAGATTTTGTTACTCCATTGGATGGTAGCCTTGTCATTATGGATGGTAGTTTGTTGTCGAGATTTTGTTACTCCATTGGATGGTACCCTTGTCATTACCGAAAGTAGTTTGTTGTTGAAATTTTGTTACTCCAAGGGATGGTAGCCTTGTCATTACGGAAGGTAGTTTGTTTTTGAGATTTCGTTACTGCAATGGATGGTATCCTTGTCATTATGGAAGGTAGTTCGTTGTTCAGATTTTGTAAGTCTAATGGATGGTATCCTTGTCATTACAGAAGGTAGTTCATTGTTGAGATTTTGTTTCTCCAATGGATGGTAGCCTTGTCATTATGGAAGGTAGTTCGTTGTTGATATTTTGTTACTCCAATGGATGGTAACCTTTTCATTATGGAAGGTAGTTCATTGTTGAGATTTTGTTACTCCAATGGATGCTAGACTTGTCATTATAAAAGGTAGTTCTTTGTTGAGATTTTTTTACTCCATTGGATGGTAGACCTGTCATTATTGAAGGTAGTGCGTTGTTGAGATTTTGTTACTCCAATGGATGGTAGGCTTGTCATTATGGAAGGTGGTTTGTTGGTGATATTTTGTTACTCCATTGGATGGTAACCTTGTCATTACCGAAAGTAGTTTGTTGTTTAGATTTTTTTACTCTAATGGATGGTAGCCTTGTCATTATGGAAGGTAGTTCATTGTTGACATTTTGTTACTCCAATGGATGGTAGCCTTTTCATTATGGAAGGTAGTTTGTTGTTGAGATTTTGTTACTCCAATGGATGGTAGCCTTATCATTATGGATGGTAGTTCGTTGTTGAGATTTTGTTACTCCATTGGATGGTAGCCTTGTCATTATCGAAAGTAGTTTGTTGTTTAGATTTTGTTACTCTAATGGATGGTAGACTTGTCATTATGGAAGGTAGTTTGTTGTTGAGATTTTGTTACTCCAATGAATGGTAGCCTTGTCATTATGGATGGTAGTTCGTTGTTGAGATTTTGTTATTCCATTGGATGGTAGCCTTGTTATTACCGAAAGTAGTTTGTTGTTGAGAGTTTGTTACTCTAATGGATGGTAGCCTTGTCATTATGGAAGGTAGTTCGTTGTTGACATTTTGTTACTCCAATGGATGGTAGCCTTTTCATTATGAAAGGTAGTTCATTGTTTAGATTTTGTTACTCCAATGGATGGTAGCCTTGTCATTACCGAAAGTAGTTTGTTGTTTAGATTTTGTTACTCTAATGGATGGTAGCCTTGTCATTATGGAAGGTAGTTCAATGTTTACATTTTGTTACTCCAATGGATGGTAGCCTTTTCATTATGGAAGGTAGTTTGTTTATGAGATTTTGTTACTTCAATTGATGGTAGCCTTGTCACTATGGATGGTAGTTCGTTGTTGAGATTTTGTTACTCCATTGGATGGTAGCCTTGTCATTACCGAAAGTAATTTGTTGTTTAGATTTTGTTACTCTAATGGATGGTAGACTTGTCATTATGGAAGGTAGTTTGTTGTTGAGATTTTGTTACTCCAATGGTTGGTAGACTTTTCATTATGGATGGTAGTTCGTTGTTGAGATTTTGTTACTCCATTGGATGGTAGCCTTGTCATTGCCGAAAGTAGTTTGTTGTTGAGATTTTGTTACTCTAATGGATGGTAGCCTTGTCATTATGGAAGGTAGTTCGTTGTTAACATTTTGTTACTCTAATGGATGGTAGCCTTTTCATTATGGAAGGTAGTCCGTTGTTGAGATTTTGTTACTCCAATGGATGGTAGCCTTGTCATTATTGAAGGTAATTCGTTGTTGAGATTTTGTTACTCCAATGGATGGTAGCCTTGTAATTATTGAAGGTAGTTCATTGATGAGATTTTATTACTCCAATGGATGATATCCTTGTCATTATCGAAGGTAGTTCGTTGTTGAGATTTTGTTACACCAATGGATGGTAGGCTTGTCATTATGGAAGGTGGTTCGTTGTTGAGAGTATGTTAATCCAATGGATGGTATTCGTGTCATTATGGAAGGTAGTTCGTTGTTGAGATTTTGTTACTCCATTGGATGGTAGCCTTGTAATTATGGAAGGTAGTTTGTTATTGAGATTTTATTACTCCAATGGATGGTAGCCTTGTCATTATGGAAGGTAGTTCGTTGTTCAGATTTTGTTACTCTAATGGATGGTATCCTTGTCATTATGGAAGGTAGTTCATTGTTGAGATTTTGTTTCTCCAATGGATGGTAGCCTTGTTATTATGGAAGGTAGTTCGTTGTTGATATTTTGTTACTCCAATGGATGCTAGACTTATCATTATAAAAGGTAGTTCTTTGTTGAGATTTTTTTACTCCATTGGATGGTAGACTTGTCATTATTGAAGGTAGTGCGTTGTTGAGATTTTGTTACTCCAATGGATGGTAGGCTTGTCATTATGGAAGGTGGTTTGTTGGTGATATTTTGTCTCTCCATCGGATGGTAACCTTGTCATTACCGAAAGTAGTTTGTTGTTTAGATTTTTTTACTCTAATGGATGGTAGCCTTGTCATTATGGAAGGTAGTTCATTGTTGACATTTTGTTACTCCAATGGATGGTAGCCTTTTCATTATGGAAGGTAGTTTGTTGTTGAGATTTTGTTACTCCAATGGATGGTAGCCTTATCATTATGGATGGTAGTTCGTTGTTGAGATTTTGTTACTCCATTGGATGGTAGCCTTGTCATTATCGAAAGTAGTTTGTTGTTTAGATTTTGTTACTCTAATGGATGGTAGACTTGTCATTATGGAAGGTAGTTTGTTGTTGAGATTTTGTTACTCCAATGAATGGTAGCCTTGTCATTATGGATGGTAGTTCGTTGTTGAGATTTTGTTACTCCATTGGATGGTAGCCTTGTCATTACCGAAAGTAGTTTGTTGTTGAGGGTTTGTTACTCTAATGGATGGTAGCCTTGTCATTATGGAAGGTAGTTCGTTGTTGACATTTTGTTACTCCAATGGATGGTAGCCTTTTCATTATGAAAGGTAGTTCATTGTTTAGATTTTGTTACTCCAATGGATGGTAGCCTTGTCATTACCGAAAGTAGTTTGTTGTTTAGATTTTGTTACTCTAATGGATGGTAGCCTTGTCATTATGGAAGGTAGTTCAAAGTTGACATTTTGTTACTCCAATGGATGGTAGCCTTTTCATTATGGAAGGTAGTTTGTTTATGAGATTTTGTTACTTCAATTGATGGTAGCCTTGTCACTATGGATGGTAGTTCGTTGTTGAGATTTTGTTACTCCATTGGATGGTAGCCTTGCCATTATCGAAAGTAGTTTGTTGTTTAGATTTTGTTACTCTAATGGATGGTAGACTTGTCATTATGGAAGGTAGTTTGTTGTTGAGATTTTGTTACTCCAATGAATGGTAGCCTTGTCATTATGGATGGTAGTTCGTTGTTGAGATTTTGTTACTCCATTGGATGGTAGCCTTGTCATTACCAAAAGTAATTTGTTGTTGAGAGTTTGTTACTCTAATGGATGGTAGCCTTGTCATTATGGAAGGTAGTTCGTTGTTGACATTTTTTTACTCCAATGGATGGTAGCCTTTTCATTATGAAAGGTAGTTCATTGTTTAGATTTTGTTACTCCAATGGATGGTAGCCTTGTCATTACCGAAAGTAGTTTGTTGTTTAGATTTTGTTACTCTAATGGATGGTAGCCTTGTCATTATGGAAGGTAGTTCAATGTTGACATTTTGTTACTCCAATGGATGGTAGCCTTTTCATTATGGAAGGTAGTTTGTTTATGAGATTTTGTTACTTCAATTGATGGTAGCCTTGTCACTATGGATGGTAGTTCGTTGTTGAGATTTTGTTACTCCATTGGATGGTAGCCTTGTCATTACCGAAAGTAGTTTGTTGTTTAGATTTTGTTACTCTAATGGATGGTAGACTTGTCATTATGGAAGGTAGTTTGTTGTTGAGATTTTGTTACTCCAATGGTTGGTAGACTTTTCATTATGGATGGTAGTTCGTTGTTGAGATTTTGTTACTCCATTGGATGGTAGCCTTGTCATTGCCGAAAGTAGTTTGTTGTTGAGATTTTGTTACTCTAATGGATGGTAGCCTTGTCATTATGGAAGGTAGTTCGTTGTTAACATTTTGTTACTCTAATGGATGGTAGCCTTTTCATTATGGAAGGTAGTCCGTTGTTGAGATTTTGTTACTCCAATGGATGGTAGTCTTGTCATTATTGAAGGTAGTTCGTTGTTGAGATTTTGTTACTCCAATGGATGGTAGCCTTGTAATTATTGAAGGTAGTTCATTGATGAGATTTTATTACTCCAATGGATGATATCCTTGTAATTATCGAAGGTAGTTCGTTGTTGAGATTTTGTTACACCAATGGATGGTAGGCTTGTCATTATGGAAGGTGGTTCGTTGTTGAGAGTATGTTAATCCAATGGATGGTATTCGTGTCATTATGGAAGGTAGTTCGTTGTTGAGATTTTGTTACTCCATTGGATGGTAGCCTTGTAATTATGGAAGGTAGTTTGTTATTGAGATTTTATTACTCCAATGGATGGTTGCCTTGTCATTATGGAAGGTAGTTCGTTGTTCAGATTTTTTTACTCTAATGGATGGTATCCTTGTCATTATGGAAGGTAGTTCATTGTTGAGATTTTGTTTCTCCAATGGATGGTAGCCTTGTTATTATGGAAGGTAGTTCGTTGTTGATATTTTGTTACTCCAATGGATGCTAGACTTGTCATTATAAAAGGTAGTTCTTTGTTGAGATTTTTTTACTCCATTGGATGGTAGACTTGTCATTATTGAAGGTAGTGCGTTGTTGAGATTTTGTTACTCCAATGGATGGTAGGCTTGTCATTATGGAAGGTGGTTTGTTGGTGATATTTTGTTACTCCATTGGATGGTAACCTTGTCATTACCGAAAGTAGTTTGTTGTTTAGATTTTTTTACTCTAATGGATGGTAGCCTTGTCATTATGGAAGGTAGTTCATTGTTGACATTTTGTTACTCCAATGGATGGTAGCCTTTTCATTATGGAAGGTAGTTTGTTGTTGAGATTTTGTTACTCCAATGGATGGTAGCCTTATCATTATGGATGGTAGTTCGTTGTTGAGATTTTGTTACTCCATTGGATGGTAGCCTTGTCATTATCGAAAGTAGTTTGTTGTTTAGATTTTGTTACTCTAATGGATGGTAGACTTGTCATTATGGAAGGTAGTTTGTTGTTGAGATTTTGTTACTCCAATGAATGGTAGCCTTGTCATTATGGATGGTAGTTCGTTGTTGAGATTTTGTTACTCCATTGGATGGTAGCCTTGTCATTACCGAAAGTAGTTTGTTGTTGAGAGTTTGTTACTCTAATGGATGGTAGCCTTGTCATTATGGAAGGTAGTTCGTTGTTGACATTTTGTTACTCCAATGGATGGTAGCCTTTTCATTATGAAAGGTAGTTCATTGTTTAGATTTTGTTACTCCAATGGATGGTAGCCTTGTCATTACCGAAAGTAGTTTGTTGTTTAGATTTTGATACTCTAATGGATGGTAGCCTTGTCATTATGGAAGGTAGTTCAAAGTTGACATTTTGTTACTCCAATGGATGGTAGCCTTTTCATTATGGAAGGTAGTTTGTTTATGAGATTTTGTTACTTCAATTGATGGTAGCCTTGTCACTATGGATGGTAGCCTTGTAATTATTGAAGGTAGTTCATTGTTGAGATTTTGTTACTCCAATGGTTGGTAGACTTTTCATTATGGATGGTAGTTCATTGTTGAGATTTTGTTACTCCATTGGATGGTAGCCTTGTCATTGCCGAAAGTAGTTTGTTGTTGAGATTTTGTTACTCTAATGGATGGTAGCCTTGTCATTATGGAAGGTAGTTCGTTGTTAACATTTTGTTACTCTAATGGATGGTAGCCTTTTCATTATGGAAGGTAGTTCGGTGTTGAGATTTTGTTACTCCAATGGATGGTAGCCTTGTCATTATTGAAGGTAGTTCGTTGTTGAGATTTTGTTACTCCAATGGATGGTAGCCTTGTAATTATTGAAGGTAGTTCATTGATGAGATTTTATTACTCCAATGGATGATATCCTTGTCATTATCGAAGGTAGTTCGTTGTTGAGATTTTGTTACTCCATTGGATGGTAGGCTTGTCATTATGGAAGGTGGTTCGTTGTTGAGAGTATGTTAATCCAATGTATGGTATTCGTGTCATTATGGAAGGTAGTTCGTTGTTGAGATTTTGTTACTCCATTGGATGGTAGCCTTGTAATTATGGAAGGTAGTTTGTTATTGAGATTTTATTACTCCAATGGATGGTAGCCTTGTCATTATGGAAGGTAGTTCGTTGTTCAGATTTTGTTACTCTAATGGATGGTATCCTTGTCATTATGGAAGGTAGTTCATTGTTGAGATTTTGTTTCTCCAATGGATGGTAGCCTTGTAATTATGGAAGGTAGTTTGTTATTGAGATTTTATTACTCCAATGGATGGTAGCCTTGTCATTATGGAAGGTAGTTCGTTGTTCAGATTTTGTTACTCTAATGGATGGTATCCTTGTCATTATTGAAGGTAGTGCGTTGTTAAGATTTTGTTACTCCAATGGATAGTAGCCTTGTCATTATGGATGGTAGTTCGTTGGTGAGATTTTGTTACTCCATTGGATGGTAGCCTTGTCATTACCGAAAGTAGTTTGTTGTTTAGATTTTTTTACTCTAATGGATGGTAGCCTTGTCATTATGGAAGGTTGTTCAATGTTGACATTTTGTTACTCCAATGGATGGTAGCCTTTTCATTATGGAAGGTTGTTTGTTTATGAGATTTTGTTACTTCAATTGATGGTAGCCTTGTCATTATGGATGGTAGTTCGTTGTTGAGATTTTGTTACTCCATTGGATGGTAGCCTTGTCATTACCGAAAGTAGTTTGTTGTTTAGATTTTGTTACTCTAATGGATGGTAGACTTGTCATTATGGAAGGTAGTTTGTTGTTGAGATTTGGTTACGCCAATGGTCGGTAGCCTTGTCATTATGGATGGTAGTTCGTTGTTGAGATTTTGATACTCCATTGGATGGTAGCCTTGTCATTACCGAAAGTAGTTTGTTGTTGAGATTTTGTTACACTAATGGATGGTAGCCTTGTCATTATGGAAGGTAGTTGGTTGTTGACATTTTGTTACTCTAATGGATGGTAGCCTTTTCATTATGGAAGGTAGTTTGTTGTTGAGAATTTGTTACTCCAATGGATGGTAGCCTTGTCATTATTGAAGGTAGTTCGTTGTTGAGATTTTATTACTCCAATGGATGGTAGCCTTATAATTATTGAAGGTAGTTCATTGATGAGATTTTATTAATCCAATGGATGATATCCTTGTCATTATCGAAGGTAGTTAATTGTTGAGATTTTGTTACACCAATGGATGGTATGCTTGTCATTATGGAAGGTGGTTCGTTGTTGAGATTTTGTTAATCCAATGGATGGTATTCGTGTCATTATGGAAGGTAGTTCGTTGTTGAGATTTTGTTACTCCATTGGATGGTAGCCTTGTCATTATGGAAGGTAGTTCATTGTTGACATTTTGTTACTCCAATGGATGGTAGCCTTTTCATTATGGAAGGTAGTTCGTTGTTGAGATTTTGTTACTCAAATGGATGGTATCCTTGCCATTACGTAAGATAGTTCGTTGTTGAGATTTTTTCTCTCCAATGGATGGTAGCCTTGTCATTATGGAAGGTAGTTTGTTGTTGAGATTTTATTACTCCAATGGATTGTAGCCTTGTCATTATGGAAGGTAGTTCGTTGTTCAGATTGTGTTACTCTAATGGATGGTATCCTTGTCATTACGGAAGGTAGTTCATTGTTGAGATTTTATTTCTCCAATGGATGGTAGGCTTGTTATTATGGAAGGTAGTTGGTTGTTGATATTTTGTTACTCCAATGGATGGTAACCTTTTCATTATGGAAGATAGTTCGTTGTTGTGATTTTGTTACTCCTATGGATGGTAGACTTGTCATTATGTAAGGTAGTTCTTTGTTGAGATATTTTTACTCCAATGGATGATAGACTTTTCATTATTGAAGGTAATGCGTTGTTGAGATTTTGTTACTCCAATGGATGGTAGCCTTGTCATTATGGATGGTAGTTCGTTGGTGAGATTTTGTTACTCCATTGGATGGTAGCCTTGTCATTACCGAAAGTAGTTTGTTGTTTAGATTTTGTTACTCTAATGGATGGTAGCCTTGTCATTATGGAAGGTAGTTCAATGTTGACATTTTGTTACTCCAATGGATGGTAGCCTTTTCATTATGGAAGGTAGTTTGTTTATGAGATTTTGTTACTATAATTGATGGTAGCCTTGTCATTATGGAAGTTAGTTTGTTGTTGAGATTTTGTTACTCCAATGGTTGGTAGCCTTGTGATTATGGATGGTAGTTCGTTGTTGAGATTTTGTTACTCCATTGGATGGTAGCCTTGTCATTACCGAAAATAGTTTGTTGTTGAGATTTTGTTACTCTAATGGATGGTAGCCTTGTCATTATGGAAGGTAGTTCATTGTTGACATTTTGTTACTCCAATGGATGGTAGCCTTTTCATTATGGAAGGTAGTTCGTTGTTGAGATTTTGTTACTCCAATGGATGGTGGCCTTGTCTTTATTGAAGGTAGTTCATTGTTGAGATTTTGTTACTCCAATGGATGGTAGCCTTGTAATTATTGAAGGTAGTTCATTGATGAGATTTTATTACTCCAATGGATGATATCCTTGTCATTATCGAAGGTAGTTTGTTGTTGAGATTTTGTTACACCAATGAATGGTAGGCTTGTCATTATGGAAGGTGGTTCATTGTTGGTATTTTGTTAATCCAATGGATTGTATTCGTTTCATTATGGAAGGTAGTTCGTTGTTGAGATTTTGTTACTCCATTGGATGGTAGCCTTGTCATTATGGAAGGTAGTTCATTGTTGACATTTTGTTACTCCAATGGATGGTAGCCTTTTCATTATGGAAGGTAGTTCGTTGTTGAGATTTTGTTACTCAAATGGATGGTAGCCTTGTAATTATGGAAGGTTGTTTGTTGTTGAGATTTTTTTACTCCAATGGATGGTAGCCTTTTCATTATGGAATATAGTTTGTTGTTGAGCTTTTGGTACTCAAATGGATGGTAGCCTTTTTATTATGGAAGGTAGTTTGTTGTTGAGATTTTGTTACACCAATGGATGGTAGCCTTGTCATAATGGAAGGTAGTTTGCTGCTGATATTTTGTTACTCCAATGGATGGTAGCCTTGTGATTATGGAAGGTAGTTTGTTGTTTAGATTTTGTTACTCCAATGAATGGTAACCTTGTCATTATGGATGTTATTTTTTTAATGAGATTTTGTTACTCATGTGGATGGTAGCATTGTCATTACAGAAAGTAGTTCTTTGTTGATATTTTGTTACTCTAATGGATTGTAGCCTTGTCATTATGCAAGGTAGTTCGTTGTTGACATTTTGATACTCCAATTTATGGTAGCCTTGTCATTATGGAAGGTAGTTCGTTGTTGAGATTTTGTTACTCCAATGGATGGTAGACTTGTCATTATGGAAGGTAGTTCAATGTTGACATTTTGTTACTCCAATGGATGGTAGCCTTTTCATTATGGAAGGTAGTTTGTTTATGATATTTTGTTACTTCAATTGATGGTAGCCTTGTCATTATGGATGGTAGTTCGTTGTTGAGATTTTGTTACTGCATTGGATGGTAGCCTTGTCATTACCGAAAGTAGTTTGTTGTTTAGATTTTGTTACTCTAATGAATGGTAGACTTGTCATTATGGAAGGTAGTTTGTTGTTGAGATTTTGTTACTCCAATGGTTGGTAGCCTTGTCATTATGGATGGTAGTTCGTTGTTGAGATTTTGTTACTCCATTGGATGGTAGCCTTTTAATTATGGAAGGTAGTTCGTTGTTGAGATTTTGTTACTCAAATGGATGTTAGCCATGTAATTATGGAAGGTTGTTTGTTGTTGATATTTTTTTACTCCAATGGATGGTAGCCTTTTCATTATGGAATATAGTTTGTTGTTGAGCTTTTGGTACTCAAATGGATGGTAGCCTTTTTATTATGGAAGGTAGTTCGTTGTTGAGATTTTGTTACACCAATGGATGGTAGCCTTGTCATAATGGAAGGTAGTTTGTTGCTGATATTTTGTTACTCCAATGGATGGTAGCCTTGTGATTATGGAAGGTAGTTTGTTGTTTAGATTTTGTTACTCCAATGAATGGTAACCTTGTCATTATGGATGTTAGTTTTTTAATGAGATTTTGTTACTCATGTGGATGGTAGCATTGTCATTACAAAAAGTAGTTCTTTGTTGAGATTTTGTTACTCTAATGGATGGTAGCACTGTCATTATGCAAGGTAGTTCGTTGTTGAAGTTTTGTTACTCCAATTTATGGTAGCCTTGTCATTATGGAAGGTAGTTCGTTGTTGAGATTTTGTTACTCCAATGGATGGTAGACTTGTCATTATGGACGGTAGTTCGTTGTTGAGATTTTGTTACTCTAATGGATGGTAGCCTTGTCATTATGCAAAGTAGTTCATTTTTGACATTTTGTTACTCCATTGGATGGAAGCCTTGTCATTACCGAAAGTAGTTTTTTGTTTAGATTTTTTTAATCTAATGGATGGTAGACTTGTCATTATGGAAGGTAGTTTGTTGTTGAGATTTTGTTACTCCAATAAATGGTAGCGTTGTCATTATGGATAGTAGTTCATTGTTAAGATTTTGTTACTCCATTGGATGGTAGCCTTGTCATTACTGAAAGTAGTTTGTTGTTTAGATTTTGTTACTCTAATGGATGGTAGCCTTGTCATTACGGAAGGAAGTTCATTGTTGACATTTTGTTCATCCAATGGATGGTAGCCTTTTCATTATTGAAGGTAGTTCGTTGTTAAGATTTTGTTACTCCAATGGATGGTAGCCTTGTCATTATGGATGGTAGTTCGTTGTTGAGATTTTGTTACTCCATTGTATGGTACCCTTGTCATTACCGAAAGTAGTTCATTGTTCAGATTTTGTTACTCTAATGGATGGTAACCTTGTCATTACGGAAGGTGGTTCGTTGTTGAGATTTTGTTACTCCAATGGATGGTAGCCTTGTCATTATGGATGGTAGTTCGTTGTTAAGATTTTGTTAATACAATGGATGGTAGCCTTTCATTATGGATGGTAGTTCGTTGTTGAGATTTTGTTACTCAATTGTATGGTACCCTTGTCATTACCGAAAGTAGTTCATTGTTCTGATTTTCTTACTCCAATGAATGGTAGCCTTGTCATTACAGAAGGTAGTTCATTGTTGAGATTTTCTTACTTCAATGGATGGTATCCTTGTCATTATGGAAGGTAGTTCGTTGTTAAGATTTTGGTACTCTAATGGATGGTATCCTTGTCATTATGGAAGGTAGTTCATTGTTGAGATTTTGTTTCTCCAATGGATGGTAGCCTTGTTATTATGGAAGGTAGTTCGTTGTTGATATTTTGTTATTCCAATGGATGGTAACCTTTTCATTATGGAAGGTAGTTCATTGTTGAGATTTTGTTACTCCAATGGATGGTAGACTTGTCATTATGAAAGGTAGTTATTTGTTTAGATTTTTTTACTCCAATGGATAGTAGACTTGTCATGATTGAAGGTAGTGCGTTGTTGAGATTTTATTACACCATTGGATGGTAGCCTTGTTATTATGGATGGTAGTTCGTTGGTGAGATTTTGATAGTCCATTGGATGGTAGCCTTGTCATTACCGAAAGTAGTTTGTTGTTTAGATTTTGTTACTCTAATGGATGGTAGCCTTGTCATTATGGAAGGTAGTTCATTGTTGACATTTTGTTACTCCAATGGATGGTAGCCTTTTCATTATGGAAGGTAGTTTGTTTGTTAAGATTTTGTTACTCCAATTGATGGTAGCCTTGTCATTATGGATGGTAGTTCGTTGTTGATATTTTGTTACTCCATTGGATGGTAGCCTTGTCATTATCGATAGTAGTTTGTTTGTTTAGATTTTGTTACTCTAATGGATGGTAGACTTGTCATTATGGAATGTAGTTTGTTGTTGAGATTTTGTTACTCCAATGGTTGGTAGCCTTGTCATTATGGATGGTAGTTCGTTGTTGAGATTTTGTTACTCCTTTGGATGGTAGCCTTGTCATTACCGAAAGTAGTTTGTTGTTGAGATTTTGTTACTCTAATGGATGGTAGCCTTGTCCTTATGGAAGGTAGTTCGTTGTTGACATTTTGTTACTCCAATGGATGGTACCCTTTTCATTATGGAAGGTAGTTCGTTGTTGAGATTTTGTTACTCCAATGGATAGTAGCCTTGTCATTATTGAAGGTAGTTCGTTGTTGAGATTTTATTACTCCAATGGATGGTAGTCTTGTAATTATTGAAGCTAGTTCATTGATGAGATTTTATTACTCCAATGGATGACAGCCTTGTCATTATCGAAGGTAGTTCGTTATTGAGATTTTTTTACACCAATGGATGGTAGTCTTGTCATTATGGAAGGTGGTTTGTTGTTGAGATTTTGTTAATCCAATGGATGGTATTCGTGTCATTATGGAAGGTAGTTCGTTGTTGAGATTTTGTTACTCCATTGGATGTTAGCCTTGTCATTATGGAAGGTAGTTCATTGTTGACATTTTGTTACTCCAATGGATGGTAGCCTTTTCATTATGGAAGGTAGTTCGTTGTTGAGATTTTGTTACTCAAATGGATGTTATCCTTGCCATTATAGAAGGTAGTTCGTTGTTGAGATTTTTGCTCTCCAATGGATGGTAGCCTTGTCATTATGGAAGGTAGTTTGTTGTTGAGACTTTATTACTCAAATGGATGGTATCCTTTTCATTATGGAAGGTAGTTCGTTGTTGAGATTTTGTTACTCCAATGGATTGTAGCCTTGTAATTATGAAAGGTTGTTTGTTGTTGAGATTTTGTTACTCCAATGGTTGGTAGCCTTTTCATTATGGAATATAGTTTGTTGTTGAGCTTTTGTTACTCAAATGCATGGTAGCCTTTTTTTTATGGAAGGTAGTTCGTTGTTGAGATTTTGTTACACCAATGGATGGTAGCCTTGTCATAATGGAAGGTAGTTTGTTGCTGATATTTTGTTACTCCAATGGATGGTAGCCTTGTGATTATGGAAGGTAGTTTGTTGTTTAGATTTTCTTACTCCAATGAATGGTAACCTTGTCATTATGGATGTTAGTTTTTTGATGAGATTTTGTTACTCATGTGGATGGTAGCATTGTCATTACAGAAAGTAGTTCTTTGTTGAGATTTTGTTACTCTAATGGATGGTAGCCTTGTCATTATGCAAGGTAGTTCATTGTTGACATTTTGTTACTCCAATTTATGGTAGCCTTGTTAATATGGAAGGTAGTTCGTTGTTGAAATTTTGTTACTCCAATGGATGGTAGACTTGTCATTATGGAAGGTAGTTCGTTGTTGAGATTTTGTTACTCTAATGGATGGTAGCCTTGTCATTATGCAAAGTAGTTCATTGTTGACATTTTGTTACTCCATTGGATGGAAGCCTTGTCATTACCGAAAGTAGTTTGTTGTTTAGATTTTGTTACTCTAATGGATGGTAGACTTGTCATTATGGAAGGTAGTTTGTTGTTGAGATTTTGTTACTCCAATGGTTGGTAGCCTTGTCATTATGGATGGTAGTTCGTTGTTGAGATTTTGTTACTCCATTGGATGGTAGCCTTTTAATTATGGAAGGTAGTTCGTTGTTGAGATTTTGTTACTCAAATGGATGTTAGCCATGTAATTATGGAAGGTTGTTTGTTGTTGATATTTTTTTACTCCAATGGATGGTAGCCTTTTCATTATGGAATATAGTTTGTTGTTGAGCTTTTGGTACTCAAATGGATGGTAGCCTTTTTATTATGGAAGGTAGTTCGTTGTTGAGATTTTGTTACACCAATGGATGGTAGCCTTGTCATAATGGAAGGTAGTTTGTTGCTGATATTTTGTTACTCCAATGGATGGTAGCCTTGTGATTATGGAAGGTAGTTTGTTGTTTAGATTTTGTTACTCCAATGAATGGTAACCTTGTCATTATGGATGTTAGTTTTTTAATGAGATTTTGTTACTCATGTGGATGGTAGCATTGTCATTACAAAAAGTAGTTCTTTGTTGAGATTTTGTTACTCTAATGGATGGTAGCACTGTCATTATGCAAGGTAGTTCGTTGTTGAAGTTTTGTTACTCCAATTTATGGTAGCCTTGTCATTATGGAAGGTAGTTCGTTGTTGAGATTTTGTTACTCCAATGGATGGTAGACTTGTCATTATGGAAGGTAGTTCGTTGTTGAGATTTTGTTACTCCAATGGATGGTAGACTTGTCATTATGGAAGGTAGTTCAATGTTGACATTTTGTTACTCCAATGGATGGTAGCCTTTTCATTATGGAAGGTAGTTTGTTTATGATATTTTGTTACTTCAATTGATGGTAGCCTTGTCATTATGGATGGTAGTTCGTTGTTGAGATTTTGTTACTGCATTGGATGGTAGCCTTGTCATTACCGAAAGTAGTTTGTTGTTTAGATTTTGTTACTCTAATGAATGGTAGACTTGTCATTATGGAAGGTAGTTTGTTGTTGAGATTTTGTTACTCCAATGGTTGGTAGCCTTGTCATTATGGATGGTAGTTCGTTGTTGAGATTTTGTTACTCCATTGGATGGTAGCCTTTTAATTATGGAAGGTAGTTCGTTGTTGAGATTTTGTTACTCAAATGGATGTTAGCCATGTAATTATGGAAGGTTGTTTGTTGTTGATATTTTTTTACTCCAATGGATGGTAGCCTTTTCATTATGGAATATAGTTTGTTGTTGAGCTTTTGGTACTCAAATGGATGGTAGCCTTTTTATTATGGAAGGTAGTTCGTTGTTGAGATTTTGTTACACCAATGGATGGTAGCCTTGTCATAATGGAAGGTAGTTTGTTGCTGATATTTTGTTACTCCAATGGATGGTAGCCTTGTGATTATGGAAGGTAGTTTGTTGTTTAGATTTTGTTACTCCAATGAATGGTAACCTTGTCATTATGGATGTTAGTTTTTTAATGAGATTTTGTTACTCATGTGGATGGTAGCATTGTCATTACAAAAAGTAGTTCTTTGTTGAGATTTTGTTACTCTAATGGATGGTAGCACTGTCATTATGCAAGGTAGTTCGTTGTTGAAGTTTTGTTACTCCAATTTATGGTAGCCTTGTCATTATGGAAGGTAGTTCGTTGTTGAGATTTTGTTACTCCAATGGATGGTAGACTTGTCATTATGGAAGGTAGTTCGTTGTTGAGATTTTGTTACTCTAATGGATGGTAGCCTTGTCATTATGCAAAGTAGTTCATTTTTGACATTTTGTTACTCCATTGGATGGAAGCCTTGTCATTACCGAAAGTAGTTTTTTGTTTAGATTTTTTTAATCTAATGGATGGTAGACTTGTCATTATGGAAGGTAGTTTGTTGTTGAGATTTTGTTACTCCAATAAATGGTAGCGTTGTCATTATGGATAGTAGTTCATTGTTAAGATTTTGTTACTCCATTGGATGGTAGCCTTGTCATTACTGAAAGTAGTTTGTTGTTTAGATTTTGTTACTCTAATGGATGGTAGCCTTGTCATTACGGAAGGAAGTTCATTGTTGACATTTTGTTCATCCAATGGATGGTAGCCTTTTCATTATTGAAGGTAGTTCGTTGTTAAGATTTTGTTACTCCAATGGATGGTAGCCTTGTCATTATGGATGGTAGTTCGTTGTTGAGATTTTGTTACTCCATTGTATGGTACCCTTGTCATTACCGAAAGTAGTTCATTGTTCAGATTTTGTTACTCTAATGGATGGTAACCTTGTCATTACGGAAGGTGGTTCGTTGTTGAGATTTTGTTACTCCAATGGATGGTAGCCTTGTCATTATGGATGGTAGTTCGTTGTTAAGATTTTGTTAATACAATGGATGGTAGCCTTTCATTATGGATGGTAGTTCGTTGTTGAGATTTTGTTACTCAATTGTATGGTACCCTTGTCATTACCGAAAGTAGTTCATTGTTCTGATTTTCTTACTCCAATGAATGGTAGCCTTGTCATTACAGAAGGTAGTTCATTGTTGAGATTTTCTTACTTCAATGGATGGTATCCTTGTCATTATGGAAGGTAGTTCGTTGTTAAGATTTTGGTACTCTAATGGATGGTATCCTTGTCATTATGGAAGGTAGTTCATTGTTGAGATTTTGTTTCTCCAATGGATGGTAGCCTTGTTATTATGGAAGGTAGTTCGTTGTTGATATTTTGTTATTCCAATGGATGGTAACCTTTTCATTATGGAAGGTAGTTCATTGTTGAGATTTTGTTACTCCAATGGATGGTAGACATGTCATTATGAAAGGTAGTTATTTGTTTAGATTTTTTTACTCCAATGGATAGTAGACTTGTCATGATTGAAGGTAGTGCGTTGTTGAGATTTTATTACACCATTGGATGGTAGCCTTGTTATTATGGATGGTAGTTCGTTGGTGAGATTTTGATAGTCCATTGGATGGTAGCCTTGTCATTACCGAAAGTAGTTTGTTGTTTAGATTTTGTTACTCTAATGGATGGTAGCCTTGTCATTATGGAAGGTAGTTCATTGTTGACATTTTGTTACTCCAATGGATGGTAGCCTTTTCATTATGGAAGGTAGTTTGTTTGTTAAGATTTTGTTACTCCAATTGATGGTAGCCTTGTCATTATGGATGGTAGTTCGTTGTTGATATTTTGTTACTCCATTGGATGGTAGCCTTGTCATTATCGATAGTAGTTTGTTTGTTTAGATTTTGTTACTCTAATGGATGGTAGACTTGTCATTATGGAATGTAGTTTGTTGTTGAGATTTTGTTACTCCAATGGTTGGTAGCCTTGTCATTATGGATGGTAGTTCGTTGTTGAGATTTTGTTACTCCTTTGGATGGTAGCCTTGTCATTACCGAAAGTAGTTTGTTGTTGAGATTTTGTTACTCTAATGGATGGTAGCCTTGTCCTTATGGAAGGTAGTTCGTTGTTGACATTTTGTTACTCCAATGGATGGTACCCTTTTCATTATGGAAGGTAGTTCGTTGTTGAGATTTTGTTACTCCAATGGATAGTAGCCTTGTCATTATTGAAGGTAGTTCGTTGTTGAGATTTTATTACTCCAATGGATGGTAGTCTTGTAATTATTGAAGCTAGTTCATTGATGAGATTTTATTACTCCAATGGATGACAGCCTTGTCATTATCGAAGGTAGTTCGTTATTGAGATTTTTTTACACCAATGGATGGTAGTCTTGTCATTATGGAAGGTGGTTTGTTGTTGAGATTTTGTTAATCCAATGGATGGTATTCGTGTCATTATGGAAGGTAGTTCGTTGTTGAGATTTTGTTACTCCATTGGATGTTAGCCTTGTCATTATGGAAGGTAGTTCATTGTTGACATTTTGTTACTCCAATGGATGGTAGCCTTTTCATTATGGAAGGTAGTTCGTTGTTGAGATTTTGTTACTCAAATGGATGTTATCCTTGCCATTATAGAAGGTAGTTCGTTGTTGAGATTTTTGCTCTCCAATGGATGGTAGCCTTGTCATTATGGAAGGTAGTTTGTTGTTGAGACTTTATTACTCAAATGGATGGTATCCTTTTCATTATGGAAGGTAGTTCGTTGTTGAGATTTTGTTACTCCAATGGATTGTAGCCTTGTAATTATGAAAGGTTGTTTGTTGTTGAGATTTTGTTACTCCAATGGTTGGTAGCCTTTTCATTATGGAATATAGTTTGTTGTTGAGCTTTTGTTACTCAAATGCATGGTAGCCTTTTTTTTATGGAAGGTAGTTCGTTGTTGAGATTTTGTTACACCAATGGATGGTAGCCTTGTCATAATGGAAGGTAGTTTGTTGCTGATATTTTGTTACCCCAATGGATGGTAGCCTTGTGATTATGGAAGGTAGTTTGTTGTTTAGATTTTCTTACTCCAATGAATGGTAACCTTGTCATTATGGATGTTAGTTTTTTGATGAGATTTTGTTACTCATGTGGATGGTAGCATTGTCATTACAGAAAGTAGTTCTTTGTTGAGATTTTGTTACTCTAATGGATGGTAGCCTTGTCATTATGCAAGGTAGTTCATTGTTGACATTTTGTTACTCCAATTTATGGTAGCCTTGTTAATATGGAAGGTAGTTCGTTGTTGAAATTTTGTTACTCCAATGGATGGTAGACTTGTCATTATGGAAGGTAGTTCGTTGTTGAGATTTTGTTACTCTAATGGATGGTAGCCTTGTCATTATGCAAAGTAGTTCATTGTTGACATTTTGTTACTCCATTGGATGGAAGCCTTGTCATTACCGAAAGTAGTTTGTTGTTTAGATTTTGTTACTCTAATGGATGGTAGACTTGTCATTATGGAAGGTAGTTTGTTGTTGAGATTTTGTTACTCCAATGAATGGTAGCGTTGTCATTATAGATGGTAGTTCATTGTTGAGATTTTGTTACTCCATTGGATGGTAGCCTTGTCATTACCGAAAGTAGTTTGTTGTTTAAATTTTGTTACTCTAATGGATGGTAGCCTTGTCATTACGGAAGGAAGTTCATTGTTGAAATTTTGTTCATCCAATGGATGGTAGCCTTTTCATTATTGAAGGTAGTTCGTTGTTAAGATTTTGTTACTCCAATGGATGGTAGACTTGTCATTATGGATGGTAGTTCATTGTTTAGATTTTGTTACTCCATTGTATGGTACCCTTGTCATTACCGAAAGTAGTTCATTGTTCAGATTTTGTTACTCTAATGGATGGTAGCCTTGTCATTACGGAAGGTAGTTCGTTGTTGAGATTTTGTTACTCCCATGGATGGTAGCCTTGTCATTATGGATGGTGGTTGGTTGTTAAGATTTTGTTACTACAATGGATGGTAGCCTTTCATTATGGATGGTAGTTCGTTGTTGAGATTTTGTTACTCAATTGTATGGTACCCTTGTCATTACCAAAAGTAGTTCATTGTTCCGATTTTCTTACTCCAATGGATGGTAGCCTTGTCATTACGGAAGGTAGTTCATTGTTGATATTTTCTTACTTCAATGGATGGTATCCTTGTCATTATGGAAGGTAGTTCGTTGTTAAGATTTTGGTACTCTAATGGATGGTATCCTTGTCATTATGGAAGGTAGTTTATTGTTGAGATTTTGTTTCTCCAATGGATGGTAGCCTTGTTATTATGGAAGGTAGTTCGTTGTTGATATTTTGTTATTCCAATGGATGGTAACCTTTTCATTATGGAAGGTAGTTTGTTGTTTAGATTTTGTTACTCCAATGGATGGTAGACTTGTCATTATGAAAGGTAGTTATTTGTTTAGATTTTTTTACTCCAATGGATGGTAGACTTGTCATGATTGAAGGTAGTGTGTTGTTGAGATTTTATTACTCCAATGGATGGTAGCCTTGTTATTATGGAAGGTAGTTCGTTGGTGAGATTTTGTTAGTCCATTGGATGGTAGCCTTGTCATTACCGAAAGTAGTTTGTTGTTTAGATTTTGTTACTCTAATGGATGGTAGCCTTGTCATTATGGAAGGTAGTTCATTGTTGACATTTTGTTACTCCAATGGATGGTAGCCTTTTCATTATGGAAGGTAGTTTGTTTGTTAAGATTTTGTTACTCCAATTGATGGTAGCCTTGTCATTATAGATGGTAGTTCGTTTTTTATATTTTGTTACTCCATTGGATGGTAGCCTTGTCATTACCGAAAGTAGTTTGTTGTTTATATTTTGTTACTCTAATGGATGGTAGACTTGTCATTATGGAAGGTAGTTTGTTGTTGAGATTTTGTTACTCCAATGGTTGGTAGCCTTGTCATTATGGATGGTAGTTCGCTATTGAGATTTTGTTACTCCTATGGATGGTAGCCTTGTCATTACCGAAAGTAGTTTGTTGTTGAGATTTTGTTATTCTAATGGATGGTAGCCTTGTCATTATGGAAGGTAGTTCGTTGTTGACATTTTGTTACTCCAATGGATGGTAGCCTTTTCATTATGGAAGGTAGTTTGTTTATGAGATTTTGTTACTTCAATTGATGGTAGCCTTGTCATTATGGATGGTAGTTCGTTGTTGAGATTTTGTTACTCCATTGGATGGTAGCCTTGTCATTACCGAAAGTAGTTTGTTGTTTATATTTTGTTACTCTAATTAATGGTAGACTTGTCATTATGGAAGGTAGTTTGTTGTTGAGATTTTGTTACTCCAATGGTTGGTAGCCTTGTGATTATGGATGGTAGTTCGTTGTTGAGATTTTGTTACTCCATTGGATGGTAGCCTTGTCATTACCGAAAATAGTTTGTTGTTGAGATTTTGTTACTCTAATTGATGGTAGCCTTGTCATTATGGAAGGTAGTTCATTGTTGACATTTTGTTACTCCAATGGATGGTAGCCTTTTCATTATGGAAGGTAGTTCGTTGTTGAGATTTTGTTACTCCAATGGATGGCGGCCTTGTCTTTATTGAAGGTAGTTCATTGTTGAGATTTTGTTACTCCAATGGATGGTAGCCTTGTAATTATTGAAGGTAGTTCATTGATGAGATTTTATGACTCCAATGGATGATATCCTTGTCATTATCGAAGGTAGTTCGTTGTTGAGATTTTGTTACACCAATGAATGGTAGGCTTGCCATTATGGAAGGTGGTTCGTTGTTGGGATTTTGTTAATCCAATGGATTGTATTCGTTTCATTATGGAAGGTAGTTCGTTGTTGATATTTTGTTACTCCATTGGATGGTAGCCTTGTCATTATGGAAGGTAGTTCATTGTTGACATTTTGTTACTCCAATGGATGGTAGCCTTTTCATTATGGAAGGTAGTTCGTTGTTGAGATTTTGTTACTCAAATGGATGGTAGCCTTGTAATTACGGAAGGTTGTTTGTTGTTGAGATTTTTTTACTCCAATGGATGGTAGCCTTTTCATTATGGAATATAGTTTGTTGTTGAGCTTTTGGTACTCAAATGGATGGTAGCCTTTTTATTATGGAAGGTAGTTCGTTGTTGAGATTTTGTTACACCAATGGATGGTAGCCTTGTCATAATGGAAGGTAGTTTGTTGCTGATATTTTGGTACTCCAATGGATGGTAGCCTTGTGATTATGGAAGGTAGTTTGTTGTTTAGATTTTGTTACTCCAATGAATGGTAACGTTGTCATTATGGATGTTATTTTTTTAATGAGATTTTGTTACTCATGTGGATGGTAGCATTGTCATTACAGAAAGTAGTTCTTTGTTGATATTTTGTTACTCTAATGGATGGTAGCCTTGTCATTATGCAAGGTAGTTCGTTGTTGACATTTAGTTACTCCAATTTATGGTAGCCTTGTCATTATGGAAGGTAGTTCGTTGTTGAGATTTTGTTACTCCAATGGATGGTAGACTTGTCATTATGGAAGGTAGTTCAATGTTGACATTTTGTTACTCCAATGGATGGTAGCCTTTTCATTATGGAAGGTAGTTTGTTTATGATATTTTGTTACTTCAATTGATGGTAGCCTTGTCATTATGGATGGTAGTTCGTTGTTGAGATTTTGTTACTGCATTGGATGGTAGCCTTGTCATTACCGAAAGTAGTTTGTTGTTTAGATTTTGTTACTCTAATGAATGGTAGACTTGTCATTATGGAAGGTAGTTTGTTGTTGAGATTTTGTTACTCCAATGGTTGGTAGCCTTGTCATTATGGATGGTAGTTCGTTGTTGAGATTTTGTTACTCCATTGGATGGTAGCCTTGTCATTACCGAAAGTAGTTTGTTGTTGAGATTTTGTTACTCTAATGGATGGTAGCCTTGTCATTATGGAAGGTAGTTCATTCTTGACATTTTGTTACTCCAATGGATGGTAGCCTTTTCATTATGGAAGGTAGTTCGTTGGTGAGATTTTGTTACTCCAATGGATGGTAGCCTTGTCATTATGGAAGGTAGTTCGTTGTTAAGATTTTGTTACTCCAATGGATGGTATCCTTGTCATTATGGAAGGTAGTTCATTGTTGAGATTTTGTTTCTCCAATGGATGGTAGCCTTGTTATTATGGAAGGTAGTTCGTTGTTGATATTTTGTTATTCCAATGGATGGTAACCTTTTCATTATGGAAGGTAGTTCATTGTTGAGATTTTGTTACTCCAATGGATGGTAGACTTGTCATTATGAAAGGTAGTTATTTGTTTAGATTTTTTTACTCCAATGGATAGTAGACTTGTCATGATTGAAGGTAGTGCGTTGTTGAGATTTTATTACACCATTGGATGGTAGCCTTGTTATTATGGATGGTAGTTCGTTGGTGAGATTTTGATAGTCCATTGGATGGTAGCCTTGTCATTACCGAAAGTAGTTTGTTGTTTAGATTTTGTTACTCTAATGGATGGTAGCCTTGTCATTATGGAAGGTAGTTCATTGTTGACATTTTGTTACTCCAATGGATGGTAGCCTTTTCATTATGGAAGGTAGTTTGTTTGTTAAGATTTTGTTACTCCAATTGATGGTAGCCTTGTCATTATGGATGGTAGTTCGTTGTTGATATTTTGTTACTCCATTGGATGGTAGCCTTGTCATTATCGATAGTAGTTTGTTTGTTTAGATTTTGTTACTCTAATGGATGGTAGACTTGTCATTATGGAATGTAGTTTGTTGTTGAGATTTTGTTACTCCAATGGTTGGTAGCCTTGTCATTATGGATGGTAGTTCGTTGTTGAGATTTTGTTACTCCTTTGGATGGTAGCCTTGTCATTACCGAAAGTAGTTTGTTGTTGAGATTTTGTTACTCTAATCGATGGTAGCCTTGTCCTTATGGAAGGTAGTTCGTTGTTGACATTTTGTTACTCCAATGGATGGTACCCTTTTCATTATGGAAGGTAGTTCATTGTTGAGATTTTGTTACTCCAATGGATAGTAGCCTTGTCATTATTGAAGGTAGTTCGTTGTTGAGATTTTATTACTCCAATGGATGGTAGTCTTGTAATTATTGAAGCTAGTTCATTGATGAGATTTTATTACTCCAATGGATGACAGCCTTGTCATTATCGAAGGTAGTTCGTTATTGAGATTTTTTTACACCAATGGATGGTAGTCTTGTCATTATGGAAGGTGGTTTGTTGTTGAGATTTTGTTAATCCAATGGATGGTATTCGTGTCATTATGGAAGGTAGTTCGTTGTTGAGATTTTGTTACTCCATTGGATGTTAGCCTTGTCATTATGGAAGGTAGTTCATTGTTGACATTTTGTTACTCCAATGGATGGTAGCCTTTTCATTATGGAAGGTAGTTCGTTGTTGAGATTTTGTTACTCAAATGGATGTTATCCTTGCCATTATAGAAGGTAGTTCGTTGTTGAGATTTTTGCTCTCCAATGGATGGTAGCCTTGTCATTATGGAAGGTAGTTTGTTGTTGAGACTTTATTACTCAAATGGATGGTATCCTTTTTATTATGGAAGGTAGTTCGTTGTTGAGATTTTGTTACTCCAATGGATTGTAGCCTTGTAATTATGAAAGGTTGTTTGTTGTTGAGATTTTGTTACTCCAATGGTTGGTAGCCTTTTCATTATGGAATATAGTTTGTTGTTGAGCTTTTTTTACTCAAATGCATGGTAGCCTTTTTTTTATGGAAGGTAGTTCGTTGTTGAGATTTTGTTACACCAATGGATGGTAGCCTTGTCATAATGGAAGGTAGTTTGTTGCTGATATTTTGTTACTCCAATGGATGGTAGCCTTGTGATTATGGAAGGTAGTTTGTTGTTTAGATTTTCTTACTCCAATGAATGGTAACCTTGTCATTATGGATGTTAGTTTTTTGATGAGATTTTGTTACTCATGTGGATGGTAGCATTGTCATTACAGAAAGTAGTTCTTTGTTGAGATTTTGTTACTCTAATGGATGGTAGCCTTGTCATTATGCAAGGTAGTTCATTGTTGACATTTTGTTACTCCAATTTATGGTAGCCTTGTTAATATGGAAGGTAGTTCGTTGTTGAAATTTTGTTACTCCAATGGATGGTAGACTTGTCATTATGGAAGGTAGTTCGTTGTTGAGATTTTGTTACTCTAATGGATGGTAGCCTTGTCATTATGCAAAGTAGTTCATTGTTGACATTTTGTTACTCCATTGGATGGAAGCCTTGTCATTACCGAAAGTAGTTTGTTGTTTAGATTTTGTTACTCTAATAGATGGTAGACTTGTCATTATGGAAGGTAGTTTGTTGTTGAGATTTTGTTACTCCAATGAATGGTAGCGTTGTCATTATAGATGGTAGTTCATTGTTGAGATTTTGTTACTCCATTGGATGGTAGCCTTGTCATTACCGAAAGTAGTTTGTTGTTTAAATTTTGTTAATCTAATGGATGGTAGCCTTGTCATTACGGAAGGAAGTTCATTGTTGAAATTTTGTTCATCCAATGGATGGTAGCCTTTTCATTATTGAAGGTAGTTCGTTGTTAAGATTTTGTTACTCCAATGGATGGTAGACTTGTCATTATGGATGGTAGTTCGTTGTTTAGATTTTGTTACTCCATTGTATGGTACCCTTGTCATTACCGAAAGTAGTTCATTGTTCAGATTTTGTTACTCTAATGGATGGTAGCCTTGTCATTACGGAAGGTAGTTCGTTGTTGAGATTTTGTTACTCCCATGGATGGTAGCCTTGTCATTATGGATGGTGGTTGGTTGTTAAGATTTTGTTACTACAATGGATGGTAGCCTTTCATTATGGATGGTAGTTCGTTGTTGAGATTTTGTTACTCAATTGTATGGTACCCTTGTCATTACCAAAAGTAGTTCATTGTTCCGATTTTCTTACTCCAATGGATGGTAGCCTTGTCATTACGGAAGGTAGTTCATTGTTGATATTTTCTTACTTCAATGGATGGTATCCTTGTCATTATGGAAGGTAGTTCGTTGTTAAGATTTTGGTACTCTAATGGATGGTATCCTTGTCATTATGGAAGGTAGTTTATTGTTGAGATTTTGTTTCTCCAATGGATGGTAGCCTTGTTATTATGGAAGGTAGTTCGTTGTTGATATTTTGTTATTCCAATGGATGGTAACCTTTTCATTATGGAAGGTAGTTTGTTGTTTAGATTTTGTTACTCCAATGGATGGTAGACTTGTCATTATGAAAGGTAGTTATTTGTTTAGATTTTTTTACTCCAATGGATGGTAGACTTGTCATGATTGAAGGTAGTGCGTTGTTGAGATTTTATTACTCCAATGGATGGTAGCCTTGTTATTATGGAAGGTAGTTCGTTGGTGAGATTTTGTTAGTCCATTGGATGGTAGCCTTGTCATTACCGAAAGTAGTTTGTTGTTTAGATTTTGTTACTCTAATGGATGGTAGCCTTGTCATTATGGAAGGTAGTTCATTGTTGACATTTTGTTACTCCAATGGATGGTAGCCTTTTCATTATGGAAGGTAGTTTGTTTGTTAAGATTTTGTTACTCCAATTGATGGTAGCCTTGTCATTATAGATGGTAGTTCGTTTTTAATATTTTGTTACTCCATTGGATGGTAGCCTTGTCATTACCGAAAGTAGTTTGTTGTTTATATTTTGTTACTCTAATGGATGGTAGACTTGTCATTATGGAAGGTAGTTTGTTGTTGAGATTTTGTTACTCCAATGGTTGGTAGCCTTGTCATTATGGATGGTAGTTCGCTATTGAGATTTTGTTACTCCTATGGATGGAAGCCTTGAAATTACCGAAAGTAGTTTGTTGTTGAGATTTTGTTACTCCAATGAATGGTAGCGTTGTCATTATGGATTGTAGTTCATTGTTGAGATTTTGTTACTCCATTGGATGGTAGCCTTGTCATTACCGAAAGTAGTTTGTTGTTTAGATTTTGTTACTCTAATGGATGGTATCCTTGTCATTATGGAAGGAAGTTCATTGTTGACATTTTGTTCATCCAATGGATGGTAGCCTCTTCATTATTGAGGGTAGTTCGTTGTTAAGATTTTGTTACTCCAATGGATGGTAGCCTTGTCATTATGGATGGTAGTTTGTTGTTAAGATTTTGTTACTACAATGGATGGTATCCTTGTCATTATGGAAGGTAGTTCGTTGTTAAGATTTTGGTACTCTAATGGATGGTATCCTTATCATTATGGAAGGTAGTTCATTGTTGAGATTTTGTTTCTCCAATGGATGGTAGCCTTGTTATTATGGAAGGTAGTTCGTTGTTGATATTTTGTTATTCCAATGGATGGTAACCTTTTCATTATGGAAGGTAGTTCGTTGTTGAGATTTTGTTACTCCAATGGATGATAGACTTGTCATTATGAAAGGTAGTTATTTGTTTAGATTTTTTTACTCCAATGGATGGTAGACTTGTCATGATTGAAGGTAGTGCGTTGTTGAGATTTTATTACTCCAATGGATGGTAGCCTTGTTATTATGGATGGTAGTTCGTTGGTGAGATTTTGTTACTCCATTGGATGGTAGCCTTGTCATTACCGAAAGTAGTTTGTTGTTTATATTTTCTTACTCTAATGGATGGTAGACTTGTCATTATGGAAGGTAGTTTGTTGTTGAGATTTTGTTACTCCAATGGATGGGAGCCTTTTCATTATGGATGGTAGTTTGATTGTTAAGATTTTGTTACTCCAATTGATGGTAGCCTTGTCATTATGAAAGGTAGTTTGTTGTTGAGATTTTATTACTCAAATGGATGGTAGCCTTTTCATTATGGAAGGTAGTTCGTTGTTGACATTTTGTTACTCCAATCGATGGTAGCCTTTTCATTATGGAAGGTAGTTCGTTGTTGAGATTTTGTTACTCCAATGGATGGTAGCCTTGTCAATTTTGAAGGTAGTTCGTTGTTCAGATTTTATTTGTCCAATGGATGGTAGCCTTGTAATTATTGAAGGTAGTTCATTGATGAGATTTTATTACTCCAATGGATTATAGCCTTGTCATTATCGAAGGTAGTTCGTTGTTGAGATTTTGTTACACCAATGGATGGTAGGCTTGTCATTATGGAAGGTGGTTCGTTGTTGAGATTTTGTTAATCCAATGGATGGTATTCGTGTCATTATGGAAGGTAGTTCGTTGTTGAGATTTTGTTACTCCATTGGATGGTAGACTTTTCATTATGGAAGGTAGTTCGTTGTTGAGATTTTGTTACTCAAATGGATGGTATCCTTGCCATTATGGAAGGTAGTTCGTTGTTGAGATTTTTGCTCTCCAATGGATGGTATCCTTGTCATTATGGAAGGTAGTTTGTTGTTGAGATTTTATTACTCAAATGGATGGTAGCCTTTTCATTATGGAAGGTAGTTCGTTGTTGAGATTTTGTTACTCCAATAGATGGTAGCCTTGTAATTATGGAAGGTTGTTTGTTGTTGAGATTTTGTAACTCCAATTGTTGGTAGCCTTTTCATTATGGAATATAGTTTGTTGTTGAGCTTTTGTTACTCAAATTCATGGTAGCCTTTTTATTATGGAAGGTAGTTCGTTGTTGAGATTTTGTTACACCAATGGATGGTAGCCTTGTCATAATGGAAGGTAGTTTGTTGCTGATATTTTGTTACTCCAATGGATGGTAGCCTTGTGATTATGGAAGGTAGTTTGTTGTTTAGATTTTGTTACTCCAATGAATGGTAACCTTGTCATTATGGATGTTAGTTTTTTGATGAGATTTTGTTACTCATGTGGATGGTAGCATTGTCATTACAGAAAGTAGTTCTTTGTTGAGATTTTGTTACTCTAATGGATGGTAGCCTTGTCATTATGCAAGGTAGTCCATTGTTGACATTTTGTTACTCCAATTTATGGTAGCCTTGTCATTATGGAAGGTAGTTCGTTGTTGAGATTTTGTTACTCCAATGGATGGTAGACTTGTCATTATGGAAGGTAGTTCGTTGTTGAGATTTTGTTACTCTAATGGATGGTAGCCTTGTCATTATGCAAAGTAGTTCATTGTTGACATTTTGTTACTCCATTGGATGGAAGCCTTGTCATTACCGAAAGTAGTTTGTTGTTGAGATTTTGTTACTCCAATGAATGGTAGCGTTGTCATTATGGATGGTAGTTCATTGTTGAGATTTTGTTACTCCATTGGATGGTAGCCTTGTCATTACCAAAAGTAGTTTGTTGTTTAGATTTTGTTACTCTAATGGATGGTAGCCTTGTCATTATGGAAGGAAGTTCATTGTTGACATTTTGTTCATCCAATGGATGGTAGCCTTTTCATTATTGAAGGTAGTTCGTTGTTAAGATTTTGTTACTCCAATGGATGGTAGCCTTGTCATTATGGATGGTAGTTCGTTGTTGAGATTTTGTTACTCCATTGTATGGTACCCTTGTCATTACAGAAAATAGTTCATTGTTCAGATTTTGTTACTCTAATGGATGGTAGCCTTGTCATTACTGAAGGTAGTTCGTTGTTGAGATTTTGTTACTCCAATGGATGGTAGCCTTGTCATTATGGATGGTAGTTCGTTGTTAAGATTTTGTTACTACAATGGATGGTAGCCTTTCATTATGGATGGTAGTTCGTTGTTGAGATTTTCTTACTCAATTGTATGGTACCTTTGTCATTACCGAAAGTAGTTCATTGTTCCAATTTTCTTACTCCAATGGATGGTAGCCTTGTCATTAAGGAAGGTAGTTCATTGTTGAGATTTTCTTACTTCAATGGATGGTATCCTTGTCATTATGGAAGGTAGTTCGTTGTTAAGATTTTGGTACTCTAATGGATGGTATCCTTGTCATTATGGAAGGTAGTTCATTGTTGAGATTTTGTTTCTCCAATGGATGGTAGCCTTGTTATTATGGAAGGTAGTTCGTTGTTGATATTTTGTTATTCCAATGGATGGTAACCTTTTCATTATGGAATGTAGTTCGTTGTTGAGATTTTGTTACTCCAATGGATGGTAGACTTGTCATTATGAAAGGTAGTTATTTGTTTAGATTTTTTTACTCCAATGGATGGTAGACTTGTCATGATTGAAGGTAGTGCGTTGTTGAGATTTTATTACTCCAATGGATGGTAGCCTTGTTATTATAGATGGTAGTTCGTTGGTGAGATTTTGTTAGTCCATTGGATGGTAGCCTTGTCATTACCGAAAGTAGTTTGTTGTTTAGATTTTGTTACTCTAATGGATGGTAGCCTTGTCATTATGGAAGGTAGTTCATTGTTGACATTTTGTTACTCCAATGGATGGGAGCCTTTTCATTATGGAAGGTAGTTTGATTGTTAAGATTTTGTTACTCCAATCGATGGTAGCCTTGTCATTATGGATGGTAGTTCGTTGTTGATATTTTGTTACTCCATTGGATGGTAGCCTTGTCATTACCGAAAGTAGTTTGTTGTTTATATTTTGTTACTCTAATGGATGGTAGACTTGTCATTATGGAAGGTCGTTTGTTGTTGAGATTTTGTTACTCCAATGGTTGGTAGCCTTGTCATTATGGATGGTAGTTTACTGTTGAGATTTTGTTACTCCATTGGATGGTAGTCTTGTCATTACCGAAAGTAGTTTGTTGTTGATATTTTGTTACTCTAATGGATGGTAGCCTTCTCATTATGGAAGGTAGTTCGTTGTTGACATTTTGTTACTCCAATGGATGGTAGCCTTTTCATTATGGAAGGTAGTTCGTTGTTGAGATTTTGTTACTCCAATGGATGGTAGCCTTGTCATTATTGAAGGTATTTCGTTGTTCAGATTTTATTTGTCCAATGGATGGTAGCCTTGTAATTATTGAAGGTAGTTCATTGATGAGATTTTATTACTCCAATGGATTATAGCCTTGTCATTATCGAAGGTAGTTTGTTGTTGAGATTTTGTTACACCAATGGATGGTAGGCTTGTCATTATGGAAGGTGGTTCGTTGTTGAGATTTTGTTAATCCAATGGATGGTATTCGTGTCATTATGGAAGGTAGTTCGTTGTTGAGATTTTGTTACTCCATTGGATGGTAGCCTTGTCATTATGGAAGGTAGTTCATTGTTGACATTTTGTTACTCCAATGGATGGTAGCCTTTTCATTATGGAAGGTAGTTCGTTGTTGAGATTTTGTTACTCAAATGAATGGTATCCTTGCCATTACGGAAGGTAGTTCGTTGTTGAGATTTTTGCTCTCCAATGGATGGTAGCCTTGTCATTATGGTAGGTAGTTTGTTGTTGAGATTTTATTACTCAAATGGATGGTAGCCTTTTCATTATGGAAAGTAGTTCGTTGTTGAGATTTTGTTACTTCAATGGATGGTAGCCTTGTAATTATGGAAGGTTGTTTGTTGTTGAGATTTTGTTACTCCAATGGATGGTAGCCTTTTCATTATGGAATATAGTTTGTTGTTGAGCTTTTGTTACGCAAATGGATGGTAGCCTTTTTATTATGGAAGGTAGTTCGTTTTTGAGATTTTGTTACACCAATGGATGGTAGCATTGTCATAATGGAAGGTAGTTTGTTGTTGAGCTTTTGTTACTCAAATGGATGGTAGCCTTTTTATTATGGAAGGTAGTTCGTTTTTGAGATTTTGTTACACCAATGGATGGTAGCATTGTCATAATGGAAGGTAGTTTGTTGCTGATATTTTGTTACTCGAATGGATGGTAGCCTTGTGATTATGGAAGGTATTTTGTTGTTTAGATTTTGTTACTCCAATGAATGGTAACCTTGTCATTATGGATGTTAGTTTTTTGATTAGATTTTGTTACTCATGTGGATGGTAGCATTGTCATTACAGAAAGTAGTTCTTTGTTGAGATTTTGTTATTCTAATGGATGGTAGCCTTGTCATTATGCAAGGTAGTTCATTGTTGACATTTTGTTACTCCAATTTATGGTAGCCTTGTCATTATGGAAGGTAGTTCGTTGTTGAGATTTTGTTACTCCAATGGATGGTAGCCTTGTCATTATGCAAAGTAGTTCATTGTTGACATTTTGTTACTCAATTGGATGGAAGCCTTGTCATTACCGAAAGTAGTTTGTTGTTTAGATTTTGTTACTCTAATGGATGGTAGACTTGTCATTATGGAAGGTAGTTTGTTGTTGAGATTTTGTTACTCCAATGAATGGTAGCGTTGTCATTATGGATGGTAGTTCATTGTTGAGATTTTGTTACTCCATTGGATGGTAGCCTTGTCATTACCAAAAGTAGTTTGTTGTTTAGATTTTGTTACTCTAATTGATGGTAGCCTTGTCATTATGGAAGGAAGTTCATTGTTGACATTTTGTTCATCCAATGGATGGTAGCCTTTTCATTATTGAAGGTAGTTCGTTGTTAAGATTTTGTTACTCTAATGGATGGTAGCCCTGTCATTATGGATGGTAGTTCGTTGTTGAGATTTTGTTACTCCATTGTATGGTACCCTTGTCATTACAGAAAATAGTTCATTGTTCAGATTTTGTTACTCTAATGGATGGTAGCCTTGTCATTACTGAAGGTAGTTCGTTGTTGAGATTTTGTTACTCCAATGGATGGTAGCCTTGTCATTATGGATGGTAGTTCGTTGTTAAGATTTTGTTACTACAATGGATGGTAGCCTTTCATTATGGATGGTAGTTCGTTGTTGAGATTTTCTTACTCAATTGTATGGTACCTTTGTCATTACCGAAAGTAGTTCATTGTTCCAATTTTCTTACTCCAATGGATGGTAGCCTTGTCATTACGGAAGGTAGTTCATTGTTGAGATTTTCTTACTTCAATGGATGGTATCCTTGTCATTATGGAAGGTAGTTCGTTGTTAAGATTTTGGTACTCTAATGGATGGTATCCTTGTCATTATGGAAGGTAGTTCATTGTTGAGATTTTGTTTCTCCAATGGATGGTAGCCTTGTTATTATGGAAGGTAGTTCGTTGTTGATATTTTGTTATTCCAATGGATGGTAACCTTTTCATTATGGAATGTAGTTCGTTGTTGAGATTTTGTTACTCCAATGGATGGTAGACTTGTCATTATGAAAGGTAGTTATTTGTTTAGATTTTTTTACTCCAATGGATGGTAGACTTGTCATGATTGAAGGTAGTGCGTTGTTGAGATTTTATTACTCCAATGGATGGTAGCCTTGTTATTATAGATGGTAGTTCGTTGGTGAGATTTTGTTAGTCCATTGGATGGTAGCCTTGTCATTACCGAAAGTAGTTTGTTGTTTAGATTTTGTTACTCTAATGGATGGTAGCCTTGTCATTATGGAAGGTAGTTCATTGTTGACATTTTGTTACTCCAATGGATGGGAGCCTTTTCATTATGGAAGGTAGTTTGATTGTTAAGATTTTGTTACTCCAATTGATGGTAGCCTTGTCATTATGGATGGTAGTTCGTTGTTGATATTTTGTTACTCCATTGGATGGTAGCCTTGTCATTACCGAAAGTAGTTTGTTGTTTATATTTTGTTACTCTAATGGATGGTAGACTTGTCATTATGGAAGGTCGTTTGTTGTTGAGATTTTGTTACTCCAATGGTTGGTAGCCTTGTCATTATGGATGGTAGTTCGCTGTTGAGATTTTGTTACTCCATTGGATGGTAGTCTTGTCATTACCGAAAGTAGTTTGTTGTTGATATTTTGTTACTCTAATGGATGGTAGCCTTCTCATTATGGAAGGTAGTTCGTTGTTGACATTTTGTTACTCCAATGGATGGTAGCCTTTTCATTATGGAAGGTAGTTCGTTGTTGAGATTTTGTTACTCCAATGGATGGTAGCCTTGTCATTATTGAAGGTAGTTCGTTGTTCAGATTTTATTTGTCCAATGGATGGTAGCCTTGTAATTATTGAAGGTAGTTCATTGATGAGATTTTATTACTCCAATGGATTATATCCTTGTCATTATCGAAGGTTGTTTGTTGTTGAGATTTTGTTACACCAATGGATGGTAGGCTTGTCATTATGGAAGGTGGTTCGTTGTTGAGATTTTGTTAATCCAATGGATGGTATTCGTGTCATTATGGAAGGTAGTTCGTTGTTGAGATTTTGTTACTCCATTGGATGGTAGCCTTGTCATTATGGAAGGTAGTTCATTGTTGACATTTTGTTACTCCAATGGATGGTAGCCTTTTCATTATGGAAGGTAGTTCGTTGTTGAGATTTTGTTACTCAAATGAATGGTATCCTTGCCATTACGGAAGGTAGTTCGTTGTTGAGATTTTTGCTCTCCAATGGATGGTAGCCTTGTCATTATGGTAGGTAGTTTGTTGTTGAGATTTTATTACTCAAATGGATGGTAGCCTTTTCATTATGGAAAGTAGTTCGTTGTTGATATTTTGTTACTTCAATGTATGGTAGCCTTGTAATTATGGAAGGTTGTTTGTTGTTGAGATTTTGTTACTCCAATGGATGGTAGCCTTTTCATTATGGAATATAGTTTGTTGTTGAGCTTTTGTTACTCAAATGGATGGTAGCCTTTTTATTATGGAAGGTAGTTCGTTTTTGAGATTTTGTTACACCAATGGATGGTAGCATTGTCATAATGGAAGGTAGTTTGTTGTTGAGCTTTTGTTACTCAAATGGATGGTAGCCTTTTTATTATGGAAGGTAGTTCGTTTTTGAGATTTTGTTACACCAATGGATGGTAGCATTGTCATAATGGAAGGTAGTTTGTTGCTGATATTTTGTTACTCGAATGGATGGTAGCCTTGTGATTATGGAAGGTATTTTGTTGTTTAGATTTTGTTACTCCAATGAATGGTAACCTTGTCATTATGGATGTTAGTTTTTTGATGAGATTTTGTTACTCATGTGGATGGTAGCATTGTCATTACAGAAAGTAGTTCTTTGTTGAGATTTTGTTATTCTAATGGATGGTAGCCTTGTCATTATGCAAGGTAGTTCATTGTTGACATTTTGTTACTCCAATTTATGGTAGCCTTGTCATTATGGAAGGTAGTTCGTTGTTGAGATTTTGTTACTCCAATGGATGGTAGCCTTGTCATTATGCAAAGTAGTTCATTGTTGACATTTTGTTACTCCATTGGATGGAAGCCTTGTCATTACCGAAAGTAGTTTGTTGTTTAGATTTTGTTACTCTAATGGATGGTAGACTTGTCATTATGGAAGGTAGTTTGTTGTTGAGATTTTGTTACTCCAATGAATGGTAGCGTTGTCATTATGGATGGTAGTTCATTGTTGAGATTTTGTTACTCCATTGGATGGTAGCCTTGTCATTACCGAAAGTAGTTTGTTGTTTAGATTTTGTTACTCTAATGGATGGTAGCCTTGTCATTACGGAAGGAAGTTCATTGTTGACATTTTGTTCATCCAATGGATGGTAGCCTTTTCATTATTGAAGGTAGTTCCTTGTTAAGATTTTGTTACTGCAATGGATGGTAGCCTTATCATTATGGATGGTAGTTCGTTGTTGAGATTTTGTTACTCCATTCTATGGTACCCTTGTCATTACCGAAAGTAGTTCATTGTTCAGATTTTGTTACTCTAATGGATGGTAGCCTTGTCATTACGGAAGGTAGTTCGTTGTTGATATTTTGTTACTCCAATGGATGGTAGCCTTGTCATTATGGATGGTAGTTCGTTGTTAAGATTTTGTTACTACAATGGATGGTAGCCTTTCATTATGGATGGTAGTTTGTTGTTGAGATTTTGTTACTCAATTGTATGGTACCCTTGTCATTACCGAAAGTAGTTCATTGTTCCGATTTTCTTACTCCAATGGATGGTAGCCTTGTCATTACGGAAGGTAGTTCATTGTTGAGATTTTCTTACTTCAACGGATGGTATCCTTGTCATTATGGAAGGTAGTTCGTTGTTAAGATTTTGGTACTGTAATGGATGGTATCCTTGTCATTATGGAAGGTAGTTCATTGTTTAGATTTTTTTTCTCCAATGGATGGTAGCCTTGTTATTATGGAAGGTAGTTCGTTGTTGATATTTTGTTACTCCAATGGATGGTAGCCTTTTCATTATGGAAGGTAGTTCCTTGTTGAGATTTTGTTACTCCAATGGATGGTAGACTTGTCATTATGAAAGGTAGTTATTTGTTTAGATTTTTTTACTCCAATGGATGGTAGACTTGTCATGATTGAAGGTAGTGCATTGTTGAGATTTTATTACTCCAATGGATGGTAGCCTTGTTATTATGGATGGTAGTTCGTTGGTGAGATTTTGTTAGTCCAATGGATGGTAGCCTTGTCATTACCGAAAGTAGTTTGTTGTTTAGATTTTGTTACTCTAATGGATGGTAGCCTTGTCATTATGGAAGGTAGTTCAATGTTGACATTTTGTTACTCCAATGGATGGTAGCCTTTTCATTATGGAAGGTAGTTCGTTTATCGAGATTTTGTTACTCCAATTGATGGTAGCCTTGTCATTATGGATGGTAGTTCGTTGTTGATATTTTGTTACTCCATTGGATGGTAGCCTTGTCATTACCGAAAGTTTTTTGTTGTTTATATTTTGTTACTCTAATGGATGGTAGACTTGTCATTATGGAAGGTAGTTTGTTGTTGAGATTTTGTTACTCCAATGGTTGGTAACCTTGTCATTATGTAGGGTAGTTCGCTGTTGAGATTTTGTTACTCCATTGGATGGTAGCCTTGTCATTACTGAAAGTAGTTTGTTGTTGAGATTTTTTTACTCTAATGGATGGTAGCCTTGTCATTATGGAAGGTAGTTCGTTGTTGACATTTTGTTACTCCAATGGATGGTAGCCTTTTCATTATGGAAGGTAGTTCGTTGTTGAGATTTTGTTACTCCAATGGATGGTAGCCTTGTCATTATTGAAGGTAGTTTGTTGTTGAGATTTTATTTGTCCAATGGATGGTAGCCTTGTAATTATTGAAGGTAGTTCATTCATGAGATTTTATTACTCCAATGGATTATAGCCTTGTCATTATCGAAGGTAGTTCGTTGTTGAGATTTTGTTACACTAATGGATGGTAGGCTTGTCATTATGGAAGGTGGTTCGTTGTTGAGATTTTGTTAATCCAATGGATGGTATTCTTGTCATTATGGAAGGTAGTTCGTTGTTGAGATGTTGTTACTCCATTGGATGGTAGCCTTGTCATTATGGAAGGTAGTTCATTGTTGACATTTTGTTACTCCAATGGATGGTAGCCTTTTCATTATGGAAGTTAGTTCGTTGTTGAGATTTTGTTACTCAAATGGATGGTATCCTTGCCATTACGGAAGGTAGTTCATTGTTGAGATTTTTGCTCTCCAATGGATGGTAGCCTTTTCATTATGGAAAGTAGTTCGTTGTTGAGATTTTGTTACTTCAATGGATGGTAGCCTTGTAATTATGGAAGGTTGTTTTTTGTTGAGATTTTGTTACTCCAATGGATGGTAGCCTTTTATTTATGGAATATAGTTTGTTGTTGAGCTTTTGTTACTCAAATGGATGGTAGCCTTTTTATTATGGAAGGTAGTTCGTTGTTGAGATTTTGTTACACCAATGGATGGTAGCATTGTCATAATGGAAGGTAGTTTGTTGCTGATATTTTGTTACTCGAATGGATGGTAGCCTTGTGATTATGGAAGGTATTTTGTTGTTTAGATTTTGATACTCCAATGAATGGTAACCTTGTCATTATGGATGTTAGTTTTTTGATGAGATTTTGTTACTCATGTGGATGGTAGCATTGTCATTACAGAAAGTAGTTCTTTGTTGAGATTTTGTTACTCTAATGGATGGTAGCCTTGTCATTATGCAAGGTAGTTCATTGTTGACATTTTGTTACTCCAATTTATGGTAGCCTTGTCATTATGGAAGGTAGTTCGTTGTTAAGATTTTGTTACTCCAATGGATGGTAGACTTGTCATTATGGAAGGTAGTTCGTTGTTGAGATTTTGTTACTCTAATGGATGGTAGCCTTGTCATTATGCAAAGTGGTTCATTGTTGACATTTTGTTACTCCATTGGATGGAAGCCTTGTCATTACCGAAAGTAGTTTGTTGTTTAGATTTTGTTACTCTAATGGATGGTAGACTTGTCATTATGGAAGGTAGTTTGTTGTTGAGATTTTGTTACTCCAATGAATGGTAGCGTTGTCATTATGGATGGTAGTTCATTGTTGAGATTTTGTTACTCCATTGGATGGTAGCCTTGTCATTACCGAAAGTAGTTTGTTGTTTAGATTTTGTTACTCTAATGGATGGTAGCCTTGTCATTACGGAAGGAAGTTCATTGTTGACATTTTGTTCATCCAATGGATGGTAGCCTTTTCATTATTGAAGGTAGTTCATTGTTAAGATTTTGTTACTCCAATGGATGGTAGCCTTGTCATTATGGATGGTAGTTCATTGTTGAGATTTTGTTACTCCATTGTATGGTACCCTTGTCATTACCGAAAGTAGTTCATTGTTCAGATTTTGTTACTCTAATGGATGGTAGCCTTGTCATTACGGAAGGTAGTTCGTTGTTAAGATTTTGTTACTACAATGGATGGTAGCCTTTCATTATGGATGGTAGTTCGTTGTTGATATTTTGTTACTCAATTGTATGGTACCCTTGTCATTACCGAAAGTAGTTCATTGTTCCGATTTTCTTACTCCAATGGATGGTAGCCTTGTCATTACGGAAGGTAGTTCATTGTTGAGATTTTCTTACTTCAACGGATGGTATCCTTGTCATTATGGAAGGTAGTTCATTGTTAAGATTTTGGTACTCTAATGGATGGTATCCTTGTCATTATAAAAGGTAGTTCATTGTTGTGATTTTGTTACTCCAATGGATGGTAACCTTTTCATTATGGAAGGTAGTTCGTTGTTGAGATTTTGTTACTCCAATGGATGGTAGACTTGTCATTATGAAAGGTAGTTATTTGTTTAGATTTTTTTACTCCAATGGATGGTAGACTTTTCATGATTGAAGGTAGTGCGTTGTTGAGATTTTATTACTCCAATGGATGGTAGCCTTGTTATTATGGATGGTAGTTCGTTGGTGAGATTTTGTTAGTCCATTGGATGGTAGCCTTGTCATTACCGAAAGTAGTTTCTTGTTTAGATTTTGTTACTCTAATGGATGGTAGCCTTGTCATTATGGAAGGTAGTTCATTGTTGACATTTTGTTACTCCAATGGATGGTAGCCTTTTCATTATGGAAGGTAGTTTGTTTGTTGAGATTTTGTTACTCCAATGAATGGTAGCGTTGTCATTATGGATGGTAGTTCATTGTTGAGATTTTGTTACTCCATTGGATGGTAGCCTTGTCATTACCGAAAGTAGTTTGTTGTTTAGATTTTGTTACTCTAATGGATGGTAGCCTTGTCATTACGGAAGGAAGTTCATTGTTGACATTTTGTTCATCCAATGGATGGTAGCCTTTTCATTATTGAAGGTAGTTCGTTGTTAAGATTTTGTTACTCCAATGGATGGTAGCCTTGTCATTATGGATGGTAGTTCGTTGTTGAGATTTTGTTACTCCATTGTATGGTACCCTTGTTATTACCGAAAGCAGTTCATGTTCAGATTTTGTTACTCTAATGGATGGTAGCCTTGTCATTACAGAAGGTAGTTCGTTGTTGAGATTTTGTTACTCCAATGGATGGTAGCCTTGTCATTATGGATGGTAGTTTGTTGTTAAGATTTTGTTACTACAATGGATGGTAGCATTTCATTATGGATGGTAGTTCGTTGTTGAGATTTTAATACTCAATTGTATGGTACCCTTGTCATTACCGAAAGTAGTTCATTGTTCCGATTTTCTTAATCCAATGGATGGTAGCCTTGTCATTACGGAAGGTAGTTCATTGTTGAGATTTTCTTACTTCAACGGATGGTATCCTTGTCATTATAGAAGGTAGTTCATTGTTAAGATTTTGGTACTCTAATGGATGGTATCCTTGTCATTATGGAAGGTAGTTCATTGTTGAGATTTTGTTACTCCAATGGATGGTAACCTTTTCATTATGGAAGGTAGTTCGTTGTTGAGATTTTGTTACTCCAATGGATGGTAGACTTGTCATTATGAAAGGTAGTTATTTGTTTAGATTTTTTTACTCCAATGGATGGTAGACTTGTCATGATTGAAGGTAGTGCGTTGTTGATATTTTATTACTCCAATGGATGGTAGCCTTGTTATTATGGAAGGTAGTTCATTGTTGACATTTTGTTACTCCAATGGATGGTTGCCTTTTCATTATGGAAGGTAGTTTGTTTGTTGAGATTTTGTTACTCCAATTGATGGTAGCCTTGTTATTATGGATGGTAGTTCGTTGTTGATATTTTGTTACTCCATTGGATGGTAGCCTTGTCATTACCGAAAGTAGTTTGTTGTTTAGATTTTGTTACTCTAATGGATGACAGACTTGTCATTATGGAAGGTAGTTTGTTGTTGAGATTTTGTTACTCCAATGGTTGGTAGCCTTGTCATTATGGATGGTAGTTCGCTGTTGAGATTTTGTTACTCCATTGGATGGTAGCCTTGCCATTACCGAAAGTAGTTTGTTGTTGATATTTTGTTACTCTAATGGATGGTAGCCTTGTCATTATGGAAGGTAGTTCGTTGTTGACATTTTGTTACTCCAATGGATGGTAGCCTTTTCATTATGGAAGGTAGTTCGTTGTTGAGATTTTGTTACTCCAATGGATGGTAGCCTTTTCATTATTGAAGGTAGTTCGTTGTTGAGATTTTATTACTCCAATGGATGGTAGCCTTGTAATTATTAAAGGTAGTTCATTGATGAGATTTTGTTACACCAATGGATGGTAGGCTTGTCATTATGGAAGGTGGTTCGTTATTGAGATTTTCTTAATCTAATGGATGGTATTCGTGTCATTATGGAAGGTAGTTCGTTGTTGAGATTTTGTTACTCCATTGGATGGTAGCCTTGTCATTATGGAAGGTAGTTCATTGTTGACATTTTGTAACTCTAATGGATGGTAGCCTTTTCATTATGGAAGGTAGTTTGTTGTTGAGATTTTGTTACTCAAATGGATGGTATCCTTGCCATTACAGAAGGTAGTTCGTTGTTGAGATTTTTGCTCTCCAATGGATGGTAGCCTTGTCATTATGGAAGGTAGTTTGTTGTTGAGATTTTATTACTCCAATGGATGGTAGCCTTGCCATTATGGAAGGTAGTTCGTTGTTGAGATTTTGTTACTCTAATGGATGGTATCCTTGTAATTATGGAAGGTTGTTTGTTGTTGAGATTTTGTTACTCCAATGGATGGTAGCCTTTTCATTATGGAAGATAGTTTGTTGTTGAGCTTTTGTTACTCAAAAGGATGGTAGACTTTTTATTATTAAAGGTAGTTCGTTGTTGAGATTTTGTTACTCCATTGGATGGTAGCCTTGTCATTACCGAAGGTAGTTTCTTGCTGAGATTTTGTTACTCCAATGGATGGTAGCTTTGTGATTATGGAAGGTAGTTCGTTGTTTAGATTTTGTTACTCCAATGGATGGTAGCCTTGTCATTATGGATGGTAGTTTTTTTATGAGATTTTGTTACTCCATTGGATGGTAGCATTGTCATAACAGAAAGTAGTTCGTTGTTGAGATTCCGTTACTCTAATGGATGGTAGCCTTGTCATTATGCAAGGTAGTTCATTGTTGACATTTTGTTACTCCAATTTATGGTAGCCTTGTCATTATGGAAGGTAGTTCGTTGTTGAGATTTTGTTACTCCAATGGATGGTAGACTTGTCATTATGGAAGGTAGTTCATTGTTGACATTTTGTTACTTCAATGGATGGGAGCCTTTTCATTATGGAAGGTAGTTTGTTTGTTAAGATTTTGTTACTCCAATTGATGGTAGCCTTGTCATTATGGATGGTAGTTCGTTGTTGATATTTTGTTACTCGATTGGATGGTAGCCTTGTCATTATGGAAAATAGTTTGTTGTTTATATTTTGTTACTCTAATGGATGGTAGACTTGTCATTATGGAAGGTAGTTTGTTGTTGAGATTTTGTTACTCCAATGGTTGGTAGCCTTGTCATTATGGATGGTAGTTCGTTGTTGAGATTTTGTTACTCCATTGGATGGTAGCCTTTTCATTACCGAAAGTAGTTTGTTGTTGAGATTTTGTTACTCTAATGGATGGTAGCCTTCTCATTATGGAAGGTAGTTCGTTGTTGATATTTTGTTACTCCAATGGATGGTAACCTTTTCATTATGGAAGGTAGTTCGTTGTTGAGATTTTGTTACTCCAATGGATGGTAGACTTGTCATTATGAAAGGTAGTTATTTATTTAGATTTTTTTACTCCAATGGATGGTAGAATTGTCATGATTGAAGGTAGTGCTTTGTTGAGATTTTATTACTCCAATGGATGGTAGCCTTGTTATTATGGATGGTAGTTCGTTGGTGAGATTTTGTTAGTCCATTGGATGGTAGCCTTGTCATTACCGAAAGTAGTTTGTTATTTAGATTTTGTTACTCTAATGGACGGTAGCCTTGTCATTATGGAAGGTAGTTCATTGTTGACATTTTGTTACTCCAATGGATGGTAGCCTTTTCATTATGGAAGGTAGTTTGTTTGTTGAGATTTTGTTACTCCAATTGATGGTAGCCTTGTCATTATGGATGGTAGTTCGTTGTTGATATTTTGGTACTCTATTGGATGGTAGCCTTGTCATTACCGAAAGTAGTTTGTTGTTTAGATTTTGTTACTCTAATGGATGGTAGACTTGTCATTATGGAAGGTAGTTTGTTGTTGAGATTTTGTTACTCCAATGGTTGGTAGCCTTGTCATTATGGATGGTAGTTCGCTGTTGAGATTTTGTTACTCCATTGGATGGTAGTCTTGTCATTACCGAAAGTAGTTTGTTGTTGAGATTTTGTTACTCTAATGGATGGAAGCCTTGTCATTATGGAAGGTAGTTCGTTGTTGACATTTTGTTACTCCAATGGATGGTAGCCTTTTCATTATGGAAGGTAGTTCGTTGTTGAGATTTTGTTACTCCAATGGATGGTAGCCTTGTCATTATTGAAGGTAGTTTGTTGTTGAGATTTTATTACTCCAATGGATGGTAGCCTTGTAATGATTGAAGGTAGTTCATTGATGAGATTTTATTACTCCAATGGATGATAGCCTTGTCATTATCGAAGGTAGTTCGTTGTTGAGATTTTGTTACACCAATGGATGGTAGGCTTGTCATTATGGAAGGTGGTTCGTTGTTGAGATTTTCTTAATCCAATGGATGCTATTCGTGTCATTATGGAAGGTAGTTCGTTGTTGAGATTTTGTTACTCCATTGGATGGTAGCCTTGTCATTATGGAAGGTAGTTCGTTGTTGAGATTTTGTTACTCCAATGGATGGTAGACTTGTCATTATGAAAGGTAGTTATTTGTTTAGATTTTTTTACTCCAATGGATGGTAGACTTCTCATGATTGAAGGTAGTGCGTTGTTGAGATTTTATTACTCCAATGGATGGTAGCCTTGTTATTATGGATGGTAGTTCGTCGGTGAGATTTTGTTAGTCCATTGGATGGTAGCCTTGTCATTACCGAAAGTAGTTTGTTGTTTAGATTTTGTTACTCTAATGGATGGTAGCCTTGTCATTATGGAAGGTAGTTCATTGTTGACATTTTGTTACTCCAATGGATGGTAGCCTTTTCATTATGGAAGGTAGTTTGTTTGTTGATATTTTGTTACTCCAATTGATGGTAGCCTTGTCATTATGGATGGTAGTTCGTTGTTGATATTTTGTTACTCCATTGGATGGTAGCCTTGTCATTACCGAAAGTAGTTTTTTGTTTAGATTTTGTTACTCTAATGGATGGTAGCCTTGTCATTACGGAAGGAAGTTCATTGTTGACATTTTGTTCATCCAATGGATGGTAGCCTTTTCATTATTGAAGGTAGTTCGTTGTTAAGATTTTGTTACTGCAATGGATGGTAGCCTTATCATTATGGATGGTAGTTCGTTGTTGAGATTTTGTTACTCCATTCTATGGTACCCTTGTCATTACCGAAAGTAGTTCATTGTTCAGATTTTGTTACTCTAATGGATGGTAGCCTTGTCATTACGGAAGGTAGTTCGTTGTTGATATTTTGTTACTCCAATGGATGGTAGCCTTGTCATTATGGATGGTAGTTCGTTGTTAAGATTTTGTTACTACAATGGATGGTAGCCTTTCATTATGGATGGTAGTTCGTTGTTGAGATTTTGTTACTCAATTGTATGGTACCCTTGTCATTACCGAAAGTAGTTCATTGTTCCGATTTTCTTACTCCAATGGATGGTAGCCTTGTCATTACGGAAGGTAGTTCATTGTTGAGATTTTCTTACTTCAACGGATGGTATCCTTGTCATTATGGAAGGTAGTTCGTTGTTAAGATTTTGGTACTCTAATGGATGGTATCCTTGTCATTATGGAAGGTAGTTCATTGTTGAGATTTTGTTTCTCCAATGGATGGTAGCCTTGTTATTATGGAAGGTAGTTCGTTGTTGATATTTTGTTACTCCAATGGATGGTAGCCTTTTCATTATGGAAGGTAGTTCCTTGTTGAGATTTTGTTACTCCAACGGATGGTAGACTTGTCATTATGAAAGGTAGTTATTTGTTGAGATTTTATTACTCCAATGGATGGTAGCCTTGTTATTATGGATGGTAGTTCGTTGGTGAGATTTTGTTAGTCCAATGGATGGTAGGCTTGTCATTACCGAAAGTAGTTTGTTGTTTAGATTTTGTTACTCTAATGGATGGTAGCCTTGTCATTATGGAAGGTAGTTCAATGTTAACATTTTGTTACTCCAATGGATGGTAGCCTTTTCATTATGGAAGGTAGTTTGTTTATCGAGATTTTGTTACTCCAATTGATGGTAGCCTTGTCATTATGGATGGTAGTTCGTTGTTGATATTTTGTTACTCCATTGGATGGTAGCCTTGTCATTACCGAAAGTTGTTTGTTGTTTATATTTTGTTACTCTAATGGATGGTAGACTTGTCATTATGGAAGGTAGTTTGTTGTTGAGATTTTGTTACTCCAATGGTTGGTAACCTTGTCATTATGTAGGGTAGTTCGCTGTTGAGATATTGTTACTCCATTGGATGGTAGCCTTGTCATTACTGAAAGTAGTTTGTTGTTGAGATTTTTTTACTCTAATGGATGGTAGCCTTGTCATTATGGAAGGTAGTTCGTTGTTGACATTTTGTTACTCCAATGGATGGTAGCCTTTTCATTATGGAAGGTAGTTCGTTGTTGAGATTTTGTTACTCCAATGGATGGTAGCCTTGTCATTATTGAAGGTAGTTTGTTGTTGAGATTTTATTTGTCCAATGGATGGTAGCCTTGTAATTATTGAAGGTAGTTCATTCATGAGATTTTATTACTCCAATGGATTATAGCCTTGTCATTATCGAAGGTAGTTCGTTGTTGAGATTTTGTTACACTAATGGATGGTAGGCTTGTCATTATGGAAGGTGGTTCGTTGTTGAGATTTTGTTAATCCAATGGATGGTATTCTTGTCATTATGGAAGGTAGTTCGTTGTTGAGATGTTGTTACTCCATTGGATGGTAGCCTTGTCATTATGGAAGGTAGTTCATTGTTGACATTTTGTTACTCCAATGGATGGTAGCCTTTTCATTATGGAAGTTAGTTCGTTGTTGAGATTTTGTTACTCAAATGGATGGTATCCTTGCCATTACGGAAGGTAGTTCATTGTTGAGATTTTTGCTCTCCAATGGATGGTAGCCTTGTCATTATGGAAGGTAGTTTGTTGTTGAGATTTTATTACTCAAATGGATGGTAGCCTTTTCATTATGGAAAGTAGTTCGTTGTTGAGATTTTGTTACTTCAATGGATGGTAGCCTTGTAATTATGGAAGGTTGTTTTTTGTTGAGATTTTGTTACTCCAATGGATGGTAGCCTTTTCTTTATGGAATATAGTTTGTTGTTGAGCTTTTGTTACTCAAATGGATGGTAGCCTTTTTATTATGGAAGGTAGTTCGTTGTTGAGATTTTGTTACACCAATGGATGGTAGCATTGTCATAATGGAAGGTAGTTTGTTGCTGATATTTTGTTACTCGAATGGATGGTAGCCTTGTGATTATGGAAGGTATTTTGTTGTTTAGATTTTGATACTCCAATGAATGGTAACCTTGTCATTATGGATGTTAGTTTTTTGATGAGATTTTGTTACTCATGTGGATGGTAGCATTGTCATTACAGAAAGTAGTTCTTTGTTGAGATTTTGTTACTCTAATGGATGGTAGCCTTGTCATTATGCAAAGTAGTTCATTGTTGACATTTTGTTACTCCATTGGATGGAAGCCTTGTCATTACCGAAAGTAGTTTGTTGTTTAGATTTTGTTACTCTAATGGATGGTAGACTTGTCATTATGGAAGGTAGTTTGTTGTTGAGATTTTGTTACTCCAATGAATGGTAGCGTTGTCATTATGGATGGTAGTTCATTGTTGAGATTTTGTTACTCCATTGGATGGTAGCCTTGTCATTACCGAAAGTAGTTTGTTGTTTAGATTTTGTTACTCTAATGGATGGTAGCCTTGTCATTACGGAAGGAAGTTCATTGTTGACATTTTGTTCATCCAATGGATGGTAGCCTTTTCATTATTGAAGGTAGTTCATTGTTAAGATTTTGTTACTCCAATGGATGGTAGCCTTGTCATTATGGATGGTAGTTCGTTGTTGAGATTTTGTTACTCCATTGTATGGTACCCTTGTCATTACCGAAAGTAGTTCATTGTTCAGATTTTGTTACTCTAATGGATGGTAGCCTTGTCATTACGGAAGGTAGTTCGTTGTTGAGATTTTGTTACTCCAATGGATGGTAGCCTTGTCATTATGGATGGTAGTTCGTTGTTAAGATTTTGTTACTACAATGGATGGTAGCCTTTCATTATGGATGGTAGTTCGTTGTTGAGATTTTGTTACTCAATTGTATGGTACCCTTGTCATTACCGAAAGTAGTTCATTGTTCCGATTTTCTTACTCCAATGGATGGTAGCCTTGTCATTACGGAAGGTAGTTCATTGTTGAGATTTTCTTACTTCAACGGATGGTATCCTTGTCATTATGGAAGGTAGTTCATTGTTAAGATTTTGGTACTCTAATGGATGGTATCCTTGTCATTATAGAAGGTAGTTCATTGTTGAGATTTTGTTACTCCAATGGATGGTAACCTTTTCATTATGGAAGGTAGTTCGTTGTTGAGATTTTGTTACTCCAATGGATGGTAGACTTGTCATTATGAAAGGTAGTTATTTGTTTAGATTTTTTTACTCCAATGGATGGTAGACTTTTCATGATTGAAGGTAGTGCGATGTTGAGATTTTATTACTCCAATGGATGGTAGCCTTGTTATTATGGATGGTAGTTCGTTGGTGAGATTTTGTTAGTCCATTGGATGGTAGCCTTGTCATTACCGAAAGTAGTTTCTTGTTTAGATTTTGTTACTCTAATGGATGGTAGCCTTGTCATTATGGAAGGTAGTTCATTGTTGACATTTTGTTACTCCAATGGATGGTAGCCTTTTCATTATGGAAGGTAGTTTGTTTGTTGATATTTTGTTACTCCAATTGATGGTAGCCTTGTCATTATGGATGGTAGTTCGTTGTTGATATTTTGTTACTCCATTGGATGGTAGCCTTGTCATTACCGAAAGTAGTTTGTTGTTTAGATTTTGTTACTCTAATGGATGGTAGCCTTGTCATTACGGAAGGAAGTTCATTGTTGACATTTTGTTCATCCAATGGATGGTAGCCTTTTCATTATTGAAGGTAGTTCGTTGTTAAGATTTTGTTACTGCAATGGATGGTAGCCTTATCATTATGGATGGTAGTTCGTTGTTGAGATTTTGTTACTCCATTCTATGGTACCCTTGTCATTACCGAAAGCAGTTCATGTTCAGATTTTGTTACTCTAATGGATGGTAGCCTTGTCATTACAGAAGGTAGTTCGTTGTTGAGATTTTGTTACTCCAATGGATGGTAGCCTTGTCATTATGGATGGTAGTTCGTTGTTAAGATTTTGTTACTACAATGGATGGTAGCCTTTCATTATGGATGGTAGTTCGTTGTTGAGATTTTGTTACTCAATTGTATGGTACCCTTGTCATTACCGAAAGTAGTTCATTGTTCCGATTTTCTTACTCCAATGGATGGTAGCCTTGTCATTACGGAAGGTAGTTCATTGTTGAGATTTTCTTACTTCAACGGATGGTATCCTTGTCATTATAGAAGGTAGTTCATTGTTAAGATTTTGGTACTCTAATGGATGGTATCCTTGTCATTATGGAAGGTAGTTCATTGTTGAGATTTTGTTACTCCAATGGATGGTAGCCTTGTTATTATGGAAGGTAGTTCGTTGTTGATATTTTGTTACTCCAATGGATGGTAGCCTTTTCATTATGGAAGGTAGTTCCTTGTTGAGATTTTGTTACTCCAATGGATGGTAGACTTGTCATTATGAAAGGTAGTTATTTGTTGAGATTTTATTACTCCAATGGATGGTAGCCTTGTTATTATGGATGGTAGTTCGTTGGTGAGATTTTGTTAGTCCAATGGATGGTAGGCTTGTCATTACCGAAAGTAGTTTGTTGTTTAGATTTTGTTACTCTAATGGATGGTAGCCTTGTCATTATGGAAGGTAGTTCAATGTTGACATTTTGTTACTCCAATGGATGGTAGCCTTTTCATTATGGAAGGTAGTTTGTTTATCGAGATTTTGTTACTCCAATTGATGGTAGCCTTGTCATTATGGATGGTAGTTCGTTGTTGATATTTTGTTACTCCATTGGATGGTATCCTTGTCATTACCGAAAGTTGTTTGTTGTTTATATTTTGTTACTCTAATGGATGGTAGACTTGTCATTATGGAAGGTAGTTTGTTGTTGAGATTTTGTTACTCCAATGGTTGGTAACCTTGTCATTATGTAGGGTAGTTCGTTGTTGAGATATTGTTACTCCATTGGATGGTAGCCTTGTCATTACTGAAAGTAGTTTGTTGTTGAGATTTTTTTACTCTAATGGATGGTAGCCTTGTCATTATGGAAGGTAGTTCGTTGTTGACATTTTGTTACTCCAATGGATGGTAGCCTTTTCATTATGGAAGGTAGTTCGTTGTTGAGATTTTGTTACTCCAATGGATGGTAGCCTTGTCATTATTGAAGGTAGTTTGTTGTTGAGATTTTATTTGTCCAATGGATGGTAGCCTTGTAATTATTGAAGGTAGTTCATTCATGAGATTTTATTACTCCAATGGATTATAGCCTTGTCATTATCGAAGGTAGTTCGTTGTTGAGATTTTGTTACACTAATGGATGGTAGGCTTGTCATTATGGAAGGTGGTTCGTTGTTGAGATTTTGTTAATCCAATGGATGGTATTCTTGTCATTATGGAAGGTAGTTCGTTGTTGAGATGTTGTTACTCCATTGGATGGTAGCCTTGTCATTATGGAAGGTAGTTCATTGTTGACATTTTGTTACTCCAATGGATGGTAGCCTTTTCATTATGGAAGTTAGTTCGTTGTTGAGATTTTGTTACTCAAATGGATGGTATCCTTGCCATTACGGAAGGTTGTTCATTGTTGAGATTTTTGCTCTCCAATGGATGGTAGCCTTGTCATTATGGAAGGTAGTTTGTTGTTGAGATTTTATTACTCAAATGGATGGTAGCCTTTTCATTATGGAAAGTAGTTCGTTGTTGAGATTTTGTTACTTCAATGGATGGTAGCCTTGTAATTATGGAAGGTTGTTTTTTGTTGAGATTTTGTTACTCCAATGGATGGTAGCCTTTTCTTTATGGAATATAGTTTGTTGTTGAGCTTTTGTTACTCAAATGGATGGTAGCCTTTTTATTATGGAAGGTAGTTCGTTGTTGAGATTTTGTTACACCAATGGATGGTAGCATTGTCATAATGGAAGGTAGTTTGTTGCTGATATTTTGTTACTCGAATGGATGGTAGCCTTGTGATTATGGAAGGTATTTTGTTGTTTAGATTTTGATACTCCAATGAATGGTAACCTTGTCATTATGGATGTTAGTTTTTTGATGAGATTTTGTTACTCATGTGGATGGTAGCATTGTCATTACAGAAAGTAGTTCTTTGTTGAGATTTTGTTACTCTAATGGATGGTAGCCTTGTCATTATGCAAAGTAGTTCATTGTTGACATTTTGTTACTCCATTGGATGGAAGCCTTGTCATTACCGAAAGTAGTTTGTTGTTTAGATTTTGTTACTCTAATGGATGGTAGACTTGTCATTATGGAAGGTAGTTTGTTGTTGAGATTTTGTTACTCCAATGAATGGTAGCGTTGTCATTATGGATGGTAGTTCATTGTTGAGATTTTGTTACTCCATTGGATGGTAGCCTTGTCATTACCGAAAGTAGTTTGTTGTTTAGATTTTGTTACTCTAATGGATGGTAGCCTTGTCATTACGGAAGGAAGTTCATTGTTGACATTTTGTTCATCCAATGGATGGTAGCCTTTTCATTATTGAAGGTAGTTCATTGTTAAGATTTTGTTACTCCAATGGATGGTAGCCTTGTCATTATGGATGGTAGTTCGTTGTTGAGATTTTGTTACTCCATTGTATGGTACCCTTGTCATTACCGAAAGTAGTTCATTGTTCAGATTTTGTTACTCTAATGGATGGTAGCCTTGTCATTACGGAAGGTAGTTCGTTGTTGAGATTTTGTTACTCCAATGGATGGTAGCCTTGTCATTATGGATGGTAGTTCGTTGTTAAGATTTTGTTACTACAATGGATGGTAGCCTTTCATTATGGATGGTAGTTCGTTGTTGAGATTTTGTTACTCAATTGTATGGTACCCTTGTCATTACCGAAAGTAGTTCATTGTTCCGATTTTCTTACTCCAATGGATGGTAGCCTTGTCATTACGGAAGGTAGTTCATTGTTGAGATTTTCTTACTTCAACGGATGGTATCCTTGTCATTATGGAAGGTAGTTCATTGTTAAGATTTTGGTACTCTAATGGATGGTATCCTTGTCATTATAGAAGGTAGTTCATTGTTGAGATTTTGTTACTCCAATGGATGGTAACCTTTTCATTATGGAAGGTAGTTCGTTGTTGAGATTTTGTTACTCCAATGGATGGTAGACTTGTCATTATGAAAGGTAGTTATTTGTTTAGATTTTTTTACTCCAATGGATGGTAGACTTTTCATGATTGAAGGTAGTGCGTTGTTGAGATTTTATTACTCCAATGGATGGTAGCCTTGTTATTATGGATGGTAGTTCGTTGGTGAGATTTTGTTAGTCCATTGGATGGTAGCCTTGTCATTACCGAAAGTAGTTTCTTGTTTAGATTTTGTTACTCTAATGGATGGTAGCCTTGTCATTATGGAAGGTAGTTCATTGTTGACATTTTGTTACTCCAATGGATGGTAGCCTTTTCATTATGGAAGGTAGTTTGTTTGTTGAGATTTTGTTACTCCAATGAATGGTAGCGTTGTCATTATGGATGGTAGTTCATTGTTGAGATTTTGTTACTCCATTGGATGGTAGCCTTGTCATTACCGAAAGTAGTTTGTTGTTTAGATTTTGTTACTCTAATGGATGGTAGCCTTGTCATTACGGAAGGAAGTTCATTGTTGACATTTTGTTCATCCAATGGATGGTAGCCTTTTCATTATTGAAGGTAGTTCGTTGTTAAGATTTTGTTACTCCAATGGATGGTAGCCTTGTCATTATGGATGGTAGTTCGTTGTTGAGATTTTGTTACTCCATTGTATGGTACCCTTGTTATTACCGAAAGCAGTTCATGTTCAGATTTTGTTACTCTAATGGATGGTAGCCTTGTCATTACAGAAGGTAGTTCGTTGTTGAGATTTTGTTACTCCAATGGATGGTAGCCTTGTCATTATGGATGGTAGTTTGTTGTTAAGATTTTGTTACTACAATGGATGGTAGCCTTTCATTATGGATGGTAGTTCGTTGTTGAGATTTTGTTACTCAATTGTATGGTACCCTTGTCATTACCGAAAGTAGTTCATTGTTCCGATTTTCTTAATCCAATGGATGGTAGCCTTGTCATTACGGAAGGTAGTTCATTGTTGAGATTTTCTTACTTCAACGGATGGTATCCTTGTCATTATAGAAGGTAGTTCATTGTTAAGATTTTGGTACTCTAATGGATGGTATCCTTGTCATTATGGAAGGTAGTTCATTGTTGAGATTTTGTTACTCCAATGGATGGTAACCTTTTCATTATGGAAGGTAGTTCGTTGTTGAGATTTTGTTACTCCAATGGATGGTAGACTTGTCATTATGAAAGGTAGTTATTTGTTTAGATTTTTTTACTCCAATGGATGGTAGACTTGTCATGATTGAAGGTAGTGCGTTGTTGAGATTTTATTACTCCAATGGATGGTAGCCTTGTTATTATGGAAGGTAGTTCATTGTTGACATTTTGTTACTCCAATGGATGGTAGCCTTTTCATTATGGAAGGTAGTTTGTTTGTTGAGATTTTGTTACTCCAATTGATGGTAGCCTTGTTATTATGGATGGTAGTTCGTTGTTGATATTTTGTTACTCCATTGGATGGTAGCCTTGTCATTACCGAAAGTAGTTTGTTGTTTAGATTTTGTTACTCTAATGGATGGCAGACTTGTCATTATGGAAGGTAGTTTGTTGTTGAGATTTTGTTACTCCAATGGTTGGTAGCCTTGTCATTATGGATGGTAGTTCGCTGTTGAGATTTTGTTACTCCATTGGATGGTAGCCTTGTCATTACCGAAAGTAGTTTGTTGTTGATATTTTGTTACTCTAATGGATGGTAGCCTTGTCATTATGGAAGGTAGTTCGTTGTTGACATTTTGTTACTCCAATGGATGGTAGCCTTTTCATTATGGAAGGTAGTTCGTTGTTGAGATTTTGTTACTCCAATGGATGGTAGCCTTGTCATTATTGAAGGTAGTTCGTTGTTGAGATTTTATTACTCCAATGGATGGTAGCCTTGTAATTATTGAAGGTAGTTCATTGATGAGATTTTATTACTCCAATGGATGATAGCCTTGTCATTATCGAAGGTAGTTCGTTGTTGAGATTTTGTTACACCAATGGATGGTAGGCTTGTCATTATGGAAGGTGGTTCGTTATTGAGATTTTCTTAATCCAATGGATGGTATTCGTGTCATTATGGAAGGTAGTTCGTTGTTGAGATTTTGTTACTCCATTGGATGGTAGCCTTGTCATTATGGAAGGTAGTTCATTGTTGACATTTTGTAACTCTAATGGATGGTAGCCTTTTCATTATGGAAGGTAGTTTGTTGTTGAGATTTTGTTACTCAAATGGATGGTATCCTTGCCATTACAGAAGGTAGTTCGTTGTTGAGATTTTTGCTCTCCAATGGATGGTAGCCTTGTCATTATGGAAGGTAGTTTGTTGTTGAGATTTTATTACTCCAATGGATGGTAGCCTTGCCATTATGGAAGGTAGTTCGTTGTTGAGATTTTGTTACTCTAATGGATGGTATCCTTGTAATTATGGAAGGTTGTTTGTTGTTGAGATTTTGTTACTCCAATGGATGGTAGCCTTTTCATTATGGAAGATAGTTTGTTGTTGAGCTTTTGTTACTCAAAAGGATGGTAGACTTTTTATTATTAAAGGTAGTTCGTTGTTGAGATTTTGTTACTCCATTGGATGGTAGCCTTGTCATTAACGAAGGTAGTTTCTTGCTGAGATTTTGTTACTCCAATGGATGGTAGCTTTGTGATTATGGAAGGTAGTTCGTTGTTTAGATTTTGTTACTCCAATGGATGGTAGCCTTGTCATTATGGATGGTAGTTTTTTTATGAGATTTTGTTACTCCATTGGATGGTAGCATTGTCATAACAGAAAGTAGTTCGTTGTTGAGATTTTGTTACTCCAATGGATGGTAGACTTGTCATTATGGAAGGTAGTTCATTGTTGACATTTTGTTACTCCAATGGATGGGAGCCTTTTCATTATGGAAGGTAGTTTGTTTGTTAAGATTTTGTTACTCCAATTGATGGTAGCCTTGTCATTATGGATGGTAGTTCGTTGTTGATATTTTGTTACTCCATTGGATGGTAGCCTTGTCATTATGGAAAATAGTTTGTTGTTTATATTTTGTTACTCTAATGGATGGTAGACTTGTCATTATGGAAGGAAGTTTGTTGTTGAGATTTTGTTACTCCAATGGTTGGTAGCCTTGTCATTATGGATGGTAGTTCGTTGTTGAGATTTTGTTACTCCATTGGATGGTAACCTTTTCATTATGGAAGGTAGTTCGTTGTTGAGATTTTGTTACTCCAATGGATGGTAGACTTGTCATTATGAAAGGTAGTTATTTATTTAGATTTTTTTACTCCAATGGATGGTAGAATTGTCATGATTGAAGGTAGTGCTTTGTTTAGATTTTATTACTCCAATGGATGGTAGCCTTGTTATTATGGATGGTAGTTCGTTGGTGAGATTTTGTTAGTCCATTGGATGGTAGCCTTGTCATTACCGAAAGTAGTTTGTTATTTAGATTTTGTTACTCTAATGGACGGTAGCCTTGTCATTATGGAAGGTAGTTCATTGTTGACATTTTGTTACTCCAATGGATGGTAGCCTTTTCATTATGGAAGGTAGTTTGTTTGTTGAGATTTTGTTACTCCAATTGATGGTAGCCTTGTCATTATGGATGGTAGTTCGTTGTTGATATTTTAGTACTCTATTGGATGGTAGCCTTGTCATTACCGAAAGTAGTTTGTTGTTTAGATTTTGTTACTCTAATGGATGGTAGACTTGTCATTATGGAAGGTAGTTTGTTGTTGAGATTTTGTTACTCCAATGGTTGGTAGCCTTGTCATTATGGATGGTAGTTCGCTGTTGAGATTTTGTTACTCCATTGGATGGTAGTCTTGTCATTACCGAAAGTAGTTTGTTGTTGAGATTTTGTTACTCTAATGGATGGAAGCCTTGTCATTATGGAAGGTAGTTCGTTGTTGACATTTTGTTACTGCAATGGATGGTAGCCTTTTCATTATGGAAGGTAGTTCGTTGTTGAGATTTTGTTACTCTAATGGATGGTAGCCTTGTCATTATTGAAGGTAGTTTGTTGTTGAGATTTTATTACTCCAATGGATGGTAGCCTTGTAATGATTGAAGGTAGTTCATTGATGAGATTTTATTACTCCAATGGATGATAGCCTTGTCATTATCGAAGGTAGTTCGTTGTTGAGATTTTGTTACACCAATGGATGGTAGGCTTGTCATTATGGAAGGTGGTTCGTTGTTGAGATTTTCTTAATCCAATGGATGTTATTCGTGTCATTATGAAAGGTAGTTCGTTGTTGAGATTTTGTTACTCCATTGGATGGTAGCCTTGTCATTATGGAAGGTAGTTCGTTGTTGAGATTTTGTTACTCCAATGGATGGTAGACTTGTCATTATGAAAGGTAGTTATTTGTTTAGATTTTTTTACTCCAATGGATGGTAGACTTCTCATGATTGAAGGTAGTGCGTTGTTGAGATTTTATTACTCCAATGGATGGTAGCCTTGTTATTATGGATGGTAGTTCGTTGGTGAGATTTTGTTAGTCCATTGGATGGTAGCCTTGTCATTACCGAAAGTAGTTTGTTGTTTAGATTTTGTTACTCTAATGGATGGTAGCCTTGTCATTATGGAAGGTAGTTCATTGTTGACATTTTGTTACTCCAATGGATGGTAGCCTTTTCATTATGGAAGGTAGTTTGTTTGTTGAGATTTTGTTACTCCAATTGATGGTAGCCTTGTCATTATGGATGGTAGTTCGTTGTTGATATTTTGTTACTCCATTGGATGGTAGCCTTGTCATTACCGAAAGTAGTTTTTTGTTTAGATTTTGTTACTCTAATGGATGGTAGCCTTGTCATTACGGAAGGAAGTTCATTGTTGACATTTTGTGCATCCAATGGATGGTAGCCTTTTCATTATTGAAGGTAGTTCGTTGTTAAGATTTTGTTACTCCAATGGATGGTAGCCTTGTCATTATGGATGGTAGTTCGTTGTTGAGATTTTGTTACCCCATTGTATGGTACCCTTGTCATTACTGAAAGTAGTTCATTGTTCAGATTTTGTTACTCTAATGAATGGTAGCCTTGTCATTACGGAAGGTAGTTCGTTGTTGAGATTTTGTTACTCCAATGGATGGTAGCCTTGTCATTATAGATGGTAGTTCGTTGTTAAGATTTTTTTACTACAATGGATGGTAGCCTTTCATTATGGATGGTAGTTCGTTGTTGAGATTTTGTTACTCAATTGTATGGTACCCTTGTCATTACCGAAAGTAGTTCATTGTTCCGATTTTCTTACTCCAATGGATGGTAGCCTTGTCATTACGGAAGGTAGTTCATTATTGAGATTTTCTTACTTCAATGGAAGGTATCCTTATCATTATGGAAGGTAGTTCGTTGTTAAGATTTTGGTACTCTAATGGATGGTATCCTTGTCATTATGGAAGGTAGTTCATTGTTGAGATTTTGTTTCTCCAATGGATGGTAGCCTTGTTATTATGGAAGGTAGTTCGTTGTTGATATTTTGTTACTCCAATGGATGGTAACCTTTTCATTATGGAAGGTAGTTCGTTGTTGAGATTTTGTTACTCCAATGGATGGTAGACTTGTCATTATCAAAGGTAGTTATTTGTTTAGATTTTTTTACTCCAATGGATGGTAGACTTGTCATGATTGAAGGTAGTGCGTTGTTGAGATTTTATTACTCCAATGGATGGTAGCCTTGTTATTATGGATGGTAGTTTGTTGGTGAGATTTTGTTAGTCCATTGGATGGTAGCCTTGTCATTACCGAAAGTAGTTTGTTGTTTAGATTTTCTTACTCTAATGGATGGTAGCCTTGTCATCATGGAAGGTAGTTCATTGTTGACATTTTGTTACTCCAATGGATGGTAGCCTTTTCATTATGGAAGGTAGTTTGTTTGTTGATATTTTGTTACTCCAATTGATGGTAGCCTTGTCATTATGGATGGTAGTTTGTTGTTGATATTTTGTTACTCCATTGGGTGGTAGCCTTGTCATTACCGAAAGTAGTTTGTTGTTTAGATTTTGTTACTCTAATGGATGGTAGACTTGTCATTATGGAAGGTAGTTTGTTGTTGAGATTTTGTTACTCCAATGGTTGGTAGCGTTGTCATTATGGATGGTAGTTCGCTGTTGAGATTTTGTTACTCCATTGGATGGTAGCCTTGTCATTATTGAAGGTAGTTTGTTGTTGAGATTTTATTACTCCAATGGATGGTAGCCTTGTAATGATTGAAGGTAGTTCATTGATGAGATTTTATTACTCCAATGGATGATAGCCTTGTCATTATCGAAGGTAGTTCGTTGTTGAGATTTTGTTACACCAATGGATGGTAGGCTTGTCATTATGGAAGGTGGTTCGTTGTTGAGATTTTCTTAATCCAATGGATGCTATTTGTGTCATTATGGAAGGTAGTTCGTTGTTGAGATTTTGTTACTCCATTGGATGGTAGCCTTGTCATTATGGAAGGTAGTTCGTTGTTGAGATTTTGTTACTCCAATGGATGGTAGACTTGTCATTATGAAAGGTAGTTATTTGTTTAGATTTTTTTACTCCAATGGATGGTAGACTTCTCATGATTGAAGGTAGTGCGTTGTTGAGATTTTATTACTCCAATGGATGGTAGCCTTGTTATTATGGATGGTAGTTCGTTGGTGAGATTTTGTTAGTCCATTGGATGGTAGCCTTGTCATTACCGAAAGTAGTTTGTTGTTTAGATTTTGTTACTCTAATGGATGGTAGCCTTGTCATTATGGAAGGTAGTTCATTGTTGACATTTTGTTACTCCAATAGATGGTAGCCTTTTCATTATGGAAGGTAGTTTGTTTGTTGAGATTTTGTTACTCCAATTGATGGTAGCCTTGTCATTATGGATGGTAGTTCGTTGTTGATATTTTGTTACTCCATTGGATGGTAGCCTTGTCATTACCGAAAGTAGTTTTTTGTTTAGATTTTGTTACTCTAATGGATGGTAGACTTGTCATTATGGAAGGTAGTTTGTTGTTGAGATTTTGTTACTCCAGTGAATGGTAGCGTTGTCATTATGGATGGTAGTTCGTTGTTGAGATTTTGTGACTCCATTGGATGGTAGCCTTGTCATTACCGAAAGTAGTTTGTTGTTTAGATTTTATTACTCTAATGGATGGTAGCCTTGTCATTACGGAAGGAAGTTCATTGTTGACATTTTGTGCATCCAATGGATGGTAGCCTTTTCATTATTGAAGGTAGTTCGTTGTTAAGATTTTGTTACTCCAATGGATGGTAGCCTTGTCATTATGGATGGTAGTTCGTTGTTGAGATTTTGTTACTCCATTGTATGGTACCCTTGTCATTACCGAAAGTAGTTCATTGTTCAGATTTTGTTACTCTAATGGATGGTAGCCTTGTCATTACGGAAGGTAGTTCGTTGTTGAGATTTTGTTACTCCAATGGATGGTAGCCTTGTCATTATAGATGGTAGTTCGTTGTTAAGATTTTGTTACTACAATGGATGGTAGCCTTTCATTATGGATGGTAGTTCGTTGTTGAGATTTTGTTACTCAATTGTATGGTACCCTTGTCATTACCGAAAGTAGTTCATTGTTCCGATTTTCTTACTCCAATGGATGGTAGCCTTGTCATTACGGAAGGTAGTTCATTATTGAGATTTTCTTACTTCAATGGATGGTATCCTTGTCATTATGGAAGGTAGTTCGTTATTAAGATTTTGGTACTCTAATGGATGGTATCCTTGTCATTATGGAAGGTAGTTCATTGTTGAGATTTTGTTTCTCCAATGGATGCTAGCCTTGTTATTATGGAAGGTAGTTCGTTGTTGATATTTTGTTACTCCAATGGATGGTAACCTTTTCATTATGGAAGGTAGTTTGTTGTTGAGATTTTGTTACTCCAATGGATGGTAGACTTGTCATTATCAAAGGTAGTTATTTGTTTAGATTTTTTTACTCCAATGGATGGTAGACTTGTCATGATTGAAGGTAGTGCGTTGTTGAGATTTTATTACTCCAATGGATTGTAGCCTTGTTATTATGGATGGTAGTTCGTTGGTGAGATTTTGTTAGTCCATTGGATGGTAGCCTTGTCATCATGGAAGGTAGTTCATTGTTGACATTTTGTTACTCCAATGGATGGTAGCCTTTTCATTATGGAAGGTAGTTTGTTTGTTGATATTTTGTTACTCCAATTGATGGTAGCCTTGTCATTATGGATGGTAGTTTGTTGTTGATATTTTGTTACTCCATTGGATGGTAGCCTTGTCATTACCGAAAGTAGTTTGTTGTTTAGATTTTGTTACTCTAATGGATGGTAGACTTGTCATTAAGGAAGGTAGTTTGTTGTTGAGATTTTGTTACTCCAATGGTTGGTAGCGTTGTCATTATGGATGGTTGTTCGCTGTTGAGATTTTGTTACTCCATTGGATGGTAGCCTTGTCATTACTGAAAGTAGTTTGTTGTTGAGATTTTGTTACTCTAATGGATGGTATCCTTGTCATTATGGAAGGTAGTTCGTTGTTGACATTTTATTACTCCAATGGATGGTAGCCTTTTCATTATGGAAGGTAGTTCGTTGTTGAGATTTTGTTACTCCAATGGATGGTAGCCATGTCATTATTGAAGGTAGTTCGTTGTTGAGATTTTATTACTCCAATGGATGGTAGCCTTGTAATTATTGAAGGTAGTTCATTGATGAGATTTTATTACTCCAATGGATGATAGCCTTGTCATTATCGAAGGTAGTTCGTTGTTGAGATTTTGTTACATCAATGGATGGTAGGCTTGTCATTATGGAAGGTGGTTCGTTGTTGAGATTTTGTTAATCCAATGGATGGTATTTGTGTCATTATGGAAGGTAGTTCGTTGTTGAGATTTTGTTACTCCATTGGATGGTAGCCTTGTCATTATGGAAGGTACTTCATTGTTGACATTTTGTAACTCCAATGGATGGTAGCCTTTTCATTATGGAAGGTAGTTTGTTGTTGAGATTTTGTTACTCAAATGGATGGTATCCTTGCCATTACAGAAGGTAGTTCGTTGTTGAGATTTTTGCTCTCCAATGGATGGTAGCCTTGTCATTATGGAAGGTAGTTTGTTGTTGAGATTTTATTACTCCAATGGATGGTAGCCTTGCCATTATGGAAGGTAGTTCATTGTTGAGATTTTGTTACTCTAATGGATGGTAGCCTTGTAATTATGGAAGGTTGTTTGTTGTTGAGATTTTGTTACTCCAATGGATGGTAGCCTTTTCATTATGGAAGATAGTTTGTTGTTGAGCTTTTGTTACTCAAAAGGATGGTAGCCTATTTATTATTAAAGGTAGTTCGTTGTTGAGATTTTGTTACTCCATTGGATGGTAGCGTTGTCATTACCGAAGGTAGTTTGTTGCTGAGATTTTGTTACTCCAATGGATGGTAGCCTTGTGATTATGGAAGGTAGTTCGTTGTTTAGATTTTGTTACTCCAATGGATGGTAGCCTTGTCATTATGGATGGTAGTTTTTTGATGAGATTTTGTTACTCCATTGGATGGTAGCATTGTCATAACAGAAAGTAGTTCGTTGTTGAGATTTTGTTACTCTAATGGATGGTAGCCTTGTCATTATGCAAGGTAGTTCATTGTTGACATTTTGTTACTCCAATTTATGGTAGCCTTGTCATTATGGAAGGTAGTTCGTTGTTGAGATTTTGTTACTCCAATGGATGGTAGACTTGTCATTATGGAAGGTAGTTTGTTGTAGAGATTTTGTTACTCCAATGGATGGTAGCCTTGTCATTATGGATGGTAGTTCGTTGTTAAAATTTTGTTACTCCATTGGATGGTAGCCTTGTCATTACCAAAAGTAGTTTGTTGTTTAGATTTTGTTACTCTAATGGATGGTAGCCTTGTCATTACGGAAGGAAGTTCATTGTTGACATTTTGTTACTCCAATGGATGGTAGCCTTTTCATTATTGAAGGTAGTTCGTTGTTAAAATTTTGTTACTCCAATGGATGGTAGCCTTGTCATTATGGATGGTAGTTTGTTGTTGAGATTTTGTTACTCCATTGTATGGTACCCTTGTCATTATGGATGGTAGTTTTTTGATGAGATTTTGTTACTCAATTGGATGGTAGCATTGTCATAACAGAAAGTAGGTCGTTGTTGAGATTTTGTTACTCTAATGGATGGTAACCTTGTCATTATGCAAGGTTGTTCATTGTTGACATTTTGTTACTCCAATTTATGGTAGCCTTGTCATTATGGAAGGTAGTTCGTTGTTGAGATTTTGTTACTCCAATGGATGGTAGACTTGTCATTATGGAAGGTAGTTTGTTGTTGAGATTTTGTTACTCCAATGGATGGTAGCCTTGTCATTATGGATGGTAGTTCGTTGTTAAAATTTTGTTACTCCATTGGATGGTAGCCTTGTCATTACCAAAAGTAGTTTGTTGTTTAGATTTTGTTACTCTAATGGATGGTAGCCTTGTCATTACGGAAGGAAGTTCATTGTTGACATTTTGTTACTCCAATGGATGGTAGCCTTTTCATTATTGAAGGTAGTTCATTGTTAAAATTTTGTTACTCCAATGGATGGTAGCCTTGTCATTATGGATGGTAGTTTGTTGTTGAGATTTTGTTACTCCATTGTATGGTACCCTTGTCATTACCAAAAGTAGTTCATTGTTCAGATTTTCTTACTCCAATGGATGGTATTCTTGTCATTATGGAAGGTGGTTTGTTGGAGAGATTGTGTTACTCCATTGGATGGTAACCTTGTCATTACCAAAAGTAGTTTGTTGTTTAGATTTTTTTACTCTAATGGATGGTAGCCTTGTCATTATGGAAGGTAGTTCATTGTTGACATTTTATTACTCCAATGGATGGTAGCCTTTTCCTTATGGAAGGTAGTTTGTTGTTGAGATTTTGTTACTCCAATGGATGGTAGCCTTGTCATTATGGATGGTAGTTCGTTGTTGAGATTTTGTTACTCCATTGGATGGTAGCCTTGTCATTACCGAAAGTAGTTTGTTGTTTAGATTTTGTTACTCTAATGGATGGTAGACTTGTCATTATGGAAGGTAGTTTGTTGTTGAGATTTTGTTACTCCAATGGTTGGTAGACTTGTCATTATGGATGGTAGTTCGTTGTTGAGATTTTGTTACTCCATTGGATGGTAGCCTTGTCATTACCGAAAGTAGTTAGTTGTTGAGATTTTGTTACTCTAATGGATGGTAGCTTTTTCATTATGGAAGGTATTTCGTTGTTTACATTTTGTTACTCTAATGGATGGTAGCCTTTTCATTATGGAAGGTAGTTCGTTGTTAAGATTTTGTTACTCCAATGGATGGTAGCCTTGTCACTATTGAAGGTAGTTCGTTGTTGAGATTTTGTTACTCCAATGAATGGTAGCCTTGTCATTATGGATGGTAGTTCGTTGTTGAGATTTTGTTACTCCATTGGATGGTAGCCTTGTCATTACCGAAAGTAGTTTGTTGTTGAGATTTTGTTACTGTAATGGATGGTAGCCTTGTCATTATGGAAGGTAGTTTGTTGTTGACATTTTGTTACTTCAATGGATGGTAGCCTTTTCATTATGAAAGGTAGTTTGTTGTTTAGATTTTGTTACTCCAATGGATGGTAGCCTTGTCATTACCGAAAGTAGTTTGTTGTTTAGATTTTGTTACTCTAATGGATGGTAGCCTTGTCATTATGGAAGGTAGTTCAATGTTGACATTTTATTACTCCAATGGATGGTAGCCTTTTCATTATGGAAGGTAGTTTGTTTATGAGATTTTGTTACTTCAATTGATGGTAGCCTTGTCACTATGGATGGTAGTTCGTTGTTGAGATTTTGTTACTCCATTGGATGGTAGCCTTGTCATTACCGAAAGTAGTTTGTTGTTTAGATTTTGTTACTCTAATGGATGGTAGCCTTGTCATTATGGAAGGTAGTTTGTGGTTGAGATTTTGTTACTCCAATGGAGGGTAGCCTTGTCATTATGGATGGTAGTTCATTGTTAAAATTTTGTTACTCCATTGGATGGTAGCCTTGTCATTACCAAAAGTAGTTTGTTGTTTAGATTTTGTTACTCTAACGGATGGTAGCCTTGTCATTACGGAAGGAAGTTCATTGTTGACATTTTGTTACTCTAATGGATGGTAGCCTTTTCATTATTGAAGGTAGTGCGTTGTTGAGATTTTGTAACTCCAATGGATGGTAGCCTTGTCATTATGGATGGTAGTTTGTTGTTGAGATTTTGTTACTCCATTGTTTGGTACCCTTGTCATTAACGAAAGTAATTCATTGTTCAGATTTTCTCACTCCAATGGATGGTAGCCTTGTCATTATGGAAGGTAGTTCGTTGTTGAGATTTTGTTACTTCAATGGATGGTATCCTTGTCATTATGGAAGGTAGTTCATTGATGACATTTTGTTACTCCAATGGATGGTAGGCTTGTCATTATGGAAGGTGGTTTGTTGGAGAGATTTTGTTACTCCATTGGATTGTAACCTTGTCATTACCAAAAGTAGTTTGTTGTTTAGATTTTTTTACTCTAATGGATGGTAGCCTTGTCATTATGGAAGGTAGTTCATTGTTGACATTTTGTTACTCCAATGGATGGTAGCCTTTTCATTATGGAAGGTAGTTTGTTGTTGAGATTTTGTTACTCCAATGGATGGTAGACTTGTCATTATGGATGGTAGTTCGTTGTTGAGATTTTGTTACTCCATTGGATGGTAGCCTTGTCATTACCGAAAGTAGTTTGTTGTTTAGATTTTGTTACTCTAATGGATGGTAGACTTGTCATTATGGAAAGTAGTTTGTTGTTGAGATTTGGTTACTCCATTGGATGGTAGCCTTGTCATTATAGAAGGTAGTTCATTGATGACATTTTGTTACTCCAATGGATGGTAGGCTTGTCATTATGGAAGGTGGTTTGTTGGAGAGATTTTGTTACTCCATTGGATGGTAACCTTGTCATTACCAAAAGTAGTTTGTTGTTTAGATTTTTTTACTCTAATGGATGGTAGCCTTGTCATTATGGAAGGTAGTTCATTGTTGACATTTTGTTACTCCAATGGATGGTAGCCTTTTCATTATGGAAGGTAGTTTGTTGTTGAGATTTTGTTACTCCAATGGATGGTAGACTTGTCATTACGGATGGTAGTTCGTTGTTGAGATTTTGTTACTCCATTGGATGGTAGCCTTTTCATTATCGAAAGTAGTTTGTTGTTTAGAATTTGTTACTCTAATGGATGGTAGACTTGTCATTATGGAAAGTAGTTTGTTGTTGAGATTTGGTTACTCCAATGGTTGGTAGCCTTGTCATTATGGATGGTAGTTCGTTGTTGATATTTTGTTACTCCAATGGATGGTAGCCTTTTCATTATGGAAGGTAGTTTGTTTATGAGATTTTGTTACTTCAATTGATGGTAGCCTTGTCACTATGGATGGTAGTTTGTTGTTGAGATTTTGTTACTCCATTGGATGGTAGCCTTGTCATTACCGAAAGTAGTTTGTTGTTTAGATTTTGTTACTCTAATGGGTGGTAGACTTGTCATTATGGAAGGTAGTTTGTTGTTGAGATTTTGTTACTCCAATGGTAGGTAGACTTGTCATTATGGATGGTAGTTCGTTGTTGAGATTTTGTTACTCCATTGGATGGTAGCCTTGTCATTACCGAAAGTATTTAGTTGTTGAGATTTTGTTACTCTAATGGATGGTAGCCTTGTCATTATGGAAGGTATTTCGTTGTTGACATTTTGTTACTCTAATGGATGGTAGCCTTTTCATTATGGAAGGTAGTTCGTTGTTGAGATTTTGTTACTCCAATGGATGGTAGCCTTGTGACTATTGAAGGTAGTTCGTTGTTGAGATTTTGTTACTCCAATGAATGGTAGCCTTGTTATTATGGATGGTAGTTTGTTGTTGAGATTTTGTTACTCCATTGGATGGTAGCCTTGTCATTACCGAAAGTAGTTTGTTGTTGAGATTTTGTTACTCTAATGGATGGTAGCCTTTTCATTATGGAAGGTAGTTCGTTGTTGAGATTTTGTTACTCCAATGGATGGTAGCCTTGTGACTATTGAAGGTAGTTCGTTGTTGACATTTTGTAACTCCAATGGATGGTAGCCTTTTCATTATGAAGAGTAGTTTGTTGTTTAGATTTTGTTACTCCAATGGATGGTATCCTTGTCATTACCGAAAGTAGTTTGTTGTTTAGATTTTGTTACTCTAATGGATGGTAGCCTTGTCATTATGGAAGGTAGTTCAATGTTGACATTTTGTTACTCCAATGGATGGTAACCTTTTCATTATGGAAGGTAGTTTGTTTATGAGATTTTGTTACTTCAATTGATGGTAGCCTTGTCACTATGGATGCTAGTTCGTTGTTGAGATTTTGTTACTCCATTGGATGGTAGCCTTGTCATTACCGAAAGTAGTTTGTTGTTTAGATTTTGTTACTCTAATGGATGGTAGACTTGTCATTATGGAAGGTAGTTTGTGGTTGAGATTTTGTTACTCTAATGGTTGGTAGACTTCTCATTATGGATGGTAGTTCGTTGTTGAGATTTTGTGACTCCATTGGATGGTAGCCTTGTCATTACCTAAAGTAGTTTGTTGTTGAGATTTTGTTAATCTAATGTATGGTAGCCTTGTCATTATGGAAGGTATTTCGTTGTTTACATTTTGTTACTCTAATGGATGGTAGCCTTTTCATTATGGAAGGTAGTTCATTGTTGAGATTTTGTTACTCCAATGGATGATAGCCTTGTAATTATTGAAGGTAGTTCATTGATGAGATTTTATTACTCCAATGGATGATATCCTTGTCATTATCGAAGGTAGTTCGTTGCTGAGATTTTGTTACACCAATGGATGGTAGGCTTTTCATTTTGGAAGGTGAATCGTTGTTGAGATTTTGTTAATCCAATGGATGGTATTCATTTCATTATGGAAGGTAGTTCGTTGTTGAGATTTTGTTACTCCATTGGATGGTAGCCTTGTCATTATGGAATGTAGTTCATTGTTGACATTTTGTTACTCCAATGGATGGTAGCCTTTTCATTATGGAAGGTAGTTCGTTGTTGAGATTTTGTTACTCAAATGGATGGTATCCTTGCCATTACGGAAGGTAGTTTGTTGTTAAGATTTTGTTACTCCAATGGATGGTAGCCTTGTTATTATGGAAGGTAGTTCGTTGTTGATGTTTTGTTACTCCAATGGATGGTAACCTTTTCATTATGGAAGGTAGTTCGTTGTTGAGATTTTGTTACTCCAATGGATGGTAGACTTGTCATTATTGAAGGTAGTGCGTTGTTGAGATTTTGTAACTCCAATGGATGGTAGCCTTGTCATTATGGATGGTAGTTCGTTGGTGAGATTTTGGTACTCCATTGGATGGTAGCCTTTTCATTATGGAAGGTAGTTCATTGTTGACATTTTGTTACTCCAATGGATGGTAGCCTTTTCATTATGGAAGGTAGTTCGTTGTTGAGATTTTGTACTCAAATGGATGGTATCCTTGCCATTACGGAAGGTAGTTCGTTGTTGACATTTTTGCTCTCCATTGGATGGTAGCCTTGTCATTACCGAAAGTAGTTTGTTGTTTAGATTTTGTTACTCTAATGGATGGTAGACTTGTCATTATGGAAAGTAGTTCGTTGTTGAGATTTTGTTACTCCATTGGATGGTAGCCTTGTCATTATGGAATGTAGTTCATTGTTGACATTTTGTTACTCCAATGGATGGTAGCCTTTTCATTATGGAAGGTAGTTCGTTGTTGAGATTTTGTTACTCAAATGGATGGTATCCTTGCCATTACGGAAGGTAGTTTGTTGTTAAGATTTTGTTACTCCAATGGATGGTAGCCTTGTTATTATGGAAGGTAGTTCGTTGTTGATGTTTTGTTACTCCAATGGATGGTAACCTTTTCATTATGGAAGGTAGTTCGTTGTTGAGATTTTGTTACTCCAATGGATGGTAGACTTGTCATTATTGAAGGTAGTGCGTTGTTGAGATTTTGTAACTCCAATGGATGGTAGCCTTGTCATTATGGATGGTAGTTCGTTGGTGAGATTTTGTTACTCCATTGGATGGTAGCCTTTTCATTATGGAAGGTAGTTCATTGTTGACATTTTGTTACTCCAATGGATGGTAGCCTTTTCATTATGGAAGGTAGTTCGTTGTTGAGATTTTGTACTCAAATGGATGGTATCCTTGCCATTACGGAAGGTAGTTCGTTGTTGACATTTTTGCTCTCCATTGGATGGTAGCCTTGTCATTACCGAAAGTAGTTTGTTGTTTAGATTTTGTTACTCTAATGGATGGTAGACTTGTCATTATGGAAAGTAGTTCGTTGTTGAGATTTTGTTACTCCATTGGATGGTAGCCTTGTCATTATGGAATGTAGTTCATTGTTGACATTTTGTTACTCCAATGGATGGTAGCCTTTTCATTATGGAAGGTAGTTCGTTGTTGAGATTTTGTTACTCAAATGGATGGTATCCTTGCCATTACGGAAGGTAGTTCGTTGTTGAGATTTTGTTACTCCAATGGATGGTAGCCTTGTTATTATGGAAGGTAGTTCGTTGTTGATGTTTTGTTACTCCAATGGATGGTAACCTTTTCATTATGGAAGGTAGTTCGTTGTTGAGATTTTGTTACTCCAATGGATGGGAGACTTGTCATTATGAAAGTTAGTTCTTTGTTGAGATTTTATTACTCCAATGGATGGTAGACTTGTCATTATTGAAGGTAGTGCGTTGTTGAGATTTTGTAACTCCAATGGATGGTAGCCTTGTCATTATGGATGGTAGTTCGTTGGTGAGATTTTGTTACTCCATTGGATGGTAGCCTTGTCATTACCGAAAGTAGTTTGTTGTTTAGACTTTGTTAATCTAATAGATGGTAGCCTTGTCATTATGGAAGGTAGTTCAATGTTGACATTTTATTACTCCAATGGATGGTAGCCTTTTCATTATGGAAGGTAGTTTGTTTATGAGATTTTGTTACTTCAATTCATGGTAGCCTTATCATTATGGATGGTAGTTCGTTGTTGAGATTTTGTTACTCCATTGGATGGTAGCCTTGTCATTACCGAAAGTAGTTTGTTGTTTAGATTTTGTTACTCTAATGGATGGTAGACTTGTCATTATGGAAGGTACTTTGTTGTTGAGATTTGGTTACTCCAATGGTTGGTAGCCTTGTCATTATGGATGGTAGTTCGTTGTTGATATTTTGTTACTCCATTGGATGCTAGCCTTGTCATTACCTAAAGTAGTTTGTTGTTGAGATTTTGTTACTCTAATGGATGGTAGCCTTGTCATTATGGAAGGTAGTTGGTTGTTGACATTTTGTTACTCTAATGGATGGTAGCCTTTTCATTATGGAAGGTAGTTCGTTGTTGAGATTTTGTTACTCCAATGGATGGTAGCCTTGTCATTATTGAAGGTAGTTCGTTGGTGAGATTTTGTTACTCCAATGGATGGTAGCCTTGTAATTATTGAAGGTAGTTCATTGATGAGATTTTATTACTCCAATGGATGATATCCTTGTCATTATCGAAGGTAGTTTGTTGTTGAGATTTTGTTACACCAATGGATGGTAGGCTTGTCATTATGGAAGGTGGTTCGTTGTTGAGATTTTGTTAATCCAATGGATGGTATTCGTTTCATTATGGAAGGTAGTTCGTTTTTATGATTTTGTTACTCCATAGGATGGTAGCCTTTTCATTATGGAAGGTAGTTCATTGTTGACATTTTGTTACTCCAATGGATGGTAGCCTTTTCATTATGGAAGGTAGTTCGTTGTTGAGATTTTGTACTCAAATGGATGGTATCCTTGCCATTACGGAAGGTAGTTCGTTGTTGACATTTTTGCTCTCCATTGGATGGTAGCCTTGTCATTACCGAAAGTAGTTTGTTGTTTAGATTTTGTTACTCTAATGGATGGTAGACTTGTCATTATGGAAAGTAGTTCGTTGTTGAGATTTTGTTACTCCATTGGATGGTAGCCTTGTCATTATGGAATGTAGTTCATTGTTGACATTTTGTTACTCCAATGGATGGTAGCCTTTTCTTTATGGAAGGTAGTTCGTTGTTGAGATTTTGTTACTCAAATGGATGGTATCCTTGCCATTACGGAAGGTAGTTCGTTGTTGAGATTTTGTTACTCCAATGGATGGTAGCCTTGTTATTATGGAAGGTAGTTCGTTATTGATGTTTTGTTACTCCAATGGATGGTAACCTTTTCATTATGGAAGGTAGTTCGTTGTTGAGATTTTGTTACTCCAATGGATGGTAGACTTGTCATTATGAAAGTTAGTTCTTTGTTGAGATTTTATTACTCCAATGGATGGTAGACTTGTCATTATTGAAGGTAGTGCGTTGTTGAGATTTTGTAACTCCAATGGATGGTAGCCTTGTCATTATGGATGGTAGTTCGTTGGTGAGATTTTGTTACTCCATTGGATGGTAGCCTTGTCATTACCGAAAGTAGTTTGTTGTTTAGACTTTGTTAATCTAATAGATGGTAGCCTTGTCATTATGGAAGGTAGTTCAATGTTGACATTTTATTACTCCAATGGATGGTAGCCTTTTCATTATGGAAGGTAGTTTGTTTATGAGATTTTGTTACTTCAATTCATGGTAGCCTTATCATTATGGATGGTAGTTCGTTGTTGAGATTTTGTTACTCCATTGGATGGTAGCCTTGTCATTACCGAAAGTAGTTTGTTGTTTAGATTTTGTTACTCTAATGGATGGTAGACTTGTCATTATGGAAGGTACTTTGTTGTTGAGATTTGGTTACTCCAATGGTTGGTAGCCTTGTCATTATGGATGGTAGTTCGTTGTTGATATTTTGTTACTCCATTGGATGGTAGCCTTGTCATTACCTAAAGTAGTTTGTTGTTGAGATTTTGTTACTCTAATGGATGGTAGCCTTGTCATTATGGAAGGTAGTTGGTTGTTGACATTTTGTTACTCTAATGGATGGTAGCCTTTTCATTATGGAAGGTAGTTCGTTGTTGAGATTTTGTTACTCCAATGGATGGTAGCCTTGTCATTATTGAAGGTAGTTCGTTGGTGAGATTTTGTTACTCCAATGGATGGTAGCCTTGTAATTATTGAAGGTAGTTCATTGATGAGATTTTATTACTCCAATGGATGATATCCTTGTCATTATCGAAGGTAGTTTGTTGTTGAGATTTTGTTACACCAATGGATGGTAGGCTTGTCATTATGGAAGGTGGTTCGTTGTTGAGATTTTGTTAATCCAATGGATGGTATTCGTTTCATTATGGAAGGTAGTTCGTTTTTATGATTTTGTTACTCCATTGGATGGTAGCCTTTTCATTATGGAAGGTAGTTCATTGTTGACATTTTGTTACTCCAATGGATGGTAGCCTTTTCATTATGGAAGGTAGTTCGTTGTTGAGATTTTGTACTTAAATGGATGGTATCCTTGCCATTACGGAAGGTAGTTCGTTGTTGACATTTTTGCTCTCCAATGGATGGTAGCCTTGTAATTATGGAATGTAGTTCATTGTTGACATTTTGTTACTCCAATGGATGGTAGCCTTTTCATTATGGAAGGTAGTTCGTTGTTGAGATTTTGTTACTCAAATGGATGGTATCCTTGCCATTACGGAAGGTAGTTCGTTGTTGAGATTTTGTTACTCCAATGGATGGTAGCCTTGTTATTATGGAAGGTAGTTCGTTGTTGATGTTTTGTTACTCCAATGGATGGTAACCTTTTCATTATGGAAGGTAGTGCGTTGTTGAGATTTTGTAACTCCAATGGATGGTAGACTTGTCATTATGGATGGTAGTTCGTTGGTGAGATTTTGTTACTCCATTGGATGGTAGCCTTGTCATTACCGAAAGTAGTTTGTTGTTTAGACTTTGTTACTCTAATAGATGGTAGCCTTGTCATTATGGAAGGTAGTTCAATGTTGACATTTTATTACTCCAATGGATGGTAGCCTTTTCATTATGGAAGGTAGTTTGTTTATGAGATTTTGTTACTTCAATTGATGGTAGTTCGTTGTTGAGATTTTGTTACTCCATTGGATGGTAGCCTTTTCATTACCGAAAGTAGTTTGTTGTTTATATTTTGTTACTCTAATGGATGGTAGACTTGTCATTATGGAAGGGACTTTGTTGTTGATATTTGGTTACTCCAATGGTTGGTAGCCTTGTAATTATGGATGGTAGTTCGTTGTTGATATTTTGTTACTCCATTGGATGATAGCCTTGTCATTACCTAAAGTAGTTTGTTGTTGAGATTTTGTTACTCTAATGGATGGTAGCCTTGTCATTATGGAAGGTAGTTGGTTGTTGACATTTTGTTACTCTAATGGATGGTAGCCTTTTCATTATGGAAGGTAGTTCGTTGTTGAGATTTTATACTCCAATGGATGGTAGCCTTGTCATTATTGAAGGTAGTTCGTTGGTGAGATTTTGTTACTCCAATGGATGGTAGCCTTGTAATTATTGAAGGTAGTTCATTGATGAGATTTTATTACTCCAATGGATGATATCCTTGTCATTATCGAAGGTAGTTCGTTGTTGAGATTTTGTTACACCAATGGATGGTAGGCTTGTGATTATGGAAGTTGGTTCATTGTTGAGATTTTGTTAATCCAATGGATGGTATTCGTTTCATTATGGAAGGTAGTTCGTTTTTGAGATTTTGTTACTCCATTGGATGGTAGCCTTTTCATTATGGAAGGTAGTTCATTGTTGAGATTTTGTTACTCAAATGGATGGTATCCTTGCCATTACGGAAGGTAGTTCGTTGTTGAGATTTTTGCTCTCCAATGGATGGTAGCCTTGTCATTATGGAAGGTAGTTTGTTGTTGACATTTTATTACTCCAATGGATGGTATCCTTTTCATTATGGAAGGTAGTTTGTTGTTGAGATTTTGTTATTCAAATGGATGGTATCCTTGCCATTACGGAAGGTAGTTCATTGTTGAGATTTTGTTACTCCGATGGATGGTAGCCTTGTTATTATGGAAGGTAGTTCGTTGTTGATGTTTTGTTACTCCAATGGATGGTAACCTTTTAATTATGGAAGGTAGTTTGTTGTTGAGATTTTGTTACTCCAATGGATGGTAGACTTGTCATTATGAAAGTTAGTTCTTTGTTGAGATTTTATTACTCCAATGGATGGTAGACTTGTCATTATTGAAGGTAGTGCGTTGTTGAGATTTTGTTACTCCAATGGATGGTAGCCTTGTCATTATGGATTGTAGTTTGTTGGTGAGATTTTGTTACTCCATTAGATGGTAGCCTTGTCATTACCGAAAGTAGTTTGTTGTTTAGATTTTGTTACTCTAATGGATGGTAGCCTTGTCATTATGGAAGGTAGTTCAATGTTGACATTTTATTACTCCAATGAATGCTAGCCTTTTCATTATGGAAGGTAGTTTGTTTATGAGATTTTGTTACTTCAATTGATGGTAGCCTTATCATTATGGATGGTAGTTCGTTGTTGAGATTTTGTTACTCCATTGGATGGTAGGCTTGTCATTACCGAAAGTAGTTTGTTGTTTAGATTTTGTTACTCTAATGGATGGTAGACTTGTCATTATGGAAGGTACTTTGTTGTTGAGATTTGGTTACTCCAATGGTTGGTAGCCTTGTCATTATGGATGGTAGTTCGTTGTTGATATTTTGTTACTCCATTGGATGGTAGCCTTGTCATTACCTAAAGTAGTTTTGTTGTTGAGATTTTGTTACTCTAATGGATGGTAGCCTTGTCATTATGGAAGGTAGTTGGTTGTTGACATTTTGTTACTCTAATGGATGGTAGCCTTTTCATTATGGAAGGTAGTTCGTTGTTGAGATTTTGTTACTCCAATGGATGGTAGCCTTGTCATTATTAAAGGTAGTTCGTTGGTGAGATTTTGTTACTCCAATGGATGGTAGCCTTGTAATTATTGAAGGTAGTTCATTGATGAGATTTTATTACTCCAATGGATGATATCCTTGTCATTATCGAAGGTAGTTCGTTGTTGAGATTTTGTTACACCAATGGATGGTAGGCTTGTCATTATGGAAGGTGGTTCGTTGTTGAGATTTTGTTAATCCAATGGATGGTATTCGTTTCATTATGGAAGGTAGTTCGTTTTTGAGATTTTGTTACTCCATTGGATGGTAGCCTTTTCATTATGGAAGGTAGTTCATTGTTGACATTTTGTTACTCCAATGGATGGTAGCCTTTTCATTATGGAAGGTAGTTCGTTGTTGAGATTTTGTTACTCAAATGGATGGTATCCTTGCCATTACGGAAGGTAGTTCGTTGTTGAGATTTTTGCTCTCCAATGGATGGTAGCCTTGTCATTATGGAAGGTAGTTTGTTGTTGACATTTTATTACTCCAATGGATGGTATCCTTTTCATTATGGAAGGTAGTTCGTTGTTGAGATTTTGTTACTCAAATTGATGGTATCCTTGCCATTACGGAAGGTAGTTCATTGTTGAGATTTTGTTACTCCAATGGTTGGTAGCCTTGTTATTATGGAAGGTAGTTCGTTGTTGATGTTTTGTTACTCCAATGGATGGTAACCTTTTCATTATGGAAGGTAGTTCGTTGTTGAGATTTTGTTACTCCAATGGATGGTAGACTTGTCATTATTAAAGGTAGTTCTTTGTTGAGATTTTATTACTCCAATGGATGGTAGACTTGTCATTATTGAAGGTAGTGCGTTGTTGATATTTTGTTACTCCAATGGATGGTAGCCTTCTCATTATGGATGGTAGTTCGTTGGTGAGATTTTGTTACTCCATTGGATGGTAGCCTTGTCATTACCGAAAGTAGTTTGTTGTTTAGATTTTGTTACTCTAATGGATGATAGCCTTGTCATTATGGAATGTAGTTCAATGTTGACATTTTGTTACTCCAATGGATGGTAGCCTTTTCAATTATGGAAGGTAGTTTGTTTATGAGATTTTGTTACTTCAATTGATGGTAGCCTTGTCATTATGGATGGTAGTTTATTGTTTAGATTTTGTTACTCTATTGGATGGTAGGCTTGTCATTACAGAAAGTAGTTTATTGTTTAGATTTTGTTACTCTAATGGATGGTAGACTTGTCATTATGGAAAGTAGTTTGTTGTTGAGATTTGGTTACTCCAATGGTTGGTAGCCTTGTCATTATGGATGGTAGTTCGTTGTTGAGATTTTGTTACTCCATTGGATGGTAGCCTTGTCATTACCGAAAGTAGTTTGTTGTTGAGATTTTGTTACTCTAATGGATGGTAGCCTTGTCATTATGGAAGGTAGTTGGTTGTTGACATTTTGTTACTCTAATGGATGGTAGCCTTTTCATTATGGAAGGTAGTTCGTTGTTGAGATTTTGTTACTCCAATGGATGGTAGCCTTGTCATTACCGAAAGTAGTTTGTTGTTTAGATTTTGTTACTCTAATGGATGGTAGCCTTGTCATTATGGAAGGTAGTTCAATGTTGACATTTTTTTACTCTAATGGATGGTAGCCTTTTCATTATGGAAGTTAGTTTGTTTATGAGATTTTGTTACTTCAATTGATGGTAGCGTTGTCACTATGGATGGTAGTTCGTTGGTGAGATTTTGTTACTCCATTGGATGGTAGCCTTGTCATTACCGAAAGTAGTTTGTTGTTTAGACTTTGTTAATCTAATAGATGGTAGCCTTGTCATTATGGAAGGTAGTTCAATGTTGACATTTTATTACTCCAATGGATGGTAGCCTTTTCATTATGGAAGGTAGTTTGTTTATGAGATTTTGTTACTTCAATTCATGGTAGCCTTATCATTATGGATGGTAGTTCGTTGTTGAGATTTTGTTACTCCATTGGATGGTAGCCTTGTCATTACCGAAAGTAGTTTGTTGTTTAGATTTTGTTACTCTAATGGATGGTAGACTTGTCATTATGGAAGGTACTTTGTTGTTGAGATTTGGTTACTCCAATGGTTGGTAGCCTTGTCATTATGGATGGTAGTTCGTTGTTGATATTTTGTTACTCCATTGGATGCTAGCCTTGTCATTACCTAAAGTAGTTTGTTGTTGAGATTTTGTTACTCTAATGGATGATAGCCTTGTCATTATGGAAGGTAGTTGGTTGTTGACATTTTGTTACTCTAATGGATGGTAGCCTTTTCATTATGGAAGGTAGTTCGTTGTTGAGATTTTGTTACTCCAATGGATGGTAGCCTTGTCATTATTGAAGGTAGTTCGTTGGTGAGATTTTGTTACTCCAATGGATGGTAGCCTTGTAATTATTGAAGGTAGTTCATTGATGAGATTTTATTACTCCAATGGATGATATCCTTGTCATTATCGAAGGTAGTTTGTTGTTGAGATTTTGTTACACCAATGGATGGTAGGCTTGTCATTATGGAAGGTGGTTCGTTGTTGAGATTTTGTTAATCCAATGGATGGTATTCGTTTCATTATGGAAGGTAGTTCGTTTTTATGATTTTGTTACTCCATAGGATGGTAGCCTTTTCATTATGGAAGGTAGTTCATTGTTGACATTTTGTTACTCCAATGGATGGTAGCCTTTTCATTATGGAAGGTAGTTCGTTGTTGAGATTTTGTACTCAAATGGATGGTATCCTTGCCATTACGGAAGGTAGTTCGTTGTTGACATTTTTGCTCTCCATTGGATGGTAGCCTTGTCATTACCGAAAGTAGTTTGTTGTTTAGATTTTGTTACTCTAATGGATGGTAGACTTGTCATTATGGAAAGTAGTTCGTTGTTGAGATTTTGTTACTCCATTGGATGGTAGCCTTGTCATTATGGAATGTAGTTCATTGTTGACATTTTGTTACTCCAATGGATGGTAGCCTTTTCATTATGGAAGGTAGTTCGTTGTTGAGATTTTGTTACTCAAATGGATGGTATCCTTGCCATTACGGAAGGTAGTTCGTTGTTGAGATTTTGTTACTCCAATGGATGGTAGCCTTGTTATTATGGAAGGTAGTTCGTTATTGATGTTTTGTTACTCCAATGGATGGTAACCTTTTCATTATGGAAGGTAGTTCGTTGTTGAGATTTTGTTACTCCAATGGATGGTAGACTTGTCATTATGAAAGTTAGTTCTTTGTTGAGATTTTATTACTCCAATGGATGGTAGACTTGTCATTATTGAAGGTAGTGCGTTGTTGAGATTTTGTAACTCCAATGGATGGTAGCCTTGTCATTATGGATGGTAGTTCGTTGGTGAGATTTTGTTACTCCATTGGATGGTAGCCTTGTCATTACCGAAAGTAGTTTGTTGTTTAGACTTTGTTAATCTAATAGATGGTAGCCTTGTCATTATGGAAGGTAGTTCAATGTTGACATTTTATTACTCCAATGGATGGTAGCCTTTTCATTATGGAAGGTAGTTTGTTTATGAGATTTTGTTACTTCAATTCATGGTAGCCTTATCATTATGGATGGTAGTTCGTTGTTGAGATTTTGTTACTCCATTGGATGGTAGCCTTGTCATTACCGAAAGTAGTTTGTTGTTTAGATTTTGTTACTCTAATGGATGGTAGACTTGTCATTATGGAAGGTACTTTGTTGTTGAGATTTGGTTACTCCAATGGTTGGTAGCCTTGTCATTATGGATGGTAGTTCGTTGTTGATATTTTGTTACTCCATTGGATGGTAGCCTTGTCATTACCTAAAGTAGTTTGTTGTTGAGATTTTGTTACTCTAATGGATGGTAGCCTTGTCATTATGGAAGGTAGTTGGTTGTTGACATTTTGTTACTCTAATGGATGGTATCCTTTTCATTATGGAAGGTAGTTCGTTGTTGAGATTTTGTTACTCCAATGGATGGTAGCCTTGTCATTATTGAAGGTAGTTCGTTGGTGAGATTTTGTTACTCCAATGGATGGTAGCCTTGTAATTATTGAAGGTAGTTCATTGATGAGATTTTATTACTCCAATGGATGATATCCTTGTCATTATCGAAGGTAGTTTGTTGTTGAGATTTTGTTACACCAATGGATGGTAGGCTTGTCATTATGGAAGGTGGTTCGTTGTTGAGATTTTGTTAATCCAATGGATGGTATTCGTTTCATTATGGAAGGTAGTTCGTTTTTATGATTTTGTTACTCCATTGGATGGTAGCCTTTTCATTATGGAAGGTAGTTCATTGTTGACATTTTGTTACTCCAATGGATGGTAGCCTTTTCATTATGGAAGGTAGTTCGTTGTTGAGATTTTGTACTTAAATGGATGGTATCCTTGCCATTACGGAAGGTAGTTCGTTGTTGACATTTTTGCTCTCCAATGGATGGTAGCCTTGTAATTATGGAATGTAGTTCATTGTTGACATTTTGTTACTCCAATGGATGGTAGCCTTTTCATTATGGAAGGTAGTTCGTTGTTGAGATTTTGTTACTCAAATGGATGGTATCCTTGCCATTACGGAAGGTAGTTCGTTGTTGAGATTTTGTTACTCCAATGGATGGTAGCCTTGTTATTATGGAAGGTAGTTCGTTGTTGATGTTTTGTTACTCCAATGGATGGTAACCTTTTCATTATGGAAGGTAGTTCGTTGTTGAGATTTTGTTACTCCAATGGATGGTGGACTTGTCATTATGAAAGTTAGTTCTTTGTTGAGATTTTATTACTCCAATGGATGGTAGACTTGTCATTATTGAAGGTAGTGCGTTGTTGAGATTTTGTAACTCCAATGGATGGTAGCCTTGTCATTATGGATGGTAGTTCGTTGGTGAGATTTTGTTACTCCATTGGATGGTAGCCTTGTCATTACCGAAAGTAGTTTGTTGTTTAGACTTTGTTACTCTAATAGATGGTAGCCTTGTCATTATGGAAGGTAGTTCAATGTTGACATTTTATTACTCCAAAGGATGGTAGCCTTTTCATTATGGAAGGTAGTTTGTTTATGAGATTTTGTTACTTCAATTGATGGTAGTTCGTTGTTGAGATTTTGTTACTCCATTGGATGGTAGCCTTTTCATTACCGAAAGTAGTTTGTTGTTTATATTTTGTTACTCTAATGGATGGTAGACTTGTCATTATGGAAGGGACTTTGTTGTTGATATTTGGTTACTCCAATGGTTGGTAGCCTTGTAATTATGGATGGTAGTTCGTTGTTGATATTTGGTTACTCCATTGGATGATAGCCTTGTCATTACCTAAAGTAGTTTGTTGTTGAGATTTTGTTACTCTAATGGATGGTAGCCTTGTCATTATGGAAGGTAGTTGGTTGTTGACATTTTGTTACTCTAATGGATGGTAGCCTTTTCATTATGGAAGGTAGTTCGTTGTTGAGATTTTATACTCCAATGGATGGTAGCCTTGTCATTATTGAAGGTAGTTCGTTGGTGAGATTTTGTTACTCCAATGGATGGTAGCCTTGTAATTATTGAAGGTAGTTCATTGATGAGATTTTATTACTCCAATGGATGATATCCTTGTCATTATCGAAGGTAGTTCGTTGTTGAGATTTTGTTACACCAATGGATGGTAGGCTTGTGATTATGGAAGTTGGTTCATTGTTGAGATTTTGTTAATCCAATGGATGGTATTCGTTTCATTATGGAAGGTAGTTCGTTTTTGAGATTTTGTTACTCCATTGGATGGTAGCCTTTTCATTATGGAAGGTAGTTCATTGTTGAGATTTTGTTACTCAAATGGATGGTATCCTTGCCATTACGGAAGGTAGTTCGTTGTTGAGATTTTTGCTCTCCAATGGATGGTAGCCTTGTCATTATGGAAGGTAGTTTGTTGTTGACATTTTATTACTCCAATGGATGGTATCCTTTTCATTATGGAAGGTAGTTTGTTGTTGAGATTTTGTTATTCAAATGGATGGTATCCTTGCCATTACGGAAGGTAGTTCATTGTTGAGATTTTGTTACTCCGATGGATGGTAGCCTTGTTATTATGGAAGGTAGTTCGTTGTTGATGTTTTGTTACTCCAATGGATGGTAACCTTTTAATTATGGAAGGTAGTTTGTTGTTGAGATTTTGTTACTCCAATGGATGGTAGACTTGTCATTATGAAAGTTAGTTCTTTGTTGAGATTTTATTACTCCAATGGATGGTAGACTTGTCATTATTGAAGGTAGTGTGTTGTTGAGATTTTGTTACTCCAATGGATGGTAGCCTTGTCATTATGGATTGTAGTTTGTTGGTGAGATTTTGTTACTCCATTAGATGGTAGCCTTGTCATTACCGAAAGTAGTTTGTTGTTTAGATTTTGTTACTCTAATGGATGGTAGCCTTGTCATTATGGAAGGTAGTTCAATGTTGACATTTTATTACTCCAATGAATGCTAGCCTTTTCATTATGGAAGGTAGTTTGTTTATGAGATTTTGTTACTTCAATTGATGGTAGCCTTATCATTATGGATGGTAGTTCGTTGTTGAGATTTTGTTACTCCATTGGATGGTAGCCTTGTCATTACCGAAAGTAGTTTGTTGTTTAGATTTTGTTACTCTAATGTATGGTAGACTTGTCATTATGGAAGGTACTTTGTTGTTGAGATTTGGTTACTCCAATGGTTGGTAGCCTTGTCATTATGGATGGTAGTTCGTTGTTGATATTTTGTTACTCCATTGGATGGTAGCCTTGTCATTACCTAAAGTAGTTTTGTTGTTGAGATTTTGTTACTCTAATGGATGGTAGCCTTGTCATTATGGAAGGTAGTTGGTTGTTGACATTTTGTTACTCTAATGGATGGTAGCCTTTTCATTATGGAAGGTAGTTCGTTGTTGAGATTTGGTTACTCCAATGGATGGTAGCCTTGTCATTATTAAAGGTAGTTCGTTGGTGAGATTTTGTTACTCCAATGGATGGTAGCCTTGTAATTATTGAAGGTAGTTCATTGATGAGATTTTATTACTCCAATGGATGATATCCTTGTCATTATCGAAGGTAGTTCGTTGTTGAGATTTTGTTACACCAATGGATGGTAGGCTTGTCATTATGGAAGGTGGTTCGTTGTTGAGATTTTGTTAATCCAATGGATGGTATTCGTTTCATTATGGAAGGTAGTTCGTTTTTGAGATTTTGTTACTCCATTGGATGGTAGCCTTTTCATTATGGAAGGTAGTTCATTGTTGACATTTTGTTACTCCAATGGATGGTAGCCTTTTCATTATGGAAGGTAGTTCGTTGTTGAGATTTTGTTACTCAAATGGATGGTATCCTTGCCATTACGGAAGGTAGTTCGTTGTTGAGATTTTTGCTCTCCAATGGATGGTAGCCTTGTCATTATGGAAGGTAGTTTGTTGTTGACATTTTATTACTCCAATGGATGGTATCCTTTTCATTATGGAAGGTAGTTCGTTGTTGAGATTTTGTTACTCAAATTGATGGTATCCTTGCCATTACGGAAGGTAGTTCATTGTTGAGATTTTGTTACTCCAATGGTTGGTAGCCTTGTTATTATGGAAGGTAGTTCGTTGTTGATGTTTTGTTACTCCAATGGATGGTAACCTTTTCATTATGGAAGGTAGTTCGTTGTTGAGATTTTGTTACTCCAATGGATGGTAGACTTGTCATTATTAAAGGTAGTTCTTTGTTGAGATTTTATTACTCCAATGGATGGTAGACTTGTCATTATTGAAGGTAGTGCGTTGTTGATATTTTGTTACTCCAATGGATGGTAGCCTTCTCATTATGGATGGTAGTTCGTTGGTGAGATTTTGTTACTCCATTGGATGGTAGCCTTGTCATTACCGAAAGTAGTTTGTTGTTTAGATTTTGTTACTCTAATGGATGATAGCCTTGTCATTATGGAATGTAGTTCAATGTTGACATTTTGTTACTCCAATGGATGGTAGCCTTTTCAATTATGGAAGGTAGTTTGTTTATGAGATTTTGTTACTTCAATTGATGGTAGCCTTGTCATTATGGATGGTAGTTTATTGTTTAGATTTTGTTACTCTATTGGATGGTAGCCTTGTCATTACAGAAAGTAGTTTATTGTTTAGATTTTGTTACTCTAATGGATGGTAGACTTGTCATTATGGAAAGTAGTTTGTTGTTGAGATTTGGTTACTCCAATGGTTGGTAGCCTTGTCATTATGGATGGTAGTTCGTTGTTGAGATTTTGTTACTCCATTGGATGGTAGCCTTGTCATTACCGAAAGTAGTTTGTTGTTGAGATTTTGTTACTCTAATGGATGGTAGCCTTGTCATTATGGAAGGTAGTTGGTTGTTGACATTTTGTTACTCTAATGGATGGTAGCCTTTTCATTATGGAAGGTAGTTCGTTGTTGAGATTTTGTTACTCCAATGGATGGTAGCCTTGTCATTACCGAAAGTAGTTTGTTGTTTAGATTTTGTTACTCTAATGGATGGTAGCCTTGTCATTATGGAAGGTAGTTCAATGTTGACATTTTTTTACTCTAATGGATGGTAGCCTTTTCATTATGGAAGTTAGTTTGTTTATGAGATTTTGTTACTTCAATTGATGGTAGCGTTGTCACTATGGATGGTAGTTCGTTGTTGAGATTTTGTTACTCCATTGGATGGTAGCCTTGTCATTACCAAAAGTAGTTTGTTGTTTAGATTTTGTTACTCTAATGGATGGTAGACTTTTCATTATGGAAGGTAGTTTGTTGTTGAGATTTTGTTACTCCAATGGTTGGTAGACTTGTCATTATGGATGGTAGTTCGTTGTTGAGATTTTGTTACTCCATTGGATGGTAGCCTTGTCATTACTGAAAGTAGTTAGTTGTTGAGATTTTGTTACTCTAATGGATGGTAGCCTTGTCATTATGGAAGGTAGTTCGTTGTTGACATTTTGTTACTCTAATGGATGGTAGCCTTTTCATTATGGAAGGTAGTTCGTTGTTGAGATTTTGTTACTCCAATGGATGGTAGCCTTGTCATTATTGAAGGTAGTTCGTTGTTGAGATTTTGTTACTCCAATGGATGGTAGCCTTGTCATTATGGATGGTAGTTTGTTGTTTAGATTTTGTTACTCCATTGGATGGTACCCTTGTCATTACCGAAAGTAGTTCATTGTTCAAATTTTCTTACTCCAATGGATGGTAACCTTTTAATTATGGAAGGTAGTTCGTTGTTGAGATTTTGTTACTCCAATGGATGGTAGACTTGTCATTATGGAAGGTAGTTCGTTGTTGAGATTTTGTTACACTAATGGATGGTAGACTCGTCATTGTGGAAGGTAGTTCGTTGTTGAGATTTTGTTACTCTAATTGATGGTAGCCTTGTCATTATGTAAGGTAGTTCGTTGTTGATGTTTTGTTACTCCAATGGATGGTAGCCTTGCATTATGGAAGTTAGTTCGTAGTTGAGATTTTGTTACTCCAATGGATGGTACCCTTGTCATTACCGAAAGTAGTTCATTGTTCAGATTTTCTTACTCCAATTGATGGTAGCCTTGTCATTACGGAAGGTAGTTCGTTGTTGAGATTTTGTTACTTCAATGGATGGTATCCTTGTCATTATGGAAGGTAGTTCATTGTTGAGATTTTATTTCTCCAATGGATGGTAGCCTTGTCATTATGGAAGGTAGTTCGTTGTTGATATTTTGTTACTCCAATGGATGGTAGCCTTTTCATTATGGAAGGAAGTTTGTTGTTGTGATTTTGTTACTTCAATGGATGGTAGCCTTGTCATTATGGAAGGTAGTTCGTTGTTGAGATTTTGTTACACCAATGGATGGTAGCCTTGTCATTATGGAAGGTAGTTCATTGTTGAGATTTTGTTACTCTAATAGATGATAAATTTGTCATTATGTAAGGTTGTTCTTTGTTGAGATTTTGTTACTCTAATGGATGGTAGCCATGTCATTATTAAAGGTAGTTCGTTGTTGAGATTTTGTTACTCCAATGGATAGTAGACTTGTCGTTATGGAATGTAGTTCGTTGTTGAGATTTTGTTAATCCAATGGATGGTAGACTTGTCATTATGGAAGGTAGTTCATTGTTGAGATTTTGTTAGTCCAATGTATGGTATTCGTGTCATTATGCAAGGTAGTTTATTGTTGAGATTTTATTACTCCCATGGATGGTAGCCTGGTCATTATGGAAGGTAGTTTGTTGTTGAGATTTTGTTACTCCAATGGATGGTAGCCTTGTCAATATGGAAGGTAGTTCGTTGTTAAGATTTTTTACTCTAATGGATTGTAGCCTTGTTATTATGGATGGTAGTTCGTTGATGAGATTTTGTTACTCCATTGGATGGTAGCTTTGTCATTACAGAAAGTAGTTCGTTGTTGAGATTTTGTTACTCTAATGGATGGTAGCCTTGTCATTATGGAAGGTAGTTCATTGTTGACATTTTGTAACTCTAATGGATGGTAGCCTTTGTCATTATGAAAGGTAGTTCGTTGTTGAGATTTTGTTACTCCAATGGATGGTAGACTTGTCACTATGGAAGGTAGTTCATTGTTGAGATTTTGTTACTCCAATGGATGGTAGCCTTGTCATTATGGATGGTAGTTTGTTGTTGAGATTTTGTTACTCCATTGGATGGTAGCCTTGTCATTACCGAAAGTAGTTCATTGTTCAGATTTTCTTACTCCAATGGATGGTAACCTTTTCATTATGGAAGGTAGTTCGTTGTTGAGATTTTGTTACTCCAATGGATGGGAGACTTGTCATTATGGAAGGTAGTTCGTTGTTGAGATTTTGTTACACTAATGGATGGTAGACTCGTCATTATGGAAGGTAGTTCGTTGTTGAGATTTGGTTACTCTAATGGATAGTAGCCTTGTCATTATGTAAGGTAGTTCGTTGTAGATGTTTTGTTACTCCAATGGATGGTAGCCTTGTCATTATGGAAGGTAGTTCGTTGTTGAGATTTTGTTACTCCAATGGATGGTAGTCTTGTCATTATTAAAGGTAGTTCGTTGTTGAGATTTTGTTATTCCAATGGATGGTAGCCTTGTCATTATGGAACGTAGTTCATTGATGAGATTTTATTACTCCAATGGATGATAGCCTTGTCATTATGGAAGGTAGTTCGTTGTTGAGATTTTGTTACACCAATGTATGGTAGGCTTGTCATTATGGAAAGTGGTTCGTTGTTGAGATTTTGTTAATCCAATGGATGGTATTCGTGTCATTATGGAAGGTAGTTCGTTGTTGAGATTTTGTTACTCCAATGGATGGTAGCCTTGTCATTATGGAAGGTTGTTCATTGATGAGATTTTATTAATCCAATGGATGATAGCCTTGTCATTATGGAAGGTAGTTCGTTGTTGAGATTTTGTTACACCAATGGATGGTAGGCTTGACATTATGGAAGGTGGTTCGTTGTTGAGATTTTGTTACTCAAATGGATGGTATCCTTGCCATTACGGAAGGTAGTTCGTTGTTGAGATTTTGTTTCTCCAATGGATGGTAGCCTTCTCATTATGGAAGGTAGTTTCTTGTTGAGATTTTATTACTCCAATGGATGGTAGCCTTTCCATTATGGAAGGTAGTTTGTTGTTGAGATTTGGTTACTCCAATGGATGGTACCCTTGTAATTATGGAAGGTTGATTATTGTTGAGATTTTGTTACTCCAATGGATGGTAGCATTTTCATTATGGAAGATAGTTTGTTCTTGAGATTTTGTTACTCAAATGGATGGTAGCCTTTTTATTATGGAAGGTAGTTCGTTGTTGAGATTTTATTACACCAATGGATGGTAGCTTTGTCATTATGGAAGGTAGTTCGTTGTTGAGATTTTGTTACTCCAATGGATGGTAGACTTGTCACTATGGAAGGTAGTTCGTTGTTGAGATTTTGTTACTCCAATGGATGGTAGCCTTGTCATTATGGATGGTAGTTTGTTGTTGAGATTTTGTTACTCCATTGGATGGTAGCTTTCTCATTACCGAAAGTAGTTTGTTTTTGAGATTTTGTTACTCTAATGGATGGTAGCCTTGTCATTATGGAAGGTAGTTCATAGTTGACATTTTGTTACTCCAATGGATGGTTGCCTTTTCATTATGGAAGGTAGTTCATTGTTGAGATTTTGTTACTCCAATGGATGGTAGACTTGTCATTATGGAAGGTAGTGCGTTGTTGAGATTTTGTTACTCCAATAGATGGTAGCCTTGTCATTATGGATGGCAGTTTGTTGTTGAGATTTTTTTACTCCATTGGATGGTACCCTTGTCATTACCGAAAGTAGTTCATTGTTCAGATTTTCTTACTCCAATGGATGGTAACCTTTTCATTATGGAAGGTAGTTCGTTGTTGAGATTTTGTTACTCCAATGGATGGTAGACTTGTCATTATGGAATGTAGTTCGTTGTTGAGATTTTGTTACACTAATGGATGGTAGACTCGTCATTGTGGAAGGTAGTTCGTTGTTGAGATTTTGTTACTCTAATGGATAGTAGCCTTGTCATTATGTAAGGTAGTTCGTTGTTGATGTTTTTTTACTCCAATGGATGGTAGTCTTGTCATTATGGAAGTTAGTTCGTTGTTGAGATTTTGTTACTCCAATGGATGGTACCCTTGTCATTACCGAAAGTAGTTCATTGTTCAGATTTTCTTACTCCAATTAATGGTAGCCTTGTCATTACGGAAGGTAGTTCGTTGTTGAGATTTTGTTACTTCAATGGATGGTATCCCTGTCATTATGGAAGGTAGTTTGTTGTTAAGATTTTGTTACTCTAATGGATGGTATCCTTGTCATTATGGAAGGTAGTTCATTGTTGAGATTTTATTTCTCCAATGGATGGTAGCCTTGTCATTCTGGAAGGTAGTTCGTTGTTGATATTTTGTTACTCCAATGGATGGTAGCCTTTTCATTATGGAAGGAAGTTTGTTGTTGTTATTTTGTTACTTCAATGGATGGTAGCCTTGTCATAATGGAAGGTAGTTCGTTGTTGAGATTTTGTTACACCAATGGATGGTAGCCTTGTCATTATGGAAGGTAGTTCATTGTTGAGATTTTGTTACTCCAAAAGATGATAAACTTGTCATTATGTAAGGTAGTTCTTTGTTGAGATTTTGTTACTCTAATGGATGGTAGCCTTGTCATTATTAAAGGTAGTTCGTTGTTGAGATTTTGTTACTCCAACGGATAGTAGACTTGTCATTATGGAATGTAGTTTGTTGTTGAGATTTTGTTAATCCAATGGATGGTAGCCTTGTCATTATGGAAGGTAGTTCGTTGTTGAGATTTTGTTAGTCCAATGGATGGTATTCTAGTCATTATGCAAGGTAGTTTATTGTTGAGATTTTATTACTCCCATGGATGGTAGCCTGGTCATTATGGAAGGTAGTTTGTTGTTGAGATTTTGTTACTCCAATGGATGGTAGCCTTGTCATTATGGAAGGTAGTTCGTTGTTAAGATTTTTTACTCTAATGGATTGTAGCCTTGTTATTATGGATGGTAGTTCGTTGATGAGATTTTGTTACTCCATTGGATGGTAGCTTTGTCATTACAGAAAGTAGTTCGTTGTTGTGATTTTGTTACTCTAATGGATGGTAGCCTTGTCATTATGGAAGGTAGTTCATTGTTGACATTTTGTAACTCCAATGGATGGTAGCCTTTGTCATTATGAAAGGTAGTTCGTTGTTGAGATTTTGTTACTCCAATGGATGGTAGACTTGTCACTATGGAAGGTAGTTCATTGTTGAGATTTTGTTACTCCAATGGATGGTAGCCTTGTCATTATGGATGGTAGTTTGTAGTTGAGATTTTGTTACTCCATTGGATGGTAGCCTTGTCATTACCGAAAGTAGTTTGTTGTTGAGATTTTTTTACTCTAATGGATGGTAGCCTTGTCATTATGGAAGGTAGTTCATAGTTGACATTTTGTTACTCAAATGGATGGTAGCCTTTTCATTATGGAAGGTAGTTCATTGTTGAGATTTTTTTACTCCAATGGATGGTAGACTTGTCATTATGGAAGGTAGTGCGTTGTTGAGATTTTGTTACTCCAATAGATGGTAGCCTTGTCATTATGGATGGTAGTTTGTTGTTGAGATTTTGTTACTCCATTGGATGGTACCCTTGTCATTACCGAAATTAGTTCATTGTCAGATTTTCTTACTCCAATGGATGGTAACCTTTTCATTATGGAAGGTAGTTCGTTGTTGAGATTTTGTTACTCAAATGGATGGTAGAGTTGTCATTATGGAAGGTATTTCATTGTTGAGATTTTGTTACACTAATGGATGGTAGACTCGTCATTGTGGAAGGTAGTTCGTTGTTGATATTTGGTTACTCTAATGGATAGTAGCCTTGTCATTATGTAAGGTAGTTCGTTGTTGATGCTTTGTTACTCCAATTGATGGTAGCCTTGTCATTATGGAAGGTAGTTTGTTGTTGAGATTTTGTTACTCCAATGGATGGTAGCCTTGTCATTATTGAAGGTAGTTCGTTGTTGTGATTTTGTTACTCCAATGGATGGTAGCCTTGTCATTATGGAAGGTTGTTCATTGATGAGATTTTATTAATCCAATGGATGATAGCCTTGTCATTATGGAAGGTAGATCGTTGTTGAGATTTTGTTACACCAATGGATGGTAGGCTTGACATTATGGAAGGTGGTTCGTTGTTGAGATTTTGTTACTCAAATGGATGGTATCCTTGCCATTACGGAAGGTAGTTCGTTGTTGAGATTTTGTTTCTCCAATGGATGGTAGCCTTCTCATTATGGAAGGTAGTTTCTTGTTGAGATTTTATTACTCCAATGGATGGTAGCCTTTCCATTATGGAAGGTAGTTCGTTGTTGCGATTTGGTTAATCCAATGGATGGTACCCTTGTAATTATGGAAGGTTGATTATTGTTGAGATTTTGTTACTCCAATGGATGGTAGCCTTTTCATTATGGAAGATAGTTTGTTGTTGAGATTTTGTTACTCAAATGGATGGTAGCCTTTTTATTATGGAAGGTAGTTCGTTGTTGAGATTTTATTACACCAATGGATGGTAGCTTTGTCATTATGGAAGGTAGTTCGTTGTTGAGATTTTGTTACTCCAATGGATGGTAGACTTGTCACTATGGAAGGTAGTTCATTGTTGAGATTTTGTTACTCCAATGGATGGTAGCCTTGTCATTATGGATGGTAGTTAGTTGTTGAGATTTTGTTACTCCATTGGATGGTAGCCTTCTCATTACCGAAAGTAGTTTGCTTTTGAGATTTTGTTACTCTAATGGATGGTAGCCTTGTCATTATGGAAGGTAGTTCATAGTTGACATTTTGTTACTCCAATGGATGGTTGCCTTTTCATTATGGAAGGTAGTTCATTGTTGAGATTTTGTTACTCCAATGGATGGTAGACTTGTCATTATGGAAGGTAGTTCGTTGTTGAGATTTTGTTACACTAATGGATGGTAGACTCGTCATTGTGGAAGGTAGTTCGCTGTTGAGATTTTGTTACTCTAATGGATAGTAGCCTTGTCATTATGTAAGGTAGTTCGTTGTTGATGTTTTGTTACTCCAATGGATGGTAGTCTTGTCATTATGGAAGTTAGTTCGTTGTTGAGATTTTGTTACTCCAATGGATGGTACCCTTGTCATTACCGAAAGTAGTTCATTGTTCAGATTTTCTTACTCCAATTGATGGTAGCCTTGTCATTACGGAAGGTAGTTCGTTGTTGAGATTTTGTTACTTCAATGGATGGTATCCCTGTCATTATGGAAGGTAGTTTGTTGTTAAGATTTTGTTACTCTAATGGATGGTATCCTTGTCATTATGGAAGGTAGTTCATTGTTGAGATTTTATTTCTCCAATGGATGGTAGCCTTGTCATTATGGAAGGTAGTTCGTTGTTGATATTTTGTTACTTCAATGGATGGTAGCCTTTTCATTATGGAAGGAAGTTTGTTGTTGTTATTTTGTTACTTCAATGGATGGTAGCCTTGTCATTATGGAAGGTAGTTCGTTGTTGAGATTTTGTTACACCAATGGATGGTAGCCTTGTCATTATGGAAGGTAGTTCATTGTTGAGATTTTGTTACTCCAAAAGATAATAAACTTGTCATTATGTAAGGTAGTTCTTTGTTGAGATTTTGTTACTCTAATGGATGGTAACCTTGTCATTATTAAAGGTAGTTCGTTGTTGAGATTTTGTTACTCCAACGGATAGTAGACTTGTCATTATGGAATGTAGTTTGTTGTTGAGATTTTGTTAATCCAATGGATGGTAGCCTTGTCATTATGGAAGGTAGTTCGTTGTTGAGATTTTGTTAGTCCAATGGATGGTATTCTAGTCATTATGCAAGGTAGTTTATTGTTGAGATTTTATTACTCCCATGGATGGTAGCCTGGTCATTATGGAAGGTAGTTTGTTGTTGAGATTTTGTTACTCCAATGGATGGTAGCCTTGTCATTATGGAAGGTAGTTCGTTGTTAAGATTTTTTACTCTAATGGATTGTAGCCTTGTTATTATGGATGGTAGTTCGTTGATGAGATTTTGTTACTCCATTGGATGGTAGCTTTGTCATTACAGAAAGTAGTTCGTTGTTGTGATTTTGTTACTCTAATGGATGGTAGCCTTGTCATTATGGAAGGTAGTTCATTGTTGACATTTTGTAACTCCAATGGATGGTAGCCTTTGTCATTATGAAAGGTAGTTCGTTGTTGAGATTTTGTTACTCCAATGGATGGTAGACTTGTCACTATGGAAGGTAGTTCATTGTTGAGATTTTGTTACTCCAATGGATGGTAGCCTTGTCATTATGGATGGTAGTTTGTAGTTGAGATTTTGTTACTCCATTGGATGGTAGCCTTGTCATTACCGAAAGTAGTTTGTTGTTGAGATTTTTTTACTCTAATGGATAGTAGCCTTGTCATTATGGAAGGTAGTTCATAGTTGACATTTTGTTACTCAAATGGATGGTAGCCTTTTCATTATGGAAGGTAGTTCATTGTTGAGATTTTTTTACTCCAATGGATGGTAGCCTTGTCATTATGGATGGTAGTTTGTTGTTGAGATTTTGTTACTCCATTGGATGGTACCCTTGTCATTACCGAAATTAGTTCATTGTCAGATTTTCTTACTCCAATGGATGGTAACCTTTTCATTATGGAAGGTAGTTCGTTGTTGAGATTTTGTTACTCAAATGGATGGTAGACTTGTCATTATGGAAGGTAGTTCATTGTTGAGATTTTGTTACACTAATGGATGGTAGACTCGTCATTGTGGAAGGTAGTTCGTTGTTGAGATTTGGTTACTCTAATGGATAGTAGCCTTGTCATTATGTAAGGTAGTTCGTTGTTGATGCTTTGTTACTCCAATTGATGGTAGCCTTGTCATTATGGAAGGTAGTTTGTTGTTGAGATTTTGTTACTCCAATGGATGGTAGCCTTGTCATTATTGAAGGTAGTTCGTTGTTGTGATTTTGTTACTCCAATGGATGGTAGCCTTGTCATTATGGAAGGTAGTTCATTGATGAGATTTTATTACTCCAATGGATGATACCCTTGTCATTATGGAAGGTAGTTTGTTGTTGAGATTTTGTTACACCAATGTATGGTAGGCTTTTCATTATGGAAGGTGGTTCGTTGTTGAGATTTTGTTAATCCAATGGATGGTATTCGTGTCATTATGGAAGGTAGTTCGTTGTTGAGATTTTGTTACTCCAATGGATGGTAGCCTTTTCATTATGGAAGGTTGTTCATTGATGAGATTTTATTACTCCAATTGATGATAGCCTTGTCATTATGGAAGGTAGTTCGTTGTTGAGATTTTGTTACACCAATGGATGGTAGGCTTGTCATTATGGAAGGTGGTTCGTTGTTGATATTTTGTTAATCAAATGGATGGTATTCGTGCCATTATGGAAGGTAGTTCGTTGTTGAGATTTTGTTACTCCATTGGATGGTAGCCTTGTCATTATGGAAGGTAGTTCATTGTTGACATTTTGTTACTCAAATGGATGGTATCCTTCCCATTACGGAAGGTAGTTCGTTGTTGAGATTTTGTTACTCCAATGGATAGTAGCCTTCTCATTATGGAAGGTAGTTTCTTGTTGAGATTTTATTACTCCAATGGATGGTAGCCTTGCCATTATGGAAGGTAGTTCGTTGGTGGAATTTCATTACAACAATGGATGGTACCCTTGTAATTATGGAAGGTTGATTGTTGTTGAGATTTTGTTACTCCAATGGATGGTAGCCTTTTCATTATGGAAGGTTGATTGTTGTTGAGATTTTGTTACTCCAATGGATGGTAGCCTTTTCATTATGGAAGATAGTTTGTTGTTGAGATTTTGTTACTCAAATGGATGGTATCCTTTTTATTATGGAAGGTAGTTCGTTGTTGAGATTTTATTACACCAATGGATGGTAGCTTTGTCATAATGGAAGGTAGTTTGTTGCTGATATTTTGTTACTCTAATTGATGGTAGCCTTGTGATTATGGAAGGTAGTTCCTTGTTTAAGTTTTGTTACTCCAATGTATGGTAGCCTTGTCATTATGGATGGTAGTTTTTTGATGAGATTTTGTTACTCAATTGGATGGTAGAATTGTCATTACAGAAAGTAGTTCGTTGTTGAGATTTTGTTACTCTAATGGATGGTAGCATTGTCATTATGCAAGGTAGTTCATTGTTGACATTTTGTTACTCCAATTTATGGTAGCCTTGTCATTATGGAAGGTAGTTCGTTGTTTAGATTTTGTTACTCCAATGGATGGTAGACTTGTCATTATGGAAGGTAGTTCGTTGTTGAGATTTTGTTACTCTGATGGATGGTAGCCTTGTCATTATGCAAGGTAGTTCATTGTTGACATTTTGTTACTCCAATGAATGGTAGCCTTGTCATTATGGAAGGTAGTTTTTTTTTGAGATTTTGTTACTCCAATGGATGGTAGACTTGTCATTATGGAAGGTAGTTCGTTGTTGAGATTTAGTTACTCCAATGGATGGTAGCCTTGTCATTATGGATGGTATTTCGTAGTTTAGATTTTGTTACTCCATTGGATGGTACCCTTGTCATTACCGAAAGTAGTTCGTTGTTAAAATTTTGTTACTCCAATGGATGGTAGCCTTGTCATTACAGAAGGTAGTCCGTTGTTGAGATTTCATTACAACAATGGATGGTATCCTTGTCATTATGGAAGGTAGTTCGTTGTTGAGATTTTGTTACTCTAATGGATAGTATCCTTGTAATTATGGAAGGTAGTTCATTGTTGAGATTTTGTTTCTCCAATGGATGGTAGCCTTGTCATTATGGAAGATAGTGCGTTGTTGATATTTTGTACTCCAATGGATGGTAACCTTTTCATTACAAAAGGTAGTTAGTTGTTGAGATTTTGTTACTCAAATGGATGGTAGACTTGTCATTATGGAAGGTAGTTCGTTGTTGAGATTTTGTTACACTAATGGATGGTAGACTTGTCATTGTGGAAGGTAGTTCGTTGTTGATATTTTGTTACTCTAATGGATAGTAGCCTTGTCATTATGTAAGGTAGTTCTTTGTTGATGTTTTCTTACTCCAATGGATTGTAGCCTTGTCATTATGGAAGGTAGTTCGTTGTTGGAATTTTGTTACTCCAATGGATGGTAGCCTTGTCATTATTGAAGGTAGTTCGTTGTTGAGATTTTGTTACTCCAATGGATGGTAGCCTTGTCATTATGGAAGGTAGTTCATTGATGAGATTTTATTACTCCAATGAATGATAGCCTTGTCATTATGGAAGGTAGTGCATTTTGGAGATTTTGTTACACCAATGTATGGTAGGCTTGTCATTATGGAAGGTGGTTCGTTGTTGAGATTTTGTTTATCCAATGGATGGTATTCGTGTCATTATGGATGGTAGTTCGTTGTTGAGATTTTGTTACTCCAATGGATGGTAGCCTTGGTAATATGGAAGGAAGTTCATTGATGAGATTTTATTACTCCAATTGATGGTAGCCTTGTCATTATTGTAGGTAGTACGTTGTTGAGATTTTGTTACTGCAATGGATGGTAGCCTTATCATTATGGAAGGTAGATCATTGAGGAGATTTTATTACTACAATGGATGATAGCCTTGTCATTATGGAAGGTAGTTCATTGTTGAGATTTTGTTACAACAATGGATGGTAGGCTTGTCATTATGGAAGGTGGTTCGTTGTTGAGATTTTGTTAATCCAATGGATGGTATTTGTGTAATTATGGAAGGTAGTTCGTTGTTGAGATTCTGTTACTCCATTTGATGGTAGCCTTGTCATTATGGAAGGTAGTTCATTGTTGACATTTTGTTACTCCAATGGATGGTAGCCTTTTCATTATGTAAGGTAGTTCGTTGTTGAGATTTTGTTACTCAAATGGATGGTATCCTTGCCATTACGGAAGGTAGTTCGTTGTTGAGAGTTTGTTTCTCCAATGGATGGTAGCCTTGTCATTATTGAAGGTAGTTTCTTGTTGAGATTTTATTACTCCAATGGATGGTAGCCTTGCCATTATGGAAGGTAGTTCGTTGTTGAGATTTTGTAACTCCAATGGATGGTACCCTTGTAATTATGGAAGGTTGATTGTTGTTGAGATTTTGTTACTCCAATGGATGGTAGCCTTTTCATTATGGAAGATAGTTTGTTGTTGAGATTTTGTTACTCAAATGGATGGTAGCCTTTTTATTATGGAAGGTATTTCGTTGTTGAGATTTTGTTACACCAATCGATGCTAGCCTTGTCATAATGGAAGGTAGTTTGTTGCTGAGATTTTGTTACTCCAATGGATGGTAGCCTTGTGATTATGGAAGGTAGTACATTGTTTAGATTTTGATACTCCAATGGATGGTAGCCTTGTCATTATGGATGGTAGTTTTTTGATGAGATTTTGTTACTCCATTGGATGGTAGCATTGTGATTACAGAAAGTAGTTCGTTGTTGATATTTTGTTACTCTAATGGATGGTAGCCTTGTCATTATGCATGGTAGTTCATTGTTGACATTTTGTTACTCAAATTTATGGTAGCCTTGTCATTATGGAAGGTAGTTCGTTGTTGAGATTTTGTTACTCCAATGGATGGTAGCCTTGTCATTATGCAAGGTAGTTCATTGTTGACATTTTGTTACTCCAATGAATGATAGCCTTGTCATTATGGAAGGTAGTTTTTTGCTGATATTTTGTTACTCCAATGGATGGTAGACTTGTCATTAGGGAAGGTAGTTCATTGTTGAGATTTTGTTACTCCAATGGATGGTAGCCTTGTCATTATGGATGGTATTTCATTGTTGAGATTTTGTTACTCCATTGGATGGTACATTTGTCATTACCGAAAGTAGTTCGTTGTTGAAATTTTGTTACAACAATGGATGGTATCCTTGTCATTATGGAAGGTAGTTTGTTGTTGAGATTTTGTTACTCTAATGGATGGTATCCTTGTCATTATGGAAGGTAGTTCATTTTTGAGATTTTGTTTCTCCAATGGATGGTAGCCTTGTCATTATGAAAGATAGTGCGTTGTTGATATTTTGTTACTCTAATGGATGGTAGACTTGTAATTGTGGAAGGTAGTTCGTTGTTGTGATTTTGTTACTCTAATGGATAGTAGCCTTGTCATTATGTAAGGTAGTTCGTTGTTGATGTTTTTTTACTCCAATGGATGGTAGCCTTGTCATTATGGAAGGTAGTTCGTTGTTGAGATTTTGTTACTCCAATGGATGGTAGCCTTTTCATTATGGAAGGTAGTTCATTGTTGAGATTTTGTTACTCCAATGGATGGTAGACTTGTCATTATGGAAGGTAGTGTGTTGTTGAGATTTTGTTACTCCAATAGATGGTAGCCTTGTCATTATGGATGGTAGTTTGCTGTTGAGATTTTGTTACTCCATTGGATGGTACCCTTGTCATTACCGAAAGTAGTTCATTGTTCAGATTTTCTTACTCCAATGGATGGTAACATTTTCATTATGGAAGGTAGTTCGTTGTTCATATTTTGTTACTCCAATGGATGGTAGACTTGTCATTATGGAAGGTAGTTCGTTGTTGAGATTTTGTTACACTAATGGATGGTAGACTCGTTATTGTGGAAGGTAGTTTGTTGTTGAGATTTGGTTACTCTAATGGATAGTAGCCTTGTCATTATGTAAGGTAGTTCGTTGTTGATGTTTTGTTACTCCAATGGATGGTAGCCTTGTCATTATGGAAGGTAGTTCGTTGTTGAGATTTTGTTACTCCAATGGATGGTAGCCTTGTCATTATTGAAGGTAGTTCGTTGTTGAGATTTTGTTACTCCAATGGATGGTAGCCTTGTCATTATGGAAGGTAGTTCATTGATGAGATTTTATTACTCCAATGGATGATAGCCTTGTCATTATGGAAGGTAGTTCGTTGTTGAGATTTTATTACACCAATGTATGGTAGGCTTGTCATTATGGAAGGTGGTTCGTTGTTGAGATTTTGTTACTCCAATGGATGGTAGCCTTGTCATTATGAAAGGTTATTCATTGATGAGATTTTATTACTCCAATGGATGATTGCCTTGTCATTATGGAAGGTAGTTCGTTGTTGAGATTTTGTTACACCAATGTATGGTAGACTTGTCATTATGGAAGGTAGTTCATTGTTGAGATTTTGTTACTCCAATGGATGGTATCTTTGTCATTATGGATGGTATTTCATTGTTGAGATTTTGTTACTCCATTGGATGGTACCTTTGTCATTACCGAAAGTAGTTCGTTGTTGAAATTTTGTTACTCCAATGGATGGTAGCCTTGTCATTACAGAAGGTAGTTCGTTGTTGAGATTTCGTTACAACAATGGATGGTATCCTTGTCATTATGGAAGGTAGTTTGTTGTTGAGATTTTGTTACTCTAATGGATGGTATCCTTGTCATTATGGAAGGTAGTTCATTGTTGAGATTTTGTTTCTCAAATGGATGGTAGCCTTGTCATTATGGAAGATAGTGCGTTGTTGATATTTTGTCACTCTAATGGATGGTAGACTTGTCATTGTGGAAGGTAGTTCGTTGTTGAGATTTTGTTACTCTAATGGATAGTAGCCTTGTCATTATGTAAGGTAGTTCGTTGTTGATGTTTTTTTACTCCAATGGATGGTAGCCTTGTCATTATGGAAGGTAGTTCGGTGTTGAGATTTTGTTACTCCAATGGATGGTAGCCTTTTCATTATGGAAGGTAGTTCATTGTTGAGATTTTGTTACTCCAATGGATGGTAGATTTGTCATTATGGAAGGTAGTGTGTTGTTGAGATTTTGTTACTCCAATAGATGGTAGCCTTGTCATTATGGATGGTAGTTTGCTATTGAGATTTTGTTACTCCATTTGATGGTACCCTTGTCATTACCGAAAGTAGTTCATTGTTCAGATTTTCTTACTCCAATGGATGGTAACATTTTCATTATGGAAGGTAGTTCGTTGTTTAGATTTTGTTACTCCAATGGATGGTAGACTTGTCATTATGGAAGGTAGTTCGTTGTTGAGATTTTGTTACACTAATGGATGGTAGACTCGTCGTTGTGGAAGGTAGTTCGTTGTTCAGATTTGGTTACTCTAATGGATAGTAGCCTTGTCATTATGTAAGGTAGTTCGTTGTTGATGCTTTGTTACGCCAATTGATGGTAATCTTGTCATTATGGAAGGTAGTTCGTTGTTGAGATTTTGTTACTCCAATGGATGGTAGCCTTGTCATTATTGAAGGTAGTTCGTTGTTGAGATTTTGTTACTCCAATGGATGGTAGCCTTGTCATTATGGAAGGTAGTTCATTGATGAGATTTTATTACTCCAATGGATGATAGCCTTGTCATTATGGAAGGTAGTTCGTTGTTGAGATTTTGTTACACCAATGTATGGTAGGCTTGTCATTATGGAAGGTGGTTCGTTGTTGAGATTTTGTTAATCCAATGAATGGTATTTGTGTCATTATGGAAGGTAGTTCGTTGTTGAGATTTTGTTACTCCAATGGATCGTAGCCTTGTCATTATGGAAGGTTGTTCATTGATGAGATTTTATTACTCCAATGGATGATAGCCTTGTCATTATGGAAGGTAGTTCGTTGTTGAGATTTTGTTACACCAAAGGATGGTAGACTTGTCATTATGGAAGGTGGTTCGTTGTTGAGATTTTGTTAATCCAATGGATGGTATTCGTGCCATTATGGAAGGTAGTTCGTTGTTGAGATTTTGTTACTCCATTGGATGGTAGCCTTGTCATTATGGAAGGTAGTTCATTATTGACATTTTGTTACTCCAATGGATGGTAGCCTTTTCATTATGGAAGGTAGTTCGTTGTTGAGATTTTGTTACTCAAATGGATGGTATCCTTCCCATTACAGAAGGTAGTTCGTTGTTGAGATTTTGTTTCTCCAACGGATGGTAGCCTTCTCATTATGGAAGGTAGTTTCTTGTTGAGATTTTATTACTCCAATGGATGGTAGCCTTGCCATTATGGAAGGTAGTTCATTGTTGGAATTTCATTAGAACAATGGATGGTACCCTTGTAATTATGGAAGGTTGATTGTTGTTGAGATTTTGTTACTCCAATGGATGGTAGCCTTTTCATTATGGAAGGTTGATTGTTGTTGAGATTTTGTTACTCCAATGGATGGTAGCCTTTTCATTATGGAAGATAGTTTGTTGTTGAGATTTTGTTACTCAAATGGATGGTATCCTTTTTATTATGGAAGGTATTTCGTTGTTGAGATTTTATTACACCAATGGATGGTAGCTTTGTCATAATGGAAGGTAGTTTGTTGCTGAGATTTTGTTACTCCAATTGATGGTAGCCTTGTGATTATGGAAGGTAGTTCCTTGTTTAAATTTTGTTACTCCAATGTATGGTAGCCTTGTCATTATGGATGGTAGTTTTTTAATGAGATTTTGTTACTCAATTGGATGGTAGAATTGTCATTACAGAAAGTAGTTCGTTGTTGAGATTTTGTTACTCTAATGGATGGTAGCCTTGTCATTATGCAAGGTAGTTCATTGTTGACATTTTGTTACTCCAATTTATGGTAGCCTTGTCATTATGGAAGGTAGTTCGTTGTTTAGATTTTGTTACTCCAATGGATGGTAGACTTGTCATTACGGAAGGTAGTTCGTTGTTGAGATTTTGTTACTCTGATGGATGGTAGCCTTGTCATTATGCAAGGTAGTTCATTGTTGACATTTTGTTACTCCAATGAATGGTAGCCTTGTCATTATGGAAGGTAGTTTTTTTTTGAGATTTTGTTACTCCAATGGATGGTAGACTTGTCATTATGGAAGGTAGTTCGTTGTTGAGATTTTGTTACTCCAATGGATGGTAGCCTTGTCATTATGGATGGTATTTCGTTGTTGAGATTTTGTTACTCCATTGGATGGTACCCTTGTCATTACCGAAAGTAGTTCGTTGTTAAAATTTTGTTACTCCAATGGATGGTAGCCTTGTCATTACAGAAGGTAGTCCGTTGTTGAGATTTCATTACAACAATGGATGGTATCCTTGTCATTATGGAAGGTAGTTCGTTGTTGAGATTTTGTTACTCTAATGGATAGTATCCTTGTAATTATGGAAGGTAGTTCATTGTTGAGATTTTGTTTCTCCAATGGATGGTAGCCTTGTCATTATGGAAGATAGTGCGTTGTTGATATTTTGTACTCCAATGGATGGTAACCTTTTCATTACAAAAGGTAGTTAGTTGTTGAGATTTTGTTACTCAAATGGATGGTAGACTTGTCATTATGGAAGGTAGTTCGTTGTTGAGATTTTGTTACACTAATGGATGGTAGACTTGTCATTGTAGAAGGTAGTTCGTTGTTGATATTTTGTTACTCTAATGGATAGTAGCCTTGTCATTATGTAAGGTAGTTCTTTGTTGATGTTTTCTTACTTCAATGGATTGTAGCCTTGTCATTATGGAAGGTAGTTCGTTGTTGGAATTTTGTTACTCCAATGGATGGTAGCCTTGTCATTATTGAAGGTAGTTCGTTGTTGAGATTTTGTTACTCCAATGGATGGTAGCCTTGTCATTATGGAAGGTAGTTCATTGATGAGATTTTATTACTCCAATGAATGATAGCCTTGTCATTATGGAAGGTAGTGCGTTTTGGAGATTTTGTTACACCAATGTATGGTAGGCTTGTCATTATGGAAGGTGGTTCGTTGTTGAGATTTTGTTTATCCAATGGATGGTATTCGTGTCATTATGGAAGGTAGTTCATTGTTGAGATTTTGTTACTCCAATGGATGGTAGCCTTGGTAATATGGAAGGAAGTTCATTGATGAGATTTTGTTACTCCAATGGATGGTAGCCTTGTCATTATTGTAGGTAGTACGTTGTTGAGATTTTGTTACTCCAATGGATGGTAGCCTTGTCATTATGGAAGGTAGTTCATTGAGGAGAATTTATTACTACAATGGATGATAGCCTTGTCATTATGGAAGGTAGTTCGTTGTTGAGATTTTGTTACACCAATGGATGGTAGGCTTGTCATTATGGAAGGTGGTTCGTTGTTGAGATTTTGTTAATCCAATGGATGGTATTTGTGTAATTATGGAAGGTAGTTCGTTGTTGAGATTTTGTTACTCCATTTGATGGTAGCCTTGTCATTATGGAAGGTAGTTCATTGTTGACATTTTGTTACTCCAATGGATGGTAGCCTTTTCATTATGTAAGGTAGTTCGTTGTTGAGATTTTGTTACTCAAATGGATGGTATCCTTGCCATTACGGAAGGTAGTTCGTTGTTGAGAGTTTGTTTCTCCAATGGATGGTAGCCTTGTCATTATTGAAGGTAGTTTCTTGTTGAGATTTTATTACTCCAATGGATGGTAGCCTTGCCATTATGGAAGGTAGTTCGTTGTTGAGATTTTGTTACTCCAATGGATGGTACCCTTGTAATTATGGAAGGTTGATTGTTGTTGAGATTTTGTTACTCCAATGGATGGTAGCCTTTTCATTATGGAAGATAGTTTGTTGTTGAGATTTTGTTACTCAAATGGATGGTAGCCTTTTTATTATGGAAGGTATTTCGTTGTTGAGATTTTGTTACACCAATCGATGCTAGCCTTGTCATAATGGAAGGTAGTTTGTTGCTGAGATTTTGTTACTCCAATGGATGGTAGCCTTGTCATTATGGATGGTAGTTTTTTGATGAGATTTTGTTATTCCATTGGATGGTAGCATTGTGATTACAGAAAGTAGTTCGTTGTTGATATTTTGTTACTCTAATGGATGGTAGCCTTGTCATTATGCATGGTAGTTCATTGTTGACATTTTGTTACTCAAATTTATGGTAGCCTTGTCATTATGGAAGGTAGTTCGTTGTTGAGATTTTGTTACTCCAATGGATGGTAGACTTGTCATTATGGAAGGTAGTTCGTTGTTGAGATTTTGTTACTCTAATGGATGGTAGCCTTGTCATTATGCAAGGTAGTTCATTGTTGACATTTTGTTACTCCAATGAATGATAGCCTTGTCATTATGGAAGGTAGTTTTTTGCTGATATTTTGTTACTCCAATGGATGGTAGACTTGTCATTATGGAAGGTAGTTCATTGTTGAGATTTTGTTACTCCAATGGATGGTAGCCTTGTCATTATGGATGGTATTTCATTGTTGAGATTTTGTTACTCCATTGGATGGTACATTTGTCATTACCGAAAGTAGTTCGTTGTTGAAATTTTGTTACAACAATGGATGGTATCCTTGTCATTATGGAAGGTAGTTTGTTGTTGAGATTTTGTTACTCTAATGGATGGTATCCTTGTCATTATGGAAGGTAGTTCATTTTTGAGATTTTGTTTCTCCAATGGATGGTAGCCTTGTCATTATGAAAGATAGTGCGTTGTTGATATTTTGTTACTCTAATGGATGGTAGACTTGTAATTGTGGAAGGTAGTTCGTTGTTGAGATTTTGTTACTCTAATGGATAGTAGCCTTGTCATTATGTAAGGTAGTTCGTTGTTGATGTTTTTTTACTCCAATGGATGGTAGCCTTGTCATTATGGAAGGTAGTTCGTTGTTGAGATTTTGTTACTCCAATGGATGGTAGCCTTTTCATTATGGAAGGTAGTTCATTGTTGAGATTTTGTTACTCCAATGGATGGTAGACTTGTCATTATGGAAGGTAGTGTGTTGTTGAGATTTTGTTACTCCAATAGATGGTAGCCTTGTCATTATGGATGGTAGTTTGCTGTTGAGATTTTGTTACTCCATTGGATGGTACCCTTGTCATTACCGAAAGTAGTTCATTGTTCAGATTTTCTTACTCCAATGGATGGTAACATTTTCATTATGGAAGGTAGTTCGTTGTTCATATTTTGTTACTCCAATGGATGGTAGACTTGTCATTATGGAAGGTAGTTCGTTGTTGAGATTTTGTTACACTAATGGATGGTAGACTCGTTATTGTGGAAGGTAGTTTGTTGTTGAGATTTGGTTACTCTAATGGATAGTAGCCTTGTCATTATGTAAGGTAGTTCGTTGTTGATGTTTTGTTACTCCAATGGATGGTAGCCTTGTCATTATGGAAGGTAGTTCGTTGTTGAGATTTTGTTACTCCAATGGATGGTAGCCTTGTCATTATTGAAGGTAGTTCGTTGTTGAGATTTTGTTACTCCAATGGATGGTAGCCTTGTCATTATGGAAGGTAGTTCATTGATGAGATTTTATTACTCCAATGGATGATAGCCTTGTCATTATGGAAGGTAGTTCGTTGTTGAGATTTTATTACACCAATGTATGGTAGGCTTGTCATTATGGAAGGTGGTTCGTTGTTGAGATTTTGTTACTCCAATGGATGGTAACCTTGTCATTATGAAAGGTTGTTCATTGATGAGATTTTATTACTCCAATGGATGATAGCCTTGTCATTATGGAAGGTAGTTCGTTGTTGAGATTTTGTTACACCAATGTATGGTAGACTTGTCATTATGGAAGGTAGTTCATTGTTGAGATTTTGTTACTCCAATGGATGGTATCCTTGTCATTATGGATGGTATTTCATTGTTGAGATTTTGTTACTCCATTGGATGGTACCTTTGTCATTACCGAAAGTAGTTCGTTGTTGAAATTTTGTTACTCCAATGGATGGTAGCCTTGTCATTACAGAAGGTAGTTCGTTGTTGAGATTTCGTTACAACAATGGATGGTATCCTTGTCATTATGGAAGGTAGTTTGTTGTTGAGATTTTGTTACTCTAATGGATGGTATCCTTGTCATTATGGAAGGTAGTTCATTGTTGAGATTTTGTTTCTCTAATGGATGGTAGCCTTGTCATTATGGAAGATAGTGCGTTGTTGATATTTTGTCACTCTAATGGATGGTAGACTTGTCATTGTGGAAGGTAGTTCGTTGTTGAGATTTTGTTACTCTAATGGATAGTAGCCTTGTCATTATGTAAGGTAGTTCGTTGTTGATGTTTTTTTACTCCAATGGATGGTAGCCTTGTCATTATGGAAGGTAGTTCGTTGTTGAGATTTTGTTACTCCAATGGATGGTAGCCTTTTCATTATGGAAGGTAGTTCATTGTTGAGATTTTGTTACTCCAATGGATGGTAGACTTGTCATTATGGAAGGTAGTGTGTTGTTGAGATTTTGTTACTCCAATAGATGGTAGCCTTGTCATTATGGATGGTAGTTTGCTGTTGAGATTTTGTTACTCCATTGGATGGTACCCTTGTCATTACCGAAAGTAGTTCATTGTTCAGATTTTCTTACTCCAATGGATGGTAACATTTTCATTATGGAAGGTAGTTCGTTGTTCATATTTTGTTACTCCAATGGATGGTAGACTTGTCATTATGGAAGGTAGTTCGTTGTTGAGATTTTGTTACACTAATGGATGGTAGACTCGTTATTGTGGAAGGTAGTTTGTTGTTGAGATTTGGTTACTCTAATGGATAGTATCCTTGTCATTATGTAAGGTAGTTCATTGAGGAGAATTTATTACTACAATGGATGATAGCCTTGTCATTATGGAAGGTAGTTCGTTGTTGAGATTTTGTTACACCAATGGATGGTAGGCTTGTCATTATGGAAGGTGGTTCGTTGTTGAGATTTTGTTAATCCAATGGATGGTATTTGTGTAATTATGGAAGGTAGTTCGTTGTTGAGATTTTGTTACTCCATTTGATGGTAGCCTTGTCATTATGGAAGGTAGTTCATTGTTGACATTTTGTTACTCCAATGGATGGTAGCCTTTTCATTATGTAAGGTAGTTCGTTGTTGAGATTTTGTTACTCAAATGGATGGTAGCCTTTTCATTATGGAAGATAGTTTGTTGTTGAGATTTTGTTACTCAAATGGATGGTATCCTTTTTATTATGGAAGGTAGTTCGTTGTTGAGATTTTATTACACCAATGGATGGTAGCTTTGTCATAATGGAAGGTAGTTTGTTGCTGAGATTTTGTTACTCCAATTGATGGTAGCCTTGTGATTATGGAAGGTAGTTCCTTGTTTAAATTTTGTTACTCCAATGTATGGTAGCCTTGTCATTATGGATGGTAGTTTTTTAATGAGATTTTGTTACTCAATTGGATGGTAGAATTGTCATTACAGAAAGTAGTTCGTTGTTGAGATTTTGTTACTCTAATGGATGGTAGCCTTGTCATTATGCAAGGTAGTTCATTGTTGACATTTTGTTACTCCAATTTATGGTAGCCTTGTCATTATGGAAGGTAGTTCGTTGTTTAGATTTTGTTACTCCAATGGATGGTAGACTTGTCATTACGGAAGGTAGTTCGTTGTTGAGATTTTGTTACTCTGATGGATGGTAGCCTTGTCATTATGCAAGGTAGTTCATTGTTGACATTTTGTTACTCCAATGAATGGTAGCCTTGTCATTATGGAAGGTAGTTTTTTTTTTGAGATTTTGTTACTCCAATGGATGGTAGACTTGTCATTATGGAAGGTAGTTCGTTGTTGAGATTTTGTTACTCCAATGGATGGTAGCCTTGTCATTATGGATGGTATTTCGTTGTTGAGATTTTGTTACTCCATTGGATGGTACCCTTGTCATTACCGAAAGTAGTTCGTTGTTAAAATTTTGTTACTCCAATGGATGGTAGCCTTGTCATTACAGAAGGTAGTCCGTTGTTGAGATTTCATTACAACAATGGATGGTATCCTTGTCATTATGGAAGGTAGTTCATTGTTGAGATTTTGTTACTCCAATGGATGGTATCCTTGTCATTATGGATGGTATTTCATTGTTGAGATTTTGTTACTCCATTGGATGGTACCTTTGTCATTACCGAAAGTAGTTCGTTGTTGAAATTTTGTTACTCCAATGGATGGTAGCCTTGTCATTACAGAAGGTAGTTCGTTGTTGAGATTTCGTTACAACAATGGATGGTATCCTTGTCATTATGGAAGGTAGTTTGTTGTTGAGATTTTGTTACTCTAATGGATGGTATCCTTGTCATTATGGAAGGTAGTTCATTGTTGAGATTTTGTTTCTCTAATGGATGGTAGCCTTGTCATTATGGAAGATAGTGCGTTGTTGATATTTTGTCACTCTAATGGATGGTAGACTTGTCATTGTGGAAGGTAGTTCGTTGTTGAGATTTTGTTACTCTAATGGATAGTAGCCTTGTCATTATGTAAGGTAGTTCGTTGTTGATGTTTTTTTACTCCAATGGATGGTAGCCTTGTCATTATGGAAGGTAGTTCGTTGTTGAGATTTTGTTACTCCAATGGATGGTAGCCTTTTCATTATGGAAGGTAGTTCATTGTTGAGATTTTGTTACTCCAATGGATGGTAGACTTGTCATTATGGAAGGTAGTGTGTTGTTGAGATTTTGTTACTCCAATAGATGGTAGCCTTGTCATTATGGATGGTAGTTTGCTGTTGAGATTTTGTTACTCCATTGGATGGTACCCTTGTCATTACCGAAAGTAGTTCATTGTTCAGATTTTCTTACTCCAATGGATGGTAACATTTTCATTATGGAAGGTAGTTCGTTGTTCATATTTTGTTACTCCAATGGATGGTAGACTTGTCATTATGGAAGGTAGTTCGTTGTTGAGATTTTGTTACACTAATGGATGGTAGACTCGTTATTGTGGAAGGTAGTTTGTTGTTGAGATTTGGTTACTCTAATGGATAGTATCCTTGTCATTATGTAAGGTAGTTCATTGAGGAGAATTTATTACTACAATGGATGATAGCCTTGTCATTATGGAAGGTAGTTCGTTGTTGAGATTTTGTTACACCAATGGATGGTAGGCTTGTCATTATGGAAGGTGGTTCGTTGTTGAGATTTTGTTAATCCAATGGATGGTATTTGTGTAATTATGGAAGGTAGTTCGTTGTTGAGATTTTGTTACTCCATTTGATGGTAGCCTTGTCATTATGGAAGGTAGTTCATTGTTGACATTTTGTTACTCCAATGGATGGTAGCCTTTTCATTATGTAAGGTAGTTCGTTGTTGAGATTTTGTTACTCAAATGGATGGTAGCCTTTTCATTATGGAAGATAGTTTGTTGTTGAGATTTTGTTACTCAAATGGATGGTATCCTTTTTATTATGGAAGGTAGTTCGTTGTTGAGATTTTATTACACCAATGGATGGTAGCTTTGTCATAATGGAAGGTAGTTTGTTGCTGAGATTTTGTTACTCCAATTGATGGTAGCCTTGTGATTATGGAAGGTAGTTCCTTGTTTAAATTTTGTTACTCCAATGTATGGTAGCCTTGTCATTATGGATGGTAGTTTTTTAATGAGATTTTGTTACTCAATTGGATGGTAGAATTGTCATTACAGAAAGTAGTTCGTTGTTGAGATTTTGTTACTCTAATGGATGGTAGCCTTGTCATTATGCAAGGTAGTTCATTGTTGACATTTTGTTACTCCAATTTATGGTAGCCTTGTCATTATGGAAGGTAGTTCGTTGTTTAGATTTTGTTACTCCAATGGATGGTAGACTTGTCATTACGGAAGGTAGTTCGTTGTTGAGATTTTGTTACTCTGATGGATGGTAGCCTTGTCATTATGCAAGGTAGTTCATTGTTGACATTTTGTTACTCCAATGAATGGTAGCCTTGTCATTATGGAAGGTAGTTTTTTTTTGAGATTTTGTTACTCCAATGGATGGTAGACTTGTCATTATGGAAGGTAGTTCGTTGTTGAGATTTTGTTACTCCAATGGATGGTAGCCTTGTCATTATGGATGGTATTTCGTTGTTGAGATTTTGTTACTCCATTGGATGGTACCCTTGTCATTACCGAAAGTAGTTCGTTGTTAAAATTTTGTTACTCCAATGGATGGTAGCCTTGTCATTACAGAAGGTAGTCCGTTGTTGAGATTTCATTACAACAATGGATGGTATCCTTGTCATTATGGAAGGTAGTTCATTGTTGAGATTTTGTTACTCCAATGGATGGTATCCTTGTCATTATGGATGGTATTTCATTGTTGAGATTTTGTTACTCCATTGGATGGTACCTTTGTCATTACCGAAAGTAGTTCGTTGTTGAAATTTTGTTACTCCAATGGATGGTAGCCTTGTCATTACAGAAGGTAGTTCGTTGTTGAGATTTCGTTACAACAATGGTTGGTATCCTTGTCATTATGGAAGGTAGTTTGTTGTTGAGATTTTGTTACTCTAATGGATGGTATCCTTGTCATTATGGAAGGTAGTTCATTGTTGAGATTTTGTTTCTCTAATGGATGGTAGCCTTGTCATTATGGAAGATAGTGCGTTGTTGATATTTTGTCACTCTAATGGATGGTAGACTTGTCATTGTGGAAGGTAGTTCGTTGTTGAGATTTTGTTACTCTAATGGATAGTAGCCTTGTCATTATGTAAGGTAGTTCGTTGTTGATGTTTTTTTACTCCAATGGATGGTAGCCTTGTCATTATGGAAGGTAGTTCGTTGTTGAGATTTTGTTACTCCAATGGATGGTAGCCTTTTCATTATGGAAGGTAGTTCATTGTTGAGATTTTGTTACTCCAATGGATGGTAGACTTGTCATTATGGAAGGTAGTGTGTTGTTGAGATTTTGTTACTCCAATAGATGGTAGCCTTGTCATTATGGATGGTAGTTTGCTGTTGAGATTTTGTTACTCCATTGGATGGTACCCTTGTCATTACCGAAAGTAGTTCATTGTTCAGATTTTCTTACTCCAATGGATGGTAACATTTTCATTATGGAAGGTAGTTCGTTGTTCATATTTTGTTACTCCAATGGATGGTAGACTTGTCATTATGGAAGGTAGTTCGTTGTTGAGATTTTGTTACACTAATGGATGGTAGACTCGTTATTGTGGAAGGTAGTTTGTTGTTGAGATTTGGTTACTCTAATGGATAGTATCCTTGTCATTATGTAAGGTAGTTCATTGAGGAGAATTTATTACTACAATGGATGATAGCCTTGTCATTATGGAAGGTAGTTCGTTGTTGAGATTTTGTTACACCAATGGATGGTAGGCTTGTCATTATGGAAGGTGGTTCGTTGTTGAGATTTTGTTAATCCAATGGATGGTATTTGTGTAATTATGGAAGGTAGTTCGTTGTTGAGATTTTGTTACTCCATTTGATGGTAGCCTTGTCATTATGGAAGGTAGTTCATTGTTGACATTTTGTTACTCCAATGGATGGTAGCCTTTTCATTATGTAAGGTAGTTCGTTGTTGAGATTTTGTTACTCAAATGGATGGTATCCTTGCCATTACGGAAGGTAGTTCGTTGTTGAGAGTTTGTTTCTCCAATGGATGGTAGCCTTGTCATTATTGAAGGTAGTTTCTTGTTGAGATTTTATTACTCCAATGGATGGTAGCCTTGCCATTATGGAAGGTAGTTCGTTGTTGAGATTTTGTTACTCCAATGGATGGTACCCTTGTAATTATGGAAGGTTGATTGTTGTTGAGATTTTGTTACTCCAATGGATGGTAGCCTTTTCATTATGGAAGATAGTTTGTTGTTGAGATTTTGTTACTCAAATGGATGGTAGCCTTTTTATTATGGAAGGTATTTCGTTGTTGAGATTTTGTTACACCAATCGATGCTAGCCTTATCATAATGGAAGGTAGTTTGTTGCTGAGATTTTGTTACTCCAATGGATGGTAGCCTTGTCATTATGGATGGTAGTTTTTTGATGAGATTTTGTTACTCCATTGGATGGTAGCATTGTGATTACAGAAAGTAGTTCGTTGTTGATATTTTGTTACTCTAATGGATGGTAGCCTTGTCATTATGCATGGTAGTTCATTGTTGACATTTTGTTACTCAAATTTATGGTAGCCTTGTCATTATGGAAGGTAGTTCGTTGTTGAGATTTTGTTACTCCAATGGATGGTAGACTTGTCATTATGGAAGGTAGTTCGTTGTTGAGATTTTGTTACTCTAATGGATGGTAGCCTTGTCATTATGCAAGGTAGTTCATTGTTGACATTTTGTTACTCCAATGAATGATAGCCTTGTCATTATGGAAGGTAGTTTTTTGCTGATATTTTGTTACTCCAATGGATGGTAGACTTGTCATTATGGAAGGTAGTTCATTGTTGAGATTTTGTTACTCCAATGGATGGTAGCCTTGTCATTATGGATGGTATTTCATTGTTGAGATTTTGTTACTCCATTGGATGGTACATTTGTCATTACCGAAAGTAGTTCGTTGTTGAAATTTTCTTACAACAATGGATGGTATCCTTGTCATTATGGAAGGTAGTTTGTTGTTGAGATTTTGTTACTCTAATGGATGGTATCCTTGTCATTATGGAAGGTAGTTCATTTTTGAGATTTTGTTTCTCCAATGGATGGTAGCCTTGTCATTATGAAAGATAGTGCGTTGTTGATATTTTGTTACTCTAATGGATGGTAGACTTGTAATTGTGGAAGGTAGTTCGTTGTTGAGATTTTGTTACTCTAATGGATAGTAGCCTTGTCATTATGTAAGGTAGTTCGTTGTTGATGTTTTTTTACTCCAATGGATGGTAGCCTTGTCATTATGGAAGGTAGTTCGTTGTTGAGATTTTGTTACTCCAATGGATGGTAGCCTTTTCATTATGGAAGGTAGTTCATTGTTGAGATTTTGTTACTCCAATGGATGGTAGACTTGTCATTATGGAAGGTAGTGTGTTGGTGAGATTTTGTTACTCCAATAGATGGTAGCCTTGTCATTATGGATGGTAGTTTGCTGTTGAGATTTTGTTACTCCATTGGATGGTACCCTTGTCATTACCGAAAGTAGTTCATTGTTCAGATTTTCTTACTCCAATGGATGGTAACATTTTCATTATGGAAGGTAGTTCGTTGTTCATATTTTGTTACTCCAATGGATGGTAGACTTGTCATTATGGAAGGTATTTCGTTGTTGAGATTTTGTTACACTAATGGATGGTAGACTCGTTATTGTGGAAGGTAGTTTGTTGTTGAGATTTGGTTACTCTAATGGATAGTAGCCTTGTCATTATGTAAGGTAGTTCGTTGTTGATGTTTTGTTACTCCAATGGATGGTAGCCTTGTCATTATGGAAGGTAGTTCGTTGTTGAGATTTTGTTACTCCAATGGATGGTAGCCTTGTCATTATTGAAGGTAGTTCGTTGTTGAGATTTTGTTACTCCAATGGATGGTAGCCTTGTCATTATGGAAGGTAGTTCATTGATGAGATTTTATTACTCCAATGGATGATAGCCTTGTCATTATGGAAGGTAGTTCGTTGTTGAGATTTTATTACACCAATGTATGGTAGGCTTGTCATTATGGAAGGTGGTTCGTTGTTGAGATTTTGTTACTCCAATGGATGGTAACCTTGTCATTATGAAAGGTTGTTCATTGATGAGATTTTATTACTCCAATGGATGATAGCCTTGTCATTATGGAAGGTAGTTCGTTGTTGAGATTTTGTTACACCAATGTATGGTAGACTTGTCATTATGGAAGGTAGTTCATTGTTGAGATTTTGTTACTCCAATGGATGGTATCCTTGTCATTATGGATGGCATTTCATTGTTGAGATTTTGTTACTCCATTGGATGGTACCTTTGTCATTACCGAAAGTAGTTCGTTGTTGAAATTTTGTTACTCCAATGGATGGTAGCCTTGTCATTACAGAAGGTAGTTCGTTGTTGAGATTTCGTTACAACAATGGATGGTATCCTTGTCATTATGGAAGGTAGTTTGTTGTTGAGATTTTGTTACTCCAATGGATGGTAGCCTTTTCATTATGTAAGGTAGTTCGTTGTTGAGATTTTGTTACTCAAATGGATGGTATCCTTGCCATTACGGAAGGTAGTTCGTTGTTGAGAGTTTGTTTCTCCAATGGATGGTAGCCTTGTCATTATTGAAGGTAGTTTCTTGTTGAGATTTTATTACTCCAATGGATGGTAGCCTTGCCATTATGGAAGGTAGTTCGTTGTTGAGATTTTGTTACTCCAATGGATGGTACCCTTGTAATTATGGAAGGTTGATTGTTGTTGAGATTTTGTTACTCCAATGGATGGTAGCCTTTTCATTATGGAAGATAGTTTGTTGTTGAGATTTTGTTACTCAAATGGATGGTAGCCTTTTTATTATGGAAGGTATTTCGTTGTTGAGATTTTGTTACACCAATCGATGCTAGCCTTGTCATAATGGAAGGTAGTTTGTTGCTGAGATTTTGTTACTCCAATGGATGGTAGCCTTGTCATTATGGATGGTAGTTTTTTGATGAGATTTTGTTACTCCATTGGATGGTAGCATTGTGATTACAGAAAGTAGTTCGTTGTTGATATTTTGTTACTCTAATGGATGGTAGCCTTGTCATTATGCATGGTAGTTCATTGTTGACATTTTGTTACTCAAATTTATGGTAGCCTTGTCATTATGGAAGGTAGTTCGTTGTTGAGATTTTGTTACTCCAATGGATGGTAGACTTGTCATTATGGAAGGTAGTTCGTTGTTGAGATTTTGTTACTCTAATGGATGGTAGCCTTGTCATTATGCAAGGTAGTTCATTGTTGACATTTTGTTACTCCAATGAATGATAGCCTTGTCATTATGGAAGGTAGTTTTTTGCTGATATTTTGTTACTCCAATGGATGGTAGACTTGTCATTATGGAAGGTAGTTCATTGTTGAGATTTTGTTACTCCAATGGATGGTAGCCTTGTCATTATGGATGGTATTTCATTGTTGAGATTTTGTTACTCCATTGGATGGTACATTTGTCATTACCGAAAGTAGTTCGTTGTTGAAATTTTCTTACAACAATGGATGGTATCCTTGTCATTATGGAAGGTAGTTTGTTGTTGAGATTTTGTTACTCTAATGGATGGTATCCTTGTCATTATGGAAGGTAGTTCATTTTTGAGATTTTGTTTCTCCAATGGATGGTAGCCTTGTCATTATGAAAGATAGTGCGTTGTTGATATTTTGTTACTCTAATGGATGGTAGACTTGTAATTATGGAAGGTAGTTCGTTGTTGAGATTTTGTTACTCTAATGGATAGTAGCCTTGTCATTATGTAAGGTAGTTCGTTGTTGATGTTTTTTTACTCCAATGGATGGTAGCCTTGTCATTATGGAAGGTAGTTCGTTGTTGAGATTTTGTTACTCCAATGGATGGTAGCCTTTTCATTATGGAAGGTAGTTCATTGTTGAGATTTTGTTACTCCAATGGATGGTAGACTTGTCATTATGGAAGGTAGTGTGTTGGTGAGATTTTGTTACTCCAATAGATGGTAGCCTTGTCATTATGGATGGTAGTTTGCTGTTGAGATTTTGTTACTCCATTGGATGGTACCCTTGTCATTACCGAAAGTAGTTCATTGTTCAGATTTTCTTACTCCAATGGATGGTAACATTTTCATTATGGAAGGTAGTTCGTTGTTCATATTTTGTTACTCCAATGGATGGTAGACTTGTCATTATGGAAGGTATTTCGTTGTTGAGATTTTGTTACACTAATGGATGGTAGACTCGTTATTGTGGAAGGTAGTTTGTTGTTGAGATTTGGTTACTCTAATGGATAGTAGCCTTGTCATTATGTAAGGTAGTTCGTTGTTGATGTTTTGTTACTCCAATGGATGGTAGCCTTGTCATTATGGAAGGTAGTTCGTTGTTGAGATTTTGTTACTCCAATGGATGGTAGCCTTGTCATTATTGAAGGTAGTTCGTTGTTGAGATTTTGTTACTCCAATGGATGGTAGCCTTGTCATTATGGAAGGTAGTTCATTGATGAGATTTTATTACTCCAATGGATGATAGCCTTGTCATTATGGAAGGTAGTTCGTTGTTGAGATTTTATTACACCAATGTATGGTAGGCTTGTCATTATGGAAGGTGGTTCGTTGTTGAGATTTTGTTACTCCAATGGATGGTAACCTTGTCATTATGAAAGGTTGTTCATTGATGAGATTTTATTACTCCAATGGATGATAGCCTTGTCATTATGGAAGGTAGTTCGTTGTTGAGATTTTGTTACACCAATGTATGGTAGACTTGTCATTATGGAAGGTAGTTCATTGTTGAGATTTTGTTACTCCAATGGATGGTATCCTTGTCATTATGGATGGCATTTCATTGTTGAGATTTTGTTACTCCATTGGATGGTACCTTTGTCATTACCGAAAGTAGTTCGTTGTTGAAATTTTGTTACTCCAATGGATGGTAGCCTTGTCATTACAGAAGGTAGTTCGTTGTTGAGATTTCGTTACAACAATGGATGGTATCCTTGTCATTATGGAAGGTAGTTTGTTGTTGAGATTTTGTTACTCTAATGGATGGTATCCTTGTCATTATGGAAGGTAGTTCATTGTTGAGATTTTGTTTCTCTAATGGATGGTAGCCTTGTCATTATGGAAGATAGTGCGTTGTTGATATTTTGTCACTCTAATGGATGGTAGAATTGTCATTGTGGAAGGTAGTTCGTTGTTGAGATTTTGTTACTCTAATGGATAGTAGCCTTGTCATTATGTAAGGTAGTTCGTTGTTGATGTTTTTTTACTCCAATGGATGGTAGCCTTGTCATTATGGAAGGTAGTTCGTTGTTGAGATTTTGTTACTCCAATGGATGGTAGCCTTTTCATTATGGAAGGTAGTTCATTGTTGAGATTTTGTTACTCCAATGGATGGTAGACTTGTCATTATGGAAGGTAGTGTGTTGTTGAGATTTTGTTACTCCAATAGATGGTAGCCTTGTCATTATGGATGGTAGTTTGCTGTTGAGATTTTGTTACTCCATTGGATGGTCCCCTTGTCATTACCGAAAGTAGTTCATTGTTCAGATTTTCTTACTCCAATGGATGGTAACATTTTCATTATGGAAGGTAGTTCGTTGTTCATATTTTGTTACTCCAATGGATGGTAGACTTGTCATTATGGAAGGTAGTTCGTTGTTGAGATTTTGTTACACTAATGGATGGTAGACTCGTTATTGTGGAAGGTAGTTTGTTGTTGAGATTTGATTACTCTAATGGATAGTATCCTTGTCATTATGTAAGGTAGTTCGTTGTTGATGTTTTGTTACTCCAATTGATGGTAGCCTTGTCATTATGGAAGGTAGTTCGTTGTTGAGATTTTGTTACTCCAATGGATGGTAGCCTTGTCATTATTGAAGGTAGTTCGTTGTTGAGATTTTGTTACTCCAATGGATGGTAGCCTTGTCATTATGGAAGGTAGTTCATTGATGAGATTTTATTACTCCAATGGATGATAGCCTTGTCATTATGGAAGGTAGTTCGTTGTTGAGATTTTATTACACCAATGTATGGTAGGCTTGTCATTATGGAAGGTGGTTCGTTGTTGAAATTTTGTTACTCCAATGGATGGTAGCCTTGTCATTACGAAAGGTAGTTCGTTGTTGAGATTTCGTTACAACAATGGATGGTATCCTTGTCATTATGGAAGGTAGTTTGTTGTTGAGATTTTGTTACTCTAATGGATGGTATCCTTGTCATTATGGAAGGTAGTTCATTGTTGAGATTTTGTTTCTCTAATGGATGGTAGCCTTGTCATTATGGAAGATAGTGCGTTGTTGATATTTTGTCACTCTAATGGATGGTAGACTTGTCATTGTGGAAGGTAGTTCGTTGTTGAGATTTTGTTACTCTAATGGATAGTAGCCTTGTCATTATGTAAGGTAGTTCGTTGTTGATGTTTTTTTACTCCAATGGATGGTAGCCTTGTCATTATGGAAGGTAGTTCGTTGTTGAGATTTTGTTACTCCAATGGATGGTAGCCTTTTCATTATGGAAGGTAGTTCATTGTTGAGATTTTGTTACTCCAATGGATGGTAGACTTGTCATTATGGAAGGTAGTGTGTTGTTGAGATTTTGTTACTCCAATAGATGGTAGGCTTGTCATTATGGATGGTAGTTTGCTATTGAGATTTTGTTACTCCATTGGATGGTACCCTTGTCATTACCGAAAGTAGTTCATTGTTCAGATTTTCTTACTCCAATGGATGGTAACATTTTCATTATGGAAGGTAGTTCGTTGTTTAGATTTTGTTACTCCAATGGATGGTAGACTTGTCATTATGGAAGGTAGTTCGTTGTTGAGATTTTGTTACACTAATGGATGGTAGACTCGTTATTGTGGAAGGTAGTTAGTTGTTGAGATTTGGTTACTCTAATGGATAGTAGCCTTGTCATTATGTAAGGTAGTTCGTTGTTGATGTTTTGTTACTCCAATGGATGGTAGCCTTGTCAATATGGAAGGTAGTTTGTTGTTGAGATTTTGTTACTCCAATGGATGGTAGCCTTGTCATTATTGAAGGTAGTTCGTTGTTGAGATTTTGTTATTCCAATGGATGGTAGCCTTGTCATTATGGAAGGTAGTTCATTGATGAGATTTTATTACTCCAATGGGTGATAGCCTTGTCATTATGGAAGGTAGTTCGTTGTTGAGATTTTTTTACACCAATGTATGGTAGGCTTGTCATTATGGAAGGTGGTTCGTTGTTGAGATTTTGTTAATCCAATTGATGGTATTCGTGTCATTATGGAAGGTAGTTCGTTGTTGAGATTTTGTTACTCCAATGGATGGTAGCCTTGTCATTATGGAAGGTTGTTCATTGATGAGATTTTATTACTCAAATGGATGATAGCCTTGTCATTATGGAAGGTAGTTCGTTGTTGAGATTTTGTTACACCAATGGATGGTAGGCTTGTCATTATGGAAGGTGGTTCGTTGTTGAGATTTTGTTAATCCAATGGATGGTATTCGTGCCATTTTGGAAGGTAGTTCGTTGTTGAGATTTTGTTACTCCATTGGATGGTAGCCTTGTCATTATGGAAGGTAGTTCATTGTTGACATTTTGTTACTACAATGGATGGTAGCCTTTTCATTACGGAAGGTAGTTCGTTGTTGAGATTTTGTTACTCAAATGGATGGTATCCTTGCCATTACGGAAGGTAGTTCGTTGTTGAGATTTTGTTTCTCCAATGGATGGTAGCCTTCTCATTATGGAAGGTAGTTTCTTGTTGAGATTTTATTACTCCAATGGATGGTAGCCTTGCCATTATGGAAGGTAGTTCATTGTTGAGATTTTGTTACTCCAATGGATGGTACCCTTGTAATTATGGAAGGTTGATTGTTGTTAAGATTTTGTTACTCTAATGGATGGTAGCCTTTTCATTATGGAAGATAGTTTGTTGTTGAGATTTTGTTACTTAAATGGATGGTAGCCTTTTTATTATGGAAGGTAGTTCGTTGTTGAGATTTTTTTACACCAATGTATGGTAGGCTTGTCATTATGGAAGGTGGTTCGTTGTTGAGATTTTGTTAATCCAATTGATGGTACTCGTGTCATTATGGAAGGTAGTTCGTTGTTGAGATTTTGTTACTCCAATGGATGGTAGCCTTGTCATTATGGAAGGTTGTTCATTGATGAGATTTTATTACTCCAATGGATGATAGCCTTGTTATTATGGAAGGTAGTTCGTTGTTGAGATTTTGTTACACCAATGCATGGTAGGCTTGTCATTATGGAAGGTGGTTCGTTGTTGAGATTTTGTTAATCCAATGGATGGTATTCGTGCCATTTTGGATGGTAGTTCGTTGTTGAAATTTTGTTACTCCATTGGATGGTAGCCTTGTCATTATGGAAGGTAGTTCATTGTTGACATTTTGTTACTCCAATGGATGGTAGCCTTTTCATTACGGAAGGTAGTTCGTTGTTGAGATTTTGTTACTCAAATGGATGGTATCCTTGCCATTACGGAAGGTAGTTCGTTGTTGAGATTTTGTTTCTATAATGGATGGTAGCCTTCTCATTATGGAAGTTAGTTTCTTGTTGAGATTTTATTACTCCAATGGATGGTAGCCTTGCCATTATGGAAGGTAGTTCATTGTTGAGATTTTGTTACTCCAATGGATGGTACCCTTGTAATTATGGAAGGTTGATTGTTGTTAAGATTTTGTTACTCTAATGGATGGTAGCCTTTTCATTATGGAAGATAGTTTGTTGTTGAGATTTTGTTACTTAAATGGATGGTAGCCTTTTTATTATGGAAGGTAGTTCGTTGTTGAGATTTTGTTACACCAATGTATGGTAGGCTTGTCATTATGGAAGGTGGTTCGTTGTTGAGATTTTGTTAATCCAATTGATGGTACTCGTGTCATTATGGAAGGTAGTTCGTTGTTGAGATTTTGTTACTCCAATGGATGGTAGCCTTGTCATTATGGAAGGTTGTTCATTGATGAGATTTTATTACTCGAATGGATGATAGCCTTGTTATTATGGAAGGTAGTTCGTTGTTGAGATTTTGTTACACCAATGCATGGTAGGCTTGTCATTATGGAAGGTGGTTCGTTGTTGAGATTTTGTTAATCCAATGGATGGTATTCGTGCCATTTTGGATGGTAGTTCGTTGTTGAGATTTTGTTACTCCATTGGATGGTAGCCTTGTCATTATGGAAGGTAGTTCATTGTTGACATTTTGTTACTCCAATGGATGGTAGCCTTTTCATTACGGAAGGTAGTTCATTGTTGAGTTTTTGTTACTCAAATGGATGGTATCCTTGCCATTATAGAAGGTAGTTCGTTGTTGAGATTTTGTTTCTCCAATGGATGGTAGCCTTCTCATTATGGAAGGCAGTTTCTTGTTGAGATTTTATTACTCCAATGGATGGTAGCCTTGCCATTATGGAAGGTAGTTCATTGTTGAGATTTTGTTACTCCAATAGATGGTACCCTTGTAATTATGGAAGGTTGATTGTTGTTAAGATTTTGTTACTCTAATGGATGGTAGCCTTTTCATTATGGAAGATAGTTTGTTGTTGAGATTTTGTTACTTAAATGGATGGTAGCCTTTTTATTATGGAAGGTAGTTCGTTGTTGAGATTTTGTTACACCAATGTATGGTAGGCTTGTCATTATGGAAGGTGGTTCGTTGTTGAGATTTTGTTAATCCAATTGATGGTACTCGTGTCATTATGGAAGGTAGTTCGTTGTTGAGATTTTGTTACTCCAATGGATGGTAGCCTTGTCATTATGGAAGGTTGTTCATTGATGAGATTTTATTACTCCAATGGATGATAGCCTTGTTATTATGGAAGGTAGTTCGTTGTTGAGATTTTGTTACACCAATGCATGGTAGGCTTGTCATTATGGAAGGTGGTTCGTTGTTGAGATTTTGTTAATCCAATGGATGGTATTCGTGCCATTTTGGATGGTAGTTCGTTGTTGAGATTTTGTTACTACATTGGATGGTAGCCTTGTCATTATGGAAGGTAGTTCATTGTTGACATTTTGTTACTCCAATGGATGGTAGCCTTTTCATTACGGAAGGTATTTCATTGTTGAGATTTTGTTACTCAAATGGATGGTATCCTTGCCATTACGGAAGGTAGTTCGTTGTTGAGATTTTGTTTCTCCAATGGATGGTAGCCTTCTCATTATGGAAGGTAGTTTCTTGTTGAGATTTTATTACTCCAATGGATGGTAGCCCTGCCATTATGGAAGGTAGTTCATTGTTGAGATTTTGTTACTCCAATGGATGGTACCCTTGTAATTATGGAAGGTTGATTGTTGTTAAGATTTTGTTACTCTAATGGATGGTAGCCTTTTCATTATGGAAGATAGTTTGTTGTTGAGATTTTGTTACTTAAATGGATGGTAGCCTTTTTATTATGGAAGGTAGTTCGTTGTTGAGATTTTGTTACACCAATGTATGGTAGGCTTGTCATTATGGAAGGTGGTTCGTTGTTGAGATTTTGTTAATCCAATTGATGGTACTCGTGTCATTATGGAAGGTAGTTCGTTGTTGAGATTTTGTTACTCCAATGGATGGTAGCCTTGTCATTATGGAAGGTTGTTCATTGATGAGATTTTATTACTCGAATGGATGATAGCCTTGTTATTATGGAAGGTAGTTCGTTGTTGAGATTTTGTTACACCAATGCATGGTAGGCTTGTCATTATGGAAGGTGGTTCGTTGTTGAGATTTTGTTAATCCAATGGATGGTATTCGTGCCATTTTGGATGGTAGTTCGTTGTTGAGATTTTGTTACTCCATTGGATGGTAGCCTTGTCATTATGGAAGGTAGTTCATTGTTGACATTTTGTTACTCCAATGGATGGTAGCCTTTTCATTACGGAAGGTAGTTCGTTGTTGAGTTTTTGTTACTCAAATGGATGGTATCCTTGCCATTATAGAAGGTAGTTCGTTGTTGAGATTTTGTTTCTCCAATGGATGGTAGCCTTCTCATTATGGAAGGCAGTTTCTTGTTGAGATTTTATTACTCCAATGGATGGTAGCCTTGCCATTATGGAAGGTAGTTCATTGTTGAGATTTTGTTACTCCAATGGATGGTACCCTTGTATTTATGGAAGGTTGATTGTTGTTAAGATTTTGTTACTCTAATGGATGGTAGCCTTTTAATTATGGAAGATAGTTTGTTGTTGAGATTTTGTTACTTAAATGGATGGTAGCCTTTTTATTATGGAAGGTAGTTCGTTGTTGAGATTTTGTTACACCAATGTATGGTAGGCTTGTCATTATGGAAGGTGGTTCGTTGTTGAGATTTTGTTAATCCAATTGATGGTACTCGTGTCATTATGGAAGGTAGTTCGTTGTTGAGATTTTGTTACTCCAATGGATGGTAGCCTTGTCATTATGGAAGGTTGTTCATTGATGAGATTTTATTACTCCAATGGATGATAGCCTTGTTATTATGGAAGGTAGTTCGTTGTTGAGATTTTGTTACACCAATGCATGGTAGGCTTGTCATTATGGAAGGTGGTTCGTTGTTAAGATTTTGTTAATCCAATGGATGGTATTCGTGCCATTTTGGATGGTAGTTCGTTGTTGAGATTTTGTTACTCCATTGGATGGTAGCCTTGTCATTATGGAAGGTAGTTCATTGTTGACATTTTGTTACTCCAATGGATGGTAGCCTTTTCATTACAGAAGGTAGTTCGTTGTTGAGATTTTGTTACTCAAATGGATGGTATCCTTGCCATTACGGAAGGTAGTTCGTTGTTGAGATTTTGTTTCTCCAATGGATGGTAGCCTTCTCATTATGGAAGGTAGTTTCTTGTTGAGATTTTATTACTCCAATGGATGGTAGCCTTGCCATTATGGAAGGTAGTTCATTGTTGAGATTTTGTTACTCCAATGGATGGTACCCTTGTAATTATGGAAGGTTGATTGTTGTTAAGATTTTGTTACTCTAATGGATGGTAGCCTTTTCATTATGGAAGATAGTTTGTTGTTGAGATTTTGTTACTTAAATGGATGGTAGCCTTTTTATTATGGAAGGTAGTTCATTGTTGAGATTTTGGTACACCAATGTATGGTAGGCTTGTCATTATGGAAGGTGGTTCGTTGTTGAGATTTTGTTAATCCAATTGATGGTACTCGTGTCATTATGGAAGGTAGTTCGTTGTTGAGATTTTGTTACTCCAATGGATGGTAGCCTTGTCATTATGGAAGGTTGTTCATTGATGAGATTTTATTACTCCAATGGATGATAGCCTTGTTATTATGGAAGGTAGTTCGTTGTTGAGATTTTGTTACACCAATGCATGGTAGGCTTGTCATTATGGAAGGTGGTTCGTTGTTGAGATTTTGTTAATCCAATGGATGGTATTCGTGCCATTTTGGATGGTAGTTCGTTGTTGAGATTTTGTTACTCCATTGGATGGTAGCCTTGTCATTATGGAAGGTAGTTCATTGTTGACATTTTGTTACTCCAATGGATGGTAGCCTTTTCATTACGGAAGGTAGTTCATTGTTGAGATTTTGTTACTCAAATGGATGGTATCCTTGCCATTATAGAAGGTAGTTCGTTGTTGAGATTTTGTTTCTCCAATGGATGGTAGCCTTCTCATTATGGAAGGCAGTTTCTTGTTGAGATTTTATTACTCCAATGGATGGTAGCCTTGCCATTATGGAAGGTAGTTCATTGTTGAGATTTTGTTACTCCAATGGATGGTACCCTTGTAATTATGGAAGGTTGATTGTTGTTAAGATTTTGTTACTCTAATGGATGGTAGCCTTTTCATTATGGAAGATAGTTTGTTGTTGAGATTTTGTTACTTAAATGGATGGTAGCCTTTTTATTATGGAAGTTAGTTCGTTGTTGAGATTTTGTTACACCAATGTATGGTAGGCTTGTCATTATGGAAGGTGGTTCGTTGTTGAGATTTTGTTAATCCAATTGATGGTACTCGTGTCATTATGGAATGTAGTTCGTTGTTGAGATTTTGTTACTCCAATGGATGGTAGCCTTGTCATTATGGAAGGTTGTTCATTGATGAGATTTTATTACTCCAATGGATGATAGCCTTGTTATTATGGAAGGTAGTTTGTTGTTGAGATTTTGTTACACCAATGCATGGTAGGCTTGTCATTATGGAAGGTGGTTCGTTGTTGAGATTTTGTTAATCCAATGGATGGTATTCGTGCCATTTTGGATGGTAGTTCGTTGTTGAGATTTTGTTACTCCATTGGATGGTAGCCTTGTCATTATGGAAGGTAGTTCATTGTTGACATTTTGTTACTCCAATGGATGGTAGCCTTTTCATTACGGAAGGTAGTTCATTGTTGAGATTTTGTTACTCAAATGGATGGTATCCTTGCCATTATAGAAGGTAGTTCGTTGTTGAGATTTTGTTTCTCCAATGGATGGTAGCCTTCTCATTATGGAAGGCAGTTTCTTGTTTAGATTTTATTACTCCAATGGATGGTAGCCTTGCCATTATGGAAGGTAGTTCATTGTTGAGATTTTGTTATTCCAATGGATGGTACCCTTGTAATTATGGAAGGTTGATTGTTGTTAAGATTTTGTTACTCTAATGGATGGTAGCCTTTTCATTATGGAAGATAGTTTGTTGTTGAGATTTTGTTACTTAAATGGATGGTAGCCTTTTTATTATGGAAGTTAGTTCGTTGTTGAGATTTTGTTACACCAATGTATGGTAGGCTTGTCATTATGGAAGGTGGTTCGTTGTTGAGATTTTGTTAATCCAATTGATGGTACTCGTGTCATTATGGAAGGTAGTTCGTTGTTGAGATTTTGTTACTCCAATGGATGGTAGCCTTGTCATTATGGAAGGTTGTTCATTGATGAGATTTTATTACTCCAATGGATGATAGCCTTGTTATTATGGAAGGTAGTTCGTTGTTGAGATTTTGTTACACCAATGCATGGTAGGCTTGTCATTATGGAAGGTGGTTCGTTGTTGAGATTTTGTTAATCCAATGGGTGGTATTCGTGCCATTTTGGATGGTAGTTCGTTGTTGAGATTTTGTTACTCCATTGGATGGTAGCCTTGTCATTATGGAAGGTAGTTCATTGTTGACATTTTGTTACTCCAATGGATGGTAGGCTTTTCATTACGGAAGGTAGTTCATTGTTGAGATTTTGTTACTCAAATGGATGGTATCCTTGCCATTACGGAAGGTAGTTCGTTGTTGAGATTTTGTTTCTCCAATGGATGTTAGCCTTCTCATTATGGAAGGTAGTTTCTTGTTGAGATTTTATTACTCCAATGGATGGTAGCCTTGCCATTATGGAAGGTAGTTCATTGTTGAGATTTTGTTACTCCAATGGATGGTACCCTTGTAATTATGGAAGGTTGATTGTTGTTAAGATTTTGTTACTCTAATGGATGGTAGCCTTTTCATTATGGAAGATAGTTTGTTGTTGAGATTTTGTTACTTAAATGGATGGTAGCCTTTTTATTATGGAAGGTAGTTCATTGTTGAGATTTTGGTACACCAATGTATGGTAGGCTTGTCATTATGGAAGGTGGTTCGTTGTTGAGATTTTGTTAATCCAATTGATGGTACTCGTGTCATTATGGAAGGTAGTTCGTTGTTGAGATTTTGTTACTCCAATGGATGGTAGCCTTGTCATTATGGAAGGTTGTTCATTGATGAGATTTTATTACTCCAATGGATGATAGCCTTGTTATTATGGAAGGTAGTTCGTTGTTGAGATTTTGTTACACCAATGCATGGTAGGCTTGTCATTATGGAAGGTGGTTCGTTGTTGAGATTTTGTTAATCCAATGGATGGTATTCGTGCCATTTTGGATGGTAGTTCGTTGTTGAGATTTTGTTACTCCATTGGATGGTAGCCTTGTCATTATGGAAGGTAGTTCATTGTTGACATTTTGTTACTCCAATGGATGGTAGCCTTTTCATTACGGAAGGTAGTTCATTGTTGAGATTTTGTTACTCAAATGGATGGTATCCTTGCCATTATAGAAGGTAGTTCGTTGTTGAGATTTTGTTTCTCCAATGGATGGTAGCCTTCTCATTATGGAAGGCAGTTTCTTGTTGAGATTTTATTACTCCAATGGATGGTAGCCTTGCCATTATGGAAGGTAGTTCATTGTTGAGATTTTGTTACTCCAATGGATGGTACCCTTGTAATTATGGAAGGTTGATTGTTGTTAAGATTTTGTTACTCTAATGGATGGTAGCCTTTTCATTATGGAAGATAGTTTGTTGTTGAGATTTTGTTACTTAAATGGATGGTAGCCTTTTTATTATGGAAGTTAGTTCGTTGTTGAGATTTTGTTACACCAATGTATGGTAGGCTTGTCATTATGGAAGGTGGTTCGTTGTTGAGATTTTGTTAATCCAATTGATGGTACTCGTGTCATTATGGAAGGTAGTTCGTTGTTGAGATTTTGTTACTCCAATGGATGGTAGCCTTGTCATTATGGAAGGTTGTTCATTGATGAGATTTTATTACTCCAATGGATGATAGCCTTGTTATTATGGAAGGTAGTTTGTTGTTGAGATTTTGTTACACCAATGCATGGTAGGCTTGTCATTATGGAAGGTGGTTCGTTGTTGAGATTTTGTTAATCCAATGGATGGTATTCGTGCCATTTTGGATGGTAGTTCGTTGTTGAGATTTTGTTACTCCATTGGATGGTAGCCTTGTCATTATGGAAGGTAGTTCATTGTTGACATTTTGTTACTCCAATGGATGGTAGCCTTTTCATTACGGAAGGTAGTTCATTGTTGAGATTTTGTTACTCAAATGGATGGTATCCTTGCCATTATAGAAGGTAGTTCGTTGTTGAGATTTTGTTTCTCCAATGGATGGTAGCCTTCTCATTATGGAAGGCAGTTTCTTGTTTAGATTTTATTACTCCAATGGATGGTAGCCTTGCCATTATGGAAGGTAGTTCATTGTTGAGATTTTGTTATTCCAATGGATGGTACCCTTGTAATTATGGAAGGTTGATTGTTGTTAAGATTTTGTTACTCTAATGGATGGTAGCCTTTTCATTATGGAAGATAGTTTGTTGTTGAGATTTTGTTACTTAAATGGATGGTAGCCTTTTTATTATGGAAGTTAGTTCGTTGTTGAGATTTTGTTACACCAATGTATGGTAGGCTTGTCATTATGGAAGGTGGTTCGTTGTTGAGATTTTGTTAATCCAATTGATGGTACTCGTGTCATTATGGAAGGTAGTTCGTTGTTGAGATTTTGTTACTCCAATGGATGGTAGCCTTGTCATTATGGAAGGTTGTTCATTGATGAGATTTTATTACTCCAATGGATGATAGCCTTGTTATTATGGAAGGTAGTTCGTTGTTGAGATTTTGTTACACCAATGCATGGTAGGCTTGTCATTATGGAAGGTGGTTCGTTGTTGAGATTTTGTTAATCCAATGGGTGGTATTCGTGCCATTTTGGATGGTAGTTCGTTGTTGAGATTTTGTTACTCCATTGGATGGTAGCCTTGTCATTATGGAAGGTAGTTCATTGTTGACATTTTGTTACTCCAATGGATGGTAGCCTTTTCATTACGGAAGGTAGTTCATTGTTGAGATTTTGTTACTCAAATGGATGGTATCCTTGCCATTACGGAAGGTAGTTCGTTGTTGAGATTTTGTTTCTCCAATGGATGGTAGCCTTCTCATTATGGAAGGTAGTTTCTTGTTGAGATTTTATTACTCCAATGGATGGTAGCCTTGCCATTATGGAAGGTAGTTCATTGTTTAGATTTTGTTACTCCAATGGATGGTACCCTTGTAATTATGGAAGGTTGATTGTTGTTGAGATTTTGTTACTCTAATGGATGGTAGCCTTTTCATTATGGAAGATAGTTTGTTGTTGAGATTTTGTTACTTAAATGGATGGTAGCCTTTTTATTATGGAAGGTAGTTCGTTGTTGAGATTTTGTTACACCAATGTATGGTAGGCTTGTCATTATGGAAGGTGGTTCTTTGTTGAGATTTTGTTAATCCAATTGATGGTACTCGTGTCATTATGGAAGGTAGTTCGTTGTTGAGATTTTGTTACTCCAATGGATGGTAGCCTTGTCATTATGGAAGGTTGTTCATTGATGAGATTTTATTACTCCAATGGATGATAGCCTTGTTATTATGGAAGGTAGTTCGTTGTTGAGATTTTGTTACACCAATGGATGGTAGGCTTGTCATTATGGAAGGTGGTTCGTTGTTGAGATTTTGTTAATCCAATGGATGGTATTCGTGCCATTTTGGACGGTATTTCGTTGTTGAGATTTTGTTACTCCATTGGATGGTAGCCTTGTCATTATGGAAGGTAGTTCATTGTTGACATTTTGTTACTCCAATGGATGGTAGCCTTTTCATTACGGAAGGTAGTTCATTGTTGAGATTTTGTTACTCAAATGGATGGTATCCTTGCCATTACGGAAGGTAGTTCGTTGTTGAGATTTTGTTTCTCCAATGGATGGTAGCCTTCTCATTATGGAAGGTAGTTTTTGTTGAGATTTTATTACTCCAATGGATGGTAGCCTTGCCATTATGGAAGGTAGTTCGTTGTTGAGATTTTGTTACTCCAATGGATGGTACCCTTGTAATTATGGAAGGTTGATTGTTGTTGAGATTTTGTTACTCTAATGGATGGTAGCCTTTTCATTATGGAAGATAGTTTGTTGTTGAGATTTTGTTACTCAAATGGATGGTAGCCTTTTTATTATGGAAGGTAGTTCGTTGTTGAGATTTTATTACACCAATGGATGGTAGCTTTGTCATAATGGAAGGTAGTTTGTTGCTGAGATTTTGTTACTCCAATGGATGGTAGCCTTGTCATTATGGAAGGTAGTTCGTTGTTTAAATTTTGTTACTCCAATGGATGGTATCTTTGTCATTATGGATGGTAGTTTTTTGATGAGATTTTGTTACTCAATTGGATGGTAGAACTGTCATTACAGAAGGTAGTTCGTTGTTGAGATTTTGTTACTCTAATGGATGGTAGCCTTGTCATTATGCAAGGTAGTTCATTGTTGACATTTTGTTAGTCCAATTTATGGTAGCCTTGTCATTATGGAAGGTAGTTCGTTGTTTAGATTTTGTTACTCCAATATATGGTAGACTTGTCATTATGGAAGGTAGTTCGTTGTTGAGATTTTGTTACTCTAATGGATGGTAGACTTGTCATTATGCAAGGTAGTTCATTGTTGACATTTTGTTACTCCAATGAATGGTAGCCTTGTCATTATGGAAGGTAGTATTTTGTTGAGATTTTGTTACTCCAATGGATGGTAGACTTGTCATTATGGAAGGTAGTTTGTTGTTGAGATTTTTTTACTCCAATGGATGGTAGCCTTGTCATTGTGGATGGTATTTCGTTGTTGATATTTTGTTACTCCATTGAATGGTACCCTTGTCATTACCGAAAGTAGTTCGTTGTTGAAATTTTGTTACTCCAATGGATGGTAGCCTTGTCATTATGGAAGGTTGTTCATTGATGAGATTTTATTACTCCAATGGATGATAGCCTTATCATTATGGAAGGTAGTTCGTTGTTGAGATTTTGTTACACCAATGGATGGTAGGCTTGTCATTATGGAAGGTGGTTCGTTGTTGAGATTTTGTTTATCCAATGGATGGTATTCGTGCCATTTTGGAAGGTAGTTCGTTGTTGAGATTTTGTTACTCCATTGGATGGTAGCCTTGTCATTATGGAAGGTAGTTCATTGTTGACATTTTGTTACTCCAATGGATGGTAGCCTTTTCATTACGGAAGGTAGTTTGTTGTTGAGTTTTGTTACTCAAATGGATGGTATCCTTGCCATTACGGAAGGTAGTTCGTTGTTGAGATTTTGTTTCTCCAATGGATGGTAGCCTTCTCATTATGGAAGGTAGTTTCTTGTTGAGATTTTATTACTCCAATGGATGGTAGCCTTGCCATTATGGAAGGTAGTTCATTGTTGAGATTTTGTTACTCCAATGGATGGTACCCTTGTAATTATGGAAGGTTGATTGTTGTTGAGATTTTGTTACTCTAATGGATGGTAGCCTTTTCATTATGGAAGATAGTTTGTTGTTGAGATTTTGTTAATTAAATGGATGGTAGCCTTTTTATTATGGAAGGTAGTTCGTTGTTGAGATTTTGTTACACCAATGTATGGTAGGCTTGTCATTATGGAAGGTGGTTCGTTGTTGAGATTTTGTTAATCCAATTGATGGCACTCGTGTCATTATGGAAGGTAGTTCGTTGTTGAGATTTTGTTACTCCAATGGATGGTAGCCATGTCATTATGGAAGGTTGTTCATTGATGAGATTTTATTACTCCAATGGATGATAGCCTTGTTATTATGGAAGGTAGTTCGTTGTTGAGATTTTGTTACACCAATGGATGGTAGGCTTGTCATTATGGAAGGTGGTTCGTTGTTGAGATTTTGTTAATCCAATGGATGGTATTCGTGCCATTTTGGACGGTAGTTCGTTGTTGAGATTTTGTTACTCCATTGGATGGTAGCCTTGTCATTATGGAAGGTAGTTCATTGTTGACATTTTGTTACTCCAATGGATGGTAGCCTTTTCATTACGGAAGGTAGTTCATTGTTGAGATTTTGTTACTCAAATGGATGGTATCCTTGCCATTACGGAAGGTAGTTCGTTGTTGAGATTTTGTTTCTCCAATGGATGGTAGCCTTCTCATTATGGAAGGTAGTTTCTTGTTGAGATTTTATTACTCCAATGGATGGTAGCCTTGCCATTATGGAAGGTAGTTTGTTGTTGAGATTTTGTTACTCCAATGGATGGTACCCTTGTAATTATGGAAGGTTGATTGTTGTTGAGATTTTGTTACTCTAATGGATGGTAGCCTTTTCATTATGGAAGATAGTTTGTTGTTGAGATTTTGTTACTCAAATGGATGGTAGCCTTTTTATTATGGAAGGTAGTTCGTTGTTGAGATTTTATTACACCAATGGATGGTAGCTTTGTCATAATGGAAGGTAGTTTGTTGCTGAGATTTTGTTACTCCAATGGATGGTAGCCTTGTGATTATGGAAGGTAGTTCTTTGTTTAAATTTTGTTACTCCAATGGATGGTATCCTTGTCATTATGGAAGGTTGTTCATTGATGAGATTTTATTACTCCAATGGATGATAGCCTTGTTATTATGGAAGGTAGTTCGTTGTTGAGATTTTGTTACACCAATGCATGGTAGGCTTGTCATTATGGAAGGTGGTTCGTTGTTGAGATTTTGTTAATCCAATGGATGGTATTCGTGCCATTTTGGATGGTAGTTCGTTGTTGAGATTTTGTTACTCCATTGGATGGTAGCCTTGTCATTATAGAAGGTAGTTCATTGTTGACATTTTGTTACTCCAATGGATGGTAGCCTTTTCATTACGGAAGGTAGTTCATTGTTGAGATTTTGTTACTCAAATGGATGGTATCCTTGCCATTACGGAAGGTAGTTCGTTGTTGAGATTTTGTTTCTCCAATGGATGGTAGCCTTCTCATTATGGAAGGTAGTTTCTTGTTGAGATTTTATTACTCCAATGGATGGTAGCCTTGCCATTATGGAAGGTAGTTCATTGTTTAGATTTTGTTACTCCAATGGATGGTACCCTTGTAATTATGGAAGGTTGATTGTTGTTGAGATTTTGTTACTCTAATGGATGGTAGCCTTTTCATTATGGAAGATAGTTTGTTGTTGAGATTTTGTTACTTAAATGGATGGTAGCCTTTTTATTATGGAAGGTTGTTCGTTGTTGAGATTTTGTTACACCAATGTATGGTAGGCTTGTCATTATGGAAGGTGGTTCTTTGTTGAGATTTTGTTAATCCAATTGATGGTACCCGTGTCATTATGGAAGGTAGTTCGTTGTTGAGATTTTGTTACTCCAATGGATGGTAGCCTTGTCATTATGGAAGGTTGTTCATTGATGAGATTTTATTACTCCAATGGATGATAGCCTTGTTATTATGGAAGGTAGTTCGTTGTTGAGATTTTGTTACACCAATGGATGGTAGGCTTGTCATTATGGAAGGTGGTTCGTTGTTGAGATTTTGTTAATCCAATGGATGGTATTCGTGCCATTTTGGACGGTATTTCGTTGTTGAGATTTTGTTACTCCATTGGATGGTAGCCTTGTCATTATGGAAGGTAGTTCATTGTTGACATTTTGTTACTCCAATGGATGGTAGCCTTTTCATTACGGAAGGTAGTTCATTGTTGAGATTTTGTTACTCAAATGGATGGTATCCTTGCCATTACGGAAGGTAGTTCGTTGTTGAGATTTTGTTTCTCCAATGGATGGTAGCCTTCTCATTATGGAAGGTAGTTTTTGTTGAGATTTTATTACTCCAATGGATGGTAGCCTTGCCATTATGGAAGGTAGTTCGTTGTTGAGATTTTGTTACTCCAATGGATGGTACCCTTGTAATTATGGAAGGTTGATTGTTGTTGAGATTTTGTTACTCTAATGGATGGTAGCCTTTTCATTATGGAAGATAGTTTGTTGTTGAGATTTTGTTACTCAAATGGATGGTAGCCTTTTTATTATGGAAGGTAGTTCGTTGTTGAGATTTTATTACACCAATGGATGGTAGCTTTGTCATAATGGAAGGTAGTTTGTTGCTGAGATTTTGTTACTCCAATGGATGGTAGCCTTGTCATTATGGAAGGTAGTTCGTTGTTTAAATTTTGTTACTCCAATGGATGGTATCTTTGTCATTATGGATGGTAGTTTTTTGATGAGATTTTGTTACTCAATTGGATGGTAGAACTGTCATTACAGAAGGTAGTTCGTTGTTGAGATTTTGTTACTCTAATGGATGGTAGCCTTGTCATTATGCAAGGTAGTTCATTGTTGACATTTTGTTACTCCAATTTATGGTAGCCTTGTCATTATGGAAGGTAGTTCGTTGTTTAAATTTTGTTACTCCAATGGATGGTAGACTTGTCATTATGGAAGGTAGTTCGTTGTTGAGATTTTGTTACTCTAATGGATGGTAGCCTTGTCATTATGCAAGGTAGTTCATTGTTGACATTTTGTTACTCCAATGAATGGTAGCCTTGTCATTATGGAAGGTAGTTTTTTGTTGAGATTTTGTTACTCCAATGGATGGTAGACTTGTCATTATGGAAGGTAGTTTGTTGTTGAGATTTTTTTACTCCAATGGATGGTAGCCTTGTCATTGTGGATGGTATTTCGTTGTTGATATTTTGTTACTCCATTGAATGGTACCCTTGTCATTACCGAAAGTAGTTCGTTGTTGAAATTTTGTTACTCCAATGGATGGTAGCCTTGTCATTATGGAAGGTTGTTCATTGATGAGATTTTATTACTCCAATGGATGATAGCCTTATCATTATGGAAGGTAGTTCGTTGTTGAGATTTTGTTACACCAATGGATGGTAGGCTTGTCATTATGGAAGGTGGTTCGTTGTTGAGATTTTGTTTATCCAATGGATGGTATTCGTGCCATTTTGGAAGGTAGTTCGTTGTTGAGATTTTGTTACTCCATTGGATGGTAGCCTTGTCATTATGGAAGGTAGTTCGTTGTTAACATTTTGTTACTCCAATGGATGGTAGCCTTTTCATTACGGAAGGTAGTTCGTTGTTGAGATTTTGTTACTCAAATGGATGGTATCCTTGCCATTACGGAAGGTAGTTCGTTGTTGAGATTTTGTTTCTCCAATGGATGGTAGCCTTCTCATTATGGAAGGTAGTTTCTTGTTGAGATTTTATTACTCCAATGGATGGTAGCCTTTCCATTATGGAAGGTAGTTCATTGTTGAGATTTTGTTACTCCAATGGATGGTAGCCTTGTAATTATGGAAGGTTGATTGTTGTTGAGATTTTGTTACTCTAATGGATTGTAGCCTTTTCATTATGGAAGATAGTTTGTTGTTGAGATTTTGTTAATTAAATGGATGGTAGCCTTTTTATTATGGAAGGTAGTTCGTTGTTGAGATTTTGTTACACCAATGTATGGTAGGCTTGTCATTATGGAAGGTGGTTCGTTGTTGAGATTTTGTTAATCCAATTGATGGTACTCGTGTCATTATGGAAGGTAGTTCGTTGTTGAGATTTTGTTACTCCAATGGATGGTAGCCATGTCATTATGGAAGGTTGTTCATTGATGGGATTTTATTACTCCAATGGATGATAGCCTTGTTATTATGGAAGGTAGTTCGTTGTTGAGATTTTGTTACACCAATGGATGGTAGGCTTGTCATTATGGAAGGTGGTTCGTTGTTGAGATTTTGTTAATCCAATGGATGGTATTCGTGCCATTTTAGACGGTAGTTCGTTGTTGAGATTTTGTTACTCCATTGGATGGTAGCCTTGTCATTATGGAAGGTAGTTCATTGTTGACATTTTGTTACTCCAATGGATGGTAGCCTTTTCATTACGGAAGGTAGTTCATTGTTGAGATTTTGTTACTCAAATGGATGGTATCCTTGCCATTACGGAAGGTAGTTCGTTGTTGAGATTTTGTTTCTCCAATGGATGGTAGCCTTCTCATTATGGAAGGTAGTTTCTTGTTGAGATTTTATTACTCCAATGGATGGTAGCCTTGCCATTATGGAAGGTAGTTTGTTGTTGAGATTTTGTTACTCCAATGGATGGTACCCTTGTAATTATGGAAGGTTGATTGTTGTTGAGATTTTGTTACTCTAATGGATGGTAGCCTTTTCATTATGGAAGATAGTTTGTTGTTGAGATTTTGTTACTCAAATGGATGGTAGCCTTTTTATTATGGAAGGTAGTTCGTTGTTGAGATTTTATTACACCAAAGGATGGTAGCTTTGTCATAATGGAAGGTAGTTTGTTGCTGAGATTTTGTTACTCCAATGGATGGTAGCCTTGTGATTATAGAAGGTAGTTCGTTGTTTAAATTTTGTTACTCCAACGGATGGTATCCTTGTCATTATGGATGGTAGTTTTTTGATGAGATTTTGTTACTCAATTGGATGGTAGAACTGTCATTACAGAAAGTAGTTCGTTGTTGAGATTTTGTTACTCTAATGGATGGTAGCCTTGTCATTATGCAAGGTAGTTCATTGTTGACATTTTGTTACTCCAATTTATGGTAGCCTTGTCATTATGGAAGGTAGTTCGTTGTTTAGATTTTGTTACTCCAATGGATGGTAGACTTGTCATTATGGAAGGTAGTTCGTTGTTGAGATTTTGTTACTCTAATGGATGGTAGCCTTGTCATTATGCAAGGTAGTTCATTGTTGACATTTTGTTACTTCAATGAATGGTAGCCTTGTCATTATGGAAGGTAGTTTTTTGTTGAGATTTTGTTACTCCAATGGATGGTAGACTTGTCATTATGGAAGGTAGTTTGTTGTTGAGATTTTGTTACTCCAATGGATGGTACCCTTGTCATCATGGATGGTATTTCGTTGTTGATATTTTGTTACTCCATTGGATGGTACCCTTGTCATTACCGAAAGTAGTTCGTTGATGAAATTTTGTTACTCCAATGGATGGTAGCCTTGTCATTACAGAAGGTAGTCCGTTGTTGTGATTTCGTTACAACAATGGATGGTATCCTTGTCATTATGGAAGGTAGTTCGTTGTTGAGTTTTTGTTACTCTAATGGATAGTATCCTTGTCATTATGGAAGGTAGTTCATTGTTGTGATTTTATTTCTCCAATGAATGGTAGCCTTGTCATTATGGAAGATAGTGCGTTGTTGATATTTTGTTACTCCAATGGATGGTAACCTTTTCATTACAAAAGGTAGTTCGTTGTTGAGATTTTGTTGCTCAAATGGATGGTAGACTTGTCATTATGGAAGGTAGTTCGTTGTTTAGATTTTGTTACACAAATGGATGGTATACTTGTCATTGTGGAAGGTAGTTCGTTGTTGAGATTTTGTTACTCTAATGGATAGTAGCCTTGTAATTATGTAAGGTAGTTCGTTGTTGATGTTTTGTTACTCCAATGGATGGTAGCCTTGTCATTATGGAAGGTAGTTCGTTGTTGAGATTTTGTTACTCCAATGGATGGTAGCCTTGTCATTATTGAAGGTAGTTTGTTGTTGAGATTTTGTTACTCCAATGTATGGTACCCTTGTAATTATGGAAGGTTGATTGTTGTTGAGATTTTGTTACTCTAATGGATGGTAGCCTTTTCATTATGGAAGATAGTTTGTTGTTGAGATTTTGTTACTCAAATGGATGGTAGCCTTTTTATTATGGAAGGTAGTTCGTTGTTGAGATTTTATTACACCAATGGATGGTAGCTTTGTCATAATGGAAGGTAGTTTGTTGCTGAGATTTTGTTACTCCAATGGATGGTAGCCTTGTGATTATGGAAGGTAGTTCGTTGTTTAAATTTTGTTACTCCAATGGATGGTATCCTTGTCATTATGGATGGTAGTTTTTTGATGAGATTTTGTTACTCAATTGGATGGTAGAACTGTCATTACAGAAAGTAGTTCGTTGTTGAGATTTTGTTACTCTAATGGATGGTAGCCTTGTCATTATGCAAGGTAGTTCATTGTTGACATTTTGTTACTCCAATTTATGGTAGCCTTGTCATTATGGAAGGTAGTTCGTTGTTTAGATTTTGTTACTCCAATGGATGGTAGACTTGTCATTATGGAAGGTAGTTCGTTGTTGAGATTTTGTTACTCTAATGGATGGTAGCCTTGTCATTATGCAAGGTAGTTCATTGTTGACATTTTGTTACTCCAATGAATGGTAGCCTTGTCATTATGGAAGGTAGTTTTTTGTTGAGATTTTGTTACTCCAATGGATGGTAGACTTGTCATTATGGAAGGTAGTTTGTTGTTGAGATTTTGTTACTCCAATGGATGGTAGCCTTGTCATTATGGATGGTATTTCGTTGTTGATATTTTGTTACTCCATTGGATGGTACCCTTGTCATTACCGAAAGTAGTTCGTTGTTGAAATTTTGTTACTCCAATGGATGGTAGCCTTGTCATTACAGAAGGTAGTCCGTTGTTGAGATTTCGTTACAACAATGGATGGTATCCTTGTCATTATGGAAGGAAGTTCGTTGTTGAGATTTTGTTACTCTAATGGATAGTATCCTTGTCATTATGGAAGGTAGTTCATTGTTGTGATTTTATTTCTCCAATGGATGGTAGCCTTGTCATTATGGAAGATAGTGCGTTGTTGATATTTTGTTACTCCAATGGATGGTAACCTTTTCATTACAAAAGGTAGTTCGTTGTTGAGATTTTGTTGCTCAAATGGATGGTAGACTTGTCATTATGGAAGTTAGTTCGTTGTTTAGATTTTGTTACACTAATGGATGGTAGACTTGTCATTGTGGAAGGTAGTTCGTTGTTGAGATTTTGTTACTCTAATGGATAGTAGCCTTGTAATTATGTAAGGTAGTTCGTTGTTGATGTTTTGTTACTCCAATGGATGGTAGCCTTGTCATTATGGAAGGTAGTTCGTTGTTGAGATTTTGTTACTCCAATGGCTGGTAGCCTTGTCATTATGGAAGGTTGTTCATTGATGAGATTTTATTACTCCAATGGATGATAGCCTTGTTATTATGGAAGGTAGTTCGTTGTTGAGATTTTGTTACACCAATGGATGGTAGGCTTGTCATTATGGAAGGTGGTTCGTTGTTGAGATTTTGTTAATCCAATGGATGGTATTCGTGCCATTTTGGACGGTAGTTCGTTGTTGAGATTTTGTTACTCCATTGGATGGTAGCCTTGTCATTATGGAAGGTAGTTCATTGTTGACATTTTGTTACTCCAATGGATGGTAGCCTTTTCATTACGGAAGGTAGTTCATTGTTGAGATTTTGTTACTCAAATGGATGGTATCCTTGCCATTACGGAAGGTAGTTCGTTGTTGAGATTTTGTTACTCCAATGGATGGTACCCTTGTAATTATGGAAGGTTGATTGTTGTTGAGATTTTGTTACTCTAATGGATGGTAGCCTTTTCATTATGGAAGATAGTTTGTTGTTGAGATTTTTTTACTCAAATGGATGGTAGCCTTTTTATTATGGAAGGTAGTTCGTTGTTGTGATTTTATTACACCAATGGATGGTAGCTTTGTCATAATGGAAGGTAGTTTGTTGCTGAGATTTTGTTACTCCAATGGAAGGTAGCCTTGTGATTATGGAAGGTAGTTCGTTGTTTAAATTTTGTTACTCCAATGGATGGTATCTTTGTCATTATGGATGGTAGTTTTTTGATGAGATTTTGTTACTCAATTGGATGGTAGAACTGTCATTACAGAAAGTAGTTCGTTGTTGAGATTTTGTTACTCTAATGGATGGTAGCCTTGTCATTATGCAAGGTAGTTCATTGTTGACATTTTGTTACTCCAATGAATGGTAGCCTTGTCATTGTGGAAGGTAGTTTTTTGTTGAGATTTTGTTACTCCAATGGATGGTAGACTTCTCATTATGGAAGGTAGTTTGTTGTTGAGATTTTGTTACTCCAATGGATGGTAGCCTTGTCATTATGGATGGTATTTCGTTGTTGATATTTTGTTACTCCATTGGATGGTACCCTTGTCATTACCGAAAGTAGTTCGTTGTTGAAATTTTGTTACTCCAATGGATGGTAGCCTTGTCATTACAGAAGGTAGTCCGTTGTTGAGATTTCGTTACAACAATGGATGGTATCCTTGTCATTATGGAAGGTAGTTCGTTGTTGAGATTTTGTTACTCTAATGGATAGTATCCTTGTCATTATGGAAGGTAGTTCATTGTTGTGATTTTATTTCTCCAATGGATGGTAGCCTTGTCATTATGGAAGATAGTGCGTTGTTGATATTTTGTTACTCCAATGGATGGTAACCTTTTCATTACAAAAGGTAGTTCGTTGTTGAGATTTTGTTGCTCAAATGGATGGTAGACTTGTCATTATGGAAGTTAGTTCGTTGTTTAGATTTTGTTTCACTAATGGATGGTAGACTTGTCATTGTGGAAGGTAGTTCGTTGTTGAGATTTTGTTACTCTAATGGATAGTAGCCTTGTAATTATGTAAGGTAGTTCGTTGTTGATGTTTTGTTACTCCAATGGATGGTAGCCTTGTCATTATGGAAGGTAGTTCGTTGTTGAGATTTTGTTACTCCAATGGATGGTAGCCTTGTCATTATTGAAGGTAGTTCGTTGTTGAGATTTTGTTACTCCAATGGCTGGTAGCCTTGTCATTATGGAAGGTTGTTCATTGATGAGATTTTATTACTCCAATGGATGATAGCCTTGTTATTATGGAAGGTAGTTCGTTGTTGAGATTTTGTTACACCAATGGATGGTAGGCTTGTCATTATGGAAGGTGGTTCGTTGTTGAGATTTTGTTAATCCAATGGATGGTATTCGTGCCATTATGCAAGGTAGTTCGTTGTTGAGATTTTGTTACTCTAATGGATGGTAGCCTTGTCATTATGCAAGGTAGTTCATTGTTGAGATTTTGTTACTCCAATGGATGGTAGCCTTGTCATTATGGAAGGTAGTTCGTTGTTGAGATTTTGTTACTCCAATGGATGGTAGCCTTGTCATTATTGAAGGTAGTTTGTTGTTGAGATTTTGTTACTCCAATGGATGGTAGCCTTGTCATTATGGAAGGTAGTTCATTGATGAGATTTTATTACTCCAATGGATGATAGCCTTGTCATTATGGGAGGTAGTTTGTTGTTGAGATTTTGTTACACCAATGTATGGTAGGCTTGTCATTATGGAAGGTGGTTCGTTGTTGAGATTTTATTTTTCCAATGGATGGTATTCGTGTCATTATGGAAGGTAGTTCGTTGTTGAGATTTTGTTACTCAAATGGATGGTAGCCTTGTCAATATGGAAGGTAGTTCATTGATGAGATTTTATTACTCCAATGGATGGTAGCCTTGTCATTATTGAAGGTAGTTCGTTGTTGAGATTTTGTTACTCCAATGGATGGTAGCCTTGTCATTATGGAAGGTCGTTCATTGATGAGATTTTATTACTACAATGGACGATAGCCTTGTCATTATGGAAGGTAGTTCGTTGTTGAGATTTTGTTACAGAAATGGATGGTAGGCTTGTCATTATGGAAGGTGGTTCGTTGTTGAGATTTTGTTAATCCAATGGATGGTATTCGTGTCATTATGGAAGGTAGTTCGTTGTTGAGATTTTATTACTCCATTGGATGGTAGCCTTGTCATTATGGAAGGTAGTTCATTGTTGACATTTTGTTACTCCAATGGATGGTAGCCTTTTCATTATGGAAGGTAGTCCGTTGTTGAGATTTTGTTACTCAAATGGATGGTATCCTTGCAATTACGGAAGGTAGTTCGTTGTTGAGATTTTGTTTCTCCAATGGATGGTAGCCTTGTCATTATTGAATGTAGTTTCTTGTTGAGATTTTATTACTCCAGTGGATGGTAGCCTTGCCATTATGGAAGGTAGTTCGTTGTTGAGATTTTGTTACTCCAATGGATGGTACCCTTGTAATTATGGAAGGTTGATTGTTGTTGAGATTTTGTTACTCCAATGGATGGTAGCCTTTTCATTATGGAAGGTAGTTTGTTGTTGAGATTTTGTTACTCAAATGGATGGTAGCCTTTTTATTATGGACGGTATTTCGTTGTTGAGATTTTGTTACACCAATCGATGTTAGCCTTGTCATAATGGAAGGTAGTTTGTTGCTGAGATTTTGTTACTCCAATTGATGGTAGCCTTGTGATTATGGAAGGTAGTACGTTGTTTAGATTTTGTTACTCCAATGGATGGTAGCCTTGTCATTATGGATGGTAGTTTTTTGATGAGATTTTGTTACTCCATTGGATGGTAGCATTGTGATTACAGAAACTAGTTCGTTGTTGATATTTTGTTACTCTAATGGATGGTAGCCTTGTCATTATGCATGGTAGTTCATTGTTGACATTTTGTTACTCCAATTTATGGTATCCTTGTCATTATGGAAGGTAATTCGTTGTTGAGATTTTGTTACTCCAATGGATGGTAGCCTTGTCATTATGGAAGGTAGTTCGTTGTTGAGATTTTGTTACTCCAATGGATGGTAGCCTTGTCATTATTGAAGGTAGTTCGTTGTTGAGATTTTGTTACTCCAATGGCTGGTATCCTTGTCATTATGGAAGGTTGTTCATTGATGAGATTTTATTACTCCAATGGATGATAGCCTTGTTATTATGGAAGGTAGTTCGTTGTTGAGATTTTGTTACACCAATGGATGGTAGGCTTGTCATTATGGAAGGTGGTTCGTTGTTGAGATTTTGTTAATCCAATGGATGGTATTCGTGCCATTATGCAAGGTAGTTCGTTGTTGAGATTTTGTTACTCTAATGGATGGTAGCCTTGTCATTATGCAAGGTAGTTCATTGTTGAGATTTTGTTACTCCAATGGATGGTAGCCTTGTCATTATGGAAGGTAGTTCGTTGTTGAGATTTTGTTACTCCAATGGATGGTAGCCTTGTCATTATTGAAGGTAGTTTGTTGTTGAGATTTTGTTACTCCAATGGATGGTAGCCTTGTCATTATGGAAGGTAGTTCATTGATGAGATTTTATTACTCCAATGGATGATAGCCTTGTCATTATGGGAGGTAGTTTGTTGTTGAGATTTTGTTACACCAATGTATGGTAGGCTTGTCATTATGGAAGGTGGTTCGTTGTTGAGATTTTATTTTTCCAATGGATGGTATTCGTGTCATTATGGAAGGTAGTTCGTTGTTGAGATTTTGTTACTCAAATGGATGGTAGCCTTGTCAATATGGAAGGTAGTTCATTGATGAGATTTTATTACTCCAATGGATGGTAGCCTTGTCATTATTGAAGGTAGTTCGTTGTTGAGATTTTGTTACTCCAATGGATGGTAGCCTTGTCATTATGGAAGGTCGTTCATTGATGAGATTTTATAACTACAATGGACGATAGCCTTGTCATTATGGAAGGTAGTTCGTTGTTGAGATTTTGTTACAGCAATGGATGGTAGGCTTGTCATTATGGAAGGTGGTTCGTTGTTGAGATTTTGTTAATCCAATGGATGGTATTCGTGTCATTATGGAAGGTAGTTCGTTGTTGAGATTTTATTACTCCATTGGATGGTAGCCTTGTCATTATGGAAGGTAGTTCATTGTTGACATTTTGTTACTCCAATGGATGGTAGCCTTTTCATTATGGAAGGTAGTCCGTTGTTGAGATTTTGTTACTCAAATGGATGGTATCCTTGCAATTACGGAAGGTAGTTCGTTGTTGAGATTTTGTTTCTCCAGTGGATGGTAGCCTTGTCATTATTGAATGTAGTTTCTTGTTGAGATTTTATTACTCCAGTGGATGGTAGCCTTGCCATTATGGAAGGTAGTTCGTTGTTGAGATTTTGTTACTCCAATGGATGGTACCCTTGTAATTATGGAAGGTTGATTGTTGTTGAGATTTTGTTACTCCAATGGATGGTAGCCTTTTCATTATGGAAGGTAGTTTGTTGTTGAGATTTTGTTACTCAAATGGATGGTATCCTTTTTATTATGGACGGTATTTCGTTGTTGAGATTTTGTTACACCAATCGATGTTAGCCTTGTCATAATGGAAGGTAGTTTGTTGCTGAGATTTTGTTACTCCAATGGATGGTAGCCTTGTGATTATGGAAGGTAGTACGTTGTTTAGATTTTGTTACTCCAATGGATGGTAGCCTTGTCATTATGGATGGTAGTTTTTTGATGAGATTTTGTTACTCCATTGGATGGTAGCATTGTGATTACAGAAACTAGTTCGTTGTTGATATTTTGTTACTCTAATGGATGGTAGCCTTGTCATTATGCATGGTAGTTCATTGTTGACATTTTGTTACTCCAATTTATGGTATCCTTGTCATTATGGAAGGTAATTCGTTGTTGAGATTTTGTTACTCCAATGGATGGTAGACTTGTCATTATGGAAGGTAGTTCGTTGTTGAGATTTTGTTACTCTAATGGATGGTAGCCTTGTCATTATGCAAGGTAGTTCATTGTTGACATTTTGTTACTCCAATGAATGATAGCCTTGTCATTATGGAAGGTAGTTTTTTGCTTATATTTTGTTACTCCAATGGATGGTAGACTTGTCATTATGGATGGTATTTCGTTGTTGAGATTTTGTTACTCCATTGGATGGTACCGTTGTCATTACGGAAAGTAGTTCGTTGTTGAAATTTTGTTACTCCAATGGATGGTAGCCTTGTCATTACAGAAGGTAGTTCGTTGTTGAGATTTCGTTACAACAATGGATGGTATCCTTGTCATTATCGAAGGTAGTTTGTTGTTGAGATTTTGTTACTCTAATGGATGGTATCCTTGTCATTATGGAAGGTAGTTCATTGTTGAGATTTTATTTCTCCAATGGATGGTAGCCTTGTCATTATGAAAGATAGTGCGTTGTTGATATTTTGTTACTCCAATGGATGGTAACCTTTTCATTACAGAAGGTAGTTCGTTGTTGAGATTTTGTTACTTCAATGGATGGTAGACTTGTCATTATGGAAGGTAGTTCGTTGTTGAGATTTTGCTACTCTAATGGATGGTAGACTTGTCATTGTGGAAGGTAGTTCGTTGTTGAGATTTTGTTACTCTAATGGATAGTAGCCTTGTCATTATGTAAGGTAGTTCGTTATTGATGTTTTTTTACTCCAATGGATGGTAGCCTTGTCATTATGGAAGGTTGTTCGTTGTTGAGATTTTGTTACTCTAATGGATGGTAGCCTTGTCATTATTGAAGGTAGTTCGTTGTTGAGATTTTGTTACTCCAATGGATGGTAGCCTTGTCATTATGGAAGGTAGTTCATTGATGAGATTTTATTACTCCAATGGATGATAGCCTTGTCATTATGTAAGGTAGTTCGTTGTTGAGATTTTGTTACACCAATGTATGGCAGGCTTGTCATTATGGAAGGTTGTTCGTTGTTGAGATTTTGTTAATCCAATGGATGGTATTCGTGTCATTATGGGAGGTAGTTTGTTGTTGAGATTTTGTTACTCCATTGGATGGTAGCCTTGTCATTATGGAAGGTAGTTCATTGTTGACATTTTGTTACTCCAATGGATGGTAGCCTTTTCATTATGGAAGGTAGTTCGTTGTTGAGATTTTGTTACTCAAATGGATGGTATCCTTGCCATTACAAATGGTAGTTCGTTGTTGAGAATTTGTTTCTCCAATGGATGGTATCCTTTTCATTATGGAAGGTAGTTTCTTGTTGAGATTTTATTACTCCAATGGATGGTAGCCTTACCATTATGGAAGGTAGTTCATTGTTGAGATTTTGTTACACCAATGGATGGTAGCCTTGTCATAATGGAAGGTAGTTTGTTGCTTAGATTATGTTACTCCAATGGATGGTAGCCTTGTGATTATGGAAGGTAGTTAATTGTTTAGATTTTGTTACTCCAATGGATGGTAGCCTTGTCATTATGGATGGTAGTTTTTTGATGATATTTTGTTACTCCATTGGATGGTAGCATTGTCAATACAGAATGTAGTTCATTGTGGAGATTTTGTTACTTTAATGGATGGTAGCCTTGCCATTATGGAAGGTAGTTTGTTGTTGAGATTTTGTTACTCCAATGGATTGTACCCTTGTAATTATGGAAGGTTGATTGTTGTTGAGATTTTGTTACTCCAATGGATGGTAGCCTTTTCATTATGGAAAATAGTTTGTTGTTGAGATTTTGATACTCAAATGGATGGTAGCCTTTTTATTATGGAAGGTAGATCGGCGTTGAGATTTTGTTACACCAATGGATGGTAGCTTTGTCATAATGGAAGGTAGTTTCTTGCTAAGATTTTGTTACTCCAATGGATGGTATCCTTGTGATTATGAAAGGTAGTTCGTTGTTTAGATTTTGGTACTCCAATGGATGGTAGCCTTGTCATTATGGATGGTAGTTCATGGTTGATATTTTGTTACTCCAATGAATGGTAGCCTTGTCATTATGGAAGGTAATTCGTTGTTGAGATTTTGTTACTCCAATGGATGGTAGACTTGTCATTATGGAAGGTAGTTCGTTGTTGAGATTTTGTTACTCTAATGGATGGTAGCCTTGTCATTATGCAAGGTAGTTCATTGTTGACATTTTGTTATTCCAATGAATGATAGCCTTGTCATTATGGAAGGTAGTTTTTTGCTTATATTTTGTTACTCCAATGGATGGTAGACTTGTCATTATGGAAGGTAGTTCATTGTTGAGATTTTGTTACTCCAATGGATGGTAGCCTTGTCGTTATGGATGGTATTTCGTTGTTGAGATTTTGTTACTCCATTGGATGGTACCGTTGTCATTACCGAAAGTAGTTCGTTGTTGAAATTTTGTTACTCCAATGGATGGTAGCCTTGTCATTACAGAAGGTAGTTCGTTGTTGAGATTTCGTTACAACAATGGATGGTATCCTTGTCATTATGGAAGGTAGTTTGTTGTTGAGATTTTGTTACTCTAATGGATGGTATCCTTGTCATTATGGAAGGTAGTTCATTGTTGAGATTTTATTTCTCCAATGGATGGTAGCCTTGTCATTATGGAAGATAGTGCATTGTTGATATTTTGTTACTCCAATGGATGGTAACCTTTTCATTACATAAGGTAGTTCGTTGTTGAGATTTTGTTACTTCAATGGATGGTAGACTTGTCATTATGGAAGGTAGTTCGTTGTTGAGATTTTGTTACTCTAATGGATGGTAGACTTGTCATTGTGGAAGGTAGTTCGTTGTTGAGATTTTGTTACTCTAATGGATAGTAGCCTTGTCATTATGTAAGGTAGTTCGTTATTGATGTTTTTTTACTCCAATGGATGGTAGCCTTGTCATTATGGAAGGTAGTTCGTTGTTGAGATTTTGTTACTCTAATGGATGGTAGCCTTGTCATTATTGAAGTTAGTTCGTTGTTGAGATTTTGTTACTCCAATGGATGGTAGCCTTGTCATTATGGAAGGTAGTTCATTGATGAGATTTTATTACTCCAATGGATGATAGCCTTGTCATTATGTAAGGTAGTTCGTTGTTGAGATTTTGTTACACCAATGTATGGTAGGCTTGTCATTATGGAAGGTTGTTCGTTGTTGAGATTTTGTTAATCCAATGGATGGTATTCGTGTCATTATGGGAGGTAGTTTGTTGTTGAGATTTTGTTACTCCATTGGATGTTAGCCTTGTCATTATGGAAGGTAGTTCATTGTTGACATTTTGTTACTCAAATGGATGGTAGCCTTTTCATTATGGAAGGTAGTTCGTTGTTGAGATTTTGTTACTCAAATGGATGGTATCCTTGCCATTACAAAAGGTAGTTCGTTGTTGAGAATTTGTTTCTCCAATGGATGGTATCCTTTTCATTATGGAAGGTAGTTTCTTGTTGAGATTTTATTACTCCAATGGATGGTAGCCTTACCATTATGGAAGGTAGTTCATTGTTGAGATTTTGTTACACCAATGGATGGTAGCCTTGTCATAATGGAAGGTAGTTTGTTGCTTAGATTATGTTACTCCAATGGATGGTAGCCTTGTGATTATGGAAGGTAGTTAATTGTTTAGATTTTGTTACTCCAATGGATGGTAGCCTTGTCATTATGGATGGTAGTTTTTTGATGATATTTTGTTACTCCATTGGATGGTAGCATTGTCAATACAGAAAGTAGTTCATTGTGGAGATTTTGTTACTCTATTGGATGGTAGCCTTGCCATTAGGGAAGGTAGTTTGTTGTTGAGATTTTGTTACTCCAATGGATGATTGCCTTTTTAATATGGAAGGTAGTTCGGCGTTGAGATTTTGTTACACCAATGGATGGTAGCTTTGTCATAATAGAAGGTAGTTTCTTGCTAAGATTTTGTTACTCCAATGGATGGTATCCTTGTTAATATGAAAGGTAGTTCGTTGTTTAGATTTTGTTACTCCAATGGATGGTAGCCTTTTCATTATGGATGGTAGTTCATTGTTGACATTTTGTTACTCCAATGAATGGTAGCCTTGTCATTATGGAAGGTAGTTTTTTGTTGAGATTTTGTTACTCTAATAGATGGTAGACTTGTCATTATGGAAGGTAGTTCGTTGTTGATATTTTGTTACTCTAATGGATGGTATCCTTGTCATTATGCAAGGTAGTTAATTGTTGACATTTTGTTACTCCAATGAATGGTAGCCTTGTCATTATGGAAGGTAGTTTTTTGTTGAGATTTTGTTACTCCAATGGATGGTAGACTTGTCATTATGGAAGGTAGTTCGTTGTTGAGATTTTGTTACTCCAATGGATGGTAGCCTTGTCATTATGGATGGTAGTTCGTTGTTGAGATTTTTTTACTCCATTGGATGGTACCCTTGTCATTACCGAAAGTAGTTCATTGTTGAAATTTTGTTACTCCAATGGATGGTACCCTTGTCATTACGGAAGGTAGTTCATTGTTGAGATTTCGTTACTGCAATGGATGGTATCCTTGTCATTATGGAAGGTAGTTTGTTGTTGAGATTTTGTTACTCTAATGGATGGTATCCTTGTAATTATGGAAGGTAGTTCATTGTTGACATTTTGTTACTCCAACGGATGGTAGCCTTGTCATTATGGAAGGTAGTGTGTTGTTGATATTTTGTTACTCCAATGGATGGTAACCTTTTCATTATGGAAGGTAGTTCGTTGTTGAGATTTTGTTACTCCAATGGATAGTAGCCTTGTCATTATGTAAGGTAGTTCGTTGTTGATGTTTTGTTACTCCAATGGATAGTAGCCATGTCATTATGGAAGGTAGTTCGTTGTTGAGATTTTGTTACTCCAATGAATGGTAGCCTTGTCATTATGGAAGGTAGTTTTTTGTTAAGATTTTGTTACTCTAATAGATGGTAGCCTTGTCATTATGCAAGGTAGTTCATTGTTGACATTTTGTTACTCCAATGAATGGTAGCCTTGTCATTATGGAAGGTAGTTTTTTGTTGAGATTTTGTTACTCCAATGGATGGTAGACTTGTCATTATGGAAGGTAGTTCGTTGTTGAGATTTTGTTACTCCAATGGATGGTAGCCTTGTCATTATGGATGGTAGTTCGTTGTTGAGATTTTTTTACTCCATTGGATGGTACCCTTGTCATTACCGAAAGTAGTTCGTTGTTGAAATTTTGTTACTCCAATGGATGGTAGCCTTGTCATTACGGAAGGTAGTTCATTGTTGAGATTTCGTTACTGAAATGGATGGTATCCTTGTCATTATGGAAGGTAGTTTGTTGTTGAGATTTTGTTACTCTAATGGATGGTATCCTTGTCATTATGGAAGGTAGTTCATTGTTGAGATTTTGTTTCTCCAACGGATGGTAGCCTTGTCATTATGGAAGGTAGTGCGTTGTTGATATTTTGTTACTCCAATGGATGGTAGCCTTGTCATAATGGAAGGTAGTTTGTTGCTTAGATTATGTTACTCCAATGGATGGTAGCCTTGTGATTATGGAAGGTAGTTAATTGTTTAGATTTTGTTACTCCAATGGATGGTAGCCTTGTCATTATGGATGGTAGTTTTTTGATGATATTTTGTTACTCCATTGGATGGTAGCATTGTCATTACAGAAAGTAGTTCATTGTGGAGATTTTGTTACTTTAATGGATGGCAGCCTTGCCATTATGGAAGGTAGTTCGTTGTTGAGATTTTGTTACTCCAATGGATTGTACCCTTGTAATTATGGAAGGTTGATTGTTGTTGAGATTTTGTTACTCCAATGGATGGTAGCCTTTTAATTATGGAAGATAGTTTGTTGTTGAGATTTTGATACTCAAATGGATGGTAGCCTTTTTATTATGGAAGGTAGTTCGGTGTTGAGATTTTGTTACACCAATGGATGGTAGCTTTGTCATAATGGAAGGTAGTTTGTTGCTAAGATTTTGCTACTCCAATAGATGGTATCCTTGTTATTATGAAAGGTAGTTTGTTGTTTAGATTTTGTTACTCCAATGGATGGTAGCCTTGTCATTATGGATGGTAGTTCATAGTTGACATTTTGTTACTCCAATGAATGGTAGCCTTGTCATTATGGAAGGTAGTTTTTTGTTGAGATTTTGTTACTCTAATAGATGGTAGACTTGTCATTATGGAAGGTAGTTCGTTGTTGATATTTTGTTACTCTAATGGATGGTAGCCTCGTCATTATGCAAGGTAGTTAATTGTTGACATTTTGTTACTCCAATGAATGGTAGCCTTGTCATTATGGAAGGTAGTTTTTTGTTGAGATTTTGTTACTCCAATGGATGGTAGACTTGTCATTATGGAATGTAGTTTGTTTTTGAGATTTTGTTACTCCAATGGATGGTAGCCTTGTCATTATGGATGGTAGTTCGTTGTTTAGATTTTTTTACTCTATTGGATGGTACCCTTGTCATTACCGAAAGTAGTTCGTTGTTGAAATTTTGTTACTCCAATGGATGGTACCCTTGTCATTACAGAAGGTAGTTCATTGTTGAGATTTCGTTACTGCAATGGATGGTATCCTTGTCATTATGGAAGGTAGTTTGTTGTTGAGATTTTGTTACTCTAATGGATGGTATCCTTGTAATTATGGAAGGTAGTTCATTGTTGAGATTTTGTTTCTCCAACGGATGGTAGCCTTGTCATTATGGAAGGTAGTGCGTTGTTGATATTTTGTTACTCCAATGGATGGTAACCTTTTCATTATGGAAGATAGTTCATTGTTGAGATTTTATTACTCCAATGGATAATAGCCTTGTCATTATGTAAGGTAGTTCGTTGTTTATGTTTTGTTACTCCAATGGATAGTAGCCTTGTCATTATGGAAGGTAGTTCGTTGTTGAGATTTTGTTACTCCAATGGATGGTAGCCTTGTCATTATGGATGGTAGTTCATTGTTAACATTTTGTTACTCCAATGAATGGTAGCCTTGTCATTATGGAAGGTAGTTTTTTGTTGAGATTTTGTTACTCTAATAGATGGTAGACTTGTCATTATGGAAGGTAGTTCGTTATTGAGATTTTGTTACTCTAATGGATGGTAGCCTTGTCATTATGCAAGGTAGTTCATTGTTGACATTTTGTTACTCCAATGAATGGTAGCCTTGTCATTATGGAAGGTAGTTTTTTGTTGAGATTTTGTTACTCCAATGGATGGTAGACTTGTCATTATGGAAGGTAGTTCGTTGTTGAGATTTTGTTACTCCAATGGATGGTAGCCTTGTCATTATGGATGGTAGTTCGTTGTTGAGATTTTTTTACTCCATTGGATGGTACCCTTGTCATTACCGAAAGTATTTCGTTGTTGAAATTTTTTTACTCCAATGGATGGTAGCCTTGTCATTACGGAAGGTAGTTCATTGTTGAGATTTCGTTACTACAATGGATGGTATCCTTGTCATTATGGAAGGTAGTTTGTTGTTGAGATTTTGTTACTCTAATGGATTGTATGCTTGTCATTATGGAAGGTAGTTCATTGTTGAGATTTTGTTTCTCCAACGGATGGTAGCCTTGTCATTACGGAAGGTAGTGCGTTGTTGATATTTTGTTACTCCAATGGATGGTAGCCTTGTCATAATGGAAGGTAGTTTGCTGCTTAGATTATGTTACTCCAATGGATGGTAGCCTTGTGATTATGGAAGGTAGTTAATTGTTTAGATTTTGTTACTCCAATGGATGGTAGCCTTGTCATTATGGATGGTAGTTTTTTGATGATATTTTGTTACTCCATTGGATGGTAGCATTGTCATTACAGAAAGTAGTTCATTGTGGAGATTTTGTTACTCTAATGGATGGTAGCCTTGCCATTATGGAAGGTAGTTTGTTGTTGAGATTTTGTTACTCCAATGGATTGTACCCTTGTAATTATGGAAGGTTGATTGTTGTTGAGATTTTGTTACTCCAATGGATGGTAGCCTTTTCATTATGGAAGATAGTTTATTGTTGAGATTTTGATACTCAAATGGATGGTAGCCTTTTTATTATGGAAGGTAGTTCGGTGTTGAGATTTTGTTACACCAATGGATGGTAGCTTTGTCATAATGGAAGGTAGTTTGTTGCTAAGATTTTGTTACTCCAATAGATGGTATCCTTGTGATTATGAAAGGTAGTTCGTTGTTTAGATTTTGTTACTCCAATGGATGGTAGCCTTGTCATTATGGATGTTAGTTCATTGTTGACATTTTGTTACTCCAATGAATGGTAGCCTTGTCATTATGGAAGGTAGTTTTTTGTTGAGATTTTGTTACTCTAATAGATGGTAGACTTGTCATTATGGAAGGTAGTTCTTTGTTGAGATTTTGTTACTCTAATGGATGGTAGCCTTGTCATTATGCAAGGTAGTTCATTGCTGACATTTTGTTACTCCAATGAATGGTAGCCTTGTCATTATGGAAGGTATTTTTTTGTTGAGATTTTGTTACTCCAATGGATGGTAGACTGGTGTTGGCTCCTAAATTCGACACCTTTGTTTTAATTGATGGCAGCCATTAAAAGCTGAAAGATGCTTTCGACTGGCTAAGCTTGTCGAAGTGCCCGTCGAAAGATGGCAAAATACTCAGAAGATTTCTTCCAAGGAGGAAGGCTCATTGCCTTCGACGTCGAAGGAGTTTTCGTCGAAGACGTCTCTTGATGAAGGTGTTCGATGATCCAGAGTGGAACAGATTGAAATTCAAAGCTTTGGAGGGAAAACGGTTTCCAGCAGTTACTACGTGCAAACGTGCAAGGATCTGGAGCGTCGAGCATGGAGAACGTGCCAAGTGGCTTGATCTCGAAGCAGTGTAACTGCCCGACGGTTACTTGGAATGTTTTTGTATAAATAGGAGTAGACGTGTAGTTTCTCGCGTGTGTTCACAATAGATACATAGTCACTCATTTAGATTCAAGTACCCAGTGTGAGCGAACGAATTGTTGAGAAATGTATGTGTGAAACACCAATTTTATCAATTCAAGTCATTTACTTTTCCAGTATTTTACATGCTTTTCCCCTTTAAGATTCCTGTCGAACCTTTACATTCAAGCCTTGTTTATTTTACCAAGCCTTTCCTTTATGCAATTTACTTTAAACAATTTACTTAAAGCCTTATCCACATTAATTAAACTTCAAAATCAACCTATGTCCATAGGATCAATCTGATCGATCCTGCGAGTAACCAAATAAGTAACCATTTGGAGGATCAGCGGTTGTTTACCAAATCCCTAGGTAAACAAATTGGCACACCTGATGGGACTGTGTGTTGATTGTTGAAATATCTCATCTTTTCGAGTTGTATGTTATTGAGGAGTGGTAGAATATACACCAACGATAGCAATACTGCCAGAAGAAGGGAAGAGATGGCGAATCCGCCAAACAATAATGAAATTCCACCACCAAGCGTGGGAGCAACGGTTAATATGACCGTGAGTGAAGCGACGAATGTTGGTTCGACACCAGCAGTGTCAGTCACAACCACGGGGCCAATAACTTCGTTTACAGGCCCCAGAATGCCTTTGGGAACCCCCCCACCAAGGGGAAATACAGGCCCAAGGCCTGTGGTTCCCCCAGGATTTATTCCATTCTATGGTATGCCAACTTCTGAAGTGGCAAGCCTGACGAATGCTGCGTCCACTTATTCAGACCCTTTCGTGAGTGCTACTTCGCCACTCCAAGGCTCTGGAATAGGCATGGCGAATAGAAATAGGACCCAACTCTTAGGAGGAACGTCCCAAGTAGCCCATGGCCTTACAAATGCCTCGACAGCAGTCTTGAGGCAACAGATGGACGAAAGCAACCATGATATGGTGCAAATGTTGGCACAAACTTTGAGTACAGTGCTAAATCCTCTAATACAAAATACTACTCAATCGAATCAGCAAGTTACAGCGCAAATGACGCGTTTGGCTGACTTCTTTGGAGTACCCCCACCCATTCGACAGCCCCAAAGGGCGCAAATAAGAGGAAATCAGGGGATATTTGTAGAGGAAGAAACCACCATTAATCAGGCCCAACAGCCTGTAGAACAACCTGTCGAAGAACCTAGGGTAATAGCCCCAGAGGTAAGGTTAGTTAACAGAAACCAAAATGCTGACGAAGTGGTTCAGCATATCCAACACCAAAACATGGGTTTGGAAAATAATCTGGCAACCATGATCGAAAGGATCATGAATCAGAATGGGATGAACATGGGCTTTCGAAGGCCCAACTTTACATCTCCATTGTCAGAATATGTGTTACAAACTGACTTACCTCCAAGAAGCAAAGTCCCCAAATTTACTAAGTTTTCTGGGGACACGACAGAATCCACTGTCGAACATGTGGCAAGATATTTGATCGAAGCAGGAGACATTTCGAATAACGAAAACCTAAGGATCAAATACTTCCCAAGTTCCTTAACCAAGAACGCTTTTACTTGGTTCACAACCCTACCCCCCAATTCGATCCACCATTGGACCCAGTTGGAAAGATTGTTCCATGAACAATTCTATATGGGGCAAACCAAGATAAGCCTGAAAGAACTGGCGAGTGTGAAGAGACGTTTCACTGAACCTATAGACGAATATCTGAATAGGTTTAGGTTGCTTAAGGCGAGATGTTTTACACAAGTGCCAGAACATGAGCTGGTCGAAATGGCCGCAGGCGGTTTAGATTATTCCATTAGGAAGAAGCTAGATACCCAGTACCTAAGAGACATGGCCCAACTGGCCGATAGAGTTCGACAAGTCGAACGCCTCAAAGCTGAAAAAGCTAAGGCAACGAAAACTCACAAGAGAGAAAGAATAGCTTACGTTGAGATGGATGACGAAGATCTAGAATCCTTCGACGACACTTTAGCTATCGAAGAAGGAGAAGTCGATTTAGCAGAACTAAAACAAGGGCCACCATACTCTTGTAAACAGTTAGTCCCCTCAAATGGGAAAAATCCCATTGGTCCAGACAAGACCAACGATAGGTTCCCAAAAAAGACTTACAGTTTTGATATCACAAAATGTGATGAAATATTCGACTTACTAGTTAAAGATGGCCAAATGATAGTACCCCCTGGGGTAAAAGTGCCTCCTCTTGATCAAAGAAAGAAGAGAGGTTTTTGCAAATATCATAATTTTCTGGGCCATAAAACTTCTCAATGTTTTCTTTTCAGGAATCTTGTGCAAGACGCTATTGAGGAAGGGAGATTAAAGTTTGCTGACAAATCCCCCAGGGCTGTCGACTCCAATCCACTGAAGGCTGAAGCCCACTATGCAGAACCCTCTGAGGTGAACATGATAGAGGCAACCAGGATCCAGTCGAAGAAGCCAGGCATTACCATGGTCGAAGTCTCAAAGGACCACATCAACATGCCAATCTTTGGCAGTTTTTCTGGAAGTTTATCCAGGAAGACAATTGAGGCTGTCCAGAAAGCGGTCGAAGATCCAAAGTCGAAGACTGCTGAAGCACAAAAAACTGGACCAAAGCCCAGTTCCCAATTGGCCACTGTACAAGGCCAGACGGAGAATCTGGAGACACAAATGAAACAACTAACTCTTGCTACTAAGGATACCATGAATATCAACATGGTTGAACTTTCTGATCCTAAAGCTTCAGAAGAAGCCATAAGGCAGGAGCAGGCAAATAAAACGGCTTTCCCTAGGGAAAACGAAAACTTGGCAGATTTTTTACAAAGATGCCAGAAGAAGAAATCAGAGGTGATGCTGTGTCCAAGATGCAGTTCTATCTTTGATAAAAAAGCTGCTGAGCACATACAAGGCGTGAGAGAAGCGAACAAGAGAAGGGAAAATGCTGACCTTCGACATGATCCCAGAAGGGGTTCTAATCAAGACAAGACGCCTTTGACTTTTAGGCCTCCAACAAATGTACCAGTAGACACTTGGTACAAAACATCTGGCCGGAAAAGGCCAAGTGAAGAGAAATGGCATTCTTTCGAAGTGCCAAGAGGTTCCTCTTTAATTCAGAAGAAAGATCCTCCAGTTGCTGCACCCAAGGTTGCTCAAGTGTCCAGCAACTACAAGGGAAAAAACCCTATGTCGAGATCCCAATGGAGGAGATATCAAAGGAGGCGAAAAGCTGAAAGGGAGGCTGCCAACGAACCTAAGGCAGAAACTAGTTCGAATGTGCCTCAAAGGAAACAAAGAAAGCCTCTTGAGAGAGAACCAGTTACCAACAGGCTAGTTTGGCCTAACCAGAGCGAAGTCGAAGACGAAGATGATGCTGAGTCCGACGATACTCTGGACATAATGGTGAACATTGTTTCGGTACTGCCTAGGGAATTCAATCGACAGGTAGAAGTCGAAGCCAGTGACTGGGAGGTGGAACAAGAAATGGCCAAACACAGGCCAGTGTGCTATTTTGTCATGGACAATGGCACTACGGAAGAACAAAATGGCTTCTTCGAGCCACCTACAGAGGCGATGAAGAATCACCTCAAACCTTTGTTCATAAGGGCTAAGCTCGAAGAGACCACTGTGAACAAAATATTGGTCGACTGTGGGGCCACTATCAATATTATCCCTCATTCGATGCTAAGGAGGATTGGCAAAAGGGATGAAGAAATCAAACCTCACAACATGGTCCTGTCCAACTATGAGGGAGGCATTGGGACCACCATGGGAGTGATCCAGCTCGACATAAAAGTTGGGTCGATCCTTCGACCAACAATGTTCATGGTCATATCGGCCAAACCTAACTACAACCTTTTGTTAGGCCGTGAGTGGATACATGGTGTGGGTGTTGTGCCTTCATCGATGCATCAAAGGTTGCTTCTATGGCGTCCAGATGGGATGGTCGAAAACATAGAGGCAGATCAGAGTTACTACCTTGGCGAAGTGAATCACTTGGGTGTAACAGATTTCGACAAAAACTTGGCTCACATAGGGCCATGTCCAACTCCTGACTTCGACATGGCGCCAGCGCCAAACACCTTTTGTTCCCTATACCTGCATCCTGAGCATGGTTTCCAATGGGACAGAGAAGACTTGTCCCACATAGACTTCAGTGGGCTAACTGACATCCAACCAACTGGTTGGGGAAGTGAATTCAGTGATAATGACTGAGTCACAATCTCTGAAGCGAATTTCGGCTTATGTAGCCGAAACCAAGATGATAACGGCTCTCGAAGCCGAAGTAAAGTACATGGCCACTCAGGCCAATGATCAACAATTATCTGCTGTTGGCCCAGGAAAGGATTTCGATCCAAGACCCCCTGACATCATGCCAGATGAAATGCAGGAACAAAGGCTCGACGCTATCTATGACGATGAGCCTTTGGGCTTCGAAAAGGATCCCTTGGAGAACAACATTAAGATGTTAGCACAAGACCCTTTAGAAGAAATCAACTTAGGCGAAGGATCAGAGAATAGGCCAACCTACATCAGCGCCAAAATTGATCCAGAACTTAGGTTGGAAGTAATCCAATTGCTGAAAGAGTTTAAAGACTGTTTTGCATGGGATTATGACGAAATGCCTGGTCTCGACAGAGGATTGGTAGAACTTCAGTTGCCAATCAAACCTGGAAAGAAGCCAATCAAGCAAAATCCAAGACGCTTCGCTCCAGAAATTTTGTCGAAGATCAAAACGGAGGTCGAAAGACTTCTGAAATGCAAATTCATCCGTGTTACAAGGTATGTCGAATGGATTGCAAATATTGTGCCAGTAATTAAGAAAAATGGCACGTTAAGGGTGTGCATAGATTTCAGAGATTTGAATGCTGCCACCCCCAAAGATGAATATCCTATGCCTGTGGCGGAAATGCTAGTCGATTCTGCCGCTGACTACGAATACCTGAGTATGCTCGATGGTTATTCAGGATATAATCAAATATTCATTGCTGAAGAGGATGTGTCGAAAACAGCCTTTCGATGCCCTGGGGCCTTAGGCACTTACGAATGGGTAGTGATGCCTTTTGGCCTAAAGAACGCTGGGGCAACGTACCAGCGAGCAATGAATACTATCTTCCATGATTTTATTAACACTTTTATGCAAGTTTATATTGATGATATTGTTATAAAATCTGTTTCCAGGAAGAGTCACATTGACCACCTTCGACAATCATTCGAAAGAATGAGAGAACATGGTCTGAAGATGAACCCTTTGAAGTGTGCGTTCTGTGTAAAAGCTGGAGATTTCTTGGGTTTCGTTGTCCACAAGAAAGGAATCGAAATCAATCAGAACAAGACGAAGGCAATTTTGGAAGCGAAAGCGCCATCGAATAAGAAGGAATTGCAATCTCTCTTAGGCAAGATAAATTTCTTGAGAAGGTTTATATCTAATCTAAGTGGGAAAGCTCAGGCCTTTTCACCCTTACTTCGACTGAATAAGGAGGGGTTCGAATGGGGGCAAGAGCAACAAGAAGCCTTCGACAAAATCAAAGGGTACCTCACTAAGCCACCTATTTTGGTGCCTCCTTGTAACAATAGGAGTATGAGATTGTACATAGCTGCATCTGACAAAACTCTGGGAAGTATGTTAGCCCAAGAGGATGAGAATGGAGTCGAAAGACCCATTTATTATCTCAGTCGAGTTTTGAATGATGCAGAAACTAGATATAGCGAAGTTGAAAAATTGTGTCTATGTCTGTATTTCTCTTGTACAAAGCTCAAACAATATATAAAACCAGTTGATGTTTATGTTTCGTCTCATTTTGATGTTTTCAAATATATGTTGTCGAAACCTATCTTGCATAGTCGAATTGGCAAGTGGGCATTAGCATTGACTGAATACTCCTTGACCTTTATGCCTCTTAAGGCAGTAAAAGGACAAGTGGTTGCAGACTTCATAGTCGACCACTCAATTCAAGTCGAGGATATTAATTATGTGGAGATAGAACCTTGGAAATTCTACTTCGATGGTTCCAGCCATAAAAATGGAACAGGAGTAGGAGTCTTGCTTATTTCTCCAGATAAAATTCCAACAACATTCAAGTACCAAATCGAAGGTTCTTGTTCGAACAATGAGGCTGAGTATGAAGCTCTAATTACTGGCCTTGAAATATTGTTGGAATTGGGGGCAACTCGAGTCGAAATAATGGGAGACTCAGAGTTAGTCATCAAGCAAGTCACAAAGGAGTATAAATGCATAAGAGAGAATCTCATTATGTACTTTGTGATAACAAATCGTTTATTGAAACAATTTGAAAGTGTCAATATTCGACACATACCCAGAGTCGAAAATCAAATAGCCAATGACTTGGCACAGATTGCATCAGGGTATAAGATTTCAAAAACAAGATTACAAAGAGCAATCGAAGTTCGAGAAAAGATAAAGGCAACTTGTATATCACCATCAGACTTGGAATCGACAAGGCTAGGTTATGTTGATCACTCAAACTTCGAGATTTCGTTCATTGATAATTTGTCAGATCAGGATTGGAGGAAACCCATTGTGGACTATCTTCAAAATCCAGGAGCTCCGACAGAACGAAAAACAAAATAGAGGGCGTTGAGTTTTGTACTCATGGGTAATGAGTTATTCAAGAAGACGCCTGAAGGGGTGTTGCTGAAATGTTTAAGTGAAACTGAAGCATACATAGCCCTTTCGACTACGCATGCTGGGGCATGTGGGGCTCACCAAGCAGGCCATAAGATGAAATGGTTGTTGTTTCGACAAGGACTATATTGGCCCACTATGCTGAAAGATTGTGTTGAGTTCGCCAAAGGTTGCCAAGAGTGTCAAGTTCATACAGGCATCCAGCATGTACCAGCAAGCGAACTTCACTCGATAGTGAAGCCTTGGCCCTTTCGAGGATGGGCGTTGGATCTTATTGGAGAGATTCGACCAGCATCATCAAAGAGTCAGAAATACATATTGGTAGGCATTGATTATTTTACTAAGTGGATCGAAGCTGTCCCTTTAGTCAATGTAGACCAAGAAAATGTCATTGAATTTATTCAAAAGAACATTATATTTAGGTATGGAATTCCTGAGACAATAACAACTGACCAAGGTTCAGTTTTCACTGGTCGAAAGATGCAGGAATTTGCTCAGGAAACAGGTTTCAAACTCCTAACATCCACGCCTTACTATGCACAGGCGAATGGTCAAGTCGAAGCAGCTAACAAAGTGGTGATTGGCTTGATAAAGAAACATGTTGGGAAGAAACCAAAGAATTGGCATAAGACGTTAGACCAGATTTTATGGGCTTGTCGAACGTCCCCAAAAGAAGCCACTGGTACAACACCATATAGGCTAACTTTTGGCCATGATGCAGTATTGCCAGCAGAAATTTGTCTTCAATCTGCAAGAGTTCAGAGGCATTATGATATTCCTTCTGAGGTTTATTGGAATATGATGTTAGATGAACTGGTGGATTTAGACGAAGAGAGACTACATGCTCTCGACTTACTCAGGCTTCAGAAGAAAAGAGTAGAAGACTCTTATAATAGAAAGGTAAAACCTAAGGTATTTTTGCCTGAAGATTTAGTTTGGAAGGTAATTCTTCCCATGGATCGACGGGATCGAAGCATGGGGAAATGGTCACCCAAATGGGAAGGACCCTTCAGAATTATCCAAACTTTTTCTGGTGGAGCCTATGAAGTCGAAGAGATAAGTGGTGATAAAAGGCTCTTGAGAGTGAATGGTAAATATTTGAAAAAATATAAGCCTATACTTCAAGAGATAAAAATAAAACAATAAAAGAACAAGCTAAATTAACCATAAAAATGCCAAAATGGAAATTTTCATTAATTTCAGCCAAAATGGCAATTGTTGTCGAAAGTGATTACATAAGATGGTTACAAAAGAGAATCAATCAAAAGGAAAGAGAATTCTTGAGTCGAAGATACTTGGCATGCTGCAGATCCAACCTCTTCTTGCACCAAGATTTTTCTTGCACCAGTTTGGCAATTTGGGCGTCGAGGCTTTGAGCCCTCTCAGCGAATTCCAGGCCTTGCTTGATCTCAGTCTGGCTCTCAGTATCTGGGATGGTCGAAAGAATTTCCTCCTGGAGCACAGTGTTGGCGTTTATCTTCGCCTCTATCTCTGCAATTTGTGCTCGGAAGGAGACATTCTCTCGCTCAATAGCATCGAACCTTTCCTGTGCAGACGCTTTCTGTTTCGACAACTCGGCAATTCGAGAAGTCGAACTTGAGACAGCAGTCCACGCAGATAAGCTCTTGCCATGCAGCGTTTCGAGCTGACTGTTAAAAGTTCGTTGGCGCCGGTAATCCGCTGAGACTTGGTCAATCATAGAATGTAATTCCATGATTAAGTCTGAGATTTCTGGGGCTACAGCATCGAAGTCAACAGCATTCAAAACCTCTTTTAAGCAAGATGGAGCAGTGGGGTCCCCCTCTAAAGCCTTCATTAAATCTCTCTTGAAGAACTGGGCCTTGACCTTCGCCAACGCATCATCAAGAGGAGAAGTCTCAGTAGATTTCCCCGACAGAGTAGGAATTTCCTGACTGGTGTCGGAAGAACTCTTACTCTCGACGATTGCGTTAAGGTAGCTGACAGGGTCAGTTTGTTTCAAGATTTCCAAGTCCGAGAAGTCTCAGTAGATTTCCCCGACAGAGTAGGAATTTCCTGACTGGTGTCAGAAGAACTCTTACTCTCGACGATTGCGTTAAGGTAGCTGACAGGGTCAGTTTGTTTCAAGATTTCCAAGTCCTCTTTCGACCTGTGCTTTGAGGAGGTGACCCTTGCCATAGTATTATCTTGGATTTGAGTCTGTTGAATGCTGAGTGCCTCGTTTGGTTGCTCTTCGACTTGGACGGAGGCGGTACTAGCGTTGACTTGTGGTTCTTCGTTAACATCACCTTGGGGTCCTTCGCCAGCGTCATTTTGTGGCTTTTCGCTAGCGTCACCCTGGTGGTCTTCGCCAGTACCACCTTGATGCTCTTCGTCAACAGTATCTTGATTCTCTTCGCCATTGCCTTGGTCTCTTCCTTCAGGATTCTCTTCTGACGACAAGTCTACCACAGGAACCGTTTCTGGCTGTGTTTCCTCCGCCATAGGCTCTTCAGTTGTCTTCTCCACTGTTTCAGCATTGGCCTCAGTCTCAGTGTGGGCTTCGTCATTGCCTAAATTTTTCTCCTGAGGCCTGCTGAGTTCAGCAGATTCTAGAGTTTCTGAAGTCCTTGGTGGAGAACTTTCAGTAGTGTCCTGAAGAAAAGAAAGAAGACAAGTCTTCAGATGTCGAAAGAGACGTAATCGAATACTGGTATCTATGCCTAAGTTTTGAGAAGGGTCCAATAGATTACCTGTGGATTAACTTCAGCCCCAGGGCTGGAATTGTCACTTTCGACAGGCTTGGTAACAAGAGCGTTCAGTTCCTCCTCAGTTGGTTCCTCGATGACCACTGCAGGTGGCCTAGGCTTTCTCACACCAACCTTTATTCTGACGGTTCGACCTTCAGGAGCTGGAGTAGGAACAGAAGCGTCCTTCGTTAACTTTCGCCTCTTTAGGGGAGAAGGAAGGGAATCACTTTCGTCATCACTCCCCGATTCGATCACCAATGCTGCCCTTTTCTTGGGCGAAGGGGCCTATAAAACCAATAGGAATTCGATTAAATAATTACGTCGAAAATAAAAAAATCGAAAGCCAGAAGAAAAATGAAGAAAATCTGGTTACCGATGCAGGAGGCCTCCTCGAAGAGCCTTCCCCCTGTTGGTTGCCTGTTGTCTTCGCCGGCGCTATAGTCTTCGCCGGCGGTGGAGGTTTTGTCGAAGGGACCCCTCCTTGTGGGCCTCCTGTAGCCTTCTTGGCCAAGGGTTTTCGAATAACTGAAAGCGAAAAGGAAAGTTAACAGGCTAACAGTCGAAGAGAAAGATAAAAAGTAAATGTGAGAGCATGAACTTACATTTTTTTACTTTGTCCAACACAAGGACAAAAGACTTCTGCAACTCTGATATGAAGTCCTTCTCGTCGAAGAAGTACTCAGCGTAATAGCTTCTCCACCACTCTTCAAAAGATGGTGAGTAAAGGAAGTTAAGCTGGTAGTTGAACAGCGAGAGGATTGTTCGACCAGCATACCTTCCGATATGCTTGGTAGCAGCTTCTTCTGTATAATCGTTGCAGAAGTACAACATTGACTTCTCTCTTTGGAAAATGGGAGAAGGCAGGGTTTGGATGATACCAAACTGGCGAGATACCAGATTCGGTTGATAGGCAAGCAGACTCAGATGAGTCTTAGAACTCTTAAATCGAAGAGGCATGATCCTGGGTGTCAGGAACGCCTCCCAAAGTATAGTGTGCTCATCGACATTGGGACCACTCGACTCCTTTGGATGTGGCCTCGTAAACCATGCTGGCCCCACCTTTCGTTGAGCAAATGGAGCCATAGTTGAAACAAATTCCTTCCTTCGAGCGAACATCAGCACGAAGTTAGTGAAGGTTTGTTGGAACTCTAGCCCATCTTCTACAGGTGTCAGTAGAGCCAGCCTAATTCCTTCGATACGTCTATTAGCTATCGCTGGGGCTTGTTCATTTATCTGAGTCCTCTTGGGTAAGAAAGACTCGAAAGTGGCGTTAAGCCACAGTTGAAGTAGCCAGAAAGGCCCAGCGAGTAGCAAACTGTTCCTATCTTCGACATGTTTCAGGAGAGTAACCCCATTGCTGATTGAGTCATAAAGACTGGCCAGAATTAATTCTGCCAAACAGATGTTTTGGCGGTGATGCAGTTGGGTGGCCAGAGTGACCATCTTTTTGGTCACTTGTAGAGATTTCGAGCAAAACACAAAGCGAGTTAGCCATAAGGCTAGAAACGCTATGTGTTCGACATCCGACACTGTGTCCGTCGACCTGTCGTGATAATGGTTGATAAAGGTGGTGAATGTTGGCTTGGTCTCAGAGAAACCAATTTGGTCCTCCGACATCTCCTCCGGGTCGAAGTAATCTCCGGTTGGTCGAAGGCCAGTAATGGCCGCTACATCGAAGAGTGTGGGGGTTAACATCCCACATGGAAGGTGAAAGGTGAAGTGAGAGTTATCCCAGAACAGCATCGAAGCTATAAGCATCTCTGGGGAGTAGTTTAAACCTGTCTTCGACAGCATTACTAGGTCAAAGATTCCCATTTCCTTCCAGACTGGAGTTTGATGTTTCTCCAACTTTGCTAGCCAAGCAACATAGTCAGAGGTCAGATTAGGGCAATACCTGAAGACTCTAACACTTCTGTTGAAGAAACGAAGGTCGATCTTCTCGTGTGTAGGATCTTCGTTGTCTTCTGCATCCTTCTTAGCACAGGCTACTGGCTTGAGTTTCTCAACGATGGGAAAATAGCTCTTGATCTTCAGAGCTTCAGAGATGCTCGGGTTCATGGGTCCAGACATTGCGAAGATCTGGTTGGAGTACCCAACCGGGATCATCAAATGACGCGAGTAAGCATCGCGAACGGAGATGTCAGAAGGTTCAGGGACCCTTCGTTTCCCTGTAGCGTTCACTACCGGAGCAGTAACAAAGACCTTGGGCTTAGCAAGTTGTTCAGTTGGTGCGTTAGTCTTGGGGGCAGTGGAAGCAGAAGCCATTGTTGAGGATGAAGATGAAGTTGGAAAAGGAAGGGTTTTTCTGCAAAGAGAAACAAGTTTGTAAGAAAGCAAGGGAGTTTGAGGGCTAGTTTGCGTGAAAAATCTCATAATGGGATATTCACTACTATTTATAGTAGTGGGAGAAGTTCCCAATAACGAGGACATTAAATGTCATTTAATGCTGCAGGAATTAGTGGGACGCGTGGCAGCATCCTGTTGTTTTGGCCGTTTCTGCAGAAACAGAGAGACGCAGCGTGCGTCCTCGTTTTTGGGATTTGTCATAATGACAAATTATGAAGTGACGTTTGGTACTGCACGCCGTACTGAAAGTGACGTCCTAGGATCAAATCAATGATGGTTTCTTGGGATTGCCAATAGTTGGTAAAAAGCAACAAAAAGTGCACAAGTTAACTTGTGACTAAGCGTGGAAAAATGGGTGTCGAATGGCGTTTTCAAAGAATGCCTTTTTCTTTCAGAGTCGAAATAAGGCATTCTTGGGGGGCAATTTGTTGGCTCCTAAATTCGACACCTTTGTTTTAATTGATGGCAGCCATTAAAAGCTGAAAGATGCTTTCGACTGGCTAAGCTTGTCGAAGTGCCCGTCGAAAGATGGCAAAATACTTAGAAGATTTCTTCCAAGGAGGAAGGCTCATTGCCTTCGACGTCGAAGGAGTTTTCGTCGAAGACGTCTCTTGATGAAGGTGTTCGATGATCCAGAGTGGAACAGTTTGAAATTCAAAACTTTGGAGGGAAAACGGTTTCCAGCAGTTACTACGTGCAAACGTGCAAGGATCTAGAGCGTCGAGCATGGAGAACGTGCCAAGTGGCTTGATCTCGAAGCAGTGTAACTGCCCGACGGTTACTTGGAATGTTTTTGTATAAATAGGAGTAGACGTGTAGTTTCTCGCGTGTGTTCACAATAGATACATAGTCACTCATTTAGATTCAAGTACCCAGTGTGAGCGAACGAATTGTTGAGAAATGTATGTGTGAAACACCAATTTTATCAATTCAAGTCATTTACTTTTCCAGTATTTTACATGCTTTTCCCCTTTAAGATTCCTGTCGAACCTTTACATTCAAGCCTTGTTTATTTTACCAAGCCTTTCCTTTATGCAATTTACTTTAAACAATTTACTTAAAGCCTTATCCACATTAATTAAACTTCAAAATCAACCTATGTCCATAGGATCAATCTGATCGATCCTGCGAGTAACCAAATAAGTAACCATTTGGAGGATCAGCGGTTGTTTACCAAATCCCTAGGTAAACAACTGGTCATTATGGAAGGTAGTTCGTTGTTGAGATTTTGTTACTCCAATGGATGGTAGCCTTGTCATTATGGATGGTAGTTCGTTGTTGAGATTTTTTTACTCCATTGGATGGTACCCTTGTCATTACCGAAAGTAGTTCGTTGTTGAAATTTTGTTACTCCAATGGATGGTAGCCTTGTCATTACGGAAGGTAGTTCATTGTTGAGATTTCGTTACTGCAATGGATGGTATCCTTGTCATTATTGAAGGTAGTTTGTTGTTGAGGTTTTGTTACTCTAATGTATGGTATCCTTGTCATTATGGAAGGTAGTTCATTGTTGAGATTTTGTTTCTCCAACGGATGGTAGCCTTGTCATTATGGAAGGTAGTGCGTTGTTGATATTTTGTTACTCCAATGGATGGTAGCCTTGTCATAATGGAAGGTAGTTTGTTGCTTAGATTATGTTACTCCAATGGATGGTAGCCTTGTGATTATGGAAGGTAGTTAATTGTTTAGATTTTGTTACTCCAATGGATGGTAGCCTTGTCATTATGGATGGTAGTGTTTTGATGATATTTTGTTACTCCATTGGATGGTAGCATTGTCATTACAGAAAGTAGTTCATTGTGGAGATTTTGTTATTCTAATGGATGGTAGCCTTGCCATTATGGAAGGTAGTTCGTTGTTGAGATTTTGTTACTCCAATGGATTGTACCCTTGTAATTATGGAAGGTTGATTGTTGTTGAGATTTTGTTACTCCAATGGATGGTAGCCTTTTCATTATGGAAGATAGTTTGTTGTTGAGATTTTGATACTCAAATGGATGGTAGCCTTTTTATTATGGAAGGTAGTTCGGTGTTGAGATTTTGTTACACCAATGGATGGTAGCTTTGTCATAATGAAAGGTAGTTTGTTGCTAAGATTTTGTTACTCCAATAGATGGTATCCTTGTGATTATGAAAGGTAGTTCGTTGTTTAGATTTTGTTATTCCAATGGATGGTATCCTTGTCATTATGGATGGTAGTTCATTGTTGACATTTTGTTACTCCAATGAATGGTAGCCTTGTCATTATGGAAGGTAGTTTTTTGTTGAGATTTTGTTACTCTAATAGATGGTAGACTTGTCATTATGGAAGGTAGTTCGTTGTTGAGATTTTGTTACTCTAATGGATGGTAGCCTTGTCATTATGCAAGGTAGTTCATTGTTGACATTTTGTTACTCCAATGAATGGTAGCCTTGTCATTATGGAAGGTAGTTTTTTGTTGAGATTTTGTTACTCCAATGGATGGTAGACTTGTCATTACGGAAGGTAGTTCATTGTTGATATTTTGTTACTGCAATGGATGGTATCCTTGTCATTATGGAAGGTAGTTTGTTGTTGAGATTTTGTTACTCTAATGGATGGTATCCTTGTAATTATGGAAGGTAGTTCATTGTTGACATTTTGTTACTCCAACGGATGGTAGCCTTGTCATTATGGAAGGTAGTGTGTTGTTGATATTTTGTTACTCCAATGGATTGTAACCTTTTCATTATGGAAGGTAGTTCATTGTTGAGATTTTGTTACTCCAATGGATAGTAGCCTTGTCATTATGTAAGGTAGTTCGTTGTTGATGTTTTGTTACTCCAATGGATAGTAGCCTTGTCATTATGGAAGGTAGTTCGTTGTTGAGATTTTGTTACTCCAATGGATGGTAGCCTTGTCATTATGGATGGTAGTTCATTGTTGACATTTTGTTACTCCAATGAATGGTAGCCTTGTCATTATGGAAGGTAGTTTTTTGTTGAGATTTTGTTACTCTAATAGATGGTAGCCTTGTCATTATGCAAGGTAGTTCATTGTTGACATTTTGTTACTCCAATGAATGGTAGCCTTGTCATTATGGAAGGTAGTTTTTTGTTGAGATTTTGTTACTCCAATGGATGGTAGACTTGTCATTATGGAAGGTAGTTTGTTGTTGAGATTTTGTTACTCCAATGGATGGTAGCCTTGTCATTATGGATGGTAGTTCGTTGTTGAGATTTTTTTACTCCATTGGATGGTACCCTTGTCATTACCGAAAGTAGTTCGTTGTTGAAATTTTGTTACTCTAATGGATGGTAGCCTTGTCATTACGGAAGGTAGTTCATTGTTGAGATTTCGTTACTGCAATGGATGGTATCCTTGTCATTTGGAAGGTAGTTTGTTGTTGAGATTTTGTTACTCTAATGGATGGTATCCTTGTCATTATGGAAGGTAGTTCATTGTTGAGATTTTGTTTCTCCAACGGATGGTAGCCTTGTCATTATGGAAGGTAGTGCGTTGTTGATATTTTGTTACTCCAATGGATGGTAACCTTGTCATAATGGAAGGTAGTTTGTTGCTTAGATTATGTTACTCCAATGGATGGTAGCCTTGTGATTATGGAAGGTAGTTAATTGTTTAGATTTTGTTACTCCAATGGATGGTAGCCTTGTCATTATGGATGGTAGTTTTTTGATGATATTTTGTTACTCCATTGGATGGTAGCATTGTCATTGCAGAAAGTAGTTCATTGTGGAGATTTTGTTATTCTAATGGATGGTAGCCTTGCCATTATGGAAGGTAGTTCGTTGTTGAGATTTTGTTACTCCAATGGATTGTACCCTTGTAATTATGGAAAGTTGATTGTTGTTGAGATTTTGTTACTCCAATGGATGGTAGCCTTTTCATTATGGAAGATAGTTTGTTGTTGAGATTTTGATACTCAAATGGATGGTAGCCTTTTTATTATGGAAGGTAGTTCGGTGTTGAGATTTTGCTACACCAATGGATGGTAGCTTTGTCATAATGGAAGGTAGTTTGTTGCTAAGATTTTGTTACTCCAATAGATGGTATCCTTGTGATTATGAAAGGTAGTTCGTTGTTTAGATTTTGTTATTCCAATGGATGGTATCCTTGTCATTATGGATGGTAGTTCATTATTGACATTTTGTTACTCCAATGAATGGTAGCCTTGTCATTATGGAAGTTAGTTTTTTGTTGAGATTTTGTTACTCTAATAGATGGTAGACTTGTCATTATGGAAGGTAGTTCGTTGTTGAGATTTTGTTACTCTAATGGATGGTAGCCTTGTCATTATGCAAGGTAGTTCATTGTTGACATTTTGTTACTCCAATGAATGGTAGCCTTGTCATTATGGAAGGTAGTTTTTTGTTGAGATTTTGTTACTCCAATGGATGGTAGACTTGTCATTATGGATGGTAGTTCGTTGTTGAGATTTTTTTACTCCATTGGATGGTACCCTTGTCATTACCGAAAGTAGTTCGTTGTTGAAATTTTGTTACTCCAATGGATGGTAGCCTTGTCAATACGGAAGGTAGTTCATTGTTGAGATTTTGTTACTGCAATGGATGGTATCCTTGTCATTATGGAAGGTAGTTTGTTGTTGAGATTTTGTTACTCTAATGGATGGTATCCTTGTAATTATGGAAGGTAGTTCATTGTTGACATTTTGTTACTCCAACGGATGGTAGCCTTGTCATTATGGAAGGTAGTGTGTTGTTGATATTTTGTTACTCCAATGGATGGTAACCTTTTCATTATGGAAGGTAGTTCATTGTTGAGATTTTGTTACTCCAATGGATAGTAGCCTTGTCATTATGTAAGGTTGTTCGTTGTTGAGATTTTGTTACTCCAATGGATGGTAGCCTTGTCATTATGGATGGTAGTTCATTGTTGACATTTTGTTACTCCAATGAATGGTAGCCTTGTCATTATGGAAGGTAGTTTTTTGTTGAGATTTTGTTACTCTAATGGATGGTAGCCTTGTCATTATACAAGGTAGTTCATTGTTGACATTTTGTTACTCCAATGAATGGTAGCCTTGTCATTATGGAAGGTAGTTTTTTGTTGAGATTTTGTTACTCTAATGGATGGTAGACTTGTCATTATGGAAGGTAGTTCGTTGTTGAGATTTTGTTACTCCAATGGATGGTAGCCTTGTCATTATGGATGGTAGTTCGTTGTTGAGATTTTTTTACTCCATTGGATGGTACCCTTGTCATTACCGAAAGTAGTTCGTTGTTGAAATTTTGTTACTCCAATGGATGGTAGCCTTGTCATTACGGAAGGTAGTTCATTGTTGAGATTTCGTTACTGCAATGGATGGTATCCTTGTCATTATGGAAGGTAGTTTGTTGTTGAGATTTTGTTACTCTAATGGATGGTATCCTTGTCATTATGGAAGGTAGTTCATTGTTGAGATTTTGTTTCTCCAACGGATGGTAGCCTTGTCATTATGGAAGGTAGTGCGTTGTTGATATTTTGTTACTCCAATGGATGGTAGCCTTGTCATAATGGAAGGTAGTTTGTTGCTTAGATTATGTTACTCCAATGGATGGTAGCCTTGTGATTATGGAAGGTAGTTAATTGTTTAGATTTTGTTACTCCAATGGATGGTAGCCTTGTCATTATGGATGGTAGTTTTTTGATGATATTTTGTTACTCCATTGGATGGTAGCATTGTCATTACAGAAAGTAGTTCATTGTGGAGATTTTGTTACTCTAATGGATGGTAGCCTTGCCATTATGGAAGGTAGTTCGTTGTTGAGATTTTCTTACTCCAATGGATTGTACCCTTGTAATTATGGAAGGTTGATTGTTGTTGAGATTTTGTTACTCCAATGGATGGTAGCCTTTTCATTATGGAAGATAGTTTGTTGTTGAGATTTTGATACTCAAATGGATGGTAGCCTTTTTATTATGGAAGGTAGTTCGGTGTTGAGATTTTGTTACACCAATGGATGGTAGCTTTGTAATAATGGAAGGTTATTTGTTGCTAAGATTTTGTTACTCCAATAGATGGTATCCTTGTGATTATGAAAGGTAGTTCGTTGTTTAGATTTTGTTACTCCAATGGATGATAGCCTTGTCATTATGGATGGTAGTTCATTGTTGACATTTTGTTACTCCAATGAATGGTAGCCTTGTCATTATGGAAGGTAGTTTTTTGTTGAGATTTTGTTACTCTAATAGATGGTAGACTTGTCATTATGGAAGGTAGTTCGTTGTTGATATTTTGTTACTCTAATGGATGGTAGCCTTGTCATTATGCAAGGTAGTTCATTGTTGACATTTTGTTACTCCAATGAATGGTAGCCTTGTCATTATGGAAGGTAGTTTTTTGTAGATATTTTGTTACTCCAATGGATGGTAGACTTGTCATTATGGAAGGTAGTTCGTTGTTGAGATTTTGTTACTCCAATGGATGGTAGCCTTGTCATTATGGATGGTAGTTCGTTGTTGAGATTTTTTTACTCCATTGGATGGTACCCTTGTCATTATCGAAAGTAGTTCGTTGTTGAAATTTTGTTACTCCAATGGATGGTAGCCTTGTCATTACGGAAGGTAGTTCATTGTTGAGATTTCGTTACTGCAATGGATGGTATCCTTGTCATTATGGAAGGTAGTTTGTTGTTGAGATTTTGTTACTCTAATGGATGGTATCCTTGTCATTATGGAAGGTAGTTCATTGTTGAGATTTTGTTTCTCCAACGGATGGTAGCCTTGTCATTATGGAAGGTAGTGCGTTGTTGATATTTTGTTACTCCAATGGATGGTAGCCTTGTCATAATGGAAGGTAGTTTGTTGCTTAGATTATGTTACTCCAATGGATGGTAGCCTTGTGATTATGGAAGGTAGTTAATTGTTTAGATTTTGTTTCTCCAATGGATGGTAGCCTTGTCATTATGGATGGTAGTTTTTTGATGATATTTTGTTACTCCATTGGATGGTAGCATTGTCATTACAGAAAGTAGTTCATTGTGGAGATTTTGTTACTTTAATGGATGGCAGCCTTGCCATTATGGAAGGTAGTTCGTTGTTGAGATTTTGTTACTCCAATGGATTGTACCCTTGTAATTATGGAAGGTTGATTGTTGTTGAGATTTTGTTACTCCAATGGATGGTAGCCTTTTAATTATGGAAGATAGTTTGTTGTTGAGATTTTGATACTCAAATGGATGGTAGCCTTTTTATTATGGAAGGTAGTTCGGTGTTGAGATTTTGTTACACCAATGGATGGTAGCTTTGTCATAATGGAAGGTAGTTTGTTGCTAAGATTTTGTTACTCCAATAGATGGTATCCTTGTTATTATGAAAGGTAGTTCGTTGTTTAGATTTTGTTATTCCAATGGATGGTATCCTCGTCATTATGGATGGTAGTTCATTGTTGACATTTTGTTACTCCAATGAATGGTAGCCTTGTCATTATGGAAGGTAGTTTTATGTTGAGATTTTGTTACTCTAATAGATGGTAGACTTGTCATTATGGAAGGTAGTTCGTTGTTGAGATTTTTTTACTCTAATGGATGGTAGCCTTGTCATTATGCAAGGTAGTTCATTGTTGACATTTTGTTACTCTAATGAATGGTAGCCTTGTCATTATGGAAGGTAGTTTTTTGTTGAGATTTTGTTACTCCAATGGATGGTAGACTTGTCATTATGGAAGGTAGTTCGTTGTTGAGATTTTGTTACTCCAATGGATGGTAGCCTTGTCATTATGGATGGTAGTTCGTTGTTGGGATTTTTTTACTCCATTGGATGGTACCCTTGTCATTACCGAAAGTAGTTCGTTGTTGAAATTTTGTTACTCCAATGGATGGTAGCCTTGTCATTACGGAAGGTAGTTCATTGTTGAGATTTCGTTACTGCAATGGATGGTATCCTTGTCATTATGGAAGGTAGTTTGTTGTTGAGATTTTGTTACTCTAATGGATGGTATCCTTGTCATTATGGAAGGTAGTTCATTGTTGAGATTTTGTTTCTCCAACGGATGGTAGCCTTGTCATTATGGAAGGTAGTGTGTTGTTGATATATTGTTACTCCAATGGATGGTAGCCTTGTCATAATGGAAGGTAGTTTGTTGCTTAGATTATGTTACTCCAATGGATGGTAGCCTTGTGATTATGGAAGGTAGTTAATTGTTTAGATTTTGTTACTCCAATGGATGGTAGCCTTGTCATTATGGATGGTAGTTTTTTGATGATATTTTGTTACTCCATTGGATGGTAGCATTGTCATTACAGAAAGTAGTTCATTGTGGAGATTTTGTTACTCTAATGGATGGTAGCCTTGCCATTATGGAAGGTAGTTCGTTGTTGAGATTTTCTTACTCCAATGGATTGTACCCTTGTAATTATGGAAGGTTGATTGTTGTTGAGATTTTGTTACTCCAATGGATGGTAGCCTTTTCATTATGGAAGATAGTTTGTTGTTGAGATTTTGATACTCAAATGGATGGTAGCCTTTTTATTATAGAAGGTAGTTCGGTGTTGAGATTTTGTTACACCAATGGATGGTAGCTTTGTCATAATGGAAGGTTATTTGTTGCTAAGATTTTGTTACTCCAATAGATGGTATCCTTGTGATTATGAAAGGTAGTTCGTTGTTTAGAGTTTGTTACTCCAATGGATGGTAGCCTTGTCATTATGGATGGTAGTTCATTGTTGACATTTTGTTACTCCAATGAATGGTAGCCTTGTCATTATGGAAGGTAGTTTTTTGTTGAGATTTTGTTACTCTAATAGATGGTAGACTTGTCATTATGGAAGGTAGTTCGTTGTTGATATTTTGTTACTCTAATGGATGGTAGCCTTGTCATTATGCAAGGTAGTTCATTGTTGACATTTTGTTACTCCAATGAATGGTAGCCTTGTCATTATGGAAGGTAGTTTTTTGTAGATATTTTGTTACTCCAATGGATGGTAGACTTGTCATTATGGAAGGTAGTTCGTTGTTGAGATTTTGTTACTCCAATGGATGGTAGCCTTGTCATTATGGATGGTATTTCATTGTTGAGATTTTTTTACTCCATTGAATGGTACCCTTGTCATTACCGAAAGTAGTTTGTTGTTGAAATTTTGTTACTCCAATGGATGGTAGCCTTGTCATTACGGAAGGTAGTTCATTGTTGAGATTTCGTTACTGCAATGGATGGTATCCTTGTCATTATGGAAGGTAGTTTGTTGTTGAGATTTTGTTACTCTAATGGATGGTATCCTTGTAATTATGGAAGGTAGTTCATTGTTGAGATTTTGTTTCCCCAACGGATGGTAGCCTTGTCATTATGGAAGGTAGTGCGTTGTTGATATTTTGTTACTCCAATGGATGGTAACCTTTTCATTATGGAAGGTAGTTCGTTGTTGAGATTTTGTTACTCCAATGGATAGTAGCCTTGTCATTATGTAAGGTAGTTCGTTGTTGATGTTTTGTTACTCCAATGGATGGTAGCCTTGTCATTATGGAAGGTAGTTCGTTGTTGAGATTTTGTTACTCCAATGGATGGTAGCCTTGTCATTATGGATGGTAGTTCATTGTTGACATTTTGTTACTCCAATGAATGGTAGCCTTGTCATTATGGAAGGTAGTTTTTTGTTGAGTTTTTGTTACTCTAATAGATGGTAGACTTGTCATTATGGAAGGTAGTTCGTTGTTGAGATTTTGTTACTCTAATGGATGGTAGCCTTGTCATTATGCAAGGTAGTTCATTGTTGACATTTTGTTACTCCAATGAATGGTAGCCTTGTCATTATGGAAGGTAGTTTTTTGTTGAGATTTTGTTACTCCAATGGATGGTAGACTTGTCATTATGGAAGGTAGTTCGTTGTTGAGATTTTGTTACTCCAATGGATGGTAGCCTTGTCATTATGGATGGTAGTTCGTTGTTGAGATTTTTTTACTCCATTGGATGGTACCCTTGTCATTACCGAAAGTAGTTCGTTGTTGAAATTTTGTTACTCCAATGGATGGTAGCCTTGTCATTACGGAAGGAAGTTCATTGTTGAGATTTCGTTACTGCAATGGATGGTATCCTTGTCATTATGGAAGGTAGTTTGTTGTTGAGATTTTGTTACTCTAATGGATGGTATCCTTGTCATTATGGAAGGTAGTTCATTGCTGAGATTTTGTGTCTCCAACGGATAGTAGCCTTGTCATTATGGAAGGTAGTGCGTTGTTGATATTTTGTTACTCCAATGGATGGAAACCTTTTCATTATGGAAGGTAGTTCGTTATTGAGATTTTGTTTCTCCAATGGATGGTAGCCTTGTCATTATGTAAGGTAGTTCGTTGTTGAGATTTTGTTACATCAATGGATGGAAGGCTTGTCATTATGGAAGGTGGTTCGTTGTTGAGATTTTGTTAATCCAATGGATGGTATTCGTGTCATTATGGAAGGTAGTTCGTTTTTGAAATTTTGTTACTCCATTGGATGGTAGCCTTGTCATTATGGAAGGTAGTTCATTGTTGACATTTTGTTACTCCAATGGATTGTAGCCTTTTCATTATGGAAGGTAGTTCGTTGTTGAGATTTTGTTACTCAAATGGATGGTATCCTTGCCATTGCGGAAGGTAGTTCGTTGTTGAGATTTTATTTCTCCAATGGATTGTAGCCTTGTCATTATTGAAGGTAGTTTCTTGTTGAGATTTTATTACTCCAATGGATGGTAGCCTTGCCATTATGGAAGGTAGTTCGTTGTTGAGATTTTGTTACTCCAATGGATGGTAGCCTTGTCATTATGGATGGTATTTCATTGTTGAGATTTTTTTACTCCATTGAATGGTACCCTTGTCATTACCGAAAGTAGTTTGTTGTTGAAATTTTGTTACTCCAATGGATGGTAGCCTTGTCATTACGAAAGGTAGTTCATTGTTGAGATTTCGTTACTGCAATGGATGGTATCCTTGTCATTATGGAAGGTAGTTTGTTGTTGAGATTTTGTTACTCTAATGGATGGTATCCTTGTAATTATGGAAGGTAGTTCATTGTTGAGATTTTGTTTCCCCAACGGATGGTAGCCTTGTCATTATGGAAGGTAGTGCGTTGTTGATATTTTGTTACTCCAATGGATGGTAACCTTTTCATTATGGAAGGTAGTTCGTTGTTGAGATTTTGTTACTCCAATGGATAGTAGCCTTGTCATTATGTAAGGTAGTTCGTTGTTGATGTTTTGTTACTCAAATGGATGGTAGCCTTGTCATTATGGAAGGTAGTTCGTTGTTGAGATTTTGTTACTCCAATGGATGGTAGCCTTGTCATTACGGAAGGTAGTTTGTTGTTGAGATTTTGTTACTCTAATGGATGGTATCCTTGTCATTATGGAAGGTAGTTCATTGTTGAGATTTTGTTTCTCCAACGGATGGTAGCCTTGTCATTATGGAAGGTAGTGTGTTGTTGATATATTGTTACTCCAATGGATGGTAGCCTTGTCATTATGCAAGGTAGTTCATTGTTGACATTTTGTTACTCCAATGAATGGTAGCCTTGTCATTATGGAAGGTAGTTTTTTGTTGAGATTTTGTTACTCCAATGGATGGTAGACTTGTCATTATGGAAGGTAGTTCGTTGTTGAGATTTTGTTACTCCAATGGATGGTAGCCTTGTCATTATGGATGGTAGTTCGTTGTTGAGATTTTTTTACTCCATTGGATGGTACCCTTGTCATTACCGAAAGTAGTTCGTTGTTGAAATTTTGTTACTCCAATGGATGGTAGCCTTGTCATTACGGAAGGAAGTTCATTGTTGAGATTTCGTTACTGCAATGGATGGTATCCTTGTCATTATGGAAGGTAGTTTGTTGTTGAGATTTTGTTACTCTAATGGATGGTATCCTTGTCATTATGGAAGGTAGTTCATTGCTGAGATTTTGTGTCTCCAACGGATAGTAGCCTTGTCATTATGGAAGGTAGTGCGTTGTTGATATTTTGTTACTCCAATGGATGGAAACCTTTTCATTATGGAAGGTAGTTCGTTATTGAGATTTTGTTTCTCCAATGGATGGTAGCCTTGTCATTATGTAAGGTAGTTCGTTGTTGAGATTTTGTTACATCAATGGATGGAAGGCTTGTCATTATGGAAGGTGGTTCGTTGTTGAGATTTTGTTAATCCAATGGATGGTATTCGTGTCATTATGGAAGGTAGTTCGTTTTTGAAATTTTGTTACTCCATTGGATGGTAGCCTTGTCATTATGGAAGGTAGTTCATTGTTGACATTTTGTTACTCCAATGGATTGTAGCCTTTTCATTATGGAAGGTAGTTCGTTGTTGAGATTTAGTTACTCAAATGGATGGTATCCTTGCCATTGCGGAAGGTAGTTCGTTGTTGAGATTTTATTTCTCCAATGGATTGTAGCCTTGTCATTATTGAAGGTAGTTTCTTGTTGAGATTTTATTACTCCAATGGATGGTAGCCTTGCCATTATGGAAGGTAGTTCGTTGTTGAGATTTTGTTACTCCAATGGATGGTACCCTTGTAATTATGGAAGGTTGATTGTTGTTGAGATTTTGTTACTCAAATGGATGATAGCCTTTTCATTATGGAAGATAGTTTGTTGTTGAGATTTTCTTACTCAAATGGATGGTAGCCTTTTTATTATGGAAGGTATTTCGTTGTTGAGATTTTGTTACACCAATGGATGGTAGCCTTTTCATAATGGAAGGGAGTTTGTTGCTGAGATTTTGTTACTCCAATAGATGGTAGCCTTGTGATTATGGAAGGTAGTTCGTTGTTTAGATTTTGTTACTCCAATGGATGGTAGCCTTGTCATTATGGATGGTAGTTTTTTGATGAGATTTTGTTATTCCATTGGATGGTAGCATTGTCATTACAGAAAGTTGTTCGTTGTTGATATTTTGTTACTCTAATTGATGGTAGCCTTGTCATTATGCAAGGTAGTTCATTGTTGACATTTTGTTACTCCAATTTATTGTAGCCTTGTCATTATGGAAGGTAGTTCGTTGTTGAGATTTTGTTACTCCAATGGATGGTAGACTTGTCATTATGGAAGGTAGTTCGTTGTTGAGATTTTTTGTTACTCTAATGGATGGTAGCCTTGTCATTATGCAAGGTAGTTGATTGTTGACATTTTGTTACTCCAATGAATGGTGACCTTGTCATTATGGAAGGTAGTTTTTTGCTGAGATTTTGTTACTCCAATGGATGGTAGACTTGTCATTATGGAAGGTTGTTCATTGTTGAGATTTTGTTACTCCAATGGATGGTAGACTTGTCATTATGGATGGTAGTTCGTTGTTGAGATTTTGTTACTCCATTGGATGGTACCCTTGTCGTTACCGAAAGTAGTTCGTTGTTGATATTTTGTTACTCCAATGGATGGTATCCTTGTCATTACGGAAGGTAGTTCCTTGTTGAGATTTCGTTACAACAATGGATGGTATCCTTGTCATTATGGAAGGTAGTTCATTGTTGAGATTTTGTTTCTCCAACGGATGGTAGCCTTGTCATTATGGAAGGTAGTGCGTTGTTGATATTTTGTTACTCCAATGGATGGTAACCTTTTCATTATGGAAGGTAGTTCGTTGTTGAGATTTTGTTACTCCAATGCATGGTAGACTTGTCATTATGGAAGGTAGTTCATTGTTGAGATTTTGTTACACTAATGGATGGTAGACTTGTCATTGTGGAAGGTAGTTCGTTGTTGAGATTTTGTTACTCTAATGGATAGTAGCCTTGTTATTATGTAAGGTAGTTCGTTGTTGATGTTTTGTTAATCCAATGGATGGTAGCCTCGTCATTATGGAAGGTAGTTCGTTGTTTAGATTTTGTTACTCCAATGGATGGTAGCCTTGTCATTATTGAAGGTAGTTCGTTGTTGAGATTTTGTTACTCCACTGGATGGTAGCCTTGTCATTATGGAAGGTAGTTCATTGATGAGATTTTATTACTCCAATGGATGATAGCCTTGTCATTATGGAAGGTAGTTCGTTGTTGAGATTTTGTTACACCAATGTATGGTAGGCTTGTCATTACGGAAGGTGGTTCGTTGTTGAGATTTTGTTAATCCAATGGATGATATTCGTGTCATTATGGAAGGTAGTTCGTTGTTGAGATTTTGTTACTCCAATGGATGGTAGCCTTGTCATTATGGAAGGTAGTTCATTGATGAGATTTTATTACTCTAATGGATGGTAGCCTTGTCATTATTGAAGGTAGTTCGTTGTTGAGATTTTGTTACTCCAATGGATGGTAGCCTTGTCATTATGGAAGGTAGTTCATTGATGAGATTTTATTACTCCAATGGATGATAGCCTTGTCATTATGGAAGGTAGTTCGTTGTTGAGATTTTGTTACACCAATGGATGGTAGGCTTGTCATTATGGAAGGTGGTTCGTTGTTGAGATTTTGTTAATCCAATGGATGGTAATCGTGTCATTATGGAAGGTAGTTCGTTTTTGAGATTTTGTTACTCCATTGGATGGTAGCCTTGTCATTATGGAAGGTAGTTCATTGTTGACATTTTGTTACTCCAATGGATGGTAGCCTTGTCATTATGGAAGGTAGTTTTTTGTTGAGATTTTGTTACTCCAATGGATGGTAAACTTGTCATTATGGAAGGTAGTTTGTTGTTGAGATTTTGTTACTCTAATGGATGGTAGCCTTGTAACTATGGATGGTAGTTCGTTGTTGAGATTTTTTTACTCCATTGGATGGTACCCTTGTCATTACCGAAAGTAGTTCGTTGTTGAAATTTTGTTACTCCAATGGATGGTAGCCTTGTCATTACGGAAGGTAGTTCATTGTTGAGATTTCGTTACTACAATGGATGGTATCCTTGTCATTATGGAAGGTAGTTTATTGTTGAGATTTTGTTACTTTAATGGATGGTATCCTTGTAATTATGGAAGGTAGTTCATTGTTGAGATTTTGTTCTCCAACGGACGGTAGCCTTGTCATTATGGAAGGTAGTGCGTTGTTGATATTTTGTTACTCTAATGGATGGTAACCTTTTCATTATGGAAGGTAGTTCCTTGTTGAGATTTTGTTACTCCAATGGATGGTAGACTTGTCATTATGGAAGGTAGTTCGTTTTTGAGATTTTGTTACACTAATGGATGATAGACTTGTCATTGTTGAAGGTAGTTCGTTGTTGAGATTTTGTTACTCCAATGGATGGTAGACTTGTCATTATGGAAGGTTGTTCATTGTTGAGATTTTGTTACTCCAATGGATGGTAGACTTGTCATTATGGATGGTAGTTCGTTGTTGAGATTTTGTTACTCCATTGGATGGTACCCTTGTCATTACCGAAAGTAGTTCGTTGTTGATATTTTGTTACTCCAATGGATGGTATCCTTGTCATTACGGAAGGTAGTTCCTTGTTGAGATTTCGTTACAACAATGGATGGTATCCTTGTCATTATGGAAGGTAGTTCATTGTTGAGATTTTGTTTCTCCAACGGATGGTAGCCTTGTCATTATGGAAGGTAGTGCGTTGTTGATATTTTGTTACTCCAATGGATGGTAACCTTTTCATTATGGAAGGTAGTTCGTTGTTGAGATTTTGTTACTCCAATGGATGGTAGACTTGTCATTATGGAAGGTAGTTCATTGTTGAGATTTTTTTACACTAATGGATGGTAGACTTGTCATTGTGGAAGGTAGTTCGTTGTTGAGATTTTGTTACTCTAATGGATAGTAGCCTTGTTATTATGTAAGGTAGTTCGTTGTTGATGTTTTGTTACTCCAATGGATGGTAGCCTCGTCATTATGGAAGGTAGTTCGTTGTTTAGATTTTGTTACTCCAATGGATGGTAGCCTTGTCATTATTGAAGGTAGTTCGTTGTTGAGATTTTGTTACTCCACTGGATGGTAGCCTTGTCATTATGGAAGGTAGTTCATTGATGAGATTTTATTACTCCAATGGATGATAGCCTTGTCATTATGGAAGGTAGTTCGTTGTTGAGATTTTGTTACACCAATGTATGGTAGGCTTGTCATTACGGAAGGTGGTTCGTTGTTGAGATTTTGTTAATCCAATGGATGATATTCGTGTCATTATGGAAGGTAGTTCGTTGTTGAGATTTTGTTACTCCAATGGATGGTAGCCTTGTCATTATGGAAGGTAGTTCATTGATGAGATTTTATTACTCTAATGGATGGTAGCCTTGTCATTATTGAAGGTAGTTCGTTGTTGAGATTTTGTTACTCCAATGGATGGTAGCCTTGTCATTATGGAAGGTACTTCATTGATGAGATTTTATTACTCCAATGGATGATAGCCTTGTCATTATGGAAGGTAGTTCGTTGTTGAGATTTTGTTACACCAATGGATGGTAGGCTTGTCATTATGGAAGGTGGTTCGTTGTTGAGATTTTGTTAATCCAATGGATGGTAATCGTGTCATTATGGAAGGTAGTTCGTTTTTGAGATTTTGTTACTCCATTGGATGGTAGCCTTGTCATTATGGAAGGTAGTTCATTGTTGACATTTTGTTACTCCAATGGATGGTAGCCTTGTCATTATGGAAGGTAGTTTTTTGTTGAGATTTTGTTACTCCAATGGATGGTAAACTTGTCATTATGGAAGGTAGTTTGTTGTTGAGATTTTGTTACTCTAATGGATGGTAGCCTTGTAACTATGGATGGTAGTTCGTTGTTGAGATTTTTTTACTCCATTGGATGGTACCCTTGTCATTACCGAAAGTAGTTCGTTGTTGAAATTTTGTTACTCCAATGGATGGTAGCCTTGTCATTACGGAAGGTAGTTCATTGTTGAGATTTCGTTACTACAATGGATGGTATCCTTGTCATTATGGAAGGTAGTTTATTGTTGAGATTTTGTTACTTTAATGGATGGTATCCTTGTAATTATGGAAGGTAGTTCATTGTTGAGATTTTGTTCTCCAACGGACGGTAGCCTTGTCATTATGGAAGGTAGTGCGTTGTTGATATTTTGTTACTCTAATGGATGGTAACCTTTTCATTATGGAAGGTAGTTCCTTGTTGAGATTTTGTTACTCCAATGGATGGTAGACTTGTCATTATGGAAGGTAGTTCGTTTTTGAGATTTTGTTACACTAATGGATGATAGACTTGTCATTGTTGAATGTAGTTCGTTGTTGAGATTTTGTTACTCCAATGGATGGTAGACTTGTCATTATGGAAGGTTGTTCATTGTTGAGATTTTGTTACTCCAATGGATGGTAGACTTGTGATTATGGATGGTAGTTCGTTGTTGAGATTTTGTTACTCCATTGGATGGTACCCTTGTCATTACCGAAAGTAGTTCGTTGTTGATATTTTGTTACTCCAATGGATGGTATCCTTGTCATTACGGAAGGTAGTTCCTTGTTGAGATTTCGTTACAACAATGGATGGTATCCTTGTCATTATGGAAGGTAGTTCATTGTTGAGATTTTGTTTCTCCAACGGATGGTAGCCTTGTCATTATGGAAGGTAGTGCGTTGTTGATATTTTGTTACTCCAATGGATGGTAACCTTTTCATTATGGAAGGTAGTTCGTTGTTGAGATTTTGTTACTCCAATGGATGGTAGACTTGTCATTATGGAAGGTAGTTCATTGTTGAGATTTTGTTACACTAATGGATGGTAGACTTGTCATTGTGGAAGGTAGTTCGTTGTTGAGATTTTGTTACTCTAATGGATAGTAGCCTTGTTATTATGTAAGGTAGTTCGTTGTTGATGTTTTGTTACTCCAATGGATGGTAGCCTCGTCATTATGGAAGGTAGTTCGTTGTTTAGATTTTGTTACTCCAATGGATGGTAGCCTTGTCATTATTGAAGGTAGTTCGTTGTTGAGATTTTGTTACTCCACTGGATGGTAGCCTTGTCATTATGGAAGGTAGTTCATTGATGAGATTTTATTACTCCAATGGATGATAGCCTTGTCATTATGGAAGGTAGTTCGTTGTTGAGATTTTGTTACACCAATGTATGGTAGGCTTGTCATTACGGAAGGTGGTTCGTTGTTGAGATTTTGTTAATCCAATGGATGATATTCGTGTCATTATGGAAGGTAGTTCGTTGTTGAGATTTTGTTACTCCAATGGATGGTAGCCTTGTCATTATGGAAGGTAGTTCATTGATGAGATTTTATTACTCTAATGGATGGTAGCCTTGTCATTATTGAAGGTAGTTCGTTGTTGAGATTTTGTTACTCCAATGGATGGTAGCCTTGTCATTATGGAAGGTAGTTCATTGATGAGATTTTATTACTCCAATGGATGATAGCCTTGTCATTATGGAAGGTAGTTCGTTGTTGAGATTTTGTTACACCAATGGATGGTAGGCTTGTCATTATGGAAGGTGGTTCGTTGTTGAGATTTTGTTAATCCAATGGATGGTAATCGTGTCATTATGGAAGGTAGTTCGTTTTTGAGATTTTGTTACTCCATTGGATGGTAGCCTTGTCATTATGGAAGGTAGTTCATTGTTGACATTTTGTTACTCCAATGGATGGTAGCCTTGTCATTATGGAAGGTAGTTTTTTGTTGAGATTTTGTTACTCCAATGGATGGTAAACTTGTCATTATGGAAGGTAGTTTGTTGTTGAGATTTTGTTACTCTAATGGATGGTAGCCTTGTAACTATGGATGGTAGTTCGTTGTTGAGATTTTTTTACTCCATTGGATGGTACCCTTGTCATTACCGAAAGTAGTTCGTTGTTGAAATTTTGTTACTCCAATGGATGGTAGCCTTGTCATTACGGAAGGTAGTTCATTGTTGAGATTTCGTTACTACAATGGATGGTATCCTTGTCATTATGGAAGGTAGTTTATTGTTGAGATTTTGTTACTTTAATGGATGGTATCCTTGTAATTATGGAAGGTAGTTCATTGTTGAGATTTTGTTTCTCCAACGGACGGTAGCCTTGTCATTATGGAAGGTAGTGCGTTGTTGATATTTTGTTACTCTAATGGATGGTAACCTTTTCATTATGGAAGGTAGTTCCTTGTTGAGATTTTGTTACTCCAATGGATGGTAGACTTGTCATTATGGAAGGTAGTTCGTTTTTTGAGATTTTGTTACACTAATGGATGATAGACTTGTCATTGTTGAAGGTAGTTCGTTGTTGAGATTTTGTTACTCTAATGGATAATAGCCTTGTCATTATGTAAGGTAGTTTGTTGTTGATGTTTTGTTACTCCAATGGATGGTAGCCTTGTCATTATGGAAGGTAGTTCGTTGTTGAGATTTTGTTACTCCAATGAATGGTATCCTTGTCATTATGGAAGGTAGTTTATTGTTGAGATTTTGTTACTTTAATGGATGGTATCCTTGTAATTATGGAAGGTAGTTCATTGTTGAGATTTTGTTTCTCCAACGGACGGTAGCCTTGTCATTATGGAAGGTAGTGCGTTGTTGATATTTTGTTACTCTAATGGATGGTAACCTTTTCATTATGGAAGGTAGTTCCTTGTTGAGATTTTGTTACTCCAATGGATGGTAGACTTGTCATTATGGAAGGTAGTTCGTTTTTTGAGATTTTGTTACACTAATGGATGATAGACTTGTCATTGTTGAAGGTAGTTCGTTGTTGAGATTTTGTTACTCTAATGGATAATAGCCTTGTCATTATGTAAGGTAGTTTGTTGTTGATGTTTTGTTACTCCAATGGATGGTAGCCTTGTCATTATGGAAGGTAGTTCGTTGTTGAGATTTTGTTACTCCAATGAATGGTATCCTTGTCATTATGGAAGGTAGTTTATTGTTGAGATTTTGTTACTTTAATGGATGGTATCCTTGTAATTATGGAAGGTAGTTCATTGTTGAGATTTTGTTTCTCCAACGGACGGTAGCCTTGTCATTATGGAAGGTAGTGCGTTGTTGATATTTTGTTACTCTAATGGATGGTAACCTTTTCATTATGGAAGGTAGTTCCTTGTTGAGATTTTGTTACTCCAATGGATGGTAGACTTGTCATTATGGAAGGTAGTTCGTTTTTGAGATTTTGTTACACTAATGGATGATAGACTTGTCATTGTTGAAGGTAGTTCGTTGTTGAGATTTTGTTACTCTAATGGATAATAGCCTTGTCATTATGTAAGGTAGTTTGTTGTTGATGTTTTGTTACTCCAATGGATGGTAGCCTTGTCATTATGGAAGGTAGTTCGTTGTTGATATTTTGTTACTCCAATGAATGGTAGCCTTGTCATTATGGAAGGTAGTTTTTTGTTGAGATTTTTTACTCCAATGGATGGTAGACTTGTCATTATGGAAGGTAGTTCGTTGTTGACATTTTGTTACTTCAATTTATTGTAGCCTTGTCATTATGGAAGGTAGTTTGTTGTTGAGATTTTGTTACTCCAATGGATGGTAGACTTGTCATTATGGAAGGTAGTTCGTTGTTGAGATTTTGTTACTCTAATGGATGGTAGCCTTGTCATTATGCAAGGTAGTTCATTGTTGACATTTTGTTACTCCAATGAATGGTGACCTTGTCATTATGGAAGGTATTTTTTTGCTGAGATTTTGTTACTCCAATGGATGGTAGACTTGTCATTATGGAAGGTTGTTCATTGTTGAGATTTTGTTACTCCAATGGATGGTAGACTTGTCATTATGGATGGTAGTTCGTTGTTGAGATTTTGTTACTCCATTGGATGGTACCCTTGTCATTATCGAAAGTAGTTTGTTGTTAAAATTTTGTTACTCCAATGGATGGTATCCTTGTCATTACGGAAGGTAGTTCGTTGTTGAGATTTCGTTACAACAATGGATGGTATCCTTGTCATTATGGAAGGTAGTTCATTGTTGAGATTTTGTTTCTCCAACGGATGGTAGCCTTGTCATTATGGAAGGTAGTGCGTTGTTGATATTTTGTTACTCCAATGGATGGTAACCTTTTCATTATGGAAGGTAGTTCGTTGTTGAGATTTTTTTACTCCAATGGATGGTAGACTTGTCATTATGGAAGGTAGTTCATTGTTGAGATTTTGTTACACTAATGGATGGTAGACTTGTCATTGTAGAAGGTAGTTCATTGTTGAGATTTTGTTACTCTAATGGATAATAGTTTTGTTATTATGTAAGGTAGTTGGTTGTTGATGTTTTGTTACTCCAATGGATGGTAGCCTTGTCATTATGGAAGGTAGTTCGTTGTTTAGATTTTGTTACTCCAATGGATGGTAGCCTTGTCATTATTGAAGGTAGTTCGTTGTTGAGATTTTCTTACTCCACTGGATGGTAGCCTTGTAATTATGGAAGGTAGTTCGTTGTTGAGATTTTGTTACACCAATGTATGGTAGGCTTGTCATTACGGAAGGTGGTTCGTTGTTGAGATTTTGTTAATCCAATGGATGGTATTCGTGTCATTATGGAAGGTAGTTCGTTGTTGAGATTTTGTTACTCCAATGGATGGTAGCCTTGTCATTATGGAAGGTAGTTCATTGATGAGATTTTATTACTCCAATGGATGGTAGCCTTGTCATTATTGAAGGTAGTTCGTTGTTGAGATTTTGTTACTCCAATGGATGGTAGCCTTGTCATTATGGAAGGTAGTTCATTGATGAGATTTTATTACTCCAATGGATGATAGCCTTGTCATTATTGAAGGTAGTTCGTTGTTGAGATTTTGTTACACCAATGGATGGTAGGCTTGTCAATATGGAAGGTGGTTCGTTGTTGAGATTTTGTTAATCCAATGGATGCTAATCGTGTCATTATGGAAGGTAGTTCGTTTTTGAGATTTTGTTACTCCATTGGATGGTAGCCTTGTCATTATGGAAGGTAGTTCATTGTTGACATTTTGTTACTCCAATGGATGGTAGCCTTGTCATTATGGAAGGTAGTTTTTTGTTGAGATTTTGTTACTCCAATGGATGGTAGACTTGTCATTATGGAAGGTAGTTTGTTGTTGAGATTTTGATACTCTAATGGATGGTAGCCTTGTCATTATGGATGGTAGTTCGTGGTTGAGATTTTTTTACTCCATTGGATGGTACCCTTGTCATTACCGAAAGTAGTTCGTTGTTGAAATTTTGTTACTCCAATGGATGGTAGCCTTGTCATTACGGAAGGTAGTTCATTGTTGAGATTTCGTTACTGCAATGGATGGTATCCTTGTCATTATGGAAGGTAGTTTGTTGTTGAGATTTTGTTACTTTAATGGATGGTATCCTTGTAATTATGGAAGGTAGTTCATTGTTGAGATTTTGTTTCTCCAACGGACGGTAGCCTTGTCATTATGGAAGGTAGTGCATTGTTGATATTTTGTTACTCTAATGGATGGTAACCTTTTCATTATGGAAGGTAGTTCGTTGTTGAGATTTTGTTACTCCAATGGATGGTAGACTTGTCATTATGGAAGGTAGTTCGTTTTTGAGATTTTGCTACACTAATGGATGATAGACTTGTCATTGTTGAAGGTAGTTCGTTGTTGAGATTTTGTTACTCTAATGGATAATAGCCTTGTCATTATGTAAGGTAGTTCGTTGTTGGAGTTTTGTTACTCCAATGGATGGTAGCCTTGTCATTATGGAAGGTAGTTCGTTGTTGAGATTTTGTTACTCCAATGAATGGTAGCCTTGTCATTATGGAAGGTAGTTTTTTGTTGAGATTTTGTTACTCTAATAGATGGTAGACTTGTCATTATGGAAGGTAGTTCGTTGTTGAGATTTTGTAACTCTAATGGATGGTAGCCTTGTCATTATGCAAGGTAGTTCATTGTTGACATTTTGTTACTCCAATGAATGGTAGCCTTGTCATTATAGAAGGTAGTTTTTTGTTGAGATTTTGTTACTCCAATGGATGGTAGACTTGTCATTATGGAAGGTAGTTCGTTGTTTAGATTTTGTTACTCAAATGGATGGTAGCCTTGTCATTATGGATGGTAGTTCGTTGTTGAGATTTTTTTACTCCATTGGATGGTACCCTTGTCATTACCGAAAGTAGTTCGTTATTGAAATTTTGTTACTCCAATGGATGGTAGCCTTGTCATTACGGAAGATAGTTCATTGTTGAGATTTCGTTACTGCAATGGATGGTGTCCTTGTCATTATGGAAGGTAGTTTGTTGTTGAGATTTTGTTACTCTAATGGATGGTATCCTTGTCATTATGGAAGGTAGTTCATTGTTGAGATTTTGTTTCTCCAACGGATGGTAGCCTTGTCATTATGGAAGGTAGTGCGTTGTTGATATTTTGTTACTCCAATGGATGGTAACCTTTTCATTATGGAAGGTAGTTGGTTGTTGAGATTTTGTTACTCCAATGGATGGTAGACTTGTCATTATGGAAGGTAGTTCTTTGTTGAGATTTTGTCACACTAATGGATGGTAGACTTGTCATTGTGGAAGGTAGTTCGTTGTTGAGATTTTGTTACTCTAATGTATAGTAGCCTTGTCATTATGTAAGGTAGTTCGTTGTTGATGTTTTGTTACTCCAATGGATGGTAGCCTTGTCATTATGGAAGGTAGTTCGTTGTTGAGATTTTGTTACTCCAATGGATGGTAGACTTGTCATTATGGAAGGTAGTTCATTGATGAGATTTTATTACTCCAATGGATGGTAGCCTTGTCATTATTGAAGGTAGTTCGTTGTTGAGATTTTGTTACTCCAATGGATGGTAGCCTTGTCATTATGGAAGGTAGTTCATTGATGAGATTTTATTACTCCAATGGATGATAGCCTTGTCATTATGGAAGGTAGTTCGTTGTTGAGATTTTGTTACACCAATGGATGGTAGGCTTGTCATTATGGAAGGTGGTTCGTTGTTGAGATTTTGTTAATCCAATGGATGGTAATCGTGTCATTATGGAAGGTAGTTCGTTTTTGAGATTTTGTTACTCCATTGGATGGTAGCCTTGTCATTATGGAAGGTAGTTCATTGTTGACATTTTGTTACTCCAATGGATGGTAGCCTTGTCATTATGGAAGGTAGTTTTTTGTTGAGATTTTGTTACTCCAATGGATGGTAGACTTGTCATTATGGAAGGTAGTTCGTTGTTTAGATTTTGTTACTCAAATGCATGGTAGCCTTGTCATTATGGATGGTAGTTCGTTGTTGAGATTTTTTTACTCCATTGGATGGTACCCTTGTCATTACGGAAAGTAGTTCGTTATTGAAATTTTGTTACTCCAATGGATGGTAGCCTTGTCATTACGGAAGATAGTTCATTGTTGAGATTTCGTTACTGCAATGGATGGTGTCCTTGTCATTATGGAAGGTAGTTTGTTGTTGAGATTTTGTTACTCTAATGGATGGTATCCTTGTCATTATGGAAGGTAGTTCATTGTTGAGATTTTGTTTCTCCAACGGATGGTAGCCTTGTCATTATGGAAGGTAGTGCGTTGTTGATATTTTGTTACTCCAATGGATGGTAACCTTTTCATTATGGAAGGTAGTTCGTTGTTGAGATTTTGTTACTCCAATGGATGGTAGACTTGTCATTATGGAAGGTAGTTCCTTGTTGAGATTTTGTCACACTAATGGATGGTAGACTTGTCATTGTGGAAGGTAGTTCGTTGTTGAGATTTTGTTACTCTAATGTATAGTAGCCTTGTCATTATGTAAGGTAGTTCGTTGTTGATGTTTTGTTACTCCAATGGATGGTAGCCTTGTCATTATGGAAGGTAGTTCGTTGTTGTGATTTTGTTACTCCAATGGATGGTAGACTTGTCATTATGGAAGGTAGTTCATTGATGAGATTTTATTACTCCAATGGATGGTAGCCTTGTCATTATTGAAGATAGTTCGTTGTTGAGATTTTGTTACTCCAATGGATGGTAGCCTTGTCATTATGGAAGGTAGTTCATTGATGAGATTTTATTACTCCAATGGATGATAGCCTTGTCATTATGGAAGGTAGTTCGTTGTTGAGATTTTGTTACACCAATGGATGGTAGGCTTGTCATTATGGAAGGTGGTTCGTTGTTGAGATTTTGTTAATCCAATGGATGGTAATCGTGTCATTATGGAAGGTAGTTCGTTTTTGAGATTTTGTTACTCCATTGGATGGTAGCCTTGTCATTATGGAAGGTAGTTTATTGTTGACATTTTGTTACTCCAATGGATGGTAGCCTTGTCATTATGGAAGGTAGTTTTTTGTTGAGATTTTGTTACTCCAATGGATGGTAGACTTGTCATTATGGAAGGTAGTTTGTTGTTGAGATTTTGTTACTCTAATGGATGGTAGCCTTGTCATTATGGATGGTAGTTTGTTGTTGAGATTTTTTTACTCCATTGGATGGTACCCTTGTCATTACCGAAAGTAGTTCGTTGTTGAAATTTTGTTACTCCAATGGATGGTAGCCTTGTCATTACGGAAGGTAGTTCATTGTTGCGATTTCGTTACTGCAATGGATGCTATCCTTGTCATTATGGAAGGTAGTTTGTTGTTGAGATTTTGTTACTTTAATGGATGGTATCCTTGTAATTATGGAAGGTAGTTCATTGTTGAGATTTTGTTTCTCCAACGGACGGTAGCCTTGTCATTATGGAAGGTAGTGCGTTGTTGATATTTTGTTACTCTAATGGATGGTAACCTTTTCATTATGGAAGGTAGTTCGTTGTTGAGATTTTGTGACTCCAATGGATGGTAGACTTGTCATTATGGAAGGTAGTTCGTTTTTGAGATTTTGTTACACTAATGGATGATAGACTTGTCATTGTTGAAGGTAGTTCGTTGTTGAGATTTTGTTACTCTAATGGATAATAGCCTTGTCATTATGTAAGGTAGTTCGTTGTTGATGTTTTGTTACTCCAATGGATGGTAGCCTTGTCATTATGGAAGGTAGTTCGTTGTTGAGATTTTGTTACTCCAATGAATGGTAGCCTTGTCATTATGGAAGGTAGTTTTTTGTTGAGATTTTGTTACTCTAATAGATGGTAGACTTGTCATTATGGAAGGTAGTTCGTTGTTGAGATTTTGTTACTCTAATGGATGGTACCCTTGTCATTACCGAAAGTAGTTCGTTGTTGAAATTTTGTTACTCCAATGGATGGTAGCCTTGTCATTATGGAAGGTAGTTCGTTGTTGAGATTTTGTTACTCTAATGGATGGTAGCCTTGTCATTATGGAAGGTAGTGCGTTGTTGATATTTTGTTACTCCAATAGATGGTAACCTTTTCATTATGGAAGGTAGTTTGTTGTTGAGATTTTGTTACTCCAATGGATGGTAGACTTGTCATTATGGAAGGTAGTTTGTTGTTGAGATTTTGTTACACTAATGGATGGTAGACTTGTCATTGTTGAAGGTAGTTCGTTGTTGAGATTTTGTTACTCTAATGGATAGTAGCCTTGTCATTATGTAAGGTAGTTCATTGTTGATGTTTTGTTACTCCAATGGATGGTAGCCTTGTCATTATGGAAGGTAGTTCGTTGTTGAGATTTTGTTACTCCAATGGATGGTATCCTTGTCATTATTGAAGGTAGTTCGTTGTTCAGATTTTGTTACTCCAATGGAAGGTAGCCTTGTCATTATGGAAGGTAGTTCATTGATGAGATTTTATTACTCTAATGGATGATAGCCTTGTCATTATGGAAGGTAGTTCATTGTTGAGATTTTGTTACACCAATGTATGGTAGGCTTGTCATTATGGAAGGTGGTTCGTTGTTGAGATTTTGTTAATCCAATGTATGGTATTCGTGTCATTATGGAAGGTAGTTCGTTGTTGAGATTTTGTTACTCCAATGGATGGTAGCCTTGTCATTATTGAAGGTAGTTCGTTGTTGAGATTTTGTTACTCCAATGGATGGTAGCCTTGTCATTATTGAAGGTAGTTCGTTGTTGAGATTTTGTTACTCCAATGGATGGTAGCCTTGTCATTATGGAAGGTAGGTCATTAATGAGATTTTATTACTCCATTGGATGATAGCCTTGTCATTATGGAAGGTAGTTAGTTGTTGAGATTTTGTTACACCAATGTATGGTAGGCTTGTCATTATGGAAGGTGGTTCGTTGTTGAGATTTTGTTAATCCAATGGATGGTATTCGTGTCATTATGGAAGGTAGTTCGTTGTTGAGATTTTGTTACTCCAATGGATGGTAGGCTTGTCATTATGGAAGGTAGTTCATTGATGAGATTGTATTACTCCAATGGATGGTAGCCTTGTCATTATTGAGGGTAGTTCGTTGTTGAGATTTTGTTACTCCAATAGATGGTAGCCTTGTCATTATGGAAGGTAGTTCATTGATGAGATTTTATTACACCAATGGATGATAGCCTTGTCATTATGGAAGGTAGTTTGTTGTTGAGATTTTGTTACACCAATGGATGGTAGGCTTGTCATTATGGAAGGTGGTTCGTTGTTGAGATTTTGTTAATCCAATGGATGGTATTCGTGTCATTATGGAACGTAATTCGTTTTTGAGATTTTGTTACTCCATTGGATGGTAGCCTTGTCATTATGGAAGGTAGTTCATTGTTGACATTTTGTTACTCCAATGGATGGTAGCCTTTTCATTATGGAAGGTAGTTCGTTGTTGAGATTTTGTTACTCAAATGGATGGTATCCTTGCCATTGCGGAAGGTAGTTCGTTGTTGAGATTTTGTTTCTCCAATGGATGGTAGCCTTGTCATTATTGAAGGTAGTTTCTTGTTGAGATTTTATTACTCCAATGGATGGTAGCCTTGCCATTATGGAAGGTAGTTCGTTGTTGAGATTTTGTTACTCCAATGGATGGTACCCTTGTAATTATGGAAGGTTGATTGTTGTTGAGATTTTGTTACTCAAATGGATGGTAGCCTTTTCATTATGGAAGATAGTTTGTTGTTGAGATTTTGTTACTCAAATGGATGGTTGCCTTTTTATTATGGAACGTATTTCGTTGCTGAGATTTTGTTACACCAATGGATGGTAGCCTTGTTATAATGGAAGGTAGTTTGTTGCTGAGATTTTGTTACTCCAATGGATGGTAGCCTTGTGATTATGGAAGGTAGTTCGTTGTTTAGATTTTGTTACTCCAATGGATGGTAGCCTTGTCATTATGGATGGTAGTTTTTTGATGAGATTTTGTTACTCCATTGGATGGAAGCATTGTCATTACAGAAAGTAGTTCGTTGTTGATATTTTGTTACTCTAATGGATGGTAGCCTTGTCATTATGCAAGGTACTTCATTGTTGACATTTTGTTACTCCAATTTATTGTAGCCTTGTCATTATGGAAGGTAGTTCGTTGTTGAGATTTTTTTACTCCAATGGATGGTAGCGTTGTCATTATGGATGGTAGTTCGTTGTTGAGATTTTGTTACTCCAATGGATGGTAGCGTTTTCATTATGGATGGTAGTTCGTTGTTGAGATTTTGTTACTCCATTGGATGGTAGCCTTGTCATCATGGAAGGTAGTTCATTTTTGACATTTTGTTACTCTAATGAATGGTATCCTTGTCATTATGGAAGGTATTTTTTTGCTGAGATTTTGTTACTCCAATGGATGGTAGACTTGTCATTATGGAAGGTTGTTCATTGTTGAGATTTTGTTACTCCAATGGATGGTAGCGTTGTCATTATGGATGGTAGTTCGTTGTTGAAATTTTGTTACTCCATTGGATGGTACCCTTGTCATTACCGAAAGTAGTTCGTTGTTGAAATTTTGTTACTCCAATGGATGGTAGCCTTGTCATTATGGAAGGTAGTTCGTTGTTGAGATTTTGTTACTCTAATGGATGGTATCCTTGTCATTATGGAAGGTAGTTCATTGTTGAGATTTTGTTTCTCCAACGGATGGTAGCCTTGTCATTATGGAAGGTAGTGCGTTGTTGATATTTTGTTACTCCAATAGATGGTAACCTTTTCATTATGGAAGGTAGTTCGTTGTTGAGATTTTGTTACTCCAATGGATGGTAGACTTGTCATTATTGAAGGTAGTTCGTTGTTGAGATTTTGTTACACTAATGGATGGTAGACTTGTCATTGTTGAAGGTAGTTCGTTGTTGAGATTTTGTTATTCTAATGGATAGTAGCCTTGTCATTATGTAAGGTAGTTCATTGTTGATGTTTTGTTACTCCAATGGATGGTAGCCTTGTCATTATGGAAGGTAGTTTGTTGTTGAGATTTTGTTACTCCAATGGATGGTAGCCTTGTCATTATTGAAGGTAGTTCGTTGTTCAGATTTTGTTACTCCAATGGATGGTAGCCTTGTCATTATGGAAGGTAGTTCATTGATGACATTTTATTACACTAATGGATGATAGCCTTGTCATTATGGAAGGTAGTTCATTGTTGAGATTTTGTTACAACAATGTATGGTAGGCTTGTCATTATGGAAGGTGGTTCGTTGTTGAGATTTTGTTAATCCAATGGATGGTATTCGTGTCATTATGGAAGGTAGTTCATTGTTGAGATTTTGTTACTCCAATGGATGGTAGCCTTGTCATTATTGAAGGTAGTTCGTTGTTGAGATTTTGTTACTCCAATGGATGGTAGCCTTGTCATTATTGAAGGTAGTTCGTTGTTGAGATTTTGTTACTCCAATGGATGGTAGCCTTGTCATTATGGAAGGTAGTTCATTGATGAGATTTTATTACTCTAATGGATGATAGCCTTGTCATTATGGAAGGTAGTTCGTTGTTGAGATTTTGTTACACCAATGTATGGTAGGCTTGTCATTATGGAAGGTGGTTCGTTGTTGAGATTTTGTTAATCCAATGGATGGTATTCGTGTCATTATGGAAGGTAGTTCGTTGTTGAGATTTTGTTACTCCAATGGATGGTAGCCTTGTCATTATGGAAGGTAGTTCATTGATTAGATTTTATTACTCCAATGGATGGTAGCCTTGTCATTATTGAAGGTAGTTCGTTGTTGAGATTTTGTTACTCCAATGGATGGTAGCCTTGTCATTATGGAAGGTAGTTCATTGATGAGATTTTATTACTCCAATGGATGATAGCCTTGTCATTATGGAAGGTAGTTCATTGTTGAGATTTTATTACACCAATGGATGGTAGGCTTGTCATTATGTAAGGTTGTTCGTTGTTGAGATTTTGTTAATCCAATGGATGGAATTCGTGTCATTATGGAAGGTAGTTCGTTGTTGAGATTTTGTTACTCCATTGGATGGTAGCCTTGTCATTATGGAAGGTAGTTCATTGTTGACATTTTGTTACTCCAATGGATGGTAGCCTTTTCATTATGGAAGGTAGTTCGTTGTTGAGATTTTGTTACTCAAATGGATGGTATCCTTGCCATTACGGAAGGTAGTTCGTTGTTGAGATTTTGTTTCTCCAATGGATGGTAGCCTTGTCATTATTGAAGGTAGTTTCTTGTTGATATTTTATTACTCCAATGGATGGTAGCCTTGCCATTATGGAAGGTAGTTCGTTGTTGAGATTTTGTTACTCCATTGAATGGTACCCTTGTAATTATGGAAGGTTGATTGTTGTTGAGATTTTGTTACTCCAATGGATGGTAGCCTTTTCATTATGGAAGATAGTTTGTTGTTGAGATTTTGTTACTCAAATGGATGGTAGCCTTTTTATTATGGAAGGTATTTCGTTGCTGAGATTTTGTTACACCAATGGATGGTAGGCTTGTCATAATGGAAGGTAGTTTATTGCTGAGATTTTATTACTCCAATGGATGGTAGCCTTGTGATTATGGAAGGTAGTTCGTTGTTTAGATTTTGTTACTCCAATGGATGGTAGCCTTGTCATTATGGATGGTAGTTTTTTTATAAGATTTTGTTACTCCAATGGATGGTAACCTTTTCATTACGGAAGGTATTTCGTTGTTGAGATTTTGTTACTCCAATGGATGGTAGACTTGTCATTATGGAAGGTAGTTTGTTGTTCAGATTTTGTTACTCTAATGGATGGTAGACTTGTCATTGTGGAAGGTAGTTTGTAGTTGAGATTTTGTTACTCTAATGGATAGTAGCCTTGTCATTATGGAAGGTAGTTCGTTGTGGAGATTTTGTTACTCCAATGTATGGTAGCCTTGTCATTATTGAAGGTAGTTCGTTGTTGAGAATTTGTTACTCCAATGGATGGTAGCCTTGTCATTATGGAAGGTAGTTCATTGATGTGATTTTATTACTCCAATGTATGATAGCCTTGTCATTATGTAAGGTAGTTCGTTGTTGAGATTTTGTTACACCAATGTATGGTAGGCTTGTCATTATGGAAGGTGGTTCGTTGTTGAGATTTTTTTAATCCAATGGATGGTATTCGTGTCATTATGGAAGGTAGTTCGTTGTTGATATTCTGTTACTCCATTAGATGGTAGCCTTGTCATTATGGAAGGTAGTTCATTGTTGACATTTTGTTACTCCAATGGATGGTAGCCTTTTCATTATGGAAGGTAGTTCGTTGTTGAGATTTTGTTACTCAAATGGATGGTATCCTTGCCATTACGGAAGGTAGTTCGTTGTTGAGATTTTGTTTCTCCAATGGATGGTAGGCTTGTCATTATGGAAGGTAGTTTCTTGTTGAGATTTTATTTCTCCAATGGATGGTAGCCTTGCCATTATGAAAGGGAGTTTGTTGTTGAGATTTTGTTACACCGATGGATGGTAGCCTTGTGATTATGGAAGGTAGTTAATTGTTTAGATTTTGTTACTCCAATGGATGGTAGCCTTGTCATTATGGATGGTAGTTTTCTGATGAGATTTTGTTACTCCATTGGATGGTAGCATTGTCATTTCATAAAGTAGTTCGTTAGGGAGATTTTGTTACTCTAATGGATGGTAGCCTTGTCATTATGAAAGGTAGTTCATTGTTGACATTTTGTTACTCCAATGGATGGTAGCCTTTTCATTATGGAAGGTAGTTCGTTGTTGAGATTTTGTTACTCAAATGGATGGTATCCTTGCCATTGCGGAAGGTAGTTCGTTGTTGAGATTTTGTTTCTCCAATGGATGGTAGCCTTGTCATTATTGAAGGTAGTTTCTTGTTGAGATTTTATTACTCCAATGGATGGTAGCCTTGCCATTATGGAAGGTAGTTCGTTGTTGAGATTTTGTTACTCCAATGGATGGTACCCTTGTAATTATGGAAGGTTGATTGTTGTTGAGATTTTGTTACTCAAATGGATGGTAGCCTTTTCATTATGGAAGATAGTTTGTTGTTGAGATTTTGTTACTCAAATGGATGGTTGCCTTTTTATTATGGAACGTATTTCGTTGCTGAGATTTTGTTACACCAATGGATGGTAGCCTTGTCATAATGGAAGGTAGTTTGTTGCTGAGATTTTGTTACTCCAATGGATGGTAGCCTTGTGATTATGGAAGGTAGTTCGTTGTTTAGATTTTGTTACTCCAATGGATGGTAGCCTTGTCATTATGGATGGTAGTTTTTTGATGAGATTTTGTTACTCCATTGGATGGAAGCATTGTCATTACAGAAAGTAGTTCGTTGTTGATATTTTGTTACTCTAATGGATGGTAGCCTTGTCATTATGCAAGGTAGTTCATTGTTGACATTTTGTTACTCCAATTTATTGTAGCCTTGTCATTATGGAAGGTAGTTCGTTGTTGAGATTTTTTTACTCCAATGGATGGTAGCGTTGTCATTATGGATGGTAGTTCGTTGTTGAGATTTTGTTACTCCAATGGATGGTAGCGTTTTCATTATGGATGGTAGTTCGTTGTTGAGATTTTGTTACTCCATTGGATGGTAGCCTTGTCATCATGGAAGGTAGTTCATTTTTGACATTTTGTTACTCTAATGAATGGTATCCTTGACATTATGGAAGGTATTTTTTTGCTGAGATTTTGTTACTCCAATGGATGGTAGACTTGTCATTATGGAAGGTTGTTCATTGTTGAGATTTTGTTACTCCAATGGATGGTAGCGTTGTCATTATGGATGGTAGTTCGTTGTTGAAATTTTGTTACTCCATTGGATGGTACCCTTGTCATTACCGAAAGTAGTTCGTTGTTGAAATTTTGTTACTCCAATGGATGGTAGCCTTGTCATTATGGAAGGTAGTTCGTTGTTGAGATTTTGTTACTCTAATGGATGGTATCCTTGTCATTATGGAAGGTAGTTCATTGTTGAGATTTTGTTTCTCCAACGGATGGTAGCCTTGTCATTATGGAAGGTAGTGCGTTGTTGATATTTTGTTACTCCAATAGATGGTAACCTTTTCATTATGGAAGGTAGTTCGTTGTTGAGATTTTGTTACTCCAATGGATGGTAGACTTGTCATTATTGAAGGTAGTTCGTTGTTGAGATTTTGTTACACTAATGGATGGTAGACTTGTCATTGTTGAAGGTAGTTCGTTGTTGAGATTTTGTTATTCTAATGGATAGTAGCCTTGTCATTATGTAAGGTAGTTCATTGTTGATGTTTTGTTACTCCAATGGATGGTAGCCTTGTCATTATGGAAGGTAGTTTGTTGTTGAGATTTTGTTACTCCAATGGATGGTAGCCTTGTCATTATTGAAGGTAGTTCGTTGTTCAGATTTTGTTACTCCAATGGATGGTAGCCTTGTCATTATGGAAGGTAGTTCATTGATGACATTTTATTACACTAATGGATGATAGCCTTGTCATTATGGAAGGTAGTTCATTGTTGAGATTTTGTTACAACAATGTATGGTAGGCTTGTCATTATGGAAGGTGGTTCGTTGTTGAGATTTTGTTAATCCAATGGATGGTATTCGTGTCATTATGGAAGGTAGTTCATTGTTGAGATTTTGTTACTCCAATGGATGGTAGCCTTGTCATTATTGAAGGTAGTTCGTTGTTGAGATTTTGTTACTCCAATGGATGGTAGCCTTGTCATTATTGAAGGTAGTTCGTTGTTGAGATTTTGTTACTCCAATGGATGGTAGCCTTGTCATTATGGAAGGTAGTTCATTGATGAGATTTTATTACTCTAATGGATGATAGCCTTGTCATTATGGAAGGTAGTTCGTTGTTGAGATTTTGTTACACCAATGTATGGTAGGCTTGTCATTATGGAAGGTGGTTCGTTGTTGAGATTTTGTTAATCCAATGGATGGTATTCGTGTCATTATGGAAGGTAGTTCGTTGTTGAGATTTTGTTACTCCAATGGATGGTAGCCTTGTCATTATGGAAGGTAGTTCATTGATTAGATTTTATTACTCCAATGGATGGTAGCCTTGTCATTATTGAAGGTAGTTCGTTGTTGAGATTTTGTTACTCCAATGGATGGTAGCCTTGTCATTATGGAAGGTAGTTCATTGATGAGATTTTATTACTCCAATGGATGATAGCCTTGTCATTATGGAAGGTAGTTCATTGTTGAGATTTTATTACACCAATGGATGGTAGGCTTGTCATTATGTAAGGTTGTTCGTTGTTGAGATTTTGTTAATCCAATGGATGGAATTCGTGTCATTATGGAAGGTAGTTCGTTGTTGAGATTTTGTTACTCCATTGGATGGTAGCCTTGTCATTATGGAAGGTAGTTCATTGTTGACATTTTGTTACTCCAATGGATGGTAGCCTTTTCATTATGGAAGGTAGTTCGTTGTTGAGATTTTGTTACTCAAATGGATGGTATCCTTGCCATTACGGAAGGTAGTTCGTTGTTGAGATTTTGTTTCTCCAATGGATGGTAGCCTTGTCATTATTGAAGGTAGTTTCTTGTTGATATTTTATTACTCCAATGGATGGTAGCCTTGCCATTATGGAAGGTAGTTCGTTGTTGAGATTTTGTTACTCCATTGAATGGTACCCTTGTAATTATGGAAGGTTGATTGTTGTTGAGATTTTGTTACTCCAATGGATGGTAGCCTTTTCATTATGGAAGATAGTTTGTTGTTGAGATTTTGTTACTCAAATGGATGGTAGCCTTTTTATTATGGAAGGTATTTCGTTGCTGAGATCTTGTTACACCAATGGATGGTAGGCTTGTCATAATGGAAGGTAGTTTATTGCTGAGATTTTATTACTCCAATGGATGGTAGCCTTGTGATTATGGAAGGTAGTTCGTTGTTTAGATTTTGTTACTCCAATGGATGGTAGCCTTGTCATTATGGATGGTAGTTTTTTTATAAGATTTTGTTACTCCAATGGATGGTAACCTTTTCATTACGGAAGGTATTTCGTTGTTGAGATTTTGTTACTCCAATGGATGGTAGACTTGTCATTATGGAAGGTAGTTTGTTGTTCAGATTTTGTTACTCTAATGGATGGTAGACTTGTCATTGTGGAAGGTAGTTTGTAGTTGAGATTTTGTTACTCTAATGGATAGTAGCCTTGTCATTATGGAAGGTAGTTCGTTGTGGAGATTTTGTTACTCCAATGTATGGTAGCCTTGTCATTATTGAAGGTAGTTCGTTGTTGAGAATTTGTTACTCCAATGGATGGTAGCCTTGTCATTATGGAAGGTAGTTCATTGATGTGATTTTATTACTCCAATGTATGATAGCCTTGACATTATGTAAGGTAGTTCGTTGTTGAGATTTTGTTACACCAATGTATGGTAGGCTTGTCATTATGGAAGGTGGTTCGTTGTTGAGATTTTTTTAATCCAATGGATGGTATTCGTGTCATTATGGAAGGTAGTTCGTTGTTGATATTCTGTTACTCCATTAGATGGTAGCCTTGTCATTATGGAAGGTAGTTCATTGTTGACATTTTGTTACTCCAATGGATGGTAGCCTTTTCATTATGGAAGGTAGTTCGTTGTTGAGATTTTGTTACTCAAATGGATGGTATCCTTGCCATTACGGAAGGTAGTTCGTTGTTGAGATTTTGTTTCTCCAATGGATGGTAGGCTTGTCATTATGGAAGGTAGTTTCTTGTTGAGATTTTATTTCTCCAATGGATGGTAGCCTTGCCATTATGAAAGGGAGTTTGTTGTTGAGATTTTGTTACACCGATGGATGGTAGCCTTGTGATTATGGAAGGTAGTTAATTGTTTAGATTTTGTTACTCCAATGGATGGTAGCCTTGTCATTATGGATGGTAGTTTTCTGATGAGATTTTGTTACTCCATTGGATGGTAGCATTGTCATTTCATAAAGTAGTTCGTTAGGGAGATTTTGTTACTCTAATGGATGGTAGCCTTGTCATTATGAAAGGTAGTTCATTGTTGACATTTTGTTTCTCCAATTTCTGGTAGCCTTGTCATTATGGAAGGTAGTCTTTTGTTGAGATTTTGTTACTCCAATGGATGGTAGACTTGTCATTATAGAAGGTAGTTTGTTGTTGATATTTTGTTACTCTAATGGATGGTAGCCTTGTCATTATGGATGGTAGTTCGTTGTTGATATTTTGTTACTCCGTTGGATGGTACCCTTGTCATTACTGAAAGTATTTCGTTGTTGAAATTTTGTTACTCCAATGGATGGTAGCCTTGTCATTACGGAAGGTAGTTCGTTGTTGAGATTTCGCTACTGCAATGGATGGTATCCTTGTCATTATGGAAGGTAGTTAGTTGTTGATATTTTGTTACTCTAATGGCTGGTATCCTTGTCATTATGGAAGGTAGTTCATTGTTGAGATTTTGTTTCTCCAATGGATGGTAGCCTTGTCATTATGGAAGGTAGTTCGTTGTTGATATTTTGTTACTCCAATGGATGGTAACCTTTTCATTATGGAAGGTAGTTCGTTGTTGAGATTTTGTAACTCCAATGGATGGTAGCCTTGTCATTATGGAAGGTAGTTCGTTGTTGAGATTTTGTTACTCCAATGGATGATAGACTTGTCATTATGGAAGGTAGTCCGTTGTTGAGATTTTGTTACTCTAATGGATGGTAGCCTTGTCATTATGTAAGGTAGTTCATTGTTGACATTTTGTTACTCCAATGAATTGTAGCATTGTCATTATGGAAGGTAGTTTTTTGTTGAGATTTTGTTACTCCAATGGATGGTAGACTTGTCATTATGGAAGGTAGTTCTTTGTTGATATTTTGTTACTCCAATGGATGGTAGCCTTGTCATTATGGAAGGTAGTTCGTTGTTGAGATTTTGTTACTCCAATGTATGGTAGCCTTGTCATTATTAAAGGTAGTTCGTTGTTGAGAATTTGTTACTCCAATGGATGGTAGCCTTGTCATTATTGAAGGTAGTTTCTTGTTGAGATTTTATTACTCCAATGGATGGTAGCCTTGCCATTATGGAAGGTAGTTCGTTGTTGAGATTTTGTTACTCCATTGAATGGTACCCTTGTAATTATTGAAGGTTGATTGTTGTTGAGATTTTGTTACTCCAATGGATGGTAGCCTTTTCATTATGGAAGATAGTTTGTTGTTGAGATTTTGTTACTCAAATGGATGGTAGCCTTTTTATTATGGAAGGTATTTCGTTGCTGAGATTTTGTTACACCAATGGATAGTAGGCTTGTAATAATGGAAGGTAGTTTATTGCTGAGATTTTATTACTCCAATGGATGGTAGCCTTGTGATTATGGAAGGTAGTTCGTTGTTTAGATTTTTTTACTCCAATGGATGGTAGCCTTGTCATTATGGATGGTAGTTTTTTGATAAGATTTTGTTACTCCAATGGATGGTAACCTTTTCATTAAAGAAGGTATTTCGTTGTTGAGATTTTGTTACTCCAATGGATGGTAGACTTGTCATTATGGAAGGTAGTTTGTTGTTCAAATTTTGTTACTCTAATGGATGGTAGAATTGTCATTGTGGAAGGTAGTTTGTTGTTGAGATTTTGTTACTCTAATGGATAGTAGCCTTGTCATTATGGAAGGTAGTTTGTTGTGGAGATTTTGTTACTCCAATGTATGGTAGCCTTGTCATTACTGAAGGTAGTTCGTTGTTGAGAATTTGTTACTCCAATGGATGGTAGCCTTGTCATTATGGAAGGTAGTTCATTGATGTGATTTTATTACTCCAATGTATGATAGCCTTGTCATTATGTAAGGTAGTTCGTTGTTGAGATTTTGTTACACCAATGTATGGTAGGCTTGTCATTATGGAAGGTGGTTCGTTGTTGAGATTTTTTTAATCCAATGGATGGTATTCGTGTCATTATGGAAGGTAGTTCGTTGTTGATATTCTGTTACTCCATTGGATGGTAGCCTTGTCATTATGGAAGGTAGTTCATTGTTGACATTTTGTTACTCCAATGGATGGTAGCCTTTTCATTATGGAAGGTAGTTCGTTGTTGAGATTTTGTTACTCAAATGGATGGTATCCTTGCCATTACGGAAGGTAGTTCGTTGTTGAGATTTTGTTTCTCCAATGGATGGTAGCCTTGTCATTATGGAAGGTAGTTTCTTGTTGAGATTTTATTTCTCCAATGGATGGTAGCCTTGTCCTTATGAAAGGGAGTTTGTTGTTGAGATTTTGTTACACCAATGGATGGTAGCCTTGTCATAATGGAAGGTAGTTTGTTGCTGAGATTATGTTACTCCGATGGATGGTAGCCTTGTGATTATGGAAGGTAGTTAATTGTTTAGATTTTGTTACTCCAATGGATGGTAGCCTTGTCATTATGGATGGTAGTTTTCTGATGAGATTTTGTTACTCCATTGGATGGTAGCATTGTCATTTCAGAAAGTAGTTCGTTAGGGAGATTTTGTTACTCTAATGGATGGTAGCCTTGTCATTATGTAAGGTAGTTCATTGTTGACATTTTGTTACTCCAATGAATTGTAGCCTTGTCATTATAGAAGGTAGTTTTTTGTTGAGATTTTGTTACTCCAATGGATGGTAGACTTGTCATTATGGAAGGTAGTTCTTTGTTGAGATTTTGTTACTCCAATGGATGGTAGCCTTGTCATTATGGATGGTAGTTCGTTGTTGAGATTTTGTTACTCCAATGTATGGTAGCCTTGTCATTATTGAAGGTAGTTCGTTGTTGAGAATTTGTTACTCCAATGGATGGTAGCCTTGCCATTATTGAAGGTAGTTTCTTGTTGAGATTTTATTACTCCAATGGATGGTAGCCTTGCCATTATGGAAGGTTGTTCGTTGTTGAGATTTTGTTACTCCATTGAATGGTACCCTTGTAATTATGGAAGGTTGATTGTTGTTGAGATTTTGTTACTCCAATGGATGGTAGCCTTTTCATTATGGAAGATAGTTTGTTGTTGAGATTTTGGTACTCAAATGGATGGTAGCCTTTTTATTATGGAAGGTATTTCGTTGCTGAGATTTTGTTACACCAATGGATGGTAGGCTTGTAATAATGGAAGGTAGTTTATTGCTGAGATTTTATTACTCCAATGGATGGTAGCCTTGTGATTATGGAAGGGAGTTCGTTGTTTAGATTTTGTTACTCCAATGGATGGTAGCCTTGTCATTATGGATGGTAGTTTTTTGATAAGATTTTGTTACTCCAATGGATGGTAACCTTTTCATTACGGAAGGTATTTCGTTGTTGAGATTTTGTTACTCCAATGGATGGTAGACTTGTCATTATGGAAGGTAGTTTGTTGTTAAGATTTTGTTACTCTAATGGATGGTAGACTTGTCATTGTGGAAGGTAGTTTGTTGTTGAGATTTTGTTACTCTAATGGATAGTAGCCTTGTCATTATGGAAGGTAGTTTGTTGTGGAGATTTTGTTACTCCAATGTATGGTAGCCTTGTCATTATTGAAGGTAGTTCGTTGTTGAGAATTTGTTACTCCAATGGATGGTAGCCTTGTCATTATGGAAGGTAGTTCATTGATGTGATTTTATTACTCCAATGTATGATAGCCTTGTCATTATGTAAGGTAGTTCGTTGTTGAGATTTTGTTACACCAATGTATGGTAGGCTTGTCATTATGGAAGGTGGTTCGTTGTTGAGATTTTTTTAATCCAATGGATGGTATTCGTGTCATTATGGAAGGTAGTTCGTTGTTGATATTCTGTTACTCCATTGGATGGTAGCCTTGTCATTATGGAAGGTAGTTCCTTGTTGACATTTTGTTACTCCAATGGATGGTAGCCTTTTCATTATGGAAGGTAGTTCGTTGTTGAGATTTTGTTACTCAAATGGATGGTATCCTTGCCATTACGGAAGGTAGTTCGTTGTTGAGATTTTGTTTCTCCAATGGATGGTAGCCTTGTCATTATGGAAGGTAGTTTCTTGTTGAGATTTTATTTCTCCAATGGATGGTAGCCTTGTCATTATGAAAGGGAGTTTGTTGTTGAGATTTTGTTACATCAATGGATGGTAGCCTTGTCATAATGGAAGGTAGTTTGTTGCTGAGATTATGTTACTCCGATGGATGGTAGCCTTGTGATTATGGAAGGTAGTTAATTGTTTAGATTTTGTTACTCCAATGGATGGTAGCCTTGTCATTATGGATGGTAGTTTTCTGATGAGATTTTGTTACTCCATTGGATGGTAGCATTGTCATTTCAGAAAGTAGTTCGTTAGGGAGATTTTGTTACTCTAATGGATGGTAGCCTTGTCATTATGTAAGGTAGTTCATTGTTGACATTTTGTTACTCTAATGAATTGTAGCCTTGTCATTATGGAAGGTAGTTTTTTGTTGAGATTTTGTTACTCCAATGGATGGTTGACTTGTCATTATGGAAGGTAGTTCTTTGTTGAGAATTTGTTACTCCAATGGATGGTAGCCTTGTCATTATGGAAGGTAGTTCGTTGTTGAGATTTTGTTACTCCAATGTATGGTAGCCTTGTCATTATTGAAGGTAGTTCGTTGTTGAGAATTTGTTACTCCAATGGATGGTAGCCTTGTCATTATTGAAGGTAGTTTCTTGTTGAGATTTTATTACTCCAATGGATGGTAGCCTTGCCATTATGGAAGGTAGTTCGTTGTTGAGATTTTGTTACTCCATTGAATGGTACCCTTGTAATTATGGAAGGTTGATTGTTGTTGAGATTTTGTTACTCCAATGGATGGTAGCCTTTTCATTATGGAAGATAGTTTGTTGTTCAGATTTTGTTACTCAAATGGATGGTAGCCTTTTTATTATGGAAGGTATTTCGTTGCTGAGATTTTGTTACACCAATGGATGGTAGGCTTGTAATAATGGAAGGTAGTTTATTGCTGAGATTTTATTACTCCAATGGATGGTAGCCTTGTGATTATGGAAGGGAGTTTGTTGTTTAGATTTTGTTACTCCAATGGATGGTAGCCTTGTCATTATGGATGGTAGTTTTTTGATAAGATTTTGTTACTCCAATGGATGGTAACCTTTTCATTATGGAAGGTATTTCGTTGTTGAGATTTTGTTACTCCAATGGATGGTAGACTTGTCATTATGGAAGGTAGTTTGTTGTTAAGATTTTGTTACTCTAATGGATGGTAGACTTGTCATTGTGGAAGGTAGTTTGTTGTTGATATTTTGTTACTCTAATGGATAGTAGCCTTGTCATTATGGAAGGTAGTTCGTTGTGGAGATTTTGTTACTCCAATGTATGGTAGCCTTGTCATTATTGAAGGTAGTTCGTTGTTGAGAATTTGTTACTCCAATGGATGGTAGCCTTGTCATTATGGAAGGTAGTTCATTGATGTGATTTTATTACTCCAATGTATGATAGCCTTGTCATTATGTAAGGTAGTTCGTTGTTGAGATTTTGTTACACCAATGTATGGTAGGCTTGTCATTATGGAAGGTGGTTCGTTGTTGAGATTTTTTTAATCCAATGGATGGTATTCGTGTCATTATGGAAGGTAGTTCGTTGTTGATATTCTGTTACTCCATTGGATGGTAGCCTTGTCATTATGGAAGGTAGTTCCTTGTTGACATTTTGTTACTCCAATGGATGGTAGCCTTTTCATTATGGAAGGTAGTTCGTTGTTGAGATTTTGTTACTCAAATGGATGGTATCCTTGCCATTACGGAAGGTAGTTCGTTGTTGAGATTTTGTTTCTCCAATGTATGGTAGCCTTGTCATTATGGAAGGTAGTTTCTTGTTGAGATTTTATTTCTCCAATGGATGGTAGCCTTGTCATTATGAAAGGGAGTTTGTTGTTGAGATTTTGTTACACCAATGGATGGTAGCCTTGTCATAATGGAAGGTAGTTTGTTGCTGAGATTATGTTACTCCGATGGATGGTAGCCTTGTGATTATGGAAGGTAGTTAATTGTTTAGATTTTGTTACTCCAATGGATGGTAGCCTTGTCATTATGGATGGTAGTTTTCTGATGAGATTTTGTTACTCCATTGGATGGTAGCATTGTCATTTCAGAAAGTAGTTCGTTAGGGAGATTTTGTTACTCTAATGGATGGTAGCCTTGTCATTATGTAAGGTAGTTCATTGTTGACATTTTGTTACTCCAATGAATTGTAGCCTTGTCATTATGGAAGGTAGTTTTTTGTTGAGATTTTGTTACTCCAATGGATGGTAGACTTGTCATTATGGAAGGTAGTTCTTTGTTGAGATTTTGTTACTCCAATGGATGGTAGCCTTGTCATTATGGAAGGTAGTTCGTTGTTGAGATTTTGTTACTCCAATGTATGGTAGCCTTGTCATTATTGAAGGTAGTTCGTTGTTGAGAATTTGTTACTCCAATGGATGGTAGCCTTGTCATTATTGAAGGTAGTTTCTTGTTGAGATTTTATTACTCCAATGGATGGTAGCCTTGCCATTATGGAAGGTAGTTCGATGTTGAGATTTTGTTACTCCATTGAATGATACCCTTGTAATTATGGAAGGTTGATTATTGTTGAGATTTTGTTACTCCAATGGATGGTAGCCTTTTCATTATGGAAGATAGTTTGTTGTTGAGATTTTGTTACTCAAATGGATGGTAGCCTTTTTATTATGGAAGGTATTTCGTTGCTGAGATTTTGTTACACCAATGGATGGTAGGCTTGTAATAATGGAAGGTAGTTTATTGCTGAGATTTTATTACTCCAATGGATGGTAGCCTTGTGATTATGGAAGGGAGTTTGTTGTTTAGATTTTGTTACTCCAATGGATGGTAGCCTTGTCATTATGGATGGTAGTTTTTTGATAAGATTTTGTTACTCCAATGGATGGTAACCTTTTCATTACGGAAGGTATTTCGTTGTTGAGATTTTGTTACTCCAATGGATGGTAGACTTGTCATTATGGAAGGTAGTTTGTTGTTCAGATTTTGTTACTCTAATGGATGGTAGACTTGTCATTATGGAAGGTAGTTTGTTGTTGAGATTTTGTTACTCTAATGGATAGTAGCCTTGTCATTATGGAAGGTAGTTCGTTGTGGAGATTTTGTTACTCCAATGTATGGTAGCCTTGTCATTATTGAAGGTAGTTCGTTGTTGAGAATTTGTTACTCCAATGGATGGTAGCCTTGTCATTATGGAAGGTAGTTCATTGATGTGATTTTATTACTCCAATGTATGATAGCCTTGTCATTATGTAAGGTAGTTCGTTGTTGAGATTTTGTTACACCAATGTATGGTAGGCTTGTCATTATGGAAGGTGGTTCGTTGTTGAGATTTTTTTAATCCAATGGATGGTATTCGTGTCATTATGGAAGGTAGTTCGTTGTTGATATTCTGTTACTCCATTGGATGGTAGCCTTGTCATTATGGAAGGTAGTTCCTTGTTGACATTTTGTTACTCCAATGGATGGTAGCCTTTTCATTATGGAAGGTAGTTCGTTGTTGAGATTTTGTTACTCAAATGGATGGTATCCTTGCCATTACGGAAGGTAGTTCGTTGTTGAGATTTTGTTTCTCCAATGTATGGTAGCCTTGTCATTATGGAAGGTAGTTTCTTGTTGAGATTTTATTTCTCCAATGGATGGTAGCCTTGTCATTATGAAAGGGAGTTTGTTGTTGAGATTTTGTTACACCAATGGATGGTAGCCTTGTCATAATGGAAGGTAGTTTGTTGCTGAGATTATGTTACTCCGATGGATGGTAGCCTTGTGATTATGGAAGGTAGTTAATTGTTTAGATTTTGTTACTCCAATGGATGGTAGCCTTGTCATTATGGATGGTAGTTTTCTGATGAGATTTTGTTACTCCATTGGATGGTAGCATTGTCATTTCAGAAAGTAGTTCGTTAGGGAGATTTTGTTACTCTAATGGATGGTAGCCTTGTCATTATGTAAGGTAGTTCATTGTTGACATTTTGTTACTCCAATGAATTGTAGCCTTGTCATTATGGAAGGTAGTTTTTTGTTGAGATTTTGTTACTCCAATGGATGGTAGACTTGTCATTATGGAAGGTAGTTCTTTGTTGAGATTTTGTTACTCCAATGGATGGTAGCCTTGTCATTATGGAAGGTAGTTCGTTGTTGAGATTTTGTTACTCCAATGTATGGTAGCCTTGTCATTATTGAAGGTAGTTCGTTGTTGAGAATTTGTTACTCCAATGGATGGTAGCCTTGTCATTATTGAAGGTAGTTTCTTGTTGAGATTTTATTACTCCAATGGATGGTAGCCTTGCCATTATGGAAGGTAGTTCGATGTTGAGATTTTGTTACTCCATTGAATGGTACCCTTGTAATTATGGAAGGTTGATTATTGTTGAGATTTTGTTACTCCAATGGATGGTAGCCTTTTCATTATGGAAGATAGTTTGTTGTTGAGATTTTGTTACTCAAATGGATGGTAGCCTTTTTATTATGGAAGGTATTTCGTTGCTGAGATTTTGTTACACCAATGGATGGTAGGCTTGTAATAATGGAAGGTAGTTTATTGCTGAGATTTTATTACTCCAATGGATGGTAGCCTTGTGATTATGGAAGGGAGTTTGTTGTTTAGATTTTGTTACTCCAATGGATGGTAGCCTTGTCATTATGGATGGTAGTTTTTTGATAAGATTTTGTTACTCCAATGGATGGTAACCTTTTCATTACGGAAGGTATTTCGTTGTTGAGATTTTGTTACTCCAATGGATGGTAGACTTGTCATTATGGAAGGTAGTTTGTTGTTCAGATTTTGTTACTCTAATGGATGGTAGACTTGTCATTATGGAAGGTAGTTTGTTGTTGAGATTTTGTTACTCTAATGGATAGTAGCCTTGTCATTATGGAAGGTAGTTCGTTGTGGAGATTTTGTTACTCCAATGTATGGTAGCCTTGTCATTATTGAAGGTAGTTCGTTGTTGAGAATTTGTTACTCCAATGGATGGTAGCCTTGTCATTATGGAAGGTAGTTCATTGATGTGATTTTATTACTCCAATGTATGATAGCCTTGTCATTATGTAAGGTAGTTCGTTGTTGAGATTTTGTTACACCAATGTATGGTAGGCTTGTCATTATGGAAGGTGGTTCGTTGTTGAGATTTTTTTAATCCAATGGATGGTATTCGTGTCATTATGGAAGGTAGTTCGTTGTTGATATTCTGTTACTCCATTGGATGGTAGCCTTGTCATTATGGAAGGTAGTTCCTTGTTGACATTTTGTTACTCCAATGGATGGTAGCCTTTTCATTATGGAAGGTAGTTCGTTGTTGAGATTTTGTTACTCAAATGGATGGTATCCTTGCCATTACGGAAGGTAGTTCGTTGTTGAGATTTTGTTTCTCCAATGTATGGTAGCCTTGTCATTATGGAAGGTAGTTTCTTGTTGAGATTTTATTTCTCCAATGGATGGTAGCCTTGTCATTATGAAAGGGAGTTTGTTGTTGAGATTTTGTTACACCAATGGATGGTAGCCTTGTCATAATGGAAGGTAGTTTGTTGCTGAGATTATGTTACTCCGATGGATGGTAGCCTTGTGATTATGGAAGGTAGTTAATTGTTTAGATTTTGTTACTCCAATGGATGGTAGCCTTGTCATTATGGATGGTAGTTTTCTGATGAGATTTTGTTACTCCATTGGATGGTAGCATTGTCATTTCAGAAAGTAGTTCGTTAGGGAGATTTTGTTACTCTAATGGATGGTAGCCTTGTCATTATGTAAGGTAGTTCATTGTTGACATTTTGTTACTCCAATGAATTGTAGCCTTGTCATTATGGAAGGTAGTTTTTTGTTGAGATTTTGTTACTCCAATGGATGGTAGACTTGTCATTATGGAAGGTAGTTCTTTGTTGAGATTTTGTTACTCCAATGGATGGTAGCCTTGTCATTATGGAAGGTAGTTCGTTGTTGAGATTTTGTTACTCCAATGTATGGTAGCCTTGTCATTATTGAAGGTAGTTCGTTGTTGAGAATTTGTTACTCCAATGGATGGTAGCCTTGTCATTATTGAAGGTAGTTTCTTGTTGAGATTTTATTACTCCAATGGATGGTAGCCTTGCCATTATGGAAGGTAGTTCGATGTTGAGATTTTGTTACTCCATTGAATGGTACCCTTGTAATTATGGAAGGTTGATTATTGTTGAGATTTTGTTACTCCAATGGATGGTAGCCTTTTCATTATGGAAGATAGTTTGTTGTTGAGATTTTGTTACTCAAATGGATGGTAGCCTTTTTATTATGGAAGGTATTTCGTTGCTGAGATTTTGTTACACCAATGGATGGTAGGCTTGTAATAATGGAAGGTAGTTTATTGCTGAGATTTTATTACTCCAATGGATGGTAGCCTTGTGATTATGGAAGGGAGTTTGTTGTTTAGATTTTGTTACTCCAATGGATGGTAGCCTTGTCATTATGGATGGTAGTTTTTTGATAAGATTTTGTTACTCCAATGGATGGTAACCTTTTCATTACGGAAGGTATTTCGTTGTTGAGATTTTGTTACTCCAATGGATGGTAGACTTGTCATTATGGAAGGTAGTTTGTTGTTCAGATTTTGTTACTCTAATGGATGGTAGACTTGTCATTATGGAAGGTAGTTTGTTGTTGAGATTTTGTTACTCTAATGGATAGTAGCCTTGTCATTATGGAAGGTAGTTCGTTGTGGAGATTTTGTTACTCCAATGTATGGTAGCCTTGTCATTATTGAAGGTAGTTCGTTGTTGAGAATTTGTTACTCCAATGGATGGTAGCCTTGTCATTATGGAAGGTAGTTCATTGATGTGATTTTATTACTCCAATGTATGATAGCCTTGTCATTATGTAAGGTAGTTCGTTGTTGAGATTTTGTTACACCAATGTATGGTAGGCTTGTCATTATGGAAGGTGGTTCGTTGTTGAGATTTTTTTAATACAATGGATGGAATTCGTGTCATTATGGAAGGTAGTTCGTTGTTGATATTCTGTTACTCCATTGGATGGTAGCCTTGTCATTATGGAAGGTAGTTCATTGTTGACATTTTGTTACTCCAATGGATGGTAGCCTTTTCATTATGGAAGGTAGTTCGTTGTTGAGATTTTGTTACTCAAATGGATGGTATCCTTGCCATTACGGAAGGTATTTCGTTGTTGAGATTTTGTTACTCCAATGGATGGTAGACTTGTCATTATGGAAGGTAGTTTGTTGTTCAGATTTTGTTACTCTAATGGATGGTAGACTTGTCATTGTGGAAGGTAGTTTGTTGTTGAGATTTTGTTACTCTAATGGATAGTAGCCTTGTCATTATGGAAGGTAGTTCGTTGTGGAGATTTTGTTACTCCAATGTATGGTAGCATTGTCATTATTGAAGGTAGTTCGTTGTTGAGAATTTGTTACTCCAATGGATGGTAGCCTTGTCATTATGGAAGGTAGTTCATTGATGTGATTTTATTACTCCAATGTATGATAGCCTTGTCATTATGTAAGGTAGTTCGTTGTTGAGATTTTGTTACACCAATGTATGGTAGGCTTGTCATTATGGAAGGTGGTTCTTTGTTGAGATTTTTTTAATCCAATGGATGGAATTCGTGTCATTATGGAAGGTAGTTCGTTGTTGATATTCTGTTACTCCATTGGATGGTAGCCTTGTCATTATGGAAGGTAGTTCATTGTTGACATTTTGTTACTCCAATGGATGGTAGCCTTTTCATTATGGAAGGTAGTTCGTTGTTGAGATTTTGTTACTCAAATGGATGGTATCCTTGCCATTACGGAAGGTAGTTCGTTATTGAGATTTTGTTTCTCCAATGGATGGTAGCCTTGTCATTATGGAAGGTAGTTTCTTGTTGAGATTTTATTTCTCCAATGGATGGTAGCCTTGCCATTATGAAAGGGAGTTTGTTGTTGAGATTTTGTTACACCAATGGATGGTAGCCTTCTCATAATGGAAGGTAGTTTGTTGCTGAGATTATGTTACTCCGATGGATGGTAGCCTTGTGATTATGGAAGGTAGTTAATTGTTTAGATTTTGTTACTCCAATGGATGGTAGCCTTGTCATTATGGATGGTAGTTTTCTGATGAGATTTTGTTACTCCATTGGATGGTAGCATTGTCATTTCAGAAAGTAGTTCGTTAGGGAGATTTTGTTACTCTAATGGATGGTAGCCTTGTCATTATGTAAGGTAGTTCATTGTTGACATTTTGTTACTCCAATGAATTGTAGCCTTGTCATTATGGAAGGTAGTTTTTTGTTGAGATTTTGTTACTCCAATGGATGGTAGACTTGTCATTATGGAAGGTAGTTCTTTGTTGAGATTTTGTTACTCCAATGGATGGTAGCCTTGTGATTATGGAAGGTAGTTCGTTGTTGAGATTTTGTTACTCCAATGTATGATAGCCTTGTCATTATTGAAGGTAGTTTGTTGTTGAGAATTTGTTACTCCAATGGATGGTAGCCTTGTCATTATTGAAGGTAGTTTCTTGTTGAGATTTTATTACTCCAATGGATGGTAGCCTTGCCATTATGGAAGGTAGTTCGTTGTTGAGATTTTGTTACTCCATTGAATGGTACCCTTGTAATTATGGAAGGTTGATTGTTGTTGAGATTTTGTTACTCCAATGGATGGTAGCCTTTTCATTATGGAAGATAGTTTGTTGTTGAGATTTTGTTACTCAAATGGATGGTAGCCTTTTTATTATGGAAGGTATTTCGTTGCTGAGATTTTGTTACACCAATTGATGGTAGGCTTGTAATAATGGAAGGTAGTTTATTGCTGAGATTTTATTACTCCAATGGATGGTAGCCTTGTGATTATGGAAGGTAGTTCGTTGTTTACATTTTGTTACTCCAATGGATGGTAGCCTTGTCATTATGGATGGTAGTTTTTTGATAAGATTTTGCTACTCTAATGGATGGTATCCTTGCCATTACGGAAGGTATTTCGTTGTTGAGATTTTGTTACTCCAATGGATGGTAGACTTGTCATTATGGAAGGTAGTTTGTTGTTAAGATTTTGTTACTCTAATGGATGGTAGACTTGTCATTGTGGAAGGTAGTTTTTTGTTGAGATTTTGTTACTCTAATGGATAGTAGCCTTGTCATTATGGAAGGTAGTTCGTTGTGGAGATTTTGTTACTCCAATGTATGGTAGCCTTGTCATTATTGAAGGTAGTTCGTTGTTGAGAATTTGTTACTCCAATGGATGGTATCCTTGTCATTATGGAAGGTAGTTCATTGATGTGATTTTATTACTCCAATGTATGATAGCCTTGTCATTATGTAAGGTAGTTCGTTGTTGAGATTTTGTTACACCAATGTATGGTAGGCTTGTCATTATGGAAGGTGGTTCGTTGTTGAGATTTTTTTAATCCAATGGATGGTATTCGTGTCATTATGGAAGGTAGTTCGTTGTTGATATTCTGTTACTCCATTGGATGGTAGCCTTGTCATTATGGAAGGTAGTTCCTTGTTGACATTTTGTTACTCCAATGGATGGTAGCCTTTTCATTATGGAAGGTAGTTCGTTGTTGAGATTTTGTTACTCAAATGGATGGTATCCTTGCCATTACGGAAGGTAGTTCGTTGTTGAGATTTTGTTTCTCCAATGGATGGTAGCCTTGTCATTATGGAAGGTAGTTTCTTGTTGAGATTTTATTTCTCCAATGGATGGTAGCCTTGTCATTATGAAAGGGAGTTTGTTGTTGAGATTTTGTTACATCAATGGATGGTAGCCTTGTCATAATGGAAGGTAGTTTGTTGCTGAGATTATGTTACTCCGATGGATGGTAGCCTTGTGATTATGGAAGGTAGTTAATTGTTTAGATTTTGTTACTCCAATGGATGGTAGCCTTGTCATTATGGATGGTAGTTTTCTGATGAGATTTTGTTACTCCATTGGATGGTAGCATTGTCATTTCAGAAAGTAGTTCGTTAAGGAGATTTTGTTACTCTAATGGATGGTAGCCTTGTCATTATGTAAGGTAGTTCATTGTTGACATTTTGTTTCTCTAATGAATTGTAGCCTTGTCATTATGGAAGGTAGTTTTTTGTTGAGATTTTGTTACTCCAATGGATGGTAGACTTGTCATTATGGAAGGTAGTTCTTTGTTGAGATTTTGTTACTCCAATGGATGGTAGCCTTGTCATTATGGAAGGTAGTTCGTTGTTGAGATTTTGTTACTCCAATGTATGGTAGCCTTGTCATTATTGAAGGTAGTTCGTTGTTGAGAATTTGTTACTCCAATGGATGGTAGCCTTGTCATTATTGAAGGTAGTTTCTTGTTGAGATTTTATTACTCCAATGGATGGTAGCCTTGCCATTATGGAAGGTAGTTCGTTGTTGAGATTTTGTTACTCCATTGAATGGTACCCTTGTAATTATGGAAGGTTGATTGTTGTTGAGATTTTGTTACTCCAATGGATGGTAGCCTTTTCATTATGGAAGATAGTTTGTTGTTGAGATTTTGTTACTCAAATGGATGGTAGCCTTTTTATTATGGAAGGTATTTCGTTGCTGAGATTTTGTTACACCAATGGATGGTAGGCTTGTAATAATGGAAGGTAGTTTATTGCTGAGATTTTATTACTCCAATGGATGGTAGCCTTGTGATTATGGAAGGGAGTTTGTTGTTTAGATTTTGTTACTCCAATGGATGGTAGCCTTGTCATTATGGATGGTAGTTTTTTGATAAGATTTTGTTACTCTAATGGATGGTAACCTTTTCATTATGGAAGGTATTTCGTTGTTGAGATTTTGTTACTCCAATGGATGGTAGACTTGTCATTATGGAAGGTAGTTTGTTGTTAAGATTTTGTTACTCTAATGGATGGTAGACTTGTCATTGTGGAAGGTAGTTTGTTGTTGATATTTTGTTACTCTAATGGATAGTAGCCTTGTCATTATGGAAGGTAGTTCGTTGTGGAGATTTTGTTACTCCAATGTATGGTAGCCTTGTCATTATTGAAGGTAGTTCGTTGTTGAGAATTTGTTACTCCAATGGATGGTAGCCTTGTCATTATGGAACGTAGTTCAATGATGTGATTTTATTACTCCAATGTATGATAGCCTTGTCATTATGTAAGGTAGTTCGTTGTTGAGATTTTGTTACACCAATGTATGGTAGGCTTGTCATTATGGAAGGTGGTTCGTTGTTGAGATTTTTTTAATCCAATGGATGGTATTCGTGTCATTATGGAAGGTAGTTCGTTGTTGATATTCTGTTACTCCATTGGATGGTAGCCTTGTCATTATGGAAGGTAGTTCCTTGTTGACATTTTGTTACTCCAATGGATGGTAGCCTTTTCATTATGGAAGGTAGTTCGTTGTTGAGATTTTGTTACTCAAATGGATGGTATCCTTGCCATTACGGAAGGTAGTTCGTTGTTGAGATTTTGTTTCTCCAATGGATGGTAGCCTTGTCATTATGGAAGGTAGTTTCTTGTTGAGATTTTATTTCTCCAATGGATGGTAGCCTTGTCATTATGAAAGGGAGTTTGTTGTTGAGATTTTGTTACACCAATGGATGGTAGCCTTGTCATAATGGAAGGTAGTTTGTTGCTGAGATTATGTTACTCCGATGGATGGTAGCCTTGTGATTATGGAAGGTAGTTAATTGTTTAGATTTTGTTACTCCAATGGATGGTAGCCTTGTCATTATGGATGGTAGTTTTCTGATGAGATTTTGTTACTCCATTGGATGGTAGCATTGTCATTTCAGAAAGTAGTTCGTTAGGGAGATTTTGTTACTCTAATGGATGGTAGCCTTGTCATTATGTAAGGTAGTTCATTGTTGACATTTTGTTACTCCAATGAATTGTAGCCTTGTCATTATGGAAGGTAGTTTTTTGTTGAGATTTTGTTACTCCAATGGATGGTAGACTTGTCATTATGGAAGGTAGTTCTTTGTTGAGATTTTGTTACTCCAATGGATGGTAGCCTTGTCATTATGGAAGGTAGTTCGTTGTTGAGATTTTGTTACTCCAATGTATGGTAGCCTTGTCATTATTGAAGGTAGTTCGTTGTTGAGAATTTGTTACTCCAATTGATGGTAGCCTTGTCATTATTGAAGGTAGTTTCTTGTTGAGATTTTATTACTCCAATGGATGGTAGCCTTGCCATTATGGAAGGTAGTTCGTTGTTGAGATTTTGTTACTCCATTGAATGGTACCCTTGTAATTATGGAAGGTTGATTATTGTTGAGATTTTGTTACTCCAATGGATGGTAGCCTTTTCATTATGGAAGATAGTTTGTTGTTGAGATTTTGTTACTCAAATGGATGGTAGCCTTTTTATTATGGAAGGTATTTCGTTGCTGAGATTTTGTTACACCAATGGATGGTAGGCTTGTAATAATGGAAGGTAGTTTATTGCTGAGATTTTATTACTCCAATGGATGGTAGCCTTGTGATTATGGAAGGGAGTTTGTTGTTTAGATTTTGTTACTCCAATGGATGGTAGCCTTGTCATTATGGATGGTAGTTTTTTGATAAGATTTTGTTACTCCAATGGATGGTAACCTTTTCATTACGGAAGGTATTTCGTTGTTGAGATTTTGTTACTCCAATGGATGGTAGACTTGTCATTATGGAAGGTAGTTTGTTGTTCAGATTTTGTTACTCTAATGGATGGTAGACTTGTCATCATGGAAGGTAGTTTGTTGTTGAGATTTTGTTACTCTAATGGATAGTAGCCTTGTCATTATGGAAGGTAGTTCGTTGTGGAGATTTTGTTACTCCAATGTATGGTAGCCTTGTCATTATTGAAGGTAGTTCGTTGTTGAGAATTTGTTACTCCAATGGATGGTAGCCTTGTCATTATGGAAGGTAGTTCATTGATGTGATTTTATTACTCCAATGTATGATAGCCTTGTCATTATGTAAGGTAGTTCGTTGTTGAGATTTTGTTACACCAATGTATGGTAGGCTTGTCATTATGGAAGGTGGTTCGTTGTTGAGATTTTTTTAATCCAATGGATGGAATTCGTGTCATTATGGAAGGTAGTTCGTTGTTGATATTCTGTTACTCCATTGGATGGTAGCCTTGTAATTATGGAAGGTAGTTCATTGTTGACATTTTGTTACTCCAATGGATGGTAGCCTTTTCATTATGGAAGGTAGTTCGTTGTTGAGATTTTGTTACTCAAATGGATGGTATCCTTGCCATTACGGAAGGTATTTCGTTGTTGAGATTTTGTTACTCCAATGGATGGTAGACTTGTCATTATGGAAGGTAGTTTGTTGTTAAGATTTTGTTACTCTAATGGATGGTAGACTTGTCATTGTGGAAGGTAGTTTTTTGTTGAGATTTTGTTACTCTAATGGATAGTAGCCTTGTCATTATGGAAGGTAGTTCGTTGTGGAGATTTTGTTACTCCAATGTATGGTAGCCTTGTCATTATTGAAGGTAGTTCGTTGTTGAGAATTTGTTACTCCAATGGATGGTATCCTTGTCATTATGGAAGGTAGTTCATTGATGTGATTTTATTACTCCAATGTATGATAGCCTTGTCATTATGTAAGGTAGTTCGTTGTTGAGATTTTGTTACACCAATGTATGGTAGGCTTGTCATTATGGAAGGTGGTTCGTTGTTGAGATTTTTTTAATCCAATGGATGGAATTCGTGTCATTATGGAAGGTAGTTCGTTGTTGATATTCTGTTACTCCATTGGATGGTAGCCTTGTCATTATGGAAGGTAGTTCATTGTTGACATTTTGTTACTCCAATGGATGGTAGCCTTTTCATTATGGAAGGTAGTTCGTTGTTGAGATTTTATTACTCAAATGGATGGTAACCTTGCCATTACGGAAGGTAGTTCGTTATTGAGATTTTGTTTCTCCAATGGATGGTAGCCTTGTCATTATGGAAGGTAGTTTCTTGTTGAGATTTTATTTCTCCAATGGATGGTAGCCTTGCCATTATGAAAGGGAGTTTGTTGTTGAGATTTTGTTAGACCAATGGATGGTAGCCTTGTCATAATGGAAGGTAGTTTGTTGCTGAGATTATGTTACTCCGATGGATGGTAGCCTTGTGATTATGGAAGGTAGTTAATTGTTTAGATTTTGTTACTCCAATGGATGGTAGCCTTGTCATTATGGATGGTAGTTTTCTGATGAGATTTTGTTACTCCATTGGATGGTAGCATTGTCATTTCAGAAAGTAGTTCGTTAGGGAGATTTTGTTACTCTAATGGATGGTAGCCTTGTCATTATGTAAGGTAGTTCGTTGTTGACATTTTGTTACTCCAATGAATTGTAGCCTTGTCATTATGGAAGGTAGTTTTTTGTTGAGATTTTGTTACTCCAATGGATGGTAGACTTGTCATTATGGAAGGTAGTTCTTTGTTGAGATTTTGTTACTCCAATGGATGGTAGCCTTGTCATTATGGAAGGTAGTTCGTTGTTGAGATTTTGTTACTCCAATGTATGGTAGCCTTGTCATTATTGAAGGTAGTTCGTTGTTGAGAATTTGTTACTCCAATGGATGGTAGCCTTGTCATTATTGAAGGTAGTTTCTTGTTGAGATTTTATTACTCCAATGGATGGTAGCCTTGCCATTATGGAAGGTAGTTCGTTGTTGAGATTTTGTTACTCCATTGAATGGTACCCTTGTAATTATGGAAGGTTGATTGTTGTTGAGATTTTGTTACTCCAATGGATGGTAGCCTTTTCATTATGGAAGATAGTTTGTTGTTGAGATTTTGTTACTCAAATGGATGGTAGCCTTTTTATTATGGAAGGTATTTCGTTGCTGAGATTTTGTTACACCAATGGATGGTAGGCTTGTAATAATGGAAGGTAGTTTATTGCTGAGATTTTATTACTCCAATGGATGGTAGCCTTGTGATTATGGAAGGTAGTTCGTTGTTTATATTTTGTTACTCCAATGGATGGTAGCCTTGTCATTATGGATGGTAGTTTTTTGATAAGATTTTGTTACTCCAATGGATGGTAACCTTTTCATTACGGAAGGTATTTCGTTGTTGAGATTTTGTTACTCCAATGGATGGTAGACTTGTCATTATGGAAGGTAGTTTGTTGTTAAGATTTTGTTACTCTAATGGATGGTAGACTTGTCATTGTGGAAGGTAGTTTTTTGTTGAGATTTTGTTACTCTAATGGATAGTAGCCTTGTCATTATGGAAGGTAGTTCGTTGTGGAGATTTTGTTACTCCAATGTATGGTAGCCTTGTCATTATTGAAGGTAGTTCGTTGTTGAGAATTTGTTACTCCAATGGATGGTAGCCTTGTCATTATGGAAGGTAGTTCATTGATGTGATTTTATTACTCCAATGTATGATAGCCTTGTCATTATGTAAGGTAGTTCGTTGTTGAGATTTTGTTACACCAATGTATGGTAGGCTTGTCATTATGGAAGGTGGTTCGTTGTTGAGATTTTTTTAATCCAATGGATGGAATTCGTGTCATTATGGAAGGTAGTTCGTTGTTGATATTCTGTTACTCCATTGGATGGTAGCCTTGTCATTATGGAAGGTAGTTCATTGTTGATATTTTGTTACTCCAATGGATGGTAGCCTTTTCATTATGGAAGGTAGTTCGTTGTTGAGATTTTGTTACTCCAATGTATGATAGCCTTGTCATTATTGAAGGTAGTTTGTTGTTGAGAATTTGTTACTCCAATGGATGGTAGCCTTGTCATTATTGAAGGTAGTTTCTTGTTGAGATTTTATTACTCCAATGGATGGTAGCCTTGCCATTATGGAAGGTAGTTCGTTGTTGAGATTTTGTTACACCAATGGATGGTAGCCTTGTCATAATGGAAGGTAGTTTGTTGTTGAGATTATGTTACTCCGATGGATGGTAGCCTTGTGATTATGGAAGGTAGTTAATTGTTTAGATTTTGTTACTCCAATGGATGGTAGCCTTGTCATTATGGATGGTAGTTTTCTGATGAGATTTTGTTACTCCATTGGATGGTAGCATTGTCATTTCAGAAAGTAGTTCGTTAGGGAGATTTTGTTACTCTAATGGATGGTAGCCTTGTCATTATGTAAGGTAGTTCATTGTTGACATTTTGTTACTCCAATGAATTGTAGCCTTGTCATTATGGAAGGTAGTTTTTTGTTGAGATTTTGTTACTCCAATGGATGGTAGACTTGTCATTATGGAAGGTAGTTCTTTGTTGAGATTTTGTTACTCCAATGGATGGTAGCCTTGTCATTATGGAAGGTAGTTCGTTGTTGAGATTTTGTTACTCCAATGTATGATAGCCTTGTCATTATTGAAGGTAGTTTGTTGTTGAGAATTTGTTACTCCAATGGATGGTAGCCTTGTCATTATTGAAGCTAGTTTCTTGTTGAGATTTTATTACTCCAATTGATGGTAGCCTTGCCATTATGGAAGGTAGTTCGTTGTTGAGATTTTGTTACTCCATTGAATGGTACCCTTGTAATTATGGAAGGTTGATTGTTGTTGAGATTTTGTTACTCCAATGGATGGTAGCCTTTTCATTATGGAAGATAGTTTGTTGTTGAGATTTTGTTACTCAAATGGATGGTAGCCTTTTTATTATGGAAGGTATTTCGTTGCTGAGATTTTGTTACACCAATGGATGGTAGGCTTGTAATAATGGAAGGTAGTTTATTGCTGAGATTTTATTACTCCAATGGATGGTAGCCTTGTGATTATGGAAGGTAGTTCGTTGTTTATATTTTGTTACTCCAATGGATGGTAGCCTTGTCATTATGGATGGTAGTTTTTTGATAAGATTTTGTTACTCCAATGGATGGTAACCTTTTCATTACGGAAGGTATTTCGTTGTTGAGATTTTGTTACTCCAATGGATGGTAGACTTGTCATTATGGAAGGTAGTTTGTTGTTAAGATTTTGTTACTCTAATGGATGGTAGACTTGTCATTGTGGAAGGTAGTTTTTTGTTGAGATTTTGTTACTCTAATGGATAGTAGCCTTGTCATTATGGAAGGTAGTTCGTTGTGGAGATTTTGTTACTCCAATGTATGGTAGCCTTGTCATTATTGAAGGTAGTTCGTTGTTGAGAATTTGTTACTCCAATGGATGGTAGCCTTGTCATTATGGAAGGTAGTTCATTGATGTGATTTTATTACTCCAATGTATGATAGCCTTGTCATTATGTAAGGTAGTTCGTTGTTGAGATTTTGTTACACCAATGTATGGTAGGCTTGTCATTATGGAAGGTGGTTCGTTGTTGAGATTTTTTTAATCCAATGGATGGAATTCGTGTCATTATGGAAGGTAGTTCGTTGTTGATATTCTGTTACTCCATTGGATGGTAGCCTTGTCATTATGGAAGGTAGTTCATTGTTGACATTTTGTTACTCCAATGGATGGTAGCCTTTTCATTATGGAAGGTAGTTCGTTGTTGAGATTTTATTACTCAAATGGATGGTATCCTTGCCATTACGGAAGGTAGTTCGTTATTGAGATTTTGTTTCTCCAATGGATGGTAGCCTTGTCATTATGGAAGGTAGTTTCTTGTTGAGATTTTATTTCTCCAATGGATGGTAGCCTTGCCATTATGAAAGGGAGTTTGTTGTTGAGATTTTGTTACACCAATGGATGGTAGCCTTGTCATAATGGAAGGTAGTTTGTTGCTGAGATTATGTTACTCCGATGGATGGTAGCCTTGTGATTATGGAAGGTAGTTAATTGTTTAGATTTTGTTACTCCAATGGATGGTAGCCTTGTCATTATGGATGGTAGTTTTCTGATGAGATTTTGTTACTCCATTGGATGGTAGCATTGTCATTTCAGAAAGTAGTTCGTTAGGGAGATTTTGTTACTCTAATGGATGGTAGCCTTGTCATTATGTAAGGTAGTTCATTGTTGACATTTTGTTACTCCAATGAATTGTAGCCTTGTCATTATGGAAGGTAGTTTTTTGTTGAGATTTTGTTACTCCAATGGATGGTAGACTTGTCATTATGGAAGGTAGTTCTTTGTTGAGATTTTGTTACTCCAATGGATGGTAGCCTTGTCATTATGGAAGGTAGTTCGTTGTTGAGATTTTGTTACTCCAATGTATGGTAGCCTTGTCATTATTGAAGGTAGTTCGTTGTTGAGAATTTGTTACTCCAATGGATGGTAGCCTTGTCATTATTGAAGGTAGTTTCTTGTTGAGATTTTATTACTTTAATGGATGGTAGCCTTGCTATTATGGAAGGTAGTTCGTTGTTGAGATTTTGTTACTCCATTGAATGGTACCCTTGTAATTATGGAAGGTTGATTGTTGTTGAGATTTTGTTACTCCAATGGATGGTAGCCTTTTCATTATGGAAGATAGTTTGTTGTTGAGATTTTGTTACTCAAATGGATGGTAGCCTTTTTATTATGGAAGGTATTTCGTTGCTGAGATTTTGTTACACCAATGGATGGTAGGCTTGTAATAATGGAAGGTAGTTTATTGCTGAGATTTTATTTCTCCAATGGATGGTAGCCTTGTGATTATGGAAGGTAGTTCGTTGTTTATATTTTGTTACTCCAATGGATGGTAGCCTTGTCATTATGGATGGTAGTTTTTTGATAAGATTTTGTTACTCCAATGGATGGTAACCTTTTCATTACGGAAGGTATTTCGTTGTTGAGATTTTGTTACTCCAATGGATGGTAGACTTGTCATTATGGAAGGTAGTTTGTTGTTAAGATTTTGTTACTCTAATGGATGGTAGACTTGTCATTGTGGAAGGTAGTTTTTTGTTGAGATTTTGTTACTCTAATGGATAGTAGCCTTGTCATTATGGAAGGTAGTTCGTTGTGGAGATTTTGTTACTCCAATGTATGGTAGCCTTGTCATTATTGAAGGTAGTTCGTTGTTGAGAATTTGTTACTCCAATGGATGGTAGCCTTGTCATTATGGAAGGTAGTTCATTGATGTGATTTTATTACTCCAATGTATGATAGCCTTGTCATTATGTAAGGTAGTTTGTTGTTGAGATTTTGTTACACCAATGTATGGTAGGCTTGTCATTATGGAAGGTGGTTCGTTGTTGAGATTTTTTTAATCCAATGGATGGAATTCGTGTCATTATGGAAGGTAGTTCGTTGTTGATATTCTGTTACTCCATTGGATGGTAGCCTTGTCATTATGGAAGGTAGTTCATTGTTGACATTTTGTTACTCCAATGGATGGTAGCCTTTTCATTATGGAAGGTAGTTCGTTGTTGAGATTTTATTACTCAAATGGATGGTATCCTTGCCATTACGGAAGGTAGTTCGTTATTGAGATTTTGTTTCTCCAATGGATGGTAGCCTTGTCATTATGGAAGGTAGTTTCTTGTTGAGATTTTATTTCTCCAATGGATGGTAGCCTTGCCATTATGAAAGGGAGTTTGTTGTTGAGATTTTGTTACACCAATGGATGGTAGCCTTGTCATAATGGAAGGTAGTTTGTTGCTGAGATTATGTTACTCCGATGGATGGTAGCCTTGTGATTATGGAAGGTAGTTAATTGTTTAGATTTTGTTACTCCAATGGATGGTAGCCTTGTCATTATGGATGGTAGTTTTCTGATGAGATTTTGTTACTCCATTGGATGGTAGCATTGTCATTTCAGAAAGTAGTTCGTTAGGGAGATTTTGTTACTCTAATGGATGGTAGCCTTGTCATTATGTAAGGTAGTTCATTGTTGACATTTTGTTACTCCAATGAATTGTAGCCTTGTCATTATGGAAGGTAGTTTTTTGTTGAGATTTTGTTACTCCAATGGATGGTAGACTTGTCATTATGGAAGGTAGTTCTTTGTTGAGATTTTGTTACTCCAATGGATGGTAGCCTTGTCATTATGGAAGGTAGTTCGTTGTTGAGATTTTGTTACTCCAATGTATGATAGCCTTGTCATTATTGAAGGTAGTTTGTTGTTGAGAATTTGTTACTCCAATGGATGGTAGCCTTGTCATTATTGAAGGTAGTTTCTTGTTGAGATTTTATTACTCCAATGGATGGTAGCCTTGCCATTATGGAAGGTAGTTCGTTGTTGAGATTTTGTTACTCCATTGAATGGTACCCTTGTAATTATGGAAGGTTGATTGTTGTTGAGATTTTGTTACTCCAATGGATGGTAGCCTTTTCATTATGGAAGATAGTTTGTTGTTGAGATTTTGTTACTCAAATGGATGGTAGCCTTTTTATTATGGAAGGTATTTCGTTGCTGAGATTTTGTTACACCAATGGATGGTAGGCTTGTAATAATGGAAGGTAGTTTATTGCTGAGATTTTATTACTCCAATGGATGGTAGCCTTGTGATTATGGAAGGTAGTTCGTTGTTTAGATTTTGTTACTCCAATGGATGGTAGCCTTGTCATTATGGATGGTAGTTTTTTGATAAGATTTTGTTACTCCAATGGATGGTAACCTTTTCATTACGGAAGGTATTTCGTTGTTGAGATTTTGTTACTCCAATGGATGGTAGACTTGTCATTATGGAAGGTAGTTTGTTGTTAAGATTTTGTTACTCTAATGGATGGTAGACTTGTCATTGTGGAAGGTAGTTTTTTGTTGAGATTTTGTTACTCTAATGGATAGTAGCCTTGTCATTATGGAAGGTAGTTCGTTGTGGAGATTTTGTTACTCCAATGTATGGTAGCCTTGTCATTATTGAAGGTAGTTCGTTGTTGAGAATTTGTTACTCCAATGGATGGTAGCCTTGTCATTATGGAAGGTAGTTCATTGATGTGATTTTATTACTCCAATGTATGATAGCCTTGTCATTATGTAAGGTAGTTTGTTGTTGAGATTTTGTTACACCAATGTATGGTAGGCTTGTCATTATGGAAGGTGGTTCGTTGTTGAGATTTTTTTAATCCAATGGATGGAATTCGTGTCATTATGGAAGGTAGTTCGTTGTTGATATTCTGTTACTCCATTGGATGGTAGCCTTGTCATTATGGAAGGTAGTTCATTGTTGACATTTTGTTACTCCAATGGATGGTAGCCTTTTCATTATGGAAGGTAGTTCGTTGTTGAGATTTTATTACTCAAATGGATGGTATCCTTGCCATTACGGAAGGTAGTTCGTTATTGAGATTTTGTTTCTCCAATGGATGGTAGCCTTGTCATTATGGAAGGTAGTTTCTTGTTGAGATTTTATTTCTCCAATGGATGGTAGCCTTGCCATTATGAAAGGGAGTTTGTTGTTGAGATTTTGTTACACCAATGGATGGTAGCCTTGTCATAATGGAAGGTAGTTTGTTGCTGAGATTATGTTACTCCGATGGATGGTAGCCTTGTGATTATGGAAGGTAGTTAATTGTTTAGATTTTGTTACTCCAATGGATGGTAGCCTTGTCATTATGGATGGTAGTTTTCTGATGAGATTTTGTTACTCCATTGGATGGTAGCATTGTCATTTCAGAAAGTAGTTCGTTAGGGAGATTTTGTTACTCTAATGGATGGTAGCCTTGTCATTATGTAAGGTAGTTCATTGTTGACATTTTGTTACTCCAATGAATTGTAGCCTTGTCATTATGGAAGGTAGTTTTTTGTTGAGATTTTGTTACTCCAATGGATGGTAGACTTGTCATTATGGAAGGTAGTTCTTTGTTGAGATTTTGTTACTCCAATGGATGGTAGCCTTGTCATTATGGAAGGTAGTTCGTTGTTGAGATTTTGTTACTCCAATGTATGATAGCCTTGTCATTATTGAAGGTAGTTTGTTGTTGAGAATTTGTTACTCCAATGGATGGTAGCCTTGTCATTATTGAAGGTAGTTTCTTGTTGAGATTTTATTACTCCAATGGATGGTAGCCTTGCCATTATGGAAGGTAGTTCGTTGTTGAGATTTTGTTACTCCATTGAATGGTACCCTTGTAATTATGGAAGGTTGATTGTTGTTGAGATTTTGTTACTCCAATGGATGGTAGCCTTTTCATTATGGAAGATAGTTTGTTGTTGAGATTTTGTTACTCAAATGGATGGTAGCCTTTTTATTATGGAAGGTATTTCGTTGCTGAGATTTTGTTACACCAATGGATGGTAGGCTTGTAATAATGGAAGGTAGTTTATTGCTGAGATTTTATTACTCCAATGGATGGTAGCCTTGTGATTATGGAAGGTAGTTCGTTGTTTAGATTTTGTTACTCCAATGGATGGTAGCCTTGTCATTATGGATGGTAGTTTTTTGATAAGATTTTGTTACTCCAATGGATGGTAACCTTTTCATTACGGAAGGTATTTCGTTGTTGAGATTTTGTTACTCCAATGGATGGTAGACTTGTCATTATGGAAGGTAGTTTGTTGTTAAGATTTTGTTACTCTAATGGATGGTAGACTTGTCATTGTGGAAGGTAGTTTTTTGTTGAGATTTTGTTACTCTAATGGATAGTAGCCTTGTCATTATGGAAGGTAGTTCGTTGTGGAGATTTTGTTACTCCAATGTATGGTAGCGTTGTCATTATTGAAGGTAGTTCGTTGTTAAGAATTTGTTACTCCAATGGATGGTAGCCTTGTCATTATGGAAGGTAGTTCATTGATGTGATTTTATTACTCCAATGTATGATAGCCTTGTCATTATGTAAGGTAGTTCGTTGTTGAGATTTTGTTACACCAATGTATGGTAGGCTTGTCATTATGGAAGGTGGTTCGTTGTTGAGATTTTTTTAATCCAATGGATGGAATTCGTGTCATTATGGAAGGTAGTTCGTTGTTGATATTCTGTTACTCCATTGGATGGTAGCCTTGTCATTATGGAAGGTAGTTCATTGTTGACATTTTGTTACTCCAATGGATGGTAGCCTTTTCATTATGGAAGGTAGTTCGTTGTTGAGATTTTATTACTCAAATGGATGGTATCCTTGCCATTACGGAAGGTAGTTCGTTATTGAGATTTTGTTTCTCCAATGGATGGTAGCCTTGTCATTATGGAAGGTAGTTTCTTGTTGAGATTTTATTTCTCCAATGGATGGTAGCCTTGCCATTATGAAAGGGAGTTTGTTGTTGAGATTTTGTTACACCAATGGATGGTAGCCTTGTCATAATGGAAGGTAGTTTGTTGCTGAGATTATGTTACTCCGATGGATGGTAGCCTTGTGATTATGGAAGGTAGTTAATTGTTTAGATTTTGTTACTCCAATGGATGGTAGCCTTGTCATTATGGATGGTAGTTTTCTGATGAGATTTTGTTACTCCATTGGATGGTAGCATTGTCATTTCAGAAAGTAGTTCGTTAGGGAGATTTTGTTACTCTAATGGATGGTAGCCTTGTCATTATGTAAGGTAGTTCATTGTTGACATTTTGTTACTCCAATGAATTGTAGCCTTGTCATTATGGAAGGTAGTTTTTTGTTGAGATTTTGTTACTCCAATGGATGGTAGACTTGTCATTATGGAAGGTAGTTCTTTGTTGAGATTTTGTTACTCCAATGGATGGTAGCCTTGTCATTATGGAAGGTAGTTCGTTGTTGAGATTTTGTTACTCCAATGTATGATAGCCTTGTCATTATTGAAGGTAGTTTGTTGTTGAGAATTTGTTACTCCAATGGATGGTAGCCTTGTCATTATTGAAGGTAGTTTCTTGTTGAGATTTTATTACTCCAATGGATGGTAGCCTTGCCATTATGGAAGGTAGTTCGTTGTTGAGATTTTGTTACTCCATTGAATGGTACCCTTGTAATTATGGAAGGTTGATTGTTGTTGAGATTTTGTTACTCCAATGGATGGTAGCCTTTTCATTATGGAAGATAGTTTGTTGTTGAGATTTTGTTACTCAAATGGATGGTAGCCTTTTTATTATGGAAGGTATTTCGTTGCTGAGATTTTGTTACACAAATGGATGGTAGGCTTGTAATAATGGAAGGTAGTTTATTGCTGAGATTTTATTACTCCAATGGATGGTAGCCTTGTGATTATGGAAGGTAGTTCGTTGTTTAGATTTTGTTACTCCAATGGATGGTAGCCTTGTCATTATGGATGGTAGTTTTTTGATAAGATTTTGTTACTCCAATGGATGGTAACCTTTTCATTACGGAAGGTATTTCGTTGTTGAGATTTTGTTACTCCAATGGATGGTAGACTTGTCATTATGGAAGGTAGTTTGTTGTTAAGATTTTGTTACTCTAATGGATGGTAGACTTGTCATTGTGGAAGGTAGTTTTTTGTTGAGATTTTGTTACTCTAATGGATAGTAGCCTTGTCATTATGGAAGGTAGTTCGTTGTGGAGATTTTGTTACTCCAATGTATGGTAGCCTTGTCATTATTGAAGGTAGTTCGTTGTTAAGAATTTGTTACTCCAATGGATGGTAGCCTTGTCATTATGGAAGGTAGTTCATTGATGTGATTTTATTACTCCAATGTATGATAGCCTTGTCATTATGTAAGGTAGTTCGTTGTTGAGATTTTGTTACACCAATGTATGGTAGGCTTGTCATTATGGAAGGTGGTTCGTTGTTGAGATTTTTTTAATCCAATGGATGGAATTCGTGTCATTATGGAAGGTAGTTCGTTGTTGATATTATGTTACTCCATTGGATGGTAGCCTTGTCATTATGGAAGGTAGTTCATTGTTGACATTTTGTTACTCCAATGGATGGTAGCCTTTTCATTATGGAAGGTAGTTCGTTGTTGAGATTTTATTACTCAAATGGATGGTATCCTTGCCATTACGGAAGGTAGTTCGTTATTGAGATTTTGTTTCTCCAATGGATGGTAGCCTTGTCATTATGGAAGGTAGTTTCTTGTTGAGATTTTATTTCTCCAATGGATGGTAGCCTTGCCATTATGAAAGGGAGTTTGTTGTTGAGATTTTGTTACACCAATGGATGGTAGCCTTGTCATAATGGAAGGTAGTTTGTTGCTGAGATTATGTTACTCCGATGGATGGTAGCCTTGTGATTATGGAAGGTAGTTAATTGTTTAGATTTTGTTACTCTAATGGATGGTAGCCTTGTCATTATGGATGGTAGTTTTCTGATGAGATTTTGTTACTCCATTGGATGGTAGCATTGTCATTTCAGAAAGTAGTTCGTTAGGGAGATTTTGTTACTCTAATGGATGGTAGCCTTGTCATTATGTAAGGTAGTTCATTGTTGACATTTTGTTACTCCAATGAATTGTAGCCTTGTCATTATGGAAGGTAGTTTTTTGTTGAGATTTTGTTACTCCAATGGATGGTAGACTTGTCATTATGGAAGGTAGTTCTTTGTTGAGATTTTGTTACTCCAATGGATGGTAGCCTTGTCATTATGGAAGGTAGTTCGTTGTTGAGATTTTGTTACTCCAATGTATGATAGCCTTGTCATTATTGAAGGTAGTTTGTTGTTGAGAATTTGTTACTCCAATGGATGGTAGCCTTGTCATTATTGAAGGTAGTTTCTTGTTGAGATTTTATTACTCCAATGGATGGTAGCCTTGCCATTATGGAAGGTAGTTCGTTGTTGAGATTTTGTTACTCCATTGAATGGTACCCTTGTAATTATGGAAGGTTGATTGTTGTTGAGATTTTGTTACTCCAATGGATGGTAGCCTTTTCATTATGGAAGATAGTTTGTTGTTGAGATTTTGTTACTCAAATGGATGGTAGCCTTTTTATTATGGAAGGTATTTCGTTGTTGAGATTTTGTTACACCAATGGATGGTAGGCTTGTAATAATGGAAGGTAGTTTATTGCTGAGATTTTATTACTCCAATGGATGGTAGCCTTGTGATTATGGAAGGTAGTTCGTTGTTTAGATTTTGTTACTCCAATGGATGGTAGCCTTGTCATTATGGATGGTAGTTTTTTGATAAGATTTTGTTACTCCAATGGATGGTAACCTTTTCATTACGGAAGGTATTTCGTTGTTGAGATTTTGTTACTCCAATGGATGGTAGACTTGTCATTATGGAAGGTAGTTTGTTGTTAAGATTTTGTTACTCTAATGGATGGTAGACTTGTCATTGTGGAAGGTAGTTTTTTGTTGAGATTTTGTTACTCTAATGGATAGTAGCCTTGTCATTATGGAAGGTAGTTCGTTGTGGAGATTTTGTTACTCCAATGTATGGTAGCCTTGTCATTATTGAAGGTAGTTCGTTGTTAAGAATTTGTTACTCCAATGGATGGTAGCCTTGTCATTATGGAAGGTAGTTCATTGATGTGATTTTATTACTCCAATGTATGATAGCCTTGTCATTATGTAAGGTAGTTCGTTGTTGAGATTTTGTTACACCAATGTATGGTAGGCTTGTCATTATGGAAGGTGGTTCGTTGTTGAGATTTTTTTAATCCAATGGATGGAATTCGTGTCATTATGGAAGGTAGTTCGTTGTTGATATTCTGTTACTCCATTGGATGGTAGCCTTGTCATTATGGAAGGTAGTTCATTGTTGACATTTTGTTACTCCAATGGATGGTAGCCTTTTCATTATGGAAGGTAGTTCGTTGTTGAGATTTTATTACTCAAATGGATGGTATCCTTGCCATTACGGAAGGTAGTTCGTTATTGAGATTTTGTTTCTCCAATGGATGGTAGCCTTGTCATTATGGAAGGTAGTTTCTTGTTGAGATTTTATTTCTCCAATGGATGGTAGCCTTGCCATTATGAAAGGGAGTTTGTTGTTGAGATTTTGTTACACCAATGGATGGTAGCCTTGTCATAATGGAAGGTAGTTTGTTGCTGAGATTATGTTACTCCGATGGATGGTAGCCTTGTGATTATGGAAGGTAGTTAATTGTTTAGATTTTGTTACTCCAATGGATGGTAGCCTTGTCATTATGGATGGTAGTTTTCTGATGAGATTTTGTTACTCCATTGGATGGTAGCATTGTCATTTCAGAAAGTAGTTCGTTAGGGAGATTTTGTTACTCTAATGGATGGTAGCCTTGTCATTATGTAAGGTAGTTCATTGTTGACATTTTGTTACTCCAATGAATTGTAGCCTTGTCATTATGGAAGGTAGTTTTTTGTTGAGATTTTGTTACTCCAATGGATGGTAGACTTGTCATTATGGAAGGTAGTTCTTTGTTGATATTTTGTCACTCCAATGGATGGTAGACTTGTCATTATGGAAGGTAGTTCGTTGTTGAGATTTTGTTACTCCAATGTATGATAGCCTTGTCATTATTGAAGGTAGTTCGTTGTTGAGAATTTGTTACTCCAATGGATGGTAGCCTTGTCATTATTGAAGGTAGTTTCTTGTTGAGATTTTATTACTCCAATGGATGGTAGCCTTGCCATTACGGAAGGTAGTTCGTTGTTGAGATTTTGTTACTCCATTGAATGGTACCCTTGTAATTATGGAAGGTTGATTGTTGTTGAGATTTTGTTACTCCAATGGATGGTAGCCTTTTCATTATGGAAGATAGTTTGTTGTTGAGATTTTGTTACTCAAATGGATGGTAGCCTTTTTATTATGGAAGGTATTTCGTTGCTGAGATTTTGTTACACCAATGGATGGTAGGCTTGTAATAATGGAAGGTAGTTTATTGCTGAGATTTTATTACTCCAATGGATGGTAGCCTTGTGATTATGGAAGGTAGTTCGTTGTTTAGATTTTGTTACTCCAATGGATGGTAGCCTTGTCATTATGGATGGTAGTTTTTTGATAAGATTTTGTTACTCCAATGGATGGTAACCTTTTCATTACGGAAGGTATTTCGTTGTTGAGATTTTGTTACTCCAATGGATGGTAGACTTGTCATTATGGAAGGTAGTTTGTTGTTAAGATTTTGTTACTCTAATGGATGGTAGACTTGTCATTGTGGAAGGTAGTTTTTTGTTGAGATTTTGTTACTCTAATGGATAGTAGCCTTGTCATTATGGAAGGTAGTTCGTTGTGGAGATTTTGTTACTCCAATGTATGGTAGCCTTGTCATTATTGAAGGTAGTTCGTTGTTGTGAATTTGTTACTCCAATGGATGGTAGCCTTGTCATTATGGAAGGTAGTTCATTGATGTGATTTTATTACTCCAATGTATGATAGCCTTGTCATTATGTAAGGTAGTTCGTTGTTGAGATTTTGTTACACCAATGTATGGTAGGCTTGTCATTATGGAAGGTGGTTCGTTGTTGAGATTTTTTTAATCCAATGGATGGTATTCGTGTCATTATGGAAGGTAGTTCGTTGTTGATATTCTGTTACTCCATTGGATGGTAGCCTTGTCATTATGGAAGGTAGTTCATTGTTGACACTTTGTTACTCCAATGGATGGTAGCCTTTTCATTATGGAAGGTAGTTCGTTGTTGAGATTTTGTTACTCAAATGGATGGTATCCTTGCCATTACAGAAGGTAGTTCGTTGTTGAGATTTTGTTTCTCCAATGGATGGTAGCCTTGTCATTATGGAAGGTAGTTTCTTGTCGTGATGTTATTTCTCCAATGGATGGTAGCTTTGCCATTATGAAAGGGAGTTTGTTGTTGAGATTTTGTTACACCAATGGATGGTAGCCTTGTCATAATGGAAGGTAGTTTGTTGCTGAGATTATGTTACTCCGATGGATGGTAGCCTTGTGATTATTGAAGGTAGTTAATTGTTTAGATTTTGTTACTCCAATGGATGGTAGCCTTGTCATTATGGATGGTAGTTTTCTGATGAGATTTTGTTACTCCATTGGATGGTAGCATTGTCATTTCAGAAAGTAGTTCGTTAGGGAGATTTTGTTACTCTAATGGATGGTAGCCTTGTCATTATGAAAGGTAGTTCATTGTTGACATTTTGTTTCTCCAATTTCTGGTAGCCTTGTCATTATGGAAGGTAGTTCGTTGTTGAGATTTTGTTACTCCAATGGATGGTAGACTTGTCATTATGGAAGGTAGTTCGTTGTTGATATTTTGTTACTCTAATGGATGGTAGCCTTGTCATTATTCAAGGTAGTTCATTGTTGACATTTTGTTATTCCACTGAGTGGTAGCCTTGTCATTATGGAAGGTAGTCTTTTGTTGAGATTTTGTTACTCCAATGGATGGTAGACTTGTCATTATGGAAGGTAGTTTGTTGTTGATATTTTGTTACTCTAATGGATGGTAGCCTTGTCATTATGGATGGTAGTTCGTTGTTGATATTTTGTTACTCCGTGTGATGGTACCCTTGTCATTACCGAAAGTATTTCGTTGTTGAAATTTTGTTACTCCAATGGATGGTAGCCTTGTCATTACGGAAGGTAGTTCGTTGTTGAGATTTCGCTACTGCAATGGATGGTATCCTTGTCATTATGGAAGGTAGTTCGTTGTTGATATTTTGTTACTCTAATGGCTGGTATCCTTGTCATTATGGAAGGTAGTTCATTGTTGAGATTTTGTTTCTCCAATGGATGGTAGCCTTGTCATTATGGAAGGTAGTTCGTTGTTGATATTTTGTTACTCCAATGGATGGTAACCTTTTCATTATGGAAGGTAGTTCGTTGTTGAGATTTTGTAACTCCAATGGATGGTAGCCTTGTCATTATGGAAGGTAGTTCGTTGTTGAGATTTTGTTACTCCAATGGATGGTAGACTTGTCATTATGGAAGGTAGTCCGTTGTTGAGATTTTGTTACTCTAATGGATGGTAGCCTTGTCATTATGTAAGGTAGTTCATTGTTGACATTTTGTTACTCCAAAGAATTGTAGCCTTGTCATTATGGAAGGTAGTTCTTTGTTGAGATTTTGTTACTCCAATGGATGGTAGCCTTGTCATTATGGAAGGTAGTTCGTTGTTGAGATTTTGTTACTCCAATGTATGGTAGCCTTGTCATTATTGAAGGTAGTTCGTTGTTGAGAATTTGTTACTCCAATGGATGGTAGCCTTGTCATTATGGAAGGTAGTTTATTGATGTGATTTTATTACTCCAATGTATGATAGCCTTGTCATTATGTAAGGTAGTTCGTTGTTGAGATTTTGTTACACCAATGTATGGTAGGCTTGTCATTATGGAAGGTGGTTCGTTGTTGAGATTTTTTTAATCCAATGGATGGTATTCGTGTCATTATGGAAGGTAGTTCGTTGTTGATATTCTGTTACTCCATTGGATGGTAGCCTTGTCATTATGGAAGGTAGTTCATTGTTGACATTTTGTTACTCCAATGGATGGTAGCCTTTTCATTATGGAAGGTAGTTTGTTGTTGAGATTTTGTTACTCAAATGGATGGTATCCTTGCCATTACAGAAGGTAGTTCGTTGTTGAGATTTTATTACACCAATGTATGGTAGCCTTGTCATAATGGAAGGTAGTTTGTTGCTGAGATTATGTTACTCCAATGGATGGTAGCCTTGTGATTACGGAAGGTAGTTAATTGTTTAGATTTTGTTACTCCAATGGATGGTAGCCTTGTCATTATGGATGGTAGTTTTCTGATGAGATTTTGTTACTCATTTGGTTTGTAGCATTGTCATTTCAGAAAGTAGTTCGTTGGGGAGATTTTATTACTCTAATGGATGGTAGCCTTGTCATTATGCAAGGTAGTTCATTGTTGACATTTTGTTTCTCCAATTTCTGGTAGCCCTGTCATTATGGAAGGTAGTTCGTTGTTGAGATTTTGTTACTCCAATGGATGGTAGACTTGTCATTATTGAAGGTAGTTCGTTGTTGATATTTTGTTACTCTAATGGATGGTAGCCTTGTCATTATTCAAGGTAGTTCATTGTTGACATTTTGTTACTCCAATGAATGGTAGCCTTGTCATTATGGAAGGTAGTTTTTTGTTGAGATTTTGTTACTCCAATTGATGGTAGACTTGTCATTATGGAAGGTAGTTTGTTGTTGAGATTTTGTTACTCTAATGGATGGTAGCCTTGTCATTATGGATGGTAGTTCGTTGTTGATATTTTGTTACTCCGTTGGATGGTACCCTTGTCATTACCGAAAGTAGTTCGTTGTTGAAATTTTGTTACTCCAATGGATGGTAGCCTTGTCATAATGGAAGGTAGTTTGTTGCTGAGATTATGTTACTCCGATGGATGGTAGCCTTGTGATTATGGAAGGTAGTTAATTGTTTAGATTTTGTTACTCCAATGGATGGTAGCCTTGTCATTATGGATGGTAGTTTTCTGATGAGATTTTGTTACTCCATTGGATGGTAGCATTGTCATTTCAGAAAGTAGTTCGTTAGGGAGATTTTGTTACTCTAATGGATGGTAGCCTTGTCATTATGAAAGGTAGTTCATTGTTGACATTTTGTTTCTCCAATTTCTGGTAGCCTTGTCATTATGGAAGGTAGTTCATTGTTGAGATTTTGTTACTCCAATGGATGGTAGACTTGTCATTATGGAAGGTAGTTCGTTGTTGATATTTTGTTACTCTAATGGATGGTAGCCTTGTCATTATTCAAGGTAGTTCATTGTTGACATTTTGTTACTCCACTGAGTGGTAGCCTTGTCATTATGGAAGGTAGTCTTTTGTTGAGATTTTGTTACTCCAATGGATGGTAGACTTGTCATTATGGAAGGTAGTTTGTTGTTGATATTTTGTTACTCTAATGGATGGTAGCCTTGTCATTATGGATGGTAGTTCGTTGTTGATATTTTGTTACTCCGTTGGATGGTACCCTTGTCATTACCGAAAGTATTTCGTTGTTGAAATTTTGTTACTCCAATGGATGGTAGCCTTGTCATTACGAAGGTAGTTCGTTGTTGAGATTTCGCTACTGCAATGGATGGTATCCTTGTCATTATGGAAGGTAGTTCGTTGTTGATATTTTGTTACTCTAATGGCTGGTATCCTTGTCATTATGGAAGGTAGTTCATTGTTGAGATTTTGTTTCTCCAATGGATGGTAGCCTTGTCATTATGGAAGGTAGTTCGTTGTTGATATTTTGTTACTCCAATGGATGGTAACCTTTTCATTATGGAAGGTAGTTCGTTGTTGAGATTTTGTAACTCCAATGGATGGTAGCCTTGTCATTATGGAAGGTAGTTCGTTGTTGAGATTTTGTTACTCCAATGGATGGTAGACTTGTCATTATGGAAGGTAGTCCGTTGTTGAGATTTTGTTACTCTAATGGATGGTAGCCTTGTCATTATGTAAGGTAGTTCATTGTTGACATTTTGTTACTCCAATGAATTGTAGCCTTGTCATTATGGAAGGTAGTTCTTTGTTGAGATTTTGTTACTCCAATGGATGGTAGCCTTGTCATTATGGAAGGTAGTTCGTTGTTGAGATTTTGTTACTCCAATGTATGGTAGCCTTGTCATTATTGAAGGTAGTTCGTTGTTGAGAATTTGTTACTCCAATGGATGGTAGCCTTGTCATTATGGAAGGTAGTTTATTGATGTGATTTTATTACTCCAATGTATGATAGCCTTGTCATTATGTAAGGTAGTTCGTTGTTGAGATTTTGTTACACCAATGTATGGTAGGCTTGTCATTATGGAAGGTGGTTCGTTGTTGAGATTTTTTTAATCCAATGGATGGTATTCGTGTCATTATGGAAGGTAGTTCGTTGTTGATATTCTGTTACTCCATTGGATGGTAGCCTTGTCATTATGGAAGGTAGTTCATTGTTGACATTTTGTTACTCCAATGGATGGTAGCCTTTTCATTATGGAAGGTGGTTTTTTGTTGAGATTTTGTTACTCAAATGGATGGTATCCTTGCCATTACAGAAGGTAGTTCGTTGTTGAGATTTTATTACACCAATGTATGGTAGCCTTGTCATAATGGAAGGTAGTTTGTTGCTGAGATTATGTTACTCCAATGGATGGTAGCCTTGTGATTACGGAAGGTAGTTAATTGTTTAGATTTTGTTACTCCAATGGATGGTAGCCTTGTCATTATGGATGGTAGTTTTCTGATGAGATTTTGTTACTCCATTGGATGGTAGCATTGTCATTTCAGAAAGTAGTTCGTTGGGGAGATTTTATTACTCTAATGGATGGTAGCCTTGTCATTATGCAAGGTAGTTCATTGTTGACATTTTGTTTCTCCAATTTCTGGTAGCCTTGTCATTATGGAAGGTAGTTCGTTGTTGAGATTTTGTTACTCCAATGGATGGTAGACTTGTCATTATTGAAGGTAGTTCGTTGTTGATATTTTGTTACTCTAATGGATGGTAGCCTTGTCATTATTCAAGGTAGTTCATTATTGACATTTTGTTACTCCAATGAATGGTAGCCTTGTCATTATGGAAGGTAGTTTTTTGTTGAGATTTTGTTACTCCAATTGATGGTAGACTTGTCATTATGGAAGGTAGTTTGTTGTTGAGATTTTGTTACTCTAATGGATGGTAGCCTTGTCATTATGGATGGTAGTTCGTTGTTGATATTTTGTTACTCCGTTGGATGGTACCCTTGTCATTACCGAAAGTAGTTCGTTGTTGAAATTTTGTTACTCCAATGGATGGTAGCCTTGTAATTACGGAAAGTAGTTCGTTGTTGAGATTTCGCTACTGCAATAGATGGTATCCTTGTCATTATGGAAGGTAGTTCGTTGTTGAGATTTTGTTACTATAATGGCTGGTATCCTTGTCATTATGGAAGGTAGTTCCTTGTTGAGATTTTGTTTCTCCAATGGATGGTAGCCTTGTCATTATGGAAGGTAGTTCGTTGTTGATATTTTGTTACTCCAATGGATGGTAACATTTTCATTATGGAAGGTAGTCCGTTGTTGAGATTTTGTAACTCCAATGGATGGTAGCCTTGTCATTATGGAAGGTAGTTCGTTGTTGAGATATTGTTACTCCAATGGATGGTAGACTTGTCATTATGGAAGGTAGTTCGTTGTTGATATTTTGTTACTCTAATGGATGGTAGCCTTGTCATTATGTAAGGTAGTTCATTGTTGACATTTTGTTACTCCAATGAATGGTAGCCTTGTCATTATGGAAGGTAGTTTTTTGTTACTCCAATGGATGGTAGACTTGTCATTATGGAAGGTAGTTCTTTGTTGAGATTATGTTACTCCAATGGATGGTAGCCTTGTCATTATGGAAGGTAGTTCGTTGTTGAGATTTTGTTACTCCAATGTATGGTAGCCTTGTCATTATTGAAGGTAGTTCGTTGTTGAGAATTTGTTACTCCAATGGATGGTAGCCTTGTCATTATGGAAGGTAGTTCTTTGATGAGATTTTATTACTCCAATGGATGATAGCCTTGTCATTATGTAAGGTAGTTCGTTGTTGAGATTTTGTTACACCAATGTATGGTAGGCTTGTCATTATGGAAGGTGGTTCTTTGTTGAGATTTTGTTAATCCAATGGATGGTATTCGTTTCATTATTGAAGGTAGTTCGTTGTTGATATTTTGTTACTCCATTAGATGGTAGCCTTGTCATTATGGAAGGTAGTTCATTGTTGACATTTTGGTACTCCAATGGATGGTAGCCTTTTCATTATGGAAGGTAGTTTGTTGTTGAGATTTTGTTACTCAAATGGATGGTATCCTTGCCATTACAGAAGGTAGTTCGTTGTTGAGATTTTATTACACTAATGGATGGTAGCCTTGTCATAATGGAAGGTAGTTTGTTGCTGAGATTATGTTACTCCAATGGATGGTAGCCTTATGATTACGGAAGGTAGTTAATTGTTTAGATTTTGTTACTCCAATGGATGGTAGCCTTGTCATTATGGATGGTAGTTTTCTGATGAGATTTTGTTACTCCATTGGATGGTAGCATTGTCATTTCAGAAAGTAGTTTGATGGGGAGATTTTATTACTCTAATGGATGGTAGCCTTGTCATTATGCAAGGTAGTTCATTGTTGACATTTTGTTTCTCCAATTTCTGGTAGCCTTGTCATTATGGAAGGTAGTTCGTTGTTGAGATTTTGTTACTCCAATGGATGGTAGACTTGTCATTATGGAAGGTAGTTCGTTGTTGATATTTTGTTACTCTAATGGATGGTAGCCTTGTCATTATTCAAGGTAGTTCATTGTTGACATTTTGTTACTCCAATGAATGGTAGCCTTGTCATTATGGAAGGTAGTTTTTTGTTGAGATTTTGTTACTCCAATGGATGGTAGACTTGTCATTATGGAAGGTAGTTTGTTGTTGAGATTTTGTTACTCTAATGGATGGTAGCCTTGTCATTATGGATGGTAGTTCGTTGTTGATATTTTGTTACTCCGTTGGATGGTACCCTTGTCATTACCGAAAGTAGTTCGTTGTTGAAATTTTGTTACTCCAATGGATGGTAGCCTTGTCATTACGGAAGGTAGTTCGTTGTTGAAATTTCGCTACTGCAATAGATGGTATCCTTGTCATTATGGAAGGTAGTTCGTTGTTGAGATTTTGTTACTATAATGGCTGGTATCCTTGTCATTATGGAAGGTAGTTCCTTGTTGAGACTTTGTATCTCCAATGGATGGTAGCCTTGTCATTATGGAAGGTAGTTCGTTGTTGATATTTTGTTACTCCAATGGATGGTAACATTTTCATTATGGAAGGTAGTTCGTTGTTGAGATTTTGTAACTCCAATGGATGGTAGCCTTGTCATTATGGAAGGTAGTTCGTTGTTGAGATTTTGTTACTCCAATGGATGGTAGACTTGTCATTATGGAAGGTAGTTCGTTGTTGATATTTTGTTACTCTAATGGATGGTAGCCTTGTCATTATGTAAGGTAGTTCATTGTTGACATTTTGTTACTCCAATGAATGGTAGCCTTGTCATTATGGAAGGTAGTTTTTTTTTGAGATTTTGTTACTCCAATGGATGGTAGACTTGTCATTATGGAAGGTAGTTCTTTGTTTAGATTTTGTTACTCCAATGGATGGTAGCCTTGTCATTATGGAAGGTAGTTCGTTGTTGAGATTTTGTTACTCCAATGTATGGTAGCCTTGTCATTATTGAAGGTAGTTCGTTGTTGAGAATTTGTTACTACAATGGATGGTAGCCTTGTCATTATGGAAGGTAGTTCTTTGATGAGATTTTATTACTCCAATGGATGATAGCCTTGTCATTATGTAAGGTAGTTCATTGTTGAGATTTTGTTACACCACTGTATGGTAGGCTTGTCATTATGGAAGGTGGTTCGTTGTTGAGATTTTGTTAATCCAATGGATGGTATTCGTGTCATTATTGAAGGTAGTTCGTTGTTGATATTTTGTTACTCCATTAGATGGTAGCCTTGTCATTATGGAAGGTAGTTCATTGTTGACATTTTGTTACTCCAATGGATGGTAGCCTTTTCATTATGGAAGGTAGTTTGTTGTTGAGATTTTGTTACTCAAATGGATGGTATCCTTGCCATTACAGAAGGTAGTTCGTTGTTGAGATTTTATTACACCAATGGATGGTAGCCTTGTCATAATGGAAGGTAGTTTGTTGCTGAGATTATGTTACTCCAATGGATGGTAGCCTTGTGATTACGGAAGGTAGTTAATTGTTTAGATTTTGTTACTCCAATGGATGGTAGCCTTGTCATTATGGATGGTAGTTTTCTGATGAGATTTTGTTACTCCATTGGATGGTAGCATTGTCATTTCAGAAAGTAGTTCGTTGGGGATATTTTATTACTCTAATGGATGGTAGCCTTGTCATTATGCAAGGTAGTTCATTGTTGACATTTTATTTCTCCAATTTCTGGTAGCCTTGTCATTATGGAAGGTAGTTCATTGTTGATATTTTGTTACTCCAATGGATGGTAGACTTGTCATTATGAAAGGTAGTTCGTTGTTGATATTTTGTTACTCTAATGGATGGTAGCCTTGTCATTATTCAAGGTAGTTCATTGTTGACATTTTGTTACTCCAATGAATGGTAGCCTTGTCATTATGGAAGGTAGTTTTTTGTTGAGATTTTGTTACTCCAATGGATGGTAGACTTGTCATTATGGAAGGTAGTTTGTTGTTGAGATTTTGTTACTCTAATGGATGGTAGCCTTGTCATTATGGATGGTAGTTCGTTGTTGATATTTTGTTACTCCGTTGGATGTTACCCTTGTCATTACCGAAAGTAGTTCATTGTTGAAATTTTGTTACTCCAATGGATGGTAGCCTTGTCATTACGGAAGGTAGTTCGTTGTTGAGATTTCGCTACTGCAATAGATGGTATCCTTGTCATTATGGAAGGTAGTTCGTTGTTGAGATTTTGTTAATATAATGGCTGGTATCCTTGTCATTATGGAAGGTAGTTCCTTGTTGAGATTTTGTTTCTCCAATGGATGGTAGCCTTGTCATTATGGAAGGTAGTTCGTTGTTGATATTTTGTTACTACAATGGATGGAAACATTTTCATTATGGAAGGTAGTTCGTTGTTGAGATTTTGTAACTCCAATGGATGGTAGCCTTGTCATTATGGAAGGTAGTTCGTTGTTGAGATTTTGTTACTCCAATGTATGGTAGCCTTGTCATTATTGAAGGTAGTTCGTTGTTGAGAATTTGTTACTACAATGGATGGTAGCCTTGTCATTATGGAAGGTAGTTCTTTAATGAGATTTTATTACTCCAATGGATGATAGCCTTGTCATTATTTAAGGTAGTTCGTTGTTGAGATTTTGTTACACCAATGTATGGTAGGCTTGTCATTATGGAAGGTGGTTCGTTGTTGAGATTTTGATAATACAATGGATGGTATTCGTGTCATTATTGAAGGTAGTTCGTTGTTGATATTTTGTTACTCCATTAGATGGTAGCCTAGTCATTATGGAAGGTAGTTCATTGTTGACTATTTGTTACTCCAATGGATGGTAGCCTTTTCATTATGGAAGGTAGTTTGTTGTTGAGATTTTGTTACTCAAATGGATGGTATCCTTGCCATTACAGAAGGTAGTTCGTTGTTGAGATTTTATTACACCAATGGATGGTAGACTTGTCATAATGGAAGGTAGTTTGTTGCTAATATTATGTTACTCCAATGGATGGTAGCCTTGTGATTACGAAAGGTAGTTAATTGTTTAGATTTTGTTACTCCAATGGATGGTAGCCTTGTCATTATGGATGGTAGTTTTCTGATGAGATTTTGTTACTCCATTGGATGGTAGCATTGTCATTTCAGAAAGTAGTTCGATGGGGAGATTTTATTACTCTAATGGATGGTAGCCTTGTCATTATGCAAGGTAGTTCATTGTTGACATTTTGTTTCTCCAATTTCTGGTAGCCTTGTCATTATGGAAGGTAGTTCGTTGTTGAGATTTTGTTACTCCAATGGATGGTAGACTTGTCATTATGGAAGGTAGTTCGTTGTTGATATTTTGTTACTCTAATGGATGGTAGCCTTGTCATTATTCAAGGTAGTTCATTGTTGACATTTTGTTACTCCAATGAATGGTAGCCTTGTCATTATGGAAGGTAGTTTTTTGTTGAGATTTTGTTACTCCAATGGATGGTAGACTTGTCATTATAGAAGGTAGTTTGTTGTTGAGATTTTGTTACTCTAATGGATGGTAGCCTTGTCATTATGGATGGTAGTTCGTTGTTGATATTTTGTTACTCCGTTGGATGGTACCCTTGTCATTACCGAAAGTAGTTCGTTGTTGAAATTTTGTTACTCCAATGGATGGTAGCCTTGTCATTACGGAAGGTAGTTCGTTGTTGAGATTTCGCTACTGCAATAGATGGTATCCTTGTCATTATGGAAGGTAGTTCGTTGTTGAGATTTTGTTACTATAATGGCTGGTATCCTTGTCATTATGGAAGGTAGTTCCTTGTTGAGATTTTGTATCTCCAATGGATGGTAGCCTTGTCATTATGGAAGGTAGTTCGTTGTTGATATTTTGTTACTCCAATGAATGGTAACATTTTCATTATGGAAGGTAGTTCGTTGTTGAGATTTTGTAACTCCAATGGATGGTAGCCTTGTCATTATAGAAGGTAGTTCGTTATTGAGATTTTGTTACTCCAATGGATGGTAGACTTGTCATTATGGAAGGTAGTTCGTTGTTGATATTTTGTTACTCTAATGGATGGTAGCCTTGTCATTATGTAAGGTAGTTCATTGTTGACATTTTGTTACTCCAATGAATGGTAGCCTTGTCATTATGGAAGGTAGTTTTTTTTTGAGATTTTGTTACTCCAATGGATGGTAGACTTGTCATTATGGAAGGTAGTTCTTTGTTTAGATTTTGTTACTCCAATGGATGGTAGCCTTGTCATTATGGAAGGTAGTTCGTTGTTGAGATTTTGTTACTCCAATGTATGGTAGCCTTGTCATTATTGAAGGTAGTTCGTTGTTGAGAATTTGTTACTACAATGGATGGTAGCCTTGTCATTATGGAAGGTAGTTCTTTGATGAGATTTTATTACTCCAATGGATGATAGCCTTGTCATTATGTAAGGTAGTTCATTGTTGAGATTTTGTTACACCACTGTATGGTAGGCTTGTCATTATGGAAGGTGGTTCGTTGTTGAGATTTTGTTAATCCAATGGATGGTATTCGTGTCATTATTGAAGGTAGTTCGTTGTTGATATTTTGTTACTCCATTAGATGGTAGCCTTGTCATTATGGAAGGTAGTTCATTGTTGACATTTTGTTACTCTAATGGATGGTAGCCTTTTCATTATGGAAGGTAGTTTGTTGTTGAGATTTTGTTACTCAAATGGATGGTATCCTTGCCATTACAGAAGGTAGTTCGTTGTTGAGATTTTATTACACCAATGGATGGTAGCCTTGTCATAATGGAAGGTAGTTTGTTGCTGAGATTATGTTACTCCAATGGATGGTAGCCTTGTGATTACGGAAGGTAGTTAATTGTTTAGATTTTGTTACTCCAATGGATGGTAGCCTTGTCATTATGGATGGTAGTTTTTTGATGAGATTTTGTTACTCCATTGGATGGTAGCATTGTCATTTCAGAAAGTAGTTCGTTGGGGATATTTTATTACTCTAATGGATGGTAGCCTTGTCATTATGCAAGGTAGTTCATTGTTGACATTTTATTTCTCCAATTTCTGGTAGCCTTGTCATTATGGAAGGTAGTTCATTGTTGATATTTTGTTACTCCAATGGATGGTAGACTTGTCATTATGAAAGGTAGTTCGTTGTTGATATTTTGTTACTCTAATGGATGGTAGCCTTGTCATTATTCAAGGTAGTTCATTGTTGACATTTTGTTACTCCAATGAATGGTAGCCTTGTCATTATGGAAGGTAGTTTTTTGTTGAGATTTTGTTACTCCAATGGATGGTAGACTTGTCATTATGGAAGGTAGTTTGTTGTTGAGATTTTGTTACTCTAATGGATGGTAGCCTTGTCATTATGGATGGTAGTTCGTTGTTGATATTTTGTTACTCCGTTGGATGTTACCCTTGTCATTACCGAAAGTAGTTCATTGTTGAAATTTTGTTACTCCAATGGATGGTAGCCTTGTCATTACGGAAGGTAGTTCGTTGTTGAGATTTCGCTACTGCAATAGATGGTATCCTTGTCATTATGGAAGGTAGTTCGTTGTTGAGATTTTGTTAATATAATGGCTGGTATCCTTGTCATTATGGAAGGTAGTTCCTTGTTGAGATTTTGTTTCTCCAATGGATGGTAGCCTTGTCATTATGGAAGGTAGTTCGTTGTTGATATTTTGTTACTACAATGGATGGAAACATTTTCATTATGGAAGGTAGTTCGTTGTTGAGATTTTGTAACTCCAATGGATGGTAGCCTTGTCATTATGGAAGGTAGTTCGTTGTTGAGATTTTGTTACTCCAATGTATGGTAGCCTTGTCATTATTGAAGGTAGTTCGTTGTTGAGAATTTGTTACTACAATGGATGGTAGCCTTGTCATTATGGAAGGTAGTTCTTTAATGAGATTTTATTACTCCAATGGATGATAGCCTTGTCATTATTTAAGGTAGTTCGTTGTTGAGATTTTGTTACACCAATGTATGGTAGGCTTGTCATTATGGAAGGTGGTTCGTTGTTGAGATTTTGATAATACAATGGATGGTATTCGTGTCATTATTGAAGGTAGTTCGTTGTTGATATTTTGTTACTCCATTAGATGGTAGCCTAGTCATTATGGAAGGTAGTTCATTGTTGACTATTTGTTACTCCAATGGATGGTAGCCTTTTCATTATGGAAGGTAGTTTGTTGTTGAGATTTTGTTACTCAAATGGATGGTATCCTTGCCATTACAGAAGGTAGTTCGTTGTTGAGATTTTATTACACCAATGGATGGTAGACTTGTCATAATGGAAGGTAGTTTGTTGCTGATATTATGTTACTCCAATGGATGGTAGCCTTGTGATTACGAAAGGTAGTTAATTGTTTAGATTTTGTTACTCCAATGGATGGTAGCCTTGTCATTATGGATGGTAGTTTTCTGATGAGATTTTGTTACTCCATTGGATGGTAGCATTGTCATTTCAGAAAGTAGTTCGTTGGGGAGATTTTATTACTCTAATGGATGGTAGCCTTGTCATTATGCAAGATAGTTCATTGTTGACATTTTATTTCTCCAATTTCTGGTAGCCTTGTCATTATGGAAGGTAGTTCGTTGTTGAGATTTTGTTACTCCAATGGATGGGAGACTTGTCATTATGGAAGGTAGTTCGTTGTTGATATTTTGTTACTCTAATGGATGGTAGCCTTGTCATTATTCAAGGTAGTTCATTGTTGACATTTTGTTACTCCAATGAATGGTAGCCTTGTCATTATGGAAGGTAGTTTTTTGTTGAGATTTTGTTACTCCAATGGATGGTAGACTTGTCATTATGGAAGGTAGTTTGTTGTTGAGATTTTGTTATTCTAATGGATGGTAGCCTTGTCATTATGGATGGTAGTTCGTTGTTGATATTTTGTTACTCCGTTGGATGGTACCCTTGTCATTACCGAAAGTAGTTCGTTGTTGAAATTTTGTTACTCCAATGGATGGTAGCCTTGTCATTACGGAAGGTAGTTCGTTGTTGAGATTTCGCTACTGCAATAGATGGTATCCTTGTCATTATGGAAGGTAGTTCGTTGTTGAGATTTTGTTAATATAATGACTGGTATCCTTGTCATTATGGAAGGTAGTTCCTTGTTGAGATTTTGTTTCTCCAATGGATGGTAGCCTTGTCATTATGGAAGGTAGTTCGTTGTTGATATTTTGTTACTCCAATGGATGGTAACATTTTCATTATTGAAGGTAGTTCGTTGTTGAGATTTTGTAACTCCAATGGATGGTAGCCTCGTCATTATGGAAGGTAGTTCGTTGTTGAGATTTTGTTACTCCAATGGATGGTAGACTTTTCATTATGGAAGGTAGTTTGTTGTTGATATTTTGTTACTCTAATGGATGGTAGCCTTGTCATTATTCAAGGTAGTTCATTGTTGACATTTTGTTACTCCAATGAATGGTAGCCTTGTCATTATGGAAGGTAGTTTTTTGTTGAGATTTTGTTACTCCAATGGATGGTAGACTTGTAATTATGGAAGGTAGTTTGTTGTTGAGATTTTGTTACTCTAATGGATGGTAGCCTTGTCATTATGGATGGTAGTTCGTTGTTTATATTTTGTTACTCCATTGGATGGTACCCTTGTCATTACCGAAAGTAGTTCGTTGTTGAAATTTTGTTACTCCAATGGATGGTAGCCTTGTCATTACGGAAGGTAGTTCGTTGTTGAGATTTCGCTACTGCAATGGATGGTATCCTTGTCATTATGGAAGGTAGTTCGTTGTTGAGATTTTGTTACTCTAATGGCTGGTATCCTTGTCATTATGGAAGGTAGTTCATTGTTGAGATTTTGTTTCTCCAATGGATGGTAGCCTTGTCATTATGGAAGGTAGTTCGTTGTTGATATTTATTTACTCCAATGGATGGTAACCTTTTCATTATGGAAGGTAGTTCGTTGTTGAGATTTTGTTACTCCAATGGATGGTACTCTTGTCATTACCGAAAGAAGTTCGTTGTTGAAATTTTGTTACTCCAATTCATGGTACCCTTGTAATTATGGAAGGTTGATTGTTGTTGAGATTTTGTTACTCAAATGGATGGTAGCCTTTTTATTATGGAAGGTATTTCGTTGCTGAGATTTTGTTACACCAATGGATGGTAGCCTTGTCATAATGGAAGGTAGTTTGTTGCTGAGATTTTCTTACTCCAATGGATGGTAGCCTTGTGATTATGGAAGGTAGTTCGTTGTTTAGATTTTGTTACTCCAATGGATGGTAGCCTTGTCATTATGGATGGTAGTTTTTTGATGAGATTTTGTTACTTCATTGGATGGTAGCATTGTCATTACAGAAAGTAGTTCGTTGTTGATATTTTGTTACTCTAATGGATGGTAGCCTTGTCATTATGCAAGGTAGTTCATTGTTGACATTTTGTTACTCCAATTTATTGTAGCCTTGTCATTATGGAAGGTAGTTCGTTGTTGAGATTTTGTTACTCCAATGGATGGTAGACTTGTCATTATGGAAGGTAGTTCGTTGTTGAGATTTTGTTACTCTAATGGATGGTAGCCTTGTCATTATGCAAGGTAGTTCATTGTTGACATTTTGTTACTCTAATGAATGGTAGCCTTGTCATTATGGAAGGTATTTTTTTGCTGAGATTTTTTTACTCTAATGGATGGTAGCGTTGTCATTATGGATGGTAGTTTGTTGTTGAGATTTTGTTACTCCAATGGATGGAAGCATTTTCATTATGGATGGTAGTTTGTTGTTGAGATTTTGTTACTCCATTGGATGGTAGCCTTGTCATTATGGAAGGTAGTTCATTGTTGACATTTTGTTACTCCAATGAATGGTAGCCTTGTCATTATGAAAGGTATTTTTTTGCTGAGATTTTGTTACTCTAATGGATGGTAGACTTGTCATTATGGAAGGTTGTTCATTGTTGAGATTTTGTTACTCGAATGGATGGTAGCGTTGTCATTATGGATGGTAGTTCGTTGTTGAGATTTTGTTACTCCATTGGATGGTACCCTTGTCATTACCGAAAGTAGTTCGTTGTTGAAATTTTGTTACTCCAATGGATGGTAGCCTTGTCATTATGGAAGGTAGTTCGTTGTTGAGATTTTGTTACTCTAATGGATGGTATCCTTGTCATTATGGAAGGTAGTTCGTTGTTGAGATTTTGTTTCTCCAACGGATGGTAGCCTTGTCATTATGGAAGGTAGTGCGTTGTTGATATTTTGTTACTCCAATAGATGGTAACCTTTTCATTATGGAAGGTAGTTCGTTGTTGAGATTTTGTTACTCCAATGGATGGTAGACTTGTCATTATGGAAGGTAGTTCGTTGTTGAGATTTTGTTACACTTATGGATGGTAGACTTGTCATTTTGGAAGGCAGTTCGTTGTTGAGATTTTGTTACTCTAATGGATAGTAGCCTTGTCATTATGTAAGGTAGTTCATTGTTGATGTTTTGTTACTCCAATGGATGGTAGCCTTGTCATTATGGAAGGTAGTTCGTTGTTGAGATTTTGTTACTCCAATGGATGGTAGCCTTGTCATTATTGAAGGTAGTTCGTTGTTCAGATTTTGTTACTCCAATGGATGATAGCCTTGTCATTATGGAAGGTAGTTCATTGATGAGATTTTATTACACTAATGGATGATAGCCTTGTCATTATGGAAGGTAGTTCATTGTTGAGATTTTGTTACAACAATGTATGGTAGGCTTGTCATTATGGAAGGTGGTTCGTTGTTGAGATTTTTTTAATCCAATGGATGGTATTGGTGTCATTATGGAAGGTAGTTCATTGTTGAGATTTTGTTACTCCAATGGATGGTAGCCTTGTCATTATTGAAGGTAGTTCGTTGTTGAGATTTTGTTACTCCAATGGATGGTAGCCTTGTCATTATTGAAGGTAGTTCGTTGTTGAGATTTTGTTACTCCAATGGATGGTAGCCTTGTCATTATGGAAGGTAGTTCATTGATGAGATTTTATTACTCTAATGGATGATAGCCTTGTCATTATGGAAGGTAGTTCGTTGTTGAGATTTTGTTACACCAATGTATGGTAGGCTTGTCATTATGGAAGGTGGTTCGTTGTTGAGATTTTGTTAATCCAATGGATGGTATTCGTGTCATTATGGAAGTTAGTTCGTTGTTGAGATTTTGTTACTCCAATGGATGGTAGCCTTGTCATTATGGAAGGTAGTTCATTGATGAGATTTTATTACTCCAATGGATGGTAGCCTTGTCATTATTGAAGGTAGTTCGTTGTTGAGATTTTGTTACTACAATGGATGGTAGCCTTGTCATTATGGAAGGTAGTTCATTGATGAGATTTTATTACTCCAATGGATGATAGCCTTGTCATTATGGAAGGTAGTTCATTGTTGAGATTTTATTACACCAATGGATGGTAGGCTTGTCATTATGTAAGGTTGTTCGTTGTTGAGATTTAATTAATCCAATGGATGGAATTCGTGTCATTATGGAAGGTAGTTCGTTGTTGAGATTTTGTTACTCCATTGGATGGTAGCCTCGTCATTATGGAAGGTAGTTCATTGTTGACATTTTTTTACTCCAATGGATGGTAGCCTTTTCATTATGGAAGGTAGTTCGTTGTTGAGATTTTGTTACTCAAATGGATGGTATCCTTGCCATTACGGAAGGTAGTTCGTTGTTGAGATTTTGTTTCTCCAATGGATGGTAGCCTTGTCATTATTGAAGGTAGTTTCTTGTTGAGATTTTATTACTCCAATGGATGGTAGCCTTGCCATTATGGAAGGTAGTTCGTTGTTGAGATTTTGTTACTCCATTCAATGGTACCCTTGTAATTATGGAAGGTTGATTGTTGTTGAGATTTTGTTACTCCAATGGATGGTAGCCTTTTCATTATGGAAGATAGTTTGTTGTTGAGATTTTGTTACTCAAATGGATGGTAGCCTTTTTATTATGGAAGGTATTTCGTTGCTGAGATTTTGTTACACCAATGGATGGTAGGCTTGTCATAATGGAAGGTAGTTTATTACTGAGATTTTATTACTCCAATGGATGGTAGCCTTGTGATTATGGAAGGTAGTTCCTTGTTTAGATTTTGTTACTCCAATGGATGGTAGCCTTGTCATTATGGATGGTAGTTTTTTGATAAGATTTTGTTACTCCAATGGATGGTAACCTTTTCATTACGGAAGGTATTTCGTTGTTGAGATTTTGTTACTCCAATGGATGGTAGACTTGTCATTATGGAAGGTAGTTTGTTGTTCATATTTTGTTACTCTAATGGATGGTAGACTTGTCATTATGGAAGGTAGTTTGTTGTTGAGATTTTGTTACTCTAATGGATAGTAGCCTTGTCATTATGGAAGGTAGTTCGTTGTGGAGATTTTGTTACTCCAATGTATGGTAGCCTTGTCATTATTGAAGGTAGTTCGTTGTTGAGAATTTGTTACTCCAATGGATGGTAGCCTTGTCATTATGTAAGGTAGTTCATTGATGTGATTTTATTACTCCAATGGATGATAGCCTTGTCATTATGTAAGGTAGTTCGTTGTTGAGATTTTGTTACACCAATGTATGGTAGGCATGTCATTATGGAAGGTGGTTCGTTGTTGAGATTTTTTTAATCCAATGGATGGTATTCGTGTCATTATGGAAGGTAGTTCGTTGTTGAGATTCTGTTACTCTATTGGATGGTAGCCTTGTCATTATGGAAGGTAGTTCATTGTTGACATTTTGTTACTCCAATGGATGGTAGCCTTTTCATTATGGAAGGTAGTTCATTGTTGAGATTTTGTTACTCAAATGGATGGTATCCTTGCCATTACGGAAGGTAGTTTGTTGTTGAGATTTTCTTTCTCCAATGGATGGTAGCCTTGTCATTATGGAAGGTAGTTTCTTGTTGAGATTTTATTTCTCCAATGGATGGTAGCCTTGCCATTATGAAAGGTAGTTTGTTGTTGAGATTTTGTTACACCAATGGATGGTAGCCTTGTCATAATGGAAGGTAGTTTGTTGCTGAGATTATGTTACTCCGATGGATGGTAGCCTTGTGATTATGGAAGGTAGTTAATTGTTTAGATTTTGTTACTCCAACGGATGGTAGCCTTGTCATTATGGATGGTAGTTTTCTGATGAGATTTTGTTACTCCATTGGATGGTAGCATTGTCATTTCAGAAAGTAGTTCGTTAGGGAGATTTTGTTACTCTAATGGATGGTAGCCTTGTCATTATTCAAGGTAGTTCATTGTTGACGTTTTGTTACTCCAATGAGTGGTAGCCTTGTCATTATGGAAGGTAGTTTTTTGTTGAGATTTTGTTACTCCAATGGATGGTAGACTTGTCATTATGGAAGGTAGTTTGTTGTTGATATTTTGTTACTCTAATGGATGGTAGCCTTGTCATTATGGATGGTAGTTCGTTGTTGATATTTTGTTACTCCGTTGGATGGTACCCTTGTCATTACCAAAAGTATTTCGTTGTTGAAATTTTGTTACTCCAATGGATGGTAGCCTTGTCATTATGGAAGGTAGTTCGTTGTTGAGATTTCGCTACTGCAATGCATGGTATCCTTGTCATTATGGAAGGTAGTTCGTTGTTGATATTTTGTTACTCTAATGGCTGGTATCCTTGTCATTATGGAAGGTAGTTCATTGTTGAGATTTTGTTTCTCCAATGGATGGTAGCCTTGTCATTATGGAAGGTAGTTCGTTGTTGATATTTTGTTACTCCAATGGATGGTAACCTTTTCATTATGGAAGGTAGTTCGTTGTTGAGATTTTGTAACTCCAATGGATGGTAGCCTTGTCATTATGGAAGGTTGTTCGTTGTTGAGATTTTGTTACTCCAATGGATGGTAGACTTGTCATTATGGAAGGTAGTCCGTTGTTGAGATTTTATTACTCTAATGGATGGTAGCCTTGTCATTATGTAAGGTAGTTCATTGTTGACATTTTGTTACTCCAATGAATTGTAGCCTTGTCATTATGGAAGGTAGTTTTTTGTTGAGATTTTGTTACTCCAATGGATGGTAGACTTGTCATTATGGAAGGTAGTTCTTTGTTGAGATTTTGTTACTCCAATGGATGGTAGCCTTGTCATTATGGAAGGTAGTTCGTTGTTGAGATTTTGTTACTCCAATGTATGGTAGCCTTGTCATTATTGAAGGTAGTTCGTTGTTGAGAATTTGTTACTCCAATGGATGGTAGCCTTGTCATTATGGAAGGTAGTTCTTTGATGAGATTTTATTACTCCAATGGATGATAGCCTTGTCATTATGTAAGGTAGTTCGTTGTTGAGATTTTGTTACACCAATGTATGGTAGGCTTGTCATTATGGAAGGTGGTTCGTTGTTGAGATTTTGTTAATCCAATGGATGGTATTCGTGTCATTATTGAAGGTAGTTCGTTGTTGATATTTTGTTACTCCATTAAATGGTAGCCTTGTCATTATGGAAGGTAGTTCATTGTTGACATTTTGTTACTCCAATGGATGGTAGCCTTTTCATTATGGAAGGTAGTTTGTTGTTGAGATTTTGTTACTCAAATGGATGGTATCCTTGCCATTACAGAAGGTAGTTCGTTGTTGAGATTTTGTTACACCAATGGATGGTAGCCTTGTCATAATGGAAGGTAGTTTGTTGCTGAGATTATGTTACTCCAATGGATGGTAGCCTTGTGATTACGGAAGGTAGTTAATTGTTTAGATTTTGTTACTCCAATGGATGGTAGCCTTGTCATTATGGATGGTAGTTTTCTGATGAGATTTTGTTACTCCATTGGATGGTAGCATTGTAATTTCAGAAAGTAGTTCGTTGGGGAGATTTTGTTACTCTAATGGATGGTAGCCTTGTCATTATGCAAGGTAGTTCATTGTTCACGTTTTGTTTCTCCAATTTCTGGTAGCCTTGTCATTATGGAAGGTAGTTCGTTGTTGAGATTTTGTTACTCCAATGGATGGTAGACTTGTCATTATGGAAGGTAGTTCATTGTTGATATTTTGTTACTCTAATGGATGGTAGCCTTGTCATTATTCAAGGTAGTTCATTGTTGACATTTTGTTACTCCAATGAATGGTAGCCTTGTCATTATGGAAGGTAGTTTTTTGTTGAGATTTTGTTACTCCAATGGATGGTAGACTTGTCATTATGGAAGGTAGTTTGTTGTTGAGATTTTGTTACTCTAATAAATGGTAGCCTTGTCATTATGGATGGTAGTTCGTTGTTGATATTTTGTTACTCCGTTGGATGGTACCCTTGTCATTACCGAAAGTAGTTCGTTGTTGAAATTTTGTTACTCCAATGGATGGTAGCCTTGTCATTACGGAAGGTAGTTCGTTGTTGAGATTTCGCTACTGCAATAGATGGTATCCTTGTCATTATGGAAGGTAGTTCGTTGTTGAGATTTTGTTACTATAATGGCTGGTATCCTTGTCATTATGGAAAGTAGTTCCTTGTTAAGATTTTGTTTCTCCAATGGATGGTAGCCTTGTCATTATGGAAGGTAGTTCGTTGTTGATATTTTATTACTCCAATGCATGGTAACCTTTTCATTATGGAAGGTAGTTCGTTGTTGAGATTTTGTAACTCCAATGGATGGTAGCCTTGTCATTATGGAAGGTAGTTCGTTGTTGAGATTTTGTTACTCCAATGGATGGTAGACTTGTCATTATGGAAGGTAGTCCGTTGTTGAGATTTTGTTACTCTAATGGATGGTAGCCTTGTCATTATGTAAGGTAGTTCATTGTTGACATTTTGTTACTCCAATGAATGGTAGCCTTTTCATTATGGAAGGTAGTTTTTTGTTGAGATTTTGTTACTCCAATGGATGGTAGAATTGTCATTATGGAAGGTAGTTCTTTGTTGAGATTTTGTTACTCCAATGGATGGTAGCCTTGTCATTATGGATGGTAGTTCGTTGTTGATATTTTGTTACTCCATTGGATGGTACCCTTGTCATTATCGAAAGTAGTTCGTTGTTGAAATTTTGTTACTCCAATGGATGGTAGCCTTGTCATTACGGAAGGTAGTTCGTTGTTGAGATTTCGTTACTGCAATGGATGGTATCCTGGTCATTATGGAAGGTAGTTCATTGTTGAGAATTTGTTACTCTAATGGCTGATATCCTTGTCCTTATGGAAGGTAGTTCATTGTTGACATTTTGTTTCTCCAATGGATGGTAGCCTTGTCATTATTGAAGGTAGTTCGTTGTTGATATTTTGTTGGTCCAATGGATGGTAACCTTTTCATCATGGAAGGTAGTTCGTTGTTATGATTTTGTTACTCCAATGGATGGTAGACTTGTCATTATGGAAGGTAGTTCGTTGTTGAGATTTAGTTACTCTAATGGATGGTAGACTTGTCATTATGGAAAGTAGTTCATTGTTGAGATTTTGTTACTCCAATGGATGGTAGCCTTGTCATTATGTAAGGTAGTTCGTTGTTGAAGTTTTGTTACTCCAATGGATGGTAACCTTTTCATTATGGAAGGTAGTTCGTTGTTGAGATTTTGTTACTCCAATGGATGGTAGACTTGTCATTATGGAAGGTAGTTCTTTGTTGAGATTTTGTTACTCCAATGGATGGTAGCCTTGTCATTATGGATGGTAGTTCGTTGTTGATATTTTGTTACTCCATTGGATGGTACCCTTGTCATTATCGAAAGTAGTTCGTTGTTGAAATTTTGTTACTCCAATGCATGGTAGCCTTGTCATTACGGAAGGTAGTTCGTTGTTGAGATTTCGTTACTGCAATGGATGGTATCCTGGTCATTATGGAAGGTAGTTCATTGTTGAGAATTTGTTACTCTAATGGCTGATATCCTTGTCATTATGGAAGGTAGTTCATTGTTGACATTTTGTTTCTCCAATGGATGGTAGCCTTGTCATTATGGAAGGTAGTTCGTTGTTGATATTTTGTTGGTCCAATGGATGGTAACCTTTTCATTATGGAAGGTAGTTCGTTGTTGTGATTTTGTTACTCCAATGGATGGTAGACTTGTCATTATGGAAGGTAGTTCGTTGGTAAGATTTTGTTACTCTAATGGATGGTAGACTTGTCATTATGGAAGGTAGTTCATTGTTGAGATTTTGTTACTCCAATGGAATGTAGCCTTGTCATTATGTAAGGTAGTTCGTTGTTGAAGTTTTGTTACTCCAATGGATGGTAACCTTTTCATTATGGAAGGTAGTTCGTTGTTGAGATTTTGTTACTCCAATGGATGGTAGACTTGTCATTATGGAAGGTAGTTCGTTGTTGAGATTTTGTTACTCTAATGGATGGTAGACTTTTACATTGTGGAAGGTAGTTCGTTGTTGAGATTTTGTTACTCTAATGGATAATAGCCTTGTCATTATGTAAGGTAGTTCGTTGTTGATGTTTTGTTACTCCAATGGATGGAAGCCTTGTCATTATGGAAGGTAGTTCGTTGTTGAGATTTTGTTACTCCAATGGATGGTAGCCTTGTCATTATTGAAGGTAGTTCGTTGTTCCGATTTTGTTACTCCAATGGATGGTAGCCTTGTCATTATGGAAGGTAGTTCATTGATGAGATTTTATTACTCCAATGGATGATAGCCTTGTCATTATGGAAGGTAGTTCGTTGTTGAGATTTTGTTACACTAATGTATGGTAGGCATGTCATTATGGAAGGTGGTTCGTTGTTGAGATTTCGTTAATCCAATGGATGGTATTCGTGTCATTATGAAAGGTAGTTCATTGTTGACATTTTGTTACTCCAATGGATGGTAGCCTTTTCATTATGGAAGGTAGTTCGTTGTTGAGATTTTGATACTCAAATGGATGGTATCCTTGCCATTACGGAAGGTAGTTCATTGTTGAGATTTTGTTTCTCCAATGGATGGTAGCCTTGCCATTATGGAAGGTAGTTCGTTGATGATATTTTGTTACACCAATGGATGGTAGCCTTGTCCTAATGGAAGGTAGTTTGTTGCTGTGATTATGTTACTCCAATGGATGGTAGCCTTCTAATTGTGGAAGGTAGTTAATTGTTTAGATTTTGTTACTCCAATGGATGGTTGCCTTGTCATTATGGATGGTAGTTTTTTGATGAGATTTTGTTACTCCATTGGATGGTAGCATTGTCATTACAGAAAGTAGTTCGTTGTTGAGATTTTGTTGCTCTAATGGATGGTAGCCTTGTCATTATGCAAGGTAGTTCATTGTTGACATTTTGTTACTCCAATTTATGGTAGCCTTGTCATTATGGAAGGTAGTTCGTTGTTGAGATTTTGTTACTCCAATGGATGGTAGACTTGTCATTATGGAAGGTAGTTCGTTGTTGATATTTTGTTACTCTAATGTATGGTAGCCTTGTCATTATTCAAGGTAGTTCATTGTTGACATTTTGTTACTCCAATGAATGGTAGCCTTGTCGTTATGGAAGGTAGTTTTTTGTTGAGATTTTGTTACTCCAATGGATGGTAGACTTGTCATTATGGAAGGTAGTTCGTTGCTGATATTTTTTTACTCTAATGGATGGTAGCCTTGTCATTATGGATGGTAGTTTGTTGTTGATATTTTGTTACTCCGTTGGATGGTACCCTTGTCATTACCGAAAGTAGTTCGTTGTTGAAATTTTGTTACTCCAATGGATGGTAGCCTTGTCATTACGGAAGGTAGTTCGTTGTTGAGATTTTGTTACTGCAATGGATGATATCCTTGTCATTATGGAAGGTAGTTCATTGTTGAGATTTTGTTACTCTAATGGCTGGTATCCTTGTCATTATGGAAGGTAGTTCGTTGTTGAGATTTTGTTACTCCAATGGATGGTAGCCTTGTCTTTATGGAAGGTAGTTCATTGATGAGATTTTATTACTCCAATGGATGATAGCCTTGTCATTATGGAAGGTAGTTCGTTGTTGAGATTTTGTTACACCAATGTATGGCAGGCTTGTCATTATGGAAGGTGATTCGTTGTTGAGATTTAGTTTATCCAATGGATGGTATTCGTGACATTATGGAAGGTAGTTCGTTGTTAATATTTTGTTACTCAATTGGATGGTAGCCTAGTCATTATGGAAGGTAGTTCATTGTTGACATTTTGTTACTCCAATGGATGGTAGCCTTGTCATTATGGAAGGTAGTTCGTTGTTGAGATTTTGTTACTCAAATGGATGGTATCCTTGCCATTACGGAAGGTAATTCGTTGTTGAGATTTTATTTCTCCAATGGATGGTAGCCTTGTCATTATGGAAGGTAGTTTCTTGTTGAGATTTTATTACTCCAATGGATGGTAGCCTTTCCATTATTGAAGGTAGTTCGTTG